>LR990351.1:17605424-18855424 GCA_905147345.3 Mythimna impura
ACTATTCAGAATCATTCATTTATTTGTATTGTCATAGTCGCTTAACTATATCTTCATTGTGATATCTATTTGAGTATGAAGTTCCGTTGACCATTTCTGGTCTTCTTCATCAGTTCCACTTCATCAAATGTTACTTTTTGACTGTAAATGCTTAAGTTCTTGATGAAAATACTAAAATTACCATAGGGTTGCCTATAATTTTTGAGGAGTTCCCTCGATTCCTCATGGATTCCATCATCAGAACTGGATTTTGAAAAAAATGGGACCAATCTGGAAGCATATCCTATAATGGGAAAAAAAAAATTTGCAAATCGGTCCATAAACGACGCAGTCCTGAGGTAACAAACATAAAAAAAAAAAATGATGATAAAAAAAATAAAAAAAAATACAACCGAATTGATAACCTCCTCCTTTTTTTGAAGTCGGTTAAAAACATAATATTTTGAGATATATTATGTTGGAAGTAGCGCAAATAGCGACATTAACATCTCATATTCGAGATATTGTAAGTATCGAATATAATGAGCCAATTCACCTCGTTTGTCAAACACAAATGCGCTTGGATCATAGAAATCACACTTCAATAATAATTCGGAATACATAATAAAGGAAGAAGGCTTTATGCCGAGGAAAAATTGGCCGTATGGCTCGTTTCTCGACTCATGCGGTCATTCGACATTCGTATCGCGAAGCGCGCCAACGCACGCGCGAGTTCGACCGTTGCGTTTTTACGCGGGAAATATTTACGTCATTGTTTACGTGAACTTTGAATTAAACTGCATGAATGAATGCCAATACACATTAATAAAATTACAATGGATTACAAAATGGAGCTGATTGCGCTACTTTTATGCGGTAAGTACCCAGTGCAATAAAAAGGTTTACTAGCTAACTTTTATGAAAAATAAAAACAAACTGAGGTGCGAACGGAAAACTTACTGTAGGTACCTATTTTTACATATCATAAAACAGAGCGGCTTGCTTTATTTTATGTAAATAGCAGTAGCTACAATCGTACTCGTTTCAACTATTTTTACATTTATCAAATCAAAACTCCAGCAAGTACTAATTTATCGTGTCACAATCCTGTTTTTACAATATACACAAAAAAAAAAACTCACCGGAATCACGCTGAAAATACTTCAACTATGCGACTTGCTTGCGTTTAGCTATGCTAATTACCGTGCTTTGGTCTTCATTAACGTTCTGTTGTTGCTCAATGACCTCACGAAAACGCAGAAATAGATTACCAAGTCTCATTGTCAATGTCTCCTGAAAAAACCTAGTCTTTTTAATGACAACGTGAGGTATGTTCATTGCGGTCGTGTCGCGGAGGCAATTATAATTCTCGTGTCAAACTTACTCAAACTCAATGCTGCTTTACTGCCTTGTGCACTTATCTCAACGCTCACTATTATAAACCGTTCCGATTTATTTTTTCCTTGAAACGTATTTTATTTATACATTGCACAGCAAAGTTAATTCCTTGTTAGACAGACTAACCTTGCATTTGTTTACATTTAATTTGTGAAAGAAGTTTTAGACTAATTAAGTTGAGTTTTAAATTAAAATTCATGTTTAGCCAATAAAAACGTTTAGATAGATAGATTTACTCTATATTGTACATCACGAAAAATAGAAATAAACCATCTCTACGTACCAGAACCCAAGCTACCTATGAAAATTATTTATATATCAATATATAGATCTACATGTTATAAATATAATCTCAAATGATACGGTACTAGGCTACTCATCGAAACTGCATGCATCATAGATTGAACTTGAAGACTTTTGTAATTAGTAGTAGATTTAGATGAGAATATTAACAATTTTTGTGCTTGGATGCATCCTTTTGGTCTCAGCCTGAAGTCCTGTCATACAGGTTTTGAACCCAATACAGACTCCAGCAACAAGGGATACATGTTGTAATTACTAGTTGCTATCAACCTTTTTATCTTAGTGAAAGAAACAAATCAAATATTATTATTATAAAGAAAAGAAAGAAAAGAAAGAAAGAAAACATGTTTATTCTGCCTGAATAGACGCACAATTCGTTCGTTCGTTCGTCTCGTCATTGCGCATTATCATTAGCCTAAGTAAATCCTTGCCGACCTTAATATACACCCCTATTTTTTGATTAGTACAAAGAAATGGGGCTCTATCCGTACCCCTTACTGATCAGACATAACAATTTGTACTAAAAAATACTACGCGCAGTGCTTTTCCCATTTTGATCGTCATTTATTTATTCCTAATCAATAGTCTTTACAATATTTCCATAAATTGAGTGATATTTTGGGATATAAACAAACGTTAATAACTTTGCTGTTTATAAATATTATTTATTGAGACTTTACTTAAATAATAACAAGACCTTTTCTAATAAGCCCTCTAAGTATTTGTACTAATTAAAAATTAGTGGTGTAGTTGGGAAAAAGCGAAACAGGTGATAATGTGAAAAATGAAATGATGATCTAACGTAACGTGTTTTGAGTGAAAACTAAAGATTTGGTCCAAGGATTTTATCCTGATATAAGTAAGCATTATTTTAATCACATCCAAGTTCAGTTGAAGATTTAGCGATCTTATGAATATTAAAGTTTAACATTTATAAAAAAACATGAAATGAGGGCGACTCAACTATCCTTAATTGGACAAGTTAACCAATGTTATATATTAGGGCACAATATATTTACATAACACTTGACTGCACTGTCGCAACTGTTATGCGAAGATAAAGTGTCTAGGTACCTAAGTGTAGTAGGTGGATAAGTATGTCGCAATTTCGACACCAATGTCTTTTTTTACTGGACTGTCGACATCTCACGATATGTGGTGTCATATAACTTAAAAAATGTAAAACAATACGTTGTGAATTAAATTGTGCCGTCATTAAAACGAAATTACACAAAATTTTGAACTTAAATTACTTTATTTGGTGTGACTAAAGTAGTATTTAGGACTTGGTATTTGACTGTGAGAAACGATTGGTAAATAATTATAGCGCTGCGTTGACTCATTTTATTTTGAGCCTATCATGAGGTTTGTTTTTAGCCTATCATTATTTTTGTGTTGTTTTTGTAATTAATTTAAAGAATATTGTTTTTAAACGGTTTCTTTGGTATTCTCAATACTTAAAAAAAAATATATATCTAATAATATTAGATGACTTCGAAGCTATCTCCTGAGACGTATATTTATGTTCCTCAACTAAAATAAGCACTAAGAATTGATTAAATATGTGAATCTTTTATTTTTTGCGATGGGAAGTCATGTAATAACTTCTCCAGCTCTGGGTGGAGCGAAAGTAAGTGTCAAACTTTTACTGACTAAAACCCAGCTAGCCGTGTTCCTTTAGTTGCCCTTGGCGTCCCAAGGCCACGGTGACTCTTTCGAACAATACAGTAAGATGAAATTTACCTAGACGACTAATACATAAAAACTAAATACTTTCAATTGAAGACACCTTCTTAGAACTTCTCAATCAGGAAACGGATGTAGGTGCTCGGATGTAATAAATTGTTCGTCTACTCGCAGTGAGATTAAATACGCTAATCGACAGTACTCTCCTCTGATGGACATTTCTAAAACAAGGAAATGCGTCGTTTTTCTTTTTGTCCGCGACTTAAATAGCTTTCTCCTTCAAGCACAGAGCTTATTATTCTCAGTTCCGCAATTAATATAGAACGAAGAAAAACACATTAGGCGATGTGTTTACTATGTGGCCGAACTGTAACTGTATTTACCACGTAGTAAATGTTGTAATAGACACGTGTGTCATCATCAAAGAGGCTTACTTTGGAATTACACGTGCCTTTTTTACCATCGGGAAATGACCAGGAAGTGTGGAATTTTTACCTCACTAAAATCACCCCGGTGATCACCATCAGCACATGGTGTGGCCCTTGTGACCTCGTAAAGAACACCCCGGAACCCTTTTTGTACAACGCCTGTAAGAGCACATCCCTGAAGAGACTATAAAGGGGTCTACGGTCTACCCTGGGCTTCGCTGTTTACGGCAGCATGTGAACACTGTGCAAACGTCTGGAATTAAAAAAAAAAAAAAAAAAAAAGTCTGGAATTACACGTGCCTATTTCTTTTATTCAGCAGGCCTGTTGAATGCAACTTAATAACTTAAGGTCAGGATTTGAGAGAATAATATCTTCAAAAGAATTTTCTCACGAACACTGAGATGTCCTTTGGGGAAATCTGTAAGATCAATAATGTCGTCAATTCAAAAACGGAAAACCATATTTAAAAAATTATAAACAGCACCATTTAGATTTTTCTCACGAACCACCATAGAAAACTGACATGCCATTGATCATTTAATTTTCAAGTAAATGCTTGTTGCTTGTCTTAATGGTGCATTTTTGTGGTTTCTTTATGTGATTGTCCTTGTCGCAGCTTGTACCTAAGTATTTGAATAATATTATGGTTGGCTGACTTTGATGACGAAATATGTTAGCATTGTTAATTGTTACTTACATATTCGACTGTTACATAATTTACGTTAGAATACTTTTTAGAAAGATGTTTAACTAATTCTATTTTCGCATAGTATTTTTTAGGGTTTCGTACTTAAGTCGGCAAAAACGGAACTAATATAGGATCACTTTGTTGTCCGTTTATCAAGAAACTTTTTCTCAAGAACGCGTGGAGGTATTAAGCTGAAAGTAAGGTCTGCTATTGCAAGCAGCAGTGAAAAAATCAAACTTCTAAGTCAACGCAATCTAAAGATAAGACCGTTTATGCTCCGTTTAGGCACATATTTTAACACTGTAAAAAATCAAAACCTATAGGGTAATTCCCGTTGACCTAGAATCCTGAAATTTGGTATGAAACAAGGTCTCGTAGCAAAAGTATAGGAATAGGCAAATCTGAAAACTGTAAATTTGTATTTACGTCACAAAAAAAAACCTTTTTGGAATTCAAAAAAATCTTCGAGTCTTGATTCGGTAATTGAACTATTAACATTGGTAAGTTTGTACGGAACCCTCAATGCGTAAGTTCGACACGCACTTCCCCAGTTTCAAATTTTCGTAATAATTGTTTACTAGATTACTCATACAGTTTTGATAATAATAGTTTCATAATTGATAAATTTACATAAGTCGACAACAAAATAATTTATTAAAATATGCTTCTGGTGTATCTTCTTTTTTTTTCTAAATGCATATTTTTTTAAAAGCTTCGGGTTTGAATAAATTACTAGATAGCTTCTGCCGGCGGCGTCGCCTGCGTGAAATTAGAAAATTATCTAAAGGAAATATACTTCCGGAATAAGAAGTACCTATATGTTGTTCCAGGACATGGTTTACCCGTATGCCCAAATTGGGCAATTCAAATCCTTTCTGCTGTTAGAACGTGAAAGAGTAATTAACATATACACAGTAAACATAAGTATATACGTAAATACTAACTTTCGTATGTATAATATTAATGTTAATAAGTGTATTATAATAAATATTTAAAATATTATGAAAGTATTATTATTAACATTCCACATCGTCAAAACTAAATGGTAAATGGAATTTTTATGATCTGTTTTTGTTTAGGGTTTTATTTTCAATCTGGTTTTCTAAAACACATGAGCGATATAGGTATTTAGCAGCTAGGCACTTATCGTTATTCTCATATATAGGGTGACTGGTAATTAGTGTACGATACTTAAACACGTGATTGTGCTCATGATAACCAACAACTTTTACTATGGGAACAAACCTGAAATCGTGAAAAAAAATCAGCTGTTCAGTACATTTATGTTTTGCCTAATGTACTAAACAGCTGATATTTTTTTCGCGATTTCGGCTTTGCCCCCATAATAAAAATTATTTGTTATCATAAGCACAATCACGTGTTTAAGTATCGTACACTAATTGCCAGTCACCCTATATATGTATGTAATGAACACTAACTACTTTCATAAACATTAATTTAAATTTGATGATGCTATTAGATATATTTAAAAAATCGACTTTGATCTGAAATAAAAGTAGCTATCAATAATACGAGACTAAGAATGTAGACTAATTGTAAAAACGAATAGTACGACCGGATTATTAAATAATAAGAAACGTTTCCATGGACATTGTTCTACGGATTGGATCAATTTTTTTAAGAAAGAGCTTTTCCGTATAGCCACTTCGTGTCTGTCTAATGGGTTTTGTCCAATTTGGGGTCGAAACGTTTGGCTTGGCCTATGGGGTCCAAGTGCTCGTCATCTTTTCGGACATAATATCTAACCAAAAAGCTGCATGGCTCGTTCTTTACCCAAAAAATGAGCATTACCATTCAACGTGGCAATTCCGCCAGTTTTCTGGGCACGTTTTCACAGGTTTATTCCCTGACGACCCAAATCCCCGACGGCCCATAATAAACTCAAATAAAAGTAAGTTTAGCTTAAAAGTACCATCAGCAGAAGATATTATACTAGTTTACTAAAATTATTATACTTAACTTTAAAAATTAGGAAAAAAATATAGTTTAAATATTTTAATTAGACAATACCTCAATATCCTAGAGCAATTATCACCATTGTTCCTTTTTCAACACAGAAAATCAAAATATCTACTTACTCTACATGGAATATTTCTTTAAAGTTTTTTTTTTAATGTCGCATACTTACTAAATAGTTATTTTTTTTTTTTACGGTGGGAAACTCTAAAATAAACTTTAACGTACAAAATTAGTTTCACTTTTATTTACATCACATTTAAATCAAACATGCTTAATAAAATATTATATTATCAACTTTTAAGTCTCAAAACATGCAAAAATCAACTATAAAATAATCAACCGTAGTAATAAAAGTAAAAAATGTTCATTCTTTTAAAAAAAAACATACAAAATTGTCAGTATTGTAAAAATCGTTATAAAAATTACGTAATAAATAACTTTAAACATAGTCTCAACATAAACTCAAATTTATGCACTTTTTATGTAGACCGTACAAATTGAAAACAACAGAAAAAAGAATAAAAATAAATGTAATCATATTTATCGCAGTCGGGGTCTTCAGGGATGGGGTCCTCGGGGATCGGAGTCCTCAGGGACCACCCGTTTTCGTCATACCCAGGTTACAGAAATGTGGAAGAGTATTCGACGCCTAAGTGTATTTGTTTATGTTTATGCAATGCGCGCATGGCCAATGGGCTATGCTTATGGTCCATGCGCGCCTTACGCAGGCTCCTACAAGGTAGGATTGTATGATATCATAGATAATTATGTCATGATAACACTCTTCGCTGTTTCTTCTTATGTCACACGTATAGGTAACGTTGGGTGATCATAATTGCTTACCTTCCGTAACCTAGTGTTCCGGGTGAACAAGCTACTAAAGTCTGTAATATTATATACGTTAATGGATTAGGTACTAACATACGTTTTATACTGCGCTACCGTAATTGCTTGTCAATTTTATGTCTAGTAAAATTATTAATTTAAAAGGGTAATTTAATTATAAATAATAGGTATAAAATTGACCAGCTACTTCCGACCGTCACTTTCTTCCAATTTTAAATTCTTATTATGTGATCACAAACAAGTTTTCAAAATGAGAGCTAATTAGCAGAGTTAATCATTTCTGCTTCTATTGCCAACTATATAAGCAGGAAAATATTTTTACGAATCATTTAATTACATAAAATCATTTCAGTTACTTGAAGAAATTCTTTTATTTGGATGCAGCGATGCACGAGCTCATGATGCAAGCTTGATGCAACGGTCACGCAACGCGTCTTCAGAATAATTATATGTACAAGACCGAGAACGTAGTCATTTTAATATTTTAACTGTTTTGTTTAGTCGAAGCGGGAGCTAACAGACGCGCTGCGACAATGCAACACTGATACGACAACTTTTTGAATTGTTTAACGGATTTGTTAACAGTAGAGTTATTGTTATGATAGATACATGGATCTGATGGATCATAAGATGATTCATTTGTGTAAGAAATCGTCGTTTGTTATTTTAAATTGTTATAATTACATTGCGTTGAATACACAGTTCTCCGTAATAATATCCATCAATCCTAATCATTTTATTTTCATTAAATTAAAAACTGTAAGTAAATGCATAATAATCAATTTCGGATCAAGGAAGTATGTCTGGTAGGCACTATTTTTTTATTCTATATAATCGAGGTATATTTTTTTAGTTTAACCTAGTCCGGAAAAGGCATTAAACAGGTTTTACTTATGCATTACTAAAGGTATTACCTATCTGATTTAATGTTCAGCCAAAAATTGCTTCCGTGGTTTCAGCACAGAAAAAATAAAATAAGACATCTACCTGCTTACTTGCATTGAGTGAGTTGTTGGTATTGAATTGGTAAATAATAGGAAGTTTCCTTCAATGCTCTTGTAATAACCGTGCTGAATTTAAGACACTTCGTTGCGCAGCTGTAGTGCGGACCACTGACTTAAATAACAGTGGATCTGTGAGATCCAAGATATTATGAGATGCTGAGTATTTATAAGGCTTGTTTAGACTTCGGTTGTATGTTGTTTACGACATGTATCTGTGTAGCTATGGTCTATGCGGTTCTTTGCATGTTGAGTCTATCTATAGCGTGATTTCCAACCTTTTTTTGACCAGGGGGGCTTACCATGATGTGTTAAGATATTTATTTATTTATTATATTATTTATTGTACACCACATAAACAAAAATATAGGTCAAACATAATTAAAAATAAGTGTAGAATGGGCGGTCTTATCGCACAGGGCAATTTCTTACAGACAACCTATATATCAGTCGTGCGAGCAAGAAAGAGGGATAGAGCTATACATACAGTCTATATAACAGTTCAGTTTAGGTCGTAAAATGGATCACGTTAAGAGCTCGTGGTAGCACTGCTAGGATCCTTTTGTTTTTAGGGTTCCGGAACCCTTATAGGTCTGTCTGTCTGTCAGTCTGTCAAGACCCTTTATCTCGGGAACGCGTGGAGGCATTGAGTTGAAATTAAAACCATATACTCAAATTTGCGGTCTCTTGAAGCTGTGAAAAAAAAAACAAATTTCTAAGTTAACGAAAAACAAAGATACGGCCGTTTTTGTCTCAAAAAACGTATATTTCGACACTCTCGAGAAAATCAAAATTCATAGAGTACTTCCCGTTGACCCAGAAACCTGAAATTTTGCATAAAGCATGGTCTTATAGCACAGGTATATATAGGAATAAATCTGAAAACTGTAAATTTGTTGTTACGTCATAACAAAACAAAACATTTGCGATTTGGAAAAATCTTCGAGACTCCATTCGGAAATTGAACTGTTTACCTACATAGGTAAGTTTGTACAGAACCCTCAGGGCGCGAGTCCGACTCGCATTTGCCCAGTTTTTTTTGTTGTTAGGGCATTCTTAGATTTTATCAAAATTATTTTATTTCCTACGATAGTAGAAAAAAAATCATAAAAACATAAAATCAGTTCGCATTCTTCGCATCACTACTTTTCATTGGAAGGTTTTAAATTTTAAACCTTTCGCGGACCATATTTTAGCTTTTACGGACCACCACCGTTCGCGGATCACAGTTCGGGAACCACTGCGATCTATGGCACAGCACATACCACAAAGTGAACTGAAATCGATGTGGTGATGCTTGTCCTGTGGTGGATTGTGATAGTCTTTCGGCTGAAATTATGAAGACAATTATACCGTCTACTGAGAACAACATAAGTAATTCTTATTCAATACTTACTTATCTTCAGTTCGATAATATAATTTGTTTTCATTAAATAGTGGCCAGGGAGGTACTTGCCTAATTCATTCAATCATTCAATCAATTAAACAATCAATTGGTCTTGTTTTAAAAAGCTTCAGTCCATAACGTCATTAAGTTAGCCTGCGTCAGTTGGCACATTAACTGGATTAATGACTGGGTCACTTCCACGTTAATTTGTTTATCGATTGGAAACCTTCCTTGTGGCTGTAATAGTCCTCTATTTACGAGATTATAGTGCACGAGTGTAACGTTAGATACGGATGGATCGCTTTCACCTTCCGCAGACTACCGACCCTCGCGACCTCAGTTGTGACCACTGACCACAGAGCCCACGGCTGTCACGTGCCAAGCATAGCATATTCTTACAATACCGACGTACTCGTATCTTTAACATATTACATAAATATCTTATAGTTTCTCCATCAGTCTGACATGAATTAATAAGCTATCATAAATCTCTCGTTCCGAAATGCAATTATTTTCGAATGACTCACGAATTGAAACTTACAATCGGTTACGATTTGCTCGTTGCTACTTCCGTGTCTTGGTGTGTAGACAAAGAATCCAGGTTGTCTCTAAATACAACTTTGCTGTCAAAATCGTGAATTGTTATTTTATGCAATACAGGAACAGCTGCAAAACATGTGGACTATTTGGTTTTTGGTACATAAAGACCTATAATCGTGAAAAAAATAATCAGATGATGCTTTTATTGCCCCTTTGTAAAACATCGCCTTATTCCTTTACCTGTAATGTGTTTAAAATATTTTTGACTGAGCTAGGTAGGTACTTTAACTGATATATAAACTTTAAATCCTGGAAGACTATTAATAATTTCAAGGAACCGGGTTTTTTTTTTTTAATTTCAGCTCTCAATTCCGAGGGACTCCCGGAATTTCGTGTGAGGTAGGAAACCTAGCTAGGAGGTTCCTTTGTTTTATGTGAAAATAGTCATCAAATAAAGAGTTATTTGATGACTTTTGCTTTACCACGAGCTCTTAACGCGATGCTTTTGCCGACTGAAACCGAACTATTAAAGGGGGCTATACAGGGTGTATAGCTACATCCCTCTGTTTCGCTCGCACTCCTGTCATTTTAACACGGTCATGGCACAGTATAGATATATGGAACAGTACGGAAACTACCTACAAATATTCGAAACGGCACACTCACACAAACATACGCATCGACGAGACTCCTAAGCGTTTCTCGCGGTCCTGTCAGTAGCGAATGCCGCTGAGTCTCGTCGATGCGTGTTTGTGTGAGTGAGCCGTTTCGAACATTTGTAGGTAGTTTCCGTACTGTTCCATATATCTATACTGTGGTCATGGTAAGGCGCCGGTCCCTATACTCAGTTCGTGTCCTGTCCTGTCAACTAATGTAATGTCAACTACAATTAGACCTACTAAAAGTTTTATTGAAATTGGCGATATTTATTCTTATTACATAACTACACATCTAACACTAAACATCTATTTATGATTTATCATTGCACTTTGTACACATTAATATATGCATATATATATTTATTTATTTAACTCCCATATTAAAAAACTGATTTTCATCCGTACCTACACTCTAAGGTTCAGTTGAAAACCAGCGTCAGGCAACTGCTACGTAGTTGTCTGACATTATGCTGAACTGGACCTACTTGGCGTAGCCGTGAGACATTGTTACCTATTGTTAATTTTCTACTTTATTTTTGTTTAATTTTAGTTTGTAAATCAATTACTTATTGGTTCATGGTGTGCCAAATAAACATATTTTCTTTCTTTCTTCTTAAAAACGTATTTACCAATTGGTATTAATCACTTCTTAGTTACGAAATTAATGAATATGATTAGTTACCTACATTCGGTTATGATAATGAGTTCTATACATTTCGAATAAACATTGCACTACCACTTACGAAACCCTTTGGTGTTGGTTCTTCGGGTCAATTATGCACGGGTAAATGTCCAGTGAAACCAGCTTTCAAATAAGAGCAATAAACGGCTATACAGCAGTCTCGATGTTGGCATTTAATGCTGGCAGGAAACAATTTCAATTGACCAAGAAATTAACAAACATTTATTATTTATTTATTTATTTGGGATCTCCAACAAAGGATACACAGTAAACACATTATAAATTACAAATAGTACGAGGGGTCCTTTAGCGTGTGCTCCTTCAGTTACAGGAGACCACAGCATGCACATAGAACTAGGTGAAAAAATACATACTTATTAAAAATTATAGTCAAAATACAATTTGAATTAAAATTATAAATATACAATTATAGTCACATAAACCACGATTATGTTCTTAGTTGCGTACTGGATATTTATTATTATTATTTGTCTTTCACAAAACATCACGTTTGTATTACCCTAAAGGTTAAACAGTATAGGGTAGGTTCTTTAAAAAAAAAAAATAGTCCATCAGTTATATTACCCACACACTTACAATGGTCCACCAACGACTGTGTGCGGAAACCAGACCACAAATATATTATGTAATGCCCAAAAGTGAGGAGCAATGGTGCCCCAGTGGTAACGATTCTGATTTACGAGTTGTAGGTCGCGGGTTCAATCCCAGCCAGGCCCATTACTTTGTGTATTTTTTTTTATCACCACTGCTCTCAAAACTGTGAAGGAAAACATCGTGAGGAAACCGGCTTGTCCTAGAACCAAAAATTCGAATAGGTACATGTGACATCCACTAACCCGCACTGGGCCCGCGTCGTGGATTACGACCGTTCCCTCTCCCAGAGGAGTCCCAGCAGTGGGAACGTTAAAAGGCTGATTATGCTACCCAAACATATTGCACGCATATTTTCTCTTTTGTCGTGTAAACACAAATATCGCGTGACATCACATCTCTGCGCACTCTTTACCTAGAAGTGACGTCATAAGCCTTCTGATCTTTGAAGCGTTTTATCGGGGCCCAGCAGCAGAGGGTCGAAGCCTACTGGGGCCATGGGTTGTGTGAAAACGAACCCAGGGACCCTGGGCCCTGGGACGAAGGCAACGAAGGAACAGGAGTGGGTTTTTAGTCAGTAAAAGTCTGACACTATCTCGCGCTCCGCCCAAGAGCGGGATTTGTAAAAAAAACACCCGCATCGAATAAGGCAGTATCTCGGATTACAGTCCTAACAAAATTCAAACATAGCACTATTACTTATCATATACCTATTGGTTCATTTAAAAAAAAGTCTGAATTAATATTACAGCCTTGATCGTTGCGGGTGTCGAATTTGACCTCTATTTTTTGACAATCTAACTGACCATGGTGGACTAAATAGAATAAATACTTTTTCATGCCTGTGCCATTCCTATTCCTATCTGGATTTAACTCTACACCAAAATATTTTTTATTTATATTTAATTCCCATGGAATAGGGCCAGCCTTTGGCCATCAACCTGCAACAACGAAACTGCAGATAGAAAACCCAATAACACTTTGCCAGATCCAGGAGTCAAATCCAGGGTCGCTTATGCTGACAGGGTTGAGGGATTGTTCGAAAGAGTTACTGCGGTCCTGGAACGCAAAAGGCAACTGAAGGAATATAGGTGGGCTTCAGTCCGTAAAAGTCTGACACTCCCTCTTTTGATTTGATGTTTTGCCACCCAAAAAAAGGACCGCTTAACTTTAGCCAGCAACGCTTGTGAGCTTTCGAGCACTACACTAACTTGGTATCTACTTAGTTTCTTTACAATAAATACTCAAGTTATAAACCAGTTTGTGTTCTAAGAAATTAGTTAAAGTAAAACAAAATGACGCTCTCAGTCGTTAAGTACAAGTTTCCTCTTTAAAGAGAAATCATGTCAACCGTCTCGAATCGAATCTTCACAGCTAAGTTAGTAATCTGCTAAGTTATGCTTCCAAGAACTTACGTTCAAAACACATATCTATATACACACACACACAAACACACACACACACACACACACAACACACACACACACACACACACACACACACACACACACACATATTTATGACAACTTTGTGAATAAATTCCCCTCCGTAGGCGCGGGCTTGCGGACGACGAGCATTGGGTAGCTCATCGTTCGATAAGGACCAGGCTTCCACGTCCGCCTCAAAAAAATGATGATTCACACCTAAGGGTGTGTTTGCGGACGGCGAGCAAAGGGTAGCTTGCCGTCCGGCCGTCCGGTAAACATCCGGACCGAGTCCAAGTCATCGACGGCGCGTAGTGTTCCAAGTGCGCCTCAAGGAGATGTCAGCAAAACTGTAGGGGCCTAGCAGGGTCAGCAGAGGGTCGAAGCCTACTGGGGCCATGGGTTCGCTTCTGAAAGGAAAACCAGAGGCCCTGGAACGCAAGGCAACGAAGGAAAATAGGAGTGAATTTTAGTCAGTAAAAGTCTGACACGTCCTCCCACTCCGCCCTAGAGTGAGGGAAGTCATTAAAATAAATAAAAAATGGTCACGCTGCCGGCGCCGCGCCGCCGGACAGTATGTGAATCACACAATCTAGGGGGATTTAAATCATTTTTTTTTAATTAATTATAACGTATTTATACCTGAGACCTTATGTATCACAGCTACATATTAAAAATTCTTGTAGGTTAAAAAAAAATATAAAAAAAATGTCAAACTGGATAGATAATAATCGTACGCTTACAATGCGAACAACAAAATTAAAGTGTTGTCTTCACTCGAAATTACTGGTCAAATTAACGGATAGTCTTGTTTTTTGGTTTTATTAACCGACTTCAAAAAGGAGGAGGTTCTATGTTCGGCTGAATGTATTTTTTTTTTATGTATGATCAACAATTTCTCGGTCAATTGTGGACCGATTTTGAAATTAATTTTTTTGTTTGAAAGGTTATGCTTCCGAATTGGTCCCATAGAAATATTGTTATGATTTGATCATGAACTTCGAAGATATGGAACAGAACTCCTCATAGGATCACAGCAGAACCGTCGCCGCGTCGTAACAAGTAAAATTGCTTTGTTTATACGTGTAGTCGATGACTGCCTGAAAGAAGAGAAGGAATATATCCAACTGATCTGATGATGAAGCCTGAAGTTGGCACCGGAACTCTGTAATAAATTAATGTAATCTAACCGTGTTTGGGATTATTAGAATTGTTATGAGATGCACTCTGAGTATAAGGTATTTTAGTTTGGCTGAGGGGTACTTTTTAGTGTACCATAACTAAAAAATGTAAAATAAAAAACATTTTACAAAAAAAAAACAACCGACTTCAATGTAAAAAAAAACATTGAAAAGTGCAAAATAACTTTAATTTCGGAAGTCGGTGTTAAATACCTAACGAAGACACAAAACTGTCATAGAAACCCCATTTTTGTCATAGAAACACCAACAAGCATTTTTAGAGAAGATTTGCAAAAGTAAAAGTGTATTAAAAAAGTGACCTAAATATTACGGTTTATTTATTATCCCGGTGTTTCTATTTTTTTAATTTATAGTTTATAGTCTTAACTTTTGAGAACAATTGATAAAACTTGCGATTTTGTGCGATCGCCACACCTTTTTTTTCGATTTTTATATGTCCGTTTTTTGCGCCATAAACGATTCAAAGAACCGCAGACCTAAGTATTACTATATGGTTTTAATTTCAAATCGATACCTCCACGCGTTCCCGAAATAAAGGGTCTTGACAGACAGACAGACCGACGACAACAAAGTGATCCTATATGGGTTCCGTTTTTTTCCTTTTGAGGTACGGAACTCTAAAAACGAAGTCCTCTTAACCCTGATGTCTTAAAATTACTTTCTGCACCCACCGTAAACCCTGAACTAATTAAAACGAACTAAAAACGAAATTAAAATATACCTAAATAAGTAAAACAATTTAAATTTAAAGTTAGGGTATCTGCTTTACCTAACTGTGCTAAGCTGTGACTGAGACGTGTAGTCAAGCAAGCAGCACTTTTACCAGCTACAAAAGAGGATTTAGCGTTGAAAACAATCACATAATATGAATGCAATACCGTGACCAATGACCGTGGCGATACGGATGTTCAACATCACAGACAGTAAATCATAGATTATGTAAGAACGAGTTCACAGTTTCATTTAATGTGTAAACCTTTATGGATAGACTGCGGTTATTAAGTAATTTAATTTATAGGCTTCTAACTGCGCATAATTACTAATTAAGCATCGCATTTCTGCTGCATAGATTTCATAGACAGATAATTGGGAACAATGGTTCGCAGTCTGCAATCTCACAGTTCTCACGGCAATCAATAAGACCTTCACGTGTATTGTATCGATCGTTGGGTACCTACTTCTATAGTTGGAACGATTTTCTTGTAATGACGTTTGCCAGTAATATTTCAAGGAATCCCCAAGTAGGTGCGCAACCGTTGGTACCTGCATTTCATTCAACGGACCATTTCTTTGTCCACATTTGTGATCTATTCAGTAGGAAAAAGTATGACAGTCCCTCTCGACCACGCAGAATGGAAGAAGTAATTTGTTGATTTCCCACTGAAATAAAAAAGGCGAACTTTTACTTCATACTTAAGTAAAGTAAGGAATGACTAAACACATGGTGATTTATGAGAAGTAACTTAGATTTACCTACTTAAAATTTGGCACACCGAAGTGATTACAATATTTTCTGTCAATATTAGCAAATATTAGATAATCGTTCACACAACTGTTAAGACGCTACATCAGCGTCTAAAATGGAACAACTAGAAGTGCAATAAAGTTGAAGACAAATATTTAAACGATCT
This sequence comes from Mythimna impura, assembly GCA_905147345.3. Lineage (NCBI taxonomy): Eukaryota > Metazoa > Arthropoda > Insecta > Lepidoptera > Noctuidae > Mythimna > Mythimna impura. Next base: position 17,621,872 of record LR990351.1, read on the forward strand.
AGAATGGTTCGAAAAACACCATAATGTTCGCAATTTGACTGCTTGATCAACATTCTTGATATACTCACGAGTTTACGTAAACAAACATTGCCTTGAACTGTGTGTGGCACGCGACACGCGTCTATTTGTTACACCGTAATTAACACGGTAACTTAATTAACCGCATTAGTAGGTAAGTGTAGCGTGCGTCGTGTTCACACTATCCCATTGTATGATTGTTGAGATTGAGACATGAAGCCGCTACAGATGATGGTCAGATGTCAAACCACTGGAAAGGGGCGCCGACGCCTGGTGAATTGCGGGGTATTGTGTGAGATGTTGGTCTAATAACCTGTTATTTATGATGTCTTGCTGGTGTAAGCTGTAAGTGTGTACTGAGGTAGCATATAGATTTGTCCTGCTTTGAAAATCTAGGGCATGTTGGCACCAAGACGGTTCTGTGATATTTTTCTTTATTTATGATAGAACTCAACGAGGACTGATTGAATCCAATTGATTGATTTGGTGACTCGATTTGTGGATATGTAGTCTTACCAAGCTATCAAAGTCCAATCAAGACATTATTGTGTTACATGGACATAGTAAGTCCTCTAAAAATGAAGAGTCTGTCGTTAGATTCAAAACTGCTACAAAATCATGGTCTGATAAATTTTCGCAATGAAATGAATGTTACAAAAAGCTGGATATGGACGTAATAGACGACATTTCATGCCGGTCCTTATTTAAAACTTGATTAATTTACCTGACGTTAGATTGAGCATGTTGTTCTGCAGCTTCATAAATATTACGTGTGCTAGGAACTAACTCTGCTGACATTTGAATAGCTCGAATGGCTCTGTGGTAGATCTAATAAACCTGTATTATACAATAATAGAGATATTGATGGATCCCATGTATGTAAATTTGATACCAGTCTTGCCAAGAGTTTCATGGGTTGTGGAGGTCAGATAAACAGTAAAATACCTACTAGATCAGCTGCATCCGGTGAGACTGGAACCGGACACCAGCATAGTTGAAGAATAGCTAGGCAGCTTCATAAGGATCCAGTGTTCGTGCACACCGAATTAAAAAAAACTAGTGACATCAGTTGTGACCTTTAGAGGTCACATTAAGATTCCTGTGAGGAAATGACTGTACCTACTAAAGGTCCAGCAATTCAATACTAAATACGTATTTACCTGACACGGTCTGTTTGTTACGATGACTGATAAGGTTATTCAAATAAATAGGTTCGTTTCCATTGTAATCAAAGTAGCCGTGGTTTGCAAATATGGCGTTTACCATAATATTGTAAAGGAAGCTTTGGCTATCTCGCAGGCCCCCGTTCAAACGACTAACACCGTTACACCATGCGAATAACAAACAATGGAATGTATAGCATGAAGAAACACCGACCACACATTGTGGACCACTTGCACCTATCAATTACCTATTATTAAAAGTATACGCAGGGGTCACTTAGCTGTAAAAAGTGCAACGAACGGTCTCACGGAGTTAACAATGAAGATCCGAACAGCGTGAGATAGAATAATGGATCAATTATTTTGGTGTAAGTTGACCATGATACGAATTTGTAAAAGAACGTCATCGGATGCATAAAATTGTTTGAAGACGATTTGGGATCTTGACCTAGTTGGCTACGTAGGTTAATTTTCTAAAGAAGGTTGCATGTATATAAAAATAATTAAATTAAGTAAATAGTTTCTTTTCCACATAAATTAAAAATAATGTTGGAAGAGAAACCATTGTTACTAGCAGTAGTTGACTAGTTGAAGTGTCTCCGGGATGCTTGTAAAATGTAAGATGATGATAGTCAGTAGCCTTGTATTCTGTGGGATGGCCGGAGATATTTACTGCTGTTTTGTATGCAATATAATAAGCGTTAAAACTAGAAACGAGCCACAAATATTTATTGGTGAAACTTTTGAGAGCTAGTATCTAATGGCGAGGGATAGACTAACTTTGTTGGTGAGTAAAATTTTACAACTTTTAACCGACACATAGACAATAGACCTAGAAGATCTTTCTCTTACTGCACCTAAATGTATTTGTTTACAAACTTTCCTTCTCGTGAAACCTTTCACCATAATGACCGGTCCTGTGCGTCTCACATCCATCGGATTCCCGCGACACTCACCAGGTCATCGGTCCACCTTATGGGAGGCCTTCAAACGCTGCGCCTTCGGGTACGTGGTCGTCACTCCAGAACCTTTCGTTCCCATCGACTATCCGCGGTGCTGAAGGCTTTTCGGAATCCGGCTATTGTTCGGGAAGCTGGAAGTCGTCGAACCTGCGCGCGAGATGGTTCATGATGACTCTGGAAAACAGCTTGTAGACATGGCTCAGAAATGAGATGGGCCAGTAATTCTTAAGCAGGGTATTGTCGCCCTTCTTAAAGAAGAGTACCACCACGCCTCTGCTCCATGCCTGTGGCGTTTTTCCCTCGAGTATAACGGAATCGAACAACTTCTGAAGGGCCTTCAGGACCGGTTTTCCACTCGCCTTCAGGAGTTCAGCCGTAATTCCGTCCTCACCTGAAGCCTTGTTGTTTTTCAGCTGCTTCAGAGCCATCCTAATCTCGTACAGGATGGTTAGGTACCTACTAGATTAATAAAGTTGCAAATTTCGACGCGGAAGATAGAAAATCTAGAAATACAGAAGATCATCCATAGCCGCATGATTCCACAAAATACTCATAGGACCTATTGTAACGCTTACACTTCGTTGGTCAAGTCATGGTTTACCTAGAATTATGTGTCACGGTAGTCGGCAGTTGTGGCCTGCGGGTCGTTGTGTCCACTATCCACCACACAATCTCACCTAATCGGTAAACAAGACGCGTTTTATGTAATATCTTTTGGCGTCTGTCCCGTACTCTGTGGTCGAGTTTCGCTTTCACCTTAATAACTTACTTTCTCAAACTTTGGGTTTTTGTTTATGGTAAATAACGCGATACGAGGATGACTTCGGATCACGGCAATTTTTAGAGAAGAGAGATTGTATAACAATAATATCATCTAACGACCGGATCTGCATTGTGCCTCGCTCACCTACGTATTCAGTTTTGTGTACTTTTTTATTAGTCTGAGGTTTTGTGGTAGAATTCTAAAAATGCTACTAAGACAATATTAAGAAGGTACTAGCTTCTGCTCCGATTTCGCCCATGTTGATATGGTATTTTCCCCATATTATAAATTGTAATTAGGTATAACTAATATGTTAGTATAAGCGTTCAGCCGTTTGGACGTAAAGGAGTAACAAACATACACACACATACAAATAAACTTTCCCCTCTATAATATTATCGTGATATTGTATCAATGGCAGATATCTAACGAGTAGATAATCTCTATAAGCACCTAAATGCCCCTATTAGGGGGGAGGGGGGGGCATAGGCCCAGAGTAGTGGGATTGTTTGAAAGAGTCACCACGGTTTTGGAACGCAAAGGGCAACTAAACGAACAAGAGTGGGTTTTATTCAGTAAAAAGTTTCATACTGCCTCTTGCTCAACTCAAAGCGGGACAAGTTATTAGATGATTACCACCCCCACAGAAAACTAGTCCTACTCAGTTTTCGTAATTAATTGGTCACTTAATTAATAAAACTGAGGATTAAACAACGCAACCACGTGGAACATATCACACTATTTTATCAAACCATTATATTGGTGAGCGTTTCTAGTGGAATAAAATCTGAACCTGGCAAACACGCAATAGCCATATTACCTGACGGGACCCAGTTTAAGTGGCCACACAAAAACAAGTCGTTTTTTTCTTAATAAAATTAAGTGAAAGTGCGCCTGATCACGCATTCAACATATCGGAGCTGTGAACGATCGCATTTATCTAAGTACCTATATATATAAAAGGAGAAACTGACTGACTGACATTATCAATGCACAGCCGAAACTATTGAACCTAGGAACATGAAAAATTGCACAAGGCTTCCTTTTTAAACGTGGGCGAGCACTAAGAAGCGGTCTTTAGGGGATAAAAAAGGGGAATTTCGTTTGTATGTAAAATCATATTCCATTTGCCAATATACTTACTAGCACAAATAGTAACTTACCTAAGTAAATATTAAAGATTGTCATTGTTTATTTATCAAAACCCCTTACTATAAAAATTTAGGGGGTTTAAAGATTGCATGGCAGATTCTTAAACTTCAAACGTGGCACTAATTTTAACCAAAATGAATAACATAGCCTGACATTATTAGGTTTTCCAATACTACTCTCAAATTACGGCATATGCGGTGTTAAAGTTTTTATGAAGTCGCGGGCAGAGTGCTAGTTCACATACATTATGGCATGACGATACTGATGACAAACAGATGGAAATCGACACAATATGCTGTCGAAACTCGCTCCAGCGAAAGTTATTTTACGGATAAGAATAATAAAAAGCCTCGTTTTATCGGATGTGGCATTTCCGTGTTAAGTAACACCCCAATTTCGCCTGATTAGCAATGACGTCATGCTATCTCCAATAACACCTAATATGGATATAAGATTAGCATAATCAGCCTATAATGTTCCGACTGCTGGAACTCAGGCCTACTCTCTTTTAAAGAGAATGGACCGTAATCCACCACGCAAGCCCAGTGCGGTTTGGTGGATGTCACATGTCTTCGAATTTTTGGTTCAAAGACATGCCGGTTTCCTCACGATGTTTTTCATCACCGTTTTGAGAGCAATGGAATTTAAATAAATACACAAAGTAGGGAACCAGTCTAGGTTTGAACCCACGACGTAGTTACGACTCCTAAAAGGGGTGACCAGACGGTTGCAAACCAACGTCCCAACCAGGGTGACCTTGCTAGTTTTAATCCGTGTAGACAGCAGTTGTAATCCATGACCTTCAACGCCCTTGGTTGGGAGGCGCGTTTTCCCAACCACCGAACGTGTTGGCGTGTGGTTTACATCCAAGCCGCAACACAAAGTCGGTACCATTATCACTAGTCCGACACTGCTCTTTGATAGAATAATAATAATATCTATATTACTAAATGGCATCTTAATCGACCATTGCGATTGCATGATCTACATATCGTGGCTATCAATGTATTTGAGTAGCTATTAACTGCCTTGATTATTATTTTTGTGCAGCATCATTCTGTCGGTATTTTTATTTTACATTGAAGCCAAATAGTCAATTAAAAACTTTAACTCTCTTAATGTTTTTTACTGCATGTGTTGGATATGAATACGCTAACTGGAATTTTTTTCATCAGTCTAACCTTAATCTTATCTCCTGACCCATAATGCCGTTATGCGGTCGACTATTGATGGTGTACGTAGTAGGAAACAGGATGGGATTTGCCTCTGTCCCTTCTTATCTCGATTTTCTTTCCTTTTGCTATCATATCCACGCTTTTTAGGAAGAAAATCGCAAGTGACAATTTGCATTTTTTGTAGGAATGGGTTTTCTTTTCCCTAATTAAAAAGTATTAATGACAATACATTGATTTTTTTATTATTAATAATAATAATAGTAATTTATTTATTTCAAGTAACCTTGACTCATATACAAATATAAAAAAAGAATAATAATCAAAACAGTCACAATTAAAATCGCAGTTTGTAAAGTTAAAAGTCAAAGCATAGATTATAAAATTAATGCAAATAATTAAATTAAATAAACTAAACTAGTGCTTGACTGCGATCCCACTTAAGCATTGATGCAAGCATTGATGGTGAAACGCACTAATTTATTAAGAACCTACTGCATACAGCTACTAATAATATAATAGAATATTTTATATTAACGTATTATGATAAATACTCTTTTATTACGAAAGAAAAAAACCCCTTTCTGCAATAAGCGCAAAATGTCGCTTACGATGTTCTTCCTGAAAAGGTTCGATATCATCACAACACCCTGTATACAGAGGAATTGTTCGAAAGTGTCACCGCGGCTCTGGAACACAAGGGGCTACTGAGGGAATAAGGGTGGGTTTAGTTAGTAAGATTCTTAAACCTCTATAACTCCATTCAGAAAGTGGGAGAAGATGTTTGATAATTTCCCGCTTAAAATTAAAAAGACGAGAATTCCTACCATTTCTTTTATTTAGTCAGATTAATCATCTTTCCATGCCCTTTAGCACCAACCTGCTAAAAAAATTCCTGTATTCCCCGAAGACTTAAGCAAAGGTGTAAACACGAACGTGTAGTACGACTGGTAAGTAGGCAGTTACTTAACTATGACGCACGCCTATCTTGATGTCTCCAAAGAGTTAAACTTATAATTTGAGAGACGTGCGCATTGTGCACGGTCCGTCGTGCGTGCGTTTGCGCAGCGTGACCGAGGGCCCAGCTATCTGCTGCTGACAATTTTTTTTTCTTTGCACAATAATACAACACCGCCTGTATACCACGTGATATGGGTTTAATAGACAGAAGCCTTGGACTTACCTTCAAGGTTTTTAAGGTAGAGCTCAACACCAACGAAGATTTTAAATCATTATAAGTTAAGAAGGTAGGTACCTACCTACCTACATGGGCGAAATGCGGGAATATTATATACGTAGCAAACCCCTGCCCCGCCGTTTGAGGAATAAAAGCGTGATGTTATATATTAAAGCGAATCATGCGCAGAGTAAGTACCTACGCGTCCGTCCCATACCGGAGCATTGGATTCGCCTATATGTAAGTACCTATAACAAATAAAAAATGCGTTGTTCTGGTTTTTATGTTGTGTTTATATTAACCAACAATGGACTTTGTCTAAATTATAAGATTTTTTTATTTTTTTTAATGTAGCTTATTTTACTATCAAGCATTAGCCATTAGCATTGCATGTTCTGTGTCATTTGATGCAAGGCCAGGGTGTGATCGAAGTACCTACCTGATGGCGAGTGGCAACACAATTTTTTTCATATACCTAACTAGAATATAAAATTTGATATGGTTAAGAAAAATGTGGAAATTCTAATTAGTAACTTACTTAAACATATCTGTTTGAGAGAGCCTCACTACAGCCCTCTAATTGATCTGAAGGGTCTCTAGAACTGTGGCTATCGACCATGCTGACAGGTTCATCTTTTTACAACGCAAGAATACTTACCTACTACTTTTTCTATGAAATAACAGTACTTAACATATTATATAGTTGTATATAAAATTAGAACAAAACAAAGCTACGGTTCACACACTTAACACTCACCTTAGTATAATGATACAAAAAGATTAGGTATCTGCATTAGCGCATAGAATCGTGACTGATTGAAACAATGACTGATCATTACGGTGTGCATTATTTGACAAATGAACTTAAGATCACGATTTGTCTTAGTAAAACTCGACAGCCTCGGTAGAGTTATTGAGCCGAAGGATGTTCTAGCGGCTGCGTTATCTAGTTACATTTCTGTATGTAGATACAATACCAAGAATAACTTTAATTACTTATCAATTCATTACCAACTTCGAATGTATAGATATGTAGGCAGTTTCGTTTTTGTCGTCCACGTAGTCTTCAAGAAAGCTTGCAGAACACGTAACACAGGAAGTAAATTTTTAATCCGGCTCGTATAAATTATGCATATAATTGAATATTATTAATAAACGACCTTCGCTGACACCGGCTAACCCGAATGCCCTTAACGCCGCCATTCACGCCACAAAAATTACACTCACTTTTGTGCATTAGCGTCGTGTAAAATGCGGTATATGACTAAGCAGATCTGATATTGTCGTGTTTATTTTAATAGATCTGGTCATTCGATCTCACGTTCATGAAGTCTTACGGCGGTACTGACATGATTTAGGAGATTGATTGTACTGTATCTGTCATATAGGTACGTAAATTAATATCCTGTTCAGGTGTTAAATTAACATACGTATCAGTATCGAATGGCGAACTTAATATTTTTCAATCTTTAGTTAGTTCTCATAGATCATATTTCAAGGCAGTAACCTAAGGTTACAAGGTACGTAGCCATAGCGCATCTGTAGAATGATACAAACCTAATCAAAAATTTTAATATTTCGACTTCCAAGTCATAGAATCACTTAAACGAACATTCTTTAGTAAAAGTCGATCGAGGCGATCGACTTTTACTAAAAAAAGAAACCTAAAAATAAATGCATAGCTCTTTTACGCGAAAATATGCCTAGGGTATGTTTTATATAAAGTTGACAGAGGCATGTTCGTTTTAAGTCATTTTAAGACTTAAAGTCGAAATTAAAAAGAAAATGGTTTAGGTCTCTTTAATTCTAAAGGTGCGATAGATTTGGGTTAAACTTCCTAAGCCTCCTTTTTCAAAGAAATATTTCAATGGACAGTCTAGTTAACTACAACGCTATCTGATATTTCAGACTGTCCATAGCCAAAGGGCGTTTTCGTGCAGCTGAATGTTCGAAACGTGTGTTGGCAGTTTCACAGTGGTTCTATTATACTCTACCGGCATAAATGGTCTAAAAGTCAGAAGGACGCTATCATTATCTGCAGGTCAAGGTGTAAACGTTGTTCTACATAACAACTTCTAATCTGTGCTAATTGGCAGCAATTGAACTGGAAAATCTAACGTTTTCGTCGTTTAACTTAAAATTATATTTATTGAGACGTAATTAAATGGAGCAATTGGAGAAAGTGTCGCAACAAGCAGTCTGTGTCGGCACTAGGTACATCTATCTACCTATTAGGCTGGCATGCATCGTTCCGTGGGACTAGGAAGCCTTCCAGGGCTTCGGGATTGTTCGAAAGAGTTATCGTGGCCCTGGAATGCAAAAAGCAACTGAAGGAACAAGTGCGTTTTAGCCAGTAAATGTTAGACATCGCTCCACCCAGAGCAGGAGAAGTTATTTGACAATTTCCCACTTGAAAAAAAAACTAGAAATCCTAAGTACCATGTTTCTTTTATCTAGTTAGATTAATTCATTAACGCTCAGGCGGTAGCCGGCGCCCGCAAGCCATTGTCTTACTATTGTGTCTCTAATTACGCACGTCAAAAGGTTAATCATCTTTCCATGCCTATTAGCACCAACCTGCTCCTAGACGATGGTTTGAAGATAAGGAAAACTAGAACCGGTACTTATGGGCTTGATATACCTAATTAAAATAATTTGTTGAATATATAAGCTGAACGAACGGTATCTGTAGATCAGTGTGGTGTGAGTTAGTCGAGCCAGGATACGGATCTCCGTGTGCAGAGCCAGTCACTTCTCCAAGGCTCTACCCGTATTCGACACACGAACGATCCTGCCTTTCTAAAATGCTTACCTACCATTTATTTCGTTGTCGCTTTGCACACAATCTGTAGTATAGGTCTAATAAAATATACCTGTGAGGCAAGCTATTTATGCTTAGGAGCTAGAGCACCTAGCTAATACCTACATACTTTTGCAACATTTAAGACATTGTTAATTAAGTTTATGCAAGATATATCTGAAATAGTACCTACCATCAGTGCTCATGCCATGTTATCTATCTAAGGTGCCTTATGTAATATTCAAGTTCTTAGATTGAAAGGAGCAGGCTTTTAAATGCTCACACCACACTTGATTCTCCATACTACATTTAAGTATTTTATGTTGTTTTGTAGTCGACGCAAAATTATTGATATCAGAAAAAATTCAGCTGGACGGTCATCAAAGATGTATCTATAGCTCAACCTGTTTTTTATATTTCTAAACTCAACGAAAATCAGTGTATTTCTGGATACTTATTAAAACTTTTTATAGCCTCATTATATAGGTAGGTACCTCAGTGCCTTTCTTTATCAGTCCCCCTAGCCAAGTTACAACCGTTTCGTTTCGATTCTCTTTTCGTTGATCGCCTCGAGTCGGCCACGCCTCCTATTCCTTTGTTCTGACCACGTGACTGAACGTTGAGATGACGTAAGAACAAAGGCGTGGCCGACTCGAGGCGATCAACGAAAAGAGAATCGAAACGAAACAGTTGTAACTTGGCTAGGGGGGCAGGTCCTTTTTCATATTTAACTGCCACTCGGAGTAGTCCTATTACCACTGCACTGCGTGTTTGTATCAATGTTTAAGTTCATCTAGTGGCAACCACAACGATTGTTTACTGAAATGTAAAACATAATATAATATTGCAACATTATCACTTAAAAATGTTATTTCTATGTAAGTAGATATAAGTTTTATGTTGTAACTGTTTGTTATCTATCAATTTATCATCATCCCCTGCCTTTTCCTAAATAGTTTGGAGTCGGCTTCTATACCTACTCATACATAGAAATATTGAGCGTGACGATATTATAATTTATCGCCTTCAGTTGTGCTGGCGACTGAGAATTATCTGTTCGGTCACGTTTCTCGATTACCGTTGCATACGACTCTCCATCGAAACGATCCATCTTGCATTGGAGCCAAACTGATGGAATAACATGCTTGACTGTGATTTAATAGCTCATAAATATTGGTATTGATTACGTAGGTAGGTACGTGTAGCGTAATCGTTACTATTAATTAGAGAGATTGTATCATCAACTATTATGTTTTAGATTTAAATTATATGATTATGAAAGGGTCACTGCGTGTGAGAGAAAATTTATCACGGGGACTAAAATATATTGCGCAATTAGAAATATGTTAAAAATACGTAGCGATAAGCTGATATATTTTTAACCAGCTTGGCAGATGCTCAAGAACTGTAGATATAGTATGTATAGTTACTGGATTTGAAGGAGACCTTGAGTGAGACCTAGGTCCATTTAAATTTTCCGTTTCACCTGCTGCTTGTGATTGTGACGGATGTCAAGCCTCATAATTGCTGTGATTGATACTATCCTATTGGATAGTAAAAAATATTGTCGGTGCCATAAAAACAAGCATGATACCTAACAACCGTAGAGAATTGCCCAATTATGAATAAAAATGCAAACAAATGAAGGACAATTATAGGCACAAAGTAGATGTAATTACCTACTGGATGCAACAAATTGCACCTAGTTAAAAATGAAACTTATGGAGCGATATACCACAAAAGACCTGTCAATTTTGTGGATCTCGGTACCCTCGTTTAACATAACAGCCTGTAACAAATTAAATACCTAAGTACTTATTTAGTTCTGTTTTTAATGGCACAGCGTTTGCAAAATGTAAGCTAATTGGTAAGCTTTTAACTTGTTAAATTGTCTAATTTTTTTTTTGTGTAATACATCGTTGTGTCAGACTTGTACTGACTAAAACCTATACGCGTTCCTCCAATAGCCCTTTGCGTTCCTCCAGGCTATGGTAACTCTTACGAAAATTCCACAGCCCAAATATATATATATCTTCTAAAACACATTTGGTTAAACTAGAGCGAATTTCATAACACACACTAGGCATTTGCGAGTCCGAAGTTACTCGAGGTAGAGCCCTAGAGATTTACAAAGCGCTTACCGACGCAACAGGAATCTAGCTAGCTAACTGGTGAAAGTAAAATGTATTTCGATATTATTAAAGACCTCGTTGGTTAAATAGGCCAATTTGAAACTGATTAATATGGTGGTCATACTCAATTAAACGATTGTTTCATAATTTATTATTATATGATAGCGATGATGAGTCTCGCTAAGATTTCGTTTGTGCAACTGATGAGCAGGTGTGCCAGTATTTCGGTGTTACTACATTCCACACAAATAAACAAATACATAAATAATTTGTTGCAAACTGGGCTTCTTATGTAACTACATAATAGCATGCATGATCTATCGTTGAATTAGTAATGTTTTGCATAATTATGTAGGTAGGTAGATCAGAATGCCTATTGAGCGCACCAAACCAAACAAAGATTACCTACCCGTTTATTTTTTTTGTGATGAGAAATCATCCAAAAATTTGTCACACTCCGGGTGGAGCGAGAGTTAGTTTCAGACTTTTACTGACTAAACTCACCTGTTCCTTCATTCCACAGCCTTACTTAGAGTCAGCTTGGTTTAAAATATTTGCAGATCATTCTTCACTTCGTTCCAGGGCCCCTTCTCTTTCGCACAACCCATGGCCCCATTAGGCTTCGACCCTTTTGGGCCTCTATGGTTTTGGTGACATCTCCTTGAGGCGCGTGTGGAAACCTACTCGCTGTCAACGACTTGGGCTCGGTCCGGACGGTTACTGGACGATCGGACGGCGAGCTACCTATTGCTCGCCGTCCGCAAGCCTACACCTACGGTGGCTGGAAATCGTGATCCCAGCGGCTGGCGTGTGCTGCCGCCTGTTTTGCTAGCATTACTGCTTCGCAGAAGGAGGCGACCGCCTGCCACTCCTCCTCGCTCCGGTTTATTATTGACCTACGACGCTCACCAGAGCATGAAACGCGAGGATTATAATTTTATTATAATATCATAAATATTGAATGCACTTAATGTGTGTACCTAACTAATGATTAGCTGACCTTTAGATCTTTGACCATTCATACATCTATATATATAAAAGAAAGTCGTATTAGTTACACTATTTATAACTCAAAAACGGCTGAACCGATTTGGCTAGAGTAGGGTAGAGTAGGATAGAGTTGGGTAGAGTAGGATATAGTAGTCAGTTGACGGGAGCGAAGCCGCGGGCAAAAGCTAGTATATAATAAATTTGTCTTATTAATTACGACTTTTTGCAATCTCTAGTGTGCACACGCTTACCTAGATACTGAATCACAATATTCGGTACAATGTCAAGTTGAAATGCCATGTTAACCTCCAAGTGAGCATTGTCTTTCTGTGCTTGGGAAATTGTTCTAACAGTCGCAAGTACTAGCGAATGTTACATGTATTTTAATGAGCTTGTTGCAGTGTGAATAATAAACATGTTTTACTTGTTTCAGTCATACCTGTGTTGGTCACATCGATCACAATCACACCAAATGGGAATAGTCCTGAAATTAAAATGTTGGGAGGAATGACCGTGGATGTGCAAGACGGTTTCGTTCCAATGGAATCTAAAATAGAAGAGACGACTGTCAGAGCAAGTCGTGGAAATAAAAGAAAAATTAGTAATAACAATAATTCTACAAAGTTATCTATCAATGAAAGGTACAGAAGACTGATACCATATATGACATTTTACTATGCCAACGACTTAGCAACACCAACAACAGATAATATCAAGGAAGTTGAGGTAGAAAAGGCAGAAATAGTGGAGACTGGAGGAGTGAATCACGCCAATCACCGAGAGCCAAAGAAAATTATCTACTCAAACAGAAACATCCCTAGATACCAAGGAAATAGATTGACTCAGCATAACATTGCATCGTCAAATCCAACAAAAATTTATTACAAAAGTGGAGTGCCAATATATCAAACCCAAGGAAAAGTGTCTCATAATTATAATCCTTTACTATCAGAATATAAGGTGCTGGTACACAATGACTACGACACTGGCAGAGTGATTCAAAAGCAAATACCAAAATCTCCGGGTATAACATTTATCTCTTCGGCCCGAAAGCCTTACTTGAATCTATATAACGAGAACACGCCTAACATTCGATATTATTTCCCGGAGAAACCGAAATATAAATTGGTTCCTTATGAACAAACACCCCCCGTTAAAGTGCCCGAAAACGAAAACGTGTATGACTTATCGAAGAAACCAATACCAGTCCCAGTATCTGTGTTAATACCTAAAGAGCAAGTTTATCTAAAGCCTCGACCGGCTCGACCTCATTATGTTTATGACAACGTTGATGTTCAACAAGTCAATATCAGGAAGCAGCCTGCAATCGTTTCTGAAAGTTACTACGAGAAACAACGACCTCTACACTCATTGGCCCAACCGGTTATACAAAGTGGGTTTAGACCAATATTCAACTCACCTCAATATTCTAAGGATGCTACGATTTATTCAACAAGCTTACCAGAAGCTGATTCCGATTTTGAACATCAAAAACAACAAGAAGCACATGTCCAGTCAGCACCAATAAACTATGAGGAATTCAAGCCCCAATATTATGAGCATGTAATGGAACAGACCCCGTTCAAAGTTCCACAAGCAACTTCAAACACAGTGCCGCTGGCGACACTACTAAATTCGCTTCAACTGAACAAATCTATTCCTAAACCCATCACGAAAGAAAACGTCGGTGCGTCAATAAGAACTTTACTGCAAGTATTAAATGTTTTGAAAGCTGTACCGCAGCAAAACGACGTAGTAGCCCCAATTCTAAGTACTCCAAAACCATTTGTGGCGGTAGAGGTAATAGCTAAACCAGAACTAGAAGCTCATCGCGATCCTGAGCACGAGGCACAAGTGCCTGAGGAATTGACAGCGGAATATCTTGCGCCCGTAAACCCTCCTTCTCAGCACCTTGATGGTGAGTGGTATAATAATTGACATCAAAATATTAATGATACTTCATTCTATTTCAAATATCTTCAAAGCAACCCGTTTTAAATAACAGCAATTTCATAAGTGAAGACCTATTATAAATTAACTTGGAACATCCTTGAACGGATTAGGTATTAGACCTAATACGTTCTATTTTTTCATAGTGGTTCAAACTTCCTGTTTGCTAAGTTAATGATTAAATTTCTAAGAGCAAAATTGTTAACAGTTTTTTGCCGACTGTACATCAGCAAAAAATTGACAGAAAACAAAGATTTTGAGTGTTTTTGACATCGAAGTTTTACTTAGAGGTGACTTTTTACACATTTCTTTAGTAATCAAGTACCATAACCTACATTACTACATTTATCAGGTTGCTCTGTGAAAACCCTTACTTATCTGAAGCCGCTTATCTGAACTTTAAAGAAAAAATTAACACGGTTTTTTACCCCGTTATATTATCTTAAATGCATCTCTAAAGGTTAAACACATTATACACATCACTGTTAAGGCTGGTGACATTGGCCAGAATACAACTTACCCAGTGGGACTCACTGTGAGACCATATTTTTACATTTGTTGAGTAACTTGTCCATATAAGGATGTAATGAATACTTACAGATATATCTCCTGGAGGTGGTACCAGTCAACATTTCCCCTTAGTACAGGCATCAGACGAGGAAGGTGGTACTCCAGGACGGCCCGGTCTTGACTACCCCATTCTCACTACGATCCCAACTACCAGCTTTGACTGCAAGACTCAGCGGTATAAAGGCTTCTTCGCAGATCCTGAGACACGCTGTCAGGTAAATTGCAACGCACAAGAATGTTTAAGAACAAAAAATCGGTGTTGCGAAGGGAAAGTAGGTCGGCCAGCTGTCGGTGTCTATCTATGCATATTGCATTTGTGGTAATTGCTCAGCTAGAGGATGTGTCCCAAAATGGGCAGTCGATATAAAAATAAATGTAGTATGTGATGTTAGTTAAGACTCCCTCTCCAGCCTAGTCGTTACTAGTGCCACTTCTGTGTATGAGGCCCTAGGTTCGAGATTAGTTTCCATTAAGAAATTTGGCCCACACTGGATTCTAACCCATTGAATTGCAATAGGCTCACTATATATCTGTAGGCCTTATTAGTGTCCAGCTATAGGTAATCTGTCAAAAAGACTCCACGAATTAAATATACGGTTACCTGTTTAAGAATTAAACCCACACATATCGCCTTAGGTCATATCTTTTACCTAATTAATTCTCGCGATAAGATATACCTACATGCATTTGATTGGATAGATATTTTTATCTCAAAACATCATCGCTCATGTCTTCACTCTCGTACTACTTATGTATTGCGATTTTGTAGCAGTTACAGATACCTACAATATGTTATCGTAACAATTAGTAACTGCCCTCGCAATTGAATTTCTAAATCGTTACTCGGCATGCGAAGTGCATTTATTTATTATTATGACCTTCAAAAATTTTACAGCTTCAGGTAGACACCTGGCTCTCGAAGTTACTGGCACTCAGATTGGGGACTCTGTCCTCCCATCGATTGACCCCACGTACGGTCACACAGTGATCACGTGCTGTCTTGCAGTGCGAGGCTCTGGTTGGGTCGGTCGGGTCAAAGGCATGTCCCCTCGCAGTCTCGCCAAGGATGTGCCCTGACAGGCGTTGTACAGAGGGGGTTACGGGAAGGTCCTTTAAGAGCGCAACCTCTTAAAGGACCGCTTCCATTATGTGCTAATTGTTTTAGTGCGGTAAAAATCCCACGTTTCCCAAAAGCCTAGGAGCAACGTTTCCTCGATAATAAAAAAAGCCACCTGGCTACGTCTCATTAAACCAGTTCTTATAAGTTTCTTACTCTTGCTTTTTCTGCTAATTATTGGCTTAGTAACACCTAGAATAACACTATCAAATGCAATTATGAGTACGAGGGTTGTAGATTAAAGGAAATAATTTGTTATTGCAGGTATGGCACTACTGCGACCTCAACGGGGGACAGGCTTCCTTCCTGTGCCCGAATGGGACGATATTCTCACAGGCGGGTCTCACCTGCGATTGGTGGTTTAACGTGAAATGTGCATCAACCACCCAGCTCTACGTACTCAACGAGAGCCTCTACAAGTACATATTGCCGCACTCGCCCAAGTTCCCAGAGGACTACAGCGGGCCACTAGTTGATAAGTAAGTATCAAGTGTTATTTTAGACTAGAAGCTAGTTTTGGTCGATAGAATTAGGCACCTCTCTATTCTCCACAGTCTGAATTTGTAATTGGTATGTAGGTACAAGTAGGTATAGCATAGTCGGCCTTATAATGTTCCCACTGTTGGGACTCAGGCCTCCTCTCTAGGAGAGGGAATGGGCCGTAATCCACCACGCGGGCCCAGTGCGGGTTGGTGGATGTCACGTCTTCGAATTTTAGGTTCTAAGACATGCCGGTTTCCTCACGATGTTTTCCTTCACCGTTTTGAGAGCAGTGGTGATGAAATAAATTACACAAAGTAATGCGCCTGGCTGGGTTTGAACCCGCGACCTACAACTCGTGAGTCGGGGCCGTTACCACTCGGCCACCACTGCTCCCTGTACTATACTATACTGTACTGTAGGTATGTATGTGGGTTTTCTTTGGTTCCTAAACTTTCTTATCAAGTACTTAGGTAGATCATCATTTAAACTTCGACCTTACCCAAAACCCATACTTACATACTTAAATTTTCCGTTCTTGCTGCATGTGGTGGATAAAAATGTGTGAACCTATAAGTTTTAAGAGGAAAATTAAGCATAGAAGTCGATACATTGTCTATTCTTATGGAGACTGTGTAAATGACTTTTGTACACTACTGTATCTAAGGAATTACAGTGTTTAGTTAGTTCTTACCTAACTGCGCCTGGAAGGTTTTATTATAATATCTTTACTTTGTTAATTCCAGATACCTGACTCTAAAATTCAAAGAAATGGAAGAGGAATTTAATAAAAAGAAGAAAAACAAGCAGAGCGCTGGTGAAAAGATGGACTCTGATGAAGAGGAATCAGAAGATTCCAGTGAAGGTTCCTCTGAGAAGGAAGATTCTAGTGAACAAGACAGTGATACAAGCAAGGAAAAGGTAGGAGAGAGCGCAGTCAGTGAGTCTAGCGTCGTAGTGGGGTCACCGGGAGAAACTGGCAAAGTAGAAAGGCTACAAGATGATTAAACCATTACAAAGTTTTATTTTAAGAACAAAGAGTTAAACGTTTCTTTCAACGTATTTTCCAGTATATTGACATCACTCGCAGTTTTAGTAACTACATAGACAAAACTTCTAGCGACCTTCCTCTTGTAAGATGAGCTTTTCCGAGGAATTAGCTATTTAGAAGCAAGAAAAAAGATACTTTTTGATGTATCAATGCAATGTCACAAAACGGGTTTCCCGTTTTATAGAAAATTAAAAAAAAACCGGTATCTAGAGTCAATGTAGTAAGGGGTATGTATCTGCTAATCTTCTACTGCTACCCTAAATATGTTCATGATAGGTACAATTTTTTTAATATATGACTGGAACATTCAAATCAAATTTCGTACCTCGATACTTTCCAGCTGGGATTCTTCGCCCTGAACAAAGACAACTTACCTACATAGTCATCATTTCCATTGCTAAATGTCAGCCAACTTGTGTATAATTGTAAAATTAGAGTAACAAACTGTGATAAGTGGATGGAACTTCATACTAAAATCTGAGTAGGGCTTCATAGCAAATAAGCCAGGGTAAGTTGTGACTGAATGTGTTGCGAGATTATGTGAATGCAGATTAACTTGTATGTAATGTTTTGCCATTTTCACTGTATTACTTCTCTCATAAATTATTATATAATTAGTATTAGAGAATTAAACTTGCCATATGTTGCCATGTTTAATTCAGTTTGAATGTATGTGTGTTAAGATTGACTTGAGTCGCAAGTAACTTAATTGTAATGCAAGTATTTATAGATATAAAATATAGAATACTCATAGTGATATTTGTGCAATGTGTAAATAAATCACACCTATTGTATGTTTTGCCATCAACATGATACTATTAAACTGTGCAATAAAATGATTTTATGTTTAAAGAAAAAGTTTTTTAATTTAAATTGTAAATCAAAAGAAACACCAGATTGAAGTGATGTATTTATTTAGAGTATTAAATAAGTGAATATTTTTTTTATAATCGTACAAGTAAAGTTTATAAACACTTTACTTGTAGAACCCTAAAACATGATTACGGCGGCAGCAAAATATTGCACAATCAGAACGAGATATATTTAAAACTATAATAATAAAACAGTAACAAAAAGGAACAACACATTTCAACAATTAAAATATTACCTAGAAAAGTGAGTGTGACTAGCCAAGCACTTTATATCAGATGACTTCACAATGCTACGTTAACTAACCTACATTCTTAGATTGGGACTTATAACATCAATTAATGACTACCTATGAATATTGATTTATAGATATAATACTGATAAATGAGTTACTGAAATTTGATGAGATTCAATGAGATATCATTATGTACCTACATCAATATGACATACATTTATTACGAATGCTAATATATATTGGACCGTTAAAAGCTAAATATTTACTAGGACAAATAAACGATGTGCTAAATTCACATTTCTGTCTCAAAGTACGACACTTAATTTTAAGAGAAATAATTTACAATAGCTTTTCGACTCATTTGACAATCAAACAGACTTATTTCTGTTAATGAGCTTAAGGTCACAACAATCAGCGTGGACACTAACTACATTATTTTTAAAGAGGGAGCTAAGCAGTTGCGAATTATATAATTTTACAATTACCTATTATTATCAGTAGATTCCAAAAGTCAGAAAATCTGATTGAAGATAGCAAATGCGTACCAATTAAAAACATTGAACATGTTTCCTTTATATTCTGGAATGTTGCTGTACTTGCAAAGTTAGCAAGTCAAGAGTAAACACCTAATTCCCCTTAAATTTATGCGATAACCGCAGACAATATTTATACAAAAATATAATTTATAATACATAGGATTACTATAAGATCGTGTTGTTATGTTAATTTGAATTTTGAACACGCATTAAGTTCCAAGATATTAGTCTACCTAAAATTTTGATGATTATTATCAATTTACAAATTATTTACATTCAGACCATACCGTCTCCATCTTAAAATCAATCACAAGTTGTTTCCTTTTCAGTCTTCATTCCATTATGTATAATTAATTACTTGCAAATAAATATGTTTCACCTTATACACTTACCTACACACTATAAATACGATGTTAACATTGAAGGTGTGGAATTTAGCTAGTTACTACAAATTGTAAAGAAAATAAATCAAGAGTGTCTTAAAAACTTGCTTCTCCATGGTATATAATAATGAAAATCATACATCTATTTTAGCTCAAGGTTTAGAAATTAAATATCCGTTGTCTAAACTGAGCTTAAAATCGTTAGAAGAGCTTTCCAGTATCTTACTGTTTAATTTACCCTGTTAGTTAAAATTAGTTGTAACAAAATTCAATATCTTACTCATAGAGAACAATATAAATATAACGCACGAAAACGTGCGGTAAAACACATTCAATATTACAATTACTTACTAAATCATGCGTGAAGCACGTCAGTGTAACTAAAGACTACTCACATTTAACAAGAAACAAAGAAGGCCTGCTCAGATGGTGCGAGCAGGGGTCGGGGGCATTTGTGTGCGTGTCGATACTTAGTGTTTGAGCAGCAGCGCGGCGTGCTTGAGCCGCAAGTGCGAGCGCAGCGTGTCGATGCGGCTGTAGGTGGCGGGGCAGTACGGGCAGGGCGAGCGCTGCGCCGTGTGCGAGTGGAAGTGGTGCCAGCGGTTGGACACCTCCTTGCCGCACGACTTGCAGCGCCACAGCGCCGCGCTCTCGGCCACGGCCACGAACATGCTGTGGTACGAGTAGGGCGGCGCGGCCGGCACGTGCGCGCGCTCTGCGAACAACAACCCGCGAACGCTTCGCATCACGCTGTCTCGCTGTCTCCGCTCTCACACGAGCGCAAGCACGACTTCGGTGAGACTCGGTTTGAGAGTTGTCGCCTCTATGAAGATAGGCCGTCCAATTTACAGAATGTAAATCTGGCCGTGCTTTAGGGTTTACACAGTATAAACGATATACTTTGCGGGTGGGTGTGGAGCATGTGAAACGCACAACTGAAACTACACGGATTTGTAACATACCACAATTTAATGTAAAAATTAGTAATAAATACAACAGATAAATGCAGGAGTTTGCAACATGTTAAAATTGCATTACATAACATCAAACAATGTGAAAAAAAAATTGCATTAACTGCTTGCATAAAACAAAATTATTTAAATTAAACTTTTAACGGAGGCATCAAACCAAGACATCAAACAAAATATTCATAAACAACAAATCGTTCATAAAATGTAATGTAATAATATAACAAGACTATTCGTCAGCTGTGAGGTACACGATTTGACACCCCCTTCCTATTAGTATTACACTATTGTGATATACGACACTATAACAAATTTGCTAATGTTATAAAGAAGAACAAAATAAACATAACTAGACCATTGCTATCCTGAAAATAACCTTAGAGCTCGTCCTGCACTCCATTGATTCAAATTATAAGATCACATCCTTGTGATACAAATGTAAATTTTAATATACAATAAATTGGAATATTCAATAGATTGGCCAAATAAGTGACTAGGTCTACAAGACCTCAATTTCATAAGACTAAATTTAGTAATTCGTTAACCTTATGTATAAAATTCCATATGGCATAAAGTTAGCTTTCATTAAGTCCGAATGTGGTCACCATTACAATTATTAAGTTGCATACTTTTTGAAAGCTGAAAAGAGATCAAAGGTAGATATTTTCTGAGCCAAACGGTGTGATTCTCCAAAATATTCTGGCCAGACACTATCGTAGTATCCTAACCTAAAATATCTAAAATAATATGCTATGATACTAATCAATCAATTTGCTATAGCAAATTCAATATTAAAAATTGGTCTCGAGTGATAGTAATATAAAAATGCATTCACGATTAGATGAAGCGTTTAACGCG
This sequence comes from Mythimna impura, assembly GCA_905147345.3. Classification (NCBI taxonomy): domain Eukaryota; kingdom Metazoa; phylum Arthropoda; class Insecta; order Lepidoptera; family Noctuidae; genus Mythimna; species Mythimna impura. Next base: position 17,643,219 of record LR990351.1, read on the forward strand.
TGGGCAGATTGGGAGATCAGCACGATCCTCGACTCGCTGGGCAATGGGACCCGTAACGGATAGCCATGATCTATCTCAACAATAGACGACAACTTGCGCGACAATAAATTATTAAATAGTACACAACTATTACGATTGGCAGAGGTAAACAAGCTAATTATTAATATTACCAGCTATAAAACCTGTACATCACCGTAACCCAAACTGCGATTCGCTAAGTAGAAATAGAAATTAGGAGTAGTCACTTATGTAAATACAAATAGGTAGTTACTCTCTTTCAATGATATTCATTATATACTTTTAAAATATCATTTAGTTTGGTTACGTAATTAAATAACTAGTAATATTGCACTGAGTATGAAATGCTATCAAATAATAAGCGCCCACATTACTATGAACAGTAGGTATAAAAATCTTTGATATCCTTAAAGTAAATATAAAATCTTTATGGAAGAAATGTTTGGTGACTTCATATATACAGGGACGCATGAGCTTCGTGCTTATATATCGAGTGGGCCCCTATATTCAATAGTCAATTGTATAATCTAGCTATAAGTTATGACTATTTTCAAAAAATTGCACAAGTGGAATTGCATGTTCACAGCTACTAAACAGCACTAACGCCACAACTTAAGTTATGGAAACGATCATGGATTCACTATTTGGATGTGATAAATTCCTAACTCCATCAATGAACGTTTTATATTTGGTAGGCAAGGATCAGATTCATATATTATGTAAATGGTGTCTTATCATTATATATTTATGTACTAGTAAACTTGAAGATCTCTGAAAAATTAAGGTAAAATCTCGAGTGATACTGTAATCTCTAGGCGTGTGTACGATCCATGCTTTATTTACCCGTTGACCAGACAGATGCGACCTCAACTGGATGCTAGATGCCTTACATTTAATGCAAAGTAACTAATCATTAAAACATTAATAATATTATAATAGGAGTCGAATCGTAGCGTGTTAACACTCTTGGTTCTAGCACCATTCCTTTTTATCACATTTCTGTTACCGTACCACTCTAAAGTGTTTAGCTAAAAATGTAACAATCTTAAATCTTAATTGAAAAATACATACATAAACGCTAGGTTAGTCCCAATCGTAGAATGCCAATATTAGTTACTAAATGCGCAACCTCCAAACGATTCGTCCTAACTTATATTAATTGATTGAAAGAGGTCTTTGACCCCAAGCACCGATCACACGAGTGGGCGACGCCCGGGCGGGCCGGTCGGCGCGTCGCCGAACCACAACTAAACACCTACCAACGATAAAATAATAAAACATGTTAACATCTCAACTCGTTACTTTAACCGTCAACTCAATATAAACGAAATCAATGTTACTACATGATGAATCGATTAAAAACAAACAACACTAATAAATCATATTATATATATGCAGTTATATAAATATAAAAGTATATTAAATCAGACAATAGAATATATCTAAGTATAAAAAAACAATCTCCGTAAATAGATCAACTAGTCTAGTATAAAAATCTTTTCGTATGTTTCCTTAGGCGCTATCCTTTAATACATCACAAATCCTTAATAATTATCCATCTTGCAAAGGCCTCATAGAGTTACAAATGCATCTACACTGAGATTCAGTCAATATTTATACGTCGTTGACCAACGACTAATCACAATCTCTTGCCAGTCCCCAAATATCCTTCTGATGTCGTTCCATACCACCCACAGGATTCAATAACATAAATACAATTAGCTACAGGAAACTCATAATTTCCTATCTAATGAATAAATATAACAAGAAAGTGTGTGCCCGAACCTGGGCCACCGCTAATAGCCAGCATCACTTCGCGGTCGCACCGCTACTCGATATAATGTATATTCTTAATATCTTAAGGTTCCTATCGATACAATATAAAAAATAATATGGTAATAGTAAAATTAACATCATATTATTGCTTTTGCCCGTTCCCGTATAGCGATTGGTATAGAAAAAAATTTGCTTACCTACTACATACGCTTCGAGTCATTATTTCAGTAACATCGACATAGGTACATTCCAGACGAGGAATCTTATACAAGATCACACTGGGGCAAGTCAAACGCACAACCGAGACGTAGTAAACGAGTCGCCCGCCGTGTGCGGGCTACGTTAAGAAAGGCCCGTTTAAGTAATAGCACTTCAGCTTAATCCTAAATAGGAAGCGGTTTCGACGCGAGACGGTCCGTTCAAATTTTGACACATCAACAACGACAGAGTCTGAGCTGGCGAGGGCGAGGGCGCTCACAGAGCGTCGAGGCCGAGCCAGTACATGGACAATCAATCGAAGCCCGCGTCCAGCGGGTTGGCGTAGAGCGGCGCGTGCGGCGGCGCGGGCGCGGGCGGCGCGGGCGGCTCGAACTTGCGCGTGTCGGGGTTGTACGCGGGGTGTTTGAACTTGCAGTGCGTGCGCAGGTTGTCGGAGCGCGTGTACGTGGCGCGGCACAGCGGGCATTCGAACCGCCCCGGGAAGTGCACGTGGTAGTGGTTGCGGATGTGCGTCACCACCTTGCCGCACAGCTTGCACCGGTGCAGGTTCAGCGCGCCCGCCACCCGCTCGAACGTCAGCCGCATGTGCCAGCCCTTCGAGCCTGCAACCAGCGATCCGTCACTCCACACACTCAACAGCCCTCTAGTCCGTCGCGTCACGCGGCCCAATGCCGCAGTGCCAGCTGCCACGCGTGCCCTTCAGTGTCACCACGCAATGAGGACTGTTCTACGTAATCGTGCACCTTGTGAGTGACCGATGGAACTGGGGCATTAGCTACGTGATGCGGGTTATTCCGAGGTTCACAATCAACTTCTCATAATAATCAACGAGTTTAAAACAATTTGCAAAAACAAGAATTGATCCAAACAATGTTTATATTTTAGCACTATTAAGCCTTAATAGTAACTGTTAACGCTGTACTATGCCTTTCCTAGAACTATTATAATATAAAAGCGTTAATAATATTTAATAAAAATTTAAAACAAAACTTCTGAAATTATTGATTTGTAACAAAATAGTAATATTCAATGGAGATCCATGCATAAATGAATCAATGATACTGAAGAAATGGTGTTTGTTATTGTCAGTGTTACGTTTGCATGAACATTTGTTAATTACTGTCACCAAGCCTGTAATGCAGAAGGCGATTTATAGAGAGAAATAGGTCTGCTATATATAAAGAAAGCATGGATAGAGGATGAAATGAAAAGAAAAGTGGTATAAATAAAGGAATATATTTGCAACAAACACACAATAACGATGGACTTACATACGAATTTAATCGAAGTAAATGAGAAATAAATTAAAATTAAGAGGTATGTTCCTAAATCACATAAAGTCAGTCTTGAACATCAGCAATCGTAACTGATATCATTTCATAATACTACAAGGAACAATAAGAGATCACATAAGTTTGCACAAACTTTTGAAATTGATTTATAAGGCACCTCAATTGATCTGCAATCTTTTAGATTTAGACGACCGAGACCACAAAATGTATGTCATAAATAGTACGCGACAATTTTGTGTGTCCAGTTAGGGAAAAATATTCAATCTATCTTATTATTAACATTACATTCTCAAAGTGTAATGTAAAATTTATGAAATTGCGTTGAATATAAAAAACAAAACATTGACTATTCCAGATGTCAAACAGAAAAAAAAAATTTTTTGCAAGAAGCTGATCAGTTGAGTTGAGACTATCAATTACATAAAATCTTATCCTCATTGATAGCAAAGCTATTTTTGCTTCTATCTTTAATACAAATACTGAAATAAATAGTGACATATTTGTTAACACACTGGTTGTTTGAGTACAATGCTACTTTATCACAATACATGAACTAATGAAGTTAATTAATGAGCAACGAAAAAAGGAACCCAATTGTAAAAGTCCTACGCCTTTTTGATTTTTTGTTTTGTTATTTCCTGGCTTTACGTTCACTATGTATTTAAGGACAACGTAAGTAAATTAAATTTAAATGAATCAAAGACGAATTATTGAACATTTTACATCCAGGAAAGGCGTTTTTTTATATTTCAGAAAGATATTCCCTTGCCAGCTATACAATTAAATAAAAATATAAGTATGTCATAATAATGCTAATTAGAAATGGAATTGAAATTTTGTTTAAATAATAATAATGAAAATGATGAACTTAAAAAGAAATCACACCACACCTTAATTCTAGTTACAAAATGTCAAACAAGCGCATTGTGTTACTGTAGTTGATTAGTAAGAAAGTTAATAGGCAAGATAGGTTATGTTAACAATTAAAAAGATTTTCCCGGAGCGAACATTAGGATAAAAAAATCTATGATCACAAAATGTATGCTACCCACTCACTCGTTAGATCACAATACATGTACTAACAATTTGTAAAATTATTAAGCAATGAGACTCATTGGTTCTTAGTAGGCTAGCTAAACTTAAGAACTTTTAACTTAGTTGGCATTTTTTCTGTATATTAGACAAGTTATCAGAACTTAAAACAGAACAATGCTTCATGCGAAGATGTCTCTTTAGGTTATCGGCTCGAGTGAGCGTGATAGGACACATGGGGCACTTGTGCTGCTCTGGGTTATGCGATTTCATATGCTTTTTTAAATTATTAACTAGTTTTCCGCAAATGGTACAAGACTCGGGAACACTGAACGGTTTGTTGCTTAGTGCCAAACCAAAAGACTTGACAATGTTCTCAACACTGGCTAGTTTATTTGTAAACGGTTCCCATGGTTTTTTATTTTCATCGACGCCATTATTTTCACCTGTAAGATACGTAATATCTTCACTGCTCGTATAATACACTGACATGCTAATTCTTTCACTGGCACAATTTTAACTTAAAGCAACAAACACTCTTCCATTACCTTTCCTAAATCATTCCACGTCCCTTTTCTTGCATGCAACCCTAACACTAGTTTAGTGTAAGTATAGTTATTTTACCCTCTAGGGTTAACATCAGTTATAATTTACTTAAGATTAACAAAATTAAATACTTAATATATTAGCTACGGTAGTAATCATCTTAATTTGAGCCTAAGTAATGTTTGAATAGTGTAAATATTGCACGACCTATGACCCTCGGGGGCGCCAAATCTCTATCGAACAGAAATCTTATGACACCGCTTTCTTCATAAAAAATTAACAAAATATTTAAAAGCATAGCATACTAAGTAGAAAGAAATAAAAAAGCGTCTATGGTTAGTGCAAATTAATAATGGAATGGTAAGCAACAATGAGTGACATGCTGCAGGTGTTACCACATGCTTGTTTTAGTAACCTGAGGTCCAGTGATCCTAACCCAAAACATTTAAAAGGATGGGTTGAAATCTCTGGATAGGTCTGTTTAGTTAGTAGTTACCATAAAGCACAAATCATTTGTTACAAATAAAAAATTAAAGCTTCAAACGACATCAACACAGGCAATATCTGTTGTCAATTGTTAGCATTTAAAACAGTTTTGAATTAAATGAAATTAGTTGGTGGTGTTTTTAATATTCAATAGATAATGTTATTGTTTCTGAAATGTTAACATATGACAATGATAGTTATGTACAGAGCACAGTCTATTATGGCCACCAACAAAACTCAAGAAGATTACCAAGCTTCATTAACACCAATTTATTGTACAGTTTCAGAATTGCTTGGGAAATTTTCAAAGATTTGTCGATGGTGGTGGAGTAATTACAAAAAACTCACCATCTATGGTGTCTGTCTGGTCTGGATGTGGTTGCAACATCGGTTCGTTGTCATTGCACTCATTGCTAAGGCTTTGCTGGGTCAGTATTGATGCCATTTCCGTTACTCCCATACCCTGGAAAATCCGCACTTATTTTATACATCAATTTTATTCGTAATCATTTAGAAATATCTTTGTGCAAGTTGTGGGATCGCATATTAAGAAATAAGTTTTTAAAATAATTCCTTTAGTTTTTAGACTAGTCCTTAGTCTTTTCCTTATCACTTTAATATATAAATTGTTGGATATAACAAAATAAATAAAACCGGATTCAAATAACACACTTTAATTTTTCACATAAATTACCATTTTAGGTTGGTGTCTAAAACACAATTTTAAAATATTTACATCGAAATCGTATGAAACAGTAAGAATCCTACCCTATGTTATCATCTACTTATGTAACATAAATATCTTTCATACGCGACTCAATAGTTTTGATTTGCGATTAAAAAAATAAAATGAATGAAAAAACAGTGACAGTATACGGTATTTTTAATTTATTATTGTTTATATAATAATTATGGAAATGCAAACAAATAATATCACAACTGTTGCATTATAGTAATGCATTTATTATTTATCAGAATTGGCGCCAGGAAAAAGAAACATAAGAAACATGTTTAGGTGGCACACAGAGACACACAATGTAGAAACTTCAATTAAAAAGCCTACCAAGTGCAAGCCGGCCTCGCGCACGAAGGGTTCCGTACCCTCCGTAGCAAAAAAAATCGTTTGTTGTATGGGAGCCCCAATTAAATAGGTATTTATTTTATTCTGCTTTTAGTGTTGCGGTAACAGAAATACATTATCTGTGAAAGTTTCAACTGTCTACATATCACAGTTCATGAGATAAGGCCTGGTGACAAATAGACGGACAACGGAGTCTTAGCAATAGGGGCTTTGAGTATGGAAGCCTAGAAAGGAAAAACAATGACATTGTGTGTCTCACGGCTGTGCCAAATAGGTATAATTAAGGAATAATAAATTTTTGATATCAGTCTTTTACATTACTGTGTACAATGTGAGTTCCGATAAATCTAGAGATAGAGAATACATCAATAAAGGTTTTATATTCCCATTCCTGCTGGAATATGATGCTTCACTTCAACAAAAAGCTATAATGATTTCATTTGGTCTGGTGTTTTCTGTTTCAGTATTGATACAAGACATTGTTATTTAGCTAGCACTTTCTGACGTGATTTACTAGCTTTTAATTTACTATTTCGTCGCCAGGCGTCTCACTACTTGATAGTACATTTATATTATTAGAGTGTTCACGATCCCGACAGAATTTATGAGCTTTGCATTTATCGTGATGATTCACTATTTCTAGCCTGAAGTTAGAGTTGCCTTCGATGAATGAAGTCCTGTTGACTGTCAGTTCGTGTGACCATCGTCTACAGTAAGTACAGTACATAATATTACGGGTTTTGTCATATTGCAACCACGGATACAGCGATAACCAACTAAGGCGGAATTTGCCGCTCTTTTTAGAATTTATAGGGGATCGTCGCGTAGTTTTCGGTGGCAGGTTAATCTGTTGGGGCGGTAGAGCGAGGATCGACGCGAGAATGTTGCCATCGGGCCGTTTAATGCTTAGATCCAAATACTGGCGATTAGATTCCTCCGGTTCAGCCGCGCGAACCCAGCCTGAACTCTGCCAACAAAGAAGGAAAGGCTCTGCTTTAAAATTTGTGATGTTATCTTTTTATTCAGGCAGATCCCTTCCTTCCTGCTGACATATCCGCGGATCAATTCGAAAAAAATATCAAAATAACAGAAGAAAAAGATCATCCACATTGAGACAAGGAAAAGCTCTATTTTCACGATCGAGCAGGTCGGTAAGATAATAATATGATGAGAAATGTAAGCCTTAATCGACGTTTATTATCATTTAGATTGTTAGTGTGTTGTTACCTGGAGATGCGTCTGGTCGAAGGGAGGCGGCGGGTGGAGGTTGGGCACGTGCGGCGCGTGCTGTGCGTGCGGCGCGTGCGGGTAGGGCGAGTCGGGCTCCTGCTTCACGTGCGGCGCCGGCGTGTGCGCGGGCGAGCGCGCCACCGCGCGGTGCGGCGTGTGCGCCGGCGGCGGCGTCGACGGCTCCGAGCCCGACCCCGTCGACCCGCACTTCGCCGACTTCACGTGACCCTGTACAATAACACGTATTACTATCCCCGCATAAGAAGACTGGAAGAATCCAAGTCTCTGTTTCCATCGTGCGTATCCATTCCAAGTCCAGCTTACCTCATAGTGCCTGTACGAAAGGTCGACGTCGTCTCGGGGTACGGTGGAGTTCTTTCTGCGTCTCTTCTCCGGCGGGATCGCATGCGAGGGGTGTGAGGGATGCGCGGGCGGCGCGACCGACAGCGGCGTGTGGGGCGCGGGCGGCGCGCAGTGCGCGGCGGGTGGCGTGGCGAACGACTCCGAGCGGGAAAGGTTCTCCGCACTCACTGACGGAGTTGACCGATCCTCCGACTTCGAAAATACAAGAAAAATTGATTTACGATATTCCGAATGCTCATTCACAAAAAAGAAGAAATAAAAACAATATTGAGGGCTTGTTTCTAACATAACACAGATCAGATTTTATTGTCTTCACAAATTGAATCCTACATCACTAAATCTCACAACAGCGTCCATAATCCAACGGTTTTTATTGAGTTGATGCGTTTATGGATGCATATCTTTTTTATTTCCTTGTGTGGAGTAACGGTTTCATGACGTCACCGCTTTAATTTTGAATTAGGACTTTCTCATGAATGTACCATATACTGTTAGTACTGAATAGCTAGACCGGCTAAAACTAATGTGGCTTATCACTATATTGGACATTTAGTGCTAAAAATAAAATATCTAATTTAAAAACTAGGCTTTGGTAAAGCTACAATACTGCTCTATCAAAAAATCTAGGCAACAAGCGATACAATAGAGTTAATAAACTGTATAATCGAGCTACTTTTGACATAAAACGGAAATCTATCTCATTTAGATGAGAGTGGTTTGCAGTTAACGAGTCTAATAACCAAATAATTTAATGATAACAATTAGATAAATCTACCAACTTATTCATATTCGCTTTATGGAAAAGGACTTACATCGGAGTTGGAATCATTTATAGGGACCTCCTAAAAAAAAACTTCAAAAATAGTATATAATAAAGTAAAAACAGCCTGGTTTCCGAGGTTATTGACCTTAAGGTTACTAATTGAGTTTGTCTGAGAACATCAGAATTCAGGCGCTAAAGGGCAACATCTAGGCGTTTCTATAGACCGGTAAGGCATTGGGTAAAATCGATTTGACTTAAATAAATAATGCCAACAGTAAACGACGATCGACTGCTGCGTCACCATTCGTAGCCAGGCATTTCCACTAGATACACTAAATATCTACCTTCTTTACAGAACCTTTCCTGAAAGAGTGATTTAATGGAAGATTTAAATTAAACTATCAATGCTCACCTTAGGATTCAATGTATTATTTTCTGTCAAACCTCTAACTTGTAAACTTTCAGCAGTTTTTAGGAACATCGGTAGCGTATTTTGGCCAACATTCACTTCACCCTGAAATAACGAAAATAATTAACAACATACTTTATTTTTCTAGCACTTGACTCATGATAAATTTTACTTCAGTTTATATAGTTAATACCTTGTACATGAAATCCAAAAGTGATTTCATTTCTGAGAATCGTACATCTTTGAGGAATATTATCGGATGTGGATGATTGTTCTGTAGGAATATACTTTCAAAATATGGGGAACATGCGGAAAGTATCGTCTGGTGTGCCTGAAACAATACAAAAAATAACACATTTTCACAAGTTTGCTTTAGAATAGCATGTGTAATTTAAACAAAAGAAATGATGCAGAGTTATGTGAAGGTCTTTACGATTCTGTTAGCATTATATAGAAACAGTGCATAACTGCCATTTTGGCAGACCTATTGTTATTACAATTAGGTGGTAAATGTTTTTTCATGGACTAGGTTTTCAGACACAAGTCGTTAATATTTGCCTGGGGGCCTTTGTAAGGCAATATTATTTTGTATTTAAAAAATATCGTGTTCATATTTTCTCATTACGAGACAAACCTAGCATTTCCCATTAACGTTGCGGTTGGCAGTGTCTTTTGTACAAGTAGTTAAAGATCAATATTAATTTGTTTGTCTTAAAAACCAAATTATTGGCGGATACTAACTAATATTCCAAGGTAAATATGGTTTGGGTTTTTAGCTGCTTGTAACGGCTGTCTAGGAATTTGCATGGTAAACGTGGGAACAGTAGGCGTGTTCGTGCCCTTTTAACTGATGAACAATAAAGACACCGGCGCATACGCAGCTTAAGCTCGTAGGTAGGTACGAAAGGTACACAAACGTGTTTGCTAAAATTATTTGAAAAAAAAAAAAACTACTATCAACTTGTATAGTCTGTTGCCGTCTGTTAATTAATTGATACATTACTGTAAAACAAAGGTGTTTAATTAAATAACAATAGATGAGACTTGAGGAAGTTTATTGAATGCTAGTCTAAAGAGGTATCTAATCTTTAAAATATTTACTAGTTTTAATGTGTCGCTGTTAGTTAGGAGTACTTACCGAATTAATAGTATCGATAAATACTAATTTATGCAACAACTTTTACTTAGTCATAAAAACATGATTAAAAAAAAAATTAAATCTTAACTATTTTTAAGGTCAAGTAATATTTTTAACCGTGGACCTATGGTAGCATGAGCGATTAACTACTTTTCAAATGTATTCTTATCTTAGACGATAGCTTATTTTTAGATAAATCCGCGAAGACAACGCGTGTTATAATTTTGTAATCTGTCAATAAGTTCCTATTTATCATAAAGTGCCTATGCCTCCACTCGGTGTGGACTAATTTATCTACATATTATGTAGGTACTAGAACCTAACTAGAGAAAATATTTGTGATCTAGAACAAAAATCCGTAGGTAAATCGAATACCGTTCGTGGATATTGAGTTGTAAGCGCAGTAACGGACAGACAGACCGAGAGGCGATGCGTCTTATAATAGTTATAATATGTAAGAGAGTCGTCACATCGTACCAAGTCATTGTCATGAAATATAAGCGATTTATAATGCGAATGATTTCCTATTGATTCGTTTCCTTAACGAATAGGTTCTAACTCAGGGCGAATATAAATTGAATGGTACCGAACTTTCATTTTGCTGTACTACGCTTTACATAAAAACTGACTTTCACTTTAAGCTTTATTTTATGTTTGTGACTTACTAAGATCGTTCTAGATAATACTCGATAGGTATACTTCCTGGGCATTACCTATTTTTATATCTACGAACACATGATTACTACAAAATTTATAAGTTTTTGCAAAATATGTTTTATCTAACATCGTGAATTGTAACACATTAACTCTTGGATAGTGAAGCTGATAGCGGTACCTGGCAAAACTGTGTAGGTAGCAGGTTTACTAGTCCTGGCTTCGGTGGACTAACGCCACATGTAATTTATTTTTTTCCGCCATTCAACACGAATATCATATCATTCGTAAGCCTCTAATAAAAACTGTTTGTGTGAATGTATCAATTAAGATACTTCGTCGTAAAGCAGCGCTGATTTCTCGATGTCATAAATACGGGAAACTTATATCCCTCTCACAATTAGACACAAAAATGTAAGATGATCATTATGTTTATGATATAATAATGACAAAGTCAATAACGTAATGCTGCACAACATAATAACAACTGTTAATACATTTAACAGATATCGTGCTGGATTTCAGAAGATATACGTGTATATTTTACTGTGTTTCCAGCGTGGAACGGTAAAATTTACTGTTGTGGCCGTACCAAAAAGGTTTAAAGGAACCCAGTGGTGAGACTTCGCAGTTTGTCCGTCCATCCATAATGCCCGTATTATACCACGGCCGTTATATCATTCAGGATAAATATTTGAATGTATCAACTTTGAATATGATGCAGTTTAAAGTTTAAACTTAATGGATAGCAAAAAATGAAAATTCCTGTTTAAAGATATTTTTTATTTCCTGTTTTTATGAGACTGTGGAGCGACATTATTTACATTTTCACTAGCATTAGGAAAGGTTTTATTTTCAGGAAATATTAGGATACTTTTTTAGCGGTTTGCAGTTCTCTGCGACAAAACAAAGAGGAAGGTATCTAATCGAAAAAGAAAGGAGACAGCATAGACTGTATTTAGACAAAAATTTTCATGCTCTCTCTTACTCGATTACGACTATCTACCATGTAAAAAAGCATAGGTATAGTAAAGTCGGGTTACTAGGTATAGCCAGCGGCGTAGCCCGCGTGATAGTAGAAAATTATCCCAACTCCCGGGATAAAAAGTATCCTATATGCTATTTCAGGACATGATCTACCCCAAGAGCCAGGTTTAATTAAAATCCGTTCAGCCGTTCGAGCGCAAAGAAGTAACAAACACAAACTTTCGTCTTTATAATATTAGTGTGATAGGAACGCGGGACACTGTTTACTGTGTTTCTATTGGTTAACGAGCTTGGGCTAAAGTTATACCTCAGGGCCAAAGTACAAGATTTACGGTACTATTTGATTCCGAGATTTCGAATAAACGAATAGGTCAGTCGCCTTTGCGAGGACAATTTATGTGAGAGATGACACGGTTAAGAAGGAAGTAAACTGTGAGTTGTCGGCTGATAAAGATGGATGGAGGAGAAAAAACGTATCTCTCTGACCCAAAATAAATTGGGATAAGGGTTTTTTTGGTGGGATATTATCCAACAAACGTCATTGGAAGCTGGGAAATCATCAAATAACTTCTCCCGCTCTGGGTGGGGCGAGAGGGAGTGTCAGACTTTTGCTTACTAAAACCTGTTATTTCAGTTGCCCTATGCGTTTCAAGGCCATGGTAACTTTTTTGAACAATCCCGCCAGAATCAAAGTCAAAGTAATCAGTGCAGTTATCGATTAGATCACTGATTTACACTTAAATAACATTGCTTAAGTTTTAATTAATATAAGTTCGTTGTTCAAGATAAATTTTAATATTCAAATACATACTTAGTTCATTTCGGAGAAGAAAATTGATTGATAAGGATTCTTTGTTTTAATGTGGAATATTAAAATGTCACAATATTTTTATAGCTGTTTATCAAGATCCGAATATTAATTAAGATACGGAAATCCGTTCTTAATAAAAGGTGCGTTTTTGGTTTTTTTTTTGCTATTTGCGTATTTATAATTCATGTCATCTTTTACGTAGAAATATGTAATATAAGGAATTCACCATTTTCGACAACTCACATAAGAACCCTATCTGATTAATTACTGTAACCATAGAAAAGTGACAACACAATATCATAGTCAGCATACCATTAGAAAAAAAAAATTGGCACACTGTTTTTTTTTGTCGTAAGTATTTTATTGCAAAATCTATTAAATACTATACTATAATTTCAGAAGCAAAATTGAAGTGTTACCAAATTTTGCCGCTGACTGTACCCTCTTTGGTAACGCGAAATCTGTACTAATGCAGGCAAAATGAAGAAAATCTCATTTAAATTATAAGTTTTAGTAGATCTTAAAAAAACGAAAACAACAATCTTTATCACTACAGTTTAGGTTTAGAATATTTATTTTTAATCTCAAACAGTGCCAAGGTTTGTTTGTTGATACATTCCTTTAAAAATCAGAATTGGGAACAGCAGAGCTAGCTAAACACACATTTACTGTTTGTTCTAGTGTGTCTAGATCTCTATAGTCTAGACCCTAAAACCTGCTTAACAACTTTAATAAAAAATTAGAAAGTTAAAAACATGCAGATGATCTGCAGACTCCTTTCAACCTACCAAACAAATTGCATTTTATTAGCATAAAACTTAGCTTTCATAGTTAATTGTTGAATTTTAATAGCATAAAGGAAGTTGCTAGTCTACATGTGTTATTGACCTTTAGATGTATCATAAAATAATAAAACTCTTTTATTATTCCTGCATACTAAATCTAAGGGCATTTTGCATACAGAACTAACTATTGCTACCGAAAATACTGGAAATACTTTGGGTTTTACTGGTCTAGTAGGGTAATCATCAATACATTGACACAACTAATTTATTTTGTATGTTCTTTACATACAAATAAAATTAGTAAGTCAAATGTAAAATATGGTTTTACATGCTTCATCACATTGTATTTAATCCGAAACATGGATAATTTAAACTAAAGGCTCACCAGGTCTGCTTTAAAATTCGATTTAGGAAAGAATAATAACCTTGCAAAATTAGCAAATATTTAAATATCTACAATGAAGACTACCTTGACTTGATGGCCTAAGGTAGCAATTTGACTGTAATGACAATCAAGATTTTGTCTTATCTTACTCTATCTGGCTGTAATGTAGGCACATATCATCACACTGTTATTGCTGCCCTTGGAATTAATTAATCATTTGCAATAATTCTGAATATAAATAGGTACTACATTTGCCAGCAAATACTAGACTAAATATTTAATTATACTTATTTTACATACAATCAGGTATTTTAATTTGAAGTTTAATTAAAGCTCTGAAACATTCAGAAGTATTTATCTAGTAGTAACTGATAACTATAGACAACTCTACTGCAAAAACCTGCTAAGATTAAAGTCAAAAGTAAAATTAAATGCTGTATCTAAAAGAGACAGTAATTCACTAGTATCAGTATTAATAAACATAAGTTTAATACAGAAGCTGAAAGAAAAATCATTCAAAAAGCATTGTCAACAATAGGTAACAACACACAACTGTATTACTCATGTTTGTTTACTATTTAATGCATTTTGTTGTGGCATAATAATAAACTGTTGCATGTGAGTGCAACAAACAGAATATCAATATTTACATACACTTCCTACTGTGACATAACATTACTAAGGAGATTGTAATAAGTTAACTTTTTAAAACAACTGAATCATGTGACTAGATCTTCTAACTAGTCATCCCATATTTTAATGAAAACATAGAATCGAGGACTTTTCCAGTCATCTATTTTAGGTAGAGAATAATATTTTCAAATAATGATCATAGAACTAATAAGATACCCTATATGCAAGATAGAAATCGATGAAGTAATAAATACCTTGACTGTTTCCCCATCACATGCAAGGGTGACATCGCACAAAGCCTCTCTTTGTAGCAGGCTTGCTAGCACATCAGTCAGGTTGTTCGGGTGGTTGTTCCAGCGCAAGCAGAATTGCTGGTCCATCGTTGGTGCTAATGTCAGTGACCGTGCTGCAAATAATTACCATATCACTATACCATGGTTGAACAACATTACTGTTACTAATGCAGAACTATGAACAATTCACAAACACAAAAATTACAAGGTTATATCAATGGAAGGACTAATATTTTAATTCGTGAACAGTTGCTGTAAACGAATCTAGATTTGCATCACTTAGTATTTAAACAAGTGGTAATTAGAGACGTGCGCCGGTTATCAAATTTACATTAAGATACTATGTGCAAAAAATTGGCGGCCATAGGGCCTAGATAGGAGAGCGGAGAGATAAGTGACATCAGCGGCTCGAATTAATGGGGGCCGCGGGCAGCGAGCTTACTGTACTCCACATTGACAGTTAGCCCGCCGACACATATCTACTTGTTGCATGCTCCAAACAACACCTATACATTATGTAATTTAGCTCCAGGAGCCAGATCGCGGGGCCACCGACCCTACGGGACGCGGAAACCTCTAGCCGCCTCTATAAACGAGTTTAAAAAAGTAGTACCGCTCGCCAAAAAAATCGCAACATGCTGACACCGTTATAATCGCCAAGCTGGATGTCCCAGTTGCTAGGCCCATACGAGTGATTTGAAGAATTTTAGGATGCACCACTACTTGTTGTTTATCACAGGTCATGCCGCGTGCCTAAAAATTGGCAACCAAAGATGTATGGGATTTCTAAACGCGTAGTTGTGTCAACTTTGGCTATTCGTAGCGCCATTTGCCGATCCCGTATCACAGAATCTAAGAATTTCAATATCAATAAACACCAAATATTTCGCTAATCACACAAATAATTCACTATCACTAAACAAAACGAAATCCGAGCCGCGACAAGTCAATAATTCCTAACTCACCATTTGCAAAAATTTTGCCATCACAAACGCCACCCGACCCCTACCTTGCACTGTCTTTTTGACCACACACACATCTCGATTTCCGTGTTCACTCACGGCCTTCGGAATATCTTTCACATCAATCGGCCAGATTCGCAACGCGAACTTCATGCGTTTCTCACTTTATGGCGCTAAATTCAAATTGTGCAGTCTGAATTAAAACGAATTACGAATATTACAAGCTTTAAATAGATTAAAAGATCTTTAAATTAATGAAAGTACATACAAAAATCAATAAATGAAGTAAAATTGATAAATACTAGTGATTAAACACTATATTTAGTACAAATTCCGGATCCATAGATATTATTTGGCAAAGAGGTTATGACGCGGAAGCAACACTAGTATTTGAAAATATAGGGCAAATTCTTTAATTTATTTGTCTTATTGCGTTTATTATGTAACCAACGTACAATATGTAATTGATTTTATCTAATTAAGAAGATCTATCAAACTCATTTATTAATTTTAGCATTGGCCTTGACATTATTATCACAATTTTTGCACATGCACATCCGTCTACCTAGCGCCCTCTACACTAGGCGCTTTCAAAGAAAGAGGAACTATTTGGAATTGTGTTGTTGTTCCAATGCTTCAAAAGATGGCGCTAGCTCCTTCATTACAAATAGGTTTTTATATCTAGTTACCTACCTACAACCTATCAATAGTTCAATGATCCCACAATGCATGTACAGTCAGTGCCATAAATAAGTTGTTTTTTAGATGAGCATGAAGAAAAAGCTTTGCATTATGTTTTTACTGATAATTTCTATTTTACTTGCCTACTGGAAATTTAGAAGTCTCATTATAGGTAGGTACATAAAGCTTATAAAAGTAGGGACCTACCTACTTAAGTTGTGTTTTAAAATCCCAAAAATAACATGGACTTCTACTTACGACGAGTCCTCAAAACTGGGAGGGTTTCTAAGGAGTCTACTTACTAGAGCATAGGTACATTACATAGATAGAATAGTATTTCTTGGGCTATGAAGACATGTTACTTACAGAAAGGTGAATTAGGTACCTATGTCCATTCGATAGAGTAGACAGGTTAACTACTACCTACCTATCTAAAGACTATCCACAAAAAGTCTTACAAACTAAAGACAGGAAAACCTACTTATGATACACTAGGTAGGTACCTGGGTATCTATGTGTATTTGCAAATGTCAATTCTGAAATGTTTTGGCTATTAAATGCAAGAGATTTCGATTTGTGTAATCGTGTTACAATTTTCTAGGAACAAACAACCAAATGCGTTCTAATCATGGACACAGGTCATTGAACTTGACAATAGCTCAGAATTTGGCGTAGGTATGCAGGTAGCTGTCTACTTTCTGCTATACCAGCCAGGAATCGAGAAATTGGTGTCGTTAGAACCTAAAGCTTTTTTATCGCTCATGCAGTTGTTTATGTTTTTTTTTTTGTAATTTATTATTTATCAGCAGGTGTAACCATGTATGCTACCTATATGGGCATTTTACATAAAATAGTCCGATGTTCTTATCTCTGCTTCATCATTTATTATTTTCTTTTATCTATGTTATTAGTTAGTGCTACTGGAGTCAGAAGAATATACCGAGGTAGGGATGATGTGGGAGAAAAAACAAGTATAAAATGTAATGTGCTTTAATCTTTGGTCCTCACATAGGTAATAGACATAAAGTTCTTACAGGAGCCGCTTAGTTTGAGGACAATAGCCCCGGTAGGACCTCTATCTCATCTCTATCTAATTCAAGCTCGCTTATATTATTATTGTAGTTACAGAAACTGTGGCTAGAAAATCTACAATATTGAGTGTAGGAAACTATTTTAAATAAAAAAATGTTACGTGAAGTTGCCTCTTGTTCAGTGCTCGATTTGCCATTTAGAGTTGTTGTTGTCGATCCTATTTTGTTGGCCTATCACTGTTAGAGCCGAAACGCATAGTTTTTACTAAATAAGTTCGGGTGTTTCATATACCCCTTCGTTCCACACCTGAGGTCTCCTACCACGAGCTCTTAACGCGATCCATTTGACGACCTAAACTGAACTGTTAAATGGATGAAGATACCTATACAGGGGTGTCGACTGCGTGGGTGCTCGGGGGCTCGAGCACCCATGAGAAATAAACAGTGGGTGCCGAGCACCCCTGAGAATAGACATCAAGAAACAGATCAGTAATCGCCTTTTAGGAATGGGCGTTTTTTTCATTACCGACGACCCGTTTAGCGCAGTGGTTTAGAGCGCCGCGCCGGTTCGATTCCCGCACCAACACAAATGTTTGTTGATGAAACAAATATTTGTGTTGGGTTGGGTCTGGGTGTTTGTGGTACCTTCGTTGTTCCTGGTTTCCACAGTACAAGGGAAAACCTTAGTTTGGATTTTTTCTCAATTTATTATTACTTATTATATCAGTCAATCAGTCTGTCGATCAGTGTGCATTTCTCTTCTGACACTTCGCCACTTTTTAGAGTCACCAAATGAGCATGAGTACCCATGAGGTTTTCTAAAAGACGGCGCCGCTGGTATAGAGTGTATATGGCTCCATGTCTGTTTCTTGCTTGCACGCCCCTTGGTAAGGCCTCTGACCTTACATTGTTTTATAAAAAAATTATTTTGAATTAAGCCAAGGCAAGAAAGTTTTCGACAAACTTCCTCCAGGAAAAGACTTTCGAGCCGAAGACGAGGTGTTTTATGACGTAGGTACCTATTGATTTATTTAAATAAAATATAGTTAGGATCACTTACAATAAAAACAAAATGAGAGTATTAAGTATTTAACACGTATAAGTACTCCTAAATTTACTTATAGGTACTTACATTTAAAATAAATCAGTGTTTATTTTAAGTGTGATAAGTCCCTATGTGATAGGTATAGGTATGGGATACCCATTACAATGATTTCTTTAGCATGAAGTTTTAATGTCTATCAAACGTTATTTAGGAACAGTTATCCCAAATATGGTTTTATTGAACTTTCCTACTTAGGTAAGTATTTTATCTAGTAGTTTTATGACTAAACTTAGTTTTTGCGGCATCTTCATCCAAGAAATAACGGTGAATATGCAATTCAGCGTTACAGTGCTTTAAATTTGGCTAGTATTTTTTTGCCCACTAAATGAAATAGTAGATTATATGACTAGGGGATAAAGCAGTGTCTTTAAGTCGCGGGCGGCATGTTGAATTCCGAACGAAACGAAGGTTTCTAATTTTAATCCCGAACGACAGTGAGGGATTTATATAATTAACTCCCGAGCATTGCGAGGGAGTTAATAAGGAAACCTGAGTGAAGTGAGGAATTCAAGCCACCAAGATAAAGACAGCTTTATCCCCGTGTTGGATACTCTACTTTTTACATCATCTGTGAGATAATTAAAAGACAATTTAGTAAAACAAATCAAATATTAGAGAAATACTTATAAGTGTTATGTACAAATTAATCTTAACTATCACTCAACATGTTTTGAGATTTGAAACAAACAAAATTTCACTACTCTAAGATTCTATAGTTTCAATCAATTTACTTTATCGCCCCCGCTTTTTCATTACTTTTTTTTCGAACCTCGTCAGTAACCACGACCACGTTTTATTGTTTTTTTTTTTGTTAGTGGCCAGTTTGAATTTTGAATAAACTTGTTTGATGCACGTACATTTTAGTTCACTTAATGTTGACGGTTTTTGACGTTCCAAATTCAAATCTCATTATTCCCTAGGGATCGCCCATCCATACTGTTTTATCTCCCTAGGGACAGAATGACTTGCTTTAAGTGATGGTTGTATGACATATAAACGGGCATTTTCGAGCAGGTGGTGTAAAATAGTAGATTATGTGACTAGGGGACAAAGCAGTGTCTTTAAGTCGCGGGCGGCATGTTGAATTCCGAACGAAACGAAGGTTGCTAATTTTAATCCCGAACGGCAGTGAGGGATTTATATAATTAACTCCCGAGCACTGCGAGGGAGTTAATAAAGAAACCTGAGTGAAGTGAGGAATTCAAGCCGCCCAAGACAAAGACAGCTTTATCCCCGTGTTGGATACTCTACTTTTTACACCATCTGTGAGATAATTAAAAGACAATTTAGTAAAACAAATCATATAATAGAGAAATATAAGTATTATTTACGAGTTAATCTTAACTATCACTCAAAATGTTTTGAGATTTGAAACAAACAAAATTCACTACTCAAAGATTCTATACTTAGTTTAAATTTTCTATAACGCTCCCCGCTTGTTCATTACTTTTTTTAGAAACTTATTGTATTCTGTTTTTTTTTTGTTAGTGGCAGTTTGAAATTTGAATAAACTTGTTTGATGCACTACATTTTAATTCACATAATGCTGACGGTTTTTCACGTTCCAAATTCAAATCTCATTATTCTCATTTTTCATTATTTATTATTTATGGACGCTCACAACGTATTAATTTGATACCTTGCATGTCTGATTAGTCAGTTTATGTAAACGCATGTTTGACAAATAAATTATCTTTCTTTCTTTCTTTCTTCCCTAGGGATCGCCCATACTGCATTATCTCCCTAGGGACATAATGACTTGCTTTAAGTGATGGTTGTATGACGTATAAAAGGGCATTATCGAGCAGGTGGTGTAAAAAGATAATTCTGTTCTCAGTATCTAAGTAGGTAAGTAATCTTATTAGGAAACAATTTTTTTTTAAATATTTTAATCAAAATTAGAAGTAGAATTGCTTCAAAACAACTAGGTGTGTATCTAACTATTTATGTGCACTCATACGAGTACTTATCATTTAGTTCCGGATCCCATGTTACTTTCGGGACCAAAAGCCCCAAAGTTTAGTGCCAACCAAAACTTTCAACTTCCATTCCCAGCACCTTACATAATAAAACAAAACCTTTGTTTGCTTTCATTCGATCATTTTATTCAGAAACGCACGAATTGGTACCTAAAGATTTCGAAACTTGAAGACTGAGATAAAAGAAATATTCCTTCGCATCAATCGCTATTATACAAGTGAGTCTTTATAGTCTTAGTACTGCGCAAGAACTGAAAGCATAGTGCGAGTTGGTTTTACATTAAAGGGCCCATTACACTACGCGATATTCAGCACACGATATTCAGACTGTCTTATGTTTTGTTCCGAGTAAAGGGCCTATTACACTACTCGATATTCAGACAGTCTTAGTCGATGTCGCGTAGTGTAATAAGGGTTAGACCGGTCTTATTCGGAACAAAAAACAAGACAGTCTGAATATCGTGTGCTGAATATCGCGTAGTGTAATAGGCCCTTAAGACCGGTCTAAAGGGCCTTTTACACTACTCGATATCTCGTACTAACCTATCAGACGCTGGATGAACTAAAAAAACATATTTTTTTTATAATACAATTGTACTCAAAAAATATGATACGGCTTTAGGCGTAAGAGGCATCGGTCTGTCCTAATTAACTTAATCGTCATCTCATTGAAGTACCTAAACTTACGCTGTGCTGTATCCTACTTGTCCCAATGCAACTTGACTCGAGTCAGATCAAGTGTTCCATTCTGTCTCCAAGGACCGTTACACTAGCCAATGCAGTGGACGACGTACCTAATACTGAGATGAAGGAGATATCTGGC
Organism: Mythimna impura; assembly: GCA_905147345.3. Classification (NCBI taxonomy): domain Eukaryota; kingdom Metazoa; phylum Arthropoda; class Insecta; order Lepidoptera; family Noctuidae; genus Mythimna; species Mythimna impura. The sequence goes on from LR990351.1 coordinate 17,664,701, forward strand.
CTGACACTTGAGCTGCTGTTTAGAACAATAGAAACATACGTAGGTACCTATCTGTATATAGCTTTGTAACTTAGTGAAGTAGATTAAAAAAGAAAGTATCTTTGTCAAAAAAATATGACGCAAATCTATCAAAAAAATGTAATTAACCAGGCCCATTCCTTCTTCTACACGGGAGGTCTGCGTCCCATCAGCGGGAACATTACAAGTCTGATTAAGCATAATTACGCTTAAATAATTAACAAACGAAAACAAGTGTGCGGGCAGTTTTATCGTACAAGGTGATCTCGTACAGACAATCTTTGCATAGTCTTTTAGAAAGGAGATAAATCCAAATTAGTTAACAATACTTTTTTTTCTTTCAAGTTCACAACGCAGTAAAATGTGGACCATAGGTTAGGCGCGGTCCCAAGAAGTTGTCTATTTTAGTTGTAGTAGTAAAGGGAGCTGGTTAAAAGTGACGACGGATTGGGGTACATCTAGTATACCATTTTTTAAACGAACCACAACATCACCCCCAAAAATTTTGAAAAAAATAACAGGGTGGAAATTTGGAAGTCTTCATAAATGAGGTATCCATAGAAACATCAAAATGCGGCTGTTGCTTTGCTGTTGATCTATATACCACTTGCCATAGTTTGCTTAGTCTGCATAGCAGGGTAAAGTTTAACAAAGTAGAAAAAACAAAAACAACAATTTAATTATGAAGCAATCATCTAGATTGTAAAGGTAACTTATATGTAAAAGTATTAACAAGATCGAGCCTAGGTCCCAGACCATATACAAGCAAACAATTGAAATAAAACTAATAACTAATCGTGTCCATTTGATGATATTGATGTTCTATTGTCCACTGTCCTGAAAACCCCAAAACAAGAAAGGTACGTAGCAGCAATTGTGTATTTGTGTGCCCATCTAATAGACGCGTGCAAGGCTGTAAGACCTAATAGAATCGAATCTAGCAATTGAAATGGAATTTAGCTCGAGTGTTGTGAACAACAATCTGTTCATTACCGCGATGATGAGAGTGGCTGTCCGTGTCACTCGGTAGTCGGTAATGTAATGCAGTGCAAATGAGTCAATCTCCACGGGGCCGGGTGGTCACAGCGCCATTAGGTAATCGATTCCTTCTCAACCTCATCGCCATCTAGGCTTCCACATCTTTATTTGGCTCTGTAGTGGTGCATCTTTTCAATTAATCACTATTATGTTAAATAGTTTTGTTCTTAATTATAATTTTAAGAAATTAGATTCTTGCAAGTATCTTTAAGTTTGCCGAAACTCCCTAGAAGTAGCATCGAGGGTTTGTATACCGTGTTATCATCTTTTAGAACTCCTATTTGTATCCAACGAGCAACGTCTGACGCGGCATGACACCTGCGATCTAATAATGACGTGAGAGGAAAGTCGACCATTGGCGCACTTAGTTTTCCAATCTAAACAATAGAAATTCAACGGGTGCACGACCCGCGGGACTGTGATCTATCTCTATGTAAATTATGCGGCAAATAACACCGCCTTGCGTTCATCAGGTCGCGCACGTGGCGTCGAGGCGACGAACCGGCGCGACACATTTTTTAATATCACAGCCAATCAAATTTCCTAGTTTGGAGGACGACGGTTTAAGGGATTCCAGTTTTAGCTTGATTATAACCGGTGTCTAGCTCTAGACTCAAGTACGACTATTTTATGTCCTATTGTAGAGGCTTTGATATTTAGTTTGTTAATTTCTTACCTACCAATCCACCGGCTGCAGATTTAATATCTAATAAACACAAACAAGTTTTTCGTATTTTAACATACTTATCCTTAATTAATTCATTTACAAGATTTGCTTACCCGTGCATGTTGGAAGAGAATATAACAAATTCGCAGCTGCTATAAGCGCACAGCGTGAAATATTTGTTCCTCCAGGTAGGGTTGTCATCTGTTCTGCTCTCCTTCATCATGGCTGTAAGTCAGGAACCTAATAGTTACAAAACATTCGCTTGGCAATATCAGTGTGTATTTGTCTTTGTTTTTCTGTATGGTGTTGGGATTTTAATGCAATTTTAAGGACGGGCGTTCTAACAGTTTGGTTCTAATAACACTAATTGGTTATACTTATCCTTATGTTATGTTTAACTACTAATTGCTTCTAAACAAACAAGTCCTATGTCAATAAAAAGAGAATTTGGATGGAGGAAATGTCCTTTCTTGAATCCAACGTTCATTACATATTTGTTCGTAGGTACCTAAGAAGATTTAAACAATCAAGATCATCAAGTGAGTACCTAACTGAGTAGTTGTAGGCAACAACCCGATGATTGACCGACTAATTGCTTCATATGGGACTGACTAGACAACCGATTAGGCGGCCTTTTTTTGTCTTACTATTATAGAACGACCTTAAAGATTTTTTTTATGCGAGGTTGTCTGTCCCGACATTGTCTATAAACATATAGGTACAGCTGAACTGGCTCCATAGCGCATTGATGGCGACAAGTTTATCTATCTATAATTTATGTACTTAATCTTTGTAATCTTATATAAATCTTGATTTTTTAAAGACCTACCAATTTTTTTTTTAGGCATTAGTATCAAACTGTGATACTAGTTATGCAAAAATAAACGGAAACAAAAAAATCTGTTGTTCAGTACATTTTTTTTCGCATATCTTGTTTTTTTTTTACAATTGGTTAAATAAATCGCGTCTTTTATTAACACCCTAACCCATTTAGAAAGAAAAAGGATGGCGACAAGAAAATTAGGCAGAATAAACAAAAACTGACAGAGTGCGAGTTGAACTCGAACACGAAGGTTTCTGTACCAGTACCTACCATAAACCAAAAAAAGAAAAAGTTGAAATTAGAATATTAAAGAGAAAATTGGGAAATTCAAGCACAAAAACCATTTTTTTGCTTGGGTGTTATGAATGAACTTGCTTTAGACAAGACTACGTCTGTTAGATATTTTTAGTCAGTAGAGTAGTGTAATTAATAAATTATCATAATTCATTTACTTAGGCCAGAGTGATTCAATTTATGCAATTAAATTGAAATGAATACTAAGTAGAATAGTATTTTCAAGGTCGTGTAAAAAAAAAAAGTTGTGTTATTAATAATTTATATATTATTATGTTTGCATTTAGCAAATCAATCATAAATCTGTACTACTGTTTATAGAAGGACCGATGGGTATATAAGAAAGCTGCAAAAGAAAAATTACCTACCTCTATAGTTCATAGTTATGTTATAGCATATCCAGCCTTAATTATACTTAATAAAGATAATCTAACCATACTTTATACTTAGGCATATCTATCTACTGAATATTTGAATTTCTAATCTGCTATTGATTACAAATTCAAATTCTCTATATGTTTTTGGCAGGATTTTTTCGAATGAAGTTCAGTGGCTGTTTTAATTATTTGCAAATTGATTCCTAATGTACATTGTGTTGTAAAATTGGTGTAGTTTTGTATCTCAAGTGTTTACGCAACTGGATAATATGTGGAATCATTGAAACAGGCGTGATTTTTTTTTTATTATTAATGATAGGCTCGCGTTTGACCACCATCGCACCGCGATTTCGGTAAAATGGAGTTGAGAGTGTGACTGTAGTACCTATGACTACCACAGCGAAGCTAGCCGAGAAGGCTGAATCGATACATTTACCGCCAAATACTGCAAAAACATTAAAATGTGTTATTTCCGCATTCTAATGGAGCTCAAAGTAACATAAAGTGACTAAAAACTTAATATTTTCTAAACTTGACACTGGCTAGATGCACAAACCGTGCGAAGTCAAATTAAAAAAAAAAACAAATCTGCAGAAATAAAAAGATTAAGATCTATTAATCAAATTTTAATAATCGTGTTGTTAGATTTTTTTTATATTATTTGTGTCTAATGTATCAATATTTAAATATCCTAATTAGTGTGTTTTGAGTCATATTTGGTAACAATCATGTCAGTAAGTATATAAAATATGTCAATACTTATGTAAAATATGTTAGTAGGTATAACATTCGCTGTTCGCTGATGCGCTAGCAGGTCCCTGTAAACATAAACATCATGAATTAGGTTAGTAGGCAATATCAAATCAACAACTTTAATGCATTACTACTTATTTACATTAGTATTTCGATATTTTGAATTATTTATGCGTTTTTAGTAGGTATGTTGAATAATTTAGGTTTTTATCATCTTTAGTTTTAATTTTTAATATTTGAATTAGACCATAACTGTTTTTGTTAGTATTTATTGGGCTTATCTTGTTGATACATTTTTAAAAGTCGTTTTATAAAATTGTAACATCCTTATGTAAGAAGCCTATATGTACCTATTTAGCTGCCCGATTTTTTCTTATATAATATTACTATACCTAATGGCTACAACCAATGTTAAAATTTGAATGGGCGCATATTTTTTCACGTTTTCTTACTTGACTTAGAAAGCTTTACCATGACATGACACCAACAATATTCTTAATAAATTATTCATAGAGCAACATAACTTCGTTCCTCGGTTTCATCCCAGTATTTTTGTACACCAGGCGTACATTGCAAGACAATATTCACTGGTGTAGTGAAATTACGAGGATTTTTCCTTTTATAAATTTTTCATGGCGACAAAGTGAGCAATGAGCTGCACTGCGTGTGCTAGTCGACCTAACTTGTGGAATAAAATCTCCAGCGCAAGTATTAGGTACAGTTTGTAACTCATTTTCCTCGGAGACGGAAAGTTTTAATAAGTGATAGGTATATTTGGTAGTGTCCGACCGAAACACGATTTTTAGCAGAAACCGTAATTCTAGTTTCGGTTAAAACTGACATCGAAACTCACACAATAATAGAAAATCTGCCAAAGATTAAGAAAAAAATATAGGTTACTGATAAAGTCATCTGGCCATTGAAAAGTTTTCCCAAACTTTCATAAAATATCATCATCATCATCATCATTTCAGCCGAAAGACGTCCACTGCTGGACATAGGCCTCCCCCAAGTGTCGCCACAATGAACGGTCCTGCGCGTCTCGCATCCATCGGACTCCCGCAACCGTTACCAAGTCATCGGTCCACCTTGTAGGAGGCCTTCCAACGCTACGTCTTCCGGTACGTGGTCGCCATTCTAGAACCTTTCGGCCCCAACGGCCATCTGTTCTAAGTGAGCAATGTGCCCTGCCCATTGCCACTTTAGTTTGGCGATTCTTCGTGCTATGTCGGTAACCTTGGTTCTCCTGCGTATATCCTCATTCCTGATTCGATCAAGCAAGGAAACTCCGAGCATAGCCCTTTCCATTGCCCTTTGGGTGACTTTAAGTCTTCTCTGATGAGGCCCATTGTAAGCGACCACGTTTCGGAGCCATTATGTCATCACTGGCAACACGCACTGGTCATAGACTTTCGTCTTGAGACATTGTGGTATATTGGACGAGAAGATACCGCTCAGCTTCCCGAACGCTGCCCAGCCGAGTCGGATTCGACGATTGATCTCTTTCTCGAAGTTAGACCTTCCCAACTGGACCGTCTGTTCCAGGTAAACGTAGTCGTCTACAACTTCGAGTGTAGAGTCCCCGATCTTGATAGAAGTGGGTGCTACATGGCTGTTTACCATGACTTTGGTTTTGTCCATGTTCATTTTAAGTCCCACTCTTTCGGAAGCTCTACTGAGGTCACCAAGCATTGTACTGAGCTCTTCCGTAGTCTCAGCCATGACTACTATGTCGTCGGCAAACCGAAGGTGAGTGATGTACTCGCCATTGACATTAATGCCTAGCCCTCTCCATTCCAAAACCTTGAAGACATCCTCCATTGCTGCCGTGAACAGTTCCGGAGAAATAACGTTTCCCTGCCTCACGCCCCGCTGCAAGAGGATAGGTTTCGAGGTCTGGTCTTGTAGTCGGACTGACATAGTGGCGTTTTTGTACAAACACTTCAGCACTTTCGAGGTCTGGTCTTGTAGTCGGACTGACATAGTGGCGTTTTTGTACAAACACTTCAGCACTTATAGTCAATTTGGCACCGTTGGAGAGACTGCAGTACAGCCCAAGTTTCATAAAATATAAAATAAATTAATAAAACGAAGATTACACATAAACTATTGACACACATAGACGAACGTGACCGACAGTTTTTAGGTTTCCATCACACCTTCAAAGACTCTAATTTAGATTGAGCCGTTTATTGGGCTACTTAATCGGAAGGTAAAGCCGAAACCGGTTTTTTTCTCGTATCTAGCAGAAACCGAAACCGGACCTTAGTTCGGTCGGACACTAATATTGGACTGCAATCGTATAATGAAATTAGCCGTTGTCTAATTGACAATCGATTACCAACAATACAGGGTCAAATTAACTTAGCTGGTCAAATTTCACAGTCGTGGTCGGTCATCTTGCTTCTCTTCCTAGTCTTAAGTCTTTCCTTTCCGTTCTTTACCTACACTTATTAATAGGTTCAGTTAAAAACCAGCGTCAGGCAACTGCTACGTAGTTATCTGACATTATGCTGAACTGGACCTATTTGGCGCAGCCACAAGACACACATAATTTTTTATGTTTTTGTTTTTCTTTCACACTTGTTTGTTAATTGTGTGCCAAATAAACATGTTTTCTTTCTTTCTTTAATCCGTCCTCAGCCGTCACGCTATCAATTACTCAATATTTTTTCATGTCATCCTCATGCAATCAAGTGGTTATTTTTAGCTGCCCTCTACCACTCAATCGATTCAGTTTATTTTTTTCCTCAACTCACAATTTAGCACAAACCCGATAGATGATTTCGGGATGTTCTATATATGTTCTAATCGCGCCGAGAACTCTAATTGCGCAATGCAGGATTAGTTCTTATGTGTCGCCATAGATGTCGCTACAGATGGATGTACGTGGGTAGCTTTGTTATTCAATAAGTTGTTGCGGGAAGAAGCCATACCTGATGATTAGTGCAACAGTTCCTTGGTACAACAATTATACAGGAATAAAGCTAATGTCACATACTATGAAAGTCTGGGAGAAAGTTATTGAAAGACGATTGAGAGAAGCGAGTGAAATTTCACAGAACCAATTCGGTTTTATGTCATTTTTGCTATACGCCAGCTGTGCGAGAAATACAGAGGTGCGCATAAAAACTTGCACATGTCCTCACCTCGTGAGGTTCTGTGGTGGGCCCTTAAGGAGAAAGTTATGCCTGGGAAGTATGTGTAGTTGATTCGAGCAATGTACAGGTTCAATGTGGCTGTCGGCTTACATCAGGGGTCGGCTCTCAGCCCTTACTTCCTCCTGATGATATTGGACGCTCTGACGTTGAGTATCCAGGAGGGGGCTCCCTGGTGTATGCTGTTTGCCGATGACATTGTGCTGGTGGCCGAGAGTGGCCTAGAGGTCCAAAGTAGATTGGAGCTATGGTGGCACAGACTGAAGAGTGTTGGTCTAAAATTGAGCAGAACGAAAAACTAATACTTGTTCTGCGATTTCGGCGGCCTCTCCGGTCATGTGCCGATCTGCTCCAACTTTCGGTACCTCGGGTCGCTTATTCAAGGAGATGGTGAGGTAGGCCGAGACGTAAAACATCGGATCAATTCAGGATGGATGAAATGGCGACAGGTCACTGAAACAACTTGTGACCCTCGGATGCCCCTTAAGTTGAAGGGTAAAATCTACAAATCCGCGAATACTGGATTGGAACAGAATGTTGGGCTGTGAAAAAGACTGATGAAAAAAGATTGCATGTAGCGGAGATGAGAATGTTAAGATGGATGTGTGGTGTGACGAGAATAGATAAAGTGTGAAACTGGTATATTAGAGGAAGTTTGAAAGTGGCGCTGAAAAGTTGAAGGGGAATCGTTTGTCTTGGTATGGTCATAAAGAGGACGGATGAAACGCATGTTGCTAAAAAAGTTATGAGCATACATGTGGATGGATGGAGAGGGAAAGGGAGGCCAAAGAAAACATGGATGGATTGTGTGAAGTGATATTAAAGAAAAGGAAGTTAGTGATAGCATATTACCTTTTGTATTTGGAAACAATAGCATTGTATAATGTAGAAGCACTTTGTTTTTCAAGTTTTGTGAATGTGAAGTACCATGGAGCATTTTTATTAGGTTACAACTTGTTTGTCATTACGAGCAAGGCAGTTGAGAGTTTGTCATGCTCACTCAAATGTCTCGCTGATGGTGGCACGTGTTATTGGGTCATTCGGTTCCCTTCAAAATGGTTGAACTGAGTGGGGCTGATGCACGCGTCATGCTCGTGAACGGGTGCCGTCAGTTGAGACTGGTCATCTCTTAGCTGCCAGTGACTTAATTCAATTTCTATTTTTTTTTTATTAGTTTTTATTTTATTCTTTTAATTATTATTACTCATCTACATTGTGCTCACATATTAGAAGCGACAAGAAATATGTAACCAAGATTTATGTAACTCATAATATGATTTAAAAGAGTGTCCATGGAGTTTCTTGCACGTTCTTCTCCATAGAGATCTACGCTTTGGAACGTGCAATTTAGCTTCACTTGTATTTTTTTTTTGACAGACCGACATTTTGACAATTCAAAAGTGCCTGTAATTAATCTATTTGAAATAAACGTTTCTGATTTCTGATTTCATGACTAGTGAAAGGGCAAAATGGAAGAAAAAAACGTGTTGCGCCGACCCCAAATAACACGGGACAAGGGCAGGAAGATGATGATGATCATAATATCGAAAATTGTTATACCTAAGCTTAAAAAGTCTAACATTGAAATGCCGAGTGATAAAAATATCTAATGATTAAAAATATCGATAGTCATTATACTTAAGTTCAAAATACCAACATTTAATACACCCAAGTTCATTATATTTACGTTAAAAATACCTACTCGTTAAAATATTGAACCAAAAATATATTTATTTATTTGCGTACAAATCTGTTTTATTGTGAGAAGTAGCGCTTGCCGGTCGCTGCCGCGGCACCGCTTGCTTCACTCGCTCGGCTCGCGCGCGGTTCATCACAGTTCTAACCTAACCAAATTCACCACCCAGTTCAAAATGACGAATCATACCTACAATCTCCCGTAGAAATGTTTTCATCATTGTATAATTATCTAGTTGCAGGCAGCTTGTATGATTCATCATTTTGGACTGGGTGAAATAGGTTAGGTTAGGTTAGAACTGTGACCAACCGCGCGTGAGCCGAGCGAGCGAAGCGAGCGGTGCCGCGGCAGCGGCTGGCGAACGATACGTCCAAGTTGCTCGCTAATTTTTTTTCCCCGTTTTCTAATTATCCGGGTTTTCGCAATATCCGAATTACCATGTGACATACCTACATAATAAATAAATATCGATATTTAGTACCTTCGATACTCTGTACTTTCGATATTTAGGTATTTCGATGTCACTTTTGTAGATAATTATATTTTAGATATATTGCACGTAGGTTATCTAACCATTCGACATTATAAACTTACGTTATTTAAATTTTCGGATTTATGGTCATTCGTTAATTAGATTTTCGATGTTTTGAACGGTGACATTTTACCCGTAGGTATTTTAATGTTCGACATTAAAAATGTACCCTTCTTAATGCCTGCTTTTTGTCATTTTCCTGGAACAATAATTCACAAAAATTCCGGGACCTAACACGAAGTAAATACTTTTTGGAACAATGTCACTGAAGTATTTTTTGCTCTTTGCTTTGCTGCAATGCCTTGTTCATGGAATTAATAAGTACTATTTTGATATCAGTTTCGACCATAACCAACTGACCTTATTCTTTCCGAAAAAGTTAGAAAGCTTATACAAAATTATCGTTTCCAAGAAACTCTAAAGTTTCCATCCACTTATTAGACGATAGTACCAAAACTAAAATCGGAAACTTATAGAAATGGTAGTGGTACTTTTAGCTGAGTGGACATTGTCCAAATATCCTGCGGCTTTGCTGCGATTAGGTATTCAAAACAGACGCACTAACGCGAATTAGCGATGTGTGCTGATTGCTCGGATGTCCATCTCTTATGCCCAGTTATTAGGTTTTTTTTAAAAAAACAAAGTGTCGGAGTTTAGCTATTTGGTAGTGTTGTTAGTTTAATTTGTTGAAACATTGCCTTTCGTAATACAGTAACTCTTAGTTGTCATGTACAGGATAATTGAGAAAAACTCGCTTTTTTATAAATGACTAGTTTATTTCAAAACATTACAGGTTTTCGTAACCGTACGAGCTTATAAATATCAGAGTTTTGCAACATAGTACCTATTCTGTACTTATTAATGAGTGGTCCAATAAAGATCAAAGCTTTTTGAAAAATTTGCTGTTTTCATTATTTATAACTAGCTAACCCGGCGAACTTCGTACTGTCTACTAAACTGTCAAAGGATAAGCCATCTACTGACATTACCAGACCCAGCATAATTCATTTTAAAATGACATTTTAATTAGAGATGGCGTTGTAATCGGACTTTTTTTTTCGTGACTTTTTCCATTTTTTCTCACCGTTTAAATCTCCCCTGAACTATCACAAATGTTTTAAGACCAAAATTAGAGTAAATCGGTCCAGCCGTTCTCGAGTTTTAGCGAGACTAACGAACAGCTATTCGTTTTTATTTATATAGATTTGACATGTACATATTCGTTCATTCAATTTGTGAGAGTTATCGGTTAGTGTCATAATAATGACACTAACCGATAACTCTCACTGTTTACTGCCTTTTTCTTTGGTGCTTCAACACTACTTCCATATTTGATTTACAACAAGACAATTATCTAAGCAAATAGAAGAAAACTTTCAGGTTTAATATTTGTTTTCTGGGAAAATATTGTATTGGTTTATTTTACCATTTTATTGTGTTATTTAAATGAATTATTACTTTTTCATTAAATTATATATTGTTTTAATGAACGCGGTCTCAAATTCTGAATGAAATATTTTTATTAATTTTTCGATTTTACTCAGGTACATAGACCTTCTAAAACCTAGAGGATCGGTCTAGGTGAATACGAAAAACTGAAAAAGTGTTGTTAGCAATGAGTACCTACCTATCTACGCATGTAATCACAGAAACTTTGCTGAGAGTTTTCGATATGTAACCAGCATAAAGTTGTCAAATCGGAAGAAAATTCCTTAAAAATTGTAACCAAATATAGCATGTTTACTTTCTTAATTAGAATAGATTATTACCTACCTATTTATTATTAAGGAAGTTAATACCAAATACCGTTAATTAGGGCATAGAAAATTTTGTAATCTTACAATCCCTAATCAGTTTAGGTCATATTTAAGATGAAGTATCTTGACACAAATTTAGTTAATTATTGTCGCCTCCCTAATATCTACTACTACTTTTGTAAGATGAAGGAGACTAGTCTCCATAACACAGGGGATCCTAGTGAGAAGACTAGGCCCATATAAATTTGTGAAACATTTCTCTGAACAATAAACATTATTGTTATTATTATTTATTATATACATTACACTCTCGTGTTAAAAACTCGCTCCTATAAAAAACAATTAGGTATTTTACTGTCGTATTGCGCTTAGTCTACACTCAATCAATAACTGATCAAAATATATCAATTGCAAGTACCTATGATGTCGTAACTGGTATGTTTGTTTTAAAGGAAATTATTATTAAAAAATGTTGTTTTTTATTTAAGACCTTATCTTTTTTGCTACCTAATCAATCAATCAATAACTGATCAAAATATATCAATTGCAAGTACCTATGATGTCGTAACTGGTATGTTTGTTTTAAAGGAAATTATTATTAAAAAATGTTGTTTTTTATTTAAGACCTTATCTTTTTTGCTACCTAATCAAAAATCGATCAGTAGTATATTTTTTCTACTAAAATGTTCGCTATATTTTAACTTTTGTTATTGATTATTATTAATATTGTCTTTTAAATTATTTTTAGAATATTTTCCTCCCAAAGAACAGCTTTTTCTTTCTTTGGATAACTAACTAATCATGTAGGTAATTAGGCAGTGATGACATGAATTCAGTTTACATAGTCTAATATTTCTTACTAAACACAACACACTCGCAAAGTTAACAAAATTATAGTAAACAGTATCCCAACTTACCCTTGGTAGTTAAATTCATCCGTCCCTCTTCAGCGTTCGCAACCAATCAGTACCGATTTACGTTGGCTGCGGGCTTATTAATTTTGGTATGCCGGCTAATTACCCTGTGAATTTGCGAAGTACTCATTCAAGTGTCATGAATTAAGCAGTGTGTATGTGTGGGTTGCGTTCAACGTAACCGATATGAGTGGCACTTGGCGCAATTGTGCCACCTCTTCGTTACACCGGGTACTAGGCGAGCATGCCAACTAAAGAGCTCTCGGTTAACTCACACAGGGGTAAAATGAAATCAGTGTGCGAATAAGTGTTTTCCTACAGCGAGTTCTGTGTGTGTTTGTGTGGTTGTGGTGTTGATGTAAGACAGTGCGGCTTCTGCTGTATGTGTAGGCTTACGTGCCGGAGTTTCCCTCCAGTGACGTAACGTCCGTGCTTAAAGTTGAAGTCGGCGTTTGTTTGCCTGTTTCCGCATAGTTTGAATGAAAAGTAGTTTTGTGTGCTTCAGTATGGTTTTGTTAAGCTAACGAAATCTAGTTGATAGTGTTTAGCGAGTGTGTTTAAATGTGAGCTGTAGGTATTATTCGTTCCGTACGTTTGTTGTGAAGTTTTCACGTAGTTTATCTGTAACAAAGATAAAGTTAACATTAAGTTACAATTTTAGAGAGGCATATATAGCGAGTTTACACATTTTTTTTTCTGTTTACAATAACCCATACATAGGAACAGCGATTTTGAAAAATCTCCATTGAAAAGACAAACCCTTAAAAATAGAAGAAAGACTGAAAATGGCGCTTTAAGTTTCGTCAAACGTAATATTTACATAAGTTTTGCTTTGAGGCTCGTTTAAAAGGTCACCTGTTGTGCTTGCTTAGCTAAATAAACGTGCTCAAACATACGACAAGTTCAGAGTGCATAGATTTTTTTAAGTTCCTCATTAATTATTGTAAACACAGAAGGTTTCAGTTTCTTGAGACATTAGTTTTTTAATATATTATACTTAGGGCATACTGAAAGTTTCTGGATTCTGATAAATAAGACTAGTTATAAGACTTACAATACATTTATTGTTTTTTAAAGTATATTTCCTCGCAATTAATGCATTTTTGCATTCGCTGAAACCACTGTACAAAGCAGTTGGACCAGTCTTCTTTAAGAGAAGAGGTCCCTTCAATGGCTTTATGGAACGCATTCAGGGCTCGTAAAACGTGTGCCTCTAAGTTTGTCTTTAAGTTTTTGGAAACAATTAAAAGTCTCAGGGTGCGAGGTCCGGGCTGTAAGGCGGATGCGTCATCAGTTCCACATTTGAAGCCTTAAAATAGGCTTCTGTTAGCTTAGCGGAATGTGAGGATGCGTTATCGTGGTGGAGGAGTACACTGCTTCTAGGATGCTTTTCGCGTACTTTTTATATGACTCTCGGCAAGCAAGTGTTGACCTACCAATCGGCAGTCACTGTCCTTTGATCTTCAAGCGATACTGTAGTGTAATATCCTGATTTGCTGAAAAAAGAAGCAACTATTTTTTAACAACACTTCGACTTTCCTTAACTTTCGTCGAAAAATCTTAAAAAGGAAAGACCCACTCTGCCGACTGGCTTTTTCTTTCGGGTTCAAAGCAGTACACCCAGGTTTCGTTATCATTTTAAGGCACCACTGGACAAGCAGTCGTTTCTGGTCCTCCGCTAAGTTGTGTGGTATCCATCGAGAGCAAAGCTTCCGAACCTTCAGAAGCGCATGTAAAATGTTTTGCACTTGGCTCATTCCAGTGCCTAACAAAATACGAATTTTCTGGCAAGTAATTTTTTTGTCAGCAACGTTCGACTTTGTAACTGTAATCGCAGTCGCCGACCCGCCAACCTTCATGGACCTTGTCATAGAGATGATCACGTCCACGTCTAAATTCTCCAACCACGGATACACAGAGCTGCGACATGGTGCTTCATCACCAAATGCCTATCGAAGTCTCTGGCAAACTCTCTTGTTGATTTAAGCCACAACGAAAATCATAAAAAATCATCATTTAATGAAAATGTTCACGAGTTAAATTCATTTTGATAGCGACTCACAATCTTCGAAAGGACGCCACAATGAAAAAACAAATGACAATCTCGCAAATTAAAAAGTAACATGCTCGCAAAGAGTTCCATTTTCGAATTCTATAATTGTTTTTTTCATTCTTTTATTGTAAGTGGCCAGATCCAGAGATTTTCAGTAGGCCCCACGTACTACTAGACTTTTTATTAATTTAGGTACCTTAATATTGATCCCACTGAACATTGATCTGAAAAATTAGATCATAGGTATCCAGATTTCATTATTCGCTCCCAATAAACGAAAGCGTAAGGTCTTTTGTTTTAAGTAAAAAAGTACCTACATCGTTGTTGCATTTTTAGGAATAGCATCTTTTGTTATTTTTTACTTCAGTAATTTTTACTGGGAATTTAAAAGCACCTCAGCATCTACCTATTTATTTTTTAAGTAAGGTAAATGATAATGATACTATGAACTTGGTATAGATGAATAATGCTTTTGTTCCTTTGTGTTCTGCTTTTTAAACTATTTATAAGACACGACCGTCCCTACAATAGTGCAGTGAAAGATTGACACATCACACAATAGAAACTAAGTAGTGCGTAGGTTGTTTCCTTTGATACCTCTTAGAGTACCATCTTATACCGTCAACCTAATTCCAGGCATTACATGTCGAAGACAGTGCAGAAAATTATAGTAGAATTTTCTTTTAAAAGATGGATTATTCCAGTCTCTTTTATATATTTTATTTTGGATTCACCCTTGTCTAAAAAAACAACAATTGGGCACTTGACTCACTCTTTTTATTATTTGCCGCGATCGTACAGGCCTGGGTGCCAACACTGGACAGGCCTGTCGACATCGATGTCGAGGCGGAGTGGTTCCGGGAGGCCATGTCGGAAACCTGCGACCGGGCAATGCCCCGAGTCGGGGCAGGACATGCCCGGCGTCATGTGTACTGGTGGTCGCCGGAGATGGCGGAACTGCGCAAGGCAGACGTTGCCGCACGGCGCCGGTACACCAGACACCGCAGGCGCCGCATCCACCCGCCGGATGCGGAAGCCATAGAGGCGGAGCTATTACGAGGGATACAAGGCAGCGAAGCACACCCTCCGAGCAGAGATACGGCGGGCCAAATTGGAGGTCCGCGAAGTGTGGCTCTGAACGGAGACCCGTGTGGACGCCCCTACAAAATGGTGCGGGATAAGCTCCGCGCCTGGGCTCCCCCACTGGCACGCAGAGTCTCCGGCCCCAACTTGTGGAAGGTGTGGTGACCGCACTGTTCCCTTTGAGAGGGGATCATTCTCCCCTGCCCATGGCTCCGCCACTCGCGGTGTCCGACGCGGACCACGACGGCGACGACGACGATACTCCGGAGGTGACCGAAGTAGAGATGAGTGGCGTTACGAAGGCTAAACACCAAAAATACCGCCCCAGGACCCGACGGCTTGCCTGGGAAAGCCTGGGTCCTATCCATGAGGGAACTCGGGCCTCGACTAAGAGGGGTCTTTAGCGCATGTTTGGACCTAGACACTGGTCCTCATCGCGAAGCCGGGGCGCCCTGCGGACTCTCCGTCCGCATATCGGCCCATCGCGCTGCTCGACGAGGTGGGCAAGCTCTTTGAAGGAGTTTGCTGACCGCCTCGTCGTGCATCTGGCACGGATGGGGCCGGATCTTGCGGACAGCCAGTTTGACTTCTGCAGGGGGCGCTTCACGGTTGACGCCATCATGTGCGTATGAGCCCTCACGATGGGGGATGCGGTATCCCGGGGCAAGGTCGTCGTGGTGATGTCCTTAGACATCACCAACGCCTTCAACTCCCCTGCCTTGGAGTAGCATTAGGAGGGCACTCCGGTATCACCAGGTGCCCGACTACCTCCGTCGTGGGATCGAAGCCTACCTGAAGGACAGGTTTATCATCTATCCTGGCCACCAGGGAGAGTGGAAATGGCGAGAGATGTCGTGCGGTGTTCCGCAGGAACACCGCACGGAGAACATCGGGTACGACTATCTGGACATGGCAAGTTCGAGAGGTTCCTGCATTGAGTTCAGGCGAAAGAAACGCCTGGGTGTCACCATTGTGTGAACCACCCTGAGGACAAGGTGGAGCATATGATGAAGGTGTGTCCCGCTTGGGCGGAGCACCACCGTGTCCTTGTGGAGGCAATCGGCGGCAGCGACCTCTCGCACCAGGACCTGGTTCGTGCTATGGTCTGGAGCGAGGAGGAATGGCACGCGGTCGCCTCCTTCAGCGAACCAGTAATGCTAACGAAGGAGGAGGCCGCACGCATGAGGGAACGTACGCCCTAGCCGCCTAGATTCCGACCGCTTATTGATCCATGCGCTCCTAAAAGAGAATTTCTAAATCGAAATTAAATCCAAGCTTTATAATTTTGTTATTTACTTAATCTAAGATAAGCTACTAACAGATTTTTTTGTTTCTTTTACCCAACTGCAAGAAGGGTTATGTTTTTCGCGCGTATCTTGTATGTATGTATGTATGTATGTAATATTCTTTATTACCTCATATCTCTACGGCACAGCCAAAGGAGGGTTATGATTTTGACAGGCTGTGTATGTATGTATGTATGTATGTGAGTATGTTCATCTGTTCCCTCATAGCTCCTAATCTACTTATCGGAACTCGACATATGAGGTATCGTTAGAACCGTCTTAATTGTCCGCTGAACATAGGCTACGTGACGGTCACAAAACTCGGTGTGACCCTCTAGCGGACAAAAATAATGTGTTAAAAAATAAAAATGGAGATAAACACGCTGTGTTTGGTATCATGTGAAAGGGCTTCTTGCTTCTTTTCGACTTGTAGGTATATTTCCAAAATAATGCTCAAATTTAAAGTGACGCTCTATATCGGACAAAAAGTCATGTGTTAAAAAAAATGTTAAGATAAATACATCGTGTTTGATGTCATTTGAAAGGGCTTCACTTATCAAAAAAATATCATCAAAATTCAATGAGGCGCCCTCTATTGGACAAAAAGTTTTGTGTTAAAAAAAATAAGATAAATACTTTTACAAGTAAATAGTATAGAAGCACAGTGATTTAACACCAACATTGTTTAAATAAAAAAGTAAAAAAGTAAAACCCGACTCTGAAAAAGTATGAAACAAGATTTTCAGGATGAAAATCCTGTTTCATACTTTTTCAGCGTCGTTTTTTTTTGTCGTACCGTCAAACGGGGTGA
Organism: Mythimna impura; assembly: GCA_905147345.3. Classification (NCBI taxonomy): domain Eukaryota; kingdom Metazoa; phylum Arthropoda; class Insecta; order Lepidoptera; family Noctuidae; genus Mythimna; species Mythimna impura. The sequence continues at coordinate 17,681,961 of LR990351.1, forward strand.
ATAGGAACGCAGGGGTGAATAAGAACAAAACTTTAGTTAGGTTTTTCACATGAGAAGTTGCTACTATGCAGAATACTCCCAATTCTGGAAGAAAAACGCGTCATACCAGCACACCAGTTTGGATTCAGGCAGCAGCACTCTACAGTGGAGCAGGTTCACAGAGTTTACGAAAGAGTTAGAAAAACTCTCGAAGAAAAAGAGTACTGCTCCGCTGTGTTCTTGGATGTTCAGCAGGCCTTCGATAGAGTGTGGCATGAGGGCCTTCTCCTCAAAATTAAAAATAGTCTCCCACACAGCTATCATCAGATTCTTGTTTCATACTTGACTGAACGACTCTTTCGGGTCAAGGAAGGAGATGCAATGTCGAGCTTGTTTGAGATATGTGCTGGTGTTCCTCAAGGCTCCGTTCTGGGACCTGTGCTATATACTATATTCACAGCTGACTTACCGGAAGCAGATAACACCACAATTGCAACGTTTGCTGACGATACTGCCATTCTAGCCAGCGACAAGGATCCGAGTGTTGCTACAAAACTCCTGCAGACAGCATTGAATAAAACCACCAAATGGTTAAAGGACTGGCGAATTAAAGTCAATGCATTAAAATCTGTACAAGTTACGTTGACACTGCGAAAGGGTAATTGCCCCCCTGTTCAACTTGAAGATACCACCTTACCACACCAAAATAGTGTCCGTTACCTTGGTCTACACCTGGATCGGCGCCTGACATGGAACCAACACGTAAAAAAAAAGAGAGACGAACTCAACATTCGTTTCAAGCACCTTCTTTGGCTACTGGGTCGGAACAGCAAATTGTCAACGGACAACAAGTTACTCATTTATAAAGCCATATTAAAGCCGGTATGGATGTATGGCATTCAACTCTGGGGTAGTGCCTGCAACTCTACCATCTCATGCTTGCAGAGAATGCAAAACATAATACTCAGAACGATCAGCAATGTCCCATGGTATGTGACCAACCAAGAAATTCACGAACATCTGAAAATGCCCACAATAAAGGAGGAAATCCAAAACGTAACCATAAAATATCGGGAGAAGCTAAAGAAGCACCCGAATACGTTAGCAGCACAGCTCACGATGCGTAGCTACGTAAAGCGCCTTAAGCGAAAGGACATCATATAGATAGACGATGAGGAGACGTTCCCAATGGGGAACGCACTCAAACTGACATAGCGCACTCACCAAATTTGCTCATAGTGTCAAACACTGATCGCAGATATAACACTGAGAAAAAAAAAAAAAAAAAGGTTTTTCACATTTGTATATATTTATATAATTGATTTATATCAAAGCATCCGTTTTTATTACAATTAATGAATAAATAGGAGGACTTAAATGCTGGCAAAAATTGTTAATTAACACGAAGATCCCCTTCAAACTTTTGTTCCTATTCACCCCTGCGTTCCTATTCACCTCGTTTGACTGTACTCGGTTTTTTGTTAATGGTACCTACTTTTCCTTCCCTGTGACGTAAAGCTTATAGTTGACCTTTAGCTACCTGAAATGCGGATGCGAGTCCAGAAGGTTACGATCGCTCTTATTTTGGGCAGTCGAATAAAAATGAATATTTTTCTTACTCGACAGTTTCGATTAACAATGTAACATATTTACATTTTGGAATCTACTCGTCAAATCCTAGTAGTGTAAAAAAAAAAATGGGTGGGTGTTCATTTATTTATCATATCCACCACATTGCATTTTCATATTTTTCCAACAGCCTATGTTACTTGGGACGATGCAAGTCATACATGTAAATCAATTCAGTTATTTTGAATTTATGGTGGAATAAAGTAACTCACATACATACGGGTACATGAACTCTGAAAACATAACACTCCTTTTTTTGGGCAGTCGTGTAAAAAGGACGGCAAAACCTCGACTCTACGAAACTACATAACACTGATAAAAAATTGGAATTACAACGCAAACATGATTATTTTAATTCCATAAAATTCGGAAAACTAAAATGGAGTTATGAGAAAAAATGTAACCGGATTAACGCAAACTGGTATTAATCCGAATTTCAATTTCGGTTTCCCAATATATTCATCGGTCAATTCACCTTGTACCTATTACAGAAAGCTGATGTATAAATGCATATTTTAAACTTAATTTGACTATTTAGAAGATAGCTTTTTCTTAGATTGTATGAGTGATGAAGATGAAGATACACATACACGCAGATGTATATACATATCTGCTGAAAATATTATTTCTTTACCTATTTTCCTCGTAAAAAGCAAATTGACCAGGTGAACGTTGGTCTATTTAGGAAAATAAATATATTTTTACACCACCTACTCGATAATGCCCTTTTTTACACCACCTGCTCGATAATGCCCTTTTATACGTCATACAACCATCACTTAAAGCAAGTCATTATGTCCCTAGGGAGATAATGCAGTATGGGCGATCCCTAGGGAATAATGAGATTTGAATTTGGAACGTGAAAAACCGTCAGCATTATATGAATTAAAATGTAGTGCATCAAACAAGTTTATTCAAATTTCAAACTGGCCACTAACAAAAAAAAAACAGAATAAAGAAAGTTTCTAAAAAAAAGTAATGAACAAGCGGGAGCGTTATAGAAAATTAAAACTATAGAATCTTTGAGTGGTGAATTTTGTTTCTTTCAAATCTCAAAACATTTTGAGTGATAGTTAAGATTAACTCGTAAATAATACTTATATTTCTCTATTATATGATTTGTTTTACTAAATTGTCTTTTAATTATCTCACAGATGGTGTAAAAAGTAGAGTATCCAACACGGGGATAAAGCTGTCTTGTCTTGGGCGGCTTGAATTTCTCACTTCACTCAGTTTTCGCAGTGCTCGGGAGTTAATTATATAAATCCCTCACTGACCTTCGGGATTAAAATTAGCAACCTTCGTTTCGTTCGGAATTCAACATGCCGCCCGCGACTTAAAGACACTGCTTTATCCCCTAGTCACATAATCTACTATTATATGTAATACAACCATCACTTAAAGCAAGTCATTCTGTCCCTAGGGAATAATGAGATTTGAATTTGGAACGCGAAAAGTGAATATATGTACGTGCATCATACAAGTTTATTCAAAATTCAAACTGGCCACTAACGAAAAAAAAAGTAATGAAAAAGCGGGAGCTTTATAGAAAATTGAAATTGTAGAATTTAAAGTAGTGAATTTTGTTTGTTTCTAATCTCAAAACATGTTGAGTGATAGTTAAGATTAACTTGTAAATAATACTTATATTTCTCTAATGTATGAATTGTTTGACTAAATTGTCTTTTAATTATCTCACAGATGGTGTAAAAAGTAGAGTATCCAACACGGGGATAAAGCTGTCTTTGTCTTGGGCAGCTTGAATTCCTCACTTCACTCTGGTTTGTTTATTAACTCCCTCGCAATGCTCGGGAGTTAATTATATAAATCCATATTATACTCGTAGTTATGATTAAAATTAGCAACCTTCGTTTCGTTCGGAATTCAAAATGCCACCCGCGACTTAAATACACTGCTTTATCCCCTAGTCGCATAATCTACTATTTTATTTTACATTGCTTTTCAGGGTTCCAAAAGTATGAATGAAAAATTAAAACCCTTATAGTATTGTTTGTCTGTTACAGACAATTTGCTTTCTCCAAATCTACTGAACCATTTCAGTTGTAAACGTTGTTGTGGTACAAATGTACCTACAGAATATTTTTGAGACAAACACGGACGTAAATTTCACTTGAGCGGTTCAATTAAATAAATAAAAAAAAGTCTGACTGTACCGTGTGGACAAATCAAATGAAAGTATCAATATTGCAGTTAAAGAAGTAATAGTTGAAGATGTATAGAAAATAGGTAAAAATTTTGCATTCCACCCTTATCTCCGAAACTACGAAGTCTAAAATAAAAACTTAAAGATTACAGGATCCAGTACGAAAGAGAGAGAAACTATAAGAAGTCTTTGTTTTTTTTTTAAAACATGATTTTTCATTACTCATACTCTGAAAGTAGGTCTGAAGTTGCCTGAGGAGAGGGTTGAAAGTAATACTTTTCATCCCTAGGGAGAATCGTTTTCAACTGACAGCTGTCAAATTATTAAAAAAAAAACCACTTCTATTTTCACATTTCTATTGAGCTATTTCCCAACTTTCAACTTTTGAGGTAAGGAACCCTAAAAACGCGCTAAGTACACTACCTCAAAGGTGGTGTGAAAACGTGTGCATATTATGACGATTACCTCTTTCAAATTTTTGAATCATTATATCTCAAAAACGATGGCTCTTAGGAAAAACGCACTTAGACATTTTTGTAGATTTCTGATCTACAATTTTTGTTTGAGCTAATTTTATGATGAAACTTACCGTTTTGCTGAAAATCGTGAAAAACTCGTTTTTGATCCCAAGTATTTTTTTTCCAGGTGTCGAATCGATGAGGACTTTATTATGACTGTGGTAGATTTCATTTATGATGGTGTTATGAACAATTCACCCAATTTTCAGCTGGGTGCGAATTATTGTAACCTTACTCCTAGTTTTTGGTCTAATTTGACTGGACTAGTGTGTTCCTGTGTGGCATCATAGATATAAAATTAATTCAGTGTTAGTGTTTTTTAGGATTTCGATTGTTAAGTAATTCTTTTCTTTTTTGGTATCCTTGTTTTGAGTTGGGTTTCCTCACTTTCCTAGGTCAAGATTCTGCCTTGGGTTGTAAATTCTGCCAGTTGGGCTTGCTTGATGTCTCTCTCTAGCTAAATTAAATCGGAAGGCCCATGGCGGGCGGCTTCTGCCTCTTTCTTGTTTTGGTACGTGCAAATGTCCATACTAACCACTGATTTACAGCAATTGTATCGGAGATGAATGCTACTTTGAACCTTCCTCGTATGCGTTAATTTCGCACTTTATCTAGCCGAGTCATATATCCAGTCCATCTTATAATATTTACGACTATTCAGTCATTACTTAATCAAAATGAAACTCAAACAGAAAATGATATAAAACTCAATGAGTAGTTAGTTAACACGCGTTAAACAAAGCTGTGTAGCTAATAAAATAATGTGTGTAACGAAGTGTCGACGCAAGTTCGTTTGTCGCAGTCGCAGCGTGCTACAAAGGAGTCCGCAACACAATTAGCAAGGCTGCGATGACCAGTTGTGTATGTAGGATGGTATCACCATTCACTCCACGTACCCTAGCTTGTTACATCAATTTAACAGTATCGAGTCCCCTCCACACTTCCGACTATCCGATTTAATACTATCACCAAGATTTGCATGTCACAGGACGCATGCTACCCGGGGCAAATGCCGTTGTATTACGGAACACAGATTGTGCTGTGTACCAATATACCTGGATAAATTAATTTTCGTGCCATTAACATAACCTTGTGTGTGTTCTAGTCGATTCATTGATTATTTTGATAAATCAATATCGATATTACGAATATAAAGTTTTGGTTCATTAAAATCATTGATCGATTTAACTTTGCAAATTAGTATGTCACTTAAATAGCTCTATTTGTGTAAATGTTAAGGTGCGTTCAGACCTGGTGAAAGCGCCGCTCGTGAGCCATTTGTGAGCTGTTTGCGAACTGCGCGCGTGCATTTCATGTTCGTAGGAAATCCCTGCGCCGCTCGCGCACCGCTCGCGCGGAATCTACTAGGCGTGGGCAAAGTGTGTCATCTTTGCGATTGGATCATCAGAAATGTTCCGGAACAGAGATATGTATCATTTGGAACGTCGGCTCAAATGAATCTTGATCTGTTACGGCGCGTCATAGTCACAGAGAGAGATTGATTTAAGAATAATTTTAAGCAGATGTTTTTAGTTCAGGTCATTAATTATATTTACACTATTTACGTTTTAATTTGAATTTTAAAAAGACTGCAGGTCATATAAAGTAAAGAGTGTTTCAGTGTTCCAATTGTTCCAAATGATGCATTTAAAACATTACTGACGTTCCAATCTTTCGGAACACTAAGTAAAATGTTTCGGAACAGTGAGTCGGTTCAGTAAAGAGTTACACACGCCTACAAGCTACGCGCCGTACTCGAGCGGCGCAGGGGGTGTTCGCGTGCCGCTCGCGGTTCACATACATAGTTCAAACGCGGAAAGGAGCTACGTGCGCGAGAGCGGCGCACGCGTTGCTTGCGCGTCTCACTCGAGCCTTGCCGAAGCTGCACTAGGGCGGCACACCAAACTTAGGCTGTAACCGCACGCGAGCAGCACGCGCGCAGCTCTCAAGTGGTGCATTCGCCAGGTCTGGACACACCATAAGGTAATGAAGTTTCTCATAACCATCAATCATCTATCAACAGTAAATGACACATGACATAAATAACTTAGCAAGTCCCTTTTAATTAAATGGAAATATATCTCCGTGACATGCAAGCTTAAGTTCGTTTAAGTATTAACAAAAATTAAGTCACGTCTCGAAATTACAGAAGAATTTTATTTCAAGACTTGATAAATGTTCCTGGTTCCTCATTTTCAAAGACATAGTGTAATAGAACTTTGGAACGGGCTTGGATTACTTTTTGGCTGTCTTTCCACTTCTATTTGCAGAAACATAAACATCGAAGTGCGTACTTGTTTTATACTTTACTAGTGACCCACCGGCTTCGCATGGATGGAAAATTTTCTTTCTTTCTTTTGGGGCAATGTTTCCCCCACTCACGATATAGGAGTAATTCCTAGTGTGGATTAGGAATTACTCTTGTATCCTTGGTGCGTTCACAAACATAAGCTCACATACAATGCGTTCCAAATAAGAATAGGATCGATTGCCATGTTGTGACGTCACATCATACTGTCAAATCGAAAAATTGTTATGGTGAGCAAAACAAAAATTTTTAAAAATTTAATTTATTTACGAACTGTGAACGAAAAAAGTTTAATCAGAATCCAGTTCTTCAATTTTGCTCATCTCTGAGTTCTTCAATTTTGCCCAATTTCTTGCGATTTGACAGTATGACGTGACGTCACAACATGGCAATCGATTCTATTCTTATTTGGAACACATTGTACACAAGACACCCAGACCCGAAACATCTATCTGTAAGCCATACAAATAAATATTTATTCCGTGCGGGAATCGAACCACAGACATACAACGCAGCAGCCAATCGCTTAACCACTACGCCAATCGTGCCATCAATTATGACACACTTTCCTCGTTAATCGCTCTTTCAATGAGTGAAAACCACATCAAAATCAGTTGCGTGATATAGGAGATAGCGGATGAACAGAAAGACAGACACGAAAAGCTACTTTGTTTTATGCTAACTCTGCATAATATAAGCATATATCAATGCATGCATTGGTTTATTATATCGGTGCATAATATAAGTATACATAAGTAGGTATATTTATCTTCTAAGTATTAGTTAGTTTTTTATCGTAGGTAATCATTGAACAAGTCAAACAATGGATCAAACTGAAGCAAATTCGTACAAGCCTTTGTGTTTGGTTGGCTCGTCAGTCTCGTCACAAATTGACCATTTAGCTTGTACCCTGTTACAGGTATTGGAGGCATAGCCTTCAGCGGTACGACGGACCGAGCCTGCCAGGGGGACACATACATGTATTTGCATAACAAAGAAACATCTGTCTGTACCATAGCCACCATAGGCTGTGTTTGTGTAACATTGGATTTGTATTCGTGGACAATAACGGGATGACCAAATCCGGTATTCTGAATACGAGCAGTTTGTCTGGTAACGTTGGATGGTATTTAAATATGTCTGCAATCTATACTTAAGTATAAATATTATACACCACTAATTTTTAATTAGTACAAATTCTTAAAGAGCTTATTAGAAAAGGTCTTGTTATTATTTAAGTAAAGCCTCAATAAATTATATTCATAAAAAGTAAAGTTATTAGCGTTTGTTTATATCCCAAAATGTTACTCAATTTATGGAAATATTGTACAGGCTATTGATTATGAATGAATAAATGACGATCAAAATGGGAAAACACTGCGCGTAGTATTTTCAAGTGCAATTGTTATCAATGATGGATTCTGTTATGAATTTAATTTTCGTTAACAATTTTGGGATTTCGTTTTTTTTTTTTTTTGACTACAAAAATATGATCAGTAACGGGTACGGATAGAGCCCTATTTTTTTGTACTAATTAAAAAATAGGGGTGTATTATTATGTACTGATCAAGGATCTACCCTACGGAGTATAAAAAATTCTTGGTACTGATATGTAGGTAATCGTAGTATATATATATTATAATATTATAGAGCTAAAGAGTTTGTTGATTGAACGAGGTAATCTCAGAAACAATCAGGTTGGCAACAGTCTGGTAGCACATTTATTGAGGAAGGTTTAGGGCTGTACAACATCATGCCACGACCCGCGGGAGCGGAACAATAACCAAAAAACGGGTGAAACCGCGAGCGACAGCTAGTAACGTTACCTATACATACCTATACTTATATATAATTTATACTGAGCCTACAACATTTTCCCTAAGATTATTTTTATTTGACAAAGCGTTTTTAATAATTTATGATTTTTATTCTAATGGTTCTGAAATTCATGCTTGGGCAAAATGGGTGTAGATTTTGCCCAAGCATGACCTGATTGTTTTACCCATGCGTGCATTGTAACTTTTTTCGCTTCTACCTTTTATAATGTTTTTTGGTATAGTAAATGTAATATGAATATCATAAAACGCATAGTTACTAAAATAACGCATACCGAATTTCAATATTGTATGCACGAATGAAGTAAAGTTTGTTGTTGTATTTTTACATTGAATGTGTAATGTTGGTTCGTAGTGTCGTGCCAAACTTTGTAGACACTCGTAGTGGATTTTGTGTGCATCAGGTTTGACTCACGCACCGCCTCCTCTGATCTTACATCTTACGAGCAGGGAGGGGATTGGTGGAATATTAAAATAAACGTGTCCTGGAGACGTTAATACAGTGTCAAACTGAATTAGCTGAATTAGCCACCGGTACACAGTGGACATGCCACCCATACGTACAAAGTGTTTTGGGAATACATTCATTATGCATGTGCGTACACCTAAGGAGTGGAATTCCTTGCCAGAATTTGTGTTTCCTGATAGCCAACAACAACCAACCAACCAACCAACAACCAACAACAACCTAGGGGTCTTTAAGTTTTTTTTTTTTTTTTTTTAAGCTGGGAAAATCGTCTAAATGACAAATCGCGCTCTTGGGTGGAGCAGGAGATAGTGTCAGACTTTTACTGACTAAAAACCCACTCCTGTTCCTTCGTTGCCTTCGTCCCAGGGCCCCGGGTTTCGTTTTCACACTACCCATGGCCCCAGTAGGCTTCGACCCTGCTGGGCCCCTACGATTTGCTGACATCTCCCTGAGGCGCGCGTGGAACAATACGCGCCGTCGACGACGTGGGCTCGGTCCGGACGGTTACCGGACGGTCGGACGGCGGGCTACCCATTGCTCGCCGTCCGCAAGCCCGCGCCTACGGTGGCCGGAAATCGGGATCGGAATCCCGGCGGCGGTTGGGGCGTGAGGACCGTTGCCTCACGCGATCGGCCGCCTCCTTTGCTAGCATTACTGCTTCGCAGAAGGAGGCGACCGCCTGCCACTCCTCCTCGCTCCGGACCATGGCCTGTACCAAAGCCCGGCGCGAGAGATCGCCGCCGCCGATCGCCCCCACGAGGACACGGCGTTGCTCTGCCCAAGCGGGGCACACCTCCACCGTGTGCTCCACCGTGTCCTCCGGGCGGTCCACACAGTGGCGACACCCGGGCGTCGCTTCCGCACGAATCCGGTGCAGGAACTTCCCGAACTTACCGTGTTCGGTGAGAACCTGCGTCATGCGAAAGGTGAGGACGCCGTGAGGTCTTTCCAACCACGCCTCAAAGAAGGGACTTACCGCCATAATTGTGGCGTGCCCAAGGGGTCTTTAAGTTAAGAATAAATAGGTTACTTCTAGGCAAGCTTACTTTATCGTCGGCTACATCATCGCTTATCATCAGTGGAGATAGTGGTCAAACGTGAGCCGATCCATAATAAAAAAAAGCTAATGGTTGCAATCTCCCCCAAGCCATGGGTAGATGATGATAAAGGCCATGGATAAAAATTAGAGTTAGCTTGAACTAATTCCGTATCATATTTTATTAAAATCGGTTCAGTATTTTAACCATAAAAGCGAAACAGACTGACGGAGTTACTTTCACATTCAATATATTCACAACAATAATACATATTAGTATAGATATATCGATACTTACCCACAATGTTTGTGAAGTTAGGTAATGTAATCTGACCCTGTATACTTTCGGAGGAGAGATCAAGACTTTTTCAAACAACTAGATAGTTTGTTTCAATAGAAGAGAACAAAAAATATTCTAAGGGGAAAACTATGGCGTTTACTACTGTACAGAAATACCTCAAAATGAAAAATAATAATTACAGAATCATAAATGTAGTAAAGCCCACTCAACAATAAACAAATAAAAAAATGGCGGCAAATCCGTTTAATTACACTGAATAAAACACTTTTATTTGCAATTGCGCTGATGAATGTCGCCGATGTAGCTATATTGTCAATTAAAACCACGGACTGACTCGGTAATGTAAAATTGTTATTTTCATCACGTGCCCATGTAGGCTGTGCACACTGCGCATATAACGATTCACGATTCATTACACTTTACACCCCCCACTACACAAATAGATAATATGAAAAAAATATGCAGCAGTTTTCAATAAGCACAGGTATTTTTTCTCTTTATTTTTATCAACGTTTTTATGGAATATGTTGGAATTTCTCTGTAGTAGCCATTAGAATTTCTCTGTAGTAACTTTGCCCGGATTCTGGATTTCTGCCCGATATATGGCAAATTGGCAATAGAGTCGCACCTATTTCGACTTAAATATACTGTAGAGCCTGTTTCATCAGTACCTACCTCTATAGAGCGTCTAGAACTGGCAAATGTCTTATTCAAAAATGTCTTATTTAAAAAATCTTTTATTTATTAAAAGAAATAAATACTCATTTCAGTTTTAGAAAAAGAATGCTGTCAGAGATTAGGTTGGCCGTCAAGCCGTTAACGTATTTGTCATAAACACACTAATCCATACTAATATTATAAGTGTGAAAGTAACTGTCCGTCTGTTACGTTTTCATGGTTAAACTACTGAACCGATTTGGATGGAATTCGGCACGGAGTAAGCTTGAACCCTAAAACAAGGACATAGGCTACTTTGTACCTGGCTTCGATTTCGACTTTACATTCACTATAACCGATATTACCGCGGACAAAACCGCTACCAGAAGCTAGTGTGGAATGTTTTCTCTGAATATTTTTTTGTTTTTACCTCCGATCAGTATAGGGTAGGTAGCCAAAGTGCAGTATGCTTTGGAAAATGCAAGAACTGCTTTTTTTTTCTCAAGCTGACAATAACTGTAATAATCTATCCCACCAAAAACATTTTGTAAAAAACTAGCCAAGTCTCGATGGAGCTGCTTGTTTATTTCTAAAAAGTAATGAAATCTGGACAAAGTCGTGCCAAGTCTAAGGTTCCTTACTGCGATTTCTTTATTATTATAGTTAATGTTGTGTGACTTGGCCGTTGAACAATACGTTTTCCAAGTGGCAATTTTCCATCGTCAATGGGTAGCGGTTCTGGCGACAGATTGGTGCAAAGGTGTCATGGAGAACCTGGTTTTGTACCCTTGTGTACCCTTCAACGGCCAAGTCACACAACATTAACTATAATAATAAAGAAATCGCAGTAAGGAACCTTAGACTTGGCACGACTTTGTCCAGATTTCATTACTTTTTAGAGATAAACAAGCAGCTCCGTCGAGACTTGGCTAGTTTTTAAAAAATGTTTTTGGTGGGATTTCACTTCTTTTTGTAGAAACGTGGGCATATTGATTTTTCAATGACAGTCGATTTTTTAATGTAACAATAGTAGAAGATGGGGGGATTACCATATCTATAATACAGCTGAGACCAGCTGAGGGTTCTTCACCAGACACTTCAGCAACGCCGGGGCGAAACTCCGCTGCCGCGACAAGTCGCAGCATGGCGGACAGAGCTCCGGCGGGTTCTCATGGAGAAATGGCGACAGCGACTGTCGCAACCCAGTGCTGGGCACGCCACAATTATGGCGGTAAGTCCCCTCTTTGAGGCGTGGTTGGAAAGACCTCACGGCGTCCTCACCTTTCGCATGACGCAGGTTCTCACCGAACACGGTAAGTTCGGGAAGTTTCTGCACCGGATTCAAGCGGAAGCGACGCCCGGGTGTCGCCACTGTGTGGACCGCCCGGAGGACACGGTGGAGCACACGGTGGAGCACACGGTGGAGGTGTGCCCCGCTTGGGCAGAGCAACGCCGTGTCCTCGTAGGGGCGATCGGCGGCGGCGATCTCTCGCGCCAGGCTTTGGTACAGGCCATGGTCCGGAGCGAGGAGGAGTGGTACCTCCTTCTGCGAAGCAGTAATGCTAGCAAAGGAAGCGGCCGATCGCGTGAGGCAACGGTCCTCACTCCCCAACCGCCGCCGGGATTCCAATCCCGATTTCCGGCCACCGTAGGCGCGGGCTTGCGGACGGCGAGCAATGGGTAGCCCGCCGTCCGACCGTCCGGTAACCGTCCGGACCGAGCCCAAGTCGTCGACGGCGCGTATTTTTCCACGCGCGCCTCAGGGAGATGTCAGCAAATCGTAGGGGCCCAGCAGGGTCGAAGCCTACTGGGGCCTTGGGTAGTGTGAAAACGAAACCCGGGGCCCTGGGACGAAGGAAACGAAGGAACAGGAGTGGGTTTTTAGTCAGTAAAAGTCTGACACTATCTCCTGCTCCACCCAAGAGCGGGATTTGTCATTAGATGATTTTCCCACCTAAAAAAAAAACCAGACACTTCAAACTTTCGATTTTTGACATCAAATGAAGCGGCCCACCAAGTTGAATATTTTTTGTAAAGGCGGTATGTCGATCTCTAATAGTTTGGTTGGGCTCTTGTGTTTTCTAATCAGGCTCACCAGGTACTCCAGATCTTCGATTATCCTAGTTTTTATAGTTTTCCCTTTATGTGGCCATTAAACCCTAACTCTGTACCAAATTTCAGCACTCTGAGTTTATGGGAAGTACTAGTTCTATTCTGATGATCATGAGTGAGTGAGTGTCATAAATTCGAAACTTTGCTTTCGCTTAACTTCGGAGCTAAATGACCTACAGACTTGAAATTTTAGATTTTAACTTACTGGATGACGTGTATGTGATTATAGCTTACTGGATGACGAAAATTTCTGCATTCTGGTCTTATCCAGAGGTTCTCAAATAGGGGCCTGAAAATGCGGCGAAATGGTTCCAGTAAAGGATGGTACGGCAGTGTTTGCTTCGCGCTCGGCTTGGCGGGGGCACTGCCGTGCCCCCCGATATTATAAAGCTGAAGAGTTTGTTTGGTTAACCGCACTAATCTCAGGAACTACCGATCCGATATGAAAAATTTTGTCAGTGTAGGATAGCCCATTTAGGCTATATATAACATCACGCTATGACAACTAGGAGCGGAGTATTGATAAAAAATGTTGCAAAAACGGGAGAAAATTAATTCATTTGAGAGCTTCCGTTGCGTGCGCTGCGTAAACGGTTAAAGTTACACAAAAATTATGTAATACAAAATTGTTCCCCTTTAAAAGTTCTAAACAAGTCCGCAACAGTATATGTCTATCTTTTAAGATTGACTCACTATAACCTTTTTTATGGTTATCAATTTGTCCTAAAATAATACATTATTTGCGAAGGTGTTTTTATAAACATAATATTAATCCTTAACCAAATAAGTACAATATTCATTTTAAGTATTTAATTTTGAACCTTTGACATTATTTGATTTCGCAAATAGATTATTTCCTGGTTAGGCGTAACCAACTAAAGCACGTCAAAGACTGCAAAGTGCTGCCAGGAGAAGACCTAGTCTCACAGCACAGGCTCCTGGTTATGGTGTCAGTAGTCAAGACACATAACAAAAAAAGCAAAGAGCGTCCTCCTCCTAAAATAAAATGGCATATGCTAGAGAAGAGTGACTGTGCGAAGAAATTGAGAGAGCGAGTGGTGGACAAAATGATAGAAATGGGAGACATGAATGATCGAAGTATAAATGAAAGCTGGAATGAGATTGCTGAGTGTATTAGACATGCAGCGAAATATATTTTGGGAGAGACGAGAGGAAAGGGTACAATAGATAGGGATACATGGTGGTGGTCGATAGATATACAGAATGTGTTGAAAGAAAAAAAGAGGAAATTTAAGGAATGGCAGCGTATAGATCCGGAAAACACTAGCTTAAAGTCTGCGAAAAAAAGTGAATATGATGCTTTAAAGAAAAAAGCCAAGAAAGCCGTGGCAATAGCGAGAGCAAAAGCACAGGACAAACTATACGACACACTAGATAGTCCGGCAGGCCAGAAAGATCTATACCGGCTTGCTAGAGCAAGAGAGAGAAATGCGAGAGATGTTTGTCAGATAAGATGTATTAGGGATGAAACTGGAATGATTCTATCAGAAGATAGTAAAATCAAAGAGAGGTGGAAGGACTATTTTGAAAGATTGATGAATGAGGAAAACAACTGGAATGGGATTTTAGAGAGCAAACCAGTGAACGTGGGTTTAGTGAGAATGATTAGTATGGATGAAGTCAGAATAGCTGTAAATGGAATGAAGAATAGTAAGGCAATTGGTCCAGACGGAATACCAGTTGAAGTGTGGAAGTTGCTGCGAGTGGATGGATGGATGTGGTTAGCTTTGTTCTTCAATAAGTTATTGCGGGAAGAAGCCATACCTGATGAGTGGTGCAACAGTTCCCTGGTGCCCATCTTTAAAAACAAGGGTGATGTGCTTGAATGCAACAATTATAGAGGAATAAAGCTAATGTCACATACTATGAAAGCCTGGGAGAAAGTTATTGAAAGGAGGCTAAGAGAAGAGAGTGAAATTTCACAGAACCAATTCGGTTTTATGCCTGGTCGGGGTACAACGGATGCCATTTTTGCTATATGCCAGCTGTGCGAGAAATACAGAGGTGCGCATAAAAACTTGCACATGGTATTCGTTGACCTCGAAAAGGCATATGACCGGGTACCTCGTGAGGTTCTGTGGTGGGCCCTTAAGGAGAAAGGTGTGCCTGGGAAGTATGTGCAGTTGATCCGAGCGATGTACAGCCAATGCAGTACCCAAGTCCGGTCTACAGTGGGCAACACTGGCAGCTTCAATGTGGCTGTCGGCTTACATCAAGGGTCGGCCCTCAGCCGTTACCTCTTCCTGATGATAATGGACGCTCTGACGTCGGGCATCCAGGAAGAGGCACCCTGGTGTATGCTGTTTGCCGATGACATTGTGCTGGTTGCCGAGAGTGGCCTAGAGGTTCAGAGCAAATTGGAGGTGTGGTGGCACAGACTGGAGAGTGTTGGCTTAAAATTGAGCAAAACGAAAACCGAGTACTTGTTCTGTGATTTCGGTGGTCTCTCCGGTCCTATGCCCTTAGCTCTCGCTGGAACGCCCATACCAATCTGCTCCGACTTTCGGTACCTCGGGTCGCTTATCCAAGGAGATGGCGAGGTAGACCGAGACGTATCAAATCGGATCAATTCAGGATGGATGAAATGGCGACAGGTCACTGGAACAATTTGTGACCCACGGATGCCCCCCAAGTTGAAGGGTAAAATCTACAAGTCCGTGATAAGACCTGTCATACTGTATGGATCAGAATGTTGGGCTGTGAAAAAGACGGATGAAAAAAGATTGCATGTAGCGGAGATGAGAATGTTGAGATGAATGTGTGGTGTGACGAGAATGGATAAAGTGAGAAATGAGTATATTAGAGGAAGTTTGAAAGTGGCGCCAGTGACTGAAAAGTTGAAAGGGAATCGTTTGTCTTGGTATGGTCATGTAAAGAGGAGAGATGAAACGCATGTTACTAAAAGAGTTATGAGTATACATGTGGATGGGTGGAGAGGGAGAGGGAGGCCAAAGAAAAGATGGATGGATTGTGTGAACAGTGATATGAAAGAAAAGGAAGTTAGTGATAGCATAACGGTTGACAGGATAGAATGGAAGAAAAAAACATGTTGTGCCGACCCCAAATAAGATGGGACAAGGGCAGGAAGATGATGATGATGACATTATTTGATTTCGATAATTATATCTTAAGAGATATCATAGTTTTAAAATAACGCCTTAGCAAAATGTTGATCAAGTTCTCCATGCACGGTCACGGCCTCGCGTCGCGGCTGTCGGGTATCGCTGCGACTCTATTAGGTGGACGCACCGCTCATTCAACTTTTGAACTGCTTCTGACTATTTTTTTGTAGAAAGATAGCGTGTGATCGATCCGTAAAAATGACCCTTTGGGAAAAATTTGCAAGATATCAGTTTAATCATATGGGGTGACTGCATTCATAGATCTCATGTAGAGACCCTTAGAGACATAAGAAGCTATAAAATCATGGGCGGAATCATTTTCAAGTTTGCTGGTCATTTTACATTGCCAGTTATAGTTAGGGGACCTAGAGCTGATATTGTTGAGTCTTGCGTTGAGAGCACATTTGAGTGGAGATACAAATTTTCCTTCAAAGTTACTTTTAAGCGATGGGGAAGTATTTTATTGTGAAAATGAAAACAAAATCGAAATTGATCGTGATTTAGGTGAAAAAGTTACCAGCATTGAAGATCTAATCTTCAAAGTCTATCTAATCTAGAATTTCAAATGTAGTCCAAATAGAAAATAAAGACTAACAATAAGCAAAATTTGCCCTTTGACACCTCCACTGTTAGTCTTTCTAGATCCACTGGTAGTTTTTTTCGTGGCTAGAAATAGTAGCGAGGAGATAAGCATCAACTAAATTTCCATTGATAATGTAATGGATCAAGAAGATGCGGTACATTATCCTCAAGAATTCCTGAATTCACTAACTCCGAGTGGCTTTCCCCCATATTCGCTCAAATTGAAATGGTTACACCAATTATTTTTCTCCAAAAACTAGGGGAACCAGACTCGGTGTTAAATTTCTTCACAATAACCTAATCAGTGCCACAGTTTTGACTGGTCCAGTAGGGCAAATAAATGGTAATAGTGTGATGCATCCTTCTTATAATGTACTTGCATTTTACAAATATTTCCAATTTCTACGCGAACGAAGTCGTGAACAAGAGCTAAAAAAAACTGGGTAAGTGCATGTTGGACTTGCGCCCTGAGGGTTCCGTACAAACCCAGGTCTATGTAAATAGTTCAATTCCCGAATGGAGTCTCGAAAATTTTCCGAATCGCAAAAAATACTTTTTTTGTTACGTAACAAAAAATTTACTGTTTTCAGATTTATTTCTATAACTGTGCAATTAAGACCTTGCTTTATGATAAATTTCAGGATTTTGGGTCAACGGGAAGTTTCCTATGAATTTTGATTCCCTTGAGAGTGTTGAAATATATGGTTTTTGCGACGTAAACGGCTGTATCTTTTTTTTTCATTAACTTAGAAGTTTGATTTTTTAAAACCTTCAAGGGACCGTAGACCGTATATGGTTTTAATTTTAACTCTATTTATTGTTATTAATTTTAATTTTAAATAAAGGGTCTTGACACACAGACAGACAGACAGACAGACGGACAACATAGTGATCCTATAAGGGTTATGATTTTTCCTTTTGGGGTACGAACATTCATAGTGCGTACAGCTAAGGAGTGGAATTCCTTGCCGGAATCTGTTTTTCCTGATGGCTACTACCCGGGAATCTTTAAGTCAAGAGTGAATAGGTTACTTCTAGGTAAGCGCGCTCCATCGTCGACCGCATCGTCGCTTTCCATCAGGTGAGTTAGCGTTTTCTTTAATATATATTTTCTTTGGCTTCTTTATTATTTTTTTGGTTAGTTTAAAAATGTGAAATAATTATGTAGATATTATATACTTTAGCTTACTTTTAGTAATTTCTTAAGAGTCTTTTTTATTTAGTATAGTGTTTTTTTTAATATGCAAATAATTTAGATATTAAAATCTTTAAGTCATTTTAAATCTTATAACTAACGTCAAGGTTTCACTATCTTTATACAAATTTCTAGTCTTTATAAGTTTATTTTACGTTACATAAAAACAACTTTGCCCTCGATGTCACTTTACAATGCGTATATTTGTAACAATGGAACAAATTGACCGGCGCACGGACCGAAGAGACAATGGACCCCAATCATGAACCCAGTTTGTTTACTACACAACGAACCGCTAACAACTATAATAAATGAAATCAAAGAAAGTTTAGAAAAGCTTCAGTGCAATTATTTGAAAAATATTTTCATAAGTCAGTAGGTCACTTCATACAATTATTTACAAATTGGCAAAGCGAGGGACGACACCTCCTTTTATGTACCACTATATTTGAATATAGTAACAGGACATTTCTGTAAAAAGAATTTCTGAGAAAGAAAACGCGGAAAGAGACTTACGCAATGATTCAAAGGGCGACTTAAAGAACACGGATGGACTTTAATTTATTTATTGTGATTTTGATTTATTTTTTGTGATTTTACTGTTTTTATTTTGATTTTAGGAGGCATTGGTCATCAGATAAGATTTCTGTGTTTTGAGTCGAGAACTTTGTCATCAGAACTGTTTTATCTACTTATTGATTTAAAAAAATGCCGTTTTCGAGATATTCAAAAGTGATAGACTTACCCCGGTGTCAGTCTTACTCCATCTCATCTTGTTTATTTTATTTAATCTGCGATCAGTCCGATAGACGATTATCAGAAAAGTTGAAGTAGATAGAAGTTTTGGTGGTTCAAAGCCACTGCCTCGCGTATAGGGGTATTATATTGCGCGTTTTTACGTAAAATCACCAAAAAATATTAAAAAATCTTTTTTTTTGGATTTTTTTAGGAAAAACGATGATATAGAGATCAAATTTTTCACCCGAATAAATTTCGTACACCCGTGTGTAGAAAATGACAATTAAGCGTTTTTCAAGGTCACTCAAGTTGTACAGACGTAGGCATGTACAATCGGCTCTCGAGGGGTTTCATC
Organism: Mythimna impura; assembly: GCA_905147345.3. Lineage (NCBI taxonomy): Eukaryota > Metazoa > Arthropoda > Insecta > Lepidoptera > Noctuidae > Mythimna > Mythimna impura. Next base: position 17,700,982 of record LR990351.1, read on the forward strand.
CTTAGCCAGCGCACATTAGCTTTTTACAGTCGATTGATTGAGTCTCGTTTTAGAAGCATACTAATTGTCGATGGGTTGGGATGGAGCTTTAATAGTTCTGCGTATTTTAATGTAAACAAACTAAATAATCGCTTGTGGAATATGAAACTTTTTTCAGGTATTACATGGCGAGATGCCTGTATTTCCCGATGGATTCAGCCAGCCGATGTGCATAATTAATGCGTATAGTGAATAACGTCAAATTTCATAACTTTTTTTTTTAGCTATCTCCCGCCCTTGGGCGAAGCGAGAGGGCGTGTTAGACTTTTACTGACTAAAACCCACCCCTGTTCCTTCTTTGCCTTCGTCTCAGGGCCTAGTTTTCCTTTTAAAAACACACCCTTGGCCCCAGTAGGCTTCGACCCTGCTGGGCCCCTACGGTTTGCTGACATCTCCTTGAGGCGCGCGTAGTACATTACGCGCCGTCGACGACTTGGGTTCGGTCCGGTGGGTTACCGGACTGTTGGACGGCGAGCCACCCTTTGCCGCCGTTCGCAAGCCCGCGCCTACGGTGGCCGGAAATCGGGATCGGGATCCCGGCGACTGGGGCGTTAGGGTCGCTCCCTCGCGTTTCCAGCTACTCCCCAAAGAGGGGACTTACCGCCATAATTGTGGCATTAATTTATATCTACGCATTATAACGCGTTACTTAAAAATATGTCCAAATATTCAACTCTATGTGTATGAACATGTGGTTTAAGTTATTGTGTTGGTGAGTTCAAAAACTAATTTCAGAACTGCTGTTTTAATTTATTAATTTCTAGATTTAAAATTATCGTCGGTGACGTCACACTAGGATGGGGTACCTCACAGAAGTGATCAGAGGTTCTACGAGAGCTCTTGACGCGATGGTGGTTTATACGCCGGTTGAGACGCAAGAGTCGCGGGTTCGATTCCCGCACCAACACAAGTGTTTGTTGATGAAACAGATATTTGTGTTGGGTTTCGTTGTTCCGCAGTATTTAAGTGGGACATTTATTTATTTGTCGGTCGATCACTGTGCATTTCTCTTCTCACACTTCGCCACTTTTTCGAGTCATCAAATGAGCATGAGCACCCATGAGGTTTTCAAAAAGCCGGCGCCCCTGGGATGTATAGCTCCGTCCCACTTTCTCGTTCGCACGCCTAACATTTTAATACGTCATGGTTAGACCCCAGCTCTAACAAGGACGAATGGGGGAGATTAAAGGATCAAGAAATTCGTATGACGTAATTTATTAACGGCTTCTTCACAATATTTGATCTTAGAAGTTGCCTGTAAAGTCCTAGTGGAAAATTCCTACCTTCGGAAACCACATCTTTAAGCATTTTCAAAATCCACTGTCACTCAATGTCACTGAGTATTCTGGTATTGTTGGTTTGATTATTTATTGTTTCAGGCTCTCAAACTCCTTGGAAATCTTCAAATATGTCGAAAACATGAATGGGAACATCATTTACGATAGTTTTGTCCCGATATCTTATTTTTTTTTAAGGTGGGAAATCATCCAAATGACATCTCGCGCTCTGGGTGGAGCGAGAGGGCGTGTCAGACTTTTACTGACTAAAACCACACCTGTATCCTTCAATTACCCTTTGCGTACTAGGACTACGGGTTTCCCTTTCAGAAATTCTCCGCGGTCCTAGCTAGCGGGCATCGGCCCCGCTGGGCCCCTACGGTTTGCTGACATCTCTTTGAGGAGCGCGAGGATCACTACGCGCTGTTGACGACTGGGCTCGGTCCGGTTAATTACCAAACAGCCGGAGGGTGAGCTACCCAGTGCTCGACGTCCGCAAGCCCGCGTCTACGTCACGAGGACACGGCGGTGCTCCGCCCAAGCGGGTCCCGAAATCTAACAAAAGTTCGTGAAAAGAGTTTTCATAATGATTCTATTAAATATAATAATTATAATAAGTATCTATGCTAAAATTATAAACAATTATACTATATTTGTTAAATTACAATAGATTATAATAAAAAAAAAATATACATTAATGTCATAAATTAAATGTCAATCGTCAATAAATAACTCGCCCCTGATCGTTCCCGGTGCAAAGGTGCCCATAACACTCGCTGAATAGCGATGGCCATCCTTTGAACCAAGAACGACCTGGACCGTGAGTCACCCGTTGCCTTCCCGAGCCTACGGCCCAAGTCCCCCACAAAACACTTTGGCTCCGTACTCCAACTGCCCAGAGTCTCCACAGCAACCGGCACAAAATGGTAAAGCTGATCCAAGGCAGCGTACTTGAGCCTTTTTTTGAGGCTTTTTTTATAAGTATCTATGTAATTCAAGAACTTGAAAAAAAATTTTGCAGATCACATCATCTTAGATTTTCAAAATTTAAAGTCTAGTGCGCCAACTGAAGATGTGGTCCCCGCAGCCAAGAGTGTTTAGGCTATGGATCAACTATTGATACTACAGGAAAAGCCAAAAACCAGTTATTTTGCTTTTTATGATAGACTGCAAGTTACGAGTAATACTTTGTCTTTTTTTTTTAGATGGGAAATCATTATCGTTGGGGCCCAGCAGGGTCGAAGCCTACTGGGGCCACGGGCAGTATGAAAGTGAAAACCGGGGCTCTGGGAAGAAGGCAAAGAAGGAACAGGAGTGGGTTTTTAGTCAGTAAAAGTCTGACACTATCTCCCGCTCCGCCCAAGGGAAAATCATCTTATGACAAATCCCGCTGTCATAAGATGATTTTCCCACCTAAAAAAAAAGATGGGAAATCATCAAATAACTTCTCCCACTCTAGGCGGAGAGTGAGGGCGTTAGACTTTTGCTGACTAAAACCTGTGCTCCTTCAGTAATCCTTTGCTTTCCAGGGCCCCACGGTAACTCTTTCGAACAATCCTGCAAGTAATATTCCGTCTGGCATCATACTTTACCGCCCGACATCACGTGGTTTTACAAAATACAAACCTAAAGAGCGACGATTTCATAACAATATAGTGCCGATAAAACTTTGTAGCGAGTGTACAGTCGAACAGTAAAGAAGCCTGCTGCGGTCTTCCCGTCCAACTATAATTTAGGTGTCTTCAAGGCTAGAGTGAATAGGCTCTTAATAAACTAGTGCGCCTCACCATCAATGATTGCATCACTGCTTTCCGTCAGGTGGGATCGCAGTCAAGCACTGGTTTATATCAATTAAAAAAAATAAAATAAAGATATATATCTGCTTAGTTATTTCATTACTTTTTTACACACTAGTTTTTTCATGAAGTGACTTTTGTATATGACTTCCACAACCTTGTTGAAAAAAGGATGGAAATTACATAGATAGTTTATCTTAACCCTATCTACTTGATTTTCATAAATATTTAGATCGTCTTGTTGCGACCATAATTATCTTCCTGTCCTTGTTCCATATTACTTGGGGTCGGCGCAACACGTTTTTTCCTTCCATTCTATCCTGTCAGCAATCACGCTAAAATTGACTCTCTTTCATATCCCTCCTCACACAATCCATCCACCTTTTCTTTTGCCTCCCTCCCTGTCCATCCATCTGCTTGTATATTCATAACTCTTCTAGTAACATGCGTTTTATCCCTCCTCTACATTTGATTATACCAAGTCTTGTTGCAGTACTACGATGTAATATTGCGGAAGCCTTATTCCTTATTTAGCACACGTATTGTAAATGTAAAGTCACACAACTCGCCACTTTGGCGTCGATTCAAGAAATCAGCGAGAGGGCCGGAACTTCTTCAATTTAAAGAATACTGACTTCGTAATACGGATTACGGATACTCAAGCCCCGTTGCATTTATAAGAATGCAATTATTTTAATTTATAACTGAAGGAGGTTACGGAACTACGGAAATTGATCAATTATCCAATAATAGATCAATCATTATGTCGACGATCGACAAATACTGTTTTTATAATTGCGTGTATTTTTATGCCTTCAGCAATGAAAGGTAACCTACCTGATAGGAAGGGCCACTTATTGAAATACTAATGATATTTTATAGGCTTTAAATTAAATGCTTAAAGCTGTCATACTTGATCAATGCTAAACACATACATTTAAATGAAACTATACAAAAATCTAACCACCTGAAATATCCAGCCACTAAACTGGTCAACCGAGATAGAATAAAATAAATGAAACCTAGATAGAGAGAACGAAAATACTTGTGATGTAACTGAGGTCAAGTTCTCAAAATACAATGCAGTTCAATTTTGCACAGGTATTATTTCCCTCAGTATTTTCAGCCAATCCCCAGTCAAGCGATTGATTTTTATTATAATGTTAACACATTGTGGCCATGAAAGAATATTCCCATAACAGCACTCCGCAGTTTCAATCGAAATGCCAATCAAGCTTGTCAATTATGCCTGTAACTCACCGGTGCCGTGCTACGACAGGTAGTTTAATGAAATTAAGAACTTACTACAACATGATAAGAGCACATTTCGATTGCGAGGCTACATAAATATAGGGTCTACGAAGTGGCTACGAAGCGTAGCGGAGCCGCTAATTTGGCTTGCTTTATCGTAGCATTCGTAGGTCGGTGTAACCGCGGTTCACGGTCATCAGTGAAGAGGCTTGATTGCAGTTGAGCTAACTTACACATGCGGATTACGGGAAACAAGCCTTGTTTAGTTTATCAACGAGTTGCTTAGTTACGAGAACATGTTTAGCTGTCATCATAATGATTTGATAATTAGCAATGCCGAATGATATAAACACTACAATAAAAGAATAATAGAATTTCTTAACTGATTTAACTTTAACTTTGCTTGCTGCGGTCGTTACGTCCGATTATAATTTAGATGTCATTAAGGCTAGAGTGACTAGGCTCCTAATAAATTAGTTCGGCTCACAATCAACAATTGCATCACTGCTTACCATCAGGTGGGATCGCAGTCAAATACTAGTTTATATCAATTAAAAAAAAGGTAACTAAAAATAATATGGCGTCTAAAAACTTTTCCACATCGCTGTCGACTGGTAATGTGCCCAAAAGACTGGTGGCATTGCCACGCTGCATTGCAATGCTTATCCTATATTCCATTTTATTTGTTACATAATGTAAGTAAAGCATACGTACAGAGACTCTATCACAACTCTAAGTTACAGGTTAAAGTTTTAAACAATAAGTAACAAGCCTACCTCTGCAACCCAGCCGGTACCATAATGATATTACAAACTTACCACTTGCATGCACTTTGTAGTAACCAAACAATTTGGAACCAACCCGTCCGATGAATTGGCTGCTACATTAATGAACTCTTATTCTAATTGTCAAAGGTGGCGTACAATAAACAATTCCCCTCAATCTATTACCAGGAAAATTTATATGCTGCGTACACACTTCGCTTAACTGTCAAATAAATTTTCCGCTTCAAAGTTCTCGCAAACTAGATCGTTTACAGCGCAGGGAGCGGAGTACCAGGCGCGCAGAGTCGCGAGCAGCCTCCGTTACACGTGCCGCACTCACACATACAGCGCGCCCTGTATACACAGATAAGGTATCTATGTCCGCAGACAATTTACAAACGTGGCAGACTGGAAAACGCATTTGGCCGGAAAAGATGCAACAGATCGATTAACTAACTTGATTTCATATTTGACCAGCTCATAAGCAACATTTAAACATCAAAGAAATAAAAGCTTATTATTGCTCTAAAAGGAAAATGTTTTTCTTTGGGGGCCTTTACAACACACGGGAACGCGAACGCAGTCACAAAAGCACCCCAGACTTGAACTGGAATGAGAACCTGTGAGTGGAGGTCTCGACTTTCTTTCTAAAGGCAAAGCGCAGTTAACGACTTTCTAGCTTCATTTCTGGATTTATTAAGCAATGTAAGCCGAAGGAACGGAACGTGACACTCAATTAATAATTTGATTTCAAGTTTTCTACACAGGTTTTCTATTAACTTTGGCTCACCTAATTTTCCACATAAGTTTAGAACTTGAAAATAAAGTTAATCAACTATTTATTTTTATTTTCATAGAAAATAATATTTTTAAGCGACGAACGTAGGTATTAGAAGCATGAATGGGGTGTTATTACTGAAATAATGTTATACTGGAAATAACATTTCTACAAGGAGTAGGTACCTATTGAGGTTAAGCATGTTATTTTTGTGTGACGTATTTCGTGCCAAATTATTTCGGGGAATACAAGTATGTCATCTAGGGTTTGTAATTTACCCAAATATTTGTATTGTTTGTACTATAAAAAACCGGGTAAGTGCGAGTCGGACTCGCGCACTGAGGGTTCCGTACAAACTTACCTAAGAAAACAGTTCAATTCCCGAATTGAGTTTACGAAGATTTTTCCGAATCGCAAAAAAAGTTTGTTTTTTATAACGTAACTACAAATTTACAGTTTTCAGATTTTTTCCTATATTTGTGCTATGAGACCTTGTTTCGTGCCAAGGATTCTATATCAACAGGAAGTAGGTACCCTATGAATTATGATTCCCTTGAGAGTGTCGAAATATAGATTTTTTGCAACATAAACAGTCGTATCTTTTTTTTTGTTAACTTAGAAGTTTAATTTTTTCATAGCTTCAAGGGACCGCAGACTTGAGTACATGGTTTAAATTTCAACTCGATACATCCACCCGTTCCCGAGATAAAGGGTCTTGACAGACAGACAGACAAAGTGATCCTTTAAGGGTTCCGTTCTTTTTTCCTTTTGAGGTACGGAACCTAAAAATTAAGGCACGTTTATTTATAAAACTACTAGCTACTACCAACGGTTTCGCCCGCGTTAAAGTAGAATATTGTCCCAAGGGAACATACTCCCAGAATAAAAAGAATCTATGTGCTATTCCAAGACATAGTCTACCCGTGTGCCATATTTCATCCCAATCAGAACAACACACAAGAAGTAACAAACATACACACTCACAAACTTTTGCCTTTATTATAAGCGTAATTAATATGAAAAAAAATATTGGGCAAGTGCGAATCGGACTCGCGCCCTGAGGGTTCCGTACAAAATTACCTATGTAAATAGTTCAATTCCAGAATGAGTCTTGGAAGATTTTTCCGAATAGCAAAAAAAAAAAAATGTGACGTAACAACAAATTTACAGTTTTAAGATTTATTCCTATACTTGTGCTATAAGACCTTGCTTTATGCCAAATTTCAGGATTCTGGGTCAACGGGAAGTACTCTTTGAATTTTGATTTCCTCGAGAGTGTCGAAATGTATGTTTTTTGCCACATAAACCAAGTATCTTTATTTCTCGTTAACTTATAAGCTTATTTTTTTTTAAAGCTTCAAGAATCTGCAGACCTGAGTATATGGTTTTAATTTCAACTCGATACCTCCACGCGTTCCCGAGATAAAGGATCTTCATAGACAGATAGACAGACAGACGGACGGACAACAAAGTGATCCTATAAGGGATCCGTTTTTTCCTTTTGAGGTACGGAACCCTAAAAAACGGCGTCAACGGTAGTAGGCGCTTAGAAATGAAATCTTGATTTGTTAGTAAACCGATGGGGTTTATGTAGATTTGTCTAATTTCCAGCCGGACGCGAGCTTTCACGGCGCAATCTGTCTAATTGCCAGCCTCCTGCCCTAGAACTTTCAATTTTAAACCACCCCCTCTGCAGTTCTCATCCCCTGTTACAGGAATACGCTCCCTCTTTCGTTTGATAAGTGTTGACTGTTCGATTTCAAAGTCAGATAACGCGGTATACTTTAAAGCAAAGTTGTTCATTTGTTTTTTGTTTGGTTATGGATTAAGTTTTCGAGGAAGAAATCTCAACGCTTGCAACGATTGTTAAGTTACAGCAGCATAATGGATCCTGTAGTTTTTGCTTTCAAAAATCTTCGCTCTTTCTCTTCGATAGTTTGGTTTTTAATCGGTATAATTAGATACCAGTAGTGCTGTTCTGACCGCACATAATTTACCACAGAATACACTTGCTTTTAAAGTGAAAACAAGTAAACACTTTAGGATCACAAATCCACTCCGTTCAATTATTGTTTAGTTCAGATTCAAACACTGCTGTTCATTGAAAATAGTCACACTTGGTCAGCTTTCTATTCACGAGCCTTGACCGCGAAAACTAAAATAGGTTACCAACTAGGACAGTAGAACGATGGAAAAAAATGTTGACTAACAGGACTGCGTTGACCTGATTTTTAAGCCCTGTTGCTGTCCAACCCTGTGTCGAGGTCTCTTCTAGGGATTGACTTTGTGCGTAATATTATACATCAAAATAAGAGCTAAGCAATATACATGTGGACTTAATATATTTGAACACATTGAATCCAAATATGTAGTCATGATTTCTCTATCACAATATAGCACAAATTTCGATGCAATTTCCACGTATACTGGACCGATTTTAAAAATTCTTTCTCCAGTTGAATGCTACTTTATCACTGAGTGATATAAGATATATATTTTCTACTATCACGCGGGCGAAGCCGCTGGTAGAAGCTAGTTTCATAATTAAATACCTTTCGTCATCACGACATCATGTCAAACCCATGAGAAGATGATGGTACGAAGTAGGACACCTACAGGCAAGATTAGTCTACAGAGAGGTTTGCACTATTGACTTCCATATTTGTTTTGATGAATAATTTGCTAAGTTTATTTTTGTTTCCTTAATGATTCACCCTGACAAACACTTCACTTGTAATCGCAATCGACCTTTACGAAAAACACAATTTTTTTCAATGTTTTTTTTTCAATAATATCACGTCACGACCCTGGCACACAGTGCCAGTATAATTTATAATCATTGTAACTGGGCAGTCGCCAAATACATAGTACGTAGAAATTGACAGAGCTAAAAAAAAATGATTTTAATTTTGGTAAAAGTCCAAGAGAGGCTAGCGTACTTTTTACATTTGACTCATAATGTAATTGTTGTAAATATGCCTCACTTTTGAAAGAGGCCCTTCCCGGTCCATCTATCGTCAACGTAAGCATGGTTGAACAGCTTTTGGTTTCATCCAACGCAATTCTTGTTAAAAAGGCAACGCGAAAAAAACGCTTTCGGACGCTCGGTAGGCATTCGATAACTTCCTTCGCTCACATTTTACAAAACTTGTTCTGGGAAATGTTTTTTTTTAAACCTTAAAAGATTTTGGAGAAAATATTTGTCATTCAGAATCTCGATTTAATGTGCAAGGTTTCAATAAATATATTTTCTTTACGTTTTAAATTTGTTAATACATTATAAGGACTGGTCCAAAGTTCACGTGCGCAAAATAGCAGATTTTCAGAGGTTTACTGGATTAGTTTTACACAAATTTAAGTTTTTTTGAAGTGAAACTTCTATATCGGGGTTGGAAAAAAATTTAGTGTAACATTTTTTCGTTACGCGTCACATTTTTCCGTTACGCGCCATCTTTTTTTTTATGTTTGTTACCTCAGAACTCCGTCGTTTATGGACCGATTTGCAATTTTTTTTCCCCTTTATAGAATATGCTTCCAGATTGGTCCCATTTTTTTCAAAATCCAGTTCTGATGATGGGATCCATGAGGAATCGAGGGAACTCCTCAAATATTATAGGCAACCATATAGTGATTTTGATATTATCATCGAGAACTTAAGCATTTACAGTCAAAAAGTAACATTTGATGAAGTGGAACTGATGAAGAAGACCAGAAATGGTCAACGGAACTTCATACTCACTTTGATATCACAATGAAGATAGTTAAGCGACTATGACAATACCAATAAATGAATGGTTCTGAATAGTTACGTTACGTTGAAAATGGTATCATCGAAGTGATCTGATGATGATGATGGAGCCGGAAGGTAGGCACTGGAACTCAGTAATTAATCAATGTAACCTAGCCGTGTTTAGACTTATTAGAATTATCATAAGATGCACTTTGGCTATAAGGTACTATCAAACTGATCTGATGATGGAGCCGGAAGGTAGGCATAGGAACTCCGTAATTAATCAATGTATCCTAGCCGTGTTTGGGCTTATTAGAATTGTCATGAGATGCACTTTGGCTATAAGGTACTATCGAACTGATCTGATGATGGAGCCGGATGGTAGGCATAGGGACCCCGTAATTAATCAATGTATCCTAGCCGTGTTTGGGCTTATTAGAATTGTCATGAGATGCACTTTGGCTATAAGGTACTATCGAATTGATCTGGTGATGGAGCCGGAAGGTGGAAGGTAGACACAGGAACTTTCTAATAAAACAATGTAACCTTGCAGTGATTTGGGTTAATTGGAATCGTCATGAGAAATAGGCACTCTGTTTATAAGTGGATCCTCAAACGTCGACAACGAGATCCGGCACTACAATTGATGGAGTTTTCGCTCGGTTACTAAATTTTGTGGAATGTAAACAATATATTTCGTATTTCAGTTACCATAAGCCATTAATAATAACACAAATATATAATAACGACATCAATGATAGTAATAATTCTATTACAATTAATGAAATTAAGCCTTTTATTAAACTTTATCTAATTTAACTTTATTTAACCAATTTCTGTAAACTTGCATATAGTAAATTATTTTTTGAAAAATAACGTCATAAAGAAGTTTCACTTCTTACGAGTGTACGCTAGCTAGTACACGCACACATTTTTTTTAATAGAAACCTAGATAACACAAGATATCTGTTTTTCCATAATATCTAGAGATTTTTTTTTACTATAACGCCATAATCACGTAAGAGCGATTTTATGGGAAGTATCACGAGTTGGGCGCTCTTAATAAACTAGCGGATACTCGATGTGGGCTACTACGCAAAAAAAAAAAATGTGTGCGTGTACTAGCGTACACTCGTAAGAAGTGAAACTTCTTTATGACGTTATTTTTCAAAAAATAATTTACTATATGCAAGTTTACAGAAATTGGTTAAATAAAGTTAAATTAGATAAAGTTTAATAAAAGGCTTAATTTCATTAATTGTAATAGAATTATTACTATCATTGATGTCGTTATTATATATTTGTGTTATTATTAATGGCTTATGGTAACTGAAATACGAAATATATTGTTTACATTCCACAAAATTTAGTAACCGAGCGAAAACTCCATCAATTGTAGTGCCGGATCTCGTGCCTATTTCTCATGACGATTCCAATTAACCCAAAACACTGCAAGGTTACATTGTTTTATTAGAAAGTTCCTGTGTCTACCTTCCACCTTCCGGCTCCATCACCAGATCAATTCGATAGTACCTTATAGCCAAAGTGCATCTCATGACAATTCTAATAAGCCCAAACACGGCTAGGATACATTGATTAATTACGGGGTCCCTATGCCTACCATCCGGCTCCATCATCAGATCAGTTCGATAGTACCTTATAGCCAAAGTGCATCTCATGACAATTCTAATAAGCCCAAACACGGCTAGGATACATTGATTAATTACGGAGTTCCTATGCCTACCTTCCGGCTCCATCATCAGATCAGTTTGATAGTACCTTATAGCCAAAGTGCATCTTATGATAATTCTAATAAGTCTAAACACGGCTAGGTTACATTGATTAATTACTGAGTTCCAGTGCCTACCTTCCGGCTCCATCATCATCATCAGATCACTTCGATGATACCATTTTCAACGTAACGTAACTATTCAGAACCATTCATTTATTCGTATTGTCATAGTCGCTTAACTATCTTCATTGTGATATCAAAGTGAGTATGAAGTTCCGTTGACCATTTCTGGTCTTCTTTATCAGTTCCACTTCATCAAATGTTACTTTTTGACTGTAAATGCTTAAGTTCTCGATGATAATATCAAAATCACTATATGGTTGCCTATAATATTTGAGGAGTTCCCTCGATTCCTCATGGATCCCATCATCCGAACTGGATTTTGAAAAAAATGGGACCAATCTGAAAGCATATCCTATAAAGGGAAAAAAAAATTGCAAATCGGTCCATAAACGACGGAGTTCTGAGGTAACAAACATAAAAAAAAAGATGGCGCGTAACGGAAAAATGTGACGCGTAACGAAAAAATGTTACACTAAATTTTTTTCCAACCCCGATAAAGAAGTTTCACTTCAAAAACATTTTGAATATAGTTGGAAAATAATTATTTAAAATGTTTTTTTTTTTTTTTTTTAATGCATTGTTTTAGGGGTCTAAAATCATCTACGCATTATACCTTTCAAATGAAACCGGTTTGAGGCACATCGGTTGGATGGTTTCAAAGTCTATAATGGACATATGTGGGTAAACATGGGTAAGAACATTTTTCGTGTGTATACATATATAATTTCGCCTGTATGTGTATTTTGACATGAAAAAGTAAAAATGCAAACTCATTTTTCAATGACTTACAAGTTATTTCCTTATATTCCAGCAATCGAATATGGAGTTCTCGTTGATCGGAGTTTATCATCTGATTTAAACGAATCCCTTCCGTAAACTCGAAACTTGAAAGTTGAATATTGTTCACGAAGAAGCAACTATGGGTCACAAAGTGACTAACTGTTACTAAAAGCTGAAAATGTTTCCTGTACCAAGTTCAAATAATAAATTTACTAACGAAGCTTCATTCGTGTGTTGTACCGATGGCAATTTAGTTTGTTTCGTAGTATCCTTTACGTCGAGGTTGTCCGCTGAATTGTCATTTGTTGTTCACGTAGAGAAGTAGCAATTGTGACAACGTTAACAGTGTACCGCAACAAAATTAACAAGTTAAGTTACAGTTAACGAGCCCGCTGTTTGTGTAAACTGCGCTAACTAGCTAGTTTTTACGTCAGTTTGACATACACCCCACGCCGCACCTTTTACACGTAATTCGATCAAAAATTGTTACACTCTTGTTTCCAGTATGCGGATAAACGTTTTGAAATCAAACAGAACTGTTTACCCGGCCCGTTATAATAGTTTTCACTTATCTTATTTACAGTTTATCGCTGTATTTTTATGGTGGGAAATCATTAAATATTTATATTCTCCTGCTCTGCATGGAGTGAGAGGGAGTATCAGATTTTTACTGATTAAAACCCACTGTGTTGGCGTTGCTAACATGCTAGCTACATCAATTAGATTATCTCTCACACATGAGGAAAAGGGTGTATCCAATTGATTACACTGTACCTGTTACTTTTCTACCACTTTAAACTACTTTTTTGTGTATCTAGCTGAAGTACTATGGACACTGAACAGGTAGATCTACTCGGTAAAGTTTGTCTTTTTGTTTGTAGGTTTTTTTTTTAGGTTGTAAAGTCATCAAATGACTCTTGGGCGGAGCGAGAGGGTGACTTTTACTGACTAAAAACCCACTCCTGTTCCTTCTTTACCTTTTTTCCGGGGCCCCAGGTTTCACTTCCACACTATCCGTGGCCCCAGTAGGCTTGGACCCTGCTGCCCCCCTACGGTTTGCTGACATCTCCTTGAGGCGCGTATGGAACAGTACGCGTCGTCGACGACTTGGGCTTGGCCCGGACGGTTACCGGACTGTCGGATGGCGAGCTACCCATTGCTCACCGTTCGCAAGCCCACGCCTACGGTGGCCGAAAATCGGGATCGGGATCTCGGCGGCTGGGGCTTGAGAGCCGCTCCCACGCACGTACACATGTGCATGTGCATGTGCATGTGTCCTTTGCTATTTTATTATTTGCATTGCTGCTTCGCAGAAAGAAGCGACCGCCTGCCACTCCTTCTCGCATCGGACCATGGTCTGTACCAAGGCCCGGTGAGAGATCGTTGTCGCTGATTGCCCCCACGAGGACATGGCAGTGCTCTGCACAAGCGGGGCACACCTGTACCGTATGCTCCACCATGTCTTCCGGGCGGTCTACACAGTGGTGACAGCCGGCGTTACTTCCGCACGAATTCGGTGCAGTAACTTCCCGAACTGACCATGTTCGGTGAGTTTTGTACGAGGAAATCTCTAAAAGTACTGGTCCGATTGCAACATTTTTTATTCCTATCTGACATAGGCTATATTTTATGTACGCGGGCGAAGCCGCGGGCAAAAGCTAGTCCTTTATAAGTACAAAGCACTGGAAATTTTCCGCTTAATATATTTCTCGAATATGATGTTATCAAAAATCTAAAAACCACAGTGAGTGAGAGGATACAATCCTGTATATAGTTCCTTTACTCGGTACAGTTAGATGTATCCAAAACATTCTAAATATACGTCATGTAATACGACTGAATTGAGACTGAAAACTTTGTCTTTCACCAATAGATAAAATTACGAAATAAACAACTTGTTCTTCAGGTTAGCAGCTACGGGTTTACTTTAATTCTACAAACATACATCCAATTGGACCCGACTCCGACCCAGTCTTAGCCGATCCCCGATTAAGGACAGGCTTTAGTTTATTTACCGATAGCTCCCTTGAAGTATTAGCTAGGTCGCCAAGGTTTGACTTGGCTCCAACTTTTGTTTACCTAGTTACCGACAATTTGTTGACTTTAGCCTTTATTCGAAATCTTTTTACTTCGAAAACAGTGTTGTAAAGTCTTTGATTCTTCGAAACCACAACTGTTGGTTACACTAAGTTTTGAAGTGGATCTATGAAGTATTTATTTTATTTCTATGATTTGTTTTGCTGATCTTCTTAGAGGACAAGAGGTGGACAGATTGTCATTGATAGAACGGAATTGAAAAAAAAATCGTGTTGCGCGAAAGTTGTTGGGACAAAGGCAGGAAGATGATGTATAGAATTGCTGTAGGATTGTTTTAAAATACCACTAAAACTTGATGAAAATCTATATTTACAGTACTGCAAATTATCTCCTATACGGCAAAACGAGATAAATAAGTTTCTTAGGCAACGAAAAAAAAATGGTCATAACAAAATATTGACAGCACTCTGAAATGCATGAAAAGGAGTTATGGAATATTCTAACAAAACATTTGACATGTTTAAAATAATAATAATAATGATGATATTCCACAACTATCACACAACGCTGTCTAGTCCCAAGCTAAGCAGAGCTTGTGTTATGAGTACTAGAAAATTGATAAACATAGGTACTTATAATATATATTTCAGATAAATGTAAAAGGTTCAAGGTATCTCTTCTAAATTATTAGAGATTGAAATGTTATTAGAAAAAACAATGTTTGATGTTGTATGTCTTAGTGAACATTGGTTGAAGGATTACCAGGGGCTACTCAGTTTTGAAAATTATACTGTGGGTAGTTGTTTTAACCGGAAATCTATGCTGCGTGGTGGTTCCCTAATCTTAATAAAAAAATGCTTAAAATTTAAGCAACGTAATGACATAGTTAACTTGTCAACGGAACATTGCGTTGAACTGTCCTGTGTTGAGCTGGATAAGCATGTTATAGTGTGCGTGTATAGGCCCCCGAACCCTCAAAACTTTAGTCTTTTTGAATCATCAATGGAAGATATTTTGGCTAAGCTTGCAGATAGTAACAAATCCGTAATTATTTGTGGAGATTTTAATATTAATATTTTAGAAGACAATTCAAATAGCAGCAGATTTTTAAGTCTTTTTAAATCATTTAATTTGACTAATGTTTTTATAGAACCAACTAGAATAACTCCAACCTCTGCAACTTGTATTGATAATGTTTTCTGCAATTGTGATTATGTAGATAAAGCTATAGTTAATTATCTTCCGTCTGATCATAGTGGACAAACGGTAGCATTTAAGTATCAAGCAGCCTTGAAAAAAACGCAAATTCAATTTAGGCAAATTACAATAAGCAAATTAAAAAAATTTAATAGTAACTTAGAAAATAAGTTAAATGTTCTGGGCCATGATATTGATGATGCCAATAAATTTTATGATAATTTCTTTTCAGTGGTACTCAATGAATTTAATACAGCTTTTGAAAAGAAGTCTAAAAATATTTTCCCTAAGTTTGTATTTAGTGACTGGGCGACTAAAAGTATTAGGGTAAGTAGGGAAAAACTATATGAGCTGTATGGCCTTAAGCCATTCTTCAACACTGAAACTTTTAATAAATATGTAAATAGATATTCTAAACTCTTCAGAAAGATTTGCAAGGTAGCAAAGGCCCTGTACATTAGCAATAAGATCAAATCGGCAGACAATAAAATAAAGACTGTGTGGAAAGTTATTAATAATGAAACTGGTAGGAATAAAGTGCGCAATACGGATTTTTTGTTGGAGACTTCACATGGTCCCAAAAGCTCTAACATAGAAGTAGCCCAAGAGTTTGTGAATTATTTCACCGATATACCTCTTAGGACAACGGAAGCTCTAAATTCCCCCCCTGAAGATTCAGTTGCTTTATTGAAAGCAAACTTGCCAGGCTGTCCGGTTGAATTTCAATTCAAACATATAAACCCTTTGACAGTCATAAAGGCTTTCCGGCAAATAAAAGTCAAATTAACCGAAGACCTATGGGGAATGTCTGTTAAAGTATGCACATCTATAATTGAGACCATAGCACCGTACTTAGCTTTAATATTTAATTTGTGTGTGGACCAAGGAGTCTTTCCAGATATAATGAAGTACAGTAAGGTTATACCACTTTTTAAATCCGGTGACCATAATGACACTAATAATTACAGACCTGTATCAGTATTGCCGGTTTTCAGTAAGGTGTTTGAAAAAGTTATGCTTAATCAAATGCTTTACCATTTTAACAGCAATAAAATCTTTCATGATCAGCAGTATGGTTTCACCAAAGGACGTTGTACGACTGACGCTGGTGTCACTTTATTAAAACATATATTTGCAGCGTGGGAAGAAGCCCAAGATGCGATAGGAATTTTTTGTGACCTCTCAAAGGCTTTTGATTGTGTTAATCACGAAACCTTGCTTTTAAAGCTAGAACATTATGGACTAGGTAAACTTGCACTCAGCTTGGTGAAATCTTATTTAATTGACAGGCAACAGCAAGTTCAGATAAACGGTGTCAATTCTCCGGGTTTGAAAGTCAAAATGGGTGTACCACAAGGCTCAATATTAGGTCCTTTCCTCTTTTTAGTATATATAAATGATCTACCGCATCTATTAAAAAAACAACCACATATTGTATTGTTTGCTGACGATACGTCGTTAATTTTTAAGATCAATAGACGTTCCACTAATCTTGATGACGTAAACAATGCTTTACAGCAAGTCCAAAACTGGTTTACTGTTAATAATTTAGTATTAAAAGAAAAAAAAACTAAGTGCATAAGATTTGCGATACCGAATGTTATAAAAGTAATTGCTCCGACATAGTATTGAACAAGGAGAAACTCGAATTCGTCGAGAATACGGTTTTCCTAGGGATCACGCTTGACTCGAGGCTACAATGGGGTCCTCATTTAACATCTCTGGCAGGTCGGCTTAGTTCAGCAGCATATGCTGTTAGAAAAATCCGTCAATTTACTGATGTGGATACTGCGCGACTAGTTTATTTTAGTTACTTTCATAGTACCATGTCTTACGGTATTTTGCTATGGGGACGGGCTGCAGATATATAGAGTCTATTTTTATTCTGCAGAAAAGAGCTATCAGAGCCATATATAATCTTCGCAGACGCGATTCTCTTAGGGAACTATTTAAGGAAATAAACATCCTGACGGTCCCTTGTCAATACATTTATGAAAACATTATGTATGTTCGGAAAAATATTCATCTTTTTACTAAGATAAGTGACAGGCACAATTTTAATACTAGGAACAGGAACAAATTAGATCAACCTCGGTTCAGATTGGCTAAAGTACATAGTTCTTTCATGGGGTACTGTTTAAAATTTTATAATAAAATACCAGTTGAGATTCTACAACTAAATGAGTCCAAATTTAAAGCATGCATTAAACGCACACTATGTAGACAAGCGTATTATAAACTGGAAGATTATATCCTTGATAAAAGCGCTTGGCTAAATGCCGGTCCTGCTCCGCAGCCACAGCCACTTTTACCTTCAAATTAGTTTTTTTTTTTTTATAATTTTGGAAGAGATACTGTTCCCCTTTTTGTATTGTTGTTTTAGAAATGTTTTTTATTTTTTTTTATTTTATTTCAATAGAGCTTATGATAATTTATTATCTTTTGTATTTGGAAACAGTAGCATTGTATAATGTAGAAGCACTTTGTTTTTCAAGTTTTGTGAATGTGAAGTACCATGGAGCATTTTTATTAGGTTACAACTTGTTTGACATTACGAGCATGGCAGTTGAGAGTTTGTCATGCTCACTCAAATGTCTCGCTGATGGTGGCACATGTTATTGGGTCATTCGGTTCCCTTAAAAATGGTTGAGCTGAGTGGGGCTGATGCACGCGTCATGCTCGTGAACGGGTGCCGTCAGTTGAGACTGGTCATCTCTTAGCTGCCAGTGACTTAATTCAATTTCTATTTTTTTTTTTTTAAATTAGTCTTTTTTAAGTATATATTTTTTTTTTTTTTTAATTATTATTACTTATCTACATTGTGCTCACATATTAGAAGCGACAAGAAATATGTAACCAAGATTTATGTAACTCATAACATGATTTAAAAGAGTGTCCATGGAGTTTCTTGCACGTTCTTCTCCATAGAGATCTACGCTTTGGAACGTGCAATTTAGCTTCACTTGTTTTTTTTTTTTTGACTGACTGACATTTTGACAATTCAAAAGTGCCTGTAATTGGTCTATTTGAAATAAACGTTTCTGATTTCTGATTTCTGAATGAATATTGGCGGGAGACTGAAAATTCCTACGTAGTATATAATGTTTACAGCGGAGATGCCGTGGCCAGCTAGTTGTACGGACGTGATAATGTGGGCGCGTGCGCCGCTCCCTGACTTGCCGACAATTAGGTGGCAGCTAACAAGTACGTGCGAACGTGTGGGTTCCGTCACGGTAATATTATCT
Source organism: Mythimna impura (assembly GCA_905147345.3). Lineage (NCBI taxonomy): Eukaryota > Metazoa > Arthropoda > Insecta > Lepidoptera > Noctuidae > Mythimna > Mythimna impura. Next base: position 17,719,731 of record LR990351.1, read on the forward strand.
ATACAGTATTCCAACTTCATACAAACGGACGAAACGCGAGCTATACCTACGCGCCTCGATCTCGAGGTGCGCTCGGGATGCAGACAGTCGCGTCTGTCCCGCGCGATTTTTTCAATAAAAATAAGTTCAAGTACATATTTATATATTTAATATGACGAGTAGGATATATTGTGCTGTTTTTGGTTGCATGATTTCTTCATTTAAAACCAAACATATAAATTGTAAAGTAGCTGCAGGTATCTATAACCAAGTAAAAGATATTCCTTTTTCTCCACTTTGTTCATGTTTCCCAAAACAATTTTTAAGTAAGCTTTAGAATGCGGATTTTTGTACTTTAAAATTTAATAATAAAGCCTTTCGTAAGTACGTCTCAGTCGAGGTGCAAATATTTTTCGGTCGCAAATATATCACTTCCTATTCAATTTACAAAGTATTTTATTTGTTTATATAAAAAAAAGTATATTTACAATCACAAAACTAAATGGAAACACAAAGTAGGCAAATGTAATTAAAATGCTGGAGGCGGGCAGCCATAGTGCGGGCAGCCCTATCGCATGTTTACGTACCGCGCGGCTGTAGGCATTTATTTCAAAGATACGGCCGAGTTACAATACTGTATAGATAATATTACCGTGGTTCCGTGCACGCTCAAACAATCATATTACCTACCACAAAACAGCTTAGGTTCTACACAATCATCAATACACGAAACGAACATTTCACATATAAAATGCACATTTGTGTGCTTAGCAAAAAGTAATCCTCGAATTTGCACAGAAAAGCATTTTTTGCAAATTACACATTGTGAATTAGTTTAGTTAGTTATGTAAAACCTCATGATGTATGATCATGATGATCATCATGTATGTTAGTTGTGTATCTTTAAATGTAAAACTTACAAATTAACTTAGTTATTATTTATTCCGAACTCGCTAGCCATATAATAATTTAAGCTATTAAAAGCTTTTGTGGTATTTGGTATATAAATGTGTATCTATACTGCTATTTTGAACATAAATAAAAAAAAAATCAAAGTACATGCGCCTACGGCAAGAGTTATAGAATAGAATAAACTTTATTGCACACCAAAATAGTAACAAAACTTTTCACATTAACTTAAATCTACGGGTACAATGGCGGTCTTATCGCTGACAGCGATATCTACCAGACAACCTTAGGATAGACCGAAAGAACTTGAAATTTTTTTTTCTGTCACTTTTTTACAGGACAGTAAGAAAATAAAGACTCAGATAATAGTTCAACATGCCATTAGGTTTATGCCAAGAACCTATAAATAAAATTTTGTAATAGAGATCTTTTCCCGAAGTGATTCTACTTGATATTAGATACTTTACCATCCGGGCCTTGGTACAGGCCATGGTCCGGAGCGAGGAGGAGTGACCGCCGGGATTCTGATCCCGATTTCCGGCCACCGTAGGCGTGGGCTTGCGGACGGTGAGCAATGGGTAGTTTGCCGTCCGACCGTCCGGTAACCGTCCGGACCGAGCCCAAGTCGTCCACGGCGCGTACTGTTTCACGCGCGCCTCAAGGAGATGTCAGCAACTGTAGGGGCTCATCAGGGTCGAAGCCTACTGGGGCCAAGGGTCTAATTCTGAAAGGAAGACTCGGCCCCGGTACAAAAGGCAACGAAGGAACAGCAGTGGGTTTTTAGTCAGTAAAAGTCTGACACTATCCCCCAGAGCGGGGGATGTCATAAGATGATTTTCCAACCGAAAAAAAATAAAAAATAAGATACTTTACCATAATTATCAACTTATTCCTATTATTTATGTTTCAGGTGTTGCAGAGGATTTTATTAATCCCTTCCACGAGTGCTCAATACTTGTCCGCATTATAAGGATTATTGAAAAGGAATAAAATATTTCCGCGATCTACATTAGCGAGTGTAAGATTAGATACTTTTTAGTTTATTTATTTTTTTGCTTTCAGGCTTTCGTCTTGATATCAAAGCCAAGAAGCATATAATTCAATACTACTTTAGCAAAAATAATATGGCCGTTTTTGAAGACTCTCTTTTCAGCAGATGACGTTAAAATAGCCTTGTTTGAATATAATACATTATTATGCATTATTACAATTTGATTTGTACTGATTTCATTTGTTTTATGCATTATGTATCCTCACCAGCTAAAACTCAATTTACACAGCTGTTCATAATTATTATCATAATTTGTATTCGTGTTTGGCGCATGGCATTCACAAGTCAATCTCATTTCACAGTTGGATCAACTGCCACCGCTGTGAACGTGGATAGACTTCCACGTACCCAGACAGGTACCTAATGAGAACTTACATTATTCAAGACATTTTACACAAATAGACATATGCGGCCTTTTATTTTATTTATGGAATAATAAATAACTACCGATTATTGTAGTTTCCTATGGAATAAATTTCTTGAAATTGCTTTCAGTCTTACTACTATACAGTTACAAAGAAACAAGCAAAATATCCTCGATACTGCATTAGACAATAAATCTTCAACCTAAAGTAGCAAATAAAAATATCCTGCATATAACATTGTCGTAAAAGATGCAAAGCAATGTACTTTAACCGGGAAGATAATACTGCTTATCTGAACATTGTAACAAACGATACGAAAGCAGGAAGCCAGGATTTACCTCACGAACAAAATGCTCAAACTTTAATGTTTACCTCCTAACGTTTAGAGATACTTTCCTAAATTCACTTTGGCGGGAAACGAAGTCAACAGAAATAAACGGGATTGCTCTTAAGTGTCGGGAGTCGGAAGGTTCACGTGAAGTTGTAAATCTAAGTCGGGTTAGAGGCGGACCTCTGAGAGAAGCTGTTCAATCAAAGCTTGTAACTGTAACCGGTGTATCACGATATTGTCGGCTCACTGCATGTTGCACGTATCTGATTAGACTGTAGAAGATAATTGAGTATCGAATAGACTGATATTTTGGAGGTAAGCGGAACTAGGGTTGCCAACATTTCTTCGACGAAATATACGTAGTATTTTTCAAACTAAGTTATAAAAAAAGTATAGTGCACTTCAACTTCACTTCAAAAAATATAGTATTTTATGGATAAAGCAAAAATAGCAAAAGATATATTTGTTATTTATTTATTTTCATGAAAACTATATTTGTTTGCACTTCTTGCATTTTTGTTTAATTTTTTTATCTAAAATAAAAGTGTCATATGCTTTGTCAAATTAAATTTTTAAATTAATATAAATCAAAAGCTATATTTTTGAAGTCTTTTTGTATTTTTCTTTTTTTTTTATCGGTGATACCCACTTTCGTTATTGCTACTATTTTCCATAACTACTTTATTTAGGACTTTGACTTAAAGAAAAGAACAATATTTAATTAAAAAATATCACCAAAATCTAAAAATAAACATAGCAGACAAATAACCAAACATTCGTCTGACATTAACAAGTTCAAAATGTAGTAAGAGATAAGTTCGGATACACGCATCAGTCAAATGTTTGAAAATATAGTATTTTTGCGTACTATATATTTCTTTAACAGTATATAGTCCACAGACCCAAAATACAGTACAATATTATATATTATAGTATGTTTGGCAACCTTATGCGGAACAGAGAGTAAAGTCTCGCTAACCTCCGTTGAAAAGGGAGGATCCTCCGTCCAGACGGTTATTATGTCTGGTGGGCAACTGCCCGATAGATGATTTCGGGCTGTTCTATATGTTCAAATCGCGCGTATGCAGGATTAGTTCTTATGTGACGCCATAGATGTCGCTATAGATATAATCAATGTGTAATGCCATAACATGTGAAGGGTCGATGCCAATTGGATAGGAAGTTATATGTTTGATTAGTAGTAGTATAAGCAAAGCATGATCAGCCTTATAATGTTCCCATTACTGGGACTCAGGCCTCCTCTCTAGGAGAGGGAACGGGCCGTAATCTACCACGCGGGCCCAGTGCGGGTCGGTGGATGTCAGTGTCTTCGCTTTTTTGGTTCTAGAACATGTCGGTTTCCTCTTGATGTTTTCCTTCACCATTTTGCGAGATAAGTAGTAGGCTAAGTATTAATTGACTTATTTATTTAAACTTCATTTACAATAGTATCGCTATCACTAACTCAATTTTCTTTCATATCACTTCTCACACAATCTATCTATCTTTTCTTTGGCCTCCCTCACCATCCATCCACATGTAAACTTATAACTCTTTTAGTAACATGCGTTTCATCCCTCCTCTTCACATGACCATACCAAGACAAACAATTCCCTTTCAACTTTTCAGTCACTGCGCCACTTTCAAACTTCCCCTAATATACGATATAATATACTTCCCCTAATATAATTTGGTTAAAAAGACTAAACTGTGGTAGGTGTGCACAATAAATAAACATTAGATATCTCTAATAGAATGAAGTAGATATTATTAAGATAAAGTGTTTATAATATTAAAATATGCTAAAATGACTAATAAATAGCATACCATTATCAAAAAGAGATCTCAAAATCTATCTAACTAGCTTCTGCGAGCGGCTTGGCCCGCGTGAAAGTAGGTTTCTCCATATAAACTTTAGCCACCCGTTTCATCCCCTTAGAGGGTGAATTTTGGAAAATCATCTGAAAGAAAGAAAGAAAGAAAAACAGAACACACACACACACACACACATCACACACACACGCCACACACACACACACCACATACACACAAACATCACATCCCACCACACACACACACACACACACACCACACATCCCACCACATCTCTTATAAATGCTCGTCTACGTCATAAAAGGAAGCTTTGTATAAAATTTCACACTCCTAGTCCCAGTAGTTTCGGCTGTGCGTAATGCGTTGTTATGTCAGTCAGTCAGTTTCCCCTTATAAGTAATAAAAATTATAATAATCTTTAATTATTATAATCCTTTTGCCCGCGGCTTTGCCCGCGTACATAAAATATAGCCTAGGTCACCCAGGAATAAAGCAGCTTTCTATCGGTGAAAAATTTGCAACTGGACCAGTAATTTCAGAGATTACCTCCTACAAACAAAAAAACATAAAAACAAAGTGTACCTCTTTAAAATATTAGTGTAGATATAGACCGTGTTCCGTATGGTGTCCGGACGTAAAGAATAACACCATCCCATTTCTTCCCGTGGTTGTCGTAAGAGGCGACTAAGGGACAGAGACCAGAGAATGGGCAGCAGCATTCTTTGTGTGAATTGCAACAACCAAACTGCGATCGCCAACCCGCATGCCAAGCGTGGCGATTATGGCAAAAAAATGATAAGCACAACCAAAAAATGGCCCCTAGTGCCCGGCAGCCCGTCTACCCTTGACTCCTTTAGCGGTCAAGGTTACGGCGAGGCAAGGGGTGCGAAGAATCTCCAGATGGGATCCGGCTACCCCTTTAGAAAACGACAACTGGACCTGGCAACATATAACACGCGTACACTCCGGTCCGACGAGAAGATCACCGAACTTGAGGAAGAATTGAGCAGGTTACGATGGAGACCGAAATTGTTCACGGCTGCAATGGAGGATGTCTTCAAGGTTCTGGACTGGAGTGGACTAGGCATCAATGTTAATGGCGAGTATATCACTCACCTTCAGTTTGCTAATGATATAGTAGTCATGGCTGAAACTACGGAGGAGCTCAGTACAATGCCTTTGTAATGCCAATGCCGATGACCTTAGTAGAGCTTTCGAAAGAGTGGGTCTTAAAATGAACATGGACAAAACCAAAGTCATGGTAAATAACCATGTAGCACCCACTCCGATCAAGATCGGAGACTCTGCACTCGAAGTTGTAGACGATTACGTTTACCTGGAACAGACAATCCAGTTGGGTAGGTCTAACTTTGAGAAAGAGGTCAATCGTCGAATCCGACTCGGCTGGGCAGCGTTCGGGAAGCTGCGCGGTATCTTCTCGTCCAACATACCACAGTGTCTCAAGACGAAAGTCTATGACCAGTGCGTGTTGCCAGTGATGACATATGAAACATGGTCGCTTACAATAGGCCTCATCAGAAGGCTTACAGTCACCCAAAGGGCAATGGAAAGGGCTATGCTCGGAGTTTCCTTGCGTGATCGCATAAAGAATGAAGATATCCGCAGGAGAACCAAGGTCGCCGACTTAGCCCGAAGAATCGCCAAACTAAAGTGGCAGTGGGCAGGGCACATTACTCGTAGAACGGATGGTCGATGGGGCCGAAAGGTTCTAGAGTGGCGACCGCGCACCGGAAAACGCAGCGTTGGAAGACCTCCCACAAGGTAGACCGACGACCTGATGAGGGTTGCGGGAGTGCGGTGGATGCGAGAAGCACAGGATCGGTCGTTGTGGCGACGCTTGGGGGATGCCTATGTCCAACAGTGGACGTCTTTCGGCTGAAATGATGATGATGAGATATAGACTAGCACTTTGCCAGCAATTTCATTCGCGAGAATATTTTCATTAAAACTTTATACCCCGTAAATTGTATTATGAGGCTAGTTTTTAAAAACTAATAACGACAGTCTTTATTATTTATTTTGGTTAGAATGTATATATAACAATAAGTACCCAAGGAATAAGTCTCTCTCATTTTCCATCCCTTTAACACCCCCCAAATCGTTTTACAGGGATAGTTTAAAAAAATGAAAGCATTTTTTATGAATGCAACGTTTCAAGTATATATAGCTAAGGATTAAAATTTTGCATACAAACGATTTGCCCCCTTTTCACACCCTTAAAAGTTGAGTGAGTAGTCCTTCTTAGTACTCGCCTAAATCACAAAAGAAAGCCTTGTGCAAAATTTCATGTTCCTAGTCCCAGTAGTTTTGGCTGTGCGTTGATATGTCAGTCAGTCAGTTTTTCCTTTTATATATATAGATAACTATGACGAATACCAAAGTAAGGTGGAGAGGACATCAAGTAGTACTTCCAAATTTTACGTTTGAAGGAAAATTTACTTTCAGCTTTTTTGATGTCAAGAGGAAGCACATTCCAGAGTTTTATGGTGGAAACAGCGTAAGAATTAGACACACCCAGTGCGGTACGAAGGAATATGAAGAAATATGAAGGAATATTGATATGTATTGCCTTAAGTTATAAGCTTATTTACAAAGTAGCGTTCTGTGCTCGCTATGTTTTAAAGAGCAATACAAAACCAGTGGTAATTAATAAACTCGAAGACTGAAAATAAAACTTCCTGCGTTCTGTAAACGGCATTAACTCTTTACTGCCATTGCAAATGTTTCGTGCTGCGTTGAAAAGCTAACGAGCAACTTTGTGCAAGTCTCTGTATTACATAGTAGATACAAAATGCTCATACGCATAGCCCGGACGTTTGTGGAGGAGTGTATCGCACACGGCACGCATAACTTTGTTTGTGAGTAGCGCCTCTATACAAGGCGCCAGATAAACTTGGAAAAAAGTACATTGACGTTTCCTAATATCTCTGCGAAGATACCCGAAAAACCAACAATGAACTGTTTTTCATGGAAATGTAAATGGTCAAGATACGAGAAAGAACATGTCGATTCAAGACAGCTTTATGTCTTTATTTCTGTTTTTTAAATTAAGAATGTCAATAAATGTAGGAGAGTCAATGACCGTTATCCTATGTTTATCTGGCGTCTAAATTATACGGTCGTATTTCTCTTTGTCAGATGCTAACCATATTATTCCAGGGCAGGGTCTCAGCAGTGTCCCGGAGCATGCTCTGACGACACACGCAACACTGTCAGGACCCTGACCTCAATGACCCTGACAGAAATTAAAAGTAAGCAGGTATATCTACTTACTCATCTAGCTGGTAACAGAACGTATACTAGAATTGCAGGTATGTCTATTTGAATTGGTTGACATGTTACGCTCAAAGATCGAAAACGCTCAATGTACAAAAAAAAAGGGCTCATCATAACGCGTTGTAATTACTTCAAAAATGGCCAGGACGCGTTGTGGCAATGAAGTAAAGCCATGACGCGTTCCGAGCTCTAACGCGGTGTCCTCAAGGGATTCAACGCGAATGCGATTGCGAAGCGAAGCGACGAGAATTGAACAAACATTTGATGCTCATTGCGATAGTCTACACGACCATCCACACGTGGGTGTGGTGTGGCGACAAATGAAACGATGTGGATGCGTACAGTTGGTTTGATGTTTACGCTTGAACTCTGACGGTGGGGTGGCTCGTTTTAAATGTATTGATGCTAAAGCGGCGAGACTATCGAGACGCTGCGTAACTGATGAACCAAATAGCGAAATCATTGTGTTGTATGGGTTATTTATTATTATTTGTATGTTGTCTTTGTCATTCTCGGATCTCTGGGGTCCCACGAGGGGTCGAAGATAATTTGCAGAGGCCCGTTAGACAGCCATAAAACCTGCTGACCCCAGACCGTAATGTCAGGAAGTTTGAAGTGCCATGCGAGTGTTTGCCTATATCAGTGCCAGCGCGACGCGAAATTTGCGATGTGGCTGTTGGTTTGAAAGATTCACAACGAGTTGTGAGACATTTTTTCGCTCATTAATCGATTTCGATCAAAATATAAAGTCAAAATAATACTTATAAATTAATAAATTTAAGTAATGTTGCATTTCATTAAAATAATTTAGTTTCGTAAAATTTTAATATTCCAATCAACTTGTGTAATTATCACTGTTCCAATTAACGAGAAAATGAATTGGAGGCTTTTAATGTAGTCGTTGTGCTGGTGACGTTTTCCTGCTTACATACCTAGGACTCTACAGAAATTGAAACAGGTTAACGATAACAATTTTGTCATAAATTCCAAAATATGTGTGGCATTGATGCGCTACCGAAACCTCACACAGTCAAATATCGTAACATTTTGGCATATATATCTCTGACAAAGTGACACTCTTTACTTTGTCTAGTGTAGGCCCTCTCTCTCTAGTGTAGGCCACACAGTATTGTGGGATTATTCGAAAGAGCTACCGCGGTCCTGGAGCGCAAAGGGCGACTGAATGAACACGGGTTTTAGATAGCCTCACACTCTCTCTCACTTCACACAGAGCGTGAGATAAGTTATTTGATGATTTTCAACCTAAATACAGTTTTCTATAAAGCTCCCTACTATACAGCTCTCTATACAGCTCTCTATACAGCTCTCTATACAGCTCTCTATACAGCTCTCTATACAGCTCTCTATACAGCTCTCTATACAGCTCTCTATACAGCTCTCTATACAGCTCTCTATACAGCTCTCTATACAGCTCTCTATACAGCTCTCTATACAGCTCTCTATACAGCTCTCTATACAGCTCTCTATACAGCTTTCTATACAGCTCTCTATACAGCCCCCCTAGCCAAGTCACAAACGATAAACGTAAACTCTCAGTAGTCTTTAATAGATTTTCAACTTTATGTTATTGGATATAAAGTTGAAAATCTATTGAAGATTACATAGTGTTTTCGTTCGTTCCGGTCGCTAACGCTCAGTAGTCTTTAATAGATTTTCAACTTTATGCTCTTAGGTATAAAGTTGAAAATCTATTGGAGATTACTAAGCGATCACGTTTATCGTTTGCAACTTGGCTAGGGGGGCAGTTCGCTATCACAACTCGGTTGAACCTTTGCAGGGACTGTCTTGCGGTGTAACCTAACTTCAATAGGACACTTCCGGTCAAATAACTTTCGGCTTCAGGGTAGTGGTTTCAAAAACATTAGTGAATATCAATCAAAGTTTAGTAATGGTAGAATAACGGGTCGAGCTTGTTCCAGATAGTTTTAAGAACGAGTTTAACTTGTTGCTATTTTATACTAGGTAGCTAACCATAGACTGGCCTGTTGGTCTAGTGATTAGTGGCCCTGACTGTCATGCCGGAGGTCGTGGGTTCGATTCCCACCCAGGACAAATGTATGTGTGATGAGCACGATCATTTGTTCCGTGTCTGGGTGTAATTTATCTATAATATGTATGTATTTAGAAATATATAAGTATGTTTATCAGTTGTCTAGTATTCATAACACAAGCTTGCTTAGCTTGGGACTAGACAGCGCGGCGTTGTGTGACACTTGTAAAAAAAAAAATGTCACCTAAAAATAAAAGTGACTGTTCATATAACACTTGATTGTTGCTGAAATCAATTTTGTTCACAAAAATCTATATTATAAAGGATTTAGGTACCCACGATTAAATATTTTTTTAATGTAATTTTCATAGTAAGATGGCAGGCGTGATATAGTTTTATCCAAAAATCTATAGTTCTATATCGTAATATAGTTATATGGAAGCGATTTATTATATAACTATACTGATATAGCTATGTTTATCCTTAGGGATATAATTATATTACGGGCTTAATCACATTACTGCAACATTTATCTTCGTTAAAATACAGTGTTTCTTTACATTGTGACTTTCAGTCACACTGTAAAAACTTGGCAGAAATAGTGTTTTGTGGGCATGAGGCACCAATTACTGCTTTTCACGTAAGATTTGTTTTATGCTTCAAGTTGGTTGGCTCTTAAAACATCACCGAAATATGGAATTACAAACGGCGAAGAAAACATCGCTTATTATAAAAAATCTTCGATTAATAACCTCCTCCTTTTTGAAGTCGGTTAAAAAATATCACTAAAGTAGTCGCCAGATAAACTTAGAATAAAGGTCATGATCTCATAGTTTGTTTGTATTTCCTAATACATGCTACAAACTCAGTGTATAGGTTATTTCTAGGCAAGCGTGATCCAACGTCGACCACATCATCTCTTGTCATCGGGTGAGATAGTGGCCATGACGAGCCGATCAGAAATGAAAAATAAAACCATATGGATTTATAAACTAGGGGGTGCTACCACCTTGGAGTGTTGGCCATGGACTGGCAACATGATGTGGATGAATTGAGTGTCATCCGTTTGTCATAATCATCGACACACATAGATAATACCATCGATAACAACTGGGTGTCTTTAAAAAAACTTACTTTGGCCGATGCATAAAAAATAACAAATATATTTATAAAAACGTATTTATTTACAAAATCAGAAAATGAAGAAATTACTTTAAAAAAATAACATTATTCAAAAATGTCGTCCTTCGCGGCTCTGGGGAGTCTTCAAAGTGATATCTAACATTCATGAAAACACGCCGCAGATGGTGAGTAGGAATGTTGTTGATAACTTGTTTATTGTTTTCCTTCATCCTCCTCACAGAGCCCAGACTTCACAACTGCAGGGAGAGTGAAAACGCAGGGATCGGTATTAAGGCCACCCAGAACATGAGCGTTTTGGCTATGCTTTTTACATTTTGCCTTTGGTATTCTTATTTGCCGGATGAGTTGATGAGAAAGGTCATAGTGCCAATTGTTTAGAACAAAAAATTTCCGATAAAAACAATTATAGACCTATCTCATAAGCGACAATCATCGCTAAGGTATTTGACAGTATGCTTAATTCTCAGTTAAATAGGACAGTATCTTTGTAGGACAAGCATTTTGGTTTCAGGCCCAAACTGTCCACTGACAGTGCGATATTGAGCTTAAAGCATGCTGTCAGATATTATACAGATCGGAACGCACCTGTTTTCTTGACTTGTCCAGGGCTTTTGACCTTGTTTCATACAAAGTGCTATAGAAAAAGCTGCTTGTCAGACAAGTTTCTCCAGAAATTATAAAGATCTTCCAGCACTGGTACGGGAACCAGGTCGATAATGTTAAATGGTCGGGAGCCCTGTCGGACTCGTATGGGTTGGAGTGCGGGTTTAGTTCACCAACGCTCTTCAATCTGTACATTGATGATCTTGTTGTCGAGCTCAGCGGTCGCCATGTTGGATGCCATGTTGATGATGTGTGTTTTAACAACATCAGCTACGCTGATGATATGGTGCTGTTGAGTGCGTCGATAAGAGGGCTCAGGGAGCTCATAAGCATCTGTGAGGCGTATATGTTACTCATGACCTAAAATATAATTTTAAAAAGAGTGAGCTTATGTTCTTCTAGGCTGGGTCTAAATATACGGCGGGGATTCCACCAGAGAAGCTGTGCGGGGTGTCCTTGGAGCTGGTATCAAGTTTTAAATACCTAAGCCATATTCTGGCGTTTGACCTGAGAGACGACGCTGATATTGAGCGAGAAAGGAACCCTCCTTTCTCGCTCAATATCTATAACCTGCGGGCAATCATAATTCGCTCTCACTGACAGCGGGTGCTGTGCATGCGCAGAAATCCTACTACTGCTCTCTGCATGTGCAATATAATAAAGTATTGAGGGCACTGCTTCGGCTGCCTCGCTTCTGCAGCGCGTCGGGAATGTTCGCCTCGACCTCGTTAGTGACTAGAGTGCGGGGCAGCGACAACCGTCTCCTTGCCGTCTTCGCCACTAGGTTCGACGGGCCTTTTATGCAGTACTGACAGGCTTTGCATGCACCCGTCAATCAGGCGGGCAGGTAACATCATCATCTTCCTGCCCTTGTCCCGTGTTATTTGGGGTCGGCGCAACACGTTTTTTTCTTCCATTCAGGGCAGGTAACATTGTTATAATAATTTTAGTATTTATTTTTCTAAACTGTATCTATTAATTTCATTTTCGGTTCAATAGGCATTTAAATTCTTATTAATTAATTATTATTACCAAAACGAAATTTTAATCAATTGACCATTTTAATTTATTTTATTGTTTAGATTTAAGCATTGTAAGTTTCAGTGACATTTTAATTTTGACATATTTTATAATAATTTATAAATTTGATGATGAACTAATGTAGGTATAAGAGCTACTAACAGATATAGTGGACCAAATGGTATCTTTTATTAATAAATTATTATTAGCTACGACGACGTGCTGCGCGGCGACCTTCTAAGCGGTTCGGGTCAGCGTGGTATGTTACGCTGACGACACGCTGGTTTTGGCGCAGGAGGAGACGACCCAGGCGGCGGCTGAACTACCGACGCGCGGGGTTGTGATAGTCGTAAAGAGAATCCGGAAGTTGGGACTCGAGGTGGCACTGCACAAGTCTGAGTCTATGTGCCATCTTGGCCGTCGGAACACGCCACCACCGGGTTCCCAAATAACGTTAGGAGAGGTTTACATAGGCGTCAGGTCGATGAAGAAGTACCTAGTCCTCGGCAGACGGTGCAATTTTGAGGAGCACATCTGACGTCTGGCTCCCAAATTCGACGGGGTGGCCGGGGCTGCCCTCAAGTGGCTTCTACCCAATCTAGGAGGTCCAGACGCTTCCCGTAGCTAACACGCTCGAGGAACGCGAACACCCAATGTGGGGGAGGCCTAGGGTTGCCAACTTTTATTAGAAGAAATAGAGTAGGTATAATTTGATTACAAAGTAAGTAAATAAAGAGTGCGGATTTATAAAAAAAGAGCGAAATTATTTAAAAAAATTAAAAAGGTATTTTTTGGTACTTTTTGCAGCACATAACCTTTTTTTCATTATTTTTAAAAGAATTGTATTACCAAACATTCTAACTCTAATATATAGATCAGGAGCTCATTTTTAATCAATTTCAATAAAGCCCTGTTCTTCTCCCACCATATCACATTCAAGATAATAGTCGAATTTCACTAGTAAACACTGTGTACAAAAGAGTATTTAAGCGTCCTCTATTAGTGTTATAGATTATAGTGTACGCCTACATGATATACTTTATTTTAGAGTTCGGTTGGCAACCCTAGGAGGCCTAAAGGTCACACGAAACTTTTTTGGACATGCACACTGCTGCATCAATTGTGAACCACTGAGGCCTTGAAATATGTAGAAAACTTGGTTTTAGAAAACTTGTAGAAGGGTTGTTGTAGTTGTTGTTGGTATAGTATAGAATATAATACAGTTCACTCACATCACGTTTATCACACATAGGCTTAAATAAATTTATAATTTCTCACAAGAAAAATTACAGTTCTAGTAGTACTTACATAAATAATAGGTATCATAATATATTTTGCATCTCTTCATCTGTGTTGACGACGTCACACATGCTTCCATGTTTTTTTAAGTTTAGATAAACATATTATACCATCGCGCTTCTTTAATCCTTCCGGTAGATCATTAAACACCTGTGCTCCTTCAAACAATATTGTTTTATTTTTGTCGTAGTTAGTTCGTGCATATCACATACATGTGATAGATAATATAATACTATGACTACCTTGCTAGGAACGTATCAGGTCAAAAATATTCTTTGTATTGATAAGTATGAGATTACTACATTACACCGTTGCGTACCATGCGCTGAGTGTATCAGCATTAGCAAAATTTAATATGCATGTATGCCAAACCACTGTTTGCAAATAAAGAACAAAATAAAAACAAAAACATCAACTTCCAAAATAAAAATGATACTTGTTTTTTATGTCCCGTTTCATTCACTGTCACACATACAATGATTGATCTTCTTCTTCTTTTATTCCAAGTTGATTTATATTAGTAATGAAATGCTTTTTTTATCTCGACATCTGAGGGCACTGCAAGTGCGGTGCTGTGCCTCCACCAAGTCGAGCATAACAACGGTACAGCTGTACCAAACTTTTCTTGAAGCCATTTAGGACGTTTCTGATCCCTTGTAACTTCGATGAGCATGTGGTATTTTTTTTCATTAATTTATTAGGTATATAAAATGACTTGACCATTACACATGGCAATAAAATGTAGTTACAGCCCGTACGACTTAGCTGTGCACCTGGGCAAATTGTAAAAATATTTTTAACGATTTTTTATGCTTAGGTAAGGTTTATAGTAATAATAAATATAATCAACCAAATATAAAAAGGCAAATTTTATTATGTTTAATCTTAATCACTAAGTCTATAAACTTTTTCTATATTTACGTTTTATTTGTGTTTTTGCGGGCATTAGGCTAGTCATATATGATTGCCAATGTTGCCGTGTGATGTCCAAGTCATTCTATTTGTCAAGGAAATAAAGAGGTCTAATATTAGTACGGTCACTGCAAAATGTTGTTAGGTAATTATTTATTAGGAAACAATTAACGACAGATGGTTGTTGGACAGAAGTTCTCATGGATCGATACTGAATAAATTAAATGACTTGCTTTTACGTTACATCTCGCAATTTTTTGAAGCATTGCGAGACTTGGTTTTTTTTGTACGTTACATTTTTGATGAGAACATAATTATTATAGTCACAATTTAATAAAATACACACACCTTGGATGGAGAAAGGTCTAAGAGAAGTAAGATATCAGTTATTCTATGTTCCTGTGTCTTATCAACCCGATAATTTAGGTGTGTCATATTTACCCCTAAAGCGATGAAAAACTGACAGCAAAAACGGAATTACTTTGTTGTCCGTCTATAAAAACCCTATTTTACAGGAATGCTTGGAGGTATCAAGTTGAAATTAATATCAAATATTCAAGTCTGCTACCCATTGAAGCAGTGAAAAGAAAAATAAAACTTCTAAAAGTCAACGCAATCTAGAGATAAGGCCGTGTGTGTTCCGTTTATGATGCATATTCCGACGTTCGCAAAGGATCCAAAACCTAGATGAGACTTCCTGTTGATTTAGAATAATGTAATTTGTCAAGAAGCAAAGCCATGTAGCACAATTAAAGGCAAAAAATGTTCAAACCGTAAAAACCCTTGGTGTGCGAATCCGACACGCACTTGAGCGGCTTGTTTTTTTTAAAGCTGGTCCCTCCGCTCTGGGTGGAGCGAGAAAGGGTGTCAGGCTTTTACTGACTAAACCCCACCTGTGTTCCTTAGACCTTAGCACTTCCAAGCCACTACCTGTTTCGAGATACCGTTCTATGATTCATAAATGTGCAAAATACTTTAAACTTTTGAAATAAAGGTCGACACTGCCGTTATGCAACCTGTTCCGTTAGATGACTTACTACCAGAGGCCAAAACTGTGTCGAAATACTGTTCATTAAATAAATATTTATTTTAATTATCGATCTGCATTCCAAAGTAGGCCATACCTAGGCATTTCCTTAAGTCTGTGAGAGTAAATTGCTATGCGTTTGTTTAAATGTCCTCCATTTATATTTATAAGTATAGCCTATTCGTTTATGATATGCTTGGGAACCAAAACTAGTTACATACTGTTTTTGAGGCCTGTTTTTATGTATTCATCGCAGACATTGAATACATTCCCGACAATACATTACGATTCCCGGCCACGGTCGGCGAGTGATGGGTAGCTCGGCTCGGCAAGGAACTTATGTGAGTTTTATTCAGTAAAAGTCTGACAGTCCCTCCCAGTCCACCTCGAGTGGGAGAAGTTATTTGATGATTTCCTAGCTAAAAATTTGTTTTTTTTTCGTTGTGTAAATATGTACTGAAAATGTTTTGTATCACACTATCTTTGACATAAATATTTACTTTACTAAGTATTACATTTTGTAAACTATATATTTCCTTTTATTATTGTAAACGTGAGGACTATGTTGATTGCTATTTTTTTCCTTTTCAGTCATTTTAACGTATGTCTGGCAATTTGAGTATTTTCTGCGGCCTACCCTAATGTCCTTTCCTTGGTATTGTTCGTCAAGTCGTTGAGCTCCTTAGTAGTCCTGAGTTGAGCTTTGCGAATACTGACAAATGCTTGCACTGACTGGACAGGTCCATTCAAATCTGTATGGTTCTTTCTTCAAAAGACCATCTCAGACAAATCTGCATGGTTCTCATGTGATTTGACCATTACATATTTGCTGTATGGACTTTATAAAAAACTTTTTACAAAAAAAAATACAACCGACTTCAAAGTAAAAAAAAAACACAGAAAAGTGCAAAATAACTTTAATTTTGGAAGTCGGTGTTTCTATAATAGCTTTGTCTCTTCGTTATTTAACACCGACTTCCGAAATTTAAGTTATTTTGCACTTTTCAGTGTTTTTTTTTTACTTTGAAGTCGGTTGTATTTTTTTTGTAAAAAGTTTTTTATTTTACACTGTTTAGTTATGGTACCACCACTAAAAAGTACCCCTCAGCCAAACTTAAATACCTTATAGCCAGAGTGCATCTCATGACAATTCTAATAATCCCAAACACGGTTAGATTACATTAATTTATTACAGAGTTCCGGTGCCTAACTTCAGGCTTCATCATCATATCAGTTCGATATATTCCCCCTCTACTTTCAGTCAGTCATCGACTACACGTATAAACAAAGCAATTTTACTTGTTACGACGGTTCTGCTGTGATCCTATGAGGAGTTCTGTTCCATATCTTCGAAGTTCATGATCAGATCATAACAATATTTCTATGGGAACAACTCGGAAGCATAACCTTTCAATCAAAAAAAAAATGTCAAAATCGGTCCACAATTGACTGAGAAATCGGTGAACATACATAAAAAAAAAACATACATTCAACCGAACATATAACCTCCTCCTTTTTGAAGTCGGTTAAAAAGAGACTTTGACCTCTGAGTTTGTTTCGGTGTTTCTTCCCAGGGTAGTCAGCTAGGAAACACTGGCTTCATCTAGTTTAAAATGACGAAAAAAAAAATTGACGTGTAAAAGGGTTTTTTTTTAAACCTATTTGCAAAATAAATATCATTTATCATTTACTAATATTATAAAGGCGAAAGTTTGTAAGCGTGTATGTTAGCTACTTCTTCACGCTCGAACGGCTGACAAGATTTTGAAGAAACTTAATACACGGGTAGACCATGACCTGGCATAACATAAAGGATACTCTTTATAGTATATTCGGGCGAAGACGCTGGCAGCAACTTGAATATGAATTATTATTAAATATTTTTTTATTTGAACCAGAAGTTCCTGAAAGTAACGTGTTCAAACAACAAACAAACTCTTCAGGTTTAGATTATCATAGTACACTAGCAGTTAACCGCGACTTCATTTGTGTGTTTAAGTACATTGGGTACTCTCCATTTTGTTGGGTAATTTTGTAAAAAAATATGTACCCATTTCGGAGAGGTCACCGCCCCCGGATCAAGAGTTATGTCCCGTTCCCGCAAAATAAAAAGTAGCTTAAGTTAGTTTATAACATTAGCTATAATCTCAATGAAAGTTCCATTAAATTTTATTCAATCATTTCGAAGACGTATTCTGTAGTTTGTAATCCCGTACCCGCGAGAAAATGCAAAGTAGTATAAGTTACTCTTTGACACATCGACTATCCCATAGAGCTGTCCGTATGTGAAAGTCACGTCAAAATCGGTGCAGTCGTTTCGGAGATTAGTCGAAACAAACCGAGAGACAGGTAAATATTTGAAAAATTGCATTTTTTTATAGATATCGAATATTCTTTTTTAAATTTGGTTGAAATTGTTATTTTGTATTACAAAATTGAAGTGTCTGTTTACATTTCAATTTTGTATGTATAGATAGATGTATAGATATAGTTTAGATAGATTATCGGGATCCATTGCGTATCGATTCGGTTAACCGTAGGAATATTCTACATATTTACAATTTATATTAAGTAGTTTACGACAATTCAGTAAAAACAATAATTTCACGACGACTTTCTTTCTAATTACTTTGAAGTGTTTCCCTGTAACAGCGTTTGTAAGCTCGGCTATAATTGGACTGAATTGCAGTCAATTAATCACTTTTCAGAATTTAAGCTTCGGATGGCCTTGTAAAAGTTGAAAGAGATTGTTTATATAAACATACTAACTGACCTGGTAAACGTAGTTCTGCCACATAAATTATCAAAGAAAAAATGGGGGTGGGGGTAGGAGGGAAAAAATTAGTCTAGGACCTATTCTCAGACCTACCAAATATACATTTATCATATACATAACATTTCATAGAAATCGGTCAAGCCGTTTCGGAGGAGTTCGATAACAAACAAACACTGTAACACGAGATTTCTAAATATTAGAATGATGTAAGTGTCTACTTCATTGTATCTTAAAGTTGTCAAAAAATAAAAGGTATGTTTTGACATTTGAGAAAAACCCTAGAATGTAACTTGGAACGAAACTGAAAGAAACAATAAAATAATAATTAGGGCTCCGGTGTAGTAGTAGCTATTTTAGTAGTAGCCACACTACACCGGACAAGCCGCTAGGTAGTCAAAAAACAAATGTCAAAACGGGTTTTTTATTTTTTGACAACTTTAAGAGTGGTTTCTTAATGAGTCATCTAAGTTCGTCATGCCATCATGTAACTCAAACTTATTTGTTTTGTGATATGGAAGGATTTTTTGTTGTTATTGGTAGGCTTGCACTTGATCACGGTAGCGCACGCCTGCCTAGTAGTAACCTATTCACTCTTGACATATAGACCTATAGGTTGTAGTTATCAGGTCTAAGTTCTTTTTTAACAGTGTGAAGATTAACACATTCAGAAAGTTAATCAGTTCTATTAGATCAAGTTTAGAAACAAGTTAGAGCAGTGGTGGGCTAGTGGTAACGGTCCCGACGTACGAGTTGTTGGTCTCGGGTTCAACCCAGCCAGGCGCATTACTTTGTGTAATTTATTTTATCACCACTGCTCTCAAAACGGTGAAGAAAAACATCGTGAGGAAACCGGCACTTCCTAGAACCAAAAATTCGAAGATATGTGACATCCACCCTGGGTCCGCGTAGTGGTTTACGACACATTCCCTCTCCTTGAGAGGAGGCCTGAGTCCCAGCAGTGGGAACTTTATAAGACTGATAATGCTATGCTATAGGAAGTTAAGCTCCACTAGCTCACACTAGCCTGTGTTTACGTGCAAGAATTTATGCGGTTAATATCGTGGTCCTTAGTGAGGGGATGTTTCTGAAAGTTTCGTTACTTCACGGGAAGTATGTGGCGGGGATATTGAAACAATTGACGGTCGGCGGTGACGGTCGTGCGATGTATTACCGGCCAAGGCACTCCGGTTTGCAAACTTTGCTATAGATTAAATTACTTACACCTTGGGACAGATAGTCTTGAACGAGTCCTCAAGAATATAAAAGTGCAATATGATAATCTAGGAAGCGCAGTTGAAGTTCCTTTCAAGAACCTTGATTCATAAAAAATCAGCCTTGTAAATTAAGCTCTATTAAAGCAATTCACGGCGATTACATCTAGCTGTTTAGCTATAACTGCGTTATCGATTAAAGATATTTTTAGATTCTATGTATCAATCGTAGGAATGAAATAAAACTATTAAGATTTGATTTCTTTTATTTTATTCTTATATTTTTATTGCACATTTTTGTCTGCTGTATATACATGTTCATACATAATCAGCCACAGAATTTTCGCACTGCTGTGACTCAGGCTTCCTCTCTAGGTAAGGGATTGGGCCGTAATCCACTACTACGATACTACGATATCACATGTCTTTGAATTTCTTTGTTCTAAGACATGCCGGTTTCCTAAGGATGTTTTCCTTCAGCATTTTGAGAACAGTAGTGATTTAATACACTCAACAAAGTAATGCCAACCTGGGTTTGAACCAGCGAACTACAACTCGTAAGTCAGGCCCGTTAACACTTTGAATTCCACCTGTGTTCCTTCAGTTGCTCTTTATCGTTTATATTCAAACATTACAGTTAGAGTCGGATGTTAGTTTAGGAATATAATTGAATATAATCGAATTAGGTGGATTTTGAGGCAATTATTTGACTCTGTTTATCCACGCTAAAAACAAAATGAACTATAAATTTTGAGTTCAGCGCCATCTAGTGAGGACATACACATGCTTGGGCCCGTAGCTTTCATCTTAAAGTGACTGCTCCAGATAGCGCGCGGATTTAAAATAGATTTTTTTTTGTACTCAAACCATACATGTCTTTAACGCAAATATAATTTTTGTTACTATACTATCCGATACTGAGCTGCGAATTGCAACTACGAATTAACTACGTATTATTGCGAATTGCGAATTGTAACTTTAGAAAATTTGAATTTCTCGGGCTACCCCGGAGCATTCACTGTAATGACTTAACTACTAGCTCCTCTGAATAATGTCACATTACGGATAATACATAGACTAGTTGGTATTACAACCTGTAGGATAAAAAAAACTATTAAATGCAGCCAACATCATAAGTAACCCCGTCCATTTATATACTTACATAAAGTGCCGCGAAGCTCATCTTTATTCTGAGTTTGTTTCGTATTTGTCCTTGTTGCGTTGTTGCAAAAGGAACCGAATGTAAGAGCCTATCTTTGATCTTCTCATAACAATACAAATATGAGATCTAAGATAAAATATTTACAACCTGATGCATATATATATTGCCTATATAGATAAGAAATGACAAAAAACGTTGAAAGCAATATCTACAGGGTGTAATGGAAATTGAAACACTGTTTCTGGCCATAAAAAAATACCAACATTCAAGGAAACTGTCTTCATAATATATGTATGTTTTTTAAATTGGACGACTCGTACCAATTTTGAATTTTGTATAGAAAGATAATTTTGCTTGGGGATACATTTTGAAGAAAATCCTCGAAGACAATTGTTCATTTCGATGAGCAGAAGCAGTATAGACTAAGTAAAATAGGACAACCCATTTCTGTTACACCGAGTATAATTTTATTAAAGAATTTAAAAAAAAAGTTAACTAACAAATAAAAAAAAACCTTTTTATTTTTAAGTTTGTAATAGGAAATCTTTGCAAGTCCTAGTTCTAACCTGATCTGGAAATTGTTTCACTTGTAAAAAGTTACACTATCGTTAGTGTCAAAAGCTAGATATATATTTTTTATCCTGAAAAAACATTCAAGGTCATTTCTGTGTCACAGAAAACCGACCGCAGGTGAGGTGGATGCTAATTTTTTTTTGGTGTATTATTTATTATACGCCATTTAATACAATACACATAGGAAATTTATAATTTTGAAAATTAAATTTTTATCACCGCGATTAAATTATATACTTTGGTTCAGTGTATTTTTTACTAAGTTGTCTGAATATTTCTTTAACTATTGCAACACACTAAAACAAGCAAAAGTAATAAAAACCCTTTATTAAAACTAACTAAAAATAATCCAAAATATATGGTATAAAAAATAAATTTCCAAAATTGGTTCACATTTGGCGAAGATATCGCTGAACAAGATACAAAAAAAAAAACATTCAGACGACTTGATAACCTCCTTTTTTGGAAGTCGGTTAAAATCCCTTTCATCTCGCTGTCGACTGGTAATGTACCTATAAGACTGGCGGCATTGCCACGCTGCATAGCAATGCTGACATATGGCTCCGAAACGTGGTCGCTTACAATGGGCCTCATCAGAAGACTTAAAGTCACCCAAAGGGCAATGGAAAGGGCTATGCTCGGAGTTTCCTTGCGTGATCGAATCAGAAATGAGGATATCCGCAGGAGAACCAAGGTTACCGACATAGCACGAAGAATCGCCAAACTAAAGTGGCAATGGGCAGGGCACATTGCTCGCAGAACAGATGGCCGTTGGGGCCGAAAGGTTCTGGAATGGCGGCCACGTACCTGAAGACGTAGCGTTGGAAGGCCTCCTACAAGGTGGACCGATGACTTGGTAACGGTTGCGGGAGTCCGATGGATGCGAGACGCACAGGACCGTTCATTGTGGCGTCACTTGGGGGAGGCCTATGTTCAGCAGTGGACGTCTTTCGGCTGAAATGATGATGATTATGATGATAGCATGCTTGTCCTCTGACTAAATAATTTATTTCCACCCTTGGCACTTGAAGCGCAAGTATTTACCTGTGCGTTTATTTGACCGCTAGATAAAGCTCTACAATGACCGATCGACGCTATTATATCAATCACGATAGATGGGTTCGTGATTTAGACAAAGATTACGCCCACTCTTGGCAGGAGCTCCTCATCTTTTAGAGAAGGGTTATTGCTTGCGTCTGTTGCAACACCCACGGATGTAACGTGAGGATCACTATCTATATAAATTAAAGGAGAAACTGACGGACAGACATATCAACGCCCAGCTGAAACTACTGGACCTAAGAACTTGAAATTTTGCATAAGGTTTCCTATTATAACGTAAACAAGCATTAAGAAAGGATTTTCTATAATTCACCCCCTAAGGGGATAAGCGAAACACTTTTCAGAGTCTGAGTCGAAATATTTCCAAACGTAACGAGTTGTTTTTTTCAAATTAGCATAAGAGGGGCAGCAAAAACTTTGTACTCAAGACCCCCGGATCCTCCCATCCACATGTGTTAAGACCAGCCACATGATGTTTGACTCAACCTTTCTATTTCCAAACCCGATTAGTTTTTCTAAAAAACATTTTACAAAAAAATACAACCGACTTCAATGTAAAAAAAAACACTGAAAAGTGCAAAATAACTTTAATTTCGGAAGTCAGTGTTTATAATAGTTTTGTCTCTTCGTTATTTAACACCGACTTCCGAAATTAAAGTTATTTTGCACTTTTCAGTGTTTTTTTTATATCGAAGTCGGTTGTATTTTTTTGTAAAATGTTTTTTATTTTACACTTTTTAGTTATAGTACCACCACTAAAAAGTACCTCTCAGCCAAACTTAAATACCTTATAGCCAGAGTGCATCTCATGACAATTCTAATAATCCTAAACACGGTTAGATTACATTAATTTATTACAGAGTTCCGGTGCCTAACTTCAGGCTTCATCGTCAGATCAGTTCGATATATTCCCCCTCTTCTTTTAGTCAGTCATCGACTACACGTATAAACAAAGCAATTTACTTGTTACGACGGTTCTGCTGTGATCCTATGAGGAGTTCTGTTCCATATCTTCGAGATTCATGATCAGATCATAACAATATGGGACCAATTCATAAGCTTTCCACCAAAAAAAAAATTCTGATTCGGTCGACAATTGACCGAGAAATCGGTGAATGTTCACCGATTTTTTTTCATGTATGTACATAAAAAAAAAATACATTCAGCTGAACTTAGAACCTCCTCCTTTTTGAAGTCGGTTAAAATGCCTTATCTGCATATGGGAAATAATAATGGTTCCGAAAAACAAATTAATCACCAGCGATCTCTGGCCGACTATTATTCTAATTAACCAGCGTTATAATGAATTACCGACAAAAAACCCAAAACATAAACGAAAAAAAATATCCAATTTAACAACAGATAAGAGCATGTTCAAATTACATTTTCTCCTAAAAAAAAATGGATTTTCAAATAACAAAACTAAACTTCCGAATATAATACTGAACCTCCGACAAAATTACTACGTTACCGACAACAGAGGTTTTGTCAAAATAATCATATTTTTACAACTTGCATGAACTGTTTTAATTTGTATTGTTGGTTATCAAAATTATTTTTTAACTCTCATTAGAGGGAACCCCCCTAATGTTAGTGAAACATTTGGTTTAGGTTAGGTTAGAACTGTGACCATCAACGCGCGAAGGCGAGCGAGCGTAGCGAGCGTGCCGCGGTAGCGGCCGCCGAGCGCCAAATCCCCTTCTAATGTTAAAAGCCATTATGATTTAGGCCCCAAACCGCCACATAAATCGATGGAAATTAGTGTTCTAACTTAACCTAACCTCAAACTTTAAACATGGATATCTCCATAACTATGGGGTTCTGCGGGGTGGGGATGGTACAGGGGGGTAATTTTTCGAATAATAATACAGTATAATA
This sequence comes from Mythimna impura, assembly GCA_905147345.3. Classification (NCBI taxonomy): domain Eukaryota; kingdom Metazoa; phylum Arthropoda; class Insecta; order Lepidoptera; family Noctuidae; genus Mythimna; species Mythimna impura. The sequence continues at coordinate 17,744,173 of LR990351.1, forward strand.
GTAAAATATTCTAGGAAACCAAAGTCTACTTGGTTTTAGATTAAAGCATGAATACGACTGTTCTAACTTTTTAACGCCTGAAATAGGCACCGCTATTGAAGCATACCCGTGGTAAGTAAAATTCATGATATATGATGCAAGTAAAAGTTATTGTTACAAGTACATTTTTATATTTTTTATAAGTTTCTGTATTACCACTCAGAATAATATTTTCAGTATAATGTTACAGTTAAAATAGCACCACAGTCTATGAAATATGAAAGGTAATTTATGAATTAATAGTAGGCAAGTAAAGATAAAAATTACAAAGCATAGTTTTCAGTAGAACGTAATTTATGCTGGTAGAAAAGTATTATAGCAATAGACAGTCATGTTTATTTTTCAAAGATTTCAGTATCTCAATCGGTCGTTTCGTCATTTTTATTCGGACAAAAATAGTCGGAAAGTTAGTATTTTAGGCAGTAGATTTAATATTTTGAGTAAGGACATTCTTCTTTTTTTGTCGGAGCTTTTATTACTACCCTCTGCATATTATGCTGAGGTCACCCGCAATACTGAATTCGTCCTTATGGAAAAGGTCATCACGAATTCACCATTCTTTTTATCAGTAAGATTATTCCTATAAATAAAAAAGAATGTGGAATATTAGGTTAATGAAGAACTCCGTGCTCTAATAAAAGCTACAATTAATCCGATAAAATCATAATCAATGTCTTGTCTTGTTTACAATACACAGTTTATTAAGTTAACTCGATTGATAACTCAAAAAAACAGCCAGTGGTAGGGCAGGGTTCCATATTCGATAAAGCTTAGTACACCCATGTCAAACTCTAAGGGCCTGCGCACACTTGAGACAAAACTGTTTTAGACAGACTTGTCTACGACGTCGCAGACTTGTCTGCGACAAGACTGTTTTGTCTACGACGCGACGCACACCATCAAGACAAAACAGTCTAGCGGCGTACTGCCAGTGTTGCTAACTTTGTGGCTTTTCCACTAAAACTGGTGGTTTAACCCCCCATTTAGTTGCGAAATATTGCTTTTAGTGGCTAGTTGATTTTTCTAGTGTTTTAGTAAAATTCAATTTCTTATTAAGAATGCGATCACTCGGGTTTAAATCAGCACCATAAAATCCATAATTATCAATCTGATACCGACGATGATGGTGCAAACAAAAATGATTCGTCTAAAGACGAATTAATCTGTTATTGAATAATTTGTATGTTGATTTACCTACTAATGTTAATTTACCCACAAATGGCATTTTGATCAACTGATTGTTAATTTTTATCACTTATTATTAAAGGAAACTAATGACCTTTATGCCTACTTATTTTATTTCGTACAACACACATTTTTTTAGTGGGAAATTTTGCGATTTTGTGTTTTTTTTAGGTGGGAAAATCATCTAATTACAAATCCCTCTCTTGGGCGGAGCAAGAGATAGTGTCAGACTTTTACTGACTAAAAACCCACTCCTGTTCCTTCTTTGCCTTCATCCCGGGGCCCCGGGCTTCGCTTTCACACAACCCGTGGCTCCAGTAGGCTTCGACCCTGCTGATGGGCCCCTACGATTTGCTGACATTTCCCTGAGGCGCGCGTGGAACAATACGCGCCGTCGACGACTTGGGCTCGGTCGCAGTGTGAAAACGAAACCCGGGGCCCTGGGACGAAGGCAACGAAGGGACATGAGTGGGTTTTTAGTCAGTAAAAGTCTGACACTATCTCCCGCTCCGCCCAAGAGCGGAATTTGTCATTAGATGATTTTCCCACCTAAAAAAAAAACTTCAACTGAACTGACTACTGAAAATGTAACGAAAAAAATTGATAGCATTTTATAAGTACCATTATTTTCTTATTTCTTAGTATTGAACTTATAAAATTCATAAGTAGTAAAACACAATCATTTTTTTGTTTTAAATGGGTCCGACACTGAATCTCTATCACTTACACTTACTTCTACAAGTGCCCCCCACTTTATCAATATTGATAGCAAACGGTTTTTAACAAGCTCGTATTTGGCTTTTTATCAAAATTGATTCGGGCCGCAGAAAAATGATCTGTAGGCCGCATGTTTGACACGGCTGGCTTAGTATTTTCGTACCTTTCAATGCCGTAGAACCAGGTAAAAAGTTGAAAATAGTTGTTTTAATAAAAACCACACACTAATATTATAAAGAAGAAAGTTTGTATGTATGTGTGTGTGTAATTTGGTACACGGGTAGACCATATTCTGGAACAGCTATCTCGTTGTCTTTAGTTTCACGCGGGCGAAGCCGATGGGAAAAGCTAATACAGTAATATAATAATACCTATTTAGTAAAATATGGGTTTATTAAATAACTTTACTGTTTTTAGGGTTTCGTACCTTAAAAAGAATATAATATATATAAGGAACAGAGCCTAGGTTATCGTCGACCGTGCAAATACGAATCCTCAAATATTTCGGTCACGTTGTTTGCAACGAACACTCCATGGAGCGACTCGTTGTCCAGGGACAAGTGGAGGGGAAGCGGTCACGCGGGCGCTCACCTACGCGTTGGACAGACCTCATCAGAGCTGCAACACAAACCTCCATAGTCCAGAGTTCCCGAGACGCCGTAAACCGTGATAATTGGAGACGCATCGCGGGAGCCTCACTCGTCAACGAAAATGCAACGTTGTCAACCACGACCACTCTGTCAAGAGTGAACGACTAAGGAAGAGGACCTCAAAAGGAAAAAACGGAACCCTTATAGGATCACTTTGTTGTCCGTCTGTCTGCCTGTCAAGACCCCTTATCTCGGGAACGCGTGGAGGTCATTATCATCATCATCATCATTTCAGCCGAAAGACGTCCACTGTTGGACATAGGAAAACCCCCAAATGTCGCCAGAATGACCGGTCCTGTGCGTCTCGCACCCATCGGATTCCCGCGACCCTCACCAGGTCATCGACGGTCCACCTTGTGGGAAGCCTTCCAACGCTGCGTCTTCCGTTACGTGGAGGTATTTTGTTTAAAATATTTGAATTGAAATTAAAACCACTCAAGTCTGCGGTCCCTTGAAGCAGTGAAAAAATCAAACTTCTGAGTTAACAAAAAAAAAGATACGGCCGTTTATGTTGCAAAAAACATGTATTTCAAAACTCTCAAGGGAATTAAAATTCACAGGGTACTTCCCGTTGACCTAGAATCCTGAAATTTGTCATAAAGCAAGGTCTCATAGCACAAGTACTTATAGGAAAAAAATCTGAAAATTGTAAATTTGTAGTTACGTCACAAAGAATAAACTTTTTTGCGATTCGGAAAAATCTTCGTAACTCAATTCGGGAATTGAACTGTTTTCATAAGTAAGTTTGTACGGAACCCACAGTGCGCGAGTCCGACTCGTACTTGCCCGGTTTTTTTTTTGATATTTCGTTTATTTACTTATTACCTAATTTTAATTTCATCGAAATTATCGTCAAGCAAAAATACTGTCACATAAAGACTGTCATTGCGAAGCTAGGGGTTCATTTCATTACTAACCCAATTAACAATAAAAATAGCCTGTACATCATACTGCCATCGGTGATAAATAAACGACAATTAATGAGAAAGGTTGACCTGTCTGACATCTGTCTGTCAAGACCCTTTACCTAGGGAACGCGTGGAGTTATCGAGTTGAAATTAAAACCGTATACTCAAGTCTGCGGTCCGATAAAACTGTGAAAAAATAAAACTTCTCAGTTAACGAACAAAAAAGATACGGCCGTTTATGTCGCATAAAACGTATATTTCGACACTCTCAAGGGAATCAAAATTCATAGGGTATTTCTCGTTGACCTAGAATTCTGAAATTTGGCACAAAGCAAGATCTCATAGCACAAGTATAGGAAAAAAGTCTGAAAACTGTAAATTTGTAGTGACGTCACAACGAAAAAACTTTTTTTGCGATTTGGAAAAATCTTCGTAACTCAATTCAGGAATTGAACTGTTTTCATAGGTAAATAATGTTTTATTTATATGTACAAAGTACTGATTTTTTTCCGCTTTTTTTAACCACATTAAAAAATATCGTAAAAATGATATTAAATGATCAACAATTCCTACTTCCGAAAAAAATAACGTCATTTCAGAAATCTTTACGTTCCGATTACAGTTTTCAGTTATCTTCGTAATCTGACCAAAGAGTATGTAATGCTAACGCTTTTAATCTGACAATGATCATAAATAAATGGTTGGCCTAATTAATTTTATCTGCTATCTAAGTAAATAAATTAATATAGTTGAAAATAATTAAACTGCTAAAAATGAATTCTGTTAAATTATTTTATTTTATCTCACCATTTTATAAAGTAAACATTGCGTATATTAGAAACTGAAAACTTGACACTGCCAATTTGGTTATGACATTTTGATATTTTGTTGTTATACTGACGTTTATATCGTTTGGTGGTTTTGTACCGCAATTGAGTAATTCTGGTAGTTATATTGAATAATAATTAATTCAATACGTCTATAATAACTATTGACAGTGTTGAGATAGTGACTCATAGTGTTGCAAGTGGCAAGGTTTGTAAAGGGGGCGCGCGGCGCACGTTCGGGGCGCGCAATTCGCGCGCATGCATTTCCATTTGCTTTCTGCGGGCGCGAGGAGAAGCGCGCTGGCCGCTGGCGCGCGGTTTTGCACCGTTCGCGCGTGGCGAAGCGTTCGCGCGAAGGGTACGATGATGGCATGGGAACGGCGCGCTAACTTGAAATGCACGCACGCAGCTCGCTAGCGGCGTATTCGCCAGATGTGAACACACCCAAAGAGTTATACACAGAATATACGAGTACCTAAAGAATAAACACGTGAATAGATGGAGAAGGAGGCTAAAGAAAAGTCGGATAGATTGTGCGAAGAAAACGGAGTCAGTGATAGCGTGACGGTTGACAGGATACAATGGAAGAAAAAAATGTTTTGGGCCTACCTCAAGTAACATGGGCTAAGGGCAGGAAGATGACGATGATTTGATACTATGTACCCTAAAAGTAAATGTTTTATCTGCCTAACAATTAAAAATTCTTTATTTGTGTTACCTTGTTAAGTACCTATGTTCACACGAGAAAGTGGCAGTGAAGCCGAAATGACTTCAATATTAGTTATTTGTCACTAAAATAATTCGACTAGGTACATCAGTTTTTTCACACAAATGCATTAATAACTATTGTAAATAGATTAATATAAATACTATGTAAATATGTTATAAAGTCTCTTTCTACGCTACGAGCAACGCTGTTTCATTACGACGAGACCATCGACTCCTCTCACTGTTACTGCGCCTATAAATGGTTGCCGATAGCTCTGGCTTTATCCAGCCTTAGTTATTGGTCGGTCCGTGAGGTTGCGCATCGGCAATGATAAAATCCCGTCCTATACACCCTTCATTATTCCCACCTTCCGTCTGTTGCCTTAGGTGTCAAGGCAACAGGCTTCCCGCACTATTATTTATATACGTATATATTGTAGCTATATGGTTAGGGCTAGGTTATTAGGTGCAGCTAAGGGTGATGATAGGCTACAGTCAACCCCTTTACTGTACGTTTCGGTAGCTGAATGTAGAACCCACAACCTGTAAGTGATGTATTGCGTTTTTTGATTCGAGAAATCGAACTAAAACACGTCATAAGTTTGTTTAGGTCTTGATAACTTTATAAATAAATAAGTAAATAAAAGACTAAACCATTACGACTTTTAACAGACTTAAGGTTCTTCAGTGTAGTCTTAGGTATAGCGTAAAGATATTTCCCATGCGCGATAAAAGCCTGAGCTTAAGTAACGCCACAATATAGGAGCGAAGGAATCCGGGTCCTAACTTATCGCATAAATCAAAAATTATGCAATACACTACACAGCAATTTGCCATAAAACGCATACCTATGGTATAGAATGCAAATTATAATAATCAGTTAAAAATTGCTATGAAATATGATCAGGCGTTTTCGAACTATTTTTAATTTCTCAAAAATGTGGTTAAATATTAACAAAACAATTTTAGATAGTGAAAAATTAAATAATAACTATACTCTTGAGAGTAAATTTGGTTTGACGCAAGTTGGTACGGATCCACATACAAATTTGGGCAATCTCTTTTGTACGGAACCCTCAGTGCGCGAGTCTGACTCGCACTTGCCCGGTTTTTTTAAGTTGCGAAATCATCCAATGACTTCTCTCGCTCTAGGGCGGAGCGTCAGACTTTTACTGACTAAAACCACACCTATGTTCCTTCTTTGCGTTTCGTTTCTCTTTCGAAAGGCAACCCATGGACCCAGTAGGCTTCGGCCCTGCGATCGCCCCTACGAGGTCACGGCGGTGATCCGCCCAAGCGGGGCACACCTCCGCCGTATGCTCCACCGTGTCCTCCCCGGGCAGTCCTCACAATGGTGATACCCGGGCGTTTTTTCCGTACAAATCAGGTGCTGGAACTTTCCAAAGTTACCATGTCCGGTGAGGATCTGCTAAGGTGTGCCCATAGCAGCTGTAGTATGTATTCTACTCATCATTCTTTTACCAAAAGATTTCATAAATAGTTAGTCTAATATTGCTGCTTATGTCAACTGCAGCTCATGGACATGTACATTCTTGCCACCGTCACTTACGGAGCACAGTCACGATCTTTTACCACGCGTCAAAAGTCCGCACTTGGAATTGAAGTATAGTGGGGCGACAAACTCACAGATAGCATTAGGAAACTATAGAATAGAACAGGTGATGATGATGGTTTTGGAACTATCCTTCGTTCCAAAACACGAACAGCGGACGTTAGACACACAGCTGTGAGACTAAAGTGGAAATGACGCCACGGTTGGTGCAGTACTTGAGAGATAGGCTGCTAGCTCTTGGGCGGGGCGGGAGATAGTGTCAGACTTTTACTGACTAAAAACCCACTCCCGTTCCTTTTTTGCAATTTTTTTTCCAGGGCCCCGGGAATCTCTTTCGCATCACCCATGGCCCCAGTAGAATTCGACCCTGCTGGGCCCCTGCGGTTGCTGACATCTCCTTGAAGCGCGCGTGGAACACTACGCGTCGTCGACGACTTTGGCTCGGTCCGGACGGTTACCGGACGATCGGACGGCGAGCTACCCGTTGTTCGCCGTCCGCAAGCCCGCGCCTACGGTAGAGATTGGCTGAGAGAAGCCATACATTTGAAAAGCCTTATTTATTATACTTTGAATGTGCTGGTCAAAGTGCAAAGACGAGTCCATAATAACACCTAGGTCGCGAATGGAATCTACAATATTTAAGTGTTGATTATTAAAACTGTAAGTAAAACTAATTTTATTCTTATTCTTAGTGAATGATATACTATGGCATTTAGGGATACTGAGAAAGAGCTTGTTCACTTTACAATAGGCATCAAGTCTAGTAAGATCGTCTTGGAGGAGTTGGCAATCTTGGATATTTTTGCAAGACTTATATATTTTTATGTCATCTGCGTACATTAAGAAACGAGCATTAACGAAACATGATTTAACGTCATTTATATATATAATAAAAAGAAAAGGTCCTAAAAATCTATTTTACCTACCTTGAGGAACGCCAGAATTTACCGTAACAGTTTCAGATTCATACCCATTGATAACAACTTTTTGAGTCCTGTTAAAAATATATGAGACAAAATAACGCAGCAAGTTTCCGCGAATTCCGTTAAAGGCAAGTTTTTCCAAAAGTAGTCTATGATCCACCTTGTCAAAAGCCTTCCGAAAATCAGTATACACGGCGTCAACTTGGACACGGCGGTCCATGTTTTCGAATAGAAAGTTGGTAAATGTCATAAGGTTAGTAGTTGTGGAACGCTGTTTAACAAAACCATGTTGTTCGGGTATAATAAGCCGATGAAATTGAGGATATAAAGCACCGTGTACAAGCTTTTCAAAAAGCTTCGACAAGGTGGAGAGGATTGAAATAGGGCGGTAATTCTCCACGCTGTCTTTGTCTCCACTTTTAATTTTGAGCTATAAACGCGATCCATTTTACCACTTAAACTGAATTGTTAAAGGGATGGCTCTAATGAGTGATGTAAGCTATATAGGGTGTATAACTCCATCCCTCTTTCTCTTTTGCACGACTGACGTTCTTGAGCTCATAGCGATATTGTTGTCACACATGTGAGCGATTATCGTTTTCTTGCTACGTCGCGTCGGTAATTTGACGAGGGAAGTGAATTGTTTATAACCACGTTGTATGGAAACTGAACAGGTAATGTGGCGACGTGTTACTTATTTAGATATATCAGTTATTTGCAATATTTTTCATTCTGTATAATCAATTATGCATTATTTTGTAAAACGTCAAAGATGTTTTTTTAATAATACTTTAGAATAGGACTTATAATTTGTTGAACTTATGTTAATTATTCAGCTTTTCAAAATTAAAATCAAAAGCATTTTATTTCAAATAAACCATTTACAGGCACTTTTGAAATGTCAAGAAGTCAGTCAGTCAGAAAAAATGATGCTAATTGCACATTCCAAAGCGTAGATCTCTATGGTGAAGAATGTGCAAGAAACTCCATGGACACTCTTTTCAATCATGTTATATATTACAAATATCTCAGTAATACAGTTACTTGTTTCTTGACGCTACTATCATGAGAGAACAATGTAAATAAAGTAAAAATAAAAACTAAATATAGTTATTAAAATAGCAACTGGCAGCTAAGAGATGACCAGTCTCAACTGACAGTACCCGTTCACGGACATGACGCGAATATTAGCACCACTCAGCTCAACCATTTTGAAGGGAACCGAATCATCCAACACACGCGCCACCATCCGTGAGACATTTGAGTGAGCATGACAAACTCTCAACTGCCATGCTCATTTATGTCAAACAAGTCCAATAATAACTTATAAACAATAAATAATTTACAAATTGAAAAAAAAAATGCTTCTACATTATACAATACTATAATAGTTTCAAAATTCAAAAACATTTAAAAAAATCCAAGCTAATCAATTTGTACACCCTAGTGGTAGTGGAGCTGGACCAGCATTTAGTGAGGTAAGCACGATTATATCTCTGTTAATATATATTTTTAAATATACAGTTACAATATTACAATCTATTAAAAAAAATACCGGTAAAATGCGAGTCGGACTCTCGCACAAATGGTTTTGTACCAATATCTGTACAACAGCAGCAACCGAAATACATCATCAGTGAAAATTCCAACTGTCTATCGATCCAGTTCATGAGATACAGCCTAACGACAGACAAACGGACAATGGAGTCAAGAGTTACTAATAGGGTCCCGTATTTACCCTTTGGGTACAGAACCTTAAAAATCAACTACCTACTTGACTACCCCAATTACTCGTTTAAGGAACTAGTTCCAGTCATTATCAAAAATTGAAATTAAAATTAAATGGCTGAGTAAAGTTCATAATTGTGCAGTAAATTGCATTTAACTAGTTTTAGGAACCTGTAGGTGCTATCCACCCTTAGCGCCTACAAAACAAAGTTTCCTCTGTAACTTTATAAACTCCCAAGTTCCCTCTCTCCGCTTCATAAAACGTTTATATCAATTTGCCCCGGAAATATTGGATAAATGTTCCTCTAAACTTACAGCAGATATAACTTCAATCTACGAAGGTATTTATATATATAGTTTTGCAATCTCTGTCACCCTGTACACGTGGCTTGCGATGGCCTTTGAGAATATTTAAGATGTATTGATTTGCAGTTTACAAATAATGTTTTATGCATAGTTAAGACTGACGTGTCTTCCTTTGCACTAAAATAAACTACAATAATATTATACTTGGGAATTGTGCCGCAAACAAACAGTTACATTGAAACTATACTTAAACGCACGTATTCAACTGCAGTTAATATAATGAGTGTAAACGGAATCATATAATTCAAAAAGTTTGTAAACAATAACATCGTTGTTTGTAAAACTGTAAATCTCACCAGATAAATCGAAAATTCGGTCCGTGAACAGCAAAATAGGGTTCAAAGCGTCCGGGGCCTCAATCTAATACACCCACAAATTACGTCAAGCTTCAAAAGCTTGACTCGTAAACGCTCCGTGTGGGCCTGTATAGATGCACGTCGGTGTAAACGAGAGCAACCTTCACCGGTGCAGTGTAACTATGCAACTGCGTGCAGATATATATGCCGGCGGCGCGTGTAAGACTGGGCTGCCCCGACCCTCGCACCTCCCGCCCGCCCATGCTCGCCTAGTACCCGATACAAAAACTGTAAATGTTGTAAACGACTCTCGACTTCAAAACAAACTTTTTCCACAGACATAGCAATTTTCCACTTAAACTATTTATCTCACAGTTACCATCCCACCCACGTCTGTCTATAATATCAAGAACCATTAAGAAGAACCATTAAGCTTTTAGGGCGTATTAAAATACGCCCTAAAAGCTTAAAAACTGAATTATACCTCAACTAGTCCTTTTTGTTTATTTAACTTATTACAAACATTTTACGATAGTTTCAAGTAAGTAAATCAAGTAAAAGCAGAGCAATCTTTCTTTGATATAATAAACGTTTAAAAGATATAATATAACAAGCTGATAAGGACGATATAAAGGACGCAGGTATATTTATTTGTGAGTAGCTTTAACATGTGCGTATAAAGGTGACCGTGAAGTATGAGGGGCTGGTAAAGCTGCTTACAAACATACTACATCCCTTCCTGAAAGCATTCTTTTTCTATTGTTGAAGAAACTGTAGAAGTAAAATATAAAAACATTAGGTTAACGTTATATTTGAAGGGACCAAGCTGCGAGAATTTTCGAAAGAGTCACCGTGGCTCTGAAGCGCAAACAAACACGGATGAGCAGGAAAAGTCTAACACATCATCGTGCCACTCAGAGTGGAAAAAGTTACTTGTTTATTTCTTAATCAGTCAGAATAGCCATAATTAGACCACCAAAATAAATTACACCAATAAAAAATTCAACCAATTCTATCTTCTTGTCGAAGTTAATTGCGTTATTTTTTCAAAATAATAACTTTTACAAAAAAAAAAAATACTACCGACTTCAAAGTAAAAAAAAAACACTGAAAAGTGCATAATAACTTTAATTTCGGAAGTCGGTGTTTCTCTATTAGTTTTGTCTCTTCGTTATTTAACACCAACTTCCGAAATTAAAGTTATTTTGCACTTTTCAGTGTTTTTTTTACTTTGAAGTCGGTTGTATTTTTTTTTTGTAAAAGTTATTTTACACTTTTTAGTTATGGTACCACCACTAAAAAGTACCCCTCAGCCAAACTTAAATACCTTATAGCCAGAGTGCATCTCATGACAATTCTAATAATCCCAAACACGGATAATTTACATTAATTTATTACAGAGTTCCGGTGCCTAACTTCAGGCTTCATCATCAAATCAGTTCGATATATTCCCCCTCGACTTTCACTCAGTCATCGACTACACGTATAAACAAAGCAATTACTTGTTACGACGGTTCTGCTGTGATCCTATGAAGAGTTCTGTTCCATATCTTCGAAGTTCATGATCAGATCATAAGAATATTTCTATGGGACCAACTCGGAAGCATAAACTTTCAATAAAAAAAAAATTTTCAAAATCAGTCCACAATTGACCGAGAAATCGGTGAACATACATAAAAAATAAAAATAAAAAACATACATTCAACCGAACATATAACCTCCTCCTTTTTGAAGTCGGTTAAAAATCACATGAAATAATGTACATAGATGACAACCACATCACAGATATAACATCAACGTAGGTGACAACAGACTGATGTCTTTATTTGAAAGACACTTCGAGCAGAAAGTTATGTATAGCACGAATCAAATGGTACGCCGAGGTAAAGGTCGAAGGGTAGGAATTAATCGATGATTCTAAAAAATGCTATACTTAAAGAGGATGCTATATGCACGCGAATTCTTTTTTGCAATTTTTTCTGAGATATAACGAGTGTTATAAGTTACTTATTATTACATTATAATAGTCATTTAAAGATGCGTCAAATTGGGTAGCCTACATAACATACTGTATTCTCTAAAGCGTTGATAAAAGGTAGGCACACACCTAGGTATATACCTCTTCATCTTGCCTTAGTGTGTCTATTTCGCCGGTTATGTCTAAGTGCCGTGTAATAGGGATAAGAGACAAAATATTAGATACTATTCGACTACAGTTTTACTTACTAATTTATGAAATGAACAAAACAACTTGCAATAATATCCTAAGAAAAGAATTTCTCAGGCTACCTTATAGCATCCACCTTAAGATGTTGTTAGCTTGTCCCCCCGGATCGATTTAATTGAGGCAAAGTTTAAGCGGGACGGTGGATGGTGCCTGTAAAACTTCGATTCGCGATCACTTCGCCGCCCGGCGCCGCCCGCCGGCGTCCGCCGACCGACCGACGGCTAACAACCGTTCCGTTAACAAAATTCACGGAACAATCTAATATGCAGATCTGGTAAGCCATGTAACACGCACGGCATACATTGTCTGTCATACTTGTCTTTTTTAAAGAACCGAACCGATCGTTTCTATTTGAGGGTACTTATAACAATTTTCAAAAGATATTTTTCATGTTTACGTAGAATATTTTGTGCATCATCTTTCTTCTACTGTTTATATATATATCAGTTATCTGTACATAACTAATAATAAAAAAATATTTGGCAGTCTGATTGTAACTGCTCAATTATTGTTCATTATGTTCATAAAAGAAAAATATACCAAAATAAATTGGTAGTAGTAGGTAGGTATTTACCTGTGTAGGGAGGTATCAATCCTAATTATAATAATACCTACACAAATAGACGTGGGTAGAAGTTTTGGCTAAGCCGTATCTTCGTCAAGTTGTTATTGAAACTCAATCGCAGACAGTAAAGCTAAATACGATCAATAGCAATAAAGAAATCTGTAAGAAGCATGTTTTTATTCAGAAATCTTTTTATGATTTATTTCGTATAACAATACCTAATAGTATCAATTACTCGCCTTTGTACATAAACTGTCTGTATCTCCATCATCGAGATATAAGTACGTTAGTACTTATATCTCGATGATCTCCATATATTATGTTATGTTTTTGTGTACAATAAAGAATTAAAAGATTAAAGAATTAGATATCACTATCGCATTTTGGTGAAGCAATTAATAATCTAAGCGAAAAGAAAAACATCTCCAATTAAACATTTTCAAAGTTTTAAAACCGAATAAGTTCGAGAAACTTAGTTACTTACATTTCAACAGATTCTATCTTAAATTAAATTGTAATTTAAGTTCAGTTCAAAACTATTCTGATAAAATGATGTAACTTGTACCGAAACTTGCTATTTAATATCGGACCCTCATTGAAGCGGCTCAGTAGGGTTTGAATAACTATTTCCAATAAGTAATAAGAATGACAGCAAAGGATCGGTTCCATCGCTAGGTTAAGCAGTCTTATACTGCATAGAAAGAGAAGAGAACGAAAGAGAGAAAATGATATTTGGTGTACATTAAAGACCTCCTCTCTAGGAAAGGCCGTAATCTACGCGGGCTCAGGGCAGCTTGGTGGATATCACGTCTTCGAATTTTTGGTTCTATCACATGCCAGTTTCCTCACGATGTATTGTTCCACTATTTTGAGAGCAGTGGGGATGAATTAAATTACTCAAAGCAATACGCCTGGTTGGGTTTAAACCCATAACCTACAACTCGTAAGCCTTCGGGGGCAGCCTGTACACTCATTCTATAAATTTGTTTGCAAATGAAAAAACGAGCTTAATATATTACATTGAGGTAGAAACGGTAGAAGATGTAAAGACTATAAGTCTCGTTTTTACATTGGCTTTTTCGTAACAAAAATTAAAAGCTCGCAAGAAGAGAAGAGATAGAACGAGGAAGGACGATTAAAATGGAAAATAGAATGTAGAGCGGCTAATGAGCTGTCTGACTTTTTTCATCAGAATTTATTGTGACCGCTCTTTATTCTAGCCTTTGACCTTAACAACACGCTAACCTCCCATAATTATATTAAAATCCTAAGATACGAGTATAGCAAGATTTGTTCAATGATTATTTGAGTCCTTGCAATCTCCCTAAGTTGTGAAGAGTTTGACTCTGATAATTATCTGGTAATATACTTTTTGAACACTCAATTCAATATTATTAAATTTTAAAACGATATAATTATGCAGAACATTTTGGGAGTAAAAAGACAGGACAGAATTCGGAATATTATACTGGGTTTTAAAACAGATATAGTAGACATAGACAAGAAGGCTGCCAGGTTCAATTCAGATTGAGCTGAACTCGTCAGCAGCATGTATGACGCTGAACAAGTCTCTAAACTAGCCAGCCCAGAAAGAGGCGGAGAGACCACCTGGACCCGTACCTTGAGCGCTGGATTGGTAAAAAATAAATGTTAATTTGAATGGTTTAAACAAGGAAAGAATGAGAAATAAAGTAGGTACCCACGGGAGGAGAGGTCATGTTGACCTCAAAAACTATTAAATAAAGAGAAATAGAATTATGATCATTTTAAAACGATGCATTCATCCGGCTTAAAACACGGACAGTTTACTTTTGATTGTCACTACGAGACAGATGTAACTTGCAATAACAACCTGGAACATAAAATGTGGAAAACGTTCAAAACGAAATTGAAAAATTTATAGTGATTCGCGAAGATTTGCGCGGTTGTTCCGTCTCAATATCTGGAACATGGGGGTTGGGCGACAAACCGCAGGAAATACGACAGCCAACGTTTTCTTTCTTTTGACAGTTTTTACGTAATATTATTTAATTGGGCAACTTTGGCTTAAATTAGTATTGTGATTTGTTTAAACCTATTCTTAACTATCATTTTATTTTTTTGCTCTTGTATATTACAATTTAAAATTAGCTCAGGAAACAGTTGATTTAATTCATAGGTAACTGTTGGTAACTGCATTCATAGCATAATTAAATTCCTCTTTATATTTATAAAAATTCTTGAAAATTTTGTGTAAATTAAACGCAACAAATTATTATCAAATGAGTATCTTTTCTGACTGACTGACCTGTATGTTGTTTTTTTATTTCAAATTAAGAATAACTTGATATGTGACTTGGTAAATATAATAAACAGTGTCCGACGGTGTCTGTTTCTTCAATCGTACTTAACACCCGCTTGTTAAAATTAAATTACTTAATAAAAACGGCAAATCTTTTCAGTTACAGGATTTGTTTGTTATCAGTGACTAATAAACCCACAAGAAATTTAATTAGATAACATGTAACTAATTTATTTATTTGTGTGTAGTCCTTTGCGGCAGCGGCAGGATCGTAAGGAATGTTTTTATGTAAGAAAACCTAAAAAAGGATTGGTTTTTACGTTTTAGTCAGACCAAGTTTTAAGTTTGTCTTGCTTATCCACTACAATTATCTAACTAAGCGATTGAAGTAACATCTTGATCAGTTTGTTTACTTATTCGGAATCAGTACTTAGGATTTTTCCTTTGTGCAGTACACCCTAAATTTCTTTAATGGTAAAAATTCAGACTGGTTTGAGTTCGAGCCAAATTGTCCGAGGCATCAGGGTGACTACGCACCCAAGTATAATGTTTCTTTTTATAGATGGACTCTGAAGTAGCTTCTGAAAAACTTTACAATCACGGAAGTTATTCTCTTACCCTTGAAATTAAATAAATATTAATTATTTAAGAATCCGTCCGTACAAAGTATTTTATGTAAATTATAAAGCCTGCACTGAAACATCACTACACGTAATTAAATCCATTAAACCAAAACTGTCTTTCATTTTTCCAAATAGCATCGGATATTAATTTCATTAAGAGCTCCGATCATTATCACAACAATCGCATCAGGGATATAATAAATTGAATTGCAAAGTAATAACATTATGCGTTGTACAAATTAAGTGTTAACCGCAGCCAGAATGACGTTTAATTTTAAACTATCGACGGGTGCGAGAAAAACTGATTTTCATTGTGGAGTGTGCTGGGCCGGCATCGCGGTCAGAAGTGTGGGTACGTGCTGTGTGGGCCCGCGCCCGCCGCCCTTCCTCGGGAATTTAATGGAACCTTCTACACTTTTCTGACCGCCTGGTACTATTTGGCATTGACTTAGGGGAGCTGTCTGACGATTTGTTGGCCAATTCTCTCGAAGAAACTGAATGAAATGTTTGTTTGTGTTCACCACACTTACATGCTTGCGACTTCAACAGTTTATGATATGCTGTAGCTTTATTTTCTTCAAATAATGTAATCACAATAATAGTATTAAAAGAACTTCATATTATCGTTATCGAAAACAAGAATTATGGATAATCAAATATTATGAGACTTTTTGTTTGAATATGTATAAGAATTTTATGCGTAAGTAGCCGAGGTGAGAACACTTGGCATAAAAGCTCAATGTTAAACTCAAGTTTGATTGAACTTTCTGAGATAGTCTTCGATCGAAGTCGTTACTACAGAATGGAATGGCTGGAAAATTAGAAACCTGCGCTATATTGAAAGGTGTTTCTCCACGATATTATATACCTACCTACTTATACTACAAAATACTTTGTATAAAATTTTACACGCTAGACTAAAGTAAACTGTGACTTAACGACTCATATAAGATAGCCACATGATCTAGCAGGTACCGCGCGTGCTTTAGGGGTTATAACTTGTTCCTGCCAATTTGTTACCTTGCATTGTAGGTACGTAGGATTTTAATTGGAGTGGGTATCTTTCCATTGTTTTTAATTGCTTCTGACTTTCATATTTCATACAATTGTCAAAGTTCAAGGTGGTTTTAATTTAATTATTAACAGAGTAATAATTAATTTTCCACGACGAAAAATGCTGTTTAAAAAGACTTAGATGAAGTTCCAGCCGGTTGAGTAAATTTAAAATTTAAGATAGATAGTGTCAAAAAGAAAATATTACCCGTCAGATTTTCTTTAATTTTGAGGCAATAAAAAAAACATATTTTAAAAGTAGATTCGACCAAAGCAAAGCTATATTTATTTTATATAGGTCTCGCGACCTAAATAATATCAACAGGGAATAGAGCGTGCTCTTAAAAAATGTTATTAGCAGTTTTAATAACATTTTTAGTATAAAAGGAACGTGGAATGATGCTCATATTTTTACATCTCTTTCATCAAGAGCTTTTCACGTTACGCTATAAATAGAACTCAAAAAGTAGAGGAAATTAGTTCCACGACTTTAGAAAACGAACTAAAAGCGCTTTCATTACTTTTTCAATTTTAATAATAGAACCATATTTTTTCAAAAGTTAAATAAAGTTTCTGTAAACTTAACTAAAGGTCAAGAGATAATATTTATCGAAGAAGTAACTTCTAATCTTGAGTAAAATATTCCTTCACTTTTTTCAGCTCATCTTTACAGCGCGTGTCGTTGTTTATCTTGTTATCACCCCACAATAATCACAACGCTTACAAATTGAAAGAGAGAGTTGGGACACCGAAACCCGCTTTCCCACATTCCAACGATAAAAGGGAAAACCGTTCCAACTTTGAGCTGAAACGGGACGGGGGATAAGGAATTAGCGAGGGTGCGAGCAGGCGGTAAAATGAATGTAAGGGCTTACCTCCTTGATGGTCCTGGTAGCCTGGTAGCTCGTTACAGGTCGCGTAACGTTGTCGCGGCGAGCGTGGCCGGGCGCAGCGGGCGAGCAGTTGCGACGGCTCGGCGGCGCGGACTGCAAACGCAACGCAATCCGCCGGGGGTGGTGCATTTTGTGCAAGCGAGACTGCAACGCCCGCCCATTTGCCTCGTGCCTCACTTTCCCATTTCCCGCCCTACTGTTCCTTTTAACTTGGAAAACTTACATCCAACACTTAACTGGGAATTGTAATTAAACACCTGATTGAATTGTTCAATTGATTCAAGTTTGTGATTCATTTACGGAAGTTGCGATACGTGAAAGCAAACTTTTAGGAGCTTTT
This sequence comes from Mythimna impura, assembly GCA_905147345.3. Lineage (NCBI taxonomy): Eukaryota > Metazoa > Arthropoda > Insecta > Lepidoptera > Noctuidae > Mythimna > Mythimna impura. The sequence goes on from LR990351.1 coordinate 17,762,075, forward strand.
ACAAATCAAAAAATTTGCGATATACCCTTTTTTGTGCGATAGATTTAAAGGCGCCAGACGGTTTGTAATGAGTGGAGACGTTACTTGAAGTAAGATGTCTAGTTGTCGTACTTACAGAGTGTTCTCGGTCGGGGCGGGCCCGCCCACGCGCCCGTCGCCTATGGTGACCGCCCGCCGCCGCCGCTCCCCACGTGTCGCGTTGCCGAGGCTGCCGGCATTTGCTCAAAGTATCACATATTATAAGATAACTGATAACATTATTAAAAATTGCGTAGAGAGTAAAAATAAGGTAAAACAGAAAAAAAAATTGTGATCCTGGCGTGTTAACAATTTCGGTAAGTTATGCTTGCATTTTCTAAACCAGATCGACTAATTAGTCGAGACACCATAAGTGCTTGAATTCTCACAAGTTCTGGATAGAGGAAACGTTTATAGAAGATAGATGAAAGCAATTTTATCGTTAAATCCATAATTTACCTTTACCATGCATTCCTTCATACCAGCCATTTCGCATAAATAAGTAAATTGATTTATGAAGAAGGTTTCAGTCCCTCATATTAATGTGCCAATCAAACTGAGCTGATTATGGCCCTCTGCCCAGTCCTGTCGTAACCCACATATGTGTAACGTACTTAAGCCACAAGTTTTCCCACACTGTGATATCATTAGTTATATCAATCAAACCTTTAATCTAATAATTATTGACGTCCAAGTCTTTGAAGGTAACCTTGCATTTAATTCTATCGATGCTCTTTGTGTTTGTTTCTGAAAACTCACGTATAATGTTTATGTTTATTTACTTATGTATTAAACATATAATTTCGAGAAGTGACCTACCTCAATTTGTGTTTGGGAAGCTGGAAAAGAAGTTTGAAGAGAAGAAATTCTAAGGGTATGCTGAAAGTCTTGACCCATTTTTTCAACTAGAAGATTTACTTAAAACAAAACTTTCTAGTTGTTTCAATCATTTTGTTTTAATTAATTCATTAACGCTCAGGCGGTAGCCGGCGCCCGGAAGCCATTGTCTTACTATTGTGTCTCTAATTACGCACGTCAAAAGGTTAAAGAGGTATTCTGGTTAGTAGACTGTGATTTTTTTAAGCATAATTTACATAATTCATAATACAATTCAAAAAGAAAAACCCTAGTTTTTCTCTGTGAGAGCTTGTAAATATAATATTGACTGCTGGCATTAAATGTCGTCAAGTGAAGACGACACTGTAAGAAGGCATAATATAACCTCTGCGAAAATCTTTCTATGTGATTTTAGAGCATTATTCTCTGTTGACAACATGTTTGCACATTTAATACTTACTATATTATTATATATATTAAAGGATTAGTCATAGAAGATCAAGTGAAACATGTCCGTGTATGTTTGTTATTTCTTCACATGCAAACGGCTGGACGGATTTGGATAAAATTTGGTATACAGATAGACTATGTCCTGGAATAGCACATAGGATACTTTTTATTTTGTGAGTAAGTATGTTCCCTTGGGGAAATTTTCTTCTTTCACGGGGGCGAAGCACTAATAATAGAATATGTTAGATGAGACCTATCAAGAGACACAATGAACTAAGAGACATCTTGTATTACAATTGTAGACAGCAATCTTAAAAGCTCAGAATAAAAGGCTTATTGATTGATTAATTATATTTATTTAATTAATCATATCATCATTAACATTTTAATAAATATTCAGTCTATCTTTTGACAATTGTGTAATATTATGTGGAAATAAATGTAGTTAAAATAGGTACACTTTTTTTTCAGTGACAATAAGTTGCATAAATGGGTTGACATAAATGTCTATGAACTGGCAACATAGTTTAAAGTTGAATGTAAGAAAAGTAGTGTATAGTTAAACTTATTTGGACGTGAGTGCAGAAACCAATAACTTGTAAGTTTACTCACAAAGTTCACACTGAGGTCGCTGATAAGTAAAAAATACTTCTGCACTTCTTGCACGTGCATCTGGCAACATTGTATGATATTTTATTGAAATAAACTTGAAACTTTTTCTAGGAAATGCGTGTTTGCTGACGTAGGAATAGTGTATACCTATGAAGGTAATTTTGATTTGTTATTTAGTAAAAATTGTGTCCTTAAGGTAGCGAAATATTAAATAACACGATTTTACAAGATTGCTTCAAAAAAGGGGAATTAGGTAAATATTTATTTGTTTAACGATGTGATGAAGAATGGGAGTAACGAAGTCTCGAGTAACAGCTAGTAGATAATAAATAACATATTTCCTATTGTATTTTTTTTAATATAGTCATGATGTACCATTTTGGAATCCTCATGATAAGCTCTTCCATTTGATACTCATATTGCAGTATTAATTATTTTTTTGTACTTTAAAGTATAGCGTCTCACAGTCGTTATGTTTTTTTTTTTTTAACGTCACCTATCTAAGAACACTTGGGTTATCAAGACAAATCTAACGATATCTTAATTATGTAAATCCGTTCAGCGTTTTGGAAGATATGAGGTAATAAAGAATATTACATACATACAAGATACGCGCGAAAAACATAACCTTTCTTGCAGTCGGGTAAATACAATTTTTATAAAAGAACCAATTCAAACTCTTCAAAGACAAATTCAATAGCTTCAATAAATCACATGTCAAATATGTAAAGTATCTTGAACTCTACATTATTACGCACTCACTTGTTGTGTCCCGTCGCGACATAACGAATGAATTCATCTCATTTGAACTGAAAGGCTGGCAACACTTACGTCGTAACGTCATTACCATAAAGAAAACCGACAGCTTATACACCACACGCGTCTACGTAGGGTTGTAGAATCTTGAGAAAAAACAAATATAAAAACTTAGTACAATACATTACTGTTATTTCATTTGGTAATTGTAATTTGTTATCACAAATTACAATTACATGTATCTATAGCTATACTTATAATAGTATAAAGTGAAAGACTTTGTTTGTTTGATTAAACACGCTACTTTCAGGTACTAGGTTAGATTTCCCATTTGTTAACCGACTTCTAAAAAAGGAGGAGGTTCTCAATTCGGATGTTAGTATTTTTTTTATGTTTGTTCCCGCATAACTTCGTCGCTTGCCAACCGATTTGAAAAATTATTTTTTGTTGGAAAGGGTATACTTTCCAAATAGTCCCATAGTCACCAAGTCAGGATCTGATGATGGAATCTTGGCGAAATCAAGGGAACTCCTCAAATATTATAGGCAAATTTCTTCTATACTATTTAGAAGAAATTTGCCTTTGAATTTTTTTTTATTAGATTTTGGTATTTTCATCGAGGACTTTAGCATTTACAGTCAAAAAGTAACATTTGATGACGTGGAACTGATGAAAAAGGCCAGAAATGGTCAACGGAACTTCATACTCACATAGATATGACAATGAAGATAGTTAAGCGACTATGACAATAGAAATAATGAATGGTTCTAAATAGTTACGTTGAAAATGGTATCATCGAAGTGATCTGATGATGATGATGGAGCCGGAAGGTAGGCACTGGAACTCCGTAATTAATCAATGTAACCTAGCCGTGTTTGGACTTATTAGAATTGTCATGAGATGCACTTTGGCTATAAGGTACTATCGAGCTGAACTGATGATGGAGCCAGAAGGTAGGCACAGGAACTCCGTAACTAATCAATGTAACCTAGCCGTGTTTGGGCTTATTAGAATTGTCATGAGATGCACTGTGGCTATAAGGTACTATCGAACTGATTTGATGATGAAGCCGGAGGGTGGAAGGTAGACACAGGAACTTCATAATAAAACAATGTAACCTACCAGTGTTTGGGTTAATTGGAATTATCATGAGAAATAGGCACTCTGTTTATAAGTGTATCGCAACTTAAAAGTGTGAATAAAAATTTTTTTACAAAAAAAAAAATAACCGACTTCACTAAAAAAGAACACTAAAAGGATCAAAATAACTTTAATTTCGGAAGTCGGTGTTAAATAAAATACAAATAATACCGAGAAACACCAACTTCCGAAATTAAAGTTATTTTGATCCTTTTAGTGTTCTTTTTTAGTGAAGTCGGTTATTTTTTTTTTGTATTATATATTCGTAGTTAGATTAAGTATAAATAGTTAAGTAGTTAATATTTAAGTTACTTACGCACAATAATATAATTGTTACATTACATTGTTATTATAGATAGATAGATAGATAGATAGATAGATAGATATATTCTTTATTGTACACCAAAAATACAAATTACATTAGGAACTTAAAATATTAAGTTAATAAGTTGCTACTTATTATTAAGTTGTTATTTACATAAGTTTATTTGAAAAGTAGAAGGCTGAATGCTTGTCTAATTTTACGCTGCGTAGCGGTCGTAGCAGTCGTAGCTACTCAATTATTTTGTTAAATAGTTATATTATTTATATCTATAATTAAATAGATATCTACTTCTTTTGTCATTATAAGAATCGAGGATCGTTGCTTTGTTAGATACAATGTAGAGCGATTATGAAAGACTTTTTTAACATATTTATAATCTCGTGTCCGTCGTAGCACTCGTAGCGCTCGTAGCGAAGCTTTCGTAGCAACTTTAACTTTATATTTTTATCAAGTAACGATACATAGATGGATAGTATTTACTTTATTGTATGCTAAAATTAATGTACTTTTTGTTATTCTGAGATTGCTGTGTCTGAAAGCATAAAATATTACACAAGAATTTTTCATATGACAATAACCTTGAACATACTCGTACTGCTGCATGCGCCCGGATAGAGCCCCGCTGACTTTTAAATCCATTTTCTTTGCAAAATATTGATTAATTTACACATGCTATATACATTCTGAAGAACACTTAACCAGCTATTTTTTTGTATAAACATGTTTCTAAAGATCAAAGCCGTTTGAAAGGAAATGGGAAATGAGCGAAAAAATATCATGTTGTTAAATATTTTTTTTATACAAAGTACGAAAAAATCATTTATGTTGATAATCTATGATAAACATTTTTTTTTTCAAATCTATCAACTCAACCGTTACTGAGGAGTAGGCTTCAGAAAGTTACTGTTTTATGGCACTGCTCGGGCGCTAGGGCCCGAGCAGTGCCATAAAAGTCATGAGTGAATAGGTTACTTCTAGGCAAGCGTGCTCCATCGACGGCCACATTCTCGCTTTCCATCAGGTGAGATACTGGTCAGGCGCGAGCTTATCAATAATAAAAAAATGTACGGACCAAAGATTTCTCTGGTCTCCACTTGAAACTAAATATTGGAGCGAGTGCAGAACAAATTTATTAGATATCTCTATATGAGGCTCTATGGCGTTTACCCTTTCTTTGCCCTAATGTATCCCACCTTATACCTTATACCATGTACTTAGAGTAACAAGGGAATTTGCTCTTGTACTTTATATTTTTAAAGTAAAACTGTTCTATCTATTTGTTAATACCTATATCGTCGCTAACACACCAGGCGCGAATATTACGATACTTATAATATAAGCTCTTTGTATCTCATTAAAGTGAACTGTAATAATTGTTCTTATGAGAAATAAAATTCTTTAAACCTATACATATATACAGACGGGACGTTGGAACCACGGGCACTCAGAAGGAAGGTTTTTGTTAATATTACATTTTTTATTTTATTGATTTATTAGTCTGTAAGCTGTCTGTAAAATAAAATAAATAAATAAATCTTCACACAGACTTATTTGTGTAAGAACAGCAATTTAAACTGTAATATTCGCCATCATCTTTCTTACAATTTGTCGGTCCTTTAGGTACTTGTCGCTATATCAAGCGTGTTTAACATATTCAGAGCGACTTGGAAATCTGTCGCATGTTGGGAGTGAATCTTCCCGGGTCACTGGGCATGTTACAATCTATTGTCGTGATACCGAAACTTTGTAAATGTTGGATATTTAAATTACATTGTTGCTTGGCATTGCACGACAGTAAGATTGGTATTTTTTATCACGTATACAATATCTTTTTAGACTGGCTGAATTAATGTAAAAAATGCTAATTATATATTAAATTCGAAGTTTTAAATAGGGAAATCGAACGACTGTTACTGTTTGAATTATATTAAAAATCTAAAAAAAAAACTTCTCGACTAGTTCTATGATATTAAATTACATATAAACCTATATATTCTATATTATGTAATATCTGTATAGATTATATAGGTTTATATGTAAATGAGAGATTTGTATTTTATATTTTTGTTTGTAACGAATAAACTCAAAAACTACTGAATCGATTTTTAAAATTCTTACACTAGAATAATGCTATTTTATCACTTGTTGATATAGGCATATATTTTCTACTTTACAGATTTATAAAAAAATATAATTTTATTTCACAGCAGTATTAAATTATTGATTTTCCATCATTATTCATTTTAGTATAGGGCAATACTTACATACATAGAATAATAGGAGTCTATGTAAGTATTGATTTACGTCGGAAAACCAATAATTTTATTACCTTCGTAAGACGGAAAATAAATTCAAAATGATTAAAAAAAAGATTATTTATCTGTGACAAAATAATAATAACGGCTTTACTTCACGTTTCTGAAAGAGCGCAAACAATGAGTTCAAACATGAAATTAATTTGCTGGAAGTCAAACTAAACGAAAATGCGACAAAGGTGTTAGAAACAGGCCTATAAGTCTTGGCACGCACACCAGCGCTGTGAGGGACCGCTAAAACTACAAATTGAGCTCTAACTAGCAATTTCTCGTCAACGTCGATGCGATGTCATTGATTTCAGTTTCACACTACAATGACAAACATCCTTCTATTGAAAACCCTAGGGCTGTCTAAACATTTAAGAAGAAAATTAATTTCATCAAAGAAAATGGTTGAAACTGTTGTGCTGTAGATTTTTTTTTTTTAAGTGGATATTATCAAATGGCTGCTCCAGGTCTAGGGTGGAACGAGAAAGCGTGTCAGACTTTTAGTGCGCTTTGCGTTCAAGGGCACGGTCACCTCTTGAACCGTTTCCGCAGCCCTAGCAGGCATTGGCCCTGTTGAACCTATTCAGGTTTACTGATATTTCTTTGAGGCACGCGTGGAATATTACGCGCCGTCGACTCGGGCCTGGTCCTTGCCAGACGGCTGGACGGCGAGCTATGACTTCCACACTCCCTTAAAAACGAAAGATTTACTTGATTTTAGATCCAATTGTTTAGCTTGTTTTGAAATACACCAAGTGCAACCTCATTTTGTGTCCAGGCAATCTCTGTCCATTCCTCCAGGTTGCCTGAAAGAGATCGCGTAATGCGATAAAGCCGCCAATAGCATGTTTTAAATTAAAGGCTCCAATTGTGTCATGTATTATCTTGGTGTAAAATAAAATAAAGTACATATAAAAGTGCAATAATCAGCCAAAAACCAGATATCTTTAGAATTTGGTCGATACGTGTCCCATCCCTGGTTGCTGTCACAGGTAACGCAACGCACAGTTCCCACAAAGATTCTGGTTGTGATGTCCGTTCCGAGACCGGTTATTACCGGCTGAAATTAGGCGCCGATCGACGCCCGCGGCAACTCCATCATGGGGCTCGTTCACACTCACGGTGCGTGGAAATCTTAAAGGACTAATTTATGCTCAATGTTTTTAATTGAATTTTGTATTTTTAGTGTTGTGTAAAATACAGAAAAAAAAAATGGTCATTATACTTGAATTCACGTAGGTAGATACATAAAGTTTAAATATTTTTTAAAGTATTCCATCTGTTTCTTGTGCGAGAAACACAGAACTGGTTGATTTGCTGACATTTCTTTTGAGTTTGGAAATCATCAAATTGCTCCTCCTACTTGGGGTGGAGCGCCAGACTTTTAAGGTATACACGCTAGAGTTTACCTCACAGGTTTGCTTGTAAAGTAGAATTTTACAGGTAAACAGGAGCCGAGAGAGTTTGTACAGGTTTACCTTTATGGATATGTTCTCTACGCAGCTCAAGCTTACCTGACGTGCGTAATTGTAGAGGCATATCTGTCAGGTACACCCTAACCTTTATGAACTATCTAAAACCCACCAGTGTTTCTTTAGTTGCTCTTTGCGTCCAAGGTCCCCGCTAACTCTGTCAAACCATTCTGCAGTCCACTGTGACGCTCGGGGATGCTTTGTCCAGCAGTGGACGTCATTTGGCTGAAATGATCGGTGCATCTGTAAATTTGTGGGATTTATATTTTTTTATGCAGTTTTAATAACCTAGCCTATTATACAAATAATAAACCCAACGGTTTTTAATTATTTAAAAAGTCAAATTGTGTGAGTCGACTTCGGACTTTTCTTTGAACAAAACGTTTTCCAGCATTTTCCAGCAGTGTGTCAGGTTCCTAATATCGGTCAGGTCAGTGTTTTGAGCGAATTGTGATCGTGCGCTCATAGTTCCATTATTCTATAGGGTTATGACAAAGCAGCTTAAAGATAACTCGTTAGTGAAACGCTAGTTTTGCGCAGCGCATTAGCGAAATCATTTCATTTCCATTTGTATTGTGAGATCAGTTTCAATATATGTACATAGAAAGCGGTGCAAATGTAATTGTATTACTGAAATACAGGAAATGTCAAAGTTGAAAAAATCTTTTTTGCTTTTTAGATAGCATTGTTTGAATTGTACCTACGTAAAAAAATATTTAGGTTAATGTAAAAATATTGAGTAAAATCAGGTTCAGATTGATCTATTTACGAAAGATACTTCCTGGGACAAGCATATTTACTAATTATAACATGGAAATGCATCATATCACTCCTATAAAAAGTCTGGTGAAATATTAGTTTCGATTTACGTGAATATCTGTATTATTTGGCACAGTAATTAAATTGGATATTTTTATAGTAAATTAGAAAAATAGAGTCATCATCTTCCTGCCCTTGTCCCATCTTAGTTGGGGTCGGCACAACATGTTTTTTTCTTCCATTCTATCCTGTCAACCGTCATGCTATCACTAACTTCCTTTTCTTTCATATCACTGTTCACACAATCACAGAGTATATGCCTTATATTCTCACCATTGGATTTTAGTTTCCGTAATCAGTCCATGATGAATCATTAAACTTACTTAGGTATTTTTGGTTTTTCTATTCTAATAATACATAATTAATGAAAGTTTTGAGTTAAAGAAATTTTATATATATTATGGTAGGTATACCACTTCACTGTAACTTCAGACATCAATTAAGCTTTTCACTCAATTATTGAAACTATTAAGTACTTAAGTAGCTTCTTAAAAATCTTTTAATGAAAAAAAAAAATTAAATATTGTAAGATAAATATTTGTTTTATTTGAATAGGTACAAATAAGACTAAAGATTATATCAGCCCTTATCGTCACTACTGGGCAAAGACCTTCCTCTACTGTTACCACTTCTGATATGTTCTTTAATAGAAGTGGAAACAGTAGAGGAAGGCATTGTGGCTCAATCAATTCTAACATAGTCTAAATAGTTAACCATACATTACCCAGCACTAGCATTACATTCTTCTTCTTAGCGTATCGATGGCAAAACTAGTTAAATTCCTTGCCTGGCCCAGTATTCGGCCACGGCAATGCCGTCCGCTGATGCTGTCATTAGGTCCCTACGTGAACAGGTAACAGGGCACGTGATGCATGATCGAAGGTGGGACATGGTCTGCGGTCAGCATTACATTAAACACATATCATATAACAATTGAATTACATTCAACATTCATCACCTAGCACTAGCATTACATTAAACATACATCACATTGCACTAGCATTACATAAAAAATACGACACCTAGCACTAGTATTACATTAAACATACATGACTTAGTACCAAAATTACATGAAACATACTTAGTACCAGTACTTCATTAAACATTCGTTACTTAGCACCAGCACTACATTAAACATATATCATCTAGCTTCAGCATTACATGAAACATACATCACCTTGAAAAGCTCATGTTTTCCTTCGGCCGCGCACTTGAACGGCCTTGTCACCGCTGCGGACGATCGAAGCAGCACTAATTGGAAAGCGACAATCCTATTTCGTTGATTACTCGCCTCTGATTCACGTGTAGCGTTACAAATTCGTTCCGACAACTGTGTTACACTCTCTATGTGTGATGAACGCAATTCCATGAGATCAATATCATTGTTTTTGAGTACAGTCACGAGCATTAATAGGTACACATTAGTGATGCAATGGAAGTGTCTTAACGGAAGCAGAAACGGAAACAGATGTCAAAAGTAAATCTTAGCGGAAGCGGAACTTATTTGGAACGTATTACTTACTATTACGACGACTCACTTTTTTATTATGATTATTTTTATTGTGCTTTTGATTACAATATTGACTGGTCTACACTGTTTTACATAATATCTATTAGTAATACTGTAATATGGAAATATTGTAACATCAACCACTTTTTTTAAAAGAGTAACCATGTAGTTTCTTGCCGGTTCCATAGGAAAATCGCAACACTGGTACACATTAAGTGAAATTCAGAATTGATTTTCTATAAGTAAGAAATTTTATCATAGGGTGTTTTCGTATTATCCAGCTAGATGGATAAAGGGCGGATTTCTGAATTGAGTATTTTGACTTAAGAACGTCTCAAACCATTCTTAACTGCCAAATTTTGACAGGTTTTCAGGGCAAAGAAGAGTTTGAGTAATTCTCAACTTCGAATGCTTAAATCAGAAACCGAGGGATAATCATCATTTTTTTATGAAGTGTATAGCTACAGTATTCCATCTTAAGTACTAAATAAAAGCTTTCCAAGGAAACGGTATCTAGCGGTAAAGTAACCGACAGTATATTCTTTATTTTTTTTTATTTTTTCGCCACTCTAGGAATTACGTACTCCTTCAGCGTGGTTTACAAAAATGTAAAGTATCTGTAAGTCATGCACATATATGTTTCGTGCGGAAATTGAACCCGTGACACGCACCAATCTCTCAACCACAGAACTATTATCTAGGTTTTTAAACATTTTGTGTAAAACTAATCCAGTAAAGATCTCTGAAAATCGCATATTTTGCGTTATATCTTTTTTTTTCGCATCAAACATTGCGTTGGATGAAATAACAAGCTTTTGATAAACTGCTCACTTTGACAATAGATGGATCGGGAAAGGGCCTCTAAAGAGACCGAATCTTACAACTTACAAGCAATTCTTGCTTGTGCGAATGTTTTTGTTCATGACTGTACACATAAATACATACCCACATCAAGTTGTAATTGAACGATATTAGGTCCATGATTTGCGATGGGAGTAGATTTTAATATGCTGATTTGGTTGTCCACGCAATTGTAATTTATTTTGTTGTTTTGTAGATGATTGCTTAGGATTTATTTATTAATTTTACATGGTTGTTAGTTACATTGTTTTTTTTAAGGTGGGAAATCTTGTAATGACTTCTCCCACTCTAGGGCTGACCGGGAGTGCATTTCAGACTTTTACTGACTAAAACTCACCTGTGTTCCTTCAATTGCCCTTTGCTCGGTCCAGACGGCCAGACGGTGAGATACCCATTGCTCGTCGTCCGCAAGCCCACGCCTACGGTGGCTGGTAGTCAGGGTCGGGCTCTCAGCAGCTGGAGCATGAGGATATCCGTTCGATCGCCGTTTTAGTTACATGGCAGGAATATAAATCAATGTATGCTACTACAATAAAAGTTATTATTTTATACCCTACAGCAATAAGAGGTCCCTTTCAGTATACTAAACATTAATGTCGCAACAGAACTCTGCTTTCGCTTTCGCTTCTGCAGAAGTTCCGCAAGCTTTTTTATTTCCGTTTCCGTTTCTGGTTCCGCAAACTTTATAACAGAACTCTTAACAGAAGAATACAACAGGGAGCGCGGGGGTGAGGGCCCCGGAGACGACTGGACACGACGGAAAAGGCGTGGAGAAGGGGGGGCGGTACAGAAACGTGTCGCAGCGACTTTCTTTGTTTATAATAATATATTATTATTATTTTTTTGGTTTTTCTGCGCATCACCACGCCTCGTGACGTTTAGCGTAAGCGCGTAAATCTTCTGTTGTTTTTTCTTGTGTTTGTTGTTTGTTTTGTTCTTCTGTTGACAATAGTTCGTCAATACTTATCAGCTCCCCTCAGCAGTGTAGCCAGTGAGCAATTATTTAGCGGAGCTGGTTTAATATATGAAGAACACGGAAACAGACTCAAAGGTATAAAAGCGGACAAATTACTTTAAAAAATATAATTTACCTCTGTTTAATTTCGAGTACTGTAGTAAGTAAAGCACAAAATACAAATTTAATTCCTCAAATCTTAAAAAATTAAATTGTGTTTTTTCTTCATAGTATTAACACTTCCGCTTCCGCTAAGATTTACTTTTAACATCTGTTTCCGTTTCTGCTTCCGTTAAGACGCTTCCGTTGCATCACTTCTAAACGCTAACAATATTTTTTAGACATTCTAGAATCAGTGTCGACACGGTTGGCACAGTGGTGGAGCTATTGGCTGCTGCAGCACGGAAAAAATATTTGTATGGTCTACAGATATTTATTCCAGGTCCTGGTGTCTTGTGATTTGAATTTACATGTTTATAAACGCACCTTACCTTGTTTTTATTGTTTAAAATTATGATATTTTCTTTTATTTTTTGGTTTAGTTTTTGTTTATGTTTGTCTCTGTTGAGGCCGCCGTCAAAATGCGACAGATAACCTAGACAGCTGTGTTGTCTATGGTCCTAGTGGTGCAACACAGTTATGCCCGATACACACATGGCCTGTCAGGGAACTTGGTTTTTGTATTTTTGAAACAATTGTGCGTCTATTCAGGCAGAATAAACATGTTTTCTTTCTTTTCTTTCTTTCACCTACGACAAAGGAATAATTCCTAGTGTGGGGCAAAGTTTTTAAAAGACTGTAACTATAGGTAGTACTTGAGTTAAGTCGGTCAAATAACTTCTCCCGCTCTGGGTGGAGCGAGAGGGGAGTAATTGACTTAAACTCATCTGTGACCTTCAGTTGCCTTTTTTGCGTTCCGGGACCACGCTATCCCTTTCAGATATTCACTTTTATAATAGCGGACATCGGCCCTACAGGGCCAAACGGTTTGCTGACATGTCTTAGTTAGTTGCATGATTTTTTCGGAAAAAGAAGAATAACGGCTTGATAATCTACTTCTTACCACCTTACTTCTTACCAGCCCTCACGGAATACGTCCAGGTCGTCTTGTCACCTCGTCCTGACTGGCTTCGACGGCATCGTCCGTCTTCTGGCATCCATTGATGTGCTAGAAGGCGAATAGATACTTTTGCTTAGCTGTAGGATACATACATATACAAAAAAATACAATTGAAGTATCTGTTTGTAATGCTAAAACAACAGCATTTTACTAAATGTATTCGAAACTAAACATAATAATGTTTAAAAAGTTAGTTTGTTTGTCCGGTCCAATCCACGAAACAACTGGATCGATTTTGACAAAACTTTCACTGTCTTTTTTGGAAATGAATAAGGGTTCCGTGAGTTGGTAATTTGTGCGGTAATACAAGTTTGTCGCGTACAAAATCACGGGCTACAGCTAGTGAGAGAATATTTTCCTAATAGTTTAAATAAATAAAATATTGCCCTTACGTAATGTTACCTTCAAGAAAGGCAATTAAGTGTTTCTTGGAAAACAGTGGCAACTCTTTGAAGCGCGATATTGTAAAAAGATCAAAAATATTTTAGAATGTCTCTGTTTATATTTGATACAATTATACTTTTCCCGCGTCTGCACTCCAAATTGAATTGTGCATTTTACTGTGATAACAAGTTATTTAAGTAAGTAAGTAATAAGCTTATCGTACTCAGCAACAGTAGGTTACATTCAAGTCAGTTAGTCAACGGATTATCGTACTCCGATCAGAAATTCCATTGATGTTTCATTCCATTCCATTCCGTTCCATTCCATCAAATCAATACTTCAAGTGCCATCCACTTCTACTAGTATCTGTACATATATTAGATTGTTCAGAAACAAACAGATACACTTCGAATTTGGATGTATTCAATTCAGAGAGACCTTTTTTCTAGTAGGAAATCAATCAATTACTTCTTCTACTCTAGGGTGGAGCAAGAGGGCGTGTCAGACTTTTATTGACAAAAATCACCTGTGTCCTTCAGTTGCCCTTTGCGTTCCAGGACCACGGTATCCCTTTAAAACATTCGCTGTGGCAATAGCGGGCATCTACTCTACTGAGCCCTACGGTTAAAACTGACATCTCTTTGAGGCGCGCGTGGAACATTACGCACCGTCAACGAGTCGGGCTCGGTTCTTACTGGATAGCTGGACGGCGAGCTACCCATTACTCGTCGTCCCAATATCCCTGCATTTCCAGAGACCTGATACCCGTAACTCAAGTTCAATCTTAGCTTGGGTATCACAGTGGTGTATAGTATAACACTATTAACTTTTAATTTAACATGCCAAGCCACGGAGCGACTTATAATAAAATTGTACAGCAGGATATAAAGTTTTTTTTTAAGTTTTTTCACGTCACCGAAACCGACACACGACCGACATTGACGTAGTGTAAACATCTTAAGATGTACACTAAAAATCTTTCCTGATGGCTACAACCCGGGAATCTTTAAGTCAAGAGTGATTAGGTTACTTTTAGGTAAACGCGCTCCATCGTCGACCGCATCGTCGCTCTCCATCAGATGAGATAGCGGTCAAGCGCGAACCTATCAAGAATAAAAAAATAAAAAATAGCCTATAATTATTCTGTGAAACCTAAATAAATTAGAGCTCCAGGAACCTACGACGCTTTTTGACTCATAGAGAGGCTTTTCAGTTACACAGTTTCCTAAATCGCCAGGTATGTAATGACAGTTGTCTCTTTTACGCAACCTGTCTGGAGCAATGTTCAAAAAGCTAAATGATTAATAGATTGTCTCACTTACTTAGGCTATCTATCTAAAAAGTATATAAGTAAACTTAAAATAATTAAAATTGAAAGTATATCTCAGTATTTTATTATTCTCAGTAACAGAGCTATTTCAATGCCAAGAAGAAAAAAGGCAAAGTCAAGTCAAAGTCAAAAGTTTTGACTTGACTTTGACTTTTTTCTTCTAGAAAAATAAAGTGTCAAGAACTCATTGAAATTATCATTAGCAAAGGTTACTCATATATCCATGGTCTATTTAACAAAGGTACATTTATTGTACTCCAAGATAATAAATACTATAATAGGAACTTTATTTTGTCTGGTTATAATTCAATCGATATAAAATGGGCCCTAAGCAGTCTACCTTAAGCTGTTGATCCCCGCAATAACGCCGGCTTTAACGCGCCATTGTCTTTCTATTGTGTCTCTAATTACGCTATTAGATAGGTTAAAAGAAGATGGTATCTTCTTTTTTTGGAGTGGGAAATTATTAACCTTTTGAGTGCGTAATTAGAGACACAATAGTAAGACAATGGCGCGTGAACGCCGGCGTTAATGCGCGGATCAAAAGCTTAAATAACTTCTCTCGCTCTAGGTGGAGCGAAAGGGAGCTTCAGACTTTGACTGACTAAAACCCACACGTATTTTTTCAGTTGCCCTTTCCGTTCAAGGGTCAAGATGATTCATTCAAACAATTCAGCTCTCCGCTACCATCTTTCTTACTGGCTAGCATTTTACCAGTTATGAACTGTACCCATTAAAATAAGACAATTGCAAAAAAATAAAATCCTTAGCCCAAAATTTCTTTGAGTAGACTTCTTGTCTTTACAGATGCACCGGAATAACAGTCTATGTTAATATCATATCAAAAGGAAAGATTTCTATTTTTATAATTTTGTTTGTTAAGAATAAATTCAAAAACTTCTTGACCGATTTTAAAAATTCTTTCACCTGAAAATGAATGTTTTTTTATCACTGATAGGCACTTTTTTGTTTATTTTTAGAGGTCCGTACCTCAAAAGGAAAAAAACGGAACCCTTATAGGATCACTTTGTTGTTCGTCTGTCTGTCTGTCCCTTTTTCTCAAGAACGCGTGGAGGTATTGAGTTGAAATTAAAACCATGTACTCAGGTCTACGGTCCCTTGAAGCTGTGATAAAATGAAACTTCTGAGTCAACGAAAAAACAAGATACGGCCGTTTATGTCGCAAAAACGAATATTTCGACATTCTCAAGGGAATCAAAATTCATAAGGTACTTCCCGTTGATCTAGAAAATCTACAAGTCCGTGATAAGGCCTGTCATACTGTATGGATCAGAATGTTGGGCTGTGAAAAAGACGGATGAAAAAAGATTGCACGTAGCGGAGATGAGAATGTTAAGATGGATGTGTGGTGTGACGAGAATGGATAAAGTGAGAAATGAGTTTATTAGGGGAAGTTTGAAAGTGGCGCCAGTGACTGAAAAGTTGAAAGGGAATAGTTTGTCTTGGTATGGTCATGTGAAGAGGAGAGATGAAACGCATGTTACTAAAAGAATTATGAGTTTACATGTGGATGGATGGAGAGGGAGAGGGAGACCAAAGAAAAGATGGATGGATTGTGTGAAGAGTGATATGAAAGAAAAGGAAGTTAGTGATAGTATGACGAGTGACAGGGCAGAATGGAAGAAAAAAACGTGTTGCGCCGACCCCACATAACACGGGACAAGGGCAGGAAGATGATGATGATGACTTCCCGTTGATCTAGAATCCTGAAATTTGGCATGAAGCAAGGTCTCATAGCACAAGTATAGGAAAAAATCTGAAAACTGTAAATTTGTAGTTACATCACCAAAAAAAAAACTTTTTTTATGATTCAGAAAAATCTGTAACTCGGGAATGTAAAAAAAATGTAAATTCGGGAATTAAATTGTTTTTATAGGTAAGTTTGTACGGAACCCTCAGTGCGCGAGTCCGACTCGCACTTGCCCGGTTTGTTATTGTTGATTGGCTCGCACTTGACCACTATCTCGCCTGATGGAAAGCGATGATGTGGTCAACGACGGAGCTCGCTGGCCTAGAAGTAACCTATTCACTCTTGACATAAAGATCCTTAGGTTGAAGTTATCGGGAAACAGAATTCCACTCCTTAGCGGTACGCACAATAAATGTGTGTACGGGTGAAGCCACTGGCAAAAGCTAGTATTTTATATGAAGCTGTTGAGCTATGCTAAGCTATGGAGGTCCATCTGACCTCCATAGCACAGCTATTCGTACTTACCCTTTGATAAGACTAGTTTTGAGATTTTCAAGTATCTGACTCTGTCTTTGCCACTCAATATCGTAATAAACTCCAATAACTCATCCTTTGACAATACTAAACGGGTTCAAATGTGATTTCCTCGTAATGCATTATTAACCAGTGCAACCTCGTTACCGCATAAATTAGTAGGTATTTGAGGAATCAATCCGAGTGATAGCCTGTTTACAAACACATCACGTTGATAATGCCGTTATTAGTAAAATTTACATACCCTAGTCTTGTACTAAATAAACATCGCCGGCGTTCGCATAGATTATAAAATATTGAGCGTTTTATTTACAGGGTATTTATCCAAGAACGTAAATAAGAAGTTCTTAATAAAAGATAAGAACTATGTTGTGGAAAATGTCGTAGGTTATACATTTATAACTTCTGTATATTTAAAACTTAGTGTAAGATTTTAATGTATAACTGTATTTTTTCCCAAATAAAATAAAATAAAGCAGTCTGCAAATATCGAAAATAAGCAAACCTTTCCTTTATTCCCTATATATACCTATATATCCACATGTTAAGGCTCCCGCAGATAAGCTGGATTGTATGAGAAGTGATATGGAAGAAAAAGGAGTTAGTGATAGCGTGACGGGTGACAGGACAGAATGGAAGAAAAAAACGTTTTGCGCCGACCTCAAATAAAACGGGATCGGGGCAGGAAGATGATGATGCTCCCGCAGATAGGCGCAATGCGACAATGTGACAACGATGCGATAACTTTTTTATACAAACTGTTCTATGATGATTGCAGTAGTTATAGAGAGTGATAAATATATCAATTATGTTAAACCAGCTGCCACCTATGGCTCCTTAATAAACTTTAGCCTATTTATTCATTCAGAATTTAGGCTATCCTGATACCAAATTTTACCTAATTTCGTTCAGCCGTTTCAGCTTGAAGGAGATACAGACGTAAACATACACATACATAAATACAAACATACAAACTTTCGCTCTTGTAATATTAGTGAGACTAACCAATTTAATTGAAATTACAATTGGGATAAAAATTTGGCAATCGTTTTTAAAGTTTATTTTCTCAGCCATAATATTAAGTCAATGATAAGAAATAAGTTTTCATACTTGTATTACTTTATTAGGAGCATGTCAATAGGACCTAGAAAACCGATAGCAGTACTTAATGACATAGTAGAGTCTCCCAGAGGAGATGGCACTCATTACGTACGGCTTGTTCAAGGATTACTTTATTTCGACGACTGCACCTACCTACTAAAACGTACAAATCAATAAAATTAATAAAGCCTTTTAATTCTTGCAAAATAAAAATATAAACTGAGTAAAACTAAACTTAATTCTATATCAGTGTAAAATAAATCAAAATTGTTCTTAATCCTAATCTATTAATGTAAAAGGAGACTCTGACTGACATATTAACGGACAGCCAAACACGACTAGGACTAGGAGCGTGAAATTTTGCACAAAGTTTCCTTTTATGACGTAGGCGAAAATTAAGGGAATATTTTCCAAAATTCTCCCCTTAAGGGTATGTATGTAAACAGGGGACCAAAAATTGTATGGAAAAATCTACAATCACGCGAGCAAAGCCACTAGTCGAAGCTAGTATAGTGTAAATTGTTAGTTTGTAAGAACCCCTCCACAGGTGAAGGCCTCCTCCAAGGAACCCCAATCTTTGTCTACTTTGGGCTGTTCGCATCCAGCTAGAACCAGCCGTTTTTAAAATGTCTTCCGCTTATCTTGTATGCCGTTTTCCTCCTACTAAAACTTAATTTAGGCTAATGTTAATAATATTGAATAAATTAAAATAAATAAAATATTACTAAAATTAATGTGATGTAAGCCCTCGTAAATTGTAGATATTATTTTTTATTTACATACAAATTATATTTTTAAATTGAAATAAAAAATAACACGATATCGAGAACAGGGTCCAAGCTATCAGTGGTCAGGGTTCCAGGGAAAGGAATCTCCTAACTATTAGAGTCTTGTTCAAAAGTACTTTCTCGGTCAAGCAATTGATCCAGTCGCCTAACGAGAGCCTTCTAAAGTGTTGGTCGATGCTCTTGGCTATTAATCCATTGGCTGACACGACTATCTGTAAAATGATCGCCGAGTCCAGTTCCCATTCCCACATGTCGACAACCTCGCGAGTCCAGTTGATATACTTGATTTGTTTATCTTTCTCTGCTTTCACGAAGTTCTCGTCATGCGGAACGGATATATCAACAATCATTGCACGCCTCTCGCTTCGGTCCACCACTACTATATAAAGCTTATTGGCTACAATAGTGTAGGTATTCTTTATTGTAAATATTATGATTTTATGGAAAAAAATTACTTATCATGTTTTTTCGTTCTATAAAATGTATTAATCCGGCTAGAGTACACTAAAGACAGAAATAACGAGAATAAAAATGCAAAGTCACTTTTTATATATTATTTCTTCACAAAAGTCTAGACTAAACCCACTCTTACATACATTAATGCTATTAAATACCATGGCAACCATATTCATAAAAAGATCAATCAATTAAGGTATTCATACGGGCCGTCAATCGCATGGGATATAATAATTAGCTGCTAACTTTCCGATTTGGATGAATTATAAAGGTGCGCGTCTAATTCTGACGCGGACTGTCTGGTGGAAGGCGAGCGGCCGCGGTCGCAGTGAGGGCGGGTGCGATAGTTTTTTTTACGATTAATAAAGAACAACATTGTTACAATTATGTGGCTAATGTATGTACTATGTATTACATACCAGCACAAACTATTACGGGTTTAACAACGGTAGGTATGTCAGAAGCGATAACTCGGCGCTAAAACATTGTTTTAGATTAACAGTACCTACTGTATACCTATACATACATAGCTAAAATATATATATATAGCTCGTCATTCAAAAAATACAAAAAAAACAAAAGGCAAAGAGCGTCCTCCTCCTAAAATAAAATGGCATATGCTAGAGAAGAGTGACTGTGCGAAGAAATTGAGAGAGCGAGTGGTGGATAAAATGATAGAACCATTTCTATGAATGATAGAAGTATAAATGAAAGCTGGAATGAGATTGCTGAGTGTATTAAGACATGCAGCGAAAGATGTTTTGGGAGAGACGAGAGGAAAGGGTACAATAGATAGGGATATATGGTGGTGGTCGATAGATATACAGAATGTGTTGAAGGAGTGTTAGACTTTTACTAAAACTAAAATCAATTTGTGTTCCTTCAGTTTCCCTTTGCGTTTCTGGGCCGCGATCACTTATTCGAACAATTCTGTAATGGCTACTTTAATGGTAAACTTCGATACAAGTCCGATTTTGAGTAGATATAGTATATCCAAAAGCCTGAGTAATCCAAAACATTAAACTATAGATACTACTAGATACTATGTGGACGTTTTATAATATAATAAAAATAAACTCTTGTGTCCACTTCCATTTCCTTACATTTTTGATTTCGTTTTTGTTACTCTGTTAAATTAAATAATTCTGTGCTTCCCGGTGTATTTGTGAAAATAGCTCATTTTTAATTTATTTTTAAATTTTAAACTTGTTTTATTATTTATTATAGCTAGCCTGTATTGTTCCACTGCTGGGCAAAGACCCCCCTCCGTTCTTTCCAACGATCACGGTTCCTCGCTTTATCATTTTAATTCTCAAGAAAGACGAAGGTCGTCCCACCATCTCCTTCGTGGTCTACCGCGGCCCCACGTCACTATGTCCGGGCACCGATCCTGTGTTTTTAACCTGTAACTTGCAAATAATTTAATTAAAGTTATCTAAAATATCGATTAATTGTCAAGTTCTCTGACAGTACTGTGCACTTCTGTAAATGACGAATTCACTATAATTAACGTTATATGTAATAAAATTCATGTTAGTGTATGTTTTAGTATGTAAATCGTTGCGATACCTTTTCAATGAATAAATAAACTCACAAGGAAAGTATCTTCTCTCAAAAACAATATTTTGGTGGCTACGCGAAACACAGAAACACTATATAACAATACTACACAGTACTAGTACAGACAACTGCATCAACAATTAAAAATAAAGCCATTTCTCGGAAACCTCGTTAGCTCCAGCGGCAACGGTGACCAGACCCTTACCCGTGACTACATTGGATTCTAATTTGACTTTATTAGATTTTAGCAGAATTTAAAATGCTAGTTCAAATTAGAGGAGAAAATTGCATTATTTAACAGTAGTGTGAAGTGTTCCTAATGACTTCCCCGACGGAATCTCTGTTCAACTCCGAATTAAAACTTGATTAGAGATACTTACATGTCAAATATACGTATCCGCGTTTCACGCTAAACTTTCTCAACAATTTATCAACAGCGAACAAGGAAAACAAAGAAGTGAATTGGTAAATTTCCTTCATACACGTTTGTATTGAGAGAATTTTATTGTGTTACCTTTTACGTAAAATTCAAGAGTTCTGACAGCTCTCTGAGATAACACAATAATGGCTACGGCGAACTGTTGCAGCTTCGTAGAGCGTCTACGTGCGCGTAGCACGACTACGCCGCGTAGCATGCAGCGCGTAGCGACCGCCGCGCAATTAAAAGTTTACAGCAGGTGCAGTGATCGGCCAAGCGGAGCTGTAAACGACACGTTTATGTAAACACGCTTCTAATTGAATCAAACACCTTTTTATTCACGCTCCTACATTCTGAGAAGAACACGGCGACTCAACTAATTGCTACCTGCACGAGTACTCTTTAATTAAACACATGTAATTTATCTGCCCCTCTACTTAATTGCCAACGACAGGATGTAAACAAAACATTACTTAATTTTGTTTACAAATAAAAGTTGAATATTTTGCTCGAACTTCAATTCATGCAAAACCTCGACGTTTTCATAATAAAATAAGTTTTTTGGGCGTTCATTGTGATTCCCTACCTAACTTTTTAATCAGCTTATTTGAACTAGAAACAACGTCGAATAACGTTCGTTTATGACCAACATTAAAGTCATAACTATTTTGTGTGTATGTATCGACTTATAGTCTGTAGGGTATACAAGATCCTTGATGGACTTACTTATAGACTAGGTGCTGTTTAAATTTTCTAAATCAAATCTAATTTTGACAGACATCTACATTTTTCTTAAATAAATAGAGGAAAGGACATAAGAAATGCGAAGTAAATCTATTTAAACGAAAACCATTAAGTCGAAATGGTCTCCTTAAAACGGCAACTGCAAAGAATGCATAAGGTTTAAACGGCGGGTCAAATTTTGCCTCGTCAGATATAATTAAAAGTCTTTACGATGGGCGAAAACGACGCTGTAAAGCGGCAAGGAAAATTATATGGAAAGCGCGCAAGCACGTCACCGGCGTCGTAAAGTATGAGACGTATCAGACTGTCAGTAGGTACGAGCGCGCCGCGACTGAGGGGGTCGTCTTGCGAGGATACACGTGTGCGCAACTTGCGGCGAGTTTTTATTGTGACCCGAATAACACAGCGAAGTTTTGGAACTGAGAAATGTTAGATGTTTTTGCTGCCCAGATATTACGTTACTGGATAAACTCGATTGTCAAATCAATTAGTTTAAGCCAGGCTAGATCAAAATAGCCAGTCTGCCGTTGTTATTAAAAAGGATACAACTAACATTTTTTTTATTAGAAATTGAGTTACATACATATTCGAAATCAGAAAAAATACTGAATCTGAATATGTACATAACTCAATTTCGAAAAAAATATTAGTTGTGCCCTTTTCAAATAACAACGGCAGCAGTGTAGGCTTTGAAAACCAGTACAATATCTAAGTGGCTGAAGAAGTTCTCATGCACAGTTAATTAATCATAATTATATTCTCCCTACTAAGAGATTAAGCTTTGCCTGCCGTCTGAGGAGAAATGTGATAAGTACGAAGTAGGCATCTGCTGCAAAACGTTAAAAACCATCTAAGTACCCACTAAAGTAATAGTTATGGTTTATTCGTTACTTTTTTAAGCTGTTGATCCTCGCATTAACGCCGGCGTTCACGCGCCATTGTCTTTCTATTGTGTCTCTAATTACGCACTCAAAAGGTTAAAAATAATATTCCACAGCTATCAAACAAGGCCGTCTAGTCCCAAACTAAGCAGAGCTTGTGCTATGAGTACTAGACTGATAAACATACTTAAAAATTTCTAAATATAATCATATTATGGATAAATTACACCCAGTCACAGAACAAATGATCGTGCTCATCACACAAACATTTGTCTTGGGTGGGTATCGAACCTACAACCTCCAACATACAAGTCAGGACCACTAACCACTAGACCAACAGGCCAGTCAACTTTGAAACAACAAAGTATATATTGTATGAAATACCACGTTATCTAAAATAACATTATGTTATGCCAGAAAGTCTACAAAATACAGCAAACGATTAAAGCCTTCAACACAAACCGCGCGCACTATATTTTCACCACCAACAGTTATTTTTCCAGAAAAAGGAACGAAAACGCATTTTAATATCTCTATTATGAACCCGAGAGTCCTTTCACTAAGCGAAGCCATCACAGGCTGTACTGTCGATGAAATAACCCGCTATTAACCTTGTTGAAACGGCTCTTTTGCAAAAACCATCGCCGAAATTGATATCAACTCATGCTCACAAACGTAAATTGCCTCTCTATGCATATTTACGCGAACTATTAAAAATTGATCGACGGACATTTGCATGGGACCACACTTATGGTATTTTTAAATAACGATTCGACCGGAGCCTTTGGTGATTTAATCGATATCACTTTACTTGTATTTTATCCAGTTTTACGTTTTTCCGTAACATTGCCAGTGTGTTAAATACCTCTACGGTTTGTTTTGAGTACTGGAACAGAAATACATAAAATGTTGGTATATTCTTTTTAATGTGTACATATCGGTTTACAGCCGGCTGTAGCACAATCGTTTGAGTTTTGAGACGCCCTCAATAACCCGAGTTTAGTGCTAAGTTCGTATTCACACAGTTACCACGCGCGTCGTCGGATCCTTTACACGATAGTAGAGAGGAGATCGTAAAAACTTTTAATTATTTCGGTTGGAAATAGTCCGGGAGACCGCAAACATAAACCGGTATGCATTCTTTTTCTTTGGACGGTTTGCGTAGCGTCTACAAGACGTTAGTGCCTTGTTTTAAAGTGTTGTAAAACAAGCGTAGCTCGCGCTCACCTACGGTACCTAAGTGTATGCCCTCTTGAAAAAAAATAAAGTCTCTGAACACGGTTTTCACGTTTTATGCTCATAGCTGGCGGGTTAAATTACCAGATTTTTGCAAAACGGGAGTTTTCAACTTTCGACGTTTTTACGGTTGTATCTAATTTAAACTTTCAGGGTTAAATAAGAGCATTCAGATTGTATTTATAGTATCAATAGTTAATTTAATTGGTACTTTAATTTTATTTCACATCACATCACACTAATATTGTAAAAGTGAAAGTTTGTGAGTGTGTGTATGTATGTTTGTTACTTCTTCACGCTCGAACAGATGAACGTATTTGGATGAAATTTGGCACACGGGTAGACCATGTCCTAAAATAGCACATAGGATACTTTTTATTCCGGGAGTTTGTTCCCGTAAGATAATTTTCTACTTTCATGCGAGCAAAGCTAGCTGTTACCAGTGGCAACAGCTAGTGGACAAAAAAACGGCAAAAATGCTTACAATTTCGTGGAAATTTTTGTATATCGTAATCACTTTTACGTGAACCGTTGTTGGTAAAGCGTCGTCGTAGACACGCACGGGAATCGCACGCGAACCGCAATCATCCGTAAAGGGCACCCCACGACGCGCTATGTGTCACCCCGTCACCCTGTAAAAAGCGGATATATCGTAATTGGCGAGCCGTCAACTAACGACCCCAGTTGTCACATGTCACTTCACAGTTCAACGATTTCAATTAGTAGGTAATTTTCGCGGACATTATGACAAGCTACATAACTTAATTTTACAGGGTTTTTTTTTATAAAAGTGATGCGTCTGAGTATTTTTTGCAAGTAACCAGCGTTGTTCATAATCACACTATTATCTGACTGGCCTCTTGGTCTAGGGGTTAGTGGCCCTGACTGCTTATGCCGGAGGTTGTGGGTTCGATTCTCACCCAGGACAAATGTTTGTGTGATGAGCATGATCATTTGTTCTGTGTCTGGGTGTACGAGTAATTTATCTATCATATGTATGTATTTAGAAATAATTAAGTATATTTATCTGTTGTCTAGTACTCTTAACAGAAGCTTTGCTTAGTTTGGGGCTAGACGGCGTTGTGTGATAGTTGTGCGAATATTATATTATATTATATCTCTTTATTTTTCTTATTTAATTATAATTTACATTTTTAAATATTTCTTAAAAAAAAAAACATTTAAAAATATAAAAAATAGTAGGCCGCCGGTGTCGGGAGCAGGGTTAAAGCTACCGGTGGTTAGGGCTCCAGAGACAGGAATCTCCTCACAATGCGAGCCGTATCAAGGAGTACTGCCTTCTGTATCAGGCCCTTGATCCAGCCGCGCAACGACAGCTTCGACAGATGGTCGTCGAAGCTTTTGGCAATAAGGCCATTGGCGGTCACGACAATCGGCACAATGACAGCCAGCATTATTATTATAATATTATAAAAGCGAAAGCTTGTGTGTGTGTATGTTGTTACCTCAACACGCTCAAACGACTGAATGGATTTGGATAAAATTTAGCACACGGATAGACCATGTCCTGAAATAGCACATAGGATACTTTTTATCCCGGGAGTCTTTTCTCTTTGGTAAATTTTCTACTGTCACACGGGCAAAGCCACTGCAGTACTTAGTGTTGAATAAACTTTTTCAAAATGCTACCATATTATCTGCATGAGACTTATTCAATATTTCATCAAAGGTATTTCTCAATATTTTATCTTTACAAACGATATTTTTTTTGGTTGAAACTATAAATTTTACAATATGCAGCTGAGAAAGAACAGCAAAGTAAACTCAGAGTGGAAAGTCTCTATTAAATTCTATAGGTACAATACGTACTGGTAAGAAACAATGAGAGCCATGTAGTTTAATGTCTATCATAATAATCATAGTCAGCCTTATTTAATGTTCCCACTGCGTGGACTCAGGCCTCCTCTCTAGGAGAGGGTTCAATGTCTGAGGTGATCTATTGAGGAAAGTACCACACAGATTTGAGTAGACCTGTCCAGACCGTGTAAGCCTTTGTCAGTTTTCGTGTAGCTCAACTAAGAACTTTAACGAACTCAACGATCCGACGGACAATACCACAGTAAGGACATTTGGATAAGCCGCATAAAGTACTCAACATGCTGATAAAAAATCATGAAATTTACATAAATACAACAACCTATATAGTCCTTATATTCACAACACCTTCAGAAGATCATGTTAATTAGTGTTTGTTTTTGAAAAAAGAATCACACACATTTGAGTGGACTTGTACAGTGTAGTATCTTAACTTAGAACTACTATGGAGCTCAACGACTCGACGAATAATGCCATAGACACATAATTCCTGAATTAATTTATAAACTTATCACCTATAACCTTAACTTATATTTTCCGCCCTTCCTTTCCTTCTTTTTCGCATCAATACTTTCCAGCACCAGCAGCAACAATAACCTAAAACAAAAAAACCGAACCGTCGTCGCGCGAAATTATAAACTTGTTTGAAAATACATACAAAAGTGTTGAAAACTTCGCAATAGCTTTTCAGATAAGTAACTAGCTCGCGTTAATGTTTTGCGCTTTGTGATTCCGCTCAGCGCCGCTGTGTGTGACTGTACCTATGAGTGTATGACGGTATGTCGAACTACTTTTCCAAGTTAATTCGTGTCTCATACTCAATCCATAAACTTTCGAGTGCCACCTCGAGCACGTTGTCTGTTGTGAATGAAAAATTTTGCTTGTACGAGGATATTGTCAGTTGTCGCGTTATACCTATCTAATTAGACTTGTATTGTTGTTTTTCATTGTGTAAAATTTTTAAATCGCATTTTAAAACAGTAGGTACTAAGTACAGCCTACTGTCCTAATACCTAATAAAATTGGTAATGATTTGGTTGTCGGTTACGAAAAATTGAATGAATAAAAGAATGTCGAAATTCCTACTTTAAAATACTTATAGATACTCTATTTCACGAAGGCGGTTGCTCTTGCATTTGTGTGTAGATTCACGAGCACATTGTGTCTCTGTATGTGAGCTAATCTATAACACCGAGCTTATTCATACATAAACAAATGTGTATGTAAACTTATATACACACCAAGAACAACCGCCTTGATGAGATATTAAACAATTATACCACGCACACAGAAGCAATGTGATCGTGAATCTACACACACGTCCAAATGTGTGTGTAGACTCACGAACACATTAAATAATCTATTCACCAGATTTTCTAATTATGATGATTTTTTTTGTCAGACTAACAGGCTATTAGCTAAATAAGATAAAACTTAGTACATTATCAGTATCAACAATTTCCTCACCATTGTTCTTTCAACTCAATTGGTTAGAGGTACCTATTTCAAAATCCATTTGCAAGATTGGCCCTAAACAAACACATAAACGTTATAAGTTAAATAAAAGCTTGTAATAACATTTTCATAATAACACTTGAATCAATCACACCTAAGTTTTAGATTGTATTTCCTAACTCACTAACATCATCATCATTTCAGCCGATAGACGTCCACTGGTGGACGTCAAACACAAGCTGCTGGCGGTGTTTGCCTCCCCCAAGTGCTGCCACAACAATCGGTCCTGTACTTTTCGAATCCATCGTATTCCAATGATCCTTACCGGGCGCGGAGGCGTTCCAACGCTGCATTTTCCAATACGCAGTCGCCACTCCAGGTTCTTTCGACCCCATCTGTTCTACCAGCAACGGTCCCAGCTCACTGCCACTTAATTTTGGTGAGTCTTCAGGCTGAGGGAGCAGTGGTGGCCGAGTGGTAATGGCCCCGACTTACGAATTGTGGGTCGCGGGTTCGAACCCAGCCAGGCGCATTACTTTGTGTAATTTATTTCATCACCTCTGCTCTCAAAACGGTGAAGGAAAACATCGTGAGGAAACCGGCATGTCCTAGAACCAAAAATTCGAAGACATGTGACATTCACCAACCCGCACTGGGCCCGCGTGGTGGATTACGGCCCATTCCCTCTCCTGGAGAGAGGAGGCCTGAGTCCCAGCAGTGGGAACATTAAAAGGCTCATTATGTTTATGCTTATTATGATTCAGGCTGTCCGTGCAGCGTAAGTAGGTACATTGACATTTTTTTTTCAAAACCGGGAGCTTGCGCATGGAACATTTTCTAAAATTGAAGCCACTGAAGTACTAAGAATAATGCTACGTACTGCAATCTTTTTGTAAAAATATCGTCTCTTGTACACACTCATGTACCTAGAGGTGGGTTAGTACACACCGCAGACACTTTAAGTACGGATATTATGCGGATCGCACTGTGTTCTGATGAGGTTACATTGTTTCCTTCCGTTTCAATTATTTAAATGGACTTGACTGTTTAAAATAAGTTGTTCAGCTAAACAGAATTCGAAACAATCGCAGGAGAAATGCCAAATAGAAATATTGAATAGCTATACAAAAAAAATTGTAATGGACTTTTGATCTGAAATAGGTGTCCGAAATCCATAAAGATCGTATTTTATTTAGATAAATTTATTTAATTTAATTGATATAACCTTATTTTCGAATGTCCATTAAATATTCTCGTTTGCCCTATTAATTAGCAAAGCCAATATCAGTTTTAGGTTTTAAAATCAATAAACCTCGCTCAGTTTAGATTAGACTGGGACACTGCAGCCGTTTGGATTTTTCTTATTTGCCGTTAGCCGTCCTAATACTATTTCAAGAAAAATATTTTCAAACAATTTGGTTAGAACACTGCTTAAATACTTGAACATTTTCAGATTTACCGTTCTATATCTTCATCGATTGTAGGGGCACTGTTTACGTTGGTCCACCAGTGTCTGTTAGATAGAGATATAGATAAAACATTTATCTATTGCAAAACAAAACATACACCAAAACACAATTAAGTGCTTTATAAAAACTAAGTACCTATCAAGAATAAAAAAAAAAACTTACACTAAAATAAAAAATAATAAGTAATAATTCGATCAAAAATATAAAAAGAATTATAATAATTTTCTTGTTGTAGTGCCAATATACAGGTAATTAGTAATGAAAATAAAGAAAACGTTCATCATCATCATCATTTCACCCGAAAGACTACCACTGCTGGACATAAGCCTCCCCCAAGTGTCGCCACAATGAACGGCGACACTTGGGCTCCCCCAAGTGTCGCCGTTCATTGTGGCGACACTTGGGGGAGGCTTATGACCAGCAGTGGTAGTCTTGAGGCCTATGTCCTGTCCTGTCTATGTCCTGTGCGTCTCGCATCCATCGGACTTCAAATAAAATAAAGAAAACGTTAAAATATGAAAATAGACACATGTAACCAAACCCTAGTGCGGAGTGTGGTGGTAGTCTGTAAACACCACTAATTTTTAATAGAAAAGGTCTTGTTATTATTTAAGTAAAGTCTCAATAAATAATATTCATAAACAGCAAAGTTGTTAGAGTTTGTTTATATACCAAAACGTCACTCAATTTATGGAAATATTGTACAGGGAAAAACATTGTGCGTAGTATTTTCTAGTAGCAATTGTTATGAATAAATTGATTTAATTATGAACTTACCGATTATAATAACACATTTTCGTGGACAATTTTGGAATTTTGTTTTTTTTACACTTTTGACTACACAAATATGATCAGTAACGGGTAGGTACAGATACCTAGAGCACAATTTTTTTTGTACTAATAAAAAAATAGTGGTGTGTATATAAAAGGCAAAGTTCTGACTCATCAACGCCCGGCCCAAACACTTGAACCAAGAACGCTGAAATTTTGCACACATTTTCCTTTTATGATGTATCATCATCATCATTTCAACCGAAAGACGTCCACTATTGGACATAGGCCTCCCCCAAGAGTCGCCACAACGACCGATCCTGTGCTTCTCGCATCCACCGCACTCCCGCGACCCTCACCAGGTCATCGGTCCACCTTGTGGGAGGCCTTCCAACGCTGCGTTTTCCGGTGCGCGGTCGCCACTCTAGAACCTTTCGGCCCCATCGACCATCCGTTCTACGAGCAATGTGCCCTGCCCACTGCCACTTTAGTTTGGCGATTCTTCGGGCTATGTCGGCGACCTTGGTTCTCCTGCGGATTCATTCTTTATGCGATCACGCAAGGAAATGATGTATAAAAAGAATAAAAGAGAAACCTACTTTCAAGCGAACGAAGCCACTGGCAGAAGCTAGTCTATCTATAAATCTGTCAAGCGTTTCCCGAACTAAGTTCGGGTCGGCTTCCAGACAATCGGGATGCAGCTGGATACCAGTATTTTACAAAGAGCGAGGAATCTCGGTACGTTCAGATGTTCTCCCATCCACAAACCAGCCTCTGCCATCGTTGTTTAATCTTGAGGATCGACTCGTAAGTCTATCATCATCATCATCATCATTTTATGAGTTGTTGTAATTGTCCGCGGGGAATTTTTGCAAAGGAAACCCGTAGTCCTAGAACGGAAAGGGCAACTGAAGGACACAGGTGTGGTTTTAGTCAGTAAAAGTCTGGCACGCCCTCCTGCTCCGCCCAGAGCGGGAGAAGTCATTAGATGATTTCAACACATAAAAAAAAATCATCATCATCATTTCAGCCGAAGGACGTCCACTGTTGGACATAGGCTTCCCCCAAGTGTTGCCACAACGAACGGTCCTGTGCGTCTCGCATCCACAGCATTCCCGCGACTCTCACCAGGTCGTCGGTCCACCTTCTTGTCTATTATAATAATAATAAATGCCACTGAATTGTTACCTTCTCTTATCTTGGGCCTTACCACGACGTGTTAAAATGTCAAGCGTGCGAGCGAGAGAGAGGGAGGGAGCTGTACACCCTGTTTAGCTCCATCCCTTTAACAGTTCAGTTTAGGTCGTAAAATGAATCACGTTAAGAGCTCGTGGCCGTTTTTAGATAAAATAAGAGGCCCTACTCTTATTTTATCTAAAAACGGCTGTACGAAAATATGTTTTAAACCAACGAAATCAACAAAAAAATCACATACTCATTTCTCAGAACTCCAGACATATTGACATGATCGTCTTCCATTCGTCCGCGAACACTTCACAGTCAGGATTCAAGAGTAGATGTATGTATTCCGTATTAATAATTTAGTCAGTTTGTTAAAATAACAACAAGGTGCACCAAACAAAAGAGGGTAAGTACGTAAAACAAGTACTGCTATGTACCCATTGCATACAGAATATGCTTTTTGTTTGAACGGATGCGATAGTGGGTAATGAAATGATGCCTTCCCGATTCAGTTCGCTTATCCGGATTAAGCAGAGCGCCTGTGTAACCTGCTCTGTCGTTTGAATTCTTATTAAACCCGCCTGTACTCAACTCTATTTTAGCATTTCTTATGGAAGAGATAAGCGGAACAATTTGCCTTATCTAAGACTGCTTGTCTAGTTTGATAAAAGTTACGAGTTTGATTTTGATTAAAGGAGGGCAGCCAGGACTTTATTGAGGTAGGTTTAGGGACCGAGTTTATTATTTATAACTATCTCTTTGACGTAAAATTCGATAATACTGAGGGTCTTAACAAAGTAAAGTCGTCTAACATTGCAAATTAAAAGTTGTTTTGAAACTAAACAAGTATCGTATAAAAGTAAAGTTTAAAATTTGAGGCTTCAAATTTTGATACAGTTTCGCATAAAGAGATAAGCTCGATCAAAGGATTGCTTTCAAAGTGGTTTACCTTGCGAACATATTTAAGTTTTCATGAAGTGAGGAAATGGAAAATAAATTGGATTTGTATAAGTTTCTTAAAAGCTACACACACGGGGAAATATTTACTTTGTTCTAGCCTAGCCGGGATTATTGCAGTTCATTATAAGACTAACTCGGCGGTCTAATGGAAAACCTGGTGGCGCGTTTCTGACTACTCTATATTTTTCATGTTGAATCAAAACAGTTTAGACAACATAAACAGCTAAGTTGAACATATTGCGTTATGAACTAAGAGCAGTGTTGCGTGAACCGACGAGCTGTACAAATGGAATGAATCAACTTTAAAAATAATATTAAAAGGATCATTTTAAAATAAATTATTACCAATTTTAGAATCGCCAAATCGTTTTTAAGCTGTTGATCCCCGCATTAACGCCGGCGTTAACGCGCCATTGTCTTTCTCTTGTGTCTCTAATTACGCACTCAAAAGGTTAAGTAGCATAAAAGTTACCTCTGCTTTTGTTCTTGAATTCTTCTCTAAACTGTCCACAAACAAAAATAAATCGCATCATCCTCCTACACCTAGAATATTAAACACAAAGGTTGATAATGTTTAACAAGCAGACAGTTCTGATACAAAGGGGAAACACATTAACATACAACTTCACCCGACGCGCCGGTGAGGAGTTCGAAACATTTTCGCACAAACTTTTCTATATACGAAACGCTATTGAAAGCTCCTCTCGGAGATTAACACGCGCCGTGAAAATACGCGTTCAAGGATTACCTCCTCCCTCGCCGAGTGCGAAGTTATCTTGTTATAATATGCCGCTAACAGCCAACGCTGAAAAATTAATGCACTTCCCCTCTTACCCGCGGGAACGCTACACGTGCGGGCAAAAAAATTGCCTTATCAATTAAACTGGCTTCGTGATATACTTGATTGACCATTTTTGACGTGGATGGTTTAAAAAAACTGAAATTATTTGTTGTAAAATGGATTTTGTGCGCTATTTTAGTTACAATTTAGCCAGAGTTTGGAGGTCGCGACACGTTATGAGTTTTTCTGAAAGTAAGTTAAAATATTAAAGGTCCAACTATCTATTTAAATATATAATAACACGGTGTTATTGCGTGAACCACAAAATTAACTACACAAGACTATATAAACCAGACGAAGACGTAGAGATCCCCTCACTAAAATGCCCCCGAAATACTTCAAGGTTTGGTTTTAATAATTCGCAACAAGCGCTACATACACAATATAGAATAGATTTACACCTCCTTCAACAGCAGTGTTGCGTACTCATTGGCAGATATACCGTTCTTAACCACGTCAGCAAATAGCAAACATGGCAATGAACAGTGGAGTCATCCCCGCAGCTAACTAGATCTTTGAGCGCAGTTTGGACTTTGGTTTGATCGTGTTTGCTCGCTGCTCACTAGTTAGACTGCGAATTGCGGATAGCTTCTTTGTGTTCCCGAATCGCAACTTCGCTAACTAGCTGCCGGTGACTGATTATGAACAACCGAAAT
This sequence comes from Mythimna impura, assembly GCA_905147345.3. Classification (NCBI taxonomy): domain Eukaryota; kingdom Metazoa; phylum Arthropoda; class Insecta; order Lepidoptera; family Noctuidae; genus Mythimna; species Mythimna impura. Next base: position 17,795,566 of record LR990351.1, read on the forward strand.
TTAGATTTACGAAACCATAATTACAAACAAGAATACCTCTAATACCTTTTTTATTTTTTATACAAATCGTAAAATACAGGTCGATATTGAATATTGGGCACAATCCTGTCAATTAAACCAGTGACAACCCGAGTTCGTTTCAGGATATCGGGTCTGTAAATTCGCATCAATGTCTTCATCAAATGGTTGTGGATTTCCCATTTGCTAGGCCTAAGAGGCACGTTCAAATATGACTTCGTAAGATAATTGACGCCATTCCTTTGTAAGTGTGTCTCGGGGGCGCCACGCATCTCCATTTCTACCGGCGTAATACGTTCATGATGGAGGGTGTAGCTAGATTTGACGTTATTAGTCATCTGTCTTTTATCGGGTAGTTTTTGTAAAATCTTCTCTAGCAGCTTGCTTTGCTTTCGAGATTCATTTTCTGTAGTTTGTTTCAAATGAGCGTCATGCACTACTTTTTTGTGTATGATCGTGTCGATTAAGTCTTTCAATTCGGGAGTCAAGTAATTTCTTGTCTCGAAGTGCTCTGGCGGCTTGTGATCTACTTTTCCAACTGCTTCTTCGGGTATGTTATAACGGATTTTTCGAGGTGGCGAGGTTAGCAATTTATTATTTGTTTCTTCTTTCGCTATATTTTGCACGTGCTGAGCGTCATGAATGGATTTCATTTGAACTATCTTGTTTTTTTCGTTTTCATTATTGTCATAGGTTATATGGTCAATAATAATCTCGGGATATTGGTGCAATATGCTAAATTGCTGATTCTGATGACCGCTTTGTGTATGTGCATTTAAGTTGTTGGTTATTGTTATGTTGGTTGTATTTAACTGTGATACTATTTCTTTTTCAATTAAATCATTTATAAAATAGTTGTTTTCTCCTACGTCCCCTGACCGTGACTTGAATTCTGAATACACATTTTCTTGACCTTCGTGTATACTCGTATGTATAGGTATAAATTGGTTATGATAACCAGATTTTCTGGATATCGTACTTGCACCTGGAAACTCTTCTGAACTCGGACTGTGAGCTTCATTGGAAATTTCATGACTGTGATCAGTTGTATTTGATTTAAAATTAATAATTGGGGGCATGTAAGTCTTAATGTAATATATATTTGAATCATTTCCTTTTTCAGTTTCAACATTAGGAGTTAAATCCTGTATATCTGCGTTGGGGACAGTTTCATTTATTTGTTGGGTTTGAAGTATCAGTTTATCCAAAATTTCATTAATATTTTCTGTACTCATATTTTCATCCGGAATTAAACAATGAATTGTTATTAAAACAAGCATGTGGAAAACTGAAACCAAATAAATCAAATACTTTTAATGTAAACAAAATGAAGGCAATACAGCAGAAGTCGGGTATATTAATTATAAAGATTTTAACGATGGACGGAGAGAAAGACAAATTATGGTACACGACCACCTGACACTTTTTCCAAGTTACCTCTGACAGCCCCCACAGCAATAAGGGGTTAGCCGTTTCCAAAAGTAGTGATAGGGTGTAACAAATTAATAGTAGATTACAATAATGTGATCTTACACAGCGTGAGTTCCATGTTAATCGCCATTCTGCCAGATTATCACTGAATGGAATACTGGTTTATTATTGGCTCAATTGTGCTTGATCGCTAATTAATTAACCGTTATCGCATTAATTCCTCTTCGGACTTAATTAAGGGGTTATTGATACGCGTGAAGATTTTCATCTAAATATTACTCAATTACGTTCAGTATACTTGACATTTCGACATTAAATGCTGTTGTAGGTAGAGCACGTGAGCAAATTAGAAAAATAGTTTTTTTTCGATCATTTGAATGGACTGTTGGTCAGTGTTAGTGGCTCTGACTGCTATGCCAGAAGTTCGATTCCCACCCAAGACAAACGTTTGTGTGATAAACACGATCATTCGTTCTGTCTGGGTGTAATTATCTTTAATACTATTTAAAAATATATAAATAATAATATGTTTATCAGTTGCATAGTACTCATACTACAAGCTCTGCTTAGTTTGGGACTAGATGGCGTTGGGTGCAAGTTGTGGAATATTATTATTTTAACCCAGTCAGTTTTCATTTGCATCAAAAAAACTATGAAGAAAATATAAGATTTTAAAAGCAATGAATTTGTGTCGAAGTTTTTATCCAAACACGAAGCCCAAAAAGAAGTAACAAAAATAACTTAATAAACAGAAATCAATATTATGGAACTTGCTTATTTAAAAATATTACTATTAAAACATCAATCGAGAAGTATTTCCATGAAAACGGCAAGTTAATGGAACTTTTAATTTGCATTATAACAATTTACAAGCGATTGAAACTGAAAAAAGCAATCTTAGTTATCGTTGCCTTGGCCGACAGCGAGCCGGCTTCGGCATGAAGTAAACAGCCGCTTCGTCCTGCATTTCAATCGACTGTATTTGTATTTTATTGCGGGGGACTCTGAACTGAGGCCAAACGCCACGAACCAAAGCTTTACGTTTTATTGAGTTCTTTTATGAGATTTAAGCAATAATAGTTGGTTTATTAACGGACTACTAATATTTAATTAGTATTCTAGGTTCCAAAAATATTTGGAACCGGGTTTTGCCGAGTAATATATGCGGTTCTAAACGTCCCACGCAGTAATAAATGTCAGTATAAGCACCTCAAGAGGTAACTCGTTTCGTAATCCATACCTTTTATTAAGATTAGCCGGATTGTCACGTATATAGATGCAATGCAGACAGAACATATACCAACCGCATCTTGAGAAGAACTGTGCCGCTACTAACATTTAAATGAACACACTTCATTGCAGGGTTAAGGTTTAGGCTTGGTGTCAATAGCTATAGGTACGTACTTTTTAAGAGCCCTTTGCAGTCTCAGAGTATTTTGTGGGCACTGGCCCGGGTTCATGTCACAAAAGCGATTTTATTTTTATTTACAAAAAAACATAGAGACTTTTGAAGATTTTTGTTTCTGTTTCTACCATAGTCTTTTAAAAAACAAGCTTTATTATTTCATGTAACTTTGAAATATTCCGACGTAATCTCGTAGGAGGTATCGAGTAAAATTAAAACCGTTTCACAGCATCAAGGGACCGCATACATGAGTATATGGTTTTAATATTAATTCGATACCTCCACGCGTTCCCGAGATAAAGGGTCTTGACAGACAGACAACAAAGTGATCCTATAAGGGTTCCGTTTTTTCCTTTTGAGGTACGGAACCCTAAAGATATTTTTTTTTTGCAATTCGGAAAAATCTTCGAGACTTCATTCGGGAATTGTAGTTTGTACGGAACCCTCAGTGCGCGAGTTCGACTCGCACTTGCCCAGTTTTTTTTTATCGAGCCAACTAATTTATTACATCATGTTTTAATTTTTACCCTGTGGTTGGTCATCAATTTTAATAAAATATTTTTTCATGGTGTTCTCTTTTATATTTGTTGGTATTTCCAGAGGACCAAAAAAGTTCAAAATTAGTGCAACCTCGCCTTAATGTTGAATTTTAACGAAGAGTTTTTATATATCTCAAAACCCTGGGGTCCTGGATCTTTAGAAGGTACACGAGGGGCCCGCGGCCCCTTAAACACTTCACATGGAACATGGTATCAACCAGTATCAACCAACGATTATCCCTGTACGTACCCAAGGATAATCCCAGGTTGGTGGGAAACTATTGTGACATAGGGAAACGAAGATATAGTTTTGGGAGGCTTAAGTGGACTGTGGTTACCAGGCTCCTGCCTGAGCAATGTTACACATCGCATAGTCGCTAGTACGAAGTGACGTAGCAACAAGAGGGCAACATATTTACGGAGAGTCATTATTTTCAGAAATCAGAAACGTTTATTTCAAATAGACCAATTACAGGCACTTTTGAATTGTCAAAATGTCGGTCAGTCAAAAAAAGTGAAGCTAAATTGCTTGCTATTAATCTGTATAAGTACCTATGTAAAAGGAGAAATTAAGTGACTGACTGGGAGAAAGTGACTGACTGACACATCAACTCACAGCCGAAACTTCTGGAACTATAATAATAATAAAATAATAATAATATACTTTAATTCTGAACTACGATTGACGACGACGATTACGATTACGATTTTGATTTTTCGAGAACTATGATTGTGAAATTATGCACAAGGTTTGTTTCTATAACGTAGGCGAGCACTAAAAGGGGATTTGCCAAATTTCACTCCCAAAGGGGATGAAATGGGGACGGAAAACCCACTTTCATGCGGGCGAAACCGCTAGTAGATACTAGTTACCTATAATTATCATTTAATAAACCAAAAATGTTTCTAAAAGGTATACTGTATTGTAACCCACCTATTTCACTTATCTACGTCCGGACCGAGCCCAAGTCGTCGACGGCGCGTACTGTTCCACGCGCGCCTCAAGGAGATGTCAGCAACTGTAGGGGCCCAGCAGGGTCGAAGCCTACTGGGGCCAAGGGTCTGATTCTGAAAGGAAGACACGGCCCTGGTACAAAAGGCAACCAAGGAACAGGAATGGGTTTTTAGTCGGTAAAAGTCTGACACTATCTCTCGCTCTGCCCAAGAGCGAGGGATATCATAAGATGATTTTCCATCGAAAAAAAAACAATCTAGGTTTGGTCAAAGTCGCGTTAATATATATATTTTTTAATTAATATAATTAAGTACATACTACTGTCGTTTATATTTAAAAACGTTTACATTACATTACAAAAGCACGATATTTACAAAAACTTTAAAATAAAACGAATGATGGAGGTATAAAAAATTCTATTAGAAATCCATTAACTTTTTCCATTTCAACAGCCGTCTAATTTAATTGCTAACGTTTCTCGATGTAAAGTTACAATAGCGGTCTAATAAGTATTTATTATTCTTTTATACAACCAATTGTATTACGTTGTGTTCGCGTGTAAGTGAATTCTTTATTAGAGTACCAAAGTTATGGCAGTTTGTCATTCAGGAATGCAACCTATTTGGAAGATCATTGGATGAGTTGATAAATTGCTTGTCTGGCTATGACAAGTCGTATCTATGTACCTATGTAAATAAAATTGTAGTGTCTGTTTGTAATATATTTTTTTTTTTTACTAAATGCATATGAAAGTATATTCGATGCCTATAATTAAATGCATTTTTTTATATTTTTCTGCCTGTTTATTCCAGCTTATCTCCGAAATGGGTTGACAGATATTTTGACAGGACTTTCACTGGTAGATAGCTAATTTTATAATGAGTAACTCAGGCTAGCTTTATTTTATTAAAGTAATTAAGAATACTAAATAAAAGAAGATACTTCTATTCTATTCTATTCTAAACTTCTTGAAATTGAAATGGCATTGACCTCGAGTCAGACGCGGACGAAGTCGCGGGCACCTGCTAGTCTTGTAATAAGTTAATAGGAGACGCCAAATGTGTTTGAATAAAAATGGACACATAAAAGACGTGTTTTAATCAATGAAAATAATAGATTACTAATTATAAAGCTGAAGAGTTGGTTTGTTTGAACGCGCTAATCTCAAGAACTACTGGTTCGAATTGAAGAATTATTTTGACTGTTAGTGCAGAGAGTAATAATTGTACCTAATAAATAAATAAATGTTCATCATGTACCGGTGGCAGGCACATCGACGTACATATATTTGGTGGTTACACTCCCAGAAATTCAATCGGTACAAAAACGATAGGCTAGCAACTCGGCGTCGGAACAAGACCTTTGACTCGACGAGTGCATCATTTCCAACGATCCTCTTGAGGCAAGACTTTCAATGAAAATGACAATGAAAATGACTCAAGCGCATCAAGCGGTTATTCATAAATGACACATGAATTTAACGATTTTTGACCGGGGGCCCTCGTCATATTTTCACAATGGTGAAACTCTCGCTAGTGTGAGGTCGTAATATTTTGAAATTTTATTATTGAATTAAAACAACAGTATTCAAATTAGTTTTCGAGCTCGCCAACGTAACAATTATGGTATTTCTATTTCGTTTCGGTTTTCTATAAACTATTATTGTGTATAAACCTTATTGTCATAGAGTTCGTAATATTTAGGTAAAATTCTGGGATTTAATACATATTTATTTATTTATTAAGTTCTTTATTGTACACCACATAAACAAAAATACAGGACAAACATTATTAAAAATAAGTGTACAATGGGCGATCTTATCGCACTGGGCAATTTCTTACAGACAACCTTTGGATGGACTGAACAAAACACATGTAGAAACACATGTACATATGTAGACTTTGAAATGTCACGAAACTTTTGACTCGTCCTGCCCCTTTTTTGAGTGGGGAAATCATTAAATGACTTCTCCCGCTCTGGGTGGAGTAAAAAGGCGTGTCAGCCTTTTATTTACTGATAAAAACCCACCTGTATTTCACAGTTGCCCTTTGCTTTCCAGGGCCAAGGAAACTCTTTCGGATATTCCCGCAGCACTCGTCCACCCCTTATCACACAATGTTACACTTCGTTGACCCCCCCCCCCTTCCTCTTTCCTAAACGTTTCACGTAATTCAGAGATAGTGGTGTTTCTACTTATCTGGCAGATCCGTCAAAAAGATAAGATCAGTAATCGATACACGATCGAATTTTTTTGCAACCAGCCGTCGCAATAGAAGTGGCATTCCTTTCCGGAGTCCGTGTTTCCTTATAGCTACAACCTCCCCTAGGCTGTCTTTACGTCAAGAATGAATAGGTTACTTCTAGACAAGCGTACCTACTCCATCGTCGACCACATCATCGCTTACCATCAGGTGAGATAGGGGTCAAATGCAAGCTTATCCATAATAAAATAATAAAAATAATGACTAAACAGTAACTTAGCTGCCATATGTCTAGTTCAGCAAAATTTTGTAAACCAGTTGTGTTTTAGATTTTCAAGATTTAGCACAATTTTCAGGATGCAAACAAAGTGCCATTCACAAAATAAAAATCTCGGCAGGTAGATAAACACAAACAATTTTACAGAGTGATTAACAATTGTATCAAAACCTTGTTCGCATTGTGCACGTTACCGGTAGCCACGTGGTCCTATGAATATTTGTCCACTGCGACTGCTGGAATAATTGAGGTGTACATTTTCACTTTGTTCCGTTTCCATTCGATTAAAATCGTTGTACCACACTTGTACACGGCCTATTCGGTGTTTACTAAACGATTTGAACGGTTCGGCGGGCCGCCCAACCGGCTGGTTTTTATTTTTTATTTTTTAGGAATTTGTTTAATATAGTGAAATCCAAATAGAACTAAATTAGAGAAGAATGACGCTGAAAAATATTTTTCTGCTGTCTAAATTTTCATAGACTATTTGTGAAATTGAAGTAGAATTAATGTTAATATTCACACAACTATCACACAACGCCGTCTAGTCCCAAGCTAAGCAGAGCTTGTGTTACGAGTACTAGACAACTGATAAACATACTTAATTATTTCTAAATACATTCATATTATAGACAAATTACACCCAGACACAGAAAAAATGAATGTGCTCATCACACAAACATTTGTCCTTGGTGGGAATCGAACCCACGACCTCCGGCATAGCAGTCCACTAACCACTAGACTAACAGGCCAGTCAATATATTTTTGTATTACATATATATTTTTCTTTAAACTGGATGTTTTCAAATTGATGTCGATAATAGAAACTGGGAAACGTTACGGTTGTTCGAAGCACACGTATTTAAAGTCTTAAGTTTTATAAAGGTCGGTTACAGGGTAGTTTCAAATATATTGGCTACTGGGTCTCGCGAGTCGTCAGAGTACATTTTATGAGCATCTAATAAAATTTTTATCGTGTAACAGTAAAGAAGCAATCAGTCTGTTGGATATTGGCCTGCGGGGTCGGTAAACACGTGGATTTTTATGTCCGTTCGCAGTTACCGCCATTCATAGATTCGCATATAGAACCACTTTTGTCGATTACCTACTTAGCTAGAACTTGTCCAAGTTGAAATCTCCTTTAAGCCGTTAGAGGCGCATCCTACGAAACCGTGAAATGTAAGCGTTTTCCGCATCACTAAAAGTTTTACATTTTTCAGTCGGTACAAGTTTATTTGAAGTCCGCTGGTTTCTTGATATTATTCTTAGGTGACCAAGATATGGAAAAAAATCAAGTGTCAGCAGTAAGTTGACTTTGGTAGCTCGGCTGCTTATGGTCTCGAAGGTGACTTGTTATTTTCAATTCAAAAAACTTTTCTAGGGCGTGATTCTTACGTGACACCAATATTATTTGAGCTCTGCATTCTATAATATCACACTTATTGGTGTTTTGTATGTATGTAACTGTACTGTAATTGGTTTTCTAGAATTTATTGACACACCCGTAATACCTGAAGTAATATCAGTTCCTATGAAAATCACTTGTCTTGACTAATTAATAATTATTATCACACTAATATAATAAAGCCGAAAGTTTGAGGAACATAGGATTGTTTGTTACTCTTTTACGCTTAAACGGATTTGGATAAAATTTGGCACACGGATAAACCGTGTCCTGGAACAAGATATAGAATACCTTGTCTCTTTTTATCCCTTGTATTCCTTTGGGGTAATTTACTACTTTCGCACTGGCTAAGACGCTAGCAGAAGCCAGTGCCTCGATATAAGTAATTATTTGATTTTTTTAATGTATTTCTCTGTTCAGAGGTGCTCCCAATAGCATACGTTCTTCTGTAGGAACCAATTAAACTGGTCGAGGTAGTATTGCAATATAATATTAACCCTTACCTCTTATCACTGTTGTTCATGTGGTGAGACCCTGGTGATCTGTAATACAGGTTAAGGTGTATAGTCCCTTGAACATCTGGCCGGAGTTAAATGCACACATACTTGTACTGACGATTCCGCCCGCATAGAGCCCCGCTGACCTTTAAAACCATTTTATTTGCGAAATATTTATTGATTTATATATGCTATGTACATTCTGAAGAACACTAAACCAGCAATTATTTTGTGTAAACATATTTTTATAGATCAAAACCGTTGGAAAAGAGTAGGGAAAAAAAAGGGAAAAATTTAATGTTAATTTTTTTTTTGTAAAAGTATTAGTCATACGAAAAAATCATATGTTGATAATCTATACTAATATTATAAATAGATAAAGTTTGATTTTTTGTTTGTAGGAGGTAATCTCTGAAAGTACTAGCCCGATTGCTAAAAAATTTTCACCGATAGAAAGCTGCTTTATTCCTGAGTAACATAGGCTATATTTTATGTACGCGGGCGAAGCTGCGGGCAAAAGCTAGTGTTATATATGAATCTATTATTAAACACTAACTATTAAAAATGTTCCTGCAAGTTACATGAATTCGGTAAGCCCTTCTTTGAGGAGTGACTAGAAAGACGTCACGGCGCGGCATCCTCACCTTCCGCATGACGCAGGTCCTCACCGGACATGGCAAGTTCGAGAGGTTCCTGCACCGGATTCGTACGGAAGAAACGCCCGGGTGACACCATTGTGTGGACCGCCCGGAGGACACAGTGGAGAATACGGTAGAAGTGTGCCCCGCTTGGGCAAAGCACCGCCGTGTCTTCGTGGGGGCGATCGACAGCAACGACCTCTCGCGCCTGGCCTTGGTACAGGCCATGGTCCAGAGCGAGGAGGAATGGAATGCGATCGCCTGCTTTTGCGAATTAGTAATGCTAGCGAAGGAGGCGGCTGCACACGTGAGGGAACGGCTCTCACACCCTAGTCGCCGGGATCCCGACCCCGATTTCCAGCTACCGTAGGCGCGGGCTTGCGGACGGCCGGCAATAGGTAGCTCGCCGTCCAGACCGAGCCCGAATCGTCGACGGCGCGTAGTGTTCCATGCGCCGTAGGGGCCCAACAGGGTCGAACCCCACTGGGGCCATGGGTTCTTTTCTGAAAGGAAAACCCGGGATCCTGCGGAACGCAAGGCAAAGAAGGAATAAAGGAGAGGGTTTTAGTCAGTAAAAGTCTGACACGCCCTTTCGCTCCGCCCAAGAGCGTGAGAAGTCATAGGATGGTTTCCCACCTAAAAAAAATTTGACATGAATTTATAATTATACAACTAGCTTTTGCCCGCGGCTTCGCTCCCGTCAACTGACTACTCTACCCTACTCTACCCTACTTAAAAACCATCCTTGAACTTCAACAAACATTTTAAAAAAAGAATTGGCCAAATTGGTCCAGGCGTTGTTGAGTTATGCGCTTACCAACACATTTTGCGATTCATTTTTATATTATAGATGTTTAATCATAAGGTTTTGTGAGGAGAAATAATCGAAGATTATTATTGTAATAATAAAATAATGATAATAATGATAATGAAATAATCTTTGGTTCTTCCGTTTACCAAACAAGTGCACAAGAGAATCAAACCATTTTAACTTAATAGGTAGGTGCTTATATCTTTCCCATTATAGTTATATTTTATTAGATACAAAACCCACTAGATTTTTTAGCTTCCGCGTAAAAACCAAAGGTCATCGACCCACTTTGTGAAGGCATTAATCTCACTAACACAAAAAGAGTAGGTAAGGCTTACATAGTGATGCAAAATAATGCACTATAAATACTAATTGTAAAACTAAAAACAGCTGTCCAAATACAAATAAATTTAAACTGATGGATTTTTTTTATAGTGTCAATGGTTATGCAGAGGGGCGCTGACGCTGCGTGGACACTGGAGATCCCGGGGACGCCCGCAGAATCACGCACGCCCCTGGCACCGTTTGACTAGGCATTACCCACGTATACTAATATGTTTGTGAGTCCGTCCGTCCGCCTCTGTACACAGCGCCAGAGGACCGGTGGGTCTGCTAGCGATTGAATTTTACAAATCATTAGGTTTTTTATACGTGTTGTCTATGGATTGTAGAACCGATTGTGTCAAAGTCTAGCGTCAACAGCACGGTAAATACCGTTATCAACTTAATTTAGTCTTCAATCATCTAGTTCAACTGCATTCACCGATGAAACCTACCAGCTTCCTAGCGATTATGTTACCTCATAAATATGAGAATCTACCGCAAACACACCGACAACTGTGCGGGCTAACGGTACCGTAAATGTATTCAAGTTAATATAACTTCAAACGAGTTCTAAAAACAGTAAAACAATGGCCCAACTTATAATAGTGTGTTCGATGCAATTGGCAGCTAATTTCTTGTTCCACGACCAACCAACAAGCTCATTGCGTCAAAATTTTAATCGGTTCTCTTTGTCAGGAAAATTCTTTTGTGAATGCAAAAAAATAAAAAGTTACGCAATCGGAACAACAACTTTGTAGCATAACGCGAGGGGATCGCGTTCGTACCGGTTTCAAGCTCCGTTCTGTATAATAATAAAAACGGCACAAACTTTTAAAGTAACCAGAATTATTTATAACACATGCGTACCTATCTGGTATCTGCACATTCAAATCAACAACATCCTTTAACGTTTTTCTGCTGTATAAATTTTGGTACTAGATTTTATAGGTATTATTATTAGAGCAGTTCTAAATTCTAAACATGCAATAATACCAGTTCGTCATATTTTATGACGCGTATGTGGCGTTGGTCCCTGTTGTCATTCGTAGGCAGTCGTTACAGTTAGTCAGACGCCAGAAAGTCTGACCATCAGTCTATCCAAGAAGTATAGTGTTGCTCAGTAACCGTGTTGTGGAGGTCTGATAGGCAGTCGCTCTATGTAAAACACGAGCTATCAGCCTCGTCCGGTTCTGACTGGAAGACGACCCCAAGCTAGTTGGGAAAAGGCTAGGGAGATGATGATGTGCACCTGTAAAATTTAATGATAAATGATATTTATTTTGCGAATAGGTTTAAAAAACACTTTTCACACGTCAATGGTCAAATCACACGATTGCAGATTTGTCTAAGATGGTCTTTTGAAGAAAGAACCATACAGATTTGATTTGACCTGACCAGTCAGTGCAAGAATTTGTCAGTATTTGCAAAGCTCAATTCAGGACTATCAAGGAGCTCAACGATTTGCCGAACAATACCAAGGAAAGGACATTTGGGTAGGCAGCAAAAAATACACAAATTGCCAGACATACGTTAAAATGACTGAAAATAAAAGAAAGAGAAAAAAAATCAACATAGTCCTCACATTCACAATAATAAAAAGAAATATAGTTTACAAAATATATCTAATAATTAGCAAAGTATAATATAAGTCAAAAAATAATTTTAAAAAAGGTCAAATATAAAATTAAAATAATCTACAATGTCAAATTGTAAAAAATAAACATCAATGTTAGATTGTCAAAAGTTTAACTTGTGCTAGGCTAGATTGTAAGCATACCGAAAACTAACAACATAATTTAACTTTGTAATAAAGTTGTGTTATCTACGTACATTGCTACATCATTAAATCGTCATCTGCCGTTTATAGATTTCCCAAATTATAAGGTTGCATTCTATCATATAAGCCAACAATAAAACTTTCATTCCTATTTCCACTTCCACATGTTAAATGCGAAATTAACAGCACCTTATTGTACAGAAGTGTCATAAAGGTGGGTATATTAAAGTATCTGCTTAGGCGCATAATATTACTGCCGGTGCGCGAGATGTGTGGCCGCCCGAATCCTTAGCCACGACGCGCGTCTCTCCGTGTGGCAATAAACTCCCAGTTATGTCATAATATGCATATGTGATGAACTCGCCAGAATAAGACTACAGTAAACTCCGTGAATCAGTCGTACGGAACCTAACCATAATTTTAATACCTCGACACACGTAAAATGTGAATTTAACGTATTTTTATTAACATCTTGGACTCGAGACTTGAAATGAGTCTGGGACATGTATACGAGGTGTGAAACGTACCTTCATGTTTTATCTATACCTATACAAGTTTCAAAATGACCTACTGACAGGTCTTTTGCGGTATCGTGTTTACAAAGACTTTAATCTTCAAAAGTGATGTAGTACTAAACTTGTTTTTGGCAAATTGATTAATTATCCAAATAGCACAGCAACGAGGTGATCGCGTGACATGTGTGTTCAGGGTCATAGGTTCGATGGTTTTCAGACATCGTAGGTTACATCCAGTCTGTGTCAGTGTGAGTTTGAGTTTGAGTCTGGCTGATAACTATTTATTTTTCTATATTCATAAACATAAGTATAAAAAGTTGTAAAAAACCTTACATCTAAATCCGCCTATTCTGTTGAAGTCCTAAGACCTTTAAAAAAACCAGTACTTCATTATTATGACCGGTTCTAGTCCGACACCATTAAGATACTCATTATATTTTATCTAACTTGTTCTTAAAATAATTTAAGAACATTCTCACCATTTTAATATATGGTGTAGTATAAAGTCGTGATTCGCTGTTGCAAAAAATTGTTTTTCCGCTACGCAATTAAAACTGGAGATATTCTAATAATAGTTAGTCGTAGTGCTCCAGCCCTCGCGTCCAACTTTATACCGGTTTAGAATAAATTATTACGTCGCTGGCTCGGCGCTAATCACTGCCCCAATAATCGAATAAAAGACGCATCGTGTGCGCGCATCGGCGCACCGCTCCCCACAAACATACACATGTTGTTTTTGCCAATCGTATTAATTTCATAAATAATTAATAGGGCATATTTGGATCGGTGAGTGGACACAGATGGAAATGCACTCGCCAAATTGACTGATAACCGCAGTCGGGAAAGGCTAAATACCTGCTAATGATAGTCCGATTGATGCTTTCAACGATATAGGGAAGCGAAAAAATTGGAATTACCAATATTGAAATAACAATTTTACTCACTAGGAAATGTTGACAGTAATGATCTCTCTGCTTAAAAATGTACAGCCGATGACTTTTTTATCACCTGGTGAAGTAAAATAGCTCGTGAATTTTCAAATGTCAGTTATCACTTCGATATCTACAAGCGCTATTTGGGAACCTGTCTCGTTCCAATATGTTATTAATGAGCTGAGCGCTGTTTAATTATATCTGTGACTGTCTGCGCCTGTCTGGCTAACAGCTGGGTAGTTAGCGTCGCCGTGTAGTGTGTACTGCCTGTCTGAATATAATGCAGGTAGGTACAGATACATCAGTAATTTGTAACAGCGCGTTGTCAGACTACATAATTTGCACGTAGTCGATGCTAATCAACTCTCATTAAGCATATTGATGTTTCAGTTTCAGTGTTACAATTATTCGTGTTTGCAGCGTGCAATCATATTTGGCGGTACAGTCTACGAGCAAAGAGGCAGCGGGCCTGCTGAGCGGCGTGCGATGGACTCATGCTCGACTATTAACTCCGCTTAAATATGTGATCGCAGCGGCTTTGTGTTGCGTGTTAACTTTACATGCTCGCGTTAACAACACGTCCGTTAGTTAGATTGAATATAGAGCTAAATTTTAATCGAATCGTTTGTGGGTGCGGTAAAATTTGTACAAACAAATTAACGCGAGGTGCGATTGGAAAATCTGAACAAACATTCAATACAAACTGAATTTGAATTTTGACGTACATTTCTATGTGGATGTATCTACTGTTCCTCCTGTCTACAACTGAAAATAAAGTAGTGTATTCTGCCTATGTATGTTTTTACTACAGATTTTTGGCTCAAGTTGACACATAATACTGTTTTATTATATTTTATTATTACGATCAGACAAGATAGGTAGGTACCTAAGTTTTTGATTCAAACTTCTAAGTTTAGCCCATAAATAAAAAATGGGTCAATACCTAAACCAGAAAAGTAATCCAATTACTTTCTCACTTGAATCTAAATGACACACCAAGCAGTAATAAGAAGTAATATATTTAACTCTACATGACATTCATACGCGCACTAGAGCGCGCTTGAAAGGAAACTTATTCTTTGAAGGTACACAATTTTAAATCACAATAGACACCCGTCCGTATGGGACGCATTATGTAGATGCAACGAGCTCAATATTGAATACGAGACAACCGAAAGAGTGTTTCAAAATGAGAGGTGCCTGAAAACAAACGGTTGACAAAAGAAAAAAAAAGACTGGTCCAAACTTTACCTTTCTGCGACGAAACAAGCGAGTTGGGAACAAAAACTATTAATGTAGAGGCTCTCACGGCCCGTTGAGTTGTCGGTGCGTTTCGTTTGATAATTTCCGTGTACAGCGAGCTTTAATCGAATGTACCGCCGCCCCCCTCCCTGACCTCCCCCCATCCCATGCCCGCGAGCGCAATAAAATTGTTCATCTCGATTATCGTGGGCAGCAGGAAGATTGCACGATTGGGGAGCGACACTGCCCTGTAAACAAAATGCTGAAATACATCTACATATGACGATTATCTACCACTAATATTGTTATTAAGACCATTCAATTATTACTTAATAGACGCAGTAGGTACTGAATATAAACAATGTGGCTTAAAGAGAACTTGCAATATTGCCTACACGTTACACTTGGGTAATAAGTAGTGTTAACGACTGTTATATCTTCTAAATACCGTAGGTTATCATAACACTTTGTACTTGCAATATGAATTTCAGGTTAACCATTTCGACTTGGAACTATAGAAGTTAAAATACAATTCTTCAATTCTACATTCTTCAAATTGGTCACGATAGTTGCATTTAGAGTTGGTACTTAAGTGAGTTTCTTAAAGTTTGGTTCAGCATCAAATCAATTCAAAATCAATTTCAGGAACCATTTAATCTGAGGCTGTGCTCTTGTAATTTTAGAACGCAAAGGGCAACTGAAGGAACACAGGTGGGTTTTAGCCAGTAAAAGTCGGACACTCTCTCTCGCTTAACCCAGAGCGGGAGAAATTATTTGACAATTAACCCATTAAATATTTAAAAAAAATTGGGTACAAGCAACGCTGCTTTTACTGCAGCAAGCTTGCTCAGGACCCTGTGATATCTAAAATTAAAAAGTCATCGAATAAAAAATCTTTTTACAAAAAAAATACAACCGACTTCAAAGTAAAAAAAACACTGAAAAGTGCAAAATAACTTTAATTTCGGAAGTCGGTGTTTCTATAATAGTTTTGTCGCTTCGTTATTTAACACCCATATAACCTCCTCCTTTTTGAAGTTGGTTAAAAAATCTAGAACAGCCCTAAGCAGCTACTTTAGATCTAACATATGAGTGCCGTACCCATCACTTGCCTGAAAACAAATCCCAAGTTCAACGGAAATCCAATTTCAGGGCAAACCTGAACCTTATTTTAAATCCACAGTCATACAATAAAACAATTAAATCCAGGCAGGTCGACATCGAAATTAAGCCCTGAGGGCGTTCCGCATCCGTCGTAATAAAACACATGCAAAGTTTTTCTTTGCGCAGAGTCGACTGGCCGCAGCTAACGGAAACGAAGCAACAGGCTTGATTAAAACACGTGTTTACAGAACGCACACGAGGCCGAACAAACGCAATAATACGAGGGAGCTACCGTCCGTCCGTCCGTCGTATCTAGCGCTACGTACACTGTTTAGTTTAGACATTTGGTATGCACCTATGCACTGAACATGCTAACAGGGTGTTGCTTTTTATACCCGACTGCAAGAAGGGTTTTGTTTTTCGCGCGTATCTTGTATATATGTATGTATGTATATAATATTCTTTATTACCTCATATCTTCCACACCGCTGAACGGATTTACATAATTAAGATATCGGTGGATTCGTCTTGATAACCCAAGTGTTCTTAGATAGGTGACGTTAAAAAAAAACTAACATACACATATACATATTGACTACAACAGTCGGGACCCATTAAAATAATATAGACTAAAATAATCCTATTTAATATGGGTCCCGACTGTTGCAGTCAATATGTTTGTTCCTTATTAAAATTTAATATTTGTTTTATTTTATGTGTTTAAATTAATGTAATTAAATTGGTTTCTACGCTACTGGACTGAACTTGTTTTTTTCTTTTCAGTTTTTATTTAAAAGTTATTTTTTACACAGTCGGGTTTTTTTAATCTTATTTACTATTTAATCGAAAGGAGAATGGGAAATAGGTATGGGAATTTGCTATAAGCTTGTAATGATTTTTATAGAAAATATTCATAAATCGTTCAACTTCCATCTATAAGCGATAGATGGCGCTAGTAGTTACATGAACATAAGGCACTTGTTGTAGACATTAAGTAATGATTTATGGTATTAGAGTAATTTATGTATTAGTTTTGTATAAATATATTATAATTGTTAAAATGAAATATTTACTTGCAGTTAATTATTGATAAACCCTAAAGTATATTAGTTAGTCAATTGATATTACGTACTGTTTACTTTGCTCTGATTGGTCGGACCGAGTGTTTGTGAAAGTTTGTGGTGGGGAAACATTGAGTTTGTAACTGTCATTCTGGACAGTCAGTCTGTTTTGAGTTGTTGAACAGTGAACATGTCCTACCAATCCGTGTATTCGTAAATGATTGTTTATAAAATGATAAATATGAAATTGTGTTGAACAATGTGAATAAAATATTTATATAACTGTAGCTTGAAGTTTATGATTCATCACATTTCAGAAGTGGTACATGCCTACAAAAAGCCTACAAATATGTGCAATGATAACAGGAATGTTAGGTTATGTGTGCCTAAATTAAAGCTAAATGAAATCGAGATATTTTTTCCAAGAGTGCTAATGTTATTTTAGACAAGTTATACTCACTCAATTTTCATACTGATGGTGGCGCGTGTGTTGAATCATTCGGTTCCCTTCAAATGTGTGAACTGAGTGGTACTGATATGTTCGTAAACGAACGCTGACAGTTAAAACTGGATATCGCTGACACTTTAACTACTAGTGGTTCATTTTAGTTCCTATATTTTAAATTGGGTTGTTTTTCTTTATTTGTTTTAATTGATCATGCATAATGCTAAATTAAGACAAAAGACAATTGCTATGTATAATTAACCTATTTTCCATAGCGGTAATTGTCATTATGTTGCCTTGGATTACTTTGTGTGCTATGATAATTTTCTTTTCCTTTTGACATATAATTGTAAATTTAAATGTTGTACCGCTAATGGGTATGTTACAATAATAATTTTATGAACGGAATTTCCACCACAAAAACAATAAATGAATTTGAATTTAGAAGCGAAAAAAAAAATACGAAACCGTGTTTCTGGATTTAGGGTGTAAATGGATTTCCTTGCACATAGAGATCTACACTTAGGAATATGCAATTACCGTCAATTTGCTGACTGACTGACTGCCTTGGCAATTCAAGAGTGACTGGAGTGTGTAAATGTTTTATTTGAAATAAATGCTTTGATTTGATTTCAGTGCTTTGATGAGGCCGAGTATGCCTTTGATGAGTCCGAGCGTGCCTTTGGTGAGGCCGAACGTGCCTTTGGTGAGGCCGAGCGTGCCTTTGGTGAGGCCGAGCGCGCCTTTGGTGAGGCCGAGCGCGCTTTTGGTGAGGCCGAGCGCGCCTTTGGTGAGGCCGAGCGCGTTTTTGGTGAGGCCGAGCGTGCCTTGATGAGGCCAACCGTGCCTTGATGATTCCGACCGTGCCTTGATGATTCCGACCGTGCCTTGATGATTCCGACCGTGCCTTGATGATTCCGACCGTGCCTTGATGATTCCGACCGTGCCTTGATGATTCCGACCGTGCCTTGATGAGGCCGACCGTGCCTTGATGATTCCGACCGTGCCTTGATGATTCCGACCGTGCCTTGATGATTCCGACCGTGCCTTGATGATTCCGACCGTGCCTTGATGAGGCCGACTGTGCCTTGATGATTCCGACCGTGCCTTGATGAGGCCGACCGTGCCTTGATGAGGCCGACCGTGCCTTGATGATTCCGACCGTGCCTTGATGATTCCAACCGTGCCTTGATGATTTCGACCGTGCCTTGATGAGGCCGACCGTGCCTTGATGAGGCCGACCGTGCCTTGACGAGGCCAGAACGACGTCTTTGAAGAAGACAAGCGAGCCTTAATGAGACCAAGTGTACCGTTAGATAAGTCCATGTGTGCCATTTGAGGCCATGTGTGCCATTTGAAGCCAAGTGTGCCATTTGAGGCAAAGTGTGCCATTTGAGGCCAAGTGTGCCATTTGAGGCCAAGTGTGCCATTTGAGGCCAAGTGCGCCATTTGAGGCCAAGTGTGCCATTAGAGTTGGCCACATGTAACATTGGACTAGGCCAAGTGAGCCAATAAAGATTCGGGTTAAGTGTGCCCAATGCAGACAAATTTATCATCAAGTTCGTAAGTAACGTATGAATTTACGTACTTAAGTGATTTTAGTGTGACTATGTTGGCTTAATAATGATGTTAATGAATTGAATAATTTATTAAGTTTATTTCCATATTCATTTTTTTATTATTGCTTCATATCATTTTGACCTGTTTATTGGATAAGTTTCTTTTTTTGAACATTCTGTTACAGCTTATGAAGATATTATAAGTATAGATAAAATGAATTGGAAAGAAGATTTTTATATTGAGATTTTATTTTTGAAAAAAAGCGAGTTCTAAATGAATGGTACAAGTTATAATTCATGTAAATGTTTTAACCACTGATTTCTTTTATTTTTGAGGCCTTGGAGTCCGATTGCGTCAGGACTACAGAAGAAAAACCATCAGTCTTATTGAGCAAACGGATAGTTCCTGTTTCGAACAAAACAGACTCGAAGAGGAATGATGCAAAGAGACGATCTGGAAGGAAGTGCAGAAGTTATAATTCAACCTCTTCGTCGACTACACCACCACGACGCAAGAAGCAAAGAGGTACCTCATGTTGGTTAAATGATTTTCCAAAGAGAAAAACGTTAAAAGTATCGAAGTTTGAACATAAAACATTAGAATAATGTGATACGGGAATTCGATCACTCCAGTAAATTTTGAGAGTATTTAAGGTGGATTAGAAAGAGTATTTGTAATTGATTTGTATGCAAATAGGATCAGAAACTGACTATAAATTTTGTCTCAAAAACTTGCTAGGCTTACCAAAAGAAAATAGAAATGTTACGAAACCCTACCAAAGTGTAGTATTTAGTGACGAAGTGTTAAACTAAACTAACAATAGTTTTTCTAATGAGCAGAATTATGGTCAGTTTCAAGCAGAAATGTTAGCTGGTACGACTTAAGGTGAAACTTATGTGAATATTTTTATGACAAATCAGTGCTTTTAAACGGATATTGATAACAATCAAACGCTTTACAATCAAGTAGAAATAAAATTATCAATTTTATTGGGTATTATATAGATTTTAACAGCGATGTAGTCTTTTGCGTGAATCCGATATAGAAGTATTAGTTGTCAGTCAAAAGTTTATGCAGACTCGTCTAAAGATTGGGCAGATTTTGAGTTACCATCCATTGCTATTTGTAAAGGTACGTTATCCTTTCACAAGAACCTTGTACTGTTCAACAGTAAAATTGATTTAATTTTCTAAAACTTGCCTTGCGTAACCAAATTCAGTTATAGATTCACATCATTCTGGAAATATTTGTATAGACGGATCTTATATCAGAGTATTTATCGTGTGTTTCTTTATCGTGTCAAATCTTTCTGACTATTATCATCAACAAATCTATGCACAGACATCACCGCAAAAGATATACATCAATTAAGCTGTTGATCCCCGCATTAACGCCGGCGTTCACGCGCCATTGTCTTACTATTGTGTCTCTAATTACGCACTCAAAAGGTTAAATTATATTTATTTTACAAGTAGGTTATAAATAATAATATTACATGACCAGCGTCAAGACTGAAATCGGAGTCGGTCCCCAAGTTAATGATGACAACAAAAGATTTAATTTGAGCTAGATATTATAATGTTATAATTCGGTTAAGAGAAAAATAGATTTAAAATGCATACACTAGAGTGGCGGGTCAATTTAAATGTTCCAAATTAAAATAAAGTTTGATAAACAGTGTGATTCAAGCATCATTATTATAACCTTAACTTGATACGAATTTGCACACAGATGCTGGGGCCTTAGATTTAGGGGAAATATTAGTACAATTAAGCCCATGGGCTCTCCAGCTGAAGAGTCAATTTTATTCTAAACGCTTAAGTTTTGTTTCATATTATGGTTTCAAATAGTGAATGTAATGAACCCTGACTAAATAAGACGCCACACAACGTATAGCAATATGGTGGCTATACATTCATGAGTTTAGTTAACCATTGAGAGTGTAAGATCTGGGACGCGTATGTCGATACCTTAAGCCGTAATACCATGCTGTCTACAGACACTAAGACGAATCCTCTGTTTCTGTTTATAGTATTGAGACTGAGAATTGATTATCAACATTATAAATATTAGACCTAGATTCAAAGTTTTTAAGGCTGAACCAGATGAAAAACCTAATGACAAAGTATGTATAATTATGTTAAGTCGTGAATTCAGTGTGCGTAAATAACGAAAACTATACTCTCGGACAAAAAGCTGGTCAATTTTACCTTATACTTGCAGAAAGTTGACCAATTGTTTCGACTGATAGTGTTGGTTATAAAATATATTTAACATTCGTTTACTATCTCGAATAATAGTGCAATCGTGGCTTTCTTTTAGATACTTTATCTACTCTAAAGAGCTTTTACGATAGTCATGGTATTGACCTTGTTCTTAACGCTGTAAAAATGACTACCACTATTTTAAATGCCCTAGCAAAATAAAATTACTTCAACGTTTATAACGAACACCAATGAAACATATGCCTATCTTGGAAAATTCAGTGGAGTCTTGTTAATTCTGGTAATTCATTCACTAGAAAGACTGCCACAAAGCTACTAGGATCAGAGATACTTTTAACGATAGACTACGACGACATTACGAAGTACGAAACACGTTACAAAGCTTAAGAGATGAGATGAGCTCCAATATCCAAGTTAGACAAGCAAAAGAATACTTACGTTACCAGTAAAATCCCTGCTACTACCTACAGCATAAGTGATCTGATTAAGATTAGTAGATCTGATTGCAAATAAGAAGGTAAAATTACATTAACCTCATTTTAAAATCTATAGATCCATTCAAAAACAAAAGTTTTAAGTATAAAATTACTGGAATATATTATATAAGGTGTAAAAAAATTAACTTTAAGAATTTCGAGGGGACATTGTACTCCTCATTATGAACAACTTTTACTATGGGACCAAACCTGAAATCGCTAAAAAAAATCAGCTGTTCCCTACGTTTATGTTCGCATAACTCGTCAAAATGTATGGAGCAGCTGAATTTTGTTTCGCTATTTCAGGTTTGGTCCCATAGTAAAAGTTGTTCATAATGAGGAGTACAATGTCCCCTCGAAATTCTTAAAGTTAATTTTTTTACACCTTATATATGGTAAGTTTTATGATCCCAGACATGTAGAAAAGCTTTTGACAAAAAACCTTACAACACTATTCTTCTAGTGATGAATGTTCTAAACATATGACGTGACGACAAACTAATGATCCGGAAGCAAACCTAAAATCAATACTAAGCCGAATGTAATGAATTTGAATGTAAAACTCATTTTCTGGTTGAACTGAATGAAGTATCATAATTTATATGAATGTAGTCTATCATTGAAATTGTAATCGTGCGTCAGGAGATCGCACGATGTCGGATGGCCGAATGTAATGATTTTTATAGAAAATATTCAAAAATCTATATAAATTGTAACTGTCATTCTGGACAGTCAGTCTGTTTTGAGTTGTTGAACAGTGAACATGTCCTACCAATCCGTGTATTCGTAAATGATTGTTTATAAAATGATAAATATGAAATTGTGTTGAACAATGTGAATAAAATATTTATATAACTGTAGCTTGAAGTTTATGATTCATCACAAGCTATATACTAGTGGTAAGAAATTTTCCAAGAGAACCTTTGCTACCAACTCACTTTTTATGTCTTCGGAGTAACAAATTGGCCTAAATACGGGTAGGTTACTATAATGTTGAGAACCGAAGTTAAGGATTTTTAGAGGCCTAATAGTGATAAGTTAAAGGTATAGTCTATACTAAGGTAAGGGCTTTTCAAAAACAAACATTGCTTGTAACACGACTTTCGTCTGTTTGTAATTAATGTAGGTCATTAACTACAAACGGACGAAAGTCGTGTAGTCGGTGGGCAAATTAATAATTCGACACCGAAGTTAAGGACTTTTTGACGCCTAAAATCCATAAGAAGGATTTTATAGACCTATATACCTTTGCCTCTAACACTGTGTTAGAAATGTTTTTCCGTTTAAAGTTAATTATGTGAATATGAAACTTATTGACGAAATATTTTTAATAAAAAACTTTTAAGAAAAAAAAAATAACCGACTTCACTAAAAAAAAACACTAAAAGGATCAAAATAACTTTAATTTTGGAAGTCGGTGTTTCTCGGTATTGTTTGTTTCTTATTTAACACCGACTTCCAAAATTAAAGTTATTTTGATCCTTTTAGTGTTTTTTTTAGTGAAGTCGGTTTTTTTTTTTTTCTAAAAAGTTTTTATTTCACACTTTTTAGTTGCGATACACTTATAAACAGAGTGCCTATTTCTCATGACAATTCCAATTAACCCAAATACTGCTAGGTTACATTGTTTTATTATAAAGTTCCTGTGTCTACCTTCCTCCTTCCGGCTCCATCATCAGATCAGTTCGATAGTACCTTATAGCCAAAGAGCATCTCACGACAATTCTAATAAGCCCAAACACGGCTAGGATACATTGATTAATTACGGAGTTACTGTGCCTACCTTCCAGCTCCATCATCAGATCAGTTCGATAGTACCTTATAGTCAAAGTGCATCTCATGACAATTCTAATAAGTCCAAACACAGCTAGGTTACATTGATTAATTACGGAGTTCCAGTGTCTACCTTCCGGATCCATCATCATCATCAGATCACTTCGATGATACCATTTTCAACGTAACTATTCAGAATCATTCATTTATTTGTATTGTCATAGTCGCTTAACTATGTATATCTTCATTGTAATATCTATTTGTGTATGAAGTTCCGTTGACCATTTCTGGTCTTCTTCATCAGTTCCACTTCATCAAATGTTACTTTTTGACTGTAAATGCTTAAGTTCTTGATGAAAATACTAAAATTACCATAGGGTTGCCTATAATTTTTGAGGAGTTCCCTCGATTCCTCATGGATTCCATCATCAGAACTAGATTTTGAAAAAAATGGGACCAATCTGGAAGCATATCCTGTATAGGGAAAAAAAAATTTTGCAAATCGGTCCATAAACGACGGAGTTCTGAGGTAACAAACATAAAAAAAAATAATGATAAAAAAAAAAAAAAAAAAAATACAACCGAATTGATAACCTCCTCCTTTTTTTTGAAGTCGGTTAAAAATAAGATTTGAGTGGGGCAGTATTACCCATTCTTCTTTGTTGAAATATTCCTTTATTTTTCAGTATTTCTGACGTCTGTTTGTTTCCTTAACCCCTACCAAGTTATTATGTAGGTACTTATAGTGAGGCTGAAACAGTTTTGGCTGAGCACAATTAATGAAAAAGTTTTGAAATCAGGATGTGGTCAGGGCAGACCACACAAAGAGGTGTCTCTCCGCTTTGGTGCCTTATCGGAAAACGAAAACATCTGTAAGCTTGTAGAGCTTATGGATGCTTTCAAAGATATCAACCAGTGAAGTATAAGGTCATCAGTGTAGACTGATACCCCTGGTGGTGGTGTGTACTGTAGTGTGACTGTTGATATTGAGTCCTGTAATTTGATCATTGCTGAGCTGAGGGTTAAATTGCAAGTGGATTGAAGCTTTTGGATAACGAACATTGCAGCAACACCACTGAGCAGGGATCTTAAGGTAGAACTACACTGCTCACACGTGTGCCACACACGCCAATCTGGGCGCGTCGGTCTCCATACATTTTATATGGAAACTAGACTTGTAGAGCTACACTTGATCCACGCCACGCGACGCCATGCGACGTAGTTCTACGTACAAATCAGGTGTGTTACACGTGTACGTCGGTCTAATGTAGTTCTAGCTTTACTATGACGAGTTAAAATGTCACTCGTGCGAGCAAGAGAGACAGATAGAGCTATACACCCTATATAGCTCTATCTCTTTAACAGTTCAGTTTAGGTCATAAAATGGGGAAACAAGAAACACTCCGTGCCTCAGAGTGTCTTAAGAATATTGAATAGAATATTGATCTAGCTAGGGGCTGCATGCAAAAATCTTCCTTGTCATTAAAGGAAAACCTTGGATGTAGTTTAAAGTCGTCAGTACTCATAAATCACCCTCTAGGTGGTTGGCGGTTGGCCTGTAAAACGTATGATTTTAGTCACTAAAACTGTTTGGAATATGTCTAAACCTGTAAAAGGATTGAAGAAGTTCGGTCATGGTGAATGAGATAATTAGTAGGTAATTTATACATCCTAAAAACTAGATAAGATATTATACTGATGATTAAATTAATTGCATCTTATCGTCCTAGCCTTTTTCCCAACTAGACTGGAAGACGACCTTGGGGTCGGCTTGAGAGATCACCGCCTCCACGAGGACACGGCGTTGCTCTTCCCAAGCGGGGCACACCTCCACCGTGTGCTCCACCGTGTCCTCCGGGCGGTCCACGCAATGGTGACACCCGGGCGTTTCTTCCGCACGCATTTTAACCGGATGCGGCTGAAGGCCATGTTTTAGGTACATGGAACGACTGCCAATCAGACCTCCACAGCCCAGTTACTGGGCAACAGGATACCCCTTGGATAGACTGATAGTCAGACTTTCTGGCTTACCCGTATCGACCGTCATAAATCTACGAATGACAACCGGAACCAACGGCTACACGTGCTCTCCGAGCCACAGGGTGACAGTAATGTCTTAGATAAACTTAGAAAAGTACCTACATATGAATTGAAAAATTCACATTGTTACATGCTCGGTTGCGAAACCTCATGCATGAGAGGCGGGTGACTTAACCACTGGCCCATCACGACTTTTAAGCCCCTTGATACGGTTTAATTATTTATCTTGTTTGCTATATTTAGAAGTAATTTACTTAAGCTGTTGATCCCCGCATTAACGCCGGCGTTCACGCGCCATTGTCTTACTATTGTGTCTCTAATTACGCACTCAAAAGGTTAAGACCTAATATATATAGCACCTTCGGTAAAACAAGGACTCAATTGCAATTAATGTAAGATGCAACGTGAGGCGGCTGGGGCGTGAGGGAACGAAAAGGCCTTCACGCCCCAGCCGCCCCGATTTCTAGCCGCCGTAAGCGTAGGCTTGCGGACGGTGAGCAATGAGTAGCAGGTCATGCCCAAGTCGTCAATGGCGCGTAGTGTTCCACGCGCGCCGCAAGGAGATGTCAACACGTAGGGGCCCAGCATGGTTGAAGCCTATTAGGACCATGGGTTAAGTGAAAGTGAACCCCGGGGCCCGGAAACAAAAGCAAAGAAGGAACAGGAGTGGGTTTTAGTCAGTAAAAGTCTGACACGCCTTCTCGCTCCGCCCAAGATCAGGAGAAGTCATTGGATGATTTCCCAACATAAAAAAAGACCCAACGTGGGTAGGTAATAAGCGTGGTATTCAAGCCACTTATGTTGTGTAATTGATAAGGTCCTGTTGACCGATAATATGTATACTTACTATCTGTGTACAATTGCATTATAATTTTATAGGAGAGCCATTTTAGTACTTGTATTGCATTTAGAATGGTCTTGCTCTGCATTATATTAATTGCCACCCGTGAAATAAACTATCGTGGATAGTTTATTTCACGGGTGGTTCTTACCAGAAGAACAAAGGCATGTTGTTCATAAGAAAAAAGTTTTAAAGCATTTTGGCACTAAAGACATGGGGTGTATACGGGGTCCCAATCAACACCTATCGGGACTCAAACCAACCTCACCTGCACGTGGTGCACCCTGCTGATAAACGAACGAGGCTATGGCGACCCGCCAACACGCACTGGACCAGCGTGGCGGGTTATGGTCCAAACCCCCTCAAATGAATAATGCAACTAAAGTCATGTTTTGCAATTTTAGACAAATATGTCCTCATTCTACCAAAGCGAGGTGTCATTGTTCCACGTACAAATTACCTAAATATATTAAGAATTCATGAAGAAAATGGCAAAATGACTCAGATGTATTCCTTAAGAATTGGCAAGAAGTGGCTGAGAGACGGGAACAATGGAAGGAATGGAGGGAGGACTTTGCCCAGCAGTGGGACAGTATAGGCTAGATATAATAATAATAAATAATATTATTATGTTGCCGTCTTGTTGCTATGTCACTTCGTGCTAGCGACCGTTTTTGGGGGCCCATTTATTGAGTGTGCAAGTCACCCCTGCCTTTTTATCGATGGAAATTAATAACATTGTTCAGGCAGGGGCCATAGTCTTAACATGGTAACCTGGTAACCAGTCCACTTAAGACTCCAAAACCATAGCCTTATATCTTAGTTTTCCATATGTCGCAATAGTTTCCCACCAACCGGGGCTTGTCCTTGGATGCACTAGCATAGTACGTACAAGGATAATCACCAGTTCGTACCACTTTCCATTAAAAGCGTCTAAAAGGGCCTCTGTGAGTTGGTTTCGGCTCCTCGTATACCTTCCAAAGATCCAGGACCTCTGGGTTCTGAGATAAATTAATGTATAATAATAATATAAAAAATGAATAAGCTGTCAAATTCAGTTATACAAGCTGTGTCGATCTGCTACGAAACATCGACCATAAATATCTGGGAGTAATAAGTAGGATCAACGTCATCCACCATACGACGCAATATTCCTCGTTCGCATCACAGACTCGGAGTAACATATAACTCAGCGCATTTTTACGTCTGTAAATTATAGTTTTACGATCGAAAATCATTTTTATGTTTTTGGAGGAATTTAATATCACGCCAGCTATGCTCGGCACATTCGCTCTTTTATTGAGCTGTAATTTTATTGTTTTCTCAATTTTTATTAACTATCAACCACCTACTTAGGTCTCTGTTATAGGAGATCAATAATATTTTACTTCCGTGATATGAAAATACTATGAACATTTTTATTACAAAAGGTAGGTTATCTATAACGATTAAAAAGTAGAGCTAAAAAACTAATTGCTTTAGAGATATAAAACTTACAAAGAAAATTGTTTCAAACCAGAAAATTACCTATTTATAAACGTTGAATGCACACTCGCATCTTTTATAAAAATTCTTCAAAGGAGTTAGTTTTAAAAGCTAGCGGTTAATTCGCTCTTTATGGAAACAAACAACGCCTTGTTCCTTCACCACCTGACTGAAAACCTCGAGTTTCATAACTCTTCCAATTGTTTAATTAACCATATCATATTTTAGCAATGGAGCAGAATAGAAATATATATATATAAATATATACATATATTGGATAGATACATATGTAATGATTAAAGATTTCAGGAAAAAACAAAAAATTGCCAATTAAATAACAAAGTAAATTGTAGGTAGTAAAGTAACCCGGCGGCGCCTCCACCATATGTCACCCAAACTCTTGGGATGTTATAAAGTTTTATACTTTTCTTCAGGATTCGATATCAGCTCATAGCGCTACAATGGTTATGTCCGAACTTTTTAAAACATAAACCTTAAAAGTATTAAATAATGTGACCTCCATGGTCGCCACAATATCTAAGCAAACCCTAAATACTTTAGTATATATAATGCTGTTCAAGCGTTAATACAAAAATTATATCTAATATCAATATGGGTAGAATATAAGAATGCAGGTTGACACGATTACATTTACCTGGGACAAACGGTAGTTAGGTAGGTCTTACTTCAAGAAAGAGGTCAATCGTCGAATCCGACTCCTCTGGGCAGCGGTCAGGAAGCTGCGTGGTATTTTCTCATCCGATATACTAGTGAAGACGAAAGTCTATAACCAGTGCGTGTTGCCAGATATATCTATATTGATATGGCTTTAATTAACGTGGTCGCTTACAATGAGCCTCATCAGAAAGTCTTAAGCCACATAGAGGGCTATGGAGAGGGCTAAGCTTGAAGTTTATTTGCTTAATCAATGAAGATATCCACAGGAGAACCAAGATTACCGCCATAGCCCGAAGTAATAAAGAATAATAATAACCTGCGGTCTTCCCGTCCAACTATAATTTAGGTGTCTTCAAGGCTAGAGTGAATAGGCTCTTAATAAACTAGTGCGACTCACCATCAATTATTGCATCACTGCTTACCATCAGGTGGGATCGCAGTCAAGTACTGGTTTATATCAATAAAATAAAAAAAGTATCATGGAGCACTTCCGACGTCTGGCTCCCAAACTGTATAGGGGTACAAACGCCTCCTGCCGGAGGCTCTACTCAGGAATCGTTCGGTCCATGGCCCTTTATGGGGCGCCGGTATAGGCACCGTCACCGTAGCTGCGAAAGCAACCAGCGGCCAAGCCGAACGCATTCCAGAGGGTCATGGCCATCTGGATGGTGGCCTCCTTGCTGGCCTGCCACCATGGGATTTGGAGGCAGCAGTCCTTGAACGCATGCACGATTGCGCGTGAAGATGCAACGCCGGGGCAAAACTCCGCTGCTGCGCCAAGTCGCGGCATGGTGGACAGAGTTCCGGCGGGATCTCATGGTGAAATGGCGACAGCGACTGTCGCAACCCAGTGCTGGGCACGCCATAATTATGGTGGTAAGTCCCCTCTTTGACGAGTGGCTGGAAAGACAACACGGCGTCCTTACCTTCCGCATGACGCAGGTCCTCACCGGATATGGTAAGTTCGGGAAGTTTCTGCACCGGTTTCAAGCGGAAGAAACGCCCGGGTGTCTTCATTGTGTGGACCGCCTGGAGGACACGGTGGAGCATACGGTAGAAGTGTGCCCCGCCTGAGCATATAGCACCACCGTGTCCTCGTGGGGCCGATCGGCGGCAGCGATCTCTCGCGCCGGGCCTTGGTACAGGCCATGGTCCGGAGCGAGGAGGAGTGGCAGGCAGTCGCCTCATTCTGCGAAGCAATAATGCTAGCAAAGGAGGCGACCTCACGCGTGAGGGAACGGCCCTCACGCCCCAGCCGCCAGGATCCCGATTCCGATTTCCAGCCACCGTAGGCGCGGGTTTGCGGACGTTGAGCAATGGGTAGCTCGCCGTCCGACCGTCTGATAACCGTCTAGACCGAGCCCAAGTCAAATCGACGGCGGCCCAGCAGGGTCGAAGCCTACTGGGGCCATGGGTTGTGCGAAAGAGAATCCCGGAGCCCTGGATCGAAGGCAAAGAAGGAACAGGAGTGGGTTTTAGTCAGTAAGTCTGACACGCCCTCGCGCTCCGCCCAAGGGCGGGAGATGTCATTAGATGATTTCCCACCTAAAAAAGAAAGCCCGAAGTATAATCAAACTGAAGTGTCAGTGCTCGCAGAACAGATGCTCGAGGGACCCGAAAGGTTCTGGAGTGACGACCGGGTAACGACTTACAAATTTTCATGCTAAAGCAGAGTTTGACAGTCACTCAATTTCAAATTCTTAATAAAACCGCTTAAAAAAATCAATATAGCTTTCTACCTTGATTCCCGAAAATGCTACTAAAAGTCGTATGTGTTTTAGAGGCATTTAATTAAAATCCAAAAAAAAAATAGAGGTCATAATTTAAAAGTAAATCGGTTGCTATGCAACAATCATTAGTTGCAGCTTAGCAACATAAATTGTTTTTGTTCCTAAGCGTCAGTGTTTGTAATGTCAAGTCTTGTACAAAGGTTTTGAAAAGATCAGTGTTCAGAATTCTTATTTTATTTATAATTTTGTAACTCGACTCGACTCGTGACTTCTTCACCATGAAGAAATTGGATGTGCATAAATTGATAAGGATCTCGACGAATCCACAAAACAATACGACTGTTGTCGCGTGCCAGTGTGAATTAGGTCGACAGAAGCTGCTTACTGCCCCACCTTATAAAACCACACCATCAAGCGACGAGAACAAGTCGCGGTATCCCACAGCACCATGCGCGAGAGATGCTGCAGAGAAGTTGATTTGCCCCATCAGCCACATACTAGTCACATTTAAGGCGCCCCTTCACCTCAACGATGTGTTCACCAAAGTCTTTCCAGCGTCAACACCCGTAAAGTACGTTAAACGCAAATTAGCAAAATTGCTCGGTGTGTCAAACAGTAACCTTTTACTGGCAAAAAATAGAAACGTATTAAAGGAAACAAGTATGTTGTCTGACCTCAAGACTGATCCACATGGCACCCTCTCTATCGATGTTTTCACGAGGGATTCGGAACAGTTTTCTCTATCATCGATACCAAAGGAATCCTATATGCATGAACTACTGCATGCTGTTCTTCCAAAAAAGAAAGACATGCCATTTATAGCAATCAAATTCAGGATCCTTAATCAGAATGCTACATTTACTCGCTCATATCATTGCATAATGAAAATTCACGAGATAAAGAAAAACTTGGGCGAGCTTTTTCAACAGGACCCTGACAATCTGGTATTTTTAAGAGGAGAATATACGTTGAAGGATCGCATGGCACTTATGGATCTCGATTACGACAAATACGGAATAGCCGAAGTTGAATTACTAACGAAAAATAAAGCTACGTTGGATTTAGAAAAATTATATCAAGAGTTACCTGTGAATGATGTTTTAAGTGTGATGGTACCGTTTGGTACTACTCTCAAACAGATAAATGTAGAAATATTCTCTAAACCAATGAAAAAGCCTTATTTAGGAGGTTACAAGAATGTCCACACAGGTATCTTGACTTGAATGTTTTTCTTATCTACTTTGACTTAGTTTTAAACTAACTCAGTACACAAGTGATTTTTGTAAACAATTTCACAGGTGCCGTCTACCATCATGCGTACACTCAAACCCCGCAGAAACCTGAGAAATTGCCACCAGAAAAAAAGAACTGTAGAGACACGCAGACGGCGGAAGAAAGAGAAAAAATATATGCACGTATTACATTAATAACTCGATCTGATACAGTATTGCCACTATTTATGACTGACTTGACAACTTGACAAGCATCTGCTAGCGATTCCACCCGCGTGAAATTAGTAGGTACTTCATGTTATGAAAATAGTTTAACCTAAAGCACTTAGGGATAGTGCATAGCATATAAGTGAAAGAATTTTCAGAATTGGTTCAGGAGTTTCAGAGATTAAACGCTACATACAAAATTACAAAAAAAAACTAAATATTTGTATCTATAGATTTAACGAATATATTATTATCAAGAGCACAAGTTAACAAGGTTTAGCTAAAAAAAAAATGACGAAGAAACTTATTAGTTACTAGCTGATTCGTCAAACTTTGTTCTGCCATATAAAACAAAGAAAAAAATGGGGAGTAGGGGTAGGAGGGTAAAAATAGTCTACGACCTATTCTCAATCGTGTTATTCTCTAAGAAAACAGTCTTGAGCGCAGCGCTGGCCGCAGCGACGAAATCCAAATATGCACACAGGATTAACAATCCAATGTATAGGTCCACTGGATTGAATCCTATGTACTTGGATTTCGTCGCTGTTTTCTTATTTAGAGAATAGCACTGCTGGAATACCAAATATAAAAAATTTGATTTCGGAGGAGTTCGATAACAAACACTGTGACACGAGATTTTTATAACATAATATATAAAAATCACAATTACAATTCCCTATTAATTTCAGGACACGAACTACAGCCGTGCAACGCAAATGAATAGTGTGCACGCATATATTCCGAACGTTACCGACAGGATAGTGGTGCCGAAGCCCTACGAAACCTACGAAGAGATGATAAAACGACTCAACCACAACCATTACGCCACGATCATACAACGCGCCTTCAAACATCATCGGTTCCGGCAAATGGTCAATCACTGGTTAAAGGAATGCATGTATGTATATAAATAAATTCGTTACCTAAGGTACCTTTTTTTAAGGTGGGAAACCATCCAATGACTTCTTGCGCTCTAGAGCAAAGCGGGAGGGCGTATCAGACTTTTACAGACGAAAACCTTTTGGCCATAATTATTATTGATGTAGGATTTGAATGATAATAAAAGGTCTAAAAAAAGTAGGCCATACGAAGATTGAAATATCATCAAATGTTAGCGTTTAAACGATCTGCACCCCTAGCCAACTTTATAATATGCAATCGTTAACGCTAGTCGAAAACTAATCAAATGTATGGGAATGACATCATCTCAACGTTGTCACGTGGTCAGAAACTCAGAACAAACGATAGAAAATTCGTAGCCAAGTTCACCTCGTTCAAAATGATAGAATGAATTGTTACCGTTTCTACAATGTTCAATGCTACATCCTTTGTTATTGTAGAACGAGCGGCCGTCTCAAGCGCGTCAACATGGCTACCAACTTAGGCCAAGTAAAACTGGCCAGTTTTACTTGGCCATATCATGAAGTGATCAATTTCTAAGATCTGGCCACTGATTTTTAATTAGTACAATTAGGTACTTAAAGGGTCGAAGCCCACTGGGGCCACGGGTAGTCTGAAAGTGAAACCCGGGGCCCTGGGACGAAGGCAAAGATGGAACAGGAGTGGGTTTTTTTAGTCAGTAAAAATCTGACACCTTTTTTTGTCATAAGATGATTTTCCCACCCAATAAAAAAGGGCTTATTAGAAAAGTTCGTTATTATTTAAGTAAAGTCTCAATAAATAATATTCATAAACAGCAAAGTTATGAGCGTTTGTTTATATCCCAAAATGTCACTCAATATATGGAAATATTGTACAGGCTATTGATTATAATTGACAAACAATGGAAAAATACTGAGCATAGTATTTTTCTAGGAGCAATTGTTATGAATGATTGATACAAATTACGTCAATTTTTGTGAACAATTTTGGGATTTCGTTTTTTTTTTACTTCTGACTACACAAATGTGATCAGTAACGGGTACGGAGAGCAGTGGTGGCCCAGTGGTAACGACCCCGACTTATGAGTGGTAGGTCGCGGGTTCAAATCCAGCCATGCGCATTCCTTTGTGAAATATATTTCATCACCACTGCTCAAAATGGTGAAGGAAAACATCGTGAGGAAACCGACATGTTCTAGAATCCAAAAATTCGAAGACATGTGACATCCACCAACAGGCACTGGGCCCGCGTGGTGGATTACGGCCCATTCCTTCTCCTAGAGAGGAGGCCTGAATCCCAGCAGTGGGAAGATTAAAAGGCTGATTATGTAATGCTTATGCTAACGGGTACGGATAGAGCCCCATTTTATTTTTGTACTAATTAAAAAAAATAGGAGTTTAAGTATTTGTTATTTCTTCACGCTCGAACGGCTGAACGGATTTCGGTAAAACTTGGTACATGGTTAGATCATGTTCTGGGATAGCACATAGGATACCTACTTTACATCCCAGGAGTATATTTATTCCCTTGGGATAATTTTCTACTGCACAGCTAGTCTAAATAATATCGAAAATGTTAGTGATGAATTTTTATTCGTTGGTAACAGATGATGCAATTATCGACATCTATTGGTAGAAATGGGTACCTACCTAATTTTTGTTGGTGGTCCGCTCAAGATCTCGTGTCCTTACACTCGTTACAA
This sequence comes from Mythimna impura, assembly GCA_905147345.3. Lineage (NCBI taxonomy): Eukaryota > Metazoa > Arthropoda > Insecta > Lepidoptera > Noctuidae > Mythimna > Mythimna impura. The sequence goes on from LR990351.1 coordinate 17,829,974, forward strand.
TTTTTTTTTATATTCCTCCTTACAATAACATCATTCTCTCTAGTAAACGATGATTAATTTTAATACTTTATGTGATGTTTTTAGGGAACGAATAGCAAGAATGAAAGAGGAGGACAGACTGGAGCGAGAAGCAATGGAGAGACGTCTGAGACGGGATTTAATTACTAAAACTTTTCCGAAAACGCGTGAAGATTTCGATCAACTGTATGCAATGGTAAGTTAACTTGACGATATTATATATGGTAATCTATCTTGTAATTTGAAGCTCTTTATGAGGCAAACTGGCATGAAAGTGTCGGTCAGTCGCAAATGAAATGCCGCGAGTTTCACAAATATTATTACATTTATTAATCTTACACCTTTTTCTAGGTTGATCGTTGGAAACACGCTGAAATAGCCAGGATATCACAGTTACATGCAAAAGGTCCGAAAATTGCTGAATTCACATTGCTTCTAGATAAGGAAGTTGAGTTACTGAGATGTATCGAAGATTATAGAGTCAAGATGAGGGAAGACAGCAAGAAAATTAAAGAAAAACGATTCTTAGAAGAAATTTCGAAACCTGTCGCTTGGTACGGCCGCAGTGGGAAATTAATCACAATGGAAACAATCGAAATCCAGAAAGCCAAGAAACTAAAAGAACTATACAATTCCTTTATCCGTAGTGATTTAGAAGTTAAAGAGCGCCTAGAACTCTTGGTCGACATGAAGTTTGCACTTCAGGAATTCCGCCATCCTCTTGCTGAAGAAGTAATCACTCTATTGGACCAAGAATGTGATCTGCTTGTAAGAAGGTATAACACTCATCAACTAGAATTCCTAAGACGGCGAACTGCCGGAGCCGTCATTCGCCTAATACAAACGTCTGAACTGAATTCTGGAGTAACCAAGTATAAGGACCTCAGGGATTACAAGAAAATGGAAAACGGCAATCTTCACTTCTGCGAATTGTGCCACCAGGTTAAACCCTACACCGACTTCCCCTTGGACACGAGGATGTCTGGTTGTTTAATCTGCAAGTCATGTTCATGGAAAGATGTCAATGAACGTAGTTGGATTGATATGACGCCTTTTAAATTTATATTAAGAGCTGTACAACGAGACGAGCGTCGCCGAAAGTGTTGGGGATCTCTAGCCTTCGTTCTTCAAGAGAAAGATGTTTTCTTTATAGTCGAGAAGCTTTGGCATTCGCATTCGGCAATCAGCGAATGCAATGATCTGACTGAACTGAGGTTGTGTAGATGGCACGTGCACGAGGACTGGTCGCCGTGGAACTGTTTCCTAGTGACCGTGCAAGAAATGAAGGCTCATTTAAAACTGGATGATCCTGAAACAGTATACGACGAAGAGTTAGTTCAGAAGGTTGGCAATAAGCACAAACTTGCGAGGGCCAACTTCGAGCAGCTGACGGCTGTGAACAAGCGCTACACGGAGACGGGAGACTGGCAGGGCGTGCGCGCCCCGGCCGTGGCCCGCGTCGACGCGGTGGAACGAATTTAATATTTTTAGCATATTTTAGTGACGGTTCTTTTATCATGGTTATTATCTTTATTGTAGTTTTTCTATTTACGTTAGGTATACCTATTGTATATTTAGCGCATAGTGACTGAAATGACGAGCTAAAATAGTGCTATGTTCCTAGTGACTGCCGCATATAAAGGCAATTTTATTGTCGCAGGGAGATGAAAGCTGAGGCTCGGTTTAGTCGTTTTTCAAGAATTTGTAAATCATGCAATTACACGTATTTAGGTGATTGTTGTGTAAATTCAGCTATTTATTCACACCTTTATATTAATGTTTAACTGTTTTGTGGTCTATTGGCGTTTTTTGTGCTGTCAGTGCTTCTGTAAAGAATGCAAAGAATTGAAGTGGCATTATCAAACGATTAAAATAAAACCAGGCAGCTATTTAAATTGTCTTCTTTTAATAATTACACGTAATACTTTATAACATAATTACACATTACATATACAATAATAATTTCTCAAGATATCAAACTCTCGTGATAATAGTTTAAACAACATATTATTCAAAACACAGGTGATAAAAAGATGAAAATTTCATAACGAAATGCATTTTAGAGCTACGCTTATTGATACATACATACATAGGTCAATAAATTACGTAAATATAATTTAGGCAATAAGAATCATAGCTGTACAAGTTGTAAATAAAAAGGAAACCCCTGTTCTTTTAAATAGAATAACCCCAGCTGTAACAAAATCCAGAGAGTTAACAACTAAAGTTACATAATATTATACCCATTTAGTTACTCAACTTAAAAATGTCTTATAAATAAAGTAAAGCTGTCAGAAAATGTTGTCACACGGTAACGAAGAGCAGAATTGACTCCGTACATTCCGTAGCAGATTTTAATCACCATCCAGTGTGAAGTAATGCGAACCGTGCAACCGTATGCGAATGACCGTATAACAAAGTTTTTACAATCTCAATTTCACGATATTTTCATAATGGTCAGACCAAAATGCGTCAAAACACGATGTTACAACTAATTTGACATAAATGAATATTAGGAATGAAGTTCTGTGACAGTTACAGGAAAATCCAACATGTATATTTAGTGCAGCAGAACCAAAGCCAAATTGTGCCAAATAACAACAAACTCTTAGAAATACATGAGGTGATAATGACAATTCATATAAGCAATCCGAAAACCTAATTGTCTGTAATATTTTTTTTCACAAACTAAATCAGAACTACGGATCCTCCATTGTACCGCATCTGTTGACGAATATAAAAAAATCTCAATATAAAATTCATAGACATTATTCGAATCTTCGATTTAGAAAAACTGCTAACCTGCGTTACTAGATAAAATTAAGTAATTTACGTGCCTTACTTATTAGTTCTACATTTCAATCGTAAAAATAAAATTTCGCCTAATGGACATCAGTCGAGTTGTGTACATGGAGTCTTGCTAACAAGTTTATGGTAAGGAAATAATATTATTCAAACGCTGTCTAGTCCTACCTGGTTAAAAACCCAACATCATAAATTGTCCTATATTTTTTTTTATCTAAGCATAGGTCATTCTCTCATTCAGCGAGCGACTACCGAAGTGAGTGTTTGTACATTTTGCACCATCCCGTGAGACAGCGCGATGACGTCACGCCACACGCCACGCCGTCGCTGCCACGCGTTACATCTCAACATATCCGGACATCATCAACTGTTCCTACTCTAATTTACTCAACAGAGACCGAACTATTGGTACTAGCTAAAATGTATTTACAATAAACGATTGTGCCTCAATAGAACAATATTCTAATAATTTGTAACTCTCTCTGAGCGGTATAATACAAAAAAGTGCAGACACAATATTCACATAAAAGAATACATATCTATTATACACTTACTCGACTATTTTTGCACTTTTATATTGCCAGTTCAGTGGCTTAAACTCGGAATATCTCAATTTAATTAAGACTTCATAACCCATATCTATGTCGTCAACATAACTATCATCTTAACAGTCTGTGATTTATATTTACAATATCAAAGAGAAGGAAGAAGTATTGATACAAAGAGAAGAGTACTTATAATAGCCGCGTGCAAACAAACGTCCACCACCTAAAATATTGTTTTCACTTTTACAAATGGCATATTATAACTATTGCTAAGGGTGTTCACAATATACAAGGGTTACTTTGTTGTTTTGGTTCGTATTTACAAGTCTTACAACAAGGATGAACTCAAGACTCAGAATTACTAACGCTTAGTAGATATATGTTAAGACACATATGCATGCACTAACAGAACCGCGTGATATTCCCATTCTCGTCAAATGGGAAGTTCACGTCAAAATCAATGCTTTTCAACACTATCCAATACCCTACATAAACTCTATCAGCCAACAGAACAATAATAAATCTCCGTTTTATCTTAAAACATTCCCGCTATCCCTAAACGACCTGCTTTATTGATCAAAACTTATGATTACACCTCTTAGTTCTTCAGTATGAGCTAGGTTCAGACTGGGTCAACGGTTGTGTTCGGTAATGTTTTTTGGCCCAGCCTGGACGATATAGCGCATACCGACCGAAGGCTATCACGGGTAAACAGTCGACAGTCTCGTCGGCGGCTCAGTGGTAGTTGTCGAGGCCCAGGTGGCGGCGCTCGGGCGGCGCGTAGCTGTGCGCGCTGTAGGCGAGGTTGCTGAGCGACATGTCCTGCGGCACGTCCGCGTCGCCCGGCTGCAGCGCGGCCTCCGCCTCCTTATCGCTCGCCTCCATGAACTGGATGATGCGGTGCGTGGCCTTCACGTGCGCCACGATCGCGGCTTCGGCCTGTAACACATGCACATTCATTCAAATATATCTATTATATTTTTACTATAAAAGGTACTATAGTCTGTATTTTTTAACGAACTAGAAGGCGTAGTACTTGTTGAGCGTGGGCAGCAGCGGCGCGTACAGCGGCACGCGGGCGCGCACGGCGCGAGCGTGGTGCGGCGCCGCGCCGGCCGCGTGACCCAGTAGTAGCGCCATGCTCGTGTGACGTAGTATGTGTACTTACGCTGGCGGTGAGCGACAGGAAGGCGTAGTACTTGTTGAGCGTGGGCAGCAGCGGCGCGTACAGCGGCACGCGGGCGCGCACGGCGCGAGCGTGGTGCGGCGCCGCGCCGGCCGCGTGACCCAGTAGTAGCGCCATGCTCGTGTGACGTAGTATGTGTACTTACGCTGGCGGTGAGCGACAGGAAGGCGTAGTACTTGTTGAGCGTGGGCAGCAGCGGCGCGTACAGCGGCACGCGGGCGCGCACGGCGCGAGCGTGGTGCGGCGCCGCGCCGGCCGCGTGACCCAGTAGTAGCGCCATGCTCGTGTGACGTAGTATGTGTACTTACGCTGGCGGTGAGCGACAGGAAGGCGTAGTACTTGTTGAGCGTGGGCAGCAGCGGCGCGTACAGCGGCACGCGGGCGCGCACGGCGCGAGCGTGGTGCGGCGCCGCGCCGGCCGCGTGACCCAGTAGTAGCGCCATGCTCGTGTGACGTAGTATGTGTACTTACGCTGGCGGTGAGCGACAGGAAGGCGTAGTACTTGTTGAGCGTGGGCAGCAGCGGCGCGTACAGCGGCACGCGGGCGCGCACGGCGCGAGCGTGGTGCGGCGCCGCGCCGGCCGCGTGACCCAGTAGTAGCGCCATGCTCGTGTGACGTAGTATGTGTACTTACGCTGGCGGTGAGCGACAGGAAGGCGTAGTACTTGTTGAGCGTGGGCAGCAGCGGCGCGTACAGCGGCACGCGGGCGCGCACGGCGCGAGCGTGGTGCGGCGCCGCGCCGGCCGCGTGACCCAGTAGTAGCGCCATGCTCGTGTGACGTAGTATGTGTACTTACGCTGGCGGTGAGCGACAGGAAGGCGTAGTACTTGTTGAGCGTGGGCAGCAGCGGCGCGTACAGCGGCACGCGGGCGCGCACGGCGCGAGCGTGGTGCGGCGCCGCGCCGGCCGCGTGACCCAGTAGTAGCGCCATGCTCGTGTGACGTAGTATGTGTACTTACGCTGGCGGTGAGCGACAGGAAGGCGTAGTACTTGTTGAGCGTGGGCAGCAGCGGCGCGTACAGCGGCACGCGGGCGCGCACGGCGCGAGCGTGGTGCGGCGCCGCGCCGGCCGCGTGACCCAGTAGTAGCGCCATGCTCGTGTGACGTAGTATGTGTACTTACGCTGGCGGTGAGCGACAGGAAGGCGTAGTACTTGTTGAGCGTGGGCAGCAGCGGCGCGTACAGCGGCACGCGGGCGCGCACGGCGCGAGCGTGGTGCGGCGCCGCGCCGGCCGCGTGACCCAGTAGTAGCGCCATGCTCGTGTGACGTAGTATGTGTACTTACGCTGGCGGTGAGCGACAGGAAGGCGTAGTACTTGTTGAGCGTGGGCAGCAGCGGCGCGTACAGCGGCACGCGGGCGCGCACGGCGCGAGCGTGGTGCGGCGCCGCGCCGGCCGCGTGACCCAGTAGTAGCGCCATGTAGGCGCCCACCATGCTGTGTTCCATGTGTGCGCCGGCACGCGCTAGCACTGCACATACAACGTAATCATTACTACACAATGTAACGCGTCTTCAGCTATTGACAGACTAATCGACAAACGTCCGGGGCAGACGGAAAAAACGACCTGCAGCCAGCTACCTGAGCATAGTCACAACATACTTGACACGACATAATACCGTCATCGCCGAATTTTGTAATCTCTAACTTGACATTTCCATACCTACTGCAAAAATAGTGCAGTCATTTGGTACTTTTAATTGGAAAACAAGTGATTTGACATACTTTCCGATTTTTCATTTTGCTTGTATTTTTACCGCTCGCATCGGTGATATTGAAAATATGGCGTACGAATACAAAAAAAAGTTTGAGTGACTATAGAGAGCGTGTAGTAGACACCGTACCGATTGTTTACTGTATTATGTTATAGCAAAATAGTTTTATCCTTGTAACAATATTTATGTCAAGATTTGGTATAGAATAATAATTACAAGTCTTGAAATTTATAGGTAAATCCATTTTGTACCATGGGCTACGATTGTGCATGTTTCATGGCATGTGATTACTCATCATCATCATTTCAGCCGAAAGACGTCCACTGCTGGACATAGGCCTCCCCCCAAGCGTCTCCACAACGACCGATCCTGCGCGTCTCGGATCCACCGCACTCCCGCGACTCTCACCAGGTCGTCGGTCCACCTTGTGGGAGGCCTTCCAACGCTGCGCCTTCCGGTGCGCGGTCGCCACTCTAGAACCTTTCGGCCCCATCGACCATCCGTTCTACGAGCAATGTGCCCTGCCCACTGCCACTTTTGATTGATTAGTCTGCACTCGTAGCATACAGACGTGCTCAGTATTTAATTTCATAAAATAATATCAGTGACCTTCTTTTTGCAGTAATTTTCGCCTAGTGTGTAGTTTAGTAAATACAATGGAAACCTAGAATAAGTGAACTAGTATTATATGAAATGGACAACAGCACCTTCTCAAGAGATCGAGTGAATCTCTCCGCATCTCCAGCAAAGACGATGACGCAAAATCTAGCCCAATCTGATCTCTCAATCGAAGCGGTTTCAACACCCGAGATACAAAGATGAATGTCAACCATTGAGCAGCATCTAAACGAGGTTTGTTCTATTGCCTCGGATGGCAAACTCAACTCGGAGCAGAAATTGAAAATTTCAACCTTGTGCCGTAAAATAGGATCTGGGACCTCACAGATGGCAGTCCTATATCAATCGCTAAAGCAGAAAGCAGTCCAAGTGCGCATCCTCAATGAAGACCTAATGGAAAAATGCAACTTGACGGACCACATCTTGGACCTCACAAAGACGATTAAGGACTCTGGCACTGTTTCGTTTGCCGACATGGTGAAGAAGGGGTCAAATGATTTCGTTCGACCATCCAATTTAAACTCCGTGGCCATATATCCTAACAACAAATTAAAGTCCAGTGACGAAACAAAAGTCCTTGTGCAAAAGATGATACGACCAGATCAAGTCAAGCTGCATATACGTGGTGTCCGTAAGACTAAAAACGGAGGCGTTAATATCAGTACAGAGACAAAGGATGACGCGGATAAAATCAAGTACGCAGTCCAGCAGTCTGCATCCGGCCTTACCGCCGACGAACCCAGCAAGCGCAAACCCCGGATCGTGGTTGTAGGAGTGCCATCCTCTTTGACTGAAACTGAAGTCTTCTTCAGGTGCATTTACGAACAAAATGTAGCCGAAAAATTTCCAACGATTTCCATGGAGTCCTTTTTGACCATGGTTAAATTAAGCCATAAATCAGGAAAAAAAGATTCGCAGACTTGTAACTTCGTGGTTGAAGTTCCAGCCAATATACGAAGAGCTCTAATTTCCCAGTCAAGGATTTTCATAAATTGGACTTCCTGCCCAGTCAGGGACTTCACCCTGGTTACGAGATGCTATAAATGCCAGCAGTATGGATATGCAGCAAAAACCTGTAGAGAGGTCAATTCGACGTGTGGCCACTGCGGCGAGACAGGACACTCGATGTCCGAGTGTTCAAAGAAAGCGGACTCACCGAAATGTGCAACTTGCTGTCGCTTCAAAAAGCCCTCCAACCATAAAACAGGAGACGCTGAGTGTCCTGCTAGGAAAATAGCGGAATATCGATATATTAACTCTATCGATTATGAGGGCGCCTAGAGCGTCATACTCAAGGCCAGACTTCTGTGTAACGCTTACTGCTGACTCAAAATTCTAGCGTGCTGACCTACAAACCATCGTTTTTCTTTATATTTAAACATATTTGTCCAATGTAAACATAACTTTTTAGTATTAACGCAACCTCGACTTTAACCCAATTACCAATTCTGCTGACGCAAAATCATGTGTGTGTAACTAGAGAATAAAGTGCAAGAAACAGTTTTAAAAATACGAAATACCACAATTGTGACTTTTAGTGTTTAAGTAAATTAGGTATATAACATTATATTTTTAAATTATATTTTTTCCTATTTAGAGACTGAATGTTAAATATTGTTATGAATTTTATTGTCCTACAAAACCATAGTGTAAGAGCTTCTACCGCCTGTGATACAGGTTTATTCTAGTACAGGCATTTAACATAGTTATACCTTTGTAATTATTCCTAAGATTTTATGTTACTATTTTACCAAATTTTATCTCTGAATAAATATATTATTATATATTATTATTACTTTAGTTTGGCGATTCTTCGGGCTATGTCGGCGACCTTGGTTCTCCTGCGGATATCTTCATTCTTTATGCGATCACGCAAGGAAACTCCGAGCATAGCCCTTTCCATTGCCCTTTGGGTGACTGTAAGCCTTCTGATGAGGCCCATTGTAAGCGACCGTGTTTCAGTGCCATATGTCATTACTGGTCATAGACTTTCGTCTTGAGACACTGTGGTATGTTGGACGAGAAGATACCGCGCAGCTTCCCGAACGCTACCCAGCTGAGTCGGATTCGACGATTGACCTCTTACTCAAAGTTAGACCTACCCAACTGGATTGTCTGTCCCAGGTAATCGTCTACAACTTCGAGTGCAGAGTCTCCGATCTTGATCGGAGTGGGTGCTACATGGTTATTTACCATGACTTTGGTTTTGTCCATGTTCATATTAAGACCCACTCTTTCGGATGCTCTACTAAGGTCATCGAGCAATGTACTGAGCTCCTCCGTAGTCTCAGCCATGACTACTATATCGTCGGCAAACCGAAGGTGAGTGATGTACTCGCCATTAACATTAATGCCTAGTCCACTCCAGTCCAGAACCTTGAAGACATCCTCCATTGCAGCCGTAAACAGTTTCGGAGAAATGACGTCTCCCTGCCTCACCCCGCTGCAGAAGGATAGGTTTCGAGGTCCGGTCCTGAAGTCGGACTGACATTGTGGCGTTCTCGTACAAACACTTCAGCACCTCGATGTACCGATAGTCAATCTGGCACCGTTGGAGATTGCAGTACAGCCCTAGTCTCGATCGAATCAAAAGCTTTCTCGTAGTCCACGAACGCTAAGCAGAGGCAGGCCTGGCGCACTTCTAACTATAGGTATAGAAATCTGCCTACGCCCGCGGCCTCTCTTGCGAGGCTTATTTCGGTAGAGTGTCACACGCGTGTTCGATTTTCCGCTTGACCCGTGCTAACAAAAAATATTTTTGAATTCTTTACCGAATATTCTATCGAGTTTTTATTTCAAGTATTTGCGACATTTTTCACGTAAACGAGTCAATGACCTTAAAATCATTCCATATAGTAGACCTCCCAGTACTAGTGACTACCTTACTAATGCAAGGTCAACATAATTGGAATTATATCTTACAAAATGTTAATTATTATGTATAATAACGTCTCAAACGACCTACCTTAAAATTACATAAATTCACATGTAAAATTACATATGAACGCAAAGCTAACGCACATACAAAACCAACAAAGTCATATACACTTCATTTTAATTACCTATTTCATTTGTTTAGATACCTAACTAAATGTAAACAATCTCTTGACACTTCTATGAGATGACTTTTAAAAACATATTTTTTAAAGTATGGATATAAGTAAATAGGTAGAAATCAATTAGGCACCTATCTACCATATAATTTTAGAAAATCTGATTATATTTTATGTAATAAAACGTAAGTACCTATTTCACATTTTTCAAAAACACTCCAGTCCTAACCCTATAAAAAGAGCGGCCTGTTCAAAGGCGCATAACGGGCATAATAAAAGAGACTCTCGTCACGCGGACTTACGGTGCATTTTGATTCGTTACGAGCGCCACTGGATCTAGTAGGCTAATAAAATCAAGGTCGTGTCCGTGCCGTGCAATGTATTATGGACATTATCGCTGTTGTTAGTAGGTTTAAATTCGTATGTTGGCTATCACGGAGTGCAATTTCTGTACTTGTACTATTTCTTATTCTGTGGCAGAGGCAGGTTATATTCCTCGGTCTTCTGTATAACCTGCCGGAGCGTATGTATGTGGTCTACGGTGCTGAAACCTTTTCGGAATCCGGCATGTTCGGGAGGCTGGAAGTCGTCAAAACTGCGCGCGAGACGGTTCGTGATGACTCTGGAAAACAGCTTGTAGACATGGCTCAGAAGTGAGATGGGCCTGTAGTTCTTAAACAGGGCATTGTCGCCCTTCTTAAAGAAAAGTACCACCACACCTCTGCTCCATGCCTGTGGCGTCTTTCCCTCAAGTATGACGGATTCGAACCACTTCTGAAGGGCATTTAGGACCGGTTTTCCACCCGCCTTCAGGAGTTCGGCTGTAATTCCGTCGTCACCCGACGCCTTGTTGTTTTTAAGCTGCTTCAGAGCCATCCTAATCTCGTACAGGCTGACGTCCGGGATATCTTCGGTATAGTGCCGGGTTAATAATCTTATAATAATAATAAAATAATAATCTAGCTCTTGGGTCGTTTGCTAGATTCGTTGTGGGTTTTGTGATAGACGTGTACAGCTGTCCATAGAATGCCTCAATCTCTCCCAGAAGCTCCGATTTGGCGGATATGACCCTGCCACCGTCGGTCTTCAGTTTCGTGAGCTGGCTCTGCCCTATAGACAGATCTCTTGCAAAAACCTTGGAGCCTTTATTCCGCTCGATCGCGTCTTTAATCCGTTCGGTATTAAAGAGGCGTAGATCGCGTTTTAAGGACTTGGAGATCCGTCTATTGAGCTGCCGGTAGATGCACGCATCGTCTGAAGACTGCAGAATCATCTCACGCCTCTCTTTCAAGAGTTCGAAAGTTTGACTAGAGAGCCTTTTTTTCTTTGTACGAGTCTTAAAAAACTTAGACCCGACCGTGTGGACAGTTTCCACGAACCCATCGTTGTATTCGTCCACTGAGCCACCTAGGCACTCGAAACGATTGTGGAGTTCGAGCCGAAAGCTCTCGGAGTTTTGAATCTGGATCTGTGCTGGACGGAGCGTAGACTTCATCAGTCGAGATCTTTCAAGCTTGATATTGATATTCAATGTGCCTCTTACCATTCGGTGATCACTTCCAGTTTTCACTGCGTTGATCACAGAGACATAATTGAATATTTGCTTCTTCGTCGACATGATGAAGTCAATCTCATTTCTGGTCGCACCATAAGGGCTTTGCCAGGTCCACCTCCTACGCTCACGTTTTTGGAAGAAGGAGTTCATCATATAGAGGCCCTCCTTCTCCATAAAACTAGCCAGTAGGTGTCCCCGGCGGTTCCGATGTCCAAATCCAAATTGCCCCACTCGCAACTCATCACCATCTCGTTTGCCCAGTTTCGCGTTAAAGTCCCCCATGACCACGGTGAAGTGAGTCTTAGAACCATGCATGGCTCTTGATATACCCTCATACATGGATTCTACTTCGTCGTCGGGATGTGTTGAGGTCGGGGCGTAAACCTGTATGACCTTCAGCGAATATCTTGATGATATTCTGAGTATAAGGTACGCCACCCTGCTCGACATACTCTCGATCTTCAGCACATTGTTCACAAGGGACTTGTGGACGATAAACCCGACACCACCCTGGTGTGATTACTCACACATACATATTTAATTCTTATTTATATTTATTTTTGTTATTTATATTTAATAATGATTTGAATCATCCAGAAATTCTACATTATATTTTATTTTAGTTTTATTCAACAACCAGTTAAATAAATAAATATCAACCAGTTTACAATAATTGTAATAAAGTGTCAATCATGTCAATGTCAAATATTTATGCAGAGCGAGAGTTCAGATTTGCTCCACTAGGAAGCAGAACTTCGTCGACATGTTCTCTAGACTTCCGTTTCGACTAATTTTAAGATGAAAATAGTTATGTTATAAATTACAAGAGATAATTTCTCTCATTAATTTAGTAAATTTACGTAATCGTACAATACGGCCGACGTATCTTGGCGAGTCCGAACTTTGCGCAAAAGGCTGCGCGCGAACGTTTTTTAGAAACCAAATGGTTGCATGAGGCAACGTGCGCGGGGCGGAGGTTTAGGCTAGAGATTGACTCTTATGTAAACACAATCCATCCTTTATTCAATCAAATATCGCAATCAATTTTTATCGAAATGGAATTTATAATTTATGTTATAAGATAATGAACGAATTAGATTTACAAACATAGTGAATTTTGTCGTTAGTAAACGAGATTTCGACTTTAATAAAAAAAAAACTAATAAAATTTTATTTTCTTGGTTGAAAGACATGATTTAGTTAACTATGAGTTATTTATAAACGACTACGAGAAAAACGACTGTTTAAGAATATTTTACACCTACATAGAAAATTGAATACATATATTTTTATAACTTAATTTCAATCGATTTGAAAAAAAATCGATTAAACAACACCCTCAGACACGCGTATTGGACATTAATTTTTGGTAACTTCGTAAAGCTTCGTGGTTATTCGGCAATGTTCGGTACGCGGTAATATGTCTCGCTCACACGTTAGCATTTGGTGTCATTTTCGTATCGCTATCTCTGTCTTGAGCACAGGCGGTGACAAAAGTTTTTGTTGGTTGTTATTATTAAGTTTTTTGTGTTGTTTCTTTAATTCATAAGTTGTTTTTATAGCTTTCGGTCTCAATGTATTTTAATATTTATTTTATTTGAAGTTGGTCCCTGTAAGTAAATTTTTATACGTATTTCGGTTTAAAAAAATAAATTTTAATAACAATTTTTTTTACGAGTGTACATGCGCTAAAGTTCACACAGCCTACGTTCAGGCTCGCCAAGTTACGTCGGCCTTATTGTACACTAAATGAATATTAGGGTATATACGAGCGCGTGTTATGCAACACGTTTTGACAAAAACTCACTAAGCAGTTAGTAATTTACTACCACGCAATATGCAGGCGGCCCTCTCGGACTACCAACAAAAAATACATCACCCCGACAGGATTGTTGCACCTAATTAAATTTTAAGACATAAATATACACATGAAATGCCATCTTTATCTATAACTAGCTGACCCGGCGAACTTCGTACCGCCTTAGCGTAGCAATGATGCAGAATTTAATTAAGTAACCACGTTTCCGAACAAATGATGCTCGAATTTAATTAAGTAACCACGTTTCCGAACAAACAATGCTCTTTCAATATAGTCTATGGCTGTGAATGACATTGACATTCGTTACGCGCGTTTTTTTAAATATGCAAAATTTAATGTATATTTTTCAATATTTCTGAGAGATTTTCTTAATATTTTTTTCTGTAAGAACCTTCTCCTAATAATAACAAATACAACAAAAAAAGAATTAGTGAAATCGGTCCAGCCATTCACGCGTGATGCCGTGACCAAGGAAAACGGGTTTCATTTTTATATATATAGACGACTGGCTGTTGGTCTAGTGGTTAGTGGCCTTGACTGCTATGCCGGAGGTCGTGGGTTCGATTCCCACCCAGGACAAATATTTGTAAGATGAGCACGATCATTCGTTCTGTGTCTGGGTGTAATTTATCTATAATAATTATGTATGTATTTAAGTATGTTTATCAGTTGTCTAGTACTCATACCACAAGCTCTGCTTAGTTTGGGACTAGACGGCGTTGTGTGAAAGTTGCGGAATACAAAAATATAAAAAAATATAATAATACTTACACTTCGCAACAGTTTCGTCGATGTCGTCTTGAGATTGCTTCTTCTTGTCATTATTATCGTCTGGTTCCTTTTCACCGTCTAGTAGAGCATCAGTATTTTCTTCAGCACGTCTGTAAAAAATAACACAAACTTAGGATGTAAGAGTTGCGTTGTTTCTATTGTTCTAGCGGCCTTTAATATTTTATTGTGACTAATTATGTACTGTCACGTAGTCATAATAAGGACTCATGCACAGCATAAGCAAAATTGGTTTATTGGTGCTTTTTTTGACATGTAATGAGTTAAAAAGATATTATGTTCATAATGGATCGCTATCTGTCCCCCACAGTTCCACCCAGATTTTTAGTTACTGCTCCGCTACCGTGGATTGAAGCGTGATGTTATCTAGCCTAAAATCTTCCTCCATAAATGGGCTATCCAACAATAAAATAATGTTTTAAATAATGTTTCAATTAGGGCGTTCAAACAAACAAACTATTCAGCTTTATAATATTATGAGTATGAGTTTATGATATAATAAAAAATTTCTTTTTTTAAATTACCTTTTTTTTACGTGGAAAATGATCAAATGGTTTCTTCCGGTCTTGGTGGAAACAAACGGATTGTCAGATTTTTAGTGACTAAAACCCAGTGTTCCTTCAGTTGCCCTTTACGAGGGCCACGGTAACTCTTTCGAACAATCCGCAGTCCTGACTGACATCGGCCCTAACTGACTACGTCAAGATACTTTTTACCGTCGGTAAATAAAATAGTTCCTCATGAGCGAGTTTAAACCGCGTGCAACTAAAAATAAATCTTACCTCGCAAGTTCTTCTCTCTTATAGAACAGATCTACAATAAGGTCTAGGGCGCCTACACTCCTTGATATGACTTCGTCTTCGTTATCAATACGAATGCGGACGCTCAGTAGCCTCTGCGTATTTGGTTCGTTGTTCTGGACTAAGTTTATTAACAGCAACAGCACCTGAGTAGGGAAAAACAACTTACTGTTTAGGCAATATTTGAATTATCGAACTTTCATGTAATTCACACATCACAAGTTTGTGTTCACTTGGAAAAACTAAGATTATATTGTTAATGCTAATTATGAAAGTAAAATTACGAAAATGCCCAGTTTCACAATAAAACACTATAATATTATACATTTTACTGGCGCGAAAGCTATTACTAAAATTCAATTATTATTATTTGTAGTAGTAGTGTTAGTAAGTTAACATACTGAAGAGAGCATTTTGAAAAATGGTATAATAGAACATGGAATGAGTCTACAGATATGGTCCCATTATGAAAAATGAAGAGAATAATGTGGTCTTTCATAATGTAACATTTTCAGATCATTAAGAAAGTGCTTACGCCAGTTTGAGTTCAGAGTAGGTGCTAAAAAGCACTATTGAATACACGGCAAAGACGACAACGCAGATTATAATTGTGGAGGCAACGTCAAAGTGAAGTTGAACATGAACACATATATTAATAAAAAAATGCTTTTTGGTTAACAAAACCCGAATTAGTACTTAACCAGATAATCGCCGTGTTCACGTCTGGAGTAAAGACTACAGCCTCGGCCTCGGAAAAACAAAGAATTGCCACTGAATCAGCTGAGCAAGGCGGAAAATCAGTGTCATTTTGGAGTATGATTGGAACTAGAACCTTTTTTTTTAAAAAAAAGTTCATATCGTCACCGGAAAGCCAATACTACTTAAACGCCAAAAGGCCATTTTACAGTAGAGACAATTAAAGTTTTTTTTTATACAAAACCATGGCTAACTTTTTTTCTAATTTAGTAATCGAAATACAGTAAAGGCAAAAAATAATTGTGACACTATTATCTACGTACTGGAATCGAGATATTCTGCATATTTAATGTAATTCAGGAGATAGCTGTCACTTAAGTACATATGCTCTGTACTCTTCTTAAGGAGAAAGTACTTATCTTCATAATATTTTTTAAGTGCGGTTGTCGAAAAGTACTGACAAGTCAAGTCCTTTGAAATGTATGAAATGAAAAAGTACTAACACGCATTACGGGTTGATGTAGTCGCAGGATAAAAGTACTTAAACGTTATGGTCCGTTGAGTGATATAGACGTGTTACGAATTGCTCTTGGATTTTTTAATCAAAAAAGTATGTCAAAAGTTACTGTTTATTGTGGTCCTATATATCAAAGTACAGCCTTTTAAATAACCTAACTACTGGTGAAAAGTGAAAAGCGATACATCAAACCAAGATAAAGTTATAAGTGAAAACATTTTTAAAAGTAATCTAACGAATTGTGTGCCTGACCTACGACAACTCGCGCAGAGCCCGCTGAGGTGAGTCACCAAGAAACGCACTTAGTAACATTTTATTCATTGCATACCCACAAAAATGAATTGTGCTGGATGTAAACAAGCAATAGCTCGCGGAGAACTGCTAAGATGTTGTACTTGCCAACAACTATACCACTATCGATGCATCAACATGACATCATCGTATTATATCGAAAATAAAAATAAAATAAAAATAAAATAATTAATTCATGGCGCTGCCCATCGTGCAAAACCTCTACAAAACAAATACGAAATGATGACACACCTATTAGGACAATTTCCGCCGACACTCGACGACACGATTATGTCCATTGACGACCAAATACAAGATGACCCAAGTATACTAGCGACTATAGAAAAATATGACGCACCACCAACAAATACAGATAATTCTTCAGTCTTATCACCGATCTTACTACGACCAGAGCCAATCAAATTAGAACAAATTAGTCAACTATTAGACCAAAAATTGGAATTACAACAACAATCTATTTTGGCAAAAATCAAAAGTACTATCCAGTCAGAAATTAATATAGCTTTATTAAAATACCAACAAGAAATATACCAGAAAACTGAACAACTTTCTCTAGAGCAAACTAAACTAACCACCAGTATTCGTTATATAAACGAAACCATACAAAATCTTGAGATTAAAAACGCAAAACTTAAAACAGAAATAGCCGAGCTACAAAATAAAAATATGCATCTGTACACGAACGATAGCCCTATGAACACTTCGAACGATAATAATAAAATACTTGTTATCTACGGCCTAAACGAATATTATGACGAAACAGAAACAGACCTCGAAGATAGAATTATATTTGCGTTTCAAGACACCTTAAATGTCGACCTCACTGGCTATATCGAAGAGCTAAGTCGGATAGGACGGCACGGATTTAGACGGCCACTACGGGTGGAACTGATCAGCAAAAAAATGACTAAATACATCTTAGAACATGCGGATTATTTGAAAAGTCTAGGTTTATATGTGTCTAGTTTTCTTGATAGAGAATGTTTACAGAAAAGACGAAAACAAAGAGAAGAACGGTATTCGATACACCAAAAAAACAAAAAGGGATACTATAATCATCTAAATACAAACAACATAACGCTAAATAATACAACTAGGCCACCTTCCCCCACCCAGAGCATCAATAATAGGCCAATTGAACTTTGTTCCTTTCGCCAAGAACTTTGAAATTCTATTCCAAAACATACGCAGCCTTAAAAATAAAAATTATTTGCTACAATCAGTCATTGAAGAAAGAAAACACGTTAATGCTATATGTTTGACAGAAACATGGATTACTGAAAATAAAATTGAACTACTACACTTAAATGGATATAAAGCAGCTTCCAGTTACAGCAGGAAACACCACGAGGGTGGAGGTGTATGCATTTTTGTTCAGGAAAACATCGAAACCTTAGAGCGACCAGATATAACTTCGCTATCTGTTGAGTTTATATTCGAAGTTTGTGCAACAGAAATAGTTCGGCAAAATACTGTTATTGTAGTAATATATTGGCCCCAAAAAAATAGGGAGACAGATGTATTTTATGGTTCTCTTAAAAAACTTTTGCGGTTACTAAGAATCAAAGACAGTAAAAAAAATATTATTATCGGTGGAGATTTCAATGTTAACATGTTGGAGAATTCAAACAGTACTACAGATTTACTTAACACTATGACTAGCTATAATTTTGACCAAATGATTAACGAACCTACCAGAATCAGTAAAACAAGCGCCACATGTATAGATTTGGTATTTACAAATTTTAAATTAAAAAACTTAAGGGCCTCTGTTGAAAACTTCGGACTTTCTGATCATAAGGGAATAATATTATCAGTCCCTAAAAAAACAGACATAAATGAACGGAAATCGTGGTATATAAATAAAAGAATATTTAATGAAAAAAATATGGATAACCTTTTGACGTGCGTAATTAGAGACACAATAGTAAGACAATGGCTTGCGGGCGCCGGCTACCGCCTGAGCGTTAATGAATTAAGACGCAACTGAGTAAAGTAAATTGGCAATCAATATTTAAAGATGACAGAGACGTAAATTCAAACTATGAATCTTTCCACACGAAAATAGTAAGCATTTTAAATGACTGTATTCCAAAAGTAAAAATTAAAATTAAAAACAAAACCAAAAAGTCATGGCTAACTACCGGTTTAAAAGTGTCTTGCCAGCACAAACGTTTACTCAAAGCATTTCTGACACAAAATGAAGCCCCTATCTTGTTAAAATATTATAAAAAATATGAAAAACTCCTAAAAAAAGCAGTTTATAAATCTAAAAAAAACATAAATATTAAAAGGATACAAAATAGTACCAATATTTCGAAAACTATGTGGCAAATAATAAAAGAACACACCAATAAAACAACTAAACGCACAAAGAAAAATATAAAACTAAAGATACAAAATACGGTAACGGAAAACCCCACGATTGTTGCAAACGCATTTAACGACTTCTTTAGATCAGTTGGTGGAAAGTCCAGTCATCAAACTGGTCGACCGGTCATAACAAAAAATGATAAGTCCTTATTTGTCACACCTGTAGATGAATATGAAATACTCTCAATTATAAGAAACCTTAAAAACAAGAGAAGCTATGGTTTTGACGAAATTCCACCCTCATTAGTTAAAAAATGCGCAAATGTTCTAGCCATACCACTTACTTTCTTAATAAATCAATCCGTTACTGAAGGAACCGTCCCACATTTACTTAAGATCTCGGTAATCAAACCAATCCATAAAAAAGATTTGCAGACTGACTGTAATAACTATCGCCCCATAGCACTTCTGCCTACCTTCTCAAAAATTTTAGAAACTGCTATGTCTTCACGCCTGTATTCTTTCTGCGAGACATTCAATATATTTAATGACAGCCAAAATGGTTTCAGAAAAAATAAATCAACAACAAACGCGGTTTATAGATATGTGCAACAGATCTTAAATATAATTAATGAAAAGAAATACGCTATAGGTATTCTTCTAGACATGAGTAAAGCATACGATAGAGTTCAATATAACATCCTCTTGAATAAACTGGACGGGATAGGAGTACGTGGCATAGCTCATAAATGGTTTACTTCATACCTCGAAAATCGTTCACAATATGTAGAAATTGAGCACTACAATCATTGTACTGGGGAAATCGCTAATGTTAAATCGGGAGTGACTACTGTAAATAAATCAATCCCACAAGGTAGCGTACTCGGATGCATATTATTTCTTATTTATATAAATGATCTCCCTAAAAAAATAGATGCCGTAAGCGTTTTATTTGCTGATGACATTTCTGTTGTCTTTCCTTGCTCAAATAATCTGACCCTTCACAATGACATTCATCGAATTCTATCTGACATATATACTTGGTTAAATGAACACAATCTCGAACTAAATTTTGTTAAAACAAAAATTATGCAATTCAGACCTTACCAAAAACGACCCCTTGACATAAAATTTACCTTTAATGACATTACATTAGACTGCGTGGATAATTTCAATTTATTGGGACTTAACATTGACACGAACCTAAACTGGAAATCTCATATAGCACACATAAGTAACAAAATTTCTAGGTTTACTTATGCGCTATCGGAACTGAAAAGATCTACGGATTTCAAATCTGCAAAAGCAGCCTATAGCGCATACGCGCACTCTTGGCTCCGTTATGGTATAATGCTATGGGGTAATAGTACGAACGCCGATAAACTGTTCAAGCTACAAAAAAGATGCATACGCATCTTAACAAATATAGGATGTATGGACAGCTGTAGACCACACTTTATAAAACATAATATCCTTACGCTCACATCTCTGTATATCTTTGAAATATGTCTTTTTGTCAGGAAAAATATGTCACTTTTCCCCTTAAGTAGGGATCATTACACCCAGCCACGAAATTTGCGACACCAAAACGATCTAGCATTACCGATTTCAAAGCTATCTATTTTCAATACAGGCCCTTATGTAATGTGTATCAAGATATATAATAAAATTCCAAAGTCCTTAAAAGAAATTAAAACACTCAATTTATTTAAAACAAAATTGTTCACTTATTTGAACCAGAAGTGCTACTACACACTCAAAGAGTTTTTTGAAGAAAAAAAAGACAAATAAATAATTAAATAAGCGCAGGTACATATTAAACTATACAAATTCATTATTACTATTTTTATTATTATTATTTTCGTTTTATTTCCATTTATTTTGACATTTATATTTATTTTGACATTAAATTGATTTGACATTATTTTGATACTTGTAATACCTACTAATAATTTTTGCTTTTCCTTTTTAAATGTGTGAATTTTGAAATGTATTTTATTTTGTTTTATTGAAAATTTGTTTATTTGTTTTGCAGTGCCCTTACAGGGTGCATGTTTGAAACTAACTTTTATTCCAACTACTGTACAACATGTTTGCAATAAACTGATTTGATTTGATTTGATTTGATTTGATTTATAATAATGCCTTAAGACCGTACAGAAAAACGATGTATAGCATTAAAAGTTGATACCATTGTAATGCCAAAAAGACTTATGTAAAAGATATATAATTTAAATTTAAATATAATATTCTTATCGGACATAGACAGCAATAAGTAAGTGCTAACAATGGTTCTAGCGGCGAATAAAATAAATGAGAAAACTATTGTAATTCCTAATTTGAATTCGACTGCATCTTTTTACTATATTGGTTGAAAAAGGAAAATATAAATAAATACAGCTTGCTTAGTAATCACTCTTAATGAAAAATTTAAAAAAAAATGTTGACAGTTTTCAGTTTTATTATTAATAAAACAATATTAATCTAAATACAATTTATCATGTATTGGGTAACAGTTCGGCGCAATTTTCGAAGAGATCAAATTGATTAGGTCTTGTAGATTTTGAATACCTGGGTATCATATATCGCGTCGATGCTTAAGACTTTGAAGCCTCGACTCAACGAGTGCATCATTGCCAATGATCCTCCTGGCTCGCCTCTCAATTGCCTCAAGTGCATCAAGCTGGTATCGGGCAGATCCATCCCAAAGATGAGAGCAGTACTCCGTACACGATCGAACTTGCCCTTGATAAAGTTTTAGCAGCTGTTTCGGCGTGAAGTATTGTTTGACCTTCGCGAGGATTCCCAGCTTTTTTCTGCCAGTTGAGCCTTTGCTTCAATGTATGGCCCAAAGTTGAGAGTTGACGTCAGCATAACACCAAGAAGATCAAGATGGTCGGTTATCGGCAAGGTTACGCCCCGGAAAGTTGGAGCAGGGCTAAATTGGCTCCTTTTAGCGGAAAATAGACACGCCTGGGTTTTAGCAGCATTGAACTTGACCAAATTAGCATCGCCCCATTCAGAGACTGCCTCCAAGGACAAGTCCAAGCGCTCGACCATAGCCTCTCGGAGAGACTGGATCTGTGACCCACTAGCTTGCGCGCTGGATATGTAACTCTCAGCAACAGTGCTGTCGTCTGTATACCCAAAGGTACCGGGTTTAAGCAGATCATTTATGTGCAGCAAGAACAATGTTGCCGAGAACACTGACCCCTGAGGGACCCCGAAGTTAATGGCCATTTGACCGGACGAGCAGCCATCGATGACCACTCGGATGGACCGGTTACTCAGGAAGTCTGCAATCCAAGCACACAAACCAGCAGGCAAACCGAAAGAAGGAAGCTTACTAATAATGCTTTCGTGCCAGACCCTATCAAAAGCCTTCGAGATATCGAGGGAGACGGCAAGCGCTTCCCCGTGTTTCTCGATGGCCTTACTCCAGATGTGGATGGCATACGCTAGAAGATTACCAGTTGACCGATTTCGGCGAAAGCCGTATTGTCGGTCACTTAGGATGTCATTAGCTTCTAGGTATGCCAGGAGTTTAGTGTTGAGTACACGTTCCATAGTCTAACAGACAATGGACGTTACTGAGATTGGCCTGTAATTAGCTGGGTCAGCCCGACTACCCTTTTTGGGCACGGGCTGTACGTTAGCTTGCTTCCATGCAATCGGCACTTTTCCAGCCTCAAGTGAAAGCCTAAATAGGCGTGTCAGGATCGGAGACAGTTCAGGCGCACACGTTCTCAGAACAATTGCCGGTATTCCGTCTAGACCGCTAGCCTTGTTCACGTCAAGGTTACGCAGCACCCTACGGACGTCCTTCTGATGGATGCGAATATCCGACATACTCGTTTCGCAACCATCAGGATTAACAGGGGGCTGCGGGTCACCAGGATCTAGACGCGAAGATTCCGCGAAGAGTGAGGCAAACAAGTTTGCTTTCTCCTCAGCGGTATGGGCCAGCGACCCGTCGGGTTTCAGCAGTGGCGGTAGTGAGGGACGGCAGAAGTACAATTCAACCGACTTAGCCAGGGACCAAAACGCCTTACTACCAGCAGGGTATGAAGCAAGTTTGTTCCTGATGCGGCTAACGTGGTCGAACCGAGACCTCCGCATCACCTTCTTGCAAGACTTGGCAGCTCTGTTGAAGGCTCTCTTCTTCTGACTCACGTCACTCGCCTTGTGCATACGAGCGTCGGTCCGTGCCTGGTATGCGGTGTGCTTAAGTGCGTTAACACGATCACACTCCGCACCAAACCAAGGGCGAGCCTGGTCAGACATTGTTACGTCAGAGAATGGAATATAGTACTCCATCCCCCGCCGCAACACATCTGTCACAGCATCTGCGCACGACGATGGATCATCCGAAGAAAAGCAAGTAGGCTGCAAAGGATAACATGCGAAGAAAGATCGCATGACATCCCAATCTGCTGACCTATATCGCCAAACCCGCCTGGTGCCTCTAGAGCAGGGATCGGGCGGAGAGTAGACTGATATAGATTTCACTAGACAGTGGTCGGAACTACCTAACGGTGATGATATCGACACTGAATAGCGGTCTGGATCTATTGTCAGCAGAAGGTCCAAGCAGTTGGCCGTGTGCGAATCAACATCCGGCACCCTCGTAGCTCCCTAGACCAGCTAGGTGAGATTTAACGCTAGCGCAACCTTTTGCGTCTCTCGACCATCATGGTCTGTGCACTGGTATGTGAAAAGCCACTCCTGATGGTGGGCATTAATCCCCCAGTAACCCCAGTTGTGCGGAAGGGTACCTCTGCTGAGCCGCATCCGCCGCCTCACTAAGGTACTGTGTGAGCCTGGTCGTCTCCTGATCACCACTGTGCAAACGGTAGACACAAGCATAGATAATTTTATCCATGCCACCAGAGCCCAAAGCGTTGAGAACCTTGGCGTCGTCCCTGGCGTATAAACACACCAGCGTGTGATTTAAAATTGTGCTCCAGTGTAAACCACAAGCATAGATAATTTTATCCATGCCACCAGAGCCCAAAGCGTTGAGAACCTTGGCGTCGTCCCTGGCGTATAAACACACCAGCGTGTGATTTAAAATTGTGCTCCAGTGTAAACCCTGGTTAAGACAGGTACGACACGTCTGACGGACTTCTTATCTGCGTCTCCGAAAGAAAAAAGAGGGAAGGTTTTTCAGTCTCCAGAGGGAGTGCAGTCGCTGTTTTACTTTTCTCTTTTTCAACAAGGTAGGAGAGGAGAAGGAAGTGAAATGGAGTCCCATGCTGCTAACCTTCAGTCACGCACTGGCAGGACAGCATCATTGGGGTACTAGTCTGGAGACTGCGGGGACGCCCGAGCCCCCCCGGAAATGACCATCGGGCCCTCTCATCTGGTCGCCAACCAGCACGATGGTGCATTCCGGGATTTTTCATCAGTTGGTGGGGCAGCCTTTCATGTGTGGCTAGCACATTACTTGGGCCCCCAATTAACTACGGTTGGCCAGCGGTGCACCGTGACTCGGATCCCGCTACCCTCCGTGACTAGTCTCCCGATACGTCAATACCAGCGCGGGTCCGGCTGGTCTGCATACATTAGAACCGCCACTTCGACCCAACTCCTCTAAATTGGCTACACTGGGCATCGTACCGGAACACGGCTAGGCCGTTTGGCGGTACGTCTTTGCCCAGTGGGTGGTCACAAGCCGTCGGTCGAAACCTACCACCAGTTAATGTCACCTGATTAGCACCACCCGGGGACCACGTGCAGGGCCTAGCTATGGTAGCCTACGGACGCGGGTGACTCAGCCCCCTAACTTGTTAACTGTTTGCTGTGGGAACTTCATTCACGCGTCACTCTTTTGTCGCTGCGGGGATCCAACTACAAGTAAAAGCAAGGTCGACTCATCGACTGAACCACCTCCAACTCGCGAGCGAAATATAAATTATAAGTACTCAACGAATCGTAATCAAAACAAAATTTTATTTTAAAAGACTTAACTGAATATTTTTTGTACGTGTTTCACACATTTAAATGCTAAACAAACTATTAATACTTTGTCGAGTAAAATAGTCCATGCTTAATATAATAATTATTCGATTTCATTGAACGTAAAACATTCTAAATAGACACTCTAATACTTAGGTATGAAAAGCAAAGTTACTAAAACCGTTCCCTCTCAGAAAACTGCGAAGACAAAATATACTAACGCGCCATGCTCATCAATTCTTACGTAAAGCAAAATTACTTAGCTGCATATCAACTCATATTTACGGTCGGCAAAAAAATACTAAAGCGACATCAATGGCTCAAACTACAATATTTTGAGTTGCTGAACAAAGTTAAAGTGGCTGATGTCAGTATAGAAAAATACTAAACTGACAACGGCTAAAATATAATCATAACTTGCATTACGTAAGTATTTATTAAAACATCAAAATTATGATAAATACCATACTTTTGCAGTGCTTAAGCGCCAAAAAAATGCTCAGATTATTACGAAATCCCGACTAATCGACGCAGCAAAAAAAATCCAATCCAACGATATATATAACTCATTTTGGTCAAAATGGCGCTTAAGTAGTATTGGCTTTCCGGTGACGATATTGTTATAATTTTTTTAAAGATGCATAAAATTTCATGTTTAATTTTTATCTATTTTGTCATTGTAATATAATCAATAATGTAAACTTCAATTATATGTTTAATCAATTTTCATTAATTAATGTATTTATATGAATTTTATTTTTTAATATTTGCATACCTGTAACTTAGGTGAAATATATCTCAGTCTATAACCGTCACTATAACAACTCCTGTACCATATTTATAGCAAATAAATGATTGATTGATTGATTTGATTTGATTCCATACCAAGGCCCCATGACAATACATTTATACTGACTGGTCAACTTCGATGGAAATGTTAGCAAGCTGCTTGACATGTCAAAGTTCAGAGAATTGAAGGCGACTACGAAAGAATTGCTCGATAGTTAACATTTTTAGCATGGGCAGGATTTCTAAATGTGTTCAAGCTAGCTAAGAGGATTGAGGAGAGGAGGATTTTGTAATATATATATTTTTTAATCTAGTCAAGTGCGATGTTGACTCGCATAAAAGCTTCCGTACGATTTTTGTGATTTTTTGTTACAGCTGCAATAGAAGTATACACCACTCTGTGATCAGTTGATCACATATAATTATGATCTCAGATAATCATAACTATAAAATATAAGTTTTTCAAGTAAATGCAAACTTTTTATGATGTGCGTAATAGTCAAATTTGCTGGACTCATCTTGTACCTCAAATCCAAAAGGACTGGGATAAAGGTCCATAAATATATCATTTACCAAATCGCTATTACTGCATTTACAGTGTGCAGTTATGCACACGTGAAAATGGAGGGTAATTGAAGATTGAAGCAGAATAAATTGAACTTACACAAACACTAAATTCGAAGTTTCTGTTGTCAGGAATGAAGTTTCCTTGGTTGTTCAGTATGATGAGACAAGTCTCCATTACTGATTGTTGTTCACCAATCACTTGCGCTCCTAGGGACACTGTAACAAAGAGTTTAGCATGTAAAGAAAGAAGTACCTTATAGTAGTAACTATTATCTACTTATTAAGATTTTTTGAGAGTTAATTGGGTATCAATTCAATGTCAAATGGTAGATTGATCTGACTCATTGAGTACCAAGAAAAAGTAGCAGGGTATGTGCCAAGTATATGGAGTATTTAATCAATGCAAGGCATTTTGGATTCAGGTTTCAGAATGTTCCTTAAACTTTTGATGGGCATGAGTTGCAAAACTTCATCTAAACTGTTTGTTTGTTATTTTTTAAAAGGTAAAAGTACAGCTTTAATTTTAAAAAAATCCTTCATTGATAGAATGTCAAGAAGGAATCAATAGTTATCTCAGAAAACACTCAGTTTCTGTGCGACCACCACTAAGGAAGCAAGACACGAGAAAAACTATCTACTACTATAAATATCTTAGATTGTATTGAATAGAGTTACCATTAGTGCCGAAGTTGTGCGACAGATTGAGCAGCACTTTGAGCGCGGGCAGCGCGGCGTCCAGCAGCGGCGCGCGCAGCGCCAGGTGTGCGCGCGCGCCGCCGCACCAGGCGCGCAGCACGCCGCAGATGGCGCGCGCCGCGCCGCCGTGCCCGCCGCACAGGTACACCTGGTTGTCCTCGTTGGCTTGCGTCACCTGTCACCACAAACACATATATTATCTGTACGAAACGCCACATTTTTCTGGTTCTCTAGAGCTTTATTTTTTAAATCTTCATAAAAGATAGTATCATAATACTATAATCGCAGATGCATCGGTTTGTGCTGTTAAAACGGCAACAGTGAGGTGTGCTTTCTACGTCAACGCATCCAATGTCAGCAAAACAATAATTAATTATTATTTGTTTAAAATCGAAATGTAGTTAAGTAGTAGTTTACAGTTTTATCTTTTATTTAATTTTACGATACTCTAGTATTAATAAAAAGGTGTAAAACAATATCGAAAGTCACTAGAATGGTCCACGGATGGAGCTTATCCCTCCAACCGCCCGCGTTGGATTGATCTGACGAATGTTTTCGCGTCCTATTCGCCAGGGTCGTATGTTTGCGACTGAGTTCTCCATCTCGTTTCGCTCTTCAATCACCATTGGTGACAGAAAAGCTTTCGAGATGGAGTATTTGGTCGTGGATGTGCGACCATAGCGAAATAAACGCGATTGTGTATCGGATATAGATGTAGGCGTCATAAAGTTACTATATTGTTTGCTTTTATAAGATTCATACCATCAAAACAAACACGATACCTAGAATCTGTGTCGAACTATTAACAAACTTACATTCTCCAAAACCCGCAAGCATCTATCCGCCTTCCTGAGCACTTCAACATCAGCACTAGTCCAGGTTTCGATAGGCGTGTCAAGTTTGGCAGCACAGTCCTGTATGGTGCGCACGATGTGGTCGACGCCTCCCAACACTCGCAACTCTTCTTTGAACCACTCTCCGGCGCGTTTTGATGTCAGCGACAGTAACGTCTCCATAGCCAAGTGACCCACCTGGAATTTAGTTTTTTTATTTGAACTATGGTAAGTACTTATGTCTAGAATTCCTGCTAGTATATGTGATTTTTAATTAATCACACCTTAACCATATTTAAATGTAATTTGGAAGACAGGTAGACCATTGCCGGAACATAGGATTTAAGTATACTATTTTTTACCCCAGTTTTATGTTCCCTTGGGACAATAAATTATAAACATTCTCTTAGGTTCATCAACTCAAACTAGTAGATTACAGTAATTTTTACGCAAACAGGATGATAAAAAGATACTATGCAGTTATTAGTCATAAGATAAATAAAGATTATTAATAACTCATTTTATTTCAAATAAGTAGTCTATTTTGTCTTCAGATAAGAAGTTTTATCTTTTAATTTAAAACTAGAATTCTTGCCCATAAACTACCTAGTCTGCATTTTTCCTTTATATTTAGGTCATAAAAAGTACTTACAGTAATATTTTCTAAATCCAAGTGCTGCGCTTTTCCTTGGCTCTTTATTTCGGCACATAACTCTCGGACCCTCTCTTGGGTCTTAGTTAATTGGGCCGAAGTCAAGCCGCAGTCGTCGAGCGCATTTCTAAAGCAAAAGTAATGTGATTAGTAAGCTTCACGACTGAACTAAGTGATTAAATGATACAAAGTCCAGTAGAGCAGAAACCGCAAACAAATATACTTGGTGGCCGAAACGATGACATGCAAGGTGGCTAAATGGCGAGATGGCTCCGTAAAAGGTTGGATCAGAAGAGTCAACAGTTGTGATGAACAAAACTTCGATAAGTTTTTCGCTTTAATACCATAATTATTGGTTTCTAACAAAAATACAAATCTGTTTAGATAAAAGCAAAGTTCTGACTCATCAACGCTCATCCCAACCCATTGAACCTAGAATGCTGAAATTTTGCGAGGTTCCTTTTTGATGTATCACCCCTATGAGGATGAAACAGGGGTCCAAAGTTTGTACGGAGAAACCTATTTACACGAGAGCGAAGCTGCTGGCAGAAGCTAGTCACTAATAAATTGGATTAGTCAAATCATCATCATCATCATTTCAGCCGAAAGACGTCCACTGCTGGACATAGGCCTCCCCCAAGCGTCGCCACAACGAACGGTCCTGTGCGTCTCGCATCCATCGGACTCCCGCAACCGTTACCAAGTCATCGGTCCACCTTGTAGGAGGCCTTCTAACGCTACGTCTTCCGGTACATGGTCGCCATTATTAGATTAGTCAAATACTGAAAACAATATCTTTTGTATTGAACTTGACACGCCGCCGCGTGTTTAGATTTAAATATCGTGAAAATATACCCCTTGTTCCTATTTACCCCTGAATTTCTATCCACAAGATATAAAAAGCGATTGACCACTCAATCTTATTCAATTAGTATTTTTACGGATAACTTCGATTCCGTTGTTACATTGTTCGTAAATATTACGAATTTGTAGAAAGTATGCATCAAATACGCGTAAGTAAAAACACGAAGTGAACCAATGAGATCAGTACTTTACGTCCAATATTCTAATCTATCTTAGCCTGTCGTCCTGCGTATTACAGCATAAACGTACGAATGGAGAACTGCAAAGTGAATATACTTACTTGTGTGATGCATCAGATTCAAGTAGGTTGAGCATGAGTTCAAGCGATTCGCGATCCAGATCCATGTTGAGACGATCTTGCGACAGCACGAACATTACCGTCGCTGTACACAGACCCAAGCTCTGAAAAGAAAATTCATGTTATTTATGTCTTGCGTGCTCGCCCCCGCCAAAATGTGCAGGATCAGGCTGGGCGCGCCTCGACCCCCATTTAATATCTCTTCGTAAGTGTATTTAAAAACGTCGTTTGATAAACGCGGAATTTGTCACAGCAGCCCTCGGCTCCATATCAGCCTCGCCAAAGCTGATATGGAGCCAAGCAGCCTGACAAACTTTCTCCACTGGTATCAAAATGTACTATTTCTAAAATAAAGAGAGCCTAAGTTACTTATTATAGCATCAGCTATATTATATAAGTGAAAGTCCTGACAAAATCGGTCCAGCCGATACAGAGATTAGCTAGAACAAATAGACAGACAGACAGATAAAAAAATTGCATTTTTTATAAAGGTGTTTTTGATATTACAGTCACACTTCAATTTTATTTACATGTATGTATTTATAAATACATGTAGATTACTACAATATGGATAAGTCCAGACTTGTTTGAAAATGAATTTTGATACAAAACCTTTCAGCATCTGTGCTTCTTTTTTATATAACTGACCTGATCATTGGTAGCGTCATGTAGTGCACTGAAGAACTTCTGCACAGTGCCGTGCGCCCGTAAGTGCATGCGGAACGCCGGCGCGGTACATTTGCTCGCCAGTGTAATTGCAGACAAGCAGCGCGTCGAAATTGGGTTGTTGTCCTGCACAAAACAATCCAATAGTGAGAAAGGATAAGCAAGAAGGAAGCAAAGAAACATCTTATTCCTAACCTAACAACATTTTAGTCCTAAGGAAGACCTCTGTTATAATGCAAATTACAACCTCAATGCACAGAATGTTAGTAGATACTGCTCAATGACCATCAAAAGACTTAGATATTATCACATCACATGACTTTAGGTTACGCAATATCGCTAACCAGCTCTACGCCATACTAAGAAAATACACAATTTCATATAAATTGTGAAAATGATAGAAAATAGCTTGTACATACCTGTAGAGCATCTAAGAGATATTCCACGTCGTCATTGAATTCTTGAAACTCTCCAATTTCCTGGATTTGATGAGCCTTCTTGACATTTCTAACGACTGTGTAAAACTGTAACAGGAAAAAAGGTTTTGAATGAACTCCTCAAACTAGATGTCATAATAGTTACAACTCAAATACAACAATATTATTCAAATGAGGTTAGGCAAAGAAGGAAAATGTGACCTTGAAACTTTAAATCAATATGATTGATACAATGCAAACACTGTTGATATGATACAAACCTCTTTAGACTCTTTACTGCATTTGACACTAGTGTAAGGTTTCACAGCTTCAACAGGATCGTCTATAATTGGATCTGGGGCCCTATACCGGGTCACTCTGGTCAGTTCTTCTGATACTTGACCTACTGGATTCCTTGCTTCTGCATTCTCCGCAGGCTCAGGCCTTGGAGTCTCATTTCCTTTCTGTAAGCGCAACAATTATATGGCTTTAACAAGAAGGTTATGTATTGTCTCTTTATGTAATCAAACCATTATATTTTTACTATCTACTTGCAGTAATTTCAAGGTTTCTTGTGCAATACAATAACAATGACAGTAGTTTAGTTTAGAATCTTCTTGAACAACTATGAAGTATGCACTGTTTAAATTGTTTTCTCTAAATTAACTAGTCAAATAACCGATGATAATATTTTTTAATATAAATCAAAAAATCTAATGCTTTCTTTCATAATGGAAAATCATAAAATAACTCCATCGAGAGCGAGAGCGGGAATGTCAGACTTAACCTGACTTAACCCATCCGTAATCCTTCAGTTCCCCTTTGTATTGCAGGGTCACTGTGACCCTTTCAAACACTCTTGCAGCCCAAACGAAATGTTTTTTTTTTCCTTTTTGGCTGTTAAAGAGGCCAGTTTCTCTTTTACAAATTTCAAGGGGTTTTTTTTATAGGTGGGAAAATCATCTTATGACAAATCCCGCTCTACAAATTTCAAGGGGTACTAAATCTGTCAGAAAGCTATGCTATTACTAAATGGGCTACTTTATCTCCAAAAAGTCTTTCTGTGGGATGGCCAAATGGGCTATGCACGGAAAGAGAGCAAGTTCTTATAATGCAATTGCATAACAAAACAAATTATGCAGTCATAAAGATTACTTCTGAATCTAATAGGTAGAGTACCTAGAAATGATAAACCTAGAAAGTTTGTAATAGGTACTTACATCATTAGCCCATTCATGTCTATACAGATGACGTCTCTTCCTTGCTGGCAGAGGTGATGGATTGTCATTCACAAGTGACTTACTCTTGAATATTGATCCTTTCTTCTTCGTTATTACTAATTTAACACTTGGTTTTTCATCATTCTGTATAAGATCTTCTGTTTCATGTAAACCTCTGGGTGATTTAAATACATCTTCTTGATGATGTTTCTGAACTTCTTCTTCAGAATTCTCATTAGGACAACTATTGTAAGCTGAATCTGAAGATTGTGTGTTAGCCTGAGAGTAAGTTGGAGTGTTGTTTGTATTAAATGCTTGAGCAACTACCTCATTAGTCTCCTCTTCCTGGCCCACTTCTTCATTAGCTGCACTCTGTTGTGTAGTATTGTCTTCCAGAGGCATCTCTACATCATGATCAGGGCTTATATTTTTATTATGCTTGTGCTTATGCTTTCTATGAATTTTGATCTTGGGAATATCGCCACTTTTACCACTGTCACTCCCACCAGATAATATGTCAATGAGATCATTCTTCTCTATAGGACTTTCATTTTTCTCAATGACTTGTTCATGCTCAGGAGTGGTCATTGACGCAGCTATGTCAGCTAGTGTTTCATGCTTTTTCCTAGTCTTTCTCCCTTCCTTTTTAATTTCACTTACAGTTTTAGTTACTTGTTTATTTGGATAGCCAGCTGTAAGGACATCCAGATAATCATCATTTTCACTATAATTTATATTTGCTCTTTTCCTTCGGGCTCTTCCAGTGGTACTCTCTGGAGGTTTTGGCTCTGGTGGTAGCTCATTTGGTTGAACTTCTAGTCTTGGAGATTTAATAACTGAACCGGAATCTAGCTTGGCTAGTTGACACTCAATGTCATCTCCAGGTAACACTTTGTTCTTTGATTCCTGTTCATTTTCTTGTGATGGTGATGCAAGTGTTTTGTACAGATCATATGCATCTGTCCCAGGCTGTGGTGAACTCAATTTCTTTAGTGGTTCATCATCAGAATTTTTGTGATGACGTTTATGAGACTTGTGATCTTTTTTATCTTTCTTCTTTTCTTTTTTGCTTTCTTGTGTGAGACCAGCACACTTGATTGTAATTTTGAGACCTTCATGCTTTGGAGAACATATTGTTTCCATAGATGGGCTCTTCTTGTGATCAGATCCTACATCCGAATGAGTATCCAAAGATGAATGCCGATCAGAACTGGGTGATGTGAAACCTTCATTTGAATCTGTACTGACAATTCTTGATGTTCCTTTAGATATCCTGAGCACTATTGGTGGTGGCTTGCGTTCCTCATTTGTTTCCTTACTAGTTGAAGGACTCATAACCTCTGTTTTTACAACAGATGGACTAGACACTAGTGGACTCGCTTTGGGTGATGATACTTTAGGTGAAGACAACACTTTAGGGTGTGCTGACTCATACCGAGTAAACTCTGGGATGGGGCTATTGCTACCATCTTCAGCATAATTAATCACTTTATCACGATTGCGAACCAGGTAACGCTTATTTGGTGGTTGAGTATTTTCAGCTGGTGCATCTTCTTTTTTAGAGGCTTTTGTGGCCACTGTGTTCTTTTTAGCTTTAGATTTTTCAGAGTTGCGACGAGGTAATTCAGGAGATGATGAATCTCTAGTATAAGCCCTGCTTCTTTTGGTTGTCTTCTTCTCCTTACTATGTGAAGGATGTTCAGGTGACAGTGGTGCAGCAGGTACTGGTGGGGCATATGTGATTTGTGGAACTGGTGGGTAAGCCTCTGCATTGCGGGATTTAAAGAATTTCTTGGGCTTTGGTGGTGGTTGCTCAGTTTCAACTGCTGGCACTGTCAGTGGACTATTTTGGTCTTGTACTGGCTTTTTAAGAATATTGTTTGTATATGCTGAAATGTTAAAACAAATAATTGTAAATAAACAAATCAATGCCAAAATGCTACAAATGTTGACACAGGTACCATAGATAGTAGAAGTATGTAGTTAGATCCATTCAAAATGAATGAACTTTCACCATATTTTGTAACAGGGTATTGGTACCTACTAACAACTATCTAATGATATTGTCAAAGGAAACAAAATATATGGTAACTTGCAAGTTCATAACTTCAAGGTTGTTTATAAAATTACAAATGTGTCAGTGAACGTGCTTACCGTAAGGTGCGCTTCTAATCGACGTGAAGCTTGTGATTCCCCATTTGCCCACGGTACCTGCCGAACGAGCAGCAGTCGGGCAGTTACTGTTTTCTCTAAATAGAGCACTATCCAGCGGCACGGCCACGCTGCCGCCTCGGCCTCTGCCCCAGCGCGACATACTGATAATTTCATCAAAAACGATGACACCTGCACCGACTCCGTCTAATCAATCGTCTAGGCAAATGTCAAAACGAGGAACACATGCCGTTCCCAAACACGAGTGTTGCACTTTTGTCTTACTTTAAATATTTACGAATAACACTTTTCGAACCATTTTTAGACTTTCACTAAATGAAATGAAAACACAACCCATAAAGATAACACACCCGCCATTTTTACAGGAGCCTAAGTACTTTTCCCTCAGATGCACTCAAATGCGTAATCAACCGACATAACAGTTTATCACGTTTTAACTATTTCCATTTTATTTATTTGATTCTCTTTGAACTTTTGAGGTAGATCTATAATGTTGATTTTAATAATAGTTAATGACAAATAGGACACAAACTGCGATGTTGTCATCTCATAACACAAAAGACGCCATATTGGCTAAACACAAGAAGTGATTTTAACAACCAATAGAAAGGCAGGAAAACGGGGAGCGAACCATAGAGTCTTTCAAATGAATCAAAATATAAGCAGAGGCGAAATTGTTTGCAGCCGAATTGTATAACACTATTGTTTTCTCAAAATATATTGCGAAATAAAATATTTACAAAATTAAAGTAAAACATTTAATTTTATGCTGTATTAAAGTTCTAAAACTTTTGATTAAAAAAAACTCTAACAATAAAGTATTATAAAACATTATGGCGTTCTTACCATAGACAGAGTAAAAGTAAGCCGCGCTTTTTTAGTAAAGTGATGGGTCGTAGGCTTGAGCGGGAATATTCGAAAAATTGTAGTTTTTCCGATCAGAGTTATTCATAATCGTAACTTTAATATGTAGATATCTATTAAAGTTGCCATGTCTTCTAAAATAAAAAATCCAGACTAAATTTTCTATATGACGGCGAAAGATCAGGAATGTTGTTTTCGGGCAAGCCTTCCTCCTCGTAGGTACATCTTCAAAAAACAGGAATTATTACCACGAACATTTTTTTTTTTTTTTCGTTCCTTGTGGAACAGGCTAAGGTCAGAGACCATGCTGCCTAGTCATCAGTTTTTGTTTCTTTTTGTTTTACATTAGAATGCAGGTGTAACACATTCTAATGTTTTTTGAAGTATTTGGCAGCAAATGTATCGATTCAGTCTTCTCAGCAAACTTCGCTGAGGTAGCTAAAACTACAATAAAATTCTCAGCTCCATTTTACCGAGACCGCGCCTATTTCAATGATTCCACATATTATTCCAGTTGCGCAGACACTTGGGATACAAAACAACACCAATTTTACATCACAATATCCACTAGGAATCAATTTGCGAATAATTAAAACAGTCACTGAACTTCACTCGAAGAAATCCCGCCAAAAACTCAATACCACGAACAGATCATAGCGTTGATCTTCTTTTAATTCATAATTCCGCTGACGCAAAATCATGTGTGTGTAATTATAGAATAAAGTAAGAAACAGTTATTTATTAAGAAATAACATAATTGTGACTTTTAGTGTTTAAGTAAACTATAACTGTAGGTTTATAATATTATAAATAATTTTATTAAATTTTTCCTATAAATAATGTTAGTGTACCTACTGAATGAATACTGCGTTTAACAAATACTTTTTTTTTAGGTTATGGCATTAAATAAACCTTTTTTGCTGTCCTTTCAATCGATTTTGACTTCTATTCCCTAGGCATAAGGATGGCATTAAATAATAATAAATCATTTAGTATCAGGCATCTTGGCCCCTAAACAACTAAAGCAAAAAAGTGGTTACAATACCAACTATTTACAGTGGCCGGCATTTATCAGGCCACCAAACAGCGAGCTTACCCTGCTCCAGACCAGCTAAAACATTTACGTTTATAAAGTAACAAAAAAAAAATGGAGCTCCCTTCGTTCGTTCTTAAATTTAACATTTTCAAACTTTTCTCCATAAGTCTTCAAAGTAACTGATTATTTGAAACAGAGACGTGTACAGATTTTTTTTAGCATAAGTTTTCCAGCTCGCTTAGCTGGTTCTTATGACCTGCATTCTCGCTTTTATACAGAGAAGCGAGAACGCACTCTCGGGTTCGGTCCGAAAGGTTATCGTGGAGCCGAATGGCGAGCTACCCATTGCTCATTGTCCGCAAGCCCAGCGCCTACGGTAGCCAAGGAGATCTACCCGCGACTCTCGACGCTTGGGGCGTTTCGCTTGTAGATTTTACCCTTCAACTTGAGGGGCATCCTTGGGTCACATCCTGAAATGATCCGAAGCGTTAGGTGCATCTCGGTCTACCTCACCATCCCCTTGAATAAGTGACTCGAGGTACCAAAAGTTGGAGCAGATCAGT
This sequence comes from Mythimna impura, assembly GCA_905147345.3. Taxonomy (NCBI): domain Eukaryota; kingdom Metazoa; phylum Arthropoda; class Insecta; order Lepidoptera; family Noctuidae; genus Mythimna; species Mythimna impura. The sequence goes on from LR990351.1 coordinate 17,866,309, forward strand.
ATGGGCGTTCCGGCGACAGCTAAGGGCACAAGATTGGACAGACCGCCGAAATCGCGGATCATGTATTTTATTTAGGTTCTGGTCAATTTTAGGTTAATACTCTCCAGTCTGTGCACCAATTATCAGGTATGGCTTTTTCCGCAATTATTTATTGAAGAACAAAGCTAACCACGTCCATCCACACGCAATAACTTCCACACCTCAGCAGTTATTCCAACTGGACCAATTGCCTTACCATTTTTGATATAATTTACTTCTATTCTGACTTCATCCTTACTCATCATTCTCACTAACCCCACATTCACTAGCTTATTCTCTAAAACCCCAATCCAGTTGTTTTCTCAGTCTTTCAAAATAGTCCTTCTTTCTATCTATGATTTCTTCATAGAACCATTCCAGCTCCATGCCTTATTTTGTCTTATCCGAAAAACATAGGTACAAATAAGTACAATGCGTTCCAAATAAGAATAGGATCGATTTTTACGCCATGCTGTGACGTCATAGCTGTCAAATCGAAAAATTGGGTAGGGTGAGCAAAACAATAAATTGTTTTAAATAATTTTTATTTACGAATCATGAACGAAAAAAGTTTAATCAAAATCCAGTTCTTTGCTAATCTCTGCGTCATTGTGTGAAGTGTCTGAGTAGTGGCAAATGGAAAAAGAAGGCGAATTGTTCCTAACAATGAAAATAAGAAAGAAAATACTTAGTTTTTTTTTTTGACTAATATTATGACTTAAATTTAGCTAATTTAGATTAAACAATAACGTTTTTACTTCAACTAGATTTAACTAAGACTCAGTAATACAAAGCAAAAAAAAAACCGTTATTAATACGCAAATAAGTTTTCTTTGCAAACCGTACTTTTGAATTAGAATTTGACAGATCGAGGTTATTGGCTTTAAAGCTAAAAGTTTATTTGAGCACACAGGTACAATTTAGACGTAGGTACGCGTAGGTACTCAATGACTTTTTTTGAGGTTGGAAAATGTCCAGAGACTTCTCACGCTTTAGGGGGGAGCGTAAGGGTTTGTCAGGCTTTTACTGACTAAAACCACACCTGTGTCATTCAGTTGCCCTTGCGTTCTGAGATCCCGAGTTTCTTTTTCAGAAATTCCCTGAGGCCCAGCGGGCGTCGGCCCTGCTGGGCTCCTACGGTTTTGCTGACATCTCAGAGGCACGCGTGAAGCACTACGCGTCGTCGACGACACGGGCTCGATCAGCGCGGTTACCGACGTCCGCAAGTTAGCGGCTAGCGGCTACCGTGGTTGGTAGTCGGGAGTTACGGTCGCGGCGGCTGAGGCGTGGGATGTCCGTTCCCTCACGCATGCGGCCATCTCCTTCGTTAACATTAGTGTAGTAAGGAGGCAACCACCTCTAATTCCCTCTCGTTCTGGACCACGGCCTGAACCAGGGTCTGAATCGGCTTTTTGTATATTTATTACTTTGAACAAAAAAAAATATTTAAAAAATCCTAATCGCGATTTTGATGCGGGATTGGATTCCCTATCAGCGACTTCATTAACTCTGTAAACTTTTTGTCGGATTATAGCTAGGCATTCGCTTTACGTGTTTTGCTTTTGGGGACCCCCGTGACGATGGTGCCCTAGACATGGGCCCCGTGTGTTCTTATGATAAAGTTGGTACTGTTTATTGGAGTATTTAATTATGGTCGTTAAATTAATGCATGATATGATAACCTCACGACTTAACGCAACTCGTTGCTATTCTCGTGCTAGCAGGCGCTAACAATCTTAGTTGATCTGGTTGATCATGATCTTATTATCGAAAGAATTAATGAGCATTACGCTAAAACCTTTTTTTGTGTTTAATTTTTTTGTTTTTTTTTGTCATTCATTTTTAAGCACAGTTAAATAATACAGTTTTATTTTGTCTGTGTTTATATGTAACCAACAGTAACATTAAGGTAGATAGATAGCTTATAATTATATTCTTATCTTTGCTAGGTACCATTTCATTAGAACTAATTAACTGATATTAGAATACATGTACGTACATCCTAACATTCCCAACACACCGTAAGTACGGTCAAAATATTATGATGACCACTCTATAATTAGCGTTCTGAACTATTACGAATACCTACTTAGTCGAAAAAATGTAGGCATTCGTTCGCCATAATTATGATTTTTAAAATTAGGTACAGCGCAGCCCATTTTTGGAAGTTTGGAGCGATCAAGATATTTGTGTAGGTATCTTATGTGCGTTCACAAAATATGTAAACTGACATACACAAGACATCCAGACCCGGAATGACTATCAGAAGGCCATACAATATTTTGAATTGAATTTGCGACAGACACCTAGCTACAGTACCATTTGTGGTACTATGATACGCAGGTAGGTACTTTCCGAAGTATCCATGTCCAGCGCATTAGTGATCGATAATGTAAGTAAGTAAGTAAGCACCTGCACCAGTAGGAAACTGAGGACACCATGCTGCCCCGCCACTCTTTCGGAACGGGCCTTACCGACAGAAGCGTAGCGTGGACTAATTTAGACGTGGGCGACGGCACATCAGCGAGGCCTTTTTCTTTCATAAATTTGAAAACGAGACAGCGATAAAAAAAACCTTCGTTGTTAAGCTATTGCATAGCTTCTATCGCGGGCCTTGAGCGCGGGGACCGAATCCAGAAATTCCGTGACGAAAAATATACCTCACGCTCCCCACTCCGACGGGCACGGAGGTGTGGTTTGAAGGCCGACAGAGACCGAACACCTATTTTAGAAAAGTCGTTAACGACCTGTGTGGCGCATTGGTACAGCGTTCTACCTATGTTATCATCGTGCCTCGAGTTCAAATCTCGGTCAAACAAAATAGTCTTTTTGTATTATAATAGATTATAGTAATGTTCTATGATAACAACTGAACATACTTGTAGCAATTTATGAAGTAAACAAGAAAGAAAAAAAATTGTTTTCTTATCGGTCACCACGCTCAAAAAGTGTAACTTGAATTAATATCAAAGAAAAAGAAATACTGCATAAATAAAATAAATAAATAATTATAATTGCATAAGTTGATACAAAATGCTATGCAATAGCTTTACCGCGGCAGTCCCCGAGTGCCACACTTATTATTATTTTTTTCGGTGGGAAAATCATCTTATGACATACCTCGCTCTTGGGCGGAGCGAGAGATAATTTCAGACTTTTACTTACTAAAAACCCACTCTGTTCCTTCGTTGCCTTTCGTACCAGGGCCGAGTCTTCCTTTCAGAATCAGACCCTTGGCCCCAGTAGGCTTCGACCCTGCTGGGCCCCTACAGTTGCTGACATCTCCTTGAGGCGCGCGTGGAACACTACGCGCCGTCGACGACTTGGGTTCGGTCCGGACAGTTACCGGACGGTCGGACGGCGAGCTACCCGTTGCTCGCCGTCCGCAAGCCCACGCCTACGGTGGCCGGAAATTGGGATCGGATTCCTGGCGGCGGTTGGGGCATGAGGACTGTTGCCTTACGCGATCGGCCGCCTCCTTTGCTAGCATTACTGCTTCGGAGAAGGAGGCGACCGACTGCCACTCCTCCTTGCTCCGGATCATGGCCTGTATCAAGTCCCGGCACCACAGATCGCCGCCGACGATCGCCCCAATGAGGACACGGCGTTGCTTTTCTCAAGCGGGGCACACCTCCACCACGTGCTCCACCGTGTGCTCCGGGCGGTCCACATAATGGTGGACACCCGGGCGTTTCTTCCGCACGAATCCGGTGCAGGAACCTCCCGAATGAGGACCTGCGTCATACGGAAGGTTTTTTTAGAAGGTAAGAACGCCGTGTTGCCTTTCCAGCCACTCCTCAAAGAGGGGACTTACCGCCATAATTATGGCGTGCCAAGCACTGGGTTGCGATAGTCGCTGTCGCCATTACACCATGAGATCCCGCCGGAACTCTGTCCGCCATGCCGCGACTTGTCATGGCAGCGGAGTTTCGCCCCGGCGTTGCATCTCCACGCGCAGATCGTGCATGTGTGCAAGGACTGTTGGCTCCAGATCCCATGGTGGCAGGCCAGCAAGGAGGCCCATTCATAAAGAGGCCCTTTGGGTGCGAGGCCGTGAGCGAGGGTCCACTTCACCTACGCCTTGCTACTTTACTGCTTTACGACACTATCGTGGATTATAAATGTACCTGCCTACGCCTGTCCTAAATATGTAAAGGCTGCAATATTATGTAGCGCCTTCCGATTATAAGTCTAAGTATAGTAAATGTAGGTAGATACCTAAGAGTCGCGTACCTAATTGTTTTAATTTTTTTAATAGATACCTAAACATCTCGTTTCACAGCACAGTGTTTGTTATCGAACACCTCCAAAACGGCTTGACCGATTATTATGAAATTTTTTGTGGATAATTGGTAGGTCTGAAAATTGGCCGCATGTTATTTTTTATATCCCTAGGTGATAAGGTTACTACCACGCAGGCGAAGCCTCTGGCAGCAGTTAGTCTTATATACAAGGTGCAGTTTTGAATCTGCACAAAATTTTAGGAGGTTGTTATAAACCTCATAAATAATAATCATAAAAATACGATACGTGGTCAATAATCAATAATACTTGTTACTTATTTTTTATTTTTAGTGTTATTCAGAACATAAGTAAGTAAGCTCTGGGAACTGCGCGGGCGCCCGCTTTACGCAGTTTCGTTCAGCCATATATAACCCTCTACAAAAAAAAAAAATTGCATCACTGCATACTCGACGAAGCTCTACTACTGATTTCCGTAAGCAATTATGTTGGTGATTCTCAATCACCAATATAATTGCTTCCTGAATTTTTTGCAGATTTAAAACCAGCATTGACAAAAACAGATTTGCACCTTGTGTAAAAATCGCGTGTCACTCACAATGTTTGTTATCGACTCCTCCAAAACGGCTTGACCAATTTTTTGTTTTTTAGGGTTTCGTACCTCAAAAGGAAAAAACGGAACCCATAGAGGATCGCTTTGTTGTCCGTCTGTATGTATGTCTGTCTGTCTGTCTGTCAAGACCTTTTATCTCGGGAATGCGTGGAGAAATCGAGTTGAAATTAAAACCATATACTTACATCTGCGGTCCCTTGAAGCTGTGAAAAAAATCAACCTTCTAAGTTAACGAAAAAAAAGATACGGCCGTTTATTTATTTATAATTTATTTATTTAAATATTATACTTTATTGACTTATATTTAAAAACATACAATTGGCAGCCTTATTGCATCTATCGCTTAGTAGTCGTTTAAATAGGTACTTATTACTATTTTATAAAAAAGGACAGATCCAGGATTTCGATTAGATGGATTTTTCTGAGGGCACAATTAAGAAGTTCGACTCCAGTAGGTACCTATCTATTAAATTCTGTCTTTGGAATTAATTCTTAGGGTACCTACCTAAGTGACAGTGCTGGATGAAGTCAGCACAGAGCCTGAATCTAAATAACGTAATATGTACCTACCTACTTTGATGATGTCTTTTTTTAACCTCTACCTAGTGACGGATTAAGACTACTTGATGCCCTAAGCAATCTACGCCTGTGGCCCCCCATCCGTATGTCAACTAGAATCGGTCTTTAAACCTTTACCACTTAAAAACATTAGTTTTTTGTAAAATAAGATGAGATGTAACGTACCTTATAAGTGGAGTAGGTGCGACAACAATAGAAACCAAAGCATAATTTATTTATTAGGGTTTAAAGTATGAAATTGCCGATATGTACTGAAAAATTAAAATACGTTTTTTTTTTTTAAATTAGACATATTTATTTAATCAAAATAATTACCATTATTATCTATACATTGCTGCCATCTAATAGGAAGGTCATTTATACCTTTGCGATAGAGCTCTGGTGATCTAGATTCGACAAACTGTGTGAAAGCATTTTGTACTGCCTCCTGAGAAGAAAACATTTTATCACGTAGAAAATTGTCCAAAACACGAAAAAAATGGCAGTCCGTTTGAGCAAGGTCTGGCGAATACGGAGGGTGACGAATGGTTTCTAATTGCAGTTCCTGTACAGTTAAAACACACGATCACGAAAGGTTTAAACCAAAATCGCACGGTGCGTTCATTAGCAGTCCCCTCTCTAAACGCAACATTGCTATTGCGAGCTGTTTCTGCCGCGTTAGTTCCGCGTCGGAACTCGTATTCAAAAATCACTCGAATTTTCGAAGTATCCATCTTTCTTGTCTAAGTTAAATAAAAACAACTGAAAGTCGATAATCGAATGTTCCATTATTTAAAAGAAGAACTTCATACGTACCATGTGAAAAAAGTTTCACTCAAAAATCTCAAACCATGAAGGTTCTATGTCAATTCGAAGTACCTATTACAATAAAACGGCAATTTCATACTTTAACCCCTATTATTACGTATGCATAGAAGCCGGCCGGCACAATTACTCAAAAAACAAAACATTTGATTGACACAGATTTGCGGGGGCGCCAGGCGGGGGGCCCGCGGGGATGGGGTGGTTTGTGATTAGCTGATCGCAATTCCGGTGCAATCGAATTGTCGAATGCACTAGCGGGCAGCGAGTGGGCAAGCGAGAGCGGGGTTATGACTCTATGTCAATTTAGAACGCGCGAATTTTCAAATTAGTCCTAGAAACTTTTATTGGTGTGGTTTTTGGTGACGTGAGAGTGAGACGTGATGCCCTAAGGGCGCATTTTTTTGTGCTTCTTCTGGTGCCCCCCCAGACGTAATGCCCTAGGCAATTGCTTAATTTGATTAAGGGTTTATCCGTCACTGCCTCTACCTATGCCTGAGGCATATCTTGGTAAATCTTAGGTATTAGGGTTTTCTATAGATTAGGCGTTTAATCCGACTTCAAAAAAGGAGGAGATTATCACGTTCCGCGATTACTACAAGATGCCTGGACCAATTTAGAATATTCCTTTCTTTTTGTTTTAGAGGGTATACTTCCCCGGTGGTCTCATAGTCATAAAGGTTAGGATCTAATGACGGGATCCTGAAGAAATTAAAGGAAATCTTCAAATGTATAGATACTGTGGGGATGGGGAAGGCGCAAATGAAATGCTTTTCTGTATTCTTGAGAGTATTATTATTATATAGCTTTTAGCTCTTTCATTCTATATTTCACATATCAAATATATATGGACGTCCCTTGACGTCTCCCTTTTCTTCTTCCTAGGAACGTCAGTCCTCACTAAACTTTTTTATTACGTAAACCTTAAAAGTCTAACATGCCAGTTTTTGCAAGTTAGTAATTAGTAGTGAAACCTACTCGGTTGCCACATGAGCTACGCCCCTACGTATAGAAATGCTGAGGATCGCAAAGCAATTCTATTCCAAAAAAAACTTTTAAGGTTTATGTATAACCTGCCAATTACCTAACACAGATATCCCTACCTGTGGAGGAAAGTAATTTACATAGTGGTGGTCGTCTCTTTATGAGCGAACCTAAGACATGACGAACGATAAGTAAAATTCAAAATCTATTTACAATTCTACTATGCGCTAACTTGGCGCTCACTATTCAACGTTGTCATGCTTAGACCCCACCGCGGCAAAACCTCCAAAAAAGCCACGGTGCTGCACCCTAATTGTCATAATTGACATCTATCCAGAAGGGATCTAACATGATATAAACTATAACTCTTACGGTTATGACTTTAACCTCATCGGACGCTCATCGTGTCAGAGAAGAAAAAGACAGCACTGTGCAAGTTCCTATCATCGCTATAAATTGAATTTGTTCCAGTGACAAAACCTTTTAAAAAAATTCATGTAGTCTAATATAATCTATCAGTCCATATTGACTGCTGAACTGTGGGACTTCAATCATCAGCTAAACCAATGGTGTCAACTAGACACCCTTTGCGAAGGCTATGCCTTATCTGCAAAGTCGGTATCAGCATTTATTGATACGCCACTCCCCCTTATTAGAAAGGACCACAGTTTCCCAAAATATATTTAACTGCTGCAAGCTAAAACGTCACCTGGATCATATTTACCTACTCGAATAATAAAAAAAACAGGCGAAAAGAAAAAACTATTGAACGCACAGTTTTCTTCGGTGACGGCGCGTGGCGCCTCTCATTGAAAACAAACATGAAACAAAAAGAAATGATTAATCATTCATGCCCTGCAGACCTCACAAAAATAATGCAGTGACATGATAACAAAAACAAAAACCAAAATATTTACAAAATTCTCAAAATGAATCGTTTTCTTATTTTATAATTACTAAAAATACAGTTTAATTTCTTTTTATAAAATTTCCAAAACTTAAATTTCACTAAAAAGGATTGTTTTAAAAAGTTATTATCTTTAAAAAAATTAAAATTTAATGAATGAGGTTTTAATTTATTTGGATGAAGTTGACGGATGGACTTTCTTCTAATTAAACTCCTTTTTACCACAAATTTTTTTTTCTTAATTTGGGGACGACGATTCAACTTAGCATGGACGAACTTCTTTGGTGCCAAACCTTTTTCTGGTTGACATGTGGCATGACAACGATATTTGTTAAAAAAAAATTAACACAAAATTAAAATTATTTGATTTTGTTGTTACCAACAGAGAATGGACCTCATCCCTTGAACTCGGGACCATATCTTCCACTTCACTCTGGAAAAAACTCTGTCCAGTTTCATTATTAATAATTTCATAATTAATTTCTAAATCGTGATCATTGTCAATGTGATCTTTGTTCGTTTGTTCATCCTGATCACATTGCGATTCTAAAAAAAAACGAATCTTGGTTTCCTGGAAATAAATTTGGAGAACAAATGATTGGAATGGACACACCCGGGTTTTTGGCTTCATCCGTACACTCCAATCTCATCTCGTCATCGACTAAGCTGCTTTCATTACAGCTCTGGTCATCAATTTCATCACTTTGGTCATCATGGTCATCATTCTGCTCATCAGTATGTGGTTCGTCCATCATCATGCTAGAATATAAAACATCATTATCATCTTTATTTAAAATATTTGATGGTCCGCCTTCTCCAAGCAAATCTGCGGTTTTATCCTCAGTATTAAATGCTACTAATGATGCAGTCGCTGCACGTTCTTTACAATTAAAACACCCGCATGGGAACTTCTCTCTCAATAACTTTCTTATCGTCGCGAAGTCCATATCGTAATTATACGTATATTTGTAGTAGTGGCTTGCCGCTCCATTTAAGTAGCCTCCTAGTATGAGAGCATATTCACTCTCCCACCACTCGTTCGACCTGGCGGTCTGCCTAAAATCGGCGATAAATTCCTCGAAGCACACTTCGTCTGTGCCCGAGAACATCATCTCTCCTTTTACACTTTTTATTATTCTACTAATATATAAAATCACTCAGCTTTCATATATCTCCAGGCGTGTATTCCTCGCCTGCTGCGTTAGCTCACTCGTCGTATTTATTCGCTTTGGCTGCGAGGGGTTCCGTGTAGCCAAACTAGTTGTCTTTCTGGATCTGTCAGACTTCTATGTCTGAAAATATAAACTTTTTTCAACGACGGCCCTCCACCATTTGTGGGGATGGGGAAGGCGCAAATGAAAGGCTTTTCTGTATTCTTAAGAGTATTATTATTATATAGCTTTTAGCTCTTTCATTCTATATTTCACATATCAAATATATATGGACTATTAGTGGTGGATTTTCTTGGGATCCGGAGTATATGTGATGATATTAAATAAAAAAACACTCAAACACCATTAAACATTATATTGATCCATCCAAAACATTCCTCTAAAAATAATATTGTTATCACTTGATTTTATCTATAAATTTCTCATGAATTTTAGTGACACATACCTACAAAATTCAGCTAACAAGTGAAGTTATTTTTTCCATGTTTTATAATATCAAAACATGACAACCGTCTATGTTCAAAAAACTATCTTTCTTTTAAAACCATGGACAATTTAAATTCCCTCCTACAACATCCCCTCTGAATTTTATATTGTCTCAAATAAAATTAATTTTAATCACCCTGTATAATCTTCAACAATATTATGAAACACCCTGTATAAAACTTCAACAATATTTTTGAACAACCTGTATATAACTTCAACAATATTTTAGAACACCCTGTATATAACTTCAACAATCAACATAACTCATCAACACATAATTAATACAAAAATAACAACCCATACTAGTATTCCCTACCTATCATTAAATTCTACATACTATAATAAACCTCCCCCTTAAATATAAATTTCAAATTAACAACCAAGACAACCTTAATACTATAACTAACCTCTAACTTTCAAATTAATTCCCAAAACATTATATCTACCATACCATCTAACAACTAACATAATGAAACAATCTTCTACTAAATTCACTTCATTACAGTTCACCTTAAAGTCATTGATCACTCACAATATGCTTTCTTAAGCGTAAAAACTTTGTTCTATCTAATCCTTTTGTTAAAATATCCGCAATATTAGAGTTGGTTGGACAATAGAAAATTTCAATTAAATTTTGATCTATCTTTTCTTTAATAAAATGATATTTCACATCAATGTGTTTGCTTCTCCGATTTAAAATTCCGTTTTTAATTAAAACAATAGCCGATTGATTGTCAACAAATAATTGTGTTTTTGGTGTATGCCCTGTAATCTCCTTAATTAAACTTTGGACATATAGTAAATCTTTGATACATTTTGCGGCAGAGATATATTCTGCTTCCGTACTGGAGAGAGCGGTGACGGACTGTTTACGTGAACACCAATGTATAGGACCACCACTGTACAACACTACAAAGCCAGTAGTACTTTTTCTAGTGTCAGGATCACCTGCGAAGTCCGCATCACAGTAAGCTGTTAATACTAAACTGTTTCCCCGTAAGTACTGAATACCGGAAGATATAGAGCTCTTAAGATATCTGAAGAGATTTTTTATATTAGCAAAATCATTCAAATTAGGACACTCTTGATGTCTACTACAATAACCAACATGAAATGAAACATCTGGTCTAGTTTTATTTACTAAATATAATAAAGACCCTATAAACTGCCTGTAACGATGCACATCACTACTATCACTCTTCCCCTCTTGATGTGCATCGACTAATATATTTGGAAATATACTTTCTTTTAAGTCGCCGTATCCAAAATTTTTAAATAATTGCTTAATATATGATTCCTGATAAATTTTCAAATAATTTTCTCCAACCTGTATATCAATGCCAATAAACTTTTCTATTTTATCAAATTTCCTAATTTCAAACTCTTTTTCCAGCCCTTTTATTATATTATTTAATTCTTTTTCACAATTTCCCATCAAAATTCCGTCATCAACATAAATTGCTAAGTAAATTTCCTTTTCTTTACATAAAAACAAACATGGATCTAATTTTAATTGTTCAAAACCCAATTTCTTTAAATATTCAGTTAACCGTTTATTCCACATGAGCGGTGCTTGCTTAACCTTTTGACGTGCGTAATTAGAGACACAATAGTAAGACAATGGCTTGCGGGCGCCGGCTACCGCCTGAGCGTTAATGAATTAAGTCCATAAAGACTCTTCTTCAATTTACATACTTTATTTTCACCAACATTATATCCCATGGTATTTCCATAAAAATATCCTCATTTAACTCGCCATACAAAAACGCTGTTTTCACATCAAACTGCTTTATCTTTAGACCTTTCTGTGCAGCAATCGAAAGCAATAACCTTACACTCGTAGTATTCACCACTGGACTATATGTTTCTTTGTAATCAATATTATATTTTTGTAAAAATCCTCTAGCAACTAGTCGTGCTTTGTATCTTCCACCCGGCTTCACAGTAAAAATCCATTTACTGGTTATCAACTTTCTATTTCCAGCTTCTGATTTATCAACTATTTCCCAAGTTTTATTTTTCTCCAAAGAGTCCTTCTCTTCTTTAATAGCTTTTTCCCATAAATTTCTCTCATCACTCTTCAACACCTCGCTGTAAGTTAAAAATGTTGTTTCTAAATCATAATCTTTCAATCTTACTGGTAATCTTCTATCTCTTTTTGGCAAAATTCTTTTACTAGTTTCTTCAACAGACTCCTCCGCATCCACAAATAACTCATTTCCATCTAACGTCAATATTCTATTATCTTCAAATTCATTTTCATTATTCACTTCTTGACAACTATCTTCCAAGTTAAATTCTCTTCTACTACTATTATTTAATAATTCTTCCCCAATACTATCTTCAAAAACATCGTTTTCCTCATTTTCTCTAACATCATCTCGTTGTTCTTCTATTCCAACATAATTTCGTTCTTCTTCTTCATAAATAGAGATCTCCTCATCCCTCACAGCTCTTACATTTGTTTTTTCTTCTTCTCCTCTCTATAAAATTCTCCCCTCTCAAATTGACAACCATCATCAGTTATGGCCACATTTCTTCTCTCAATATTCTTCTGATTATTTGCTTCCAACTCTTCTTCTTCTTTAAATAATTTATTTAAATCAGTAATCCTCACACTCTTGTTACATTGCTTTAAAAATTCCAAAACATCCTTTGCATTATTATTAAATGTCACATCCCTTGAATAAACCACTTTTATTATCATATTTACTAAATTTCGTCCAGAGAGAGCGGTCATGAGTGGACGTGTTACCATTTTTATTAACTTATTCTAAAAATATTTAATATACTGTCAATTGATTTTGAACTCAAAGTTAACGAGTAAAATTACATTTTTCTTAAACACAACGTGTGTGCGCTACGTCAACGAATGCAGTGACTCGGGACGCCGGCGCAAGGTAGAAGCGAGCCCACCCGCCCTTCATACCTGCGGTGTGAAAGAGACGGGCTCCAATAATTCATCCTACTCTACGTGGACACCGTTTAACTGATAGCAGAGCTGACCAACCGACTACGTCACCCAAGTACGTAGAATTGTAAGGGCGCCTACACACTAGCTGAACTTATATTTACATAGAAATCTTCTGATCCACGATAAGTATGATACGATCACCAACCGAACCACATAACCGTGGAGGAAGCCAACCGGATCTTTCCAAGATTAATACTGAAGAATTTAGATTGGCACAGGTTACTTTACGGAAGAGAAAAGAACCCGAAAAGGAGGGCCTGAAGGCGGATTTCGCCGATTTCCGGAAAGAAATAATGGACACTCTTAATGGTTTTGTTGAAACACAAAAGGAAATCCTCAACAAAATATCAGATGATGTAACAGTTATTAAGGATGAAATGAAAAGCCTTCAGTCTATCACGAGAGAACTTGTGTCAGAACAAAATCGGATAAAATCAGATATAGTAGACCTGAAACTTGCTAGCGCTGCTACTAATACAAAAGTTGATAACATTGAAACTGACTTGAGAAACCTAAAAACAGCTCCACCAGCAGAGCTAGAATTTGAGTGCCTCACCTGTGAAGATGTCGTTTCTGAGCTGCATGAAAGAGAGCTTAGGAGCAAAAATATAATTATAGTGGGAATACCTGAAGCAAAAAACGACAGTAAGGAGGAACGAGCTGCTTCTGACAGTGCAGAGGTCAACAAAATTATTAAAACTATTTTTCCTGAGTGCCCTGAGCCTGTTAAAATTCACCGCCTTGGCTACTTTAAACCAGAAAAGATTCGTCATATTAAAGTCTATTTATCATCTCAAGAAAATGCGAAAGTGATACTTCGTAAAAAATCTATCTACAAAAACGAAACTGTTAAAATATACTCGGATCAAACCCCTTACCAACAAAAATTCATGAAAAAAAATTAACAGAAGAACTACAAAACCGAATACAAAGTGGTGAGAAAGATCTCTTAATAAAATACGTTAATAATACACCTAAAATAATACACAAGCCATCAAAAAACTAACTGAAACCGTACAACTACAATCGAACACTGGACAAGATAAAATAACATATGAAATTGCTAGCAACTACGATAACCTAGGCACAAGTCAAACATCACTAAGATTTTTATATGCAAATATCCGTAGCTTGGTAAAACCTGGCAAAATAGACGAGCTTAACTGTATACTGGCAACAATTAAAAACATTAACGTAGTCGTACTAGTAGAGACATGGATTAAAAACGAAACAGAAGCTAAAAGCCTACGACTACCCAACTACAAACATTACTATAACTTCAGAACACAGTCAAGAGGAGGCGGAGTCTCAATATTTGTTCACAAAAACATAAAACATGAGTTTATAAGCGATAAATGCGAAGATGACAACCACTTTATATGGGTGCATCTAGAAAAATTTTCTCTCGACATTGGCGCAATATATAAACCAGAAAGAACCAATTCGAAAAAGTTCCTTGAGACCTTTTCGGATGAACTCCAGAAACGGAAACGAACAATTATATTTGGAGATTTTAACTACAACCTGCTTGTGCCGAACCGATCTACCTCGGAATATAAGGATGCGCTCGTGGAACAGGGATACACCATATTGAATAAAATTGATGTTAATTACTGCACAAGGGAAACTTCAACCACAAAGAGTATATTGGATCATGTATGTACCAGCCTCAAAGATCATAAAATACATCTAGCTATTGTCGAATCTGCCATGTCTGATCACAAGCAGATTTTCTTAGAAGTCGAGAGGTATAAGCCTGAGCCTATTAAAAAGGTGAAATTTCAAGCTATATCATACACAAACTTATATAAAACTGTAGAAGACCTAGACTATAATAGCATCGGGGAGGAATATACCAGATTAGAGGAAGCAATCCAGTCAGCAATCAACAAAAATAAAACAGTTAAAAGTAAAATACTAAACCCTCCAAGGACAGATTGGATAAATAAGGACATAATTAATCAAATAGACAAGAGAAATGAATTGTGGAGAATTTACAAGAACAATCCAAATAACCGAGAATCGAAAGAAGCATTTAAAAAAGAGAGAAACAAAGTTTTTGAGAATATTCAAGCGACAAAAAGTAAATTTTATCATAAATCTTTCAAAGAATGCGAGCGTAAGCCCCTCAAGATGTGGCAGTTGATAAATAGTTTATCTAATAATAAATTAAAGAAAAGTGTTGCTCCCTCCAAATTACAATCATCTACAGGGCTGATTACTGACGAGAAGGAAATATGTGAGTGTTTTAATGATTACTTCTCTAGTGTAGGTACACTCCTAGCTAATCAGATACCTGCTAAATATCACAATAATCAGACTAACACTATCACCCCAAACAAAGCCGTAGATGCGGCAACACTTTCTCAGATAGCACCAGCTACGGCTGACGAGATTGGGAAAATAATTGATGACCTGAATGCAAATACCAGTACAGGTTTGGACGGTATTAGCGTTAAAACACTCAAATGTATAAAAAATCTCATATTGGCTAGTCTAACTCAATGTGTCAACAAATGCTTGAGTGAAGGTCACTTCCCTGACACATTAAAGTACGCCAAAGTTACCCCTATTTTTAAGGCTGGCTCCAAACTGTCCCCGGGAAATTATAGACCTATTTCGGTCTTGCCTGTACTGTCTAAAGTTTTTGAGAAACTGTTGCACAATCGGCTCAGTCTATATTTAAATTCGTTTAACTATCTTTCTCAACGACAGTATGGCTTCAGACCAAAGTCCAATACCCTTTCAGCAGCAACAGACTTAATCACAAGTCTTAAAACTAACATAGACAAGAAACACATTGCTTTAGGGATCTTTATTGACCTAAAAAAGGCGTTTGATACTGTTAGCCATAGCCTGTTAATGAATAAACTTGCCTCGATCGGTATAACTGGAAATGCTTTGAAAATTTTGGAATCGTATCTTCAGGGGCGCCGACAGGTTGTTAAAATCGGTGACAATGTTAGCGCGCCTAAGGATATCAATTGCGGCGTGCCCCAAGGCTCAATTTGTGGTCCCCTTTTGTTCCTAATCTACATTAATAATATAGACAAGATAGGCTTGAAGGGGCATATTTCTTTATATGCTGATGACACTTGCCTTTTTTATTTCGGTCATTCAATTGACTCAATAATACAGGACGCTCAAGAAGATCTTATAATCTTGGAAAGATGGTTTCTAAATAACCTGTTAACTATCAATACATCCAAAACCAACTACATGATATTTGCAGCTAAAAACAAAAAAATCTCAGATCACAAACCTCTTAGTATTAATGGAGTCAATTTAAATAAAGTTAATGAAGAAAAATATCTCGGACTTATTCTGGATAATCAACTTACATGGAAACCACATATAGAAAAAACCCGTTCTAAAATACTGAGCCTAACGGGGGCGTTACGTCAAATTGTGAGATGCTTTCCTCTAAAAGTCCGCCACACTATTTATAATTCGTTGGTGAAACCGCATATCGAATATCTTATAGAACTGTGGGGTTCAGCAGCTAAAACCAACCTAGAAAAGCTACAAAGAGCGCAAAACAGAATTATAAAAGTCCTATTTCACTACCATTATTTGACCCCTACACACAAAATTTACAAAGAAACTAAGCTCTTTAACATTTCTGACATATATTTTTATAACACATGTATTTTAGTTCGCAAAATTCTTTCCAAAGACTTACACACACAAATCACACTCACAAAAAATTTACAAGTGCGAAAACGTTTTCTGAGGCGAGCACAAGACTTACACATACCTAGTACTAGAACTAACTATGGAAAAAAAACAATAATACATGCAAAACTTTATAACTCGTTACCTAAAGATATTAAAAATACACAATCGTTATTACTATTTAAAAAACTACTAAAATGCCACATCTTAAAAGGTCATAAAAGAATTAATTAAACTAAGTAATAAAATTTTTTGTTCCTAGTGTAAACGTGTCCTTAGATTTCAAACATAAAAACAAAGCTAACGAGTTACCGCACATCGAGCGCGTCAACGCGCCGTACGGCGGTAGATAATACAATTTTTTTATCAATTACCTTCTTACTTCATATTAAATGTAAACACTAAGATCCTGCTACTCCTGGACAACAAAAAAAAAAATGTTATCAAGTAATATTAAGTATTTATTTCTGTACAAGTGATTTGTAATCTTTAGAAATAAATGAATTCAAACCGTAACCGTAAACCGAATAAACCACTTTCGATTCCACTGGATCCCAAATCTTATACCCATTATTCGAAAAAACTTACTAGCAAACCCTTATTACACCTGGAATCTAACTTGTTAAGTTTAGTATTTATTTTGAAATAAGCCAAAGAACCGAAAATATTTAAATGTTTTAAGTTTGGAATTCTATTGAACCACATTTCTGCTGGTGTTCTCTCATTGACTGTATTGTAGCTCCTATTAGTTAGATATGTAGCTGTTAACACTGCTTCACCCCATAACTCTTTTGGTAAGTTCATGTCGAACAGCAGAGCACGAGTTCGCTCCATTTATTGTTCTGTTTAAGCGTTCCGATTTACCGTTGTGTTGTGGAGTATATGGTATTGTAAAATCTATTGTAATTCCTTTATTTGAACAGTATTTTTTAAAATTATTTGAAGTATATTCACCACCATTATCGCATCTGAATGTTTTCACTTTTAAGTTAAAGTGATTTTCAGATAAGTTTATGAAATTGATAATTTTTGTAAGAGCTTCACTTTTAGATCTTAGTAAATAAATTTTTGCAAAATGTGTATAGTCATCTAGAAAAGAGATAAAATATTTATAACCATCATACGTGTCGGTACCAATTGGTCCACAGATGTCACTGTGAACAATTTCTAACGGCCTAGTAGCTCTATGTCTTACGGTACTAAATGCCTTCCTACATAGTTTAGCCCGTATGCAGACCTCGCAGGTTTCTGTATCTCTAAATTTTGAATTTATTCCATTTACTATTTTTCCTGTTTTTGATACAGGTGTATGTGCCAAAGCTCTATGCCAGAAATTATCACTACTTTTACTAGAAATAAAGTTTACTGACTTTGTGCTGGAGAGAGTGGCCGACAGCTCTGCGTAATATAATCCGTCATCTCGCAACTCACCAGTCAGCAAGCAGCTTCCATCGTAATCATATATTCTACATTCTTTTCTGAAAAATATAATTTTGTAATTATTATTGGCTATTTTTGATATTGATATTAGATTCTTCTTTAACTTCGGGACTAGTAGTACATCAGTGAAGGTAATATTATGACAACTTGAGTTGGATTTGCATTCCACATTTCCCACAGTGTCTATTACATGTGTATTACCATCTGCTGCTGATATTTTGTAGTTGCATCTTTCTTTGTTGTGTAGAAAGATCTCTAAATTGATGGTATGACTGCTAGCTCCGGAATCTAGTATAAATTCAATTGTTTCTTTCTGATTAATTTGTTTGAAAAGACTTACCGAATAATGAGGTTTTTCTAAACAAAATTTTGTGTAGTGTGTATTTGTTTTGCAGTACATACAGTTATGTTCTTGTTTGCAATCTGTGTTTAAATGACCGGTTTTCATACATTTGTAGCAAATTTTTGTTTTGCTGTATGTAGTTTCTCCTCTTGTTCTGCAAAATTTTGCAATGTGACCTTTTCTTCCACAGTTGTGACATGTCTTGACTGTTAGAAAAGTGTCACAAGTTTTCTCATTTTCCTCTTTGTTTTGAATTTTCGCTTTGTTCATCTTAATTTCCAATTGCAATCTTGCTGTCAGATTTGTTAAATTTCTCTCGTTATGCTGAGTGGCCTCCCAAGCCGTTCTAAAATTTGCCATTTCGTTCGGAAGTGAGCATAAAATTTTTGATATTACTTCTATTTCTTTTAGTTCCATGCCTGTGTTTTTGATGGATGACACAATGTTCATTAGATCGCCGATATCTTCTAATAGATCTTCCTTTTTGAATTCGAATTTGTAAAAATCTTGCAATCTATGACATCGCTCTGTGTCTATGTTTCCCAGAAAAATTTTGTCTAATATGTTAATGATCTCTTTTGCTGTTTCACAATCTATTATCCTGCTAATATATTTTGTATGTACTGAGTTAATTATAATAAATCTTGCCTTTGCATCTTTGCTAATAAATTCTTCCGTATGTTTTTGTTTATCATTGACATCTTTTAGCGTTAAATTTAGTCCTTTTGAATACAGATACAAATATAAAGTTTTCTTCCAAATCGTATAGTTTTAATTGACATCTAATTTTTGAAGTTCTTCTGCCATTTTGAAAATTGTCAATCCAGTTAAAAATTAAAACATATAAGCACGATTACCAGGTTATTTGCACGGGTAACATCTCTGTATCTTCTCCACCGCTTGTCCGTATTAATGGCCCATGACCTATTAGTGGTGGATTTTCTTGGGATCCGGAGTATATGTGATGATATTAAATAAAAAAACACTCAAACACCATTAAACATTATATTGATCCATCCAAAACATTCCTCTAAAAATAATATTGTTATCACTTCATTTTATCTATAAATTTCTCATGAATTTTAGTGACACATACCTACAAAATTCAGCTAACAAGTGAAGTTATTTTTTCCATGTTTTATAATGTCAAAACATGACAACCAACAAAAAACTATCTTTCTTTTAAAACCATGGACAATTTAAATTCCCTCCTATAACATGGACGTCCCTTGACGTCTCCCTTTTCTTCTTCCTAGGAACGTCAGTCCTCACTAAACTTTTTTATTACGTAAACCTTAAAAGTCTAACATGCCAGTTTTGCAAGTTAGTAATTAGTAGTGAAACCTACTCGGTTGCCACAATACCTACCTTACTATAGGTACCTTTGTCATCTTATACAATGAAATTAATTATGTAATGTTATGTGTTTTAAAATCAAATGTTTTATGTTAATGTAGTGATTGTCTGTAAGTGTTGTAGCACTTGAATAGTGTTATAAAATGAACCTGTAAATTCCCAGTGCTTGTAATGTTTGCGAAACTAATAATAAATAGAACAAAATGGTAAAAGAGAAAATGTTTTCAAAAAAATACAACCGACTTCAATAAAAAAAAAAAACATTAAAAACTGAATAATAACTTTAATTTCGGAAGTCGGTGCTAAATAACAAAGAAACAAAACCAGAAACACCGACTTAAAAATATAAATACAAAAAACATTTATTTATAGCAACATAATTATAATCGGTACTAATATTATAAAGTTAAGTTTTTTTTTGGTTTGTAGGAAGTAACCTCTGAAAGTACCTAATTGCTAAATTTTTTCACCGATAGAAAGCTGCTTTATTGCTGAGTGACATAGGCTATATTTTATGTACGCGGGCGAAGCCGCGGGCAAAAGCTAGTTATGTATATAGTTAGTTAGGTAGGTACCTACCTACAACCATCTATCATAACATTCTGTAGCGCCTGACTTTACCGACTTTATCCATCTCCGTCGCTCGGCGGCAATTTTAGATCAGTAGGCACCGTAGAAGTACTTCTGTTACTGAGAATAATAAACCTCAACAGTTTAGGTATTTAGTTTTCTTTTGACTTTTTAGCATTGAGCTAAAAAGCGTCAATAAGTAATCATTTAGCATTTTGTTTGCAAGCATCCGAATTTCTTCTCGGGGACCGCTGTAAATGAGACATCGCCACTTTAAAAGTGGCTGTTTGGGAAACAGTAAATGAAAGACTATAAGAGATAAACATCCTAGGTCCGTTGAGCACCCAAATATCCAGATTTCACTGTATCTAGTTTAGGAGTTGAGAGGCTGTACTAGACTGTACTAATCACGGAACAGATGAATTTCATCTGTCACTAATCCTTCCTTAATTTAGAGCATGTCCTTCGAAAACTAGTTATCAATTAAAACATATTTTATAACTTCTTAGATATTATACCTAATCATCTATGTAGGCACATAGGTACCTACATATATTTATTCGAACGCGTAAACGTGGGTTGCCATCTTTTAGCGGGGCTCATGAAATTGGCAGGGTTGTAAAAATAGCGCTACGCCATTCGTCGGGCCATAATAAAAGTGGAAGGTCCCAACGACCCTCGCTTTATCCCCACACGACCATTTTAATAGTTTTTCATTACTCAAGTAGACGTCTATAAAAAGAGAATAAAGTTTGGCAAGAAAATTGCATGGCTTGCATAATGCTTCGTGCCTATGGTGCGCCTTGAGATCGTAAATTTTATACCGAACAAAATTGGATTTGAAGATTGTTTGTCCAGAATTATTTATGACTATAACAATAGGGCTATACTGTGCAATAAAACTTTTGTAGTGAACATAGGTCGAAGTATGGTCGAGGTAGATAATATGTACAATGAATTATGTAGCCAATGTTATAAGAATACCTACATTATCACATTTTGTTTCTTGAAACAGGTTGAAAGAAAATTAAAATTATTATAAAATCTGATGAAACTACTCCTCTCCGTCGTAGGTAGGTATCTTTGCCAAGTCCTAACTAATAAGAAACGATACCTTTTTTCAACTAGCTTGGGGTCGGCTTCCAGTCTCACCAGATGCCGCTGAATACCCGTGTTTTACATGGAGCGACTGCCTATCAGACCTTCACAACCCTAGACTTGACTAGACTGATGCTCAGACTTACTGGAGTCTGAGTACTTGTAACGACTGTTAAGATCTAGGAATAACAACCGAGACCAACGGTTTTACGTGCTATCCGAGGCACGAGGTGACAGTTATATGTCCTCGATAAACTTAGAAAAGTAGGTAAGTACATATAAATTGAAAAATTCAAATTCGCATGAGAGGCGGATGACTGGGCCATCACGACACATAGGAAATGATATACACCAGTTAAATGTCATCCTACTAGGTAATCGGCGTAAGTTTTTCTTCTTATTGAAATCCTATGAACGTGTCTACAGAAAGGTTTCCTGCGACTATAAAAAAAAAAAAAACTTTAATTCGGATAAGTGACGGCTATATTATGGTATACTAAACAAGAAAAGAAAAAGAAAACTATTTATTTATTTTAAAACAAGGTGGTTGTTCATAATTCATCTGTGAACAACATCACCTAACAGGAGAATCGTACCTCCTCGCTATGGTCTTCAGGATGGAGTTGGAGCTAACCCGCACCTGCAGGGCAAAGAGGCAGATTTCTTCTGACGAATGGCGTGGAAGCCATCGACGTGTGCCCCTGCGAATATACATGATGAACGGCAAAAACGGGGCTGCCCCGACAACATACTGAATCCATTATGATATTGGACCCGCAAGGCGCTGATAGTCCGCTGAGTCTGAGTACTATAACGGTTGTGGTACTTCGATACTCATACAATGATACGATAGTAGGTATAGGGGTTTCCAGCAAGATTTTAAAATAAAAATTTTTGGTAAAATGTTTTTTTTTATTGTAGGTATTGGTGGTCTATTGTATCGGACAAATAACCACCACGACCAAGCTTACAGATGTCGATTCTTTCATCAAAATTGTCAATCACAGTTTGGCAAAATTACAGGTTTTTTCTTTTTTTTTTAAACGTTGCCCCACTCTAGGAATTACACCTGTATCGTAGGTGCTTTCACAAACATATAAACTCACATACACAAGTCATCCAGATCCGAAACACCTATCTGTAGGCCATACAAATATTAATTTCGTGCGGGAATCGAACCCGGGCCGCGACTCGCAGTGTAGTATATCTATGGTAGCAATCAATCGCTCAATTACTGAGTCAACCGTGCCTTCAAAGGTCTGTTTCGATTATTCGATTCGATTGGCTCCGTATAGATTGTGTCTTTAACTTAGCCGCACAAAAATAATTCTATCAGGCCGGTAAAATTATGCGATCGGGTAATTTGCTTTGTCATTGGCTGTGTGACTTAAATTGTGGCAAAGTCGTGTTGAAACTACATGTTAGTGATATCCACATCATCAATAATAGAGCAAAATTGAGTTTATAAAACTTTTTACAAAAAAAAAAATAATAATAACCGACTTTACTACAAAAAACAAAACATTAAAACGATCAAAATTACTTTAATTTCGGAAGTCGATGTTTCTGGAATATTTTGCTGGTTATTTATTCGTTGTGAACTTTTAGATGAAAAAAAAATTGCAAATCGGCCCATAAACAATAACGGAGTTCTGGTAACAAACATAAAAAATAATAATATTGATGATAAAAAAAAACAACCGAATTGAGAACCTCCTCCTTTTTTGAAGTCGGTTTTAAAAAGAACGATTACCTACTTATATATTGGCCGAAAATATCGCGAATTTTACGAAATGTAACTGTAGGTGTTTTCATAGAAGATTTTTATTATTTTATTGCGATTTTCGAGCAAAATTGATTTATTGTAACAATTGCCAATTGTCAAAGCAAGTGTTGTTGTTTTGTAAATATTGATATTTCAAAAAACTAAATGTCAAAACTGCCATGTCGTCTTGATCCACCTCAATTGAAAAACAAAGTTCTTGTTGAAAAACCTTACCTAAGTCACCTAAGTATATTTACACAATTTTAGTGCCATTAATTAAGGTGATAAATGGTATTTGCCCAAAAGATTGACTGCCTTACCTGTTGGAAATTATGATTTGTTGACTGAATGGCCAGCCCACTGCTTATTTGCAGAGTTGGTTAACTGCTTGATGATTTTTCGAAAAACACTATGAGCATCGGGAGTACACGACCCTGATGTTTTAACCCCAAACGCCACAATTATCTAAATTAAAACATAATATCATCTAATACTACGGCTTGTGAAATACATTACAAGTAAATCTAGATATTGTTGATCATGATCATGCTGAATTTAATTTTCATAAACGCGTTCAATACAAGTGGTAACATTCGTCCTCCCGGGGCCCTGGGACGAAGGCAAAGAAGGAACACGAATAGGTTTTTAGTCGGTAAAAGCCTGACACGTCCTCCCGCTCTGCCCAAGAGCTGGGGATGTCATTGGATGATTTTCCTAACTATTTATTTACTTCTTTCAGATCATACGGTGCATAGTGACATGGGTGGCAGTGAATCAATGAAGACAGGCTAGCTACAAGGAACCAGTGATTAAGAAGACTGATAAGAACTAGTTCGTCCAACACGATTATGGGAAAATCATTCGGATCTTTAATAAAAATTAAAATAAATGATACATTTGATATACCTATCCTATTTTCTGTATGCTACTCCTTATCCTATACTACTTTTTCCTTATTATATCACTCTCTAGTCAATCTTACTCTAATTACATAGAGTACGGCGAAAGTTTGTATGGATGTGTGTTTGTATTATATTATGCACGTTCAAACGGCTCATCAGATTCGGATGCAAATTAGCACACCATTAACATAGGGTGCCAATTCTTAGAATATATCCATAGGATTATAATATAATATAATCTGGGAGTATGATTCCTTTAGGATCATTTGATTCTGTGGTGTTAGGGTAAAAGAGGATGAGTGAGAGTTTTTTGGCGGGATTTCTTCGAGTGAACTTCAGCGGCTGTTCTAATTATTCGCAACTTGATCCCTAGTGGATATTTTGATGTAAAATTGATGTACTTTTGTATCTCATGTGGCAGCTCAACTCAAGCGCAACTGGACAATACGTGGAATTATTGAAACAGGCGCGATCTCGGTAAAATGGAGCTGAGAATTTTATTGTAGTTTTGGGCTACCTCAGCGAAGGTTATCGATATGGTTGACTTATAATTTACTAATATATTTGCTGCCAAATACTGCAAATACATTGGAATGTGTATGTCGACTGAGAGCAGTGGTGGCCGAGTGGTAACGGCCCCGACTTACGAGTTATAGGTCGTGGGTTCAAACCCAGCCAGGCGCATTACCTACTTTATGTAATTTATTTCATCACCACTGCTCTCAAAACGGTGAAGGAAAACATCGTGAGAAAACCGGCATGTCCTAGAACCAAAAATTCGAAGACATGTGACATCCACCAACCCGCACTGGGCCCGCGTGGTGGATTACGGCCCATTCCCTCTCCTAGAGAGAGGAGGCCTGAGTCATAGCAGTGGGAACATTAAAAGGCTGAATATGTATGTATGTATGTTCAGTATAAAATGGTAACATTCGTCCTCCCGGGGCCCTGGGACGAAGGCAAAGAAGGAGCAGGAATGGGTTTTTAGTCGGTAAAAGCCTGATACGTCCTCCCACTCTGCCCAAGAGCTGGGGATGTCATTGGATGATTTTCCCAACTATTTATTTACTTCTTTCAGATCATACGGTGCATAGTGACATGGGTGGCAGTGAATCAATGAAGACAGGCTAGCTACAAGGAACCAGTGATTAAGAAGACTGATAAGAACTAGTTCGTCCAACACGAATAAGGGAAAATCATTCGGATCTTTAATAAAATTTAAAATAAATGATACATTTGATATATTACCTATCCTATTTCCTGTATGCTACTCCTTATCCTACTACTTCTTTCTTATTAAGTATACCGCTCTCTAGTCAACCCTACTACAATTACATACGGCGATAGTTTGTATGGATGTGTGTATGTATTGTATTATGCATGTTCAAACGGCTCATCAGATTCGGATGAAACTTGACACACCATTATTATTGGGTACCAATTCTTAGAATATATACAATAGGATTTTAATCAGGGAGTACGATTCCTTTAAGATCATTTGATTCTGTGGTGTTAAGGTGAAAGAGGATGAGTGAGAGTTTTTTTTGCGGGATTTCTTCGAGTGTACTTTAATGGCTGTTTTAATTATTCGAAAATTTGTTCCTAGTGGAATTTTTTGATGTAAATTTGGTGTAGTTTTGTATTTTAAGTGGCTGCTCAACTCATGCACAACTGGACAATATGTGGAATTATTGAAACAGGCGCAATCTCCGTAAAATGGAGCTGACAATTTTATTGTAGTTTTGGGCTACCTCAGCGAAGGTTATCGATATGGTTGACTTATAATTTACTAATATATTTGCTGCCAAATACTGCAAATACATTGGAATGTGTATGTCGACTGAGAGCAGTGGTGGCCGAGTGGTAACGGCCCCGACTTACGAGTTATAGGTCGTGGGTTCAAACCCAGCCAGGCGCATTACCTACTTTATGTAATTTATTTCATCACCACTGCTCTCAAAACGGTGAAGGAAAACATCGTGAGGAAACCGGCATGTCCTAGAACCAAAAATTCGAAGACATGTGACCTCCACCAACCCGCACTGGGCCCGCGTGGTGGTTTACGGCCCATTCTCTCTCCCAGAGAGGAGGCCTGAGTACCAACAGTGGGAACATTATAAGGCCAACTATGCTATGCTATGTGTATGTCGCGGCCAGATTTTAGAAATTGGATCACTTCATGATATGGCCAAGTAAAACTGGCCAGATCGTTTTTTAAACGTTAAAGTTTGATGATACGAGTATGTTAATTCTCGTTTGGCCTACTTTTTTAAAACTTTTATTGTAATAGAAATCCCACATCAATTATTTATGGCCAAACGAGGATTGACATATCATCAAATGTTAACGTTTAAAAACGATCTGGCCAGTATTAGTAAGCAATATCATGAAACAAAAAATTAAGAAAATTGCGCTGAAAATTGGAAAATTTCTAAAAACTTAACGACTATTTCACTTTCGCGCGTTTGCAGTTCGCTCGTTGTTATCATAAAATAGGAAATCAGCTCAAAAAAGATGGAAGAACGAGCGAAGATAGTTTCAAAATTTTGAATCCTTTCGAGTACTGTCTTACGTAGATATTTACTAGGATACTAAAACGAGCTTAATTTAAGTAGGTATAAACAGTTTCGAAATGGTTGTCTTTTCTATTGATAGTTCCTGAAAGAAATGCTTTGAGTGGGTACTATCTACTAATATTACTGCGGCAAAAATGCACGTTTGTTTGCAAAGTTTTAATTTCTTCTGTAAATGAGGTAACGTTACTTGAGGTGAAACTGTCAGAAAATGAAGAGCAGTGATAAAAAATCCTAGATCCCTTGAACTCCCAGTTATTCAAGTTTAACTGTAGATAGAGGACCAAAAATACCTATTATTCTTTCTAGGATTTGATTTTTTGAAGTATTGAATTATTTTCTCGTAGCTACATGAAGCTATTGTAGGTACTTTCGCTAAGACAACTATTACTTTCCTAAAAAAATGCAGTATTTAAAGGATAGGCCACTAGAATGAAGAAGCATAAAAATACAACTGATTAAAAAAAAACTTAAAGATGTAAAATAACTGATAAGTACTGATATTCTAAAGTCGATTTATGGTATTTTTATTCGCTTTTATGACACCGTCTTCCGAAATTAAAGTCATTTTTCTCTCTCAAATAATGAGCAAGTTCTCTGGTAGGGTAACAACAACAACATCTCTTGTCTCTTGCGTGTGAAATACTACGCACCGTCGCGTCGACTTGGGCTTGGTCCTTACCGGACGGCCGGACGGCGAGCGAGCCACCCATTGCTCGTCGTCCGCAAGCCCACACTTGCGTTGGGCGGGAATCACCCTGCGACTTTCGACGCCTGGGGTCTTCTGCGGTAGCGGCTGGGGCGTGAGGATGTCCGCTGCGTTTCCTCACGGTTGTGACCATCTCCTTCGTTTGCATTACTGCTCCGCAGAAGAGGGTGCCCACTTCCCATTCCCTTTCGAACCAGGGCCGGACACGAGAGGTCGCCGCCATCTGAAAGGTAGGAATAACAAAATACCTATAATTAGGTACTCAATTTACACATTGTTTTGGCATTGGCAAATAAAACATAACAAATAATTGGTGGAATGAGGACGAACCAGTGTGAACAAAAAAAAAAAAAAACATAATCTGCGTTACCACTTCAAAGCGTACCAGTGGCATGATGTAGGTAGGTATGTTATGAAATGGTAGGTATGCGATTGCTGCAATTGGAGAAGATTTCCTATAATTTATTGAAGTAGTACACATAGTCTATCTCCGGAGTTGTTCATCAGATCTTCACCAAATTTAAATTCGAGATACCGATGTAAGATACTAAAAAAAAACTCCGACGACTCTTTTTTTGGAAATCGGTTACAAACAGGGTTTTTCTGTAAACTACAATTGTAATCAAGATCACATTAATCAGAAACCCAACCTTGCTGCCCTCAAGCGGCTCCTGCCCAACCTCGGGGGTCCAGACGCCTCCTGCCGGAGGCTCTATGCAGGAATCGTTCGGTCCATGGCCCTTTATGGGGCGCCGGTATGGGCGCCGTCGCTTCGAAAGCGACCGGCGGCCAAGCTGAAGGCAAGTCAGAGGGTCATGGCCATCCGGATGGTGCGGGGATACCGCACGATTTCCCGCGAAGCAGCGAGCCTCCTTGCTGGCCAACCACCGTGGGATTTGCAGGCAAAAGATCTTGCACGCATGCACGATCTGCGCATGGAGATGCAACGCCGGGGTGAAACTCCGCTGCCGCGCCAAGTCGCGGCATGGCGGAAAGACTTCCGGCGAGATCTCATGGTGGAATGGCGACAGCGACTGTTGCAACCCAGTGCTGGGCACGCCATAATTATGGCGATAAGTCCCCTCTTTGAGGAGTGGCTGGAAAGACCTCACGGCGTCCTTACCTACCGTATGACGCAGGTCCTCACCGGACATGGTAAGTTCGGGAGGTTCCTGCACCGGATTCGTGCAGAAGAGACGCCCGGAGGACACGGTGGAGCATACGGTAGAGGTATGCCCCGCTTGGGCAGAGCACCGCCGTGTCCTCGTGGGGGCGATCGGCGGCAGCGATCTCTCGCGCCGGGCCTTGGTACAGGCCACGGTCCGGAGCGAGGAAGAGTGGCAGGCGGTTGCCTCCTTCTGCGAAGCAGTAATGCTAGCAAAGGAGGCGGCCGATCGCGTGAGGCAACGGTCCTCACGCCCCAACCGCCGCCGGGATTCCGATCCCGATTTCCGGCCACCGTAGGCGCGGGCTTGCGGACGGCGAGCAATGGGTGGCTCGCCGTCCGATCGTCCGGTAACTGTCCGGACCGAGCCCAAGTCGTCGACGGCGCGTAGTGTTCCACGCGCGCCTCAAGGAGATGTCAGCAAATCGTAGGGGCCCAGCAGGGCCGAAGCCTACTGGGGCCACGGGTAGTGTGAAAGCGAAGCCCGGGGCCCCGGGATGAAGGCAAAGAAGGAACAGGAGTGGGTTTTTAGTCAGTAAAAGTCTGACACTATCTCCCGCTCCGCCCAAGAGCGGGGGATGTCATTAGATGATTTCCCCACACAAAAAAAAAAAAACCTTATTGGCATGAATATAATATATTATCTACGTCACAATGTACCATTGTCACAACAGCACCAAACAAACATGATTTACGCCATCGTAAATCTTAAATTAGCGGTTTATGTACCTTTTACGATGCTGGACGTAAACCAGAACTAATCAGTTCACGAGATCGATGTGTTCCCATCACACCAGAGACCCTCTTGCAACTTTTATGTACTATGTAGAGTTTATGTAATTTTGCAAAAACGAGGGAGTTTTCGTGGGGACGGTGTCGTTAAAGTTGGAGCACCTAAATGCATTATCTGACAAAGCAAATTGTGTGAGACATAAAGCCAGATGTGGCCAAAAATAATGGCATCTCACCCTTGTGTAGGTATTTTTGCAATATTGAAGGGCCTAAGTATAATAAAGGAACCTAGTGTGGTATACTTATCTAAAGTTATATGATTCAGTACCGTAAACGTACATGAAAGCTGGTAGTACAGGAGCTGAAAAACGTCGTTTGATACAAGTGGAGAAACTTTGTCATTGCAACCGTGGCGAAATTCAGCCTAGCCGTAGCGTAGGCAGTGTTATGGAGCCGAATGCCAAATGTAGTGAAAAATTTCCACGTCTATCAAACGATGTTTTTTGATACATTTCTGATTTAGATGACAACAGACCATCGCAAGCGTTTTCTTCCTCAATCACAATATCTGGCGGCGTAGTATCTAAAGAATTCTCTTCAAAATTTTAAATTCTTTTTATAAAAATATTAAGGCCTAAAAATGCACCTCTGCTATGAATTTTTTTTTATTATTTTTTTTTATTAATTTGTTACATCAAAAATCATTTAATATAATCACCGCGGTTTATTTTTACCTGTAATTCTCAATATTAATTCGTCTTGTCCGTCTTGTCATAATGAATGACTTTTTCGTGAAAATAATAGTCTAGATAAATTTCGCGGGCTACCTTTGAACATTATGTTTACTTACTATCATCATCTTAACATTTGATTTTCTTGGGATCTTTGAAAATGTTTTTCAGCAGGCTGGATTCCTACCTTTGTACTCGAGACCCCCGACCCGTGTGAAAAGTGGCCAAGCCCTCGTAACTCCTGTGATTGGTTATTGATAATTTTTCAAGCAATCATAGGAATTAACGCGCTTAGCAATTGTTTAAAAAAAACTAGGGGGTTTTGGCTGTATATTTTCGAGGGAAGTTGGCTGTTTTAATTATTCACAAATTGATTCCTAATGGACATTGTGATGTCAAATTTGTGTAGTTTTGTATCTCAAGTGTCTGCGCAATGTGTGAAATCATTGAAACAGGCGTTTTTTGGAAAAAGAGAGCTGATTATTTTTTTTGTAGTGCGTTCTACTTCAGCGAAGCTTGCCAAGAAAGCTGACTGACATTTGCTGCCAAATACTACAAAACGATTTAAGTAGGTAAGTTATTCAATGACAATAATGACTTGACCGAAAGGTCTCAGTAAACAGGTCATAGAATACCAAAAAAAAACTAGGTATACACCATTAATTTTTAATTAGTACAAATACTTAAAGGGCTTATTAGAAAAAGTCTTGTTATTATTTAAATAAAGTCTCAATAAATAATATTCGTGAAACGCAAAGTTATTAGCGTTTGTTTATATCCTAAAACTAGCTTTTGCCCGCGGCTTCGCTCCCGTCAACTGACTACTATATCCAACTCTACCCAACTCTACCCTACTCTACCCTACTCTACCCTACTCTACCCTACTCTACCCTACTCTACCCTACTCTACCCTACTCTACCCTACTCTACCCTACTCTACCCTACTCTACCCTACTCTACCCTACTCTACCCTACTCTACCCTACTCTACCCTACTCTACCCTACTCTACCCTACTCTACCCTACTCTACCCTACTCTACCCTACTCTACCCTACTCTACCCTACTCTACCCTACTCTACCCTACTCTACCCTACTCTACCCTACTCTACCCTACTCTACCCTACTCTACCCTACTCTACCCTACTCTACCCTACTCTACCCTACTCTACCCTACTCTACCCTACTCTACCCTACTCTACCCTACTCTACCCTACTCTACCCTACTCTACCCTACTCTACCCTACTCTACCCTACTCTACCCTACTCTACCCTACTCTACCCTACTCTACCCTACTCTACCCTACTCTACCCTACTCTACCCTACTCTACCCTACTCTACCCTACTCTACCCTACTCTACCCTACTCTACCCTACTCTACCCTACTCTACCCTACTCTACCCTACTCTACCCTACTCTACCCTACTCTAAAAAAAAAAAAAAAAAAAAAGTAAAGTAAAGTATCCTATGTCCGTCTCCTGGTTCTAAGCTACCTCCCTGCCAATTTTCAGCTAAATCGGTTCAGCCGTTCTTGAGTTATAAGTGAAGTAACTAACACGACTTTCTTTTATATATATAGATGTCACTCAATTTATGGAAATATTGTACAGGCTATTGATTATGAGTAAATAAATGACGATAAAAATGGAAAAACACTGCGCGTAGTATTTTCTAGTGGCAATTGTTATGAATGATTGATTCTATTATGAATTTACCAATTATGACCAATTTTCTTGGTCAATTTTGGGACTTCGTTTTTTTTTACTTTTGACTACAAAAATATGATCAGTAACGGGTACGGACAGACCCCCTTTTTTGTACTAAATAAAAACTGGGGGCGTATTTTATGTACCTATACGAAATAGCGTGAGTTCCTGACAAAAACCAACGGTATCATGTTTAAATCTGGTTGATTACCTATCTCTATCGATGGGCAAGAGATGGATTTATCGTCGAATGATTGCTTACCTCTCATATCAATGTAGAATCATAGTAGGCAGATCTGTCAGATTTGCGATGGTGTTTGTAGACGAGTGAAAAAAAGAAAAGTAGTGTGTGTATGTGTACCTTCTTGGTTTTACACGTAAATATATTTTAACCGTAGAGCGATGTCGCAGTATCTTTAATCAAGAAATAGATTGTTAGGTATGGTTGTAGGTAGGTACATATAAGTAAGTAAGAAAAACGCTTCCATAAAAAAGTCTACTATTAGATGAGCTCTTTTTATGGTGCGTATAAATAATTGAAGCAGACGGTAGCGGACGGGACACGTCTGCCATAAAAATAAAAAGGCCATATAAACGGCCACGATAAAAAGCGGCCTGCATTAAATTCTATGTAGGGGAGTTTTCTTCTTATTTACTGGAACTTCGTAGAACATTGCATAGAAATTATACCTTAGGTAGGTATAATTTATCTTAGGTATCATTTTTCCGTGGATTTTTTCTTTATTTATTCCTTTATTGAGTTCGTCTATCGATCAATCTATCTACTAACGTTTTCTCGTAGGTAAGGCATCGACACGAATAAGGAACTATGAGTAAATACATATAGGCAACGCTGTTTGTTACTGCAGCAAGATGCTCAGGACCCCTTTTTTTCTGGGATATCGTCAAATAACTCTTCCCGCTCTGTGGTGAGCGAGACTGTGACTGACTAAAACCTACAAGTGTTCTTTAATTTGTCTTTTTCGTACTAAGCTTTTTGTGTGTCGGGCTTACTGCTGCTACCTTCCATAGTTCGGCTAATTCTGTTTCCAGGCTGCGGTTAGGTAATCAAGTGGGTTAGAGGTGTTAAACTTAATCAGTATTTGTATAGGCCTTCCAACGCTTCGTTTTTCGGTACGCGGCACTCCAGAACCTTTTGACTCCATCGACCATCTGTTCTGCGAGCAATGTGCCCAGCCCACTACCACTTAGGAAGTTTGACGGTTTTGAAATTCCGAACATACATATTTTATTATTGTTTGTATATTTTTCTGATTTGTAACAATACTCAATATTTAAGGTAACACACGACAAAGCTCTTTTTTAGATGGAAAGTCATCCAATGACTTCTCGCGCTCTTGGGAGGAGCGAGAGGGTGTGTTAGAGTTTTACTTACTAAATCCCATGTTCTTTTTTTGCCTTGCGTTCCAGGACCCCGGGTTTTCCTTTCAGAAGCTAACCCATGGTTCTAGTAGCCTTCGACCTTGCTGGGCCCCTACGGTTTTGCTGAGATCTCTTTAAGGCGACGATACATCTCTAAGAGCTGATTTAATGCTTCGGGTTATTCTAAGACGTAGGAGAATAAAATATATGAATAAAATATTTTTTCTAACTCAGCTGATCTTTTCACCATAATAATTTCCTTCGCTGCTACGAACCACTTCAATGACAATTTATATAGGTATCAAACTAATTTAATAAATATGCAGGGCTGGATATATTTAAGCACACATGCGTGTGTCAGTGTGTGCTTGTTACTCTTTCATGCACAAAAGTCTCAACGGAAATTTTATGCACTATGTCTTGGAATAGGATACTTTTTTTT
Source organism: Mythimna impura (assembly GCA_905147345.3). NCBI lineage: Eukaryota > Metazoa > Arthropoda > Insecta > Lepidoptera > Noctuidae > Mythimna > Mythimna impura. The sequence goes on from LR990351.1 coordinate 17,899,674, forward strand.
AGGATACATTTTAGAGTATGTAATCTCGGGATAAAAAGTATCCTATGTCACAGAAACATTTCCGTGGGACCAGTCTGCTACTTTCACGAGCGGCGTACACGGAAAATTATACCTAAGACTGTGGCTTTAGGCTCACCTATACCACTATTTTTTAATTAGTGCAAAAAAATGGGCTCTATCCGTACCCGTTACTGATCATATTTGTGTAGTCAAAAGTAAAAAAAAACGGTCCACGAAAATTAGTCATAATTGGTAAATTCATAATTGAATCAATCATTCATAACAATTGCTACTAGAAAATACTACTCTCAGTGTTTTTCCATTTTGATCGATTCATTCATTCATAAAATCAATAGCCTGTACAATATTTCCACAAGTTGAGTGACATTTTGGGATATAAACGAACGGTAATAACTTTGCTGTTTATGGATATTATGTGTTGAGACTTTACTAGTTAGTTGTAATTAGAGTAAGGTTTTTATTATTTTTTAAATATTTTGTTGTAATTATACTAATTAAAAATTAGGTACCTCGGGTCGCTTATCCAAGGAGATGGCGAGGTAGACCGAGACGTATCAAATCGGATCAATTCAGGATGGATGAAATGGCGACAGGTCACTGGAACAATTTGTGACCCACGGATGCCCCCCAAGTTGAAGGGTAAAATCTACAAGTCCGTGATAAGACCTGTCATACTGTATGGATCAGAATGTTGGGCTGTGAAAAAGACGGATGAAAAAAGATTGCATGTAGCGGAGATGAGAATGTTGAGATGGGTGTGTGGTGTGACGAGAATGGATAAAGTGAGAAATGAGTATATTAGAGGAAGTTTGAAAGTGGCGCCAGTGACTGAAAAGTTGAAAGGGAATCGTTTGTCTTGGTATGGTCATGTAAAGAGGAGAGATGAAACGCATGTTACTAAAGGAGTTATGAGTATACATGTGGATGGGTGGAGAGGGAGAGGGAGGCCAAAGAAAAGATGGATGGATTGTGTGAACAGTGATATGAAAGAAAAGGAAGTTAGTGATAGCATGACGGTTGACAGGATAGAATGGAAGAAAAAAACATGTTGTGCCGACCCCAAATAAGATGGGACAAGGGCAGGAAGATGATGATGATGATGATACTAATTAAAAATTAGTGGTGTAGAACAAAAACAATCGAATCTCACAAAATTTAACAAGCTATAAGATTAGACTCAAGAAATAAGTTTCGTTCAAATCTTCCATCTTTGGTTGTACAAAAGAAAGCTTATGAAGCACTATAGAAAATTTTACGAACCTAATTTTAGGAATTTATTATGGCATTTTATTTCAAAAGTTGGTAGCGGTTCGTAGCAGGCGTAGCACTTGCTACGAAAGATCAAAGGTCAAACGGGAGTCTATCATTAATAAAAAAAAAGATAACATTGTTGTCGATGTTGTAATAAAAGGCGTAAAGTAAAGATAATTATATATTTTTTAATTTTATTATGGTTGTTATTGGGTGATAACCAGAGATCGGAATATGTAGAGTATATTTATTTAAAATTCGTGGTAGTATGTAACATGGAGTTGATGATAACTGATGATAACTCCTCTAAAATTCCGTCATCTACAATCATCAAAATTAATTCTTGAAAGTTCAGAGGTTGAGTAACACTTGCCTTAAGTGGACTGAGGCAATTGTTGCTAGCTGCTGGTAACCCCTTGTCAAACTGGATGCGGCATAGCAGAATGTGACGTGAAGCGACTGCCTATCCGATCTCCATCACCCATGCAGTAACTCGGGATACGATACTCATCGGCGAGACTAGCATCAGTTTTTTTTGCTTTTGACTATCCGTCAGAGCGTCAAATAGCTACAAATTACAGCCAGAACGATCTCGGCAAGCATTGCTTAACTTTGACCCATGTCGTGTTATTTATTTAGTCACATGGTCACGAGCTAAATAGTTAAAGATTAAAATTTTGGTTGTGATAATTCTTAAGGCTACCATGACATGAATAATTCTACCTTCCAGATCTGTCCGGTCTGAATCAAAGTTGGTAGGTACTTTATGGGCTACAATAGCTTCAAGATCGAACCTGAATTCGGCCGCCATAAGTATTAGAAGCAAATCGTTCAAAATAATAAGTCCGCAGCTTCTGTTGAAATTCTAGGGTGATCGCGCGCGATTTCAGCGCGTCTGATTATAAAGACGATATCTTCGAAATTACGTTAGTTAGCTCACTACCAGTTAGGTAAATCATTGTAATCATCAGCAGTCAGCCTTAACATTTCTGTGTTAAAAATGATTTTTTAACACAGTCCATCCATTGTTTCTTTGGTCTTCTCTTAATCTTAAAGCACATTTGTACTGAAAACTTTACGATATTTTCTTCATTCATGCATTAACTCATTAGTACCTACTTACTTGCATCATAAGAGAATCAAATGCCAACAATCAGGCTCACAAGCCTTCTCTCAATATATTTATATTTTATTTAAAAATATGTTTATTTTAACTACATATATTTGTATCTCTTCTTCATAGTCATGCACTTTTGACAGAGCGGTCGTGGTCAAGTCTCGGACGGTCCGGACTAAGCGTTTCGCCTCGTCGTTTATACCGCGAACTTCGAAGGATTGGAAAAATTTGGCTGCTGTGGTTTTCCCGATTATAATTTATTTGTCTTCAAGGCTAGAGTGAATAGGCTGTTAATATACTAGTGCGCCTCACCATCAATGATTGCATCACTGCTTACCATCAGATGGGATCGCAGTCAAGCACTAGATTATATCAAATAAAAAAAAACTTAATGGGATTGGTAGAGTAGTGTTCCGCAAACTTTTTGTGTTCAAAGTATATCTAGGAAATTGGATCATTTTGGAGTACACCATATAAATGAAAAAAATTAAAATATTTTTACATTTGATGAGTGGCTGGAAAGGCGCTACGGCATCCTCACCTTCACCTGACGCAGGACCTCACCGGACATGGCCAGTTCTGGAGGTCATGGTCTAGAGAGAGAGGGAATGAGAAGCGGACGCCTCTTCTGCGAAACTGTAATGCTAGTGAAGGAGATGGCATCCTCACACCTCGGATGCAGCTACAGGAGATCCCACGGGTGTCTGGAGTCGCGAGGCGATCCCCAGCCACAACAGGCGTGGACTTGCGGATGACGAGTGCAATGGGCAGCTTGCCGTCCAGCCATTCGGTAAGGACCGAGTTCAAGTCATTGACACTCGCGCTTCAAAGCGATATCAGCAACTGTAGGGGCCAAGTAGGGCTGATGTCCGCTAGGGCCGCGCAAATTTTTGAAACAGTTACTGTGGTCCTTGAACGCAAAAGGCAACTGAAGGACACAGGTGGGTTTTGGTCAATATTAGTCTGACTCGCTCCTCAAAAAAAGCTTATTGGTGGTGATTATCAACTCTTTTATCACGATAAAGTGTTGAAAATCCTACGTCACTAAAATAGGACATTGAAAATGAGAAAAGTATCAAAGCATGCTATTGCAATGCTTAGAATCCACTGATCCTGTTCATTAATCGGTAACTGTTCACGGAATACCCCAGAGAATGGATTTCAAAAACAGTCCATAGGTTGATCTACATTTTTCTTCCGCTGTCTATTAAGTTTAAGAGATAGGTAACCTTATTTTTCCAAGGTCTACACCAACTAATCACAACGGTAAACCAGTCTGCCGCAGCACACACTCTTCGGTACACTATGGTAGAGTCTCTACCATACCAACCCTGGTTGAATGGTAAAGAACGCCGGCATTAAGTTCGCCTTTGTACCTTTGTGTTGCATGAAGTTTCAATAAATTGCCAAAGTGGATAAATCTGCCTATTTTTATTTTTTATAGACTGCTAAGAACCTACGTAGCGCTACTAGCGATCAGCAGCTCTTTTCGTTTATAGATGCTAAATAACTTGAAGGTAAACTATAGGTAGGTTTAAACACAATATTGAAAACTTTAAAAACTAACCTAGGTAAGTAGGGCAATGTAGCGGAGAAATAGTTTTAGGTGCTAAGCTTATTTATTATTCGAGTATATTTTTCAGGGTTAGGTTCACATAGAAAGAGATCACCAAGAAAACAGTACGTGGGTAACGACACTTGGGTCCTCCGTGAAGAAGCAAATCATTTGTGCTGATATATATCACATACCGAAAGATCGAACCAACTCACATACCGGTTTTATAAATTCTTTCAATGCTGCCATTTGTAAGCCGGAGCAAACCCTCGTACGTTTCGATCATTAATTTCTCTCCAAATGCGTTCCATGACGTGTGTTCCCGCCTTTGCAGTGATGGCCGCTGTGATCCACGCGTCTGATTCGCTGCGCGCCCCGCGCTTTCCTCGCACATGCGCTTTCTAAAGCACGATCCAATATGGCCGACGCATTTCTTGCCTCTAAATTACAGTGCTGTCACTATGCTGTCAGGGAGCCATCGAAAATCTGTAGGATATTTGCGTGTGCCTGATACGTGATTCGTTGAAATGTTGTGGGGATAGTTTGAAGGAAAAATGTGCAACAACATTTTTTTTTTGTATGATTTGTGATGAATCAGAATGATTGTCTTTGAATATGTAAACGTTTTTAAATTAGGTAGTCTACTCTTACTTGTATAGGTCTTTGAATAGGTGTTTTAAATTAGGTAAGTACTCACAATAATGGGGAAGTTGAGAGTAAAGACTATACATATAATATAGTGTTTGATACCTAAGTAGTTGCCTATACCTACTTATAGGTAGACTGGCGCTTCAGTAGGTAGGTAAGTAGGTAGTAATATCACATTTTAAATATATAGAACTATAGGTAGGTACAGAACATGTAGATATCATAACTAAAAGCTTACATATTTACCTGAACTTAAAGTTAAAAACTTGCACGACGCACATTTTATAAAATTTTAACTTGTCTATGCACTTTTTTTTACTAGACCCACAGTTTCACTAACACCATTTTCAAGTCACTATTTTGACAGTTGCGATCATCGGCACTTCTTGGAAGACCTCCAAGAATCTCTCATAGAGAAGAGTCTAGCTAAGGCACGGTCTGTCCAATGACTGGTTCGCTAGAATTACTCACAAATAACCTTGGCGAATTTCGTGCTTGTGAATAAGTGTTATGTTGCACTAAAATTACTATTTTGTTGGAATTTAATGTAAAATGTGTTAGGTCGAGTCCTTTCAGGGCCGAATTTGGGCCTCGAGAACAGAACTAAAAATTTAAAAAAAAAACTTAAACAGGCTCAGCAAAAATCTATTTCATAGATAAAATATGAACTAAAAAACTTTGCTTCAAACTAACTTAATCCTCCTTAATTAATTTTAGACTGGCAGTTAGTAGAAAACCCATTTTGCTTGCAATAGAAACTGAACTTTGTGCGTAGCGTTTAAGGTTTAAATTCCCTTAACTATTTTTGCAAAGTATAGCGATGAGTCGACTAACAAATTATGTTGTTGTTAGTTTATTTTGCGTACGAGTGGGTGGGACAAGAGTGTCATTCGATGAATCTCAGCTCCTCAAGGACAGTCAACGTGCCTTCGTACTACTGACTACATGGAGCGTAGGTTTAGGTAACCTACCTGGGTTTCCAAAGTTGCCCTGTATCCAGCGAGTCCTGGGTAGCTTAGAATCAGATGATCTGCTGTCTCGTTCTCGTTCTTGTAGTACCAACGTAAGTTTTGAGATATTTTTTTCCGATAGGATATAAAAAAATAATTTAAAGTTCGTCCCTGTTCTATCTTTTTGTTTACCCCTTTAGCAGCTTGTCATTGCCCATTTTATGACCGAGTTTAGTTACAACAAAGCGAACGATAATCACGAGTATTGTCGTTTAAATTATAACCCAAATAAAGTTTACAACGTATATATACCCTTTGAGGATAAAGCTTACTTTGTTCAAAATCTTATGACGGGCCTGTTGTGAGGTGGTAACCTGAAGGTGGGCCGGGGTGTGTTAATAATACGTGCCAGTATAAAAAATACAAGCAGGTTAATTGTTACTCAAAAATCATTCTTATGCTTATAACGGTAGAGTTCATAAAATATATGTGACTGGATTCAATTATATTAATTAAGGTCTAATAGAATCAGTTTTGAATTTGTCGACTGATAGAGCTTTTTACTAATACACGTCTACTTTTTAACAGTTTTCAACAATGACGGCCTTACAATTAGTCAGTTTGTATTAATATTTAAAGTCTTGGCTATAAGCTTACAATAGGACTTTAACTTGATTAATTAATTCCAAGCGCTCATTTGTTGCTTGCTACTACTGCACAAGCTTCCTATTTTGACCAAGCTTTTGTAGTAAGGTCGTATTCTTACAAGTTCAGTACCTTTAAGCTAGATGTCGCTGCTACTGAGCTTCCTTCAAAAGATAAAAGTTCAACTAACAATTTACAGATGGCACTGATTATAAGGTATAAAGTTCGAAAGTTTTACCGCTAGATGGCGTTAATAGCAATATTGAGAATTTGAAATCGAGTAGAGTGCGTAACCGATCATATTTTGTATTTAATTGTGTAGTCAACGAAGTGAGTTTAGTGATGGTTGATGGATGTCATAGTGTAAGTAGGTATTTAAATAAGTATCTTGGTTCTAGGCCTGCCTATAAATTGAGCACACACACATTAAACTCGGGCACGCCATAATTAGGGCGGTAAGTCCCCTCTTTGAGGAGTGGCTGAAAAGAACTCACCGCATCCTCACCTTCCGCATGACGCAGGTTCTCACCGGACATGGTAAGTTCGCTAGGTTCCTGCACCGGATTCGTGCGGAAGAATCGTCCGGGTGTCACCACTGTGTGGCCGCCCGGAGGACAGGGTGGAGCATTCGGTAGAGGTTTGCCCCGCTTGGGCAGAGCACCGCCGTATCTTCGTGGGGGCAATCGGCTGCAATGATCTCTCGCGCCGGGCCTTGGTACAGGCCATGGTCCGAAGCGAGGAGGAGTGGCAGGCGGTCGCCTCCTTCTGCGAAGCAGTAATGCTAGCAAAGGAGGCGGCCGCACGTGCGAGTGAATGGCCCTCACGCCCCAGCCGATGGGCTCATGGTTGTCTTTAAAAAAACGCTCTTAGCGATAAGACCACCCATTGTGACACCCTATTAATTTTAAGTTCCTATTGTAATTTTATTATTGGTATACAATAAAGAATATATATATCTATCTATCTATCCCGATCCCGATTTCCGGCCACCGTAGGCGTGGGCTTGCGGACGGCGAGCAATGGGTAGCTCGCCGTCCAATCGTCCGGTAACTGTCCGGACCGAGCCCGAGTCGTCGATGGCGCGTAGCGTTCCACGCGCGCCTCAAAGAGATGTCAGGAAACCGTAGGGGCCCAGCAGGGTTGAAGCCTACTGGGGCCATGGGTTTACTTTTGAAAGGAAAACCCGGCCCTGGAATGCAAGGCAACGAAGGAAAGTAGGAGTGAGAGATGTCATTGGAAGATTTCCCTAAAAAAAAAACACGCACATTAAGCTCGGGTGTGGTCGGGATACATTCATGGGTTGTGTCGTGTCGTATTATGTTCTGGCGCAGTTGATTACCCAAATGCCCACAAAACTCTTGTCATAATAATATATCGTAGGCCTAAACTGAATCGTTTGATTGGTACTGGTACAAAATTAATAGACTGCGCACCAGAAGGCGCACCACGACAAAAATACTCCATTCACGATAGCATGACCAAAGACTACTATAGAGCATGACAAAAGAGGTTCATAGAAGCAGGTGTACACAACATATAGTTTTCGAGATAAATTCAAACAATTTTAATAATTAATGGTTTCATTATACAATTTTAACATTACCTACTTAAATAAACTTGATTATTGTAAGGTTTGTAAGGTAAGTACTAAACACTTAGATAGGTAAATGAAATGGATTTTTTTAAAATAAACATAACTTTATTTCAAACGATATTTTTTTTTAACAAGTTTCTTCCTTACAAAACATATGAATTATACACAATACAAGGCAACAAGATAATTATTTAATATTCATAAAAATAGAAATAACTAATAATATGTACTCGTAGTACCTATAATGAAAAACGTTCCAGGACAGTAGTTACTGACAACCTCTAGGTACTTTAGGTTTTTAATCTGGACACTAGTAGTCTAAGTAAGAACTTAATAATTTAATTAATTAAAAGCCTCATAAATTCAGAAGATGGATAGTTCAAATGAATCCATTTAATTAGAACAGTTGGTATATAACTTGATTATAATAAAAGAAAATTTTCACCACTGGGGGGTCCAGAATCATGTACTGGATCCATGGTATTCGTTTAAGCGTCTATATCAAAGACACCCTGTAAAATTATTGTACTTTTATTACAAAGTGTACCCTAAAACTACCTTTTTTAATAATAATAATAAAACGTTTATTTAACTCCAACAAATTACAACACAGTTTTTAGTTGACAGGTAGTTCGACAAGAGAAAAAAGGTAATTTGTGGGAGATCTGCCCCCCTAGCCAAGTCACAAACGATAAACGTAAACTCTCAGTAGTCTTTAATAGATTTTCAACTTTATGTGCTTAGGTATAAAGTTGAAAATCTATTGGAGATTACTAAGCGTTCACGTTTATCGTTTGCAACTTGGCTAGGGGGGCTGGAGTCCAAACCAAGCGAAGGCCTGTATTTTAGAGTTCCAGGCCCCCCCATTACATCACAAATTGAAATATCAACGTGCGTGTGTTCCATGAGTGTGTGTACATGTAAATATAATGTGTAAATAGATAGGGTATATTATATTTATATATATATCGATGTATATTTTTAACTTCTGTCTAATGCTATCGCGAATAGAGTAGGTATAGCTATGCTTTTGTTTATTATATATTCCCTGTTAATATTATTACTTATATTATATTACCTGTCTCTTACCTTGCCTAGCCTTATCCCATTATTTGGTGTTAATTCTCCTTTTCATTCTATGATAGGTATACTAACTACCTGTAGGTACACAAGTTATTAAGTCAATGATTTGATAAATTAAAAGTCGATCTTTTGTCTTAAGGTACTGTAATGTGATTTGGACTGTCGATGTTGTTTAGATTAGCAAACGAAAAACCGGCCAAGTGCAAGTCGTAATCTATAAAAAACCGGCCAAGTGCGAGTCGGACTCGCCCATGGAGGGTTCCGTAGCAGCAAGTAACATAATAATAATCTTTGTATCAGGTTCATATTTGGCTTGCGCAAGTATGACCACGTTTCTGAATTTCGTACTTCGGTTTACGATTTATGACGTACTAAAAAAAAACTACTGACCAGATCTCGTTCAAACCAATTTTCGTTGGCAGTTTTTATAGTAATGTACATCATATATTTTTTTTAGTTTTATCATTCTCTTATTTTAGAAGTTAGAGGGGGGGGGGACACACATTTTACCACTTTGGAAGTGTCTCTCGCGCAAACTATTCAGTTTAGAAAAAAATGATATTAGAAACCTCAGTATCATTTTTGAAGACCTATCCATAGATACCCCACACGCATGGGTTTGATGAAAAAAAAAATTTTGAGTTTCAGTTCTAAGTATGGGGACCCCCAAAATTTATTGCTTTTTTTCTATTTTTGTATGAAAATCTTAATGCGGTTCACAGAATACATCTACTTACAAAGTTTCAACAGTATAGCTCTTATAGTTTCGGAAAAAAGTGGCTGTGACATACGGACGGACAGACGGACAGACAGACAGACAGACAGACAGACAGACAGACAGACAGACATGACGAATCTATAAGGGTTCCGTTTTTTGCCATTTGGCTACGGAACCCTAATATAAAAACGGAAAAAAATCACGATTGTAATATAGGAGCCTCTTTAAATATTTATTTTATTCTGTTTTTAGTATTTGTTGTTATAGCGGCAACAGAAATAAATCATCTGTAAAAATTTCAAATGTCTGTCACGGTTCATGAGGTAGGTACAGTCTGGTGACAGACGGACAGCAGAGTCTTGTAATAGAGTCCTGTTTTACCCTTTGAGTAAGGAACCTTAAAAAGCACAATTAGCCAAGACTACATCCATAACGTAAAATTATTTATATACTGTTTAGTATATAAATAATTTAGGCCTACAACTGAATGTCAATGACCTTTTCAGTCCCCCAAAATTCTACCTCTAATAGCAGTGTGTGTGGAGCGTTTCTAACTTCCAAATAAATCAAGAGGGGCAGTCAGTGCGTGATTTTGGTTTCGTAGCCAGCATTAGTCGAGTAAAGTATTTGACCTCCCTTAATTTAATCACTTCGGAGGGAACAGAGGTCACAGTCGAATGGACATTACAGATAAGGGTGAGGGCTATGGGATTTGGGACCCCATTATAGCTGTCCATTTGATTTAAATAAGAAATTGGATGGCATATATTATGGTTTCCTCTATTTACTTATTTAAGTGAGGTGGACGTTGATAGGGTTGATAGCATGGTCTGCGGTCTGTGTTTTTACTAAGTAACCTACCTACATTACTATCTATATTCACAGTTAATCTGTGAACACCGCTGTGGGCTACAATATAATTTATACAGGGTGTAAGGGACAGGTCTCCGCAAACTATAAGGGGTTGCTCAGTAGACGAAATTACGAAACTGAATCACCTTCCACAAACTGTATTATCCGGAAATAAAGAAAAAAATTGGCCTCTTAATACAATCTGTCCAATAAAGTTTATAATTTTGTATGGAGAGGCCGTTTTTTTTATTTTGTTTCCTGAAAAAAAATCTTGTGGAAGGTAGTTCAGTTTCATTTACTGAGCAAGCCCTTAAAGTTTGCAGAGTCCTGTCACTTACACCCTGTATGTCTTGTGTACCTTTACTACCTAAGTTCTATATTTATCTATATCTTTAATATGTATGTATTTATAAATATATAAGTATGCAGTTTATCAGTTGTCTAGTACCCATAGCACAAGCTCTGCTTAGTTTGGGACTAGTTGGCGCTGTGTGATAGTTGTGGAATATTATTATTATATTGCTACAATATTTTTCTTATTGTTCTATGTTCCTTTTTATAAAAATAAAAAATAAAATCTATTCTCCTGGTAGGTATCTGCATCTTATGTCCAACAGATGCTTAAATTATTTCTACTTAGGTACTTCATATCCATTATATTATTATAGCTCTAGTTCCTATCATTTAGAGTCTAAATGATAGGAACTAGAGCTATAATAAACTTTTTGTCTAAATTTTAGACAAAAAGTCTAAGCAGAAACTAGTAGGTCCTAATTCTTATCTTAAATTCCCAATAGGTACGAGTAAGTGTCATTGTTCTTATATTGCTCCAATAAGAGTACTTAATTCCTATTTGAGGAGGACGGAATGGAAGAAAAAACGTGTTGCACCGGCCCCAAATAAAGCGGGACAAGGGCAGGAAGATGATGATGATGATGAAGAGTACTTAACTATATAAACGGACTTTACTTGATTATCTCTATTTTATTATGAATAGCTGACACTCACCGTTCCACCCGCGTTTTTAATTACTGCTCAGCTTCAGGGAATCAGTAGTATAGATAGATAATGTATGTACCTACGTGAAACTTGTAAAGTAGGTACAAGGCTAGTACAAAAAAAAACATAATCATCATCATTATCATTATTTCAGCAGAAAGCTGGACATAGATCTTCCCCTAGTCCCATAACGACCGGTCCTATGCGTCTCACATCCATCGAATTCATTGTGACCATCACCAGGTCGTCGGTCCACCTAGTGGGAAAAAAATTACCCTAACTTAACTGCACGTAGGTACAGTCTGCATAGGTAGGTAGATCGGTACAGATAGCATCACAAAAATACTTGCCTTTACCAAAAGAAAAACAAAAGTTGATACCAAGTTCCATTTCCATTACGGGCTAACTACCAAGAGGCTATAACTCGGTAGCGGTGGAGAGGTATAATTACATAGCTGAAAGCTATCGTTAAATCCCCTCTAGTGCACGCTAATCAACGGCTTAATGGGCGAGGAAATGCGGGCCAGTCCTCTTGCGAAGCTGAGATGTGATGCTGCGGAATATCTACCTATAGGTATATTGGTAGATTTAAGTAGGTATGGCTCACTGGTGGGTATGATTAAAACGACAGATTTTAATTTGTAATTTTATTGCATGTTTTGTAAACACAGTGTGAAAACGTAGGATACTAAAATGAAGGGGCGTTAAATTTTTTTTTTTTGAGAATTACTGCCTATGAGAAGAACGATTGCTGCATCGCCATAGGTAGACATATAGGTCCACTTTAAATATTTTTTGGTGAAGGGAATATTTTGCCAGTTTCTTTTAAAATTAATTTATGGATAGGTATTTTTCCAAGCACTTTCATCAAACATTCCAGTATTTACTCTAATATTGATTGCTTCCCTCCTGCCCTAAAATCCGATTCATTTCACAGGAACTTTGCAACCCCTACTCACCCTACGGAAACAATGCCCCCACCCTAGTCCCCGCACTCGCAGCATCCGCCATTTTTACGACTAGAAAGAGACGGCGATATCCCTACCTGCAAGAGAGAAAAGGACAAAATATTTGGGGTGCAAAAGGAATTAGACATGAGTTGGGTTGAATGTATAACAAGGACAAAAGCGAAGGGCGATTTATCTCCGCAGTGAAATCTTAAAAACACTCGTTCCTTTGTTTGGCTGAATTCAATTAAACCTGAGAAAAAATTATGAAGTGTTGAATTATTTTGTTTTGCAGGTAGATTAAGTGCCTACGGGTTGTACTATTTCTTATTCTGTGCTACGGGTCAGCGCAGACCAAACTGCAAAATGGTCGAGCATTAAAGCATCAAATTTGGGCGTTTATTCAATTTTGCGATGTATGATAATAATCATAAGATATTTTTTTCAATAATCTCAGAAAATGCTCTGCTTTACTCTGCTCTTGGTGTGCGCAGAAATTAGATGAGCTAAGGTTGGTTTTATCAAAATAAATGTAAATCGTCACTGCGCCTTACAAATTTCATTTGTGATTTTTGCACAGTATTAATACTTATTTTTTAAATGACTAAAATTAAAAATACGAATTACATAATTTGATGGGATTTAATCTTATGTACTAACTTAAGATTAAATTAGGAATCATACAAAAATCACAAATGGAACTTGTGGCCGATGCCACAAGTTCCATTTGTGATTTTAAAAACCGCTTAGAATATTTCGTTGCTGCACCAATGTGCAGCAACGAAATATTCTAAGCGGTTTTTGCACCAAGCTTATAACGACTTGAGCGAGCCGTTGTAGTATAAAATAAAAAATGAAAGAAAAAATATAATTCGTTTATTGTTTTGTTCGTACCGAACTGCAGATTTAAAGACCCTTAGAAATGTCTAGCAGTACCTGGGAATGCAAATTAATACCATAGCGGTTCCTCAATCGAGGGCTTCGCTGAAAAAAAAAGAAGGATCTTGTCCGAATGATAGATATAGGTAATTTATTCCACCTACAATTTAAACCCACTATCCTGTTTTAAAGAAGATAATATCAGTTTGGATGTTAAGGCAAACTTAATTGATAGGTTGAACCTCTAAAGAATATTCCTTTTTTTTTCAGATTTGATATCATCCAATGACTTCTCCCGAGGGTGGAACGAGAGGGCGTGTCAGACTTTTACTAACTATAACCCACGTTCCCAAGGAATATAAGGCTGGCGGAAAGTTTGTAGCTATATCAAACTTTCCGCCAGCCCTATATTCCTTAAATAGTTAATAGATCAAACAAAGCATCGCACATCTCTAACCTGAGCGCTTCCTCATGTATTTACACATACCGCTCAATAAAATCCCTAATAATCCTATAATTTTTCTAGTAATGACGTGAGATTTGAGTCAGCATAGTCCCCTGCGCCAGTCAAGTGAAAACAGCCAGTCGACTTGACACAAAGTTTATTGCCCTCGTTATCGAGACCGTTACTTTTCGTTATTTGATCGCATTAGGGGTGCATTCCACCCCCTGCTTTAGGAAAGTTGTGAGGTACATACATAAATGTATTAAATTGCATCTGTAGGTAGATATTTAAGTATAGGTTGGTACCTACCTAGATGAGTTGGAATAAGATTGATCCAAAGCTCGTTCGATTCTTTATTTTCTTTTTAGGGTTCCATATCTAAGTCGACAAAAATGGAATCTTACTTTATAGGCTCTTGTTATCCGTCTGTTCATCTATCAGGACCCTTTTTCTCAGGAACGCGTGGAGATATTAAGCTGAAATTAAAATACAAATATCAATTATTATGGTCTTTTATCTTTTGGAGCAGAGAAAAAATCAAATTTCAACGCAATCTAAAGATAAGGCCGTTTATACTACGTTTCTGTCAATTGGAAACGAAAACCGATAGGGTACTTCCTGTTGACCTAGAATCCTGAAATTTTGCAAGAAGCAATGTCTCATAGAGTTCATAGGAAACCGGCATGTCCTAGAACAAAAAAAATCGAAGACATGTGACATCCACCAACCCGCACTGGGCACTGGGCTGGGTGGTGGATTACGGCCCATTCCCTCTTCTAGAGAGGAGGCCTGAGTCCCAACAGTGGGAACATTATAAGGTCGACTATACTAATGTCTCATAGCACAAATACAGGAAAAAGTCTGAAAACCGTTTTGTAGTTACATCACACATCACAAAATAAATTACTTTTTTACTAATCTATTTAAGTTTGTACGGAGCCCTTAGTGCGCGAGTCCTGGCACTTGACAGGTTTTTTGGGCTATCGGAAGAAAACTTCAAAAGGCGCCTGGACTTTTGGGAAAAGGAACGAGGGACCTTTTGACCAACCCTTGTGATCACTATCAGCACATACAAGGAATCCCGTGACCTCTTATAAGACTACCCCGAAACCCTCTCTGCACAATGCCTGTTAGAACACATCCCTGAGGGAATTGCTTTTAACTACCTACTCTATGAAACAGATTTAGAATAAAAAGGTTAAAGGTTAAAGGTTTTCCTACAATTGATTAGAAACTATATACAGGTAGGTAGATAGGAACCCTAGGACCGGTCCTTATACAAGACTGGAACCACAGCCCCCCGATGCACGCCAGGTATGGGATGTATGGGAAATTGTTCGAAAGAATTACCTCGGCCATGGAACGTAAAGGGCAAAAGGAACACGGTTTTTTTTTTATGTGGGATAATCATCTAATGACAAATCTCGCTCTTGGGTGGTGCAGGAGATAGTGTCAGACTTTTACTGACTAAAAACCCACTCCTGTTCCTTCGTTGCCTTCGTCCCAGGGCCCCGGGTTTCGTTTTCACACTACCCATGGCCCCAGTAGGTTTCGACGGATATCTATGGCTTCGACCCTGCTGGGCCCCTACGATATACGACCGTTGCCTCACGCGATCGGCCGCCTCCTTTGCTAGCATTACTGCTTCGCAGAAGGAGGCGACCGCCTGCCACTCCTCCTCGCTCCGGACCATGGCCTGTACCAAGGCCCGACGCGAGAGATCGCCGCCGCCGATCGCCCCCACGAGGACACGGCGTTGCTCTGCCCAAGCGGGGCACACCTCCACCGTGTGCTCCACCATGTCCTCCGAAAAGGAACACGGTGGGTTTTAGTCAGCTTGAGAAGTTAGTTACGGAACCCTTCGTGCGCGAGTCCGACTCGTACTTGGCCGGTTTTATACTGTTATTAAATGTTTTATACATTTATTTGGATATACAAATCTGTTAGTAAACAATTTCATTTCATTATACCATTTTAAATATGTGAACTACTCACATTATTTTACTAACAGTTAAATCTTCAGCCTGAAACAAAATTCCAGTTATATCTTGACAGTGTCTGGCTGGAACAGTAGCTACAAAATAAGCAGGCAAGCATAGATAATAAATATCAAAATTGTTTAAACCTGATAAATTGGCTGAAAACAGGACGTTCACACACGTTACAGTCTTACATAAGTATAATTAACTCTGCCTAGAAAAACAATCAAAACATAAATTATAGATAACAAAATTAAAATTCAATTGTCTGACATCATTCAAAATATTCTGTAGAGCTCAATAAAACAGATTTTAATGTACTTAGGTACCTGGTGCACATAAAAAAACGTAGTAATAAAGCAGAACCTTTAATGTCCTTGCCAATTTAACTTGAAATTAAGCAGATATTTCAGAACCCTCCTCTAAAATGAAGGAGAAGTAAATGTCACCAAAAGTGAGGGGGGCGATGTCTGCTAGGGCTGGAGGAACGTTTGAAGGAGTTGGCCTAAAAACACAATGGACCAATGAAGGAATATAGTTGGTTTTTAGTCAGTAATTCTGACACGCCATAGCGGGTGTAGTTATATAATGAATTTCCCGTCTCAAATTAAGGAGATGTAAGTAAGTATTAATTTGTTTATTTATTTTATCTTCATGCATCTAAAGGTACAAAGGTGGATTAATGGCTTAGGCATTCTCTACCAGTCAATCTAGGGTGGTGGAGAGACATAATATGGCAGGTGCATAAAAAAAGTGTGTTAAGTTATTTAAAACAAAAGTCGCCAACATACATACTTACATATTTAATTTATTTATTTATTAATTCATGTACACACATATTATAATAAAAGAAAAGAAGAAAGAAACAGAAAGAAAATAGGTATTAAGGTGATGCTTATTTCTACAGAAATCTATTCCAGCGTATGCTGCGAAAGGAGAGTTAAAAAAAAAAGAGATGTAGACATCGTGTGTAAGAAAAATAGGAAAAAAAAACAAACAAAACAGTTATTATTGAAATATACAATACAAAAATATACTAACATAAATATATACATACATATATATAGTGGAATCACTAAGTGAAATAAATATCGCAATAATAAATATCTACTACTTATAATTATAATGATAATATGTGTTAATGTTATATATACATATATATTCATGAAGTAAAGGACAGAGGTTTTTGTGACGATTCTGCAGAAAATAATTCCGCAAGTACCTACCTATCCCTAGTCAATGGAAGTCGTGAAATCATGCGATAGTCATTTCTTTCCGGAACAAGGCATTAAATCGGGAGGGTGGTCTACGAGACCCCATCGCATTTGCTTGTATTAAAATGCTTAGACACGTTTTTAATCAATTTCCTTAGATGCAGTCCTTTATTTGTCATGCAGTGCAGACGCTACATTCATTCCCACTTATAAATATTTAGTAGGGGGTGCCAAAGACGTTACTATTTGCTTATATAAATGTATTGGACGAACCTAATTTAAATAGTGTAACATTTTAGTGTTAAGTCATTAAGTTTACATTATATTGAGTTTCAAACTCTTTTATGACTCTTCTGTTATGTCAGTAATTATATTCAATTATAATATACAAAGCACATTTATTTAATTAATGATTGGTATTCGTATATATTACATCTCAATCGCTATAAAACTTTTTTATAAAGGAAGTAAATAATAAATCGATCATTACGTGCTTTGAGGTTGGTTATATGGATCACACAGAAACAAATAACGACAATAAAACTAGATAATTATTCACATAATTAATTAGTGGACTTAAAATAAAAATAATGATAAAAAAATAAAATTATAAAAGTTTAGGTTACGGCATTAAAATAATGGTACCCTTATTCCATAACTGACCACCGCGTCTGTCTGTCTGTTCGCGATAAACTCAAAAACAACTAAACGGATTTTCATGCGGTTTTCACCAATAGACAACGTGATTTATGATGTATTTTTGGACGCATAATGCTTGCATATTATTACAGTAGAGAAAAACCATGAATTTAAATGATTTGTTTGAAGCTGGGGCGGATCGCTAGCATATTATAATTTATTGGTTTTACTTTTAACATAGTAAAATAAAATAGTCAACAGAAAAAAAACAACTAAAAATCTATTGTAACACCCGAAACCTGTTACAAAATTAGCTATTACCAACCAAACAATATATAGGTACGGCAGCTTTTAATGGACCTCCTAATCAGGAAACGGCAAGTCACATTGCGATAGATGACCGGAAACTCCAACTGTTCTGTAAAAAACAAAAAAAAAAACAACGGTCATTGATTCTGTCTGAGTTCATGTAACCAACTAATAATAGGACACATAATACCTAAATGGTCCCATTACACTATATAACACTAATTATATAAAGACGAGTGTTTATAACTATGTGTGTTTATGTATGTTTGTTAATTAAATATAATTGTTAAATATAATAAAAAATGTAATTGCCCAGCGTGGCAATGCTGCCAGCGTTCTGGGCACTTTTCCCATTGACATCGATGTGTATGAATTTTTTGATGCCCTATGAGTTTTATTTCTACCCGTTTGTACATTTTATTTTTTTCAGTTTGTTTATATACTTAATATATCTAATTGTTTAATTTATATTTCGAATGTAATAATAATTATGCATGTTCTTTTTTTGGAAATTTTAATAATTATGTAATGCCTCCAGCCATAACATAGTGCTCTGTTCGTTAAAAATAACATCTGTATTTCTTTACTTAGGCTAACAAATAAATAAATATTATTATATTATATTGTGATTTTTTCACGCTCAGACGGCTGAACGAATTTGGATGAAATTTGGCACACGGGTAGACTCTGCCTGGAATAGCTCGTAGGGTACTTTTTTATCCTGGAAGTACCTTCCCTTGGGATATTTTTCTACTTTTATGTGGGTGTAGCCATTGGTGAAAGTTAGTCCTTAAGTATTATAAAGTCTTTCATCGCGTCTGTCTGTAAAAAAAAAAAAAATCATTTATCATTTATCATTATCATTTATGAACGCGATAAACTCAAAAACTTATAAACGGATTTTTATGCGGTTAAGGGCCTATTACACTACGTGTTATTCAGACAGTCATAGTATTTCTATGTATCTCATCGTTCTGTTTCATTTCTTTACACGACATTGGAGTAAGTTGCTCTTTTTCTTGTGGGACGGTACCTACATAGACTAAGACTGTCTGAATATCGAGTAGTGTAATAGGCGCTTTATCACCAATAGACAAAGTGTTTTTCGAGGAAGTTTAACCGTATAATAAATTTATGTTATAGCAGAGGAAAGCTGACAATTTAGAAGATTTGTAACTCTCGTGCGAAACTGTGACGGGTGGCTAGCATAATTATATGTATATGTGAAGGGGACTGCCCCCCACGTCGTCACAGGGTCTCAGCAATGTACCTCAACTTTAATTAATTAATGTTTAGATTAATTAATCATTAATAACGTGACACGTGCCTTTAATTACTGGAGATTAAACCGGGTAACTAGGTGGCTATTATCTTAACTATGAACTTTGGCTATAAAACTTATGCGGGTCTGTTTACTCTAGCTGTTTGCTCATGTGAGATTTGTGTATATTTCGTGGCCAGATCTTAGATTTGATCACTTCATGATATGGCCAACTAAAACTGGCCAGATCATTAAAACACTAACATTTGATAAATGTCAATTCTCGTTTGGCCATATAATTGAATTGAAGAAAGTAGGCCAAACGAAGATTGAAATATCTTCAAACTTTAGCCAGTTTTACTTGGCCATTTCATGAAGTGATCAATTTCTATGATCTGGCCACAACATTTATAATGTGCGAGGAATCAAAGTCTAATTAGTTTTTCTTCGATGATACCGACACTGGTTGTAGGCAAAAAATGTCACTAGGTTTCATTAGCTTTCTATAAAATAAAATATTTTAAACTTTCAAGCTTCTAATAGGGGAGACCAGGGATGGTTGTGACATTTTAACTATAAAGTGTCATAGTTCTTTATTTGTTTGATTGTTTTATCTGAGTATAGAATTGTTTCCTTGAGTAACTATTCAGTATTTTTTTTTACGTACCAAATGATAAGGTTAGATATAAATGACCGAATTCTGAGAAAGGAGGCCTGTCACTTTTAACCCCACACTACATGTGGCAAAATGTTACAAACACTTTTTATCAATCATCACAGACAATTGCGTTTCTTTAACGATAAATGGTGATAAATGATATTTATTTTGCAAATAGGTTTAAAAAACACTTTTACGCATAAATTTTTTTTTCGTCATTTTATACTAGATGAGGCCGGTGTTTCCTAGCTGACATATATTATTATTATTATGTCTACAACGTAGTCTTTTGCCTAATTAAAACAAAACTTAGAATAAAACAACTTTTGAACAAAACTAAAATCTTAACCATTTACCTACATATATGTTATTTATTTTCCGATATCTTTTTGTAAAATTTATTTTATAGTAAAAAACTTTTTTGAAAACAAGCTTTTATTTTAATGCTCAGAAAAAAAGTAACTACAAACTTAATCAAAAAGGTTGTAATAATAAATATACAATTAGGTAATATGATACAAAAGCTTGTCGCGAGATGAATTCATTCATTGATTTTTTCATTTTCATAGTATATTGGTTGTTTGGTAGGAAGGCGCTTTTTTTTTAAATAAAAACAACCAATCAATATATGTGTAAAGAATTGTGTAAAACTGAATACCTGAACTATACCACATGTAACTGCATAAAAACATTATATGCACATCCATAAAAACCCTAATTAAAAAAATTAAGTTATAATCTCAATTTAAGCATTGAAATTTTACTTAAAGAACTTAGCATTTAAGTAAAATTTAATTGCTAAATGGTAGGTTGTTTTTTACGAAATCATTTAATATTTATCCTAATTATAGTCATATAACATGGGCATCGACGCACTATATTGGTAGCGCATCGGTATCGGCATCTACGTACGCAACAAACACCTTAGTGACACAATCAAGACTACCAACAAAACAATAAAAACACAAAAACTAAGCCCTAGTTTTTAACATTAAAAAAACACTTATCAAGAAATTTATGTTAGTTTTTAAAAATAGCCCATTTCAAAAATAGCTGAAATTAGTAGCCGATTCTGAATATACTACTTTCAGGATGTCCATTATACGTTGTATATTATAAAATATACATCATACCAAACGGATAAAGAAACTATCATGCCGACGGCCGGCTCTCTGTTTAATCATAACTTTAGTTTAACGACAACACTTAATAGTGAAGATTACTGAGCTTTAGGTATAGTTACATTCAGATCTATATAAAACATACGTTAACATGACATAATCATAAAAATAAATACCGGCTGTAAACTAAGTACATTTCAATTTAATGTTTTACAATCTAAGCGTATGATTAGTTTGTTATTTAAAACGTAATTAACTGTCATTAAAATGAACCGGTGACTTCGAACGTGAAAGCGACCACAGATCTAATTTTCTAAGTAAAAGTGCTTTGAGAGCAAGATGGAGTTGCCGCGGCGGTGGAGGAAATGACTGACCGGTTTGCAGGCCGCACGGAAAACGTTTTGTTTTTTCACTTTTGCTCGTGTAAATCGCCTATTCTTTATTTTTACGAGCCGTCGGCTTCTAAGTGTAGAACGTATAGGCTAGTTAGTATGTGAGTATGGTAAGTGTGGAGGTAATGTAATGGCTGTCGGGCCACAGGCAGCCGCCCTTTAACGGCGTCGTAATTGCGAGCTGAAATTAAGTGTTATTTTTATGGTGATTTCTCTACTACTACTAAGTTGCTTTAAGTAGGCGTAAAGCGTTTTATTAATTGAAATAATCGTTGCATAATAAATTTTGTGGTTTGTGGGTAGATAGTGTTACATATTTATTGTTTGTGGTCATCGAAATGAAAAGTTGGTGAAAATGAAAATTAAAAAGACCTAAATCGGTACACAGTTCTTTTCATTACGCATAAGCTTTTAGTACCTGTATTTATTTGCATTTTCAGCGCAATTGTGTATACATATTGTACCTATTAAGATTAAACAACCCGTTGCGAATGCTTTTATTCATAAAGCCAAGAACATACCGTCAAAAAAATACAGAACTAGTCGGCATAAAGTACAACAGCTCGTATTTTACGCATGTAGATACGTACCTGACCTCATGGAAGGGGTTAGCGGATATTTATGACTTCTATACAAGTTGTGTCGGCGCGGTGCATGTGCGAACTTAGCCCAGGGCCCATAAACCAGCCAGCAATAAATTACTCGCAACTTTGTACGGTGTGCGCCGAGCCTTACCGCCCATACATAAGTGCACTGAAAAATAAATTTTATTAGCTCAGATATACAAGGCTTGTAAGATGAGAATTTGATATTAATTTGGTCTCGTTTTAAACATGGAAACCCTTTTAAATCTTGGAGCAGTAGATTGTTTTTTCGTGGCAATTATAATGATAAATTGTGCTACTTCATTTTGGATCTGATACCAATTAAGCATACGGGTTATAACTGGCACTCGCAATGAGATGTCCTCCATTTATTAATTTTCGATTATTCTTTTGTTTCGACCCGATTATACGATTTTACACGATATTTGCTTTAGGAACCATAGTAATTGTGGTAAGCTTCGCCAAACTACCATGTAGTAAGGTACCATTTTCATGGAGCCTTTTTATTAAAAGCTCCTCATGTTTTTTAGGGTTCCGTACCTCAAAAGAAAAAAAAAACGGTTCCCTTATAGGATCACTTTGTTGTCCGTTTGTCTGTCTGTCTGTCAAGACCCTTTATCTCAGGAACGCTTGGAGGCATCTATTTAAAATAAAACCATATACTCAAGTCTGCAGTCCCTTTAAACAGTGAAAAAATCAAACTTCTGAGTTAACGAAAAAAAAGATACGGCCGTTTATGTCGCAAAAAACGTGTATTTCGACACTCTCAAGGAAATCAAAATTCATAGTGTACTTCCCGTTGACCTAGAATCCAGAAATTTGGAATGAAGTAAGGTCTCATATCACAAGTATAGGAAAAAATCTGAAACCTGTAAATTTTTAGTTACGTCACAAAAAAACTTTTTTTGCGATCCGGAAAAATCTTCATAACTCAATTCGGGAATTAAACTGTTTTGATATAAGTAAGTTATGTACGGAACCCTCAGTGCGCGAGTCCGACTCGAACTTATTTTATTTAATAACTTTGCCCTACGCTAGGAATTACTATGTAGGAGTAATTCCTAGGTGGGTACGTTCACAGACAAGTAAACTCACATATATAAGACACCCAGACCCGAAACATATAATTGTAGGCCATACAAATATTGGATCCGTACGGGAATCTAACCAGCGACATGTAGCGTACCAGTCAATCGCTCAAGCACTGCGCCAATCGTGCTGTCTGAATGATTAAAAAACCGGGCAAGTGCGAGTCGGATTCCCCCACTTAGGTTTCCTTATAAACTTACCAATGAAAACAGATCAATTCCTGAATTGAAGATTTTTTCGAATACCAAAAAGTTTTTTTTTGCGACGTAACTACAAATTTACAGTTTTCAGTTTAGTTTGTTTCCTATACCTACTTGTGCAATGAGACCTTGCTTCATGTCAAACTTCAGGATTCTAGGTCAACGGGAAGTACCCTATGAATTTTGATTCCCTTGAGAATGTCGAAATACACGTTTTTTGCGACATAAACGGCCATATCTTTTTTTTTCGTTGACTAGGGAATTTGATTTTTTCACAGCTTCAAGGGACCGCAGACCTGAGTATATGGTTTTAATTTCAATGCGATACTTTTACGCGTTCTCGAGATAATGGGTCTTGATAGACAGACAGACGGACAACAAAGTGATCCTATTAGGGTTCCGTTTTTTCCTTTTGAGTCACGAAACCCTAAAAATGTTTAAAAAATGATTATTATTTTGTTAATTTCACTTCATATCGGATCTCCATTTCAAATGTACAAACCTACCACTACCTACTTACACCCAAACACTTTACAAACCATCCAAATCTTCATTAGTAAAGCTATAGAGGTGTGACAACACATGTTTTATAAAAGGAGACTCCTACACGATTTATTGTTAATTTGTACGTGATATATAACGGGCCGGATCAATTAAGCCTTGGCTGCTAATCGGTCGCACTGTTGCGTTAATTCTACTAATTTTACGACGTTTTATTAGAGCCTTGTCATAAGCGCGTGGGCACGTGGATTGGTGGTATGTCGAATATGTCTATACGACTGTGGACGGGAGAAAAGTTCACAGATTGGTACTGTCGATGCTGTCTAGCGTCTGGCGTGACGTCTTGCGTCTGATGCCAGACGACATCCACGGTTGCGAGATTTTTCGAAAGAGTTACCGCGGTCCTGGAACGCAAAGGGTAACAGAAGGAACATAAGTGGGTTTTAGTTTAAAAGTCTGACACTCCTTCTCACTCCACTCAGACCAAGAGGGGTTATTATTTGATGTTATCTTTTCTTTCAATTCTTCTAGAATCTTGAGCAGAGTTCCCTGTAGTTTTGGTAAAAGTTTTTATTCTAACGCAAAGAAAGTAATAGAAGAAGGAGGAGAGAAGAAGAAGAAAAGGAAGAAAGGAAAGAGGAAAGGAAAGGAAGGAGGAAAGGAGAAGGGGGAGGAGAAGTAGTAGTGATTTTCAAGTCTATGCTGTAAAACTTTATTTTCAAGAAATTTACATTATATGTATCGTACTATTGCGTTAGTTTTTCAAATTTGACCTTTTTTTTTATAAGAGTTTTGTCCTAAGTGCGTGGAACCATATATCTACCATACTAATTATGGTGTAAATGTTCAGGGCCAGTTAAGGCCGACGCCTTCCTGGGCTGCGGAATGTTCAAAGGATTTACCGCAGCGCTCGCAAAAAAGGGCAATTAGATTTAAAAAAAATTACACTCTCCCGATTCATCCAGAGCGGGAGAAATTAGTTGATAACTAAGACTTCCAATGTAAATAAAAAAGATGTAAATGTTAAACGATCATTTAAATCAAACTAGGTCTATATTTCACCGGGACACCATGGCGGCGCAACTAGTTGAGCCACCATGGTGTCCCGGTGACCTTAGTAATTAGTTAATATAGCCCTTAAGTTACCAAACTAGACACCTTACAGACACCAGAGTCACCACACCACACAGACAGTATCAAAATGGACTTGGTGGGGGCGTCACTGGCGGCCGGACTACCGAGAGTGTGAGACGCCATACAGAAATTAGTGGCGACGCGATCAGTAACATTCTGAGCACGCGTCCGAGCTGATCGCGCCACCAAATTGGTTGCGTAACCAAACGGACACCAGGTGAGTAACTCTCTATAGAGCTGAATACATTTTGTTGGTAACGTCGACTGGTCGCGCCGCCATGGTGTCCCGGTGAAATATAGCCCTAATAGGTAGATAGTTTAGTCTATAGTTTCGGTTCCAGTACATAGAATCTTGAGCCAGTCTATTGTTTTCATAAAGTTTAGATTCTCAATCAGCGGTATAAGTTCATATAGCGGGAGTGCACAGCATTCTTAGCGAGCAGATGTCCTCATATTGTGGCATTGCCTGCAGAAGCATGTCTAGAAGAATATGTGTATTTAATTCTAGGTTACTAATATAACTTTAAGTATCCAAAGTACCAACAAAAACATGCTCTTTATTGTGTCTGATAAAAATTATATTATGTCAACCTAGGGGTCTATTATACGTAAAGAGTGAATAGGTTACTTCTAGACAAACGTGCTCCATCGTCGACTAAATCATCGCTTACCACCAGGTAAAATTGTGGTCAAACGCGAGCCAATAAAATAATAATAAAAAAATATTTAATATCATTTTCTATTTGAAATATCTGTTATTAGATTGTATTTGAATTATATTTTTTAACCCAAAGGTTGACTGGTAGAGAATGCCTGTACATGAAGTTAAATAAATAATAAATAAATAAAATAAATCAATAATAAGAAAATGCTTTGTTGGACCAAAACCTGAATGAGTGATGATAAAATAATATTGTATGTTCATAATTTAGTGAAAACGGATAAAGTACATTGGCTTTAGAACGATATATAAGAATCTGAAAATATAAGGTAGGTAGGTACCTAATATTGAAATCAGAACAAAGGAACACAACCGAAACGCTTACAAGAAATAAAACTGAAACTTTATCTATGTTTACAGCGGTACTGGAACGCGGCCTACAATTCCATTCCACATCAAAAAAGAACATTATCCTTTCTTCCATTCGGTCATAAAACCTTATCTCAGCGAAAGCAAGACGGGCAAGCGACGCGCAATCTACATAGAGCTGATAATGGCAAGACCAACCACCGAAGACCCCTCAGCCTTACTCAAACACTAACATTATTTGGGACGATAATGAAAACGGGAGCTCTCATTTCTCTGGTCGCGATATAAGTAATGTTGGAGGAGCGCAATGGGCGGTTTACGATCGCGGGCGGAGAAGGCTTTTATATTTATTAAGTAAGTTGGGCTTTCGGCTGTATTAATCCACCTTTATGGAGGGGCGTCTAGGCGCCTGCTGACGATGGAAAGCAAAATCGGGTATCTATACTTATAGCAATATATCTACCTACTTACGGTCGTTAAAACTGTAACCTTTTCTTGAAACTCTGTTTCAAATTTATTTCTTCTTTCTTTCTTTCCGACACTAGGAATTACTCCTGTATCGTGGGTGCGTGCACAAGCATTTAAACTCATATATAAAAAACACCGAGACCCGAAACAACTATCTTTAGGCTATATAAATTATATTTGTTCCGTTGTGTTGTTGTTTGCAGAATTTAAATGTCGAAGAAAAAAATTGTGTCATGAGCTTTTACATTTTAGGATGAAAACAATAACAGTCTGCCATTTAAAAACCCAAATGAAAAACAGAAAAAACACTTTTCAATTTACCTAAAGATTTAATAGGTACAACTAAATTGCAGACTCTGTAGGTGGCACAGGCAGCAAAAAGAACAAATCCACAGCGAGATCTGTAAAGTATAATTGTGTTCGGTCGAGGTGCACTGCAGTTGATGTAGGCAGCCGGCACTAACGACGCAGTAAAGCGCTATTTTGATGGTGTCAGAAGTCTCCTGCCGGTCATATTCTAAGTCTAATCGTAGTAGGCATGGTTGCGGTAATATAATCCGCAATTCCATTAGTTATCTTGAGAGGCTAGCTAGTGTTTATAGCCTGCCCTGCCACACACGGCCTGCGGCTAAGGTCGAAGCAACTACTGTAACCTAGTGGTAGTAAAAGTGCCTTGGAATTTCACGGTGAGACTGTTCACACTCACTGTTCTTCATGGGATGTTTTTTAGAGAACTGTGAAGCTCGAAACGAAAGATTATGAAACTTTTTTTTTTGTTAATAGGCTCTCGCTTGTCCATTATCTCACTTGATGGAAAGGGACGATGTGGTCGACGATGGAGCACGCTTGGTTAGAAGTAATTACTGCCTACTGAATATTCACTCTTGACTTAAAGATCCCCAAATTGTAGCTATCAGGAAACACAGACTTAAACTTTTTCTTACTTAAGTACCTACGTACCTAAATATAATTTTTTTGAGGGGGAAAATCTACAAATTACTTCTCTCGGTCTAGGGTGGAACTAGAGGTCGTGTCAGACTTTTACTGATTAAAATCCACCTGTGTTCCTTTAGTAGCCTTTTGCCACGGTCACTCTTTCAAACGTTCCTGCAGCCTACTTAAGTACAGATGGGAATCGCTTTGCGCATCGTACAATATCGACTAGCCAATCACTGTACAAGGATTTCACTCCCCGCCCCCGCATCTCTCTTCATACCACTAAAGCGATCCGATATTTCACTTCTGCGTGCTTCTGCGCAAGTAGAACTGTAAAAGTCAGCGCTCAAGATACGTGTCGGTATCTATACGTAGATAGACCGGTACGGTAAGTATTTAGTAACGTTTTCTGTAGTGGTTTTTTTTGAGAGGTGACCCCTTCCATGTGCTCATGGTGAACACCGGGGTGGTTTTAGTCAGGGAAGAATCACACACTCCCCTTTTTTCCCACAATAAAAAAAAAGTTAATTAATTTTCTTTGGTTTTTGAGAAGAAACAGTAAGCCGTGGGCCGTGGTCCACGCAAAGGGCAACTCAAGCGTGCTCCATTGTCGACCACATCATCGCTTACCTTCAGGTGAGATATTTGTCTAGCACGAGCCTATTAATATTAATAATAATGTCAACTGACGGTAAACTGTGGGTTTTAGTCAGTAAAACTCTGACATTCCCTCTCGCTACACCCAGAGCGGAGGAAAAAAATAAAATAATCAATAATGACAGATAGCTCCATCGATATATATGTTCGCTAGAATATAAGTCGATGGATAGCTCTTGAACGTGGTTCAGTGTGATAATCGAGTTTTTTTTTTACGTGGAAAATCATCAAATGACTTCTCCCACTTTGGAGCGGGAGCTTCAGACTTTTACAGACTAAGGCCTATAGTGTTCCTTCAGTTGCCCTTTGCGAGGGTAGCGGTACCTCTTTGATACATTCTTGCATATTATAACAAAAGCAGTGGCGGATTAGCCATGTAGCAAGAGTAGCAAATGCTACAGGCCCCGCGCGTTTGGGGGCCCCGCACGTTCGGGGATCCCGCACTTGAACGTAAAAAATACTAGTCAAAGATTTCATGTAGGTAGTATATATACTACATGAAATCTAAATACAATAGTCCATTTATTCAGTCTTTCCTCAAAAAAAGTCATAAGATCTCTATGAAATTCTAATAGATCTTATAAAGAATATAAGATCTCTTAGAATTTCCCCATTATTGTACTTTTCACGCAACGAATCTTATAATCCAACAGGTAGGTATTTGTCATGTCACTATGGCCTTCGCTACAAAATTAAGATAAGTTTCCCACTTAGCGTTCACATGCGACGATGGCAGAGTCATATTCGTCAAATCGGAGTTTCTAAGAGAGATCGAGACTTTCTATGGACAGTTGCAGTATACGTCAACTACCAAACCCGATGCGATCTAGCAGATGATCCAAGAGCTATATTGACCTGACAATACACCGGAGACGTCTCCTACATCAGCCTGTACGAGATTAGGATGGATCTGAAGCAGCTCAAAAATAACAAGGCGTCAGGTGATGACGGAATTACGAACGAACTCATGAATGCAGATGGAAAATCAGTGCAGTCCAAACCGTTATCAGAAGTTTTTTGACTCCGTCATAATATTCGAGGGGAAAACGCCGCGGACATGAAGCAGAAGGTACCCTTTCTTCTCCTAACATTGTTTGTCCGAAAATCATTATCCATAACACGTTTGCTATAAACTTCAGTAACCATAATGTTCAAAATCCCGAAATTTGGTTTAACATCATTTTCTTTTGTTCTAAAAGTATTCTGTCATAATATCGAGTACTATAATAATTGAATCTCTTAATTTTACATGACCTAAAATCATATATCCTAAGTTTTGTGTTAAATAATGTATATTATTTCGAATGTTCATTTATACTAAATTTTTTAGTCCTAAAACATTTGCTAAAAATTAGGTTTTAGTGACAGAAACGAATCGCTATAAATCCGACTCCACGTAGTCTTGTCTGCCCTACCCCTAGAGTGTAATTTAAAATCGCGTAGGCGCGGAGGGGCGAGGCGGCCCGCAAGGCGAAGCTGCGGTGGTGAGCGTTAAACCCATCTGCGACGATAAACTCGCGAGGAACCGCCGGAGCCCCGGAGCGCCGGAGCCGTGACAGAAACCATGCCTGCTGCATGTTTGCCTGCATGCTGCATGCTTGCTTGCATGCTGCATGCTGCGTGCTTGCTTGCATGCTGCATGCTGCGTGCTTGCTTGCATGCTGCATGCTTGCTTGCATGCTGCGTGCTTGCTTGCATTCTGCATACTTACCTGCTTACAAAAATCACATGTTCACAATCAACTGCTTTATTGAGTACATGTATAATAAAAAATTATAATGCAAAATCAGATATTTTTAACCGACTTCAAAAAAAAGGAGGAGGTTATCAATTCGGATGTATTTTTTTTTTTTTTTTTTTTGTGTTTGTTACCTCAGAACTGCGTCGTTTATGGACCGATTTGCAAATTTTTTTCTCTTTATAGGACATGCTTCCAGATTGGTCCCATTTTTTTCAAAATCCAGTTCTGATGATGGAATCCATGAGGAATCGAGGGAACTCCTCAAAAATTATAGGCAACCCTATGGTAATTTTAGTATTTTCATCAAGAACTTAAGCATTTACAGTCAAAAAGTAACATTTGATGAAGTGGAACTGATGAAGAAGACCAGAAATGGTCAACGGAACTTCATACTCAAATAGATATCACAATGAAGATATAGTTAAGCGACTGTGATAATACAAATAAATGAATGATTCTGAATAGTTACGTTGAAAATGGTATCATCGAAGTGATCTGATGATGATGATGGAGCTGGAAGGTAGGCACTGGAACTCCGTAATTAATCAATGTAACCTAGCCGTGTTTGGACTTATTAGAATTGTCATGAGATGCACTTTGGCTATAAGGTACTATCGAACTGATCTGATGCTGGAGCCGGAAGGTAGGCACAGGAACTCCGTGATTAATCAATGTATCCTAACCGTGTTTGGGCTTATTAGAATTGTCGTGAGATGCTCTTTGGCTATAAGGTACTATCGAACAGATCTGATGATGGAGCCGGAAGGAGGAAGGTAGACACAGGAACTTTATAATAAAACAATGTAACCTAGCAGTATTTGGGTTAATTGGAATTGTCATGAGAAATAGGCACTCTGTTTATAAGTGTATCGCAACTAAAAAGTGTGAAATAAAAACTTTTTACAAAAAAAAAATAACCGACTTCACTAAAAAAAAAACACTAAAAGGATCAAAATAACTAACTAAATAATAGTCGGTGTTAAATAAGAAACAAACAATACCGAGAAACACCGACTTCCGAAATTAAAGTTATTTTGATCCTTTTAGTGTTTTTTTTATTAGTGAAGTCGGTTATTTTTTTTTTTTTAATTACATAGTTATAACAAAATGATATGAATATGAATGATTGGAATTTAGGACTTATAACTTTTATTGAAAACGATTTAAGGTCTTTTGTATATTATTGATTATAATATTTATGACAAACGAATTTATGATATATTATATTTAGGGATTTCAATTTTATAGCATGTGAAATTATGTGATATTAAGTTCGGGCAAGTTATCATTCGGACAAATGATGATTAGGACAAATAAAGTTATGGCACTTTAAATTATGGATAAAAAAGTTAGGTGACACAATAGAGAACCGAAGCAGAAGTATGGTGTTACTCTTCTTTAAGAAGGACGACAATGCCCTGCTTAAGAATTACAGGCGCATCTCACTTTTGAGCCATCTCTACAAGTGTCATCACAAACTGTCTCGCGCACATGTTTAACAACTTCCAACACCGCAGACCACATACATATGTTGCAGCAGATTATATAGAAGACTGAAGAGTATATAATCTGCCTCTCGGCTTATAGTTTTTAGTCTACAATAAAGCCTTCGATTCGATGGAGACTTGGGCTTTACTGCAGTTCCTTTAATGGTGCCAGATTGACTATCGCTACACCGATGCGCTGAAGTGTTTATTTAAAAATGCCACCTATCCTCCTACAGCTGGGTTACTGGGACCTATTTTTAGATCATCGAAGTATCATGTGTCATAAGTATTATTTTACCGAACTATATTTCGCCGATTTACAAAATAACTTTTTGCTATTGACCGAAGCCAACTTTTTTCATTTGCCAAATGATTTATTTGCCATATTTTCACCACGCCAAAGTAACATTTTACGGAATTTTGGTCACAAATATATAGACGGTTACTTGGTAGCATTTTCAATATTAAATTAAAATAGTGTCATAAAAAGTCAATATGTTGTGCTACAAAATTTAGTGACAGAAACGAATCGCTGCAAAATCGACTTCACACAGTCTTGTCTGCCCTACCTCTAGAGTGTAATTCAGGCCCGCGTAGTCGCGGAGGGGTAGGGCGGCCCGCGAGCTTGGTAGTAGGTGAAGGTTTGAAGGCCCGCTCCGCGGCTGAGGCTGACCGGCAAAGCCAGCCAGCTAGCCGAAACTGCGGTGGTGAGCGTTAAAACTGTCTGCGACAATAAGCTCACATGAGGCCGCCCAAACCCTGCAGAGCCGGAGCCTTGCCAGAAACAATACTTGCTGTTGCATGCCTGCAACATTTTGCATACCTACTTCCATGCTGCATACCTGCTTGCATACTGCATGCCTGCTTGCATGCTGCATGCCTGCTTGCATGATTCTTACTGGGACCAATTAAAACCGCTTTTGTTTATAATCAACTATATTATTAAGTGCTATTACATTTAAATAATTAATAAAATAAAATATTAGGTTAAACTAATCTGAAATTAGCTCCCGTTGCCTCAATCATGCCAGTGTAATAGTTATATTTCTAGGCGTTTGGTGTAATGATAATATGGTAATTAAAACAGTTGTATAATGAATGTTCGGAAACATAATACTTCGAACAAATGTTATTTCGGCTAAGTGTAACATCGGCGAAAAGTTTTTTGACTAAATGAAACGTCGGAGTAACGAAAAAAATCGAATTGATAATAGTTTAACTGATACAGTGGCAGACGTGACTTCGATGAAATAAAAAAAAAACGAAACGAAAATAGTTGAAACGTTTTAGGTGAAATGAAATTCGGTCAAATATTTTTCGGACTTATTACAGGTAGGACCTTCGGGAGGCGGTGTGGTATTTTCTCATCCGACAAACCAGTGTCTTGAAAAGAAAGTCGTGTTGCCAATACACGACAACAGCAACATATGGCTCTGAAAGTTGGTCGATCACAATGGGCTTCATAAGATGGCTTTAAGTCACTCAAAAGACAATGGAGAGGGCTATATATGAAGTTGCGTTGTGTGATCGAGTCAGAATAAAAATACCTACTCAATACTTAGCTCAAAACCACCTCACGGTGGAGGTGTGCCCCGCTTGGGCAGAGCAACGTCGTGTCCTCGTGGGGGCGATCGGCGGCGGTGATCTCTCGCGCCGGGCCTTGTTATAGGCCATGGTCCGGAGCGAGGAGGTGTGGTAGGCAGTCGCCTCCTTCTGCGAAGCAGTAATGCTAGCAAAGGAGGTGGCCGATCACCTGAGGCAACGGTCCTCAAGCCCCAACCGCCGCCGGGATTCCGATCCCGATTTCCCGCCACCGTAGGCGCGGGCTTGCGGACGGCGAGCAATGGGTAGCCCGCCGTCCGACTGTCCGGAACCGTCCGAACCGAGCCCAAGTCGTCGACGGCGCGTATTGTTCCACGCGCGCCTCAAGGAGATGTCAGCAAATCGTATGGGCCCAGTAGGGTCGAAGCCTACTGGGGCCATGGGTAGTGTGAAAACGAAACCCGGGGCCCTGGGACGAAGGCAACGAAGGAACAGGAGTGGGTTTTTAGTCAGTAAAAGTCTGACACTATCTCTCGCTCCGCCTAAGAGCGCGATTTGTCATTAGATGATTTTCCCACCTAAAAAAAAAAACTCAAAACCACCTATCCAACGATATAACACTTATAGCTATTGGAAGGTGGACCCAGATTCCACAGAAACCTTGGCATCATTCTTTACAAAGAGTTCTTATTTCTGTATTATTTGTCAAAGAGTTTTTTAGAATATCACCTTTAAATCATTGTTGGATTTTTCCAAAAGCACTATATTAATTAATATAGTTTAAAAAAAGTAATTTTGTTGAAGCCTTTGAGTGTTACGGTGAATATTTTATCATAAAAAAGTTCTTATACACAGGGCCCCCTTGGTCGAATTTGCTACAGGCCCCTCGCTGGCTAAATCCGGCACTGAACAAAAGCCGCTGTAATCAAACTGCCACGTACCATTACGTAGGCACACAAATAGAAGAAATTTTATTTCCCTACACAATCAAAATTCTTTGTTTCAAATTGCCTAATTAGTGCAAACGAAAACGTTATTCAAAAGTCGGAATGTGTGAACAAAGTTTTATTAAAAATCGCTGCTTTATGTGGAAGTAGGTACTTAGATAGGTATGTAGGTGGGTCGTACTGTACGTGAATGTTATCATATTTTTACGGGGTATACGTGAAAACGCGCGCTTTTTATTACGGGGAGTTTTATTACGTTTTCTAGATTAGGAGCGAGTCGGGCCGCGCTTGGGAGGTCACTCGAATGGAAATAGGAAATTCCTGAGATCGGCCAACGCGGGCTGGTGCTGGCCATGCCGGAATAATGCGGCAACGGTCCAATTTCGTCACGAACGCTATACAGGGTAAGGAATATTTAGTACTACGAAGAATGCAATATAAAGCCAAGCTTTGGGACAGACTAGGAAGTATATTTACCAATAAAATAAAAATAGGTATATTCTAACAAAATTCGGGGCGGGCTAAAGAAAAACAATCTGCGCTATGACGCGTGAAGGAATCGGCTCGTATTTATGGGAGAAGTTATTGTTTGAAACGTCTAAGTCGTAATTCCGGGACATAAACCAGCAAGGCTTCACTTTGGACCCTCCCCCTACTTCCCCCTGTTTTCCAACCCCCCCTATCGCGCGGGATGCTGTTTTTCCCGGGCGAAATGGCCCGTTTGAAATTGTTGTTTTATGGAAGTTTTTAGTAGTTGACTTTGCCCGGGAGAAAATATATAGAACGGCAATCTTTATGTCTAGCTATGCATACTTGTAGATTTATGATGTTATGACTATACAAGTGTAGGTAGGGAAGGCGTGTCAGAAGAAAACCGGCTAAACGGGTATCTACCAGGTACCATACTACAGGTTTTTATATCAATGCGTAAGTATTATTAAATAAAAAGAGCAGTTCGTAGCAATTCTAGCGCTGCTTCCCGCGCTATAGTCTGAAACTGAAAGTTAGATGATGATGATGCTTAGTGATCCCTTCAAAATAAAGGCAATTTATTTAATCATGCAAAATGTTTCCAAGTTTTCAAAATGTGAAAAGCAAAAAACAGGTACCCGTTTCTTAGAAATTAAGAACCTATCTACTCTGAGAACATAGGAAGAAGAAAACTACAAAAAAATAACAACAAAAACTTAAACCGAATATATCGACCGAAGATATCTTTAAGAAATATTGAACCCACGAACCGATAAAAACTCAAAATAACGACCTGTCACAAATAATATACAATGAAATTATCTCCACCATTTTTAAAGTTGGAACGCGCGGGCAATGCTCGATCGCGATTGGTCAGATCTTGACAGCTGGGTGAAATACGTCGGCGTGCCTGCCCCGGCGCAGCGGGTGACAACATGGTGGCACTAAAGTCCCCTAATGAAATTAAATTCCGTACGTTTTAGATTTGCTCGTAAATAATCCGAGTATCTAATCCACTGATTAATGAACACCAAGGAATTTTCTTAGAGTTTTTAATCTTGTTGAGTAGTCTTTTAAATCGATTAGCCGTAGTTGAGTATACGCGACTATAATATTTAAGCTCAAGACTTATCCGTATTTTATAGTAGGTACGATAAACTTTAGGAAGGTGTATTAAGTACATTTTATTAATAATATTAAAATAGGTTTGCGTAACTAACACCCACTTTCATAGCATGAACTTAACCTTATCAGAGATATGCGTTGTGGTTGACAACGCATATCTTTTTTTAATAAACAACAACGGTAGACAGTCACAAAGCATAACATCAATAAATCGAGCAGACGATCACTAGACACTTTTATGATACCAGATACAGCGTACAAATCACGACAATATATTTATTTAGACAACCCTATCGCTCCAGCACTCACGCGACGTAGTACCCTAAGACCCTAATGTCACAGATAGTAGACATCTTAGCACTTTAAAAGCATTTTAGATAAAACGCGTGTTGGATAGGCCTGTGGATTTAGTAACAACAAAATTACAAGTTTACGACTAACAATATCGTCTTATACACCACCACTCACGTCGCTTTAGGGTTGGAGGAATGGAAAATTTGATTTTCTGCACAATTTTTTTAAAGAGAAAAATTAAAAAAAGATAAACTTGCTTCCAGATTGAGGAAGGTAGTTCATTGGATAATGGTAGCTAAAAAATTGAATATTTTCATCATCATCGTCATCATTTCAGCCGGAAGACGTCCACTACTAGATATAGTGCCACCCCCAAGTATTCATTTGGATGATTTCCCACCTTAAAAAAAAACCCCAAGTATCGACTGGTCCTGAGCGCATTGGATCCCCGTGACCCTCACCAGGTCCACCTTGTAGAAGGCCTTTCAACTCTGCGTCTTCCGGCACGCGTTTGGCCCCATCGACCGTCTGTTCTGCGAGCAATGCCCACTGCCACGCGATTCTTCAGGTTATGTAGGTAACTTTGGGTCTCCTTTGGTTTGGTTTAATTTCATCACCATTTCTTTTTTCCAACCAATCTTGCTCTTAAAGCCACCAACCAATAACAGTTTACCCTGAAGCTGTGAAATTAATTTTTGTATACAAGAGCGATTTATTTCATCACCTTAACAAGATTATAGGGGAAAACTGAAATGATTGGCACTATACGGACAGTCTTTTGACTTTTAATTACCTGCAAAATTTACTTTGGTATTTTCCTGTTATTAGATATTTAGTTATCTTGCTAATCTATTGAATTTAATCAAAATAATAATGCCAAGAAAATGCTCGTGAGCTCACGTGCCTGCCAGCCCTAAGCTCACGGGGCACTAAAGAACTGGTTTAGTGTTCTCCTGATGATTTACTGGGTGCATTCCTGGAGTGCCATCGTCGTCGTGAGTCCGGGTATATGGCCGGTGTAAATGTACCAGATTAGCGGGAGACCAGCCACTATTGCTACTTAGTGTTCTAGATTGTGTTGATGGTTAATGAGTATGGCCTGGTTTCTGAATTAGGAACGTTAAGAACTTGTGTTACTCTATTTCAGTGAAGGTTAGTTCTCATTGGCACTACAGTTTGACTCAGGACTTTGAAAAGTTTTCAATTGGAAATTCTCAAATCAGAGATAGTAACAAAACATACATTGTTTTGTTACTGTGCCTGCAGTTTTTCAAAAAGTAGATAGTGTCGGGAAAAATAATGTTTTCCCTTTTAAGTATTTTCTTCGTGTTGGTATGTTAGAGAAAATGTCTTCACCACCTGGATTTAAGTACGATACGAGATGGATTTACAAAATATACGGCAGATTCATCTCTAAATTCGCAATGCATAACAAGCAAATATTTATAAACAGTTAAACATAAAGTGCTCCAATAATGTTCAGCAAAGTTTTGGCCCACCCATGTTTGAAAATAATAAAAAACGAGCCATATCACGTTGAGTGTAAGGCATAAATTAGTGATGAAAACGATACGTTCCCCAGGCTATCATAAAATACGAGTAATTTTAATAACAAAGGCTAAAACAAAATACATTAACGACTGCCTACAGTTGGGTTCATGAGACGATGCTACAGATTAAGGCGGTGATCTTAATGTGACTGGGTAATTTATGAAGCAACCGCATTAATTTACGCAGGGGTTCCTACGTGAGCAACCTGCCTTAGGTGCCTCCACGGGTATTCCATTTCCTTCAAACCAGTTTGCTTCACACTACCTCAGACTATACATTCTGTGAACCAATTTGCATAAGTAGGTAACATTCGCCTATTTTATACACACCAGCATCTCGTTAAATTCAGTTCGTCGGTTATATATTTTCTCAGTTTCCTCGATCTCTTATATGGCAGGTGCACAAATAATATTATTAATAGCGAACACCTTTCCATAAAGCATTCATATCTCAATCTTCGCGTCGTATCTGTCTTCATAAAACCTTATTTCAGCATGATTTCAATATTTTTCTTGCGACATATGCGTCCCGATTCCGTGGAACGGCATAGAGTTTACGATCCAATATTTTTATGCAAAGTGCGTCGCCAAATGTGCCACGTCGGTGCCGAAAAAATACACAGCCACGTCCTTTCGCACGTAAAAAAGGATGCGACAAAATAAATATACACGGAGCCACCCTTTTTGTCCATTAAACGAGCGAAGGTTTTTTTTCTGCTGCCTCCATAAAATGTGCCCCAATAAATATGTAAATCTACCGAGAAAAAACGCTGCCGAGTCGAAGCCGCCCGGTTTTGTGAGTTTCACTTTCGTCCGTTCAAGTTAATTGGTACAATTGCATTGAAAGAGCTCGAACGTCTCGAATGCCAACGACCTTTGTCACGACTGATCGTCTTTTATTTGCTCCACAATCTGACATCTGAAATGCAAATTAAGGTTTTTGTTGCAAGTCGTTCGTTGTTTATACGTCCGCTGCACGTAGTCGCGATGGTGGCCCTACGTATCTAGTGTCTGAGCGATAAAATCCCCGTTTATCTCCCCCAGCATTTCCTCTAACACCCCTTTCGAAACTAAGTCGTTAGCTAATACTTGAGTGACACATAAAGGCGACATTAACATCAAAATAAAGATAAAATTTTCTTGCCTGCTCACACGTGCCTATTGTTAATAGGTGCTTGTATATACGACGCAGTGAATCTTTAGTGTACTTATTGCTAAGTAAATGTACCTACAATCTAGCAACTTAGAATAGTTAATCAGTTCGTAGTGCTTTTTTTGGGATGGGTATAATCCTCAAATAACTTCACCCACTCTGGGTGGAGCGAGAGTGTCAGACACTTACAGACTAAAACCCA
The DNA here is from genome assembly GCA_905147345.3 of Mythimna impura. Lineage (NCBI taxonomy): Eukaryota > Metazoa > Arthropoda > Insecta > Lepidoptera > Noctuidae > Mythimna > Mythimna impura. The sequence continues at coordinate 17,938,083 of LR990351.1, forward strand.
CTTGTCTAGCACCGTGGTGACTGTTACTTAAGATACCAAGAAGGGAAGCACTTATATCCTGTCTACATATTACTTATTTAAGACACCTACCGCGAAACCATTGATTTATCGCAAGATGTACATATAACAAGAAAACCGGGTGGCTAGTCACTTAGGCAAACTATTCTAACTTTTAGATATATTCCCTATAAAAGATGATTTTATACCTGTGCTAGAGAAGTTTCTTAGAGGAAGCTATACAAATAAATGATGTAGTGCAGAGAGCCGAGTGCGCTAGAGGAGCTACATCGATCCGCCCGGGTCACCCTCGAGGGTCCGACGTCCGCTATGTGCCGAGTATACAAATAGATATATGACGTTTTGTTCCACGGTTTGTTTGTTCCGTAAGAATCTGGAGATAAAACCCTATATATAACCAACCTTGCCTTCGCCTTGTATAACGTAACTTTATTTGGAAAAATGGATCTAAGCAAGACTAATGTTGACGAATTTTTGATCGAATTAAAATCATTTGCAAATGAGCAGTTAGTAAAAATGTATCCGCTTATTTACCTTGACGTCGTGTTTTCATTTTGCTTGTTTTTCCACAAAAGATTTACAGTTCACGAAGACCAAAGAAAAAGGCAGATCGTAAAGATAATACCTGCTTAGACATTATTTACGACTCCGTATTCTTACATTACGCCAAAAAGCATTTTAAAAACCGCAAACGACCGATACGAGAAACATCGGAACGATACATTTTTCGTTAATGAATGGTATTGATCGGGCTTGGGGCTATAAGCGTATAATTTACGACAACATTCTCGGGTTCGCTTCGCGTGCTGCTACGAAGGTGTGTTATTTATACCCCCCTTTTTTATTTATGCCCCCTTTTTTCGCAGCTCGTAACGGCGGGCAATAAAGGGGACGTAATTTTAATTTCATGATTGGAAAGCTCGATTGGTCGGTTACGTGGCTTAATGAGTTTATGGCAGCAATGAGTGGAATATAACGGTCGACGGATTGAACGATTTCGGGTTTAAGGTCATTTGTAATGGTGGTTGTGGGCTAAGTTTAGGGTTGAGTGTTACGTCACATCGTTCGTGCGGTAATTGTTGATGTAACTTTTAGGGTAGGTTCTACATTGTTGTTTTTAAATATGTTAAGCCAGTGGCACAGCTACTTTTTTACTACTTCAAGTTTACTCTGACATGGGATAATTGGTATAAGTTGTTGCCGGAGTCTGTGTTTCCTGATAGCTACAACCTAAGGGTTTTTAAGTGAAGAGTGAATAGGTTACTTCTAAGCAAGCGTGCTCCATCGTCGGTCATATCATCGCTTACCATCAAGTGAGATAGTGGTCAAACGCGAGCCTATCAATAATATACCTAATATTGTAAATTCCTTTATCTGAAATGGATGTCATTTTCTTTTACAATGTCTTTATTGCTACGAAGTTGTAATATATTTATTTATTATCTATATTCTTTATTGTACACCACATAAAAACACAGGACAAACACTTATTAAAGCAAGTGTACAATGGGTAGTCTTATCGCACAAGGCAATTTTTTACAGACAACCTTTGGATGAACTGAACGAAAGAAGACAGATTTAGGGCTGTCTGTGTACAAACATCACAAATAATACCAATAGAACATAATAACACAAAATACGTATATACAATACTTATCAAATAATATAGATACTAATAAATAACAAATATATACATAATTAAGTGAGAACAAGAAAAATCACAAGTGAAAAATTCCTTTACCATTTTAGGTATTATAATAACATTTCGTTAGGTTGTATATATTTCTAACTTGCGTAAGCAGTAGGTAAATAGTTTTCCTACATAATTAATTAGATTCTAAACCTTATTTATTCTACAAAAAAACTTTTTACAAAAAAAATACAACCGACTTCAAATTAAAAAGAAACACTGAAAAGTGCAAAATAACTTTAATTTCGGAAGTCGGTGTTTCTATAATAGTTTTGTCTCTTCGTTATTTAACACCGACTTCCGAAATAAAAGTTATTTTGCACTTTTCAGTGTTTCTTTTTAATTTGAAGTCGGTTGTATTTTTTTTGTAAAAAGTTTTTTATTTTACACTTTTTAGTTATGGTACCACCACTAAAAAGTACCCCACCCCTCAGCCAAACATAAATACCTTATAGCCAGAGTGCATCTCATGACAATTCTAATAATCCCAAACACGGTTAGATTACATTAATTTATTACAGAGTTCCGGTGCCTAACTTCAGGCTTCACCATCAGATCAGGTCGATATATTCCCCCTCTACTTTCAGTCAGTCATCGACTACACGTATAAACAAAGCAATTTTACTTGTTACGACGGTTCTGCTGTGATCCTATGAGGAGTTCTGTTCCATATCTTCGAAGTTCATGATCAGATCATAACAATATTTCTATGGGACCAACTCGGAAGCATCACCTTTCAAACAAAAAATTTTTTTTCAAAATCGGTCCATAATTGACCGAGAAATCGGTGAACATACATAAAAAATAAAAATAAAAAACATACATTCAACCGAACATATAACCTCCTCCTTTTTGAAGTCGGTTAAAAACTATCTTACTGCACCAGACTAAAAAAAAAATCTTCAATAATCTTTAGCTATACATTTTCATAAAATATATTGTCCCAAGCCAAACACATGGCGCTGGTTGGCTCAAGTTTGTGTTCATTAATTTTTTCACCGCCGTACTTCACTAGATTAAGCGTGTCTTCATAAATAAAAACCACTTGAACGGTGGTGTGTCTGTAAGGCTACGATCACACGAAGCGAGTTTCTTTGCTTACTTTAATACAATAATTCGCTTCCTGCTTTAGAGAGTACGTACTCCCGCGTTTCAAGTGTTTTTTTCTCGTGGAATTTTCGGCATGGAAATATCGTCTATCCAACCTTGTTATGATTGCTAATTACACAATTTGCTGCTCTAGCTGATACATTATACCTATCATTGTACCTACATGTCTTGGTAGGATTCCGAACAGTAGGTATATGAGGGTATAGTTTTCTTTAAAAAAATCTGTTGAAGATCAAGATAAATATCGATTCACGATGGTTTTATTCGTTCCATTTTAGAACTTTAGAATGTCAATATGTAGATGACACTACTCTTGCCATGCTAAACTAAAACGCAAAAGCTGTAGTCGCGCTCACACAGCAAGTTTGCTCGTGCGTTTGCTGTCTTAGCAAGTATTCGCTTCATGTGAACGAGGCTTGCAACCTCGCGACGCCGTCAGACCCTCGCATTCCCACACCGTATTGGAAAAGATAAATCTTCGCCTCACCCCGCCTTCGGCTTCGGATCCATTAAGATGGACGCCTTTGTATCCCATGTCGGTATATAAAAGTCTATTCTGTATTTATTTTTTGTTGGAAACTTAATCAGACTGCTACCTAACGGAATCGAATCTTTTTAATAATTTGAGAGAATAATTATTTGTTTTTAACAATGCTTGATCATACATTAAAATAATAATATTAAAATATAGTACTTATACGTAGGAAAATATAATTATAAGGCATTTTAAATTGAATTGTATTTTTTTAAGTACCTAAAGGTATCGATAGAAATAGGTACACTTTTTTATTAGGCTTGGATAGACTTGAGACTGACCACATCCACTTGATAGAAAACGATCATATGGTCGACGATAAACCACGCTTACCCAGAACTAAAAACCCCCAGTCTGGGGCAATCAGGAAACACAGACTCCGACAGGGAATTCCACTTCGCAAAATGAGAATGTAAAAAGGTCAAGTAACGAAATCGATTTTTTATTTTATAGTTGCTCAAACGTATGTAAAGGGTGCTACCTACAACTGACACATAATTAAGTTTACAAAGTATACTTCTTACTTATTACACATACCCTTAAACTCACACTTTTATTAATAAAATGTGGTACTAAAATATGAACAGAAAGACCATTTTAAAGCGTAGCAAAAAGGCAGAAACATACTTGATTTATATGAAGCGTCTTTTGAGCGAGAATTATGCGCGCACTTATATTTTTTATCCCTTTTTATTATTTGCAACTTTGTTACATACCTACGGAGTCACTTAACGAAAATATGGCGTACTAAATCGCATAAAGAAAACAGTGTTTTCAGAAAAATAGTTGGGGATAAAAGGAAAGTTGTAAGGAGGTCGTAAAGTGAGGCATAAAGCTTTTGAATGGAAAGAATCTATCGCGAGTGAATTGTTAATAAAGATATAGAGCAGCGAAGTATTAAGGGACATTACCAAGGACATTAGTGACGTTTTACGAGCCAAATGATAGCCCAAGTGATGAATGCACCCGGAGATTCCACTGACGTGTCATCTTGTTGCAATTTAATATCAAAATTATGGCATCTCTCTAGCTATTGTGTGACGAAACTGTTCACAAATGACGTGTGATTTTTTTAATTCAATAATGATTCCGGTTTTTGATCAGGATTTCATTTAAACCTAAATACTTATAAATGGATAGGCGTCCCATCACCACCTACAATTTATTTTTTGTACTCGTTTGTTCCTATAATATTTTTTTATTAAGTTACCTATTATTTCGTATGTTAGTAATAATTACTACTTATACCATAATTAGTTACGTATTTTATAAGTATTATAGATATATTCATTAATAAATAATATTTAAAGTCCGAGAAAAAAAGCTATCATTTTCATGAAAACATAGGTCACCGTAATATGTTTTAGGTTCTTTCTAACATAATAATTTGATATAATAATATCAAGTTATTTAATTAAGTATAAATTGCTCAGCGCATTAAATACACTGCCCTGAGCAATGGATAGGTACCTAAGTACCTACCCAACCAACGTGAGGTAAACATAGGTACAAAGTTATCTATATGTAATATTAACTGCAAAGTTATTAATCCATTAATTAAAACTAATTCCTAATACGGGTATTCAACATCGTCATAAAATTACCACCGGCGTTTATAATAATAATCAATCTTAATTAACTTTTATTGCGTACCTACACACCTAAGTACTAAGTATATAAAATGTTAAATAAGTAACAGTATAAGTTTGTGTTGTAGATTCATATTTTTGTACGAGTATAACAATAATAAATATTGAAATCAAGATTCGATTTTTTTTTCTTGCGGAATGCATCCATTTTTTTATTTTAAGTGCATTTTTATTTGGATTTTGTTCACCCAATTATTCACCAGTCATGAAACACATATGTGTTTCATTGTATTGTAGGATTATCTGTATTGCGATTTTTAGCACTAAGCAAAGCAAAGATACGTTGATTACTACTCGCAGGTAGCGAGGTAACCAACGTATCTTTAGAAAATCTATGTTTAAAACTCGATTTTTGATTGAATTAATTCTTTAAACTTTGATTCGAATCGATTCAAAAATCGATCTTTAGGAGGAATTGCCATCCCTAATAGGTATCCAAATTAGGTGCAAAAAATCTGTAATTGATGGTTTCTGTAGTGGTGGAATTTTTATTTTTTTTGTTTTTTTACTAAAAATATTATTGGGGTTGGTTGGAATAACGATTTTACACAGTTTAAATTTAAAAAAACTTTTTACAAAAAAAATACAACCGATTTCAAAGTAAAAAAAAAAACACTGAAAAGTGCAAAATAACTTTAATTTCGGAAGTCGGTGTTTCTATAATAGTTTTGTCTCTTCGTTATTTAACACCGACTTCCGAAATTAAAGTTATTTTGCACTTTTTAGTTGTGGTTACCACCACTAAAAAGTACCCCCCAGCTAAACTTAAATACCTTATAGCCAGAGTGCATCTCATGACAATTCTAATAATCCCAAACACGGTTAGATTACATTAATTTATTACAGAGTTCCGGTGCCTAACTTCAGGCTTCATCATCAGATCAGTTCGATATATTCCTCCTCTACTTTCAGTCAGTCATCGACTACACGTATAAACAAAGCAATTTTACTTTTTACGACGGTTCTGCTGTGATCCTATGAGGAGTTCTGTTCCATATCTTCGAAGTTTATGATCAGATCATAACAATATTTCTATGGGACAAACTCGGAAACATAACCTTTCAATCAAAAAAAAAAAATTTAATCGGTCCACAATTGACCAAGAAATCGGTGAACATACATAAAAAAAAAAATACAAAACATACCTACATTCAACCGAACATATAACCTCCTCCTTTTTGAAGTCGGTTAAAAAAGTACCTACAGTTTTTTTTTTTTTTAAATAAGAAAAAGCCGACGAAAAATTCCACAATTGGGGGGTCCAGAAACATATACTGAATCCGTGGTATCCGTTTGTGCGTCGATGTCAAATACACCGTGTATATACGTTATATGTACAATATATTATGTATATTTAAAAATGATTCCACGGTACCTATCTCAAGCTGTGCCATAAATGTCTCGGTCAGGATAATATTTTACGACAGCTTATGCATCGAAGCGAGAGGCGGGCTGGCTCTTATCTCACACCAAACCTCCACATGTGGAATGACAGGCCAAATTTATCGACTTAAAAATATCCACCCAGATTAAAATGAGATACGTCGACGAAAATCCGACCCTACCCAGTACCACTTGATAAAATATTATTTTTAGTACAGTCTCACATAAAAACTACCATTTTAGGAGTTTTTTGTAAATTATGTGTATTAGATTTTCATCGGAGAACGACGTTTGGTTTCCTTTACATTTTTTTATGGGGGACATTAATAGCTATTGGAATACAAGATTAAGTAAAATACTCATAGAATAGAAAAGAAGTTAAATTTATATTTAACAGTATTATTACATTTGGTGGCACATGGAAGAATTGTGTCTCTCTAAAAAATTAGTTGGATGGAAAATTCTTCATGTTTTACTGTGCTATTGAGATACCAAACGTTTTAGCGCGCACTTGACAGGGTGAAATAACGTGGGTTATAGACACTTACTATTTCTTGTTTTTCTGAGTCATTCCAGTCGAAACCATGAAGAAACTAGGTAACACATTTGCTTTCATTTCAACAGTTCATCTTCATCAGATAGGGTATAATTATAGAAAACAAATTGTGCAGAAAAAAAGGAGGCCTTTGAAGTGTTATGGGAAAATAGTCCAGTTAAGTTACACTTTGTAGGTACATTAAAAATATACCATTTTAATGTCTATGTATGTAATGTCCATTTTATAATCTAATATGTATCCCAAATCTCAAATAATTAGAATCCAAAGTTTATAAAAAATATTAATGAAAACAATTATGCACCCTGTCGGGCACAGCAAAATTTAAAATATAAACACAAACAATGGAATGAGAGGAAGAGCGCATTAAATAATGTATAAAATTTTCAACCTTAACTACTTATATTTATCAAAAATATTTATACCTATATGTTTTTTTTTTGCAGATGAATAAGAACAAATTTTACAAGACTTGAACCAAGCAGAGAATTTCTCTACCTTGTTCAAGTAGTTTTTTTTATAAACAAGGCAAGACAAGGAAATAACATGACGAACAGAAAATGCCTGGAAGAACTACTGGTCCAGTACTGGTACAGTATAGGCTAGATATGTATAATAATATATTTTTGTTATATTCAACTGGCTTCTGCTTCACCCACGTGAAAATAGATTTCTCCATATAAACTTTGGACCCCGTTTCTTCTCTTTAGGCAGCAAATTTTAGAAAATCCTTTCTTATTCACTTAAAACATTATAAGAGGAACGATTGTACAAAATTTCAGTGTTGTACAAGGATTTGAGCTGGGCGTTAAAGGGTTAGTGAGTGAGTGAGTTAGGACTTAGATATATACTATATCTAAATCAAAGGCCAGTCATAACCTAACCTAACTATATTGTTTGAAACTGCTCCGTCACTCGTCACTCAAGGTGCATCGGACAATATCTATCTGGCAACATTCCTGAAATGAAACATTTTGCCTTAGCCGGGAGGCACACACCATGCCGTTGTTTTTTTAATGATTGTTACTGTTTGACTGTCGTCAAATAAATATTATTCCTTTCTTCTTCTTCTTCCTTTATTAATAGGTATAGTTTTCCATTCTATGCACCTACTAAAATAACTATTTAAATTTTTCCCTACTTCTAGGGCTAAGGGCTAGCTCCTTCCCAAAGAGCTGTACAAAACTACTTATTTGTATAAAACGGTTAAAATAACGCTATTCTAGTTCATTACTCATGTGTGTACCTACTTGTATTTTTATTACCATTAAAGCCTTCCGTATAAACTTCACATCTACACAGAGGTCTTTATTTCTCTAAAATTTGTGTGAAAACTGACACTGGCTTCAAACCACGAATTCACAGGTAAACTGGAAACACTATGTTAATCAAATATTATGTAATACATAATAATATACAGTTAGGTAAATTCTACAAGGTTTTGGTACGCGTTGAAGCGGATGTAGGTACCCTAATCGAGGTAGAACCGATATTGACGTGTATTTGAGCTTCCAATAATAATAATATGTTCAAACCAATCATGAAAAAGATGAAGTGCTGAACAGCGGCAGACAGATTGTGTGACAGTGTCTGAGAAAATAGCATTCTTTTTTCCTTTCAGAGAGGCAGATCAGAAGTCCAAACGGACAACCGATCACAAAATGTTTTGGGAACACATTCATTGTGCGTAGGTACACCTAAATAGTGGAATTCCCTAAGTCCGTGGTTTCATGACAGACAACAACCTGGGAGTTCTTTAAGTTAAGAGGGAATTTCATAGGTTAGGTTTAGTGCTAATGCGTGAACAAGGTTTAACGTTAACATCTTAAGATTAATCATAGCCAGAGAAACCTTGTATATATATACAGAGAGAAACTGCTAATAAGAGCTCATAATTGAATTAAATTCTACTCAGCATTTACGAGTATAGACGTTATTTTATTATTATTGAACCTTTGAAATTAATTAACTAACGGCAATATAAGAGTGAATTTCAACAACTATGATTTGTTACCTAATTTTGGTGGAAAAGTTTGTTTCTGGTTTTTTTAATAATCTAAGATGTTGATAAGCAAGAGATACGTATTCAGGTACATAAAATGTGAGAGAAATTTATTTATTCCTGAAAGCTTCTAATGTATTGTCGACACCAGAATTGCTACGACACCAAAATTGATATCTGACACCAAAATTAGAAATATTGACACCAGAATTTATTTCTGTCACCAAAATTAGAAAGTCTTGACACCAATTTTTTTTTACTGAACCAAATTATAAATAAAATAATAATAACAATCTTATTTATAGTGAATAAATGTTTTAATAAAAAAATAACATAATGAGATCAATAAAAAAAATAACAATCAACAAATACAACTTTCTTATTTTTCTGTCTTGATAATTCTACAGTTTTTAATTTAAATGAATTGCAATCACTTCCTCTAACCTCTATCATCATCATCATCATCATGATAATTTTTAATTTTATATAAATAATTTTTTAACATATTATGTTAACATATTTATGTAATGAGATCAATTTTAAAAATTATCAATCAACTAATAAACTTTCTTAATATTCTAAGTCTTGTCAATTTTTCAGTCTGTAAATTAAAAAATATTTAAATCATCTTCGCTATCATCACCATCATGATCATTTTTATAATTTTTATTAACTGTTTTATTTGCTTCCTTAATATCCTCCACTGTGCATTCATATTGTAATAGTATTTCACTATTGATATTATCAAAAAAAGAAACATTTGGAGTTGTTATTTGGTCATAGTCTGCCATACTAACCAAATCATGCGAAGGGCCGGTTAGTTGGAATTGGTTTGGTTTTTTCAAAATAAATGGCTTAGATGCTGGAAATCTATATATTTGTGGTGGCTGAACATCGGAACAGGCATTTGTTATTGACGATGACTGTCTCGAACTTGTAAGTGACACAACATCCCTTATTGTTTCGACTTCTTCCTGAACATTTGTCTCAGTTGGCAATTCATAAAAGCCCATATGCTTCCCATGGCAGCATCGAATTGTATCATAAAGACAGACTGGCTCAACACAAGATAACGAACGCATTGCCAAGCCGTTGGTAGAAGTCTTCGTCCAAACAATTTGGTGAACTTTCATTGATCCAGGGAAAGGTTTAAGATTTTTTGGCAAAAGCTCATCTTTGTCAATGACTTCATGTTCTTGAATAATTTCAATTTTAACCCCTGTGACGACTGTTTTCAATCTTTGGACAAGGTTGTCGATATCTATAATATCTTTTCCAAAGGCAACTAGCTGATCTGCTGATCTCTTGAGCACTCCGCCGACGCCATCAGGTGCACCTTTTCCGTGCCCACATTCACAGTAGTGCCATACAACACATGTCAAGTTAGGAAGATAGATTTTTAACTGAGATATTAGGTAGAAAACTTTTTTGTTTCTGTATTGTGCTGACGGAGAATCAGAAACAAAATGAATGGTACAAACTTCGGAAAGGATTTCTTTAACCTCACGCAAAATCGGCATTAAATGTGCCCATACCGAAGATGCATCATGTCGCAAAGATGTACTGGCAGTGCAAAATGACTGAGCTTTGGTTTCATTTCCTGAACGATAGTAAATTACTGAAGTGTGCAATGTAATTTGCGATCGGCTAGCGCCAAAATGGACGGATTGAACCTCAGAGCCATATTTCGTATTGTAATTTTCACTGAAGTCCATATGTATTAAACATTCGTTTTCAGCTAGTTGTTGTTTTACTTTTTTAATAGATTCGTATTGATTTTTTATATTACCACAATGCGCCATAAACGGTTTAATTTCTTTTTCAAAATGTTTAATTACTTCTAGACGTTTATCAATTTTCTGAACTTTCTTAATAATATTTGCAGACTTTTCTTCATTATTTTTTATATACATTTTAGTGCCTTTTTCCCAAATGTAATAGGAAATACTATTTGAGTTATCAAATTCATTATACTTAATAACTTTATGTTTACATTTGTCGCATCTACGTTGCAAACATTCAACTTTCGTCTGGTTACAAGTCAAACTACGAAGAATTTCTGAGGTGGAATTTTCATGAATAATCTTATTATTCTTTAAGGAAGAAATTAATAAATCCATATTGGCATGCGGTTTACATAAGCAAGTATCACGAGAGTTTAAGCTTGGTTGTAGGACCCAAAATGGTTTTAACCTGGTGAAAGTGACATAACTAATTGGTGGGTGTCCGGAGTCGAGGTATTTGCGATGGAGATTTTTGAGAGAGTCGGTTAGATACCTTTTTTGTTTTTTTAGTTTATGTCGCGTGATACAGTCTTGTTTGCCTGGACACTGTTTACTATTTTCGTCATCTTCATAAAATGACTTCACTAGATTACGTATTTTTCGTTTTTCAGGACTGATTTTTTTTTTAATGAAATTTGGGGTCAATTTATTTTTATGATTTGGGCTGATCTTTGTGATTTGTTGTAATCTATAAAGTCTTTTGCGATACATTTCCTTTTCTCTTTTAGTTTTTATAATAGTTTCCCTTAGCATCATAATTTCTGCGGATTTTCTTCTTTGGTATTGCCTTAGTTTATAATTAAGTTCTCTTCTTAGAACAAAGGAATTCGTTGACACATCGGATTTTGGACTATTGAGCGCAAAAGTAGAAACTGGCGAGTGTATGGTACTGACGCTGGGCGCGATTGGTGGCGAACATGGTGGATAAACTGGAGTGCTTGATTGTTCAATCCAAAGAGCCAGGGAGAGAGGTTCTCGCCTTGAACGAACCTCAACGGAGTTCGTTTCTGAAATACATTTAATGGGAATGTCCTCAGATGTTTTTTCTGGAAGTTGTTTTTGAGAACGTAGAATTCGCGAAGACTTTTGATGCATCTGCTGACTGAATGATTGTATCTGGGATGTAGTTAGCATAGGGCTTTCAGAGCGAGGCAATATTGATGGTGAGATCCTTTCATCATTGATACTCGTAGTTTCACATAATATCTGATTTGCTTGCTTAGTATTCCCTAGGATTGCCCTTTTTTTCCTTTCATAATAAGCTTTAAAATTAACCCGATTCCTTTTTTGTTGAACTCTGCGAGCACGCGGTGGCATTTCACTCAAAGGTACGATTTTCCCTTCAGCTTTTTTTTTGTGATATCTTTCTCTTTCTTTTCTTCGCAATTCCTCTAGTTTGACGGGATCATTCCTAATTCTTTCTTTTCTCTTCCTTTCTGCCATTCTTTTCCTCTCCAAGCACTCTGCATGTGTCAACTTTGAATTTTTTATCTTTGTCATGCTGGAAAACAAATAATACCTAAATTAATTTTTTATTGCTATTGAAAGCATTTTTCGTTCTAAGCGTATACAGTACACGAACGTTATACATTTTTTTGTTTCTTCGTCACTCTCAAGCTACTCGTAGGTATAATATACTGTACTTCCAAACCGAGTTATCTTATTTTGTTTTTTTTTTTATTTAGGTGGGAAAATCATCTAATAACATCCCGCACTCTTAGGCGGAGCGGGAGATAGTGTCAGACTTTTACTGGCTAAAAACCCACTCCTGTTCCTTCTTTGCCATTATTCCAGGGCCCCGGGGATCACTTTCGCATCACCCATGGCCCCAGTAGGCTTCAACCCTGCTGGGCTCCTGCGGGTGCTGACAACTCTTTGAGGCGCGCGTGGAACACTTCACGCCGTCGACGACTTGGGCTCGGTGTGGACGGTTTCCAGACGGTTAGATGGCGAGCTACCCATTGCTCGCCATCCGCCAGCCCGCGCCTACAGTGGCCGGAAATCGGAATCGGAATCTCATTACTGCTTTGCAGAAGGAGGCGACCACCTGCCACACCTCCTCGCTCCAGACTATGGCCTGTACCAAGGCCCAGTGCGAGAAATCGCTGCCGCCAAGCGACCCCACGAGGACACGGCGGTGCTCTGCCCAAGCGGGGCACACCTCTACCGTATGCTCCACCGTGTCCTCCGGGCGGTCCACACAATGGTAACACCCGGGCGTTTCTTCTGCACGAATCTGGTGGAGGAATCTCCCGAACTTACCGTATCCGGTGAGAACCTGCGTCATGCGGAAGGTAAGGACGCCGTGAGGTCTTTCCAGCCACTCCTCAAAGAGGGGGCTTACCGCCATAATTATGGCGTGCTCAGCACTGGGTTGCGACAGTCGCTATCGCCATTACACCATGAGATCCCGCCGGAACTCTGTCCGCCATGCCGCGACTTGGCGCAGCAGCGAAGTTTCGCCCCGACGTTGCATCTCAAATCCCACGGTGGCAGGCCAGGAAGAAGGCTCGCCGCTTCGCGGAAAACCGTGTCGTATCCCCTCACCATCCGGATGGCGATGACCCTCTGGCTTGCGTTCAGCTTGGCCACTGGTCGCTTTCGTAGTGACGCCACCCATACCGGCGCTCCATAAAGGGCCATGGACCAAACGATCTTATTATGATACGTTTTCGTTTGTCTTTTTTCTTTTAGTTACGTACCTCACGTAACTCTAAAATCTAATTTTGGTGTAACTAAGCAATTTTGGTGATTGGTAAAACACCACCAAAACCACCAAAATTGCACCACCAAAATTAGAATCTTGATGAATATGTTTATTTAAAAAAAAACTACTAAGAATGTACTATTTATATTTGTATAATTTTGAAAGCATACCTTAACCTTTTATTATAAATTTAAATTACAAGACCGACTTAGTCATAAAACGTTTTTAAAACATTACACCAAAATTGCAGGTTTTTTGTCCGATTACTACGAAAAGACTTACTTACGTTTTTGGCGGGAAATCGCAACGGGATGGCACACGTCTGTCACTGCTGCGCGTGAGCGCTTGACTAAACGATGTGAACGTTGGTAGCGTTGTCCATCTAGGTTTATTCTATACGAGTCACTTAATGATTAGATTACTCCCACCAAAATTTAAAATTTCGGGCGGACAGTCCTTTTCGATTTTCACTAGGATAAATTATTGCCCTAAATATAAAAATAAAACTGTCATTAGATAGAAAAAATAATACTGAATACAAATAAAATTAGTGATTTCTAGTAAACTAGTGTAGTTTCGTTTAAGCGGTGGTCATCCCCAAAAAAAACAGATTGTGGACGCGCCACCAAACTTAGAATTATGCTAAATAACTATTTTTTTTTTCCCCTACAAAAATGTTATCTATAAAATATTGACGGCCTGATCAAGATAAGTTCGCCTTGTTTCTTTAAACAAAATAACTTCGTTGTACGTTTACTTTAAGATATGATTTTCAGCCGCGCCGCCTAAACATTATGCTTGAGAAAATCACTCATAACAATTATAAGACAAATTGTGCTAAGACGATATTTATTATCATAGTTTAATTACTAACCTAATAGTAATTAAAATTATAATTTAATTGATATTATGTAATACATTATATTTATCGTCATTATCTTTTAGTTGCGTGTTATTTGATATTCTGTTCCCTAAGTCGGTTCAATCGTGGATCTCATATTTTTATCTAAAACAATTTGAAGCTAATCTATGGCTACGGGATTATTCGAAAGAGTTATCGCGGCCCTGTAATGTAAAGGGTAACTAATGGTATAGGGGTGGGTATATGTATGGAAATATTTTTTAATACACTTATTTAAAAACCCGCCCTACCGCTTTTAGGCACGCAATATACTCTTTTTCGCACTAGTGCGAAAAAGTGCTGGCACTCGTCCCCGCTACAATTACATTTATCATATCATCATATCATCGCTAAGCGACCCCCATGTGTCACACGTCAATCCCATTTATTTATTGCTTCCTATGTGTATTGAAAAACGCCGTTTAATATACGTAGAAATGCCATTTCGGACGCAATGACCAATTTTCTTCACTTGTATCAAAATGTACTATTTTGTTCCAAGAACCAGAATTTTTGGAGGAACTTTGAAAATCTAATATATAAAATTCTCGTGTCACGGTGTTCGAACTTGAACTCCTCCGAAACGGCTCGACCGATTCTCATGAAATTTTGTGAGCATATTGAGTAGGTCTGAGAATCGGCCAACATCTATTTTTTTTTTTTTTTATTTATATGGCAGAACAACGTTTGCCGGCTCAGCTAGTATAAATATAATAATTATATTTATTGATATTTATGTAATATTTTGACCACATTGTTTATAAATTGAACTAAAACTAAACTAATTCCTATTCTATAAGTGTTTCTTATGCTTGAAGGGGAAGGAATGTAAGGGTATTCCCTGAAACCATATACCGAATACCGTAAAAGAATTTTTATGATTAGATACAAAAATTCTTTTACTTTTAGAAAGCTACACCGTATTAAAAAAAATCACGGTGTCTGTACGACCAGAGTGAAGCCGTGAGAAAGCTAGCTGAACAAAATCATTAATTTGCTACAAACAGATACTTTTCCAAGTCTTTAACAAATCGTAGTGACATTGTAGTCAATCGTCCATTAGTTTAAAAGTAAACTGTGGGAATTAGGACATTGGTGTGGCGACAAACTTGTAGAGAACGTGGATGGAGGATTGTACTGTTGATAGACACTATCTATGAGCAAATAATTGAATTAATTATTGTAACCTAGGAATCTAAAACATTCAGGAATAGTTTTAGTAGCGATCTTCACACGGGTGGTAGTTGTTTTTTTAATTTTCGGTTTTTGTCTACTATAATATGCATTTATTATACATTTCACTGATTTTTGACTGGCCTGTTGGTCTAGTGGTTAGTGGCCCTGACTGCTATGCCGGAGGTCGTGGGTTCGATTCCAACCCAGGACAAATGTTTGTGTGATGAGCACGATCATTTGTTCTGTGTCTGGGTGTAATTTATCTATATATGTATGTATTTAGAAATATATAAGTATGTTTATCAGTTGTCTAGTACCCATAACACAAGCTCTGCTTAGCTTGGGACTAGACGGCGTTGTGTGACAGTTGTGGAATACAATATTATTATTTTTAACCCTCCTCATGGATCACTCTGTCCATTGGTGAAAACTGCATGAAAATCCGTTTAGGAGTTTTAAAATTTATCGCGTTCATACAGACAGTGGAGGACTTTATTTTATTTATGTAAGGATACTTTCTTTATTTGATGCAAGAATACGTCAAATCACTAAATAGGAAGAATAATTTTTTTATTAGTAATTTGGGTCCCACTGCTGGGTAATTAATGGGTTCCCGAATCTTTCTGTCTCATTCTGACGTCGCCGACGAATAAGTATTTTATAAGATAAATACTCGTACCTATTACCAAAATAATAAGTACCTACTTACCTAGATACCTAAGTGAATCTAAGTAAAATTTCAGCTCTTAAATTATGATTATAACTTAATTTTCTAATAAGGGTGTATGGTGTGCACTGTTCCATTTAAATTTTGTTTATATATAAAAATATAGTTTGTAATGGAATCTGAACTTTGAAATTTACGTTATAGAGTTGTGTAAGTATATAATTATACCAACTTCGATACATATGCATCTGATTGTAAGCTCTACATTGGGTAGAACCGTGGGACTGTGTCACACACTACTCCGTCATAGGTACACGACAAAGCACTTAACTATCCACCGAGTGCGTCCTCCATTGCCATTGGACGTGACAGTGTGACAGATTAATGTATTCTACCCGAAATAGCATAAGAAAGCTGCATTTGGCCACAAGACATATGTATGTCCGTCTTTTTCTACAAGGTGCAGCTTTTTTTCTTCGCTTAACTTTCTGTGCTTACTTCTTATCTCCATATTTTTTAACCGACTTCAAAAAGGAGGAGGTTCTATGTTCGGCTGAATGCATGTTTTTTTATTTTATTTTTTTATGTATGTTCACCGATTTCTCGGTCAATTGTGGACCGATTTTGAAAATATTTTTTTTGATTGAAAGGTTATGCTTCCGAGTTGGTCCCATGGAAATATTGTTATGATCTGATCATGAACTTCAAAGATATGGAACAGAACTCCTCATAGGATCACAGCAGAGCTGTCGTACCAAGTGAAATTGCTTTAAATATACGTGTAGTCTATGACTGACTGAAAGAATAGGGGGAATATATCGAACTGATATCTGATGATGAAGCCTGAAGTAGGCACCGGAACTCTGTAATAAATTAATTTAATCTAACCGTATTTGGTATTATTAGAATTGTCATGAGATGCACTCTGGCTATAAGGTATTTAAGTATGGCTGAGGGGTACTTTTTAGTGGTGGTGCCATAACTAAAAAGTGTAAAATAAAAAACTTAAAAAAAAAAAAATACAACCGACTTTAATGTAAAAAAAAACACTGTAAAGTGAAAAATAACTTTAATTTCGGAAGTCGGTGTTAAATAACGAAGAGACAAAACTAATATAGAAACACCGACTTCCGAAATTAAAGTTATTTTTCACTTTACAGTGTTTTTTTTTACATTGAAGTCGGTTGTATTTTTTTTTGAAAAAAGTTTTTTTGGCCTAAATGGATCAATGTTTTTTAACGCAAGCGCTTTTCAAGCTAGAAAATATTATAAAGGTATACTTGTTTCTACCAGCGGCTGCACCCGCATGAAATAATAAATATTATATGCCTATGTCACTTAGTGATGAAGTAGCATTTTAGTGTTGTAAGAATTTTTAAAATCGAGTTTAATCATTAGATACAAACAAAAATACAAAAGTACTTTACTCTTTATAATTTAGTATAGATATATTTTCCAGCCTAACTTTAATAAATTATTTGATTTACATAAAAAGTGTCCGATACTAGAAACTACTCCTGTAACTTGGGTGTATTCACAATCGTGTAAACTCACATACACAAGACACACAGATCTGGAACAACTAGCTGTAGGCCAGGACCGCTAGAATATAAGTCGATGGACCCGAAACCACTAGCTGTAGGCCAGGACCGCGAGAATATAAGTCGATGGACCTGGAACAACTAGCTGTAGGCCAGGACCGCTAGAATATAAGCCGATGGATCTGGAGCAACTAGCTGTAGGCCAGGACCGCTAGAATATAAGTCGATGGATCTGGAGCAACTAGCTGTAGGCCAGGACCGCTAGAATATAAGCCGATGGATCTGGAACAACTAGCTGTAGGCCAGGGCCGCTATAATATAAGTCGATGGATCTGGAGCAACTAGCTGTAGGCCAGGACCGCTAGAATATAAGTCGATGTATCTGGAGCAACTAGCTGTAGGCCAGGACCGCTAGAATATAAGTCGATGGATCTGGAGCAACTAGCTGTAGGCCAGGGCCGCTAGAATATAAGTCGATGGATCTGGAGCAACTAGCTGTAGGCCAGGACCGTTAGAATATAAGTCGATGGATCTGGAGCAACTAGCTGTAGGCCAGGACCGCTAGAATATAAGTCGATGGATCTGGAGCAACTAGGTGTAGGCCAGGGCCGCTAGAATATAAGTCGATGGACCCGAAACCACTAGCTGTAGGCCAGGACCGCGAGAATATAAGTCGATGGATCTGGAGCAACTAGCTGTAGGCCAGGACCGTTAGAATATAAGTCGATGGATCTGGAGCAACTAGCTGTAGGCCAGGACCGCTAGAATATAAGCCGATGGATTTGGAACAACTAGCTGTAGGCCAGGGCCGCTAGAATATAAGTCGATGGATGTGGAGCAACTAGCTGTAGGCCAGGACCGCTAGAATATAAGTCGATGGATCTGGAGCAACTAGCTGTAGGCCAGGACCGCTAGAATATAAGTCGATGGATCTGGAGCAACTAGCTGTAGGCCAGGGCCGCTAGAATATAAGTCGATGGATCTGGAGCAACTAGCTGTAGGCCAGGACCGCTAGAATATAAGTCGATGGATCTGGAGCAACTAGCTGTAGGCCAGGACCGCTAGAATATAAGCCGATGGATCTGGAACAACTAGCTGTAGGCCAGGGCCGCTAGAATATAAGTCGATGGATGTGGAGCAACTAGCTGTAGGCCAGGACCGCTAGAATGTAAGTCGATGGATCTGGAGCAACTAGCTGTAGGCCAGGACCGCTAGAATATAAGTCGATGGATCTGGAGCAACTAGCTGTAGGCCAGGGCCGCTAGAATATAAGTCGATGGATCTGGAGCAACTAGCTGTAGGCCAGGACCGCTAGAATATAAGTCGATGGATCTGGAGCAACTAGCTGTAGGCCAGGACCGCTAGAATATAGGTCGATGGACCTGGAACAACTAGCTGTAGGCCAGGACCGCTAGAATATAAGTCGATGGACCTAGAACAACTATCTACAGGTCATACAAATATTGGTTTCGTGCGGGAATCGAATTTATTTATTACAGCTTATAAAAAGAAAATGATTTAAAACAAAAACAATCATAGACGACAGCTAGCCAATTACAAGTGTATAGTTTCAGGTCAGACCTAAAATTGAGAATGTAACTTAAATATGAAACATGAAAACTATCCCAAGGGAACATACTCACAAGATACCAAGCATCCTATGTGATATTCAGGACTTATTCTACTAGTGTGCCAATCTTCATCCAAATCTATTCATACATTTGAGCGTGAAGGAGTAACCAACACACACACATACATACCAATAAGCTTTCGCCTTTACAATATTAGTGTGTTTGTTCGTAGCAGTCCCAACATGAAAACTGTTTTGATTTCAATAGTTTTCAGGTAGAAATCTGGATTTCATAAATGTCAGTAGTTGACATAGATGGAGAGGGAACGAAAGGTCAAAGAAAAGAGAGCGAATGTGACTTAGAGTGACGAATATATAAGAATATTATAGTCGTTGATAGGAGTTAATGGAAGAAGAAAACGCCGATTATAAGTAACAAAGGACCAATTTACGATGATGAGGAGTTAAGATAATCGTATAAAGAAAGTCGTTTTAATTAATTCTAATAATTCTATGCGGATCAGGGTGTAAAGTCCCGCAAACCTCCATTGAAAAGGGAGAATCCTCCGACCAGACGGGTGTTGTGTCTGGTTCGGAACTGCTCGATAGTTGATTTAGGACGGTTGTATATGTTCCAACCACACTGAGAACTCTGATATCATTATGCAAGATAGTTCTTATGTGGCAAAATTGATGTCACTACAACCGCATTAAGAAAGTAGTATTTTATTTTTTTATGACTTGGGAAATCATAAAATGACTTCTTCTAGGATGGAGCGAGAGGGCGTGACAGAGTTTTACTAACTAAAACCCACCTATGTTCCTTCATTTACCATTTGCGTTCTAGGGCCACGGTAATTCTTTCAAACGTTCCCGCAGCCCAGTCGAATTAAGAAAGTCTTTACGTCTTACCTTAAACAATATTCAATTTAATCAAAACACTTGAAACCAGTCGCACTAGTGAAACCCGCCATTTTGCTGCCAACATTTTCCATTTTGTTCTGTGTGTGTAGAAACCAAACACATGTTAGAACGGAATTCTTGAAGTAAACACATCTTATGATGAACTGTAACAGATAATAAACAGTAGTTTTAATTAAGGAACAGTGGAAGTAAAGGAAAATAACGCGTTGGTTCATTAGGGTTCCGTATTTTTGAGACCATAATAATCTAATCAAATTACCAGCGGCTTTTAAAAGTATAAAAATAGAAACTATGTCATCCAGTGATAAATTAGTATTCTATTGTTAGTCCCTAGGGAGATAATGCAATATGGGCGATCCCTAGGGAATAATGAGATATGAATTTGGAACATCAAAAACCGTCTACATTAATCGAATTAAAATTACGTGCATCTAACAAGTTTATTCAAAATTCAAACTGGCCACTAACAAAAAAAAAAAAACAATAAACGTGGTTACTGATGAGTCACTGAAAAAAAAGTAATGATAGAGCAGGAGCGTTATATAAAATTGAAACTATAGAATCTTAGAGTAGTGAATTTTGTTTGTTTCAAATCTCAAAACATGTTGAGTGATAGTTAAGGTTAACTTGTAAATAATATTTAATTATATTTCTCTAATACATGATTTGTTTTACTAAATTGGCTTTTAATTATTTCACAGATGGTGTAAAAAGTAGAGTATCCAACACGGGGATAAAGCTGTCTGTCTTGGGCGGCTTGAATTCCTCATTACACTCAGGTTTCTTTATTAACTGCCTCGCAACGCTCGGGAGTTAATTGTGTAAATCCCTCACTAACATTCGGGATTAAAATTAGCAACCTTCGTTTCGTTCGGAATTCAACATGCCGCCCGCGACTTAAAAGCATTGCTTTATCCCCTAGTCACATAATCTACTATTTTTATATCGGTCCATTAGTATGATTATATTCAGTACAAACCAAAATACAAACATTTCTTATTTACCTGTCATATTAATAAAGATTTCACAGATAGAAATAAGATTGTATTTTGAATTTTTGAAGACTGTAATTTTACATATTAGCTACTAGAAGAATACAGAAATAAATTAAATGACGTCAGCTATTTTAAATATAGCTTGTTGGTCACTACTGGCTTAAAGAAGGTAAAAACGGGGCAGAACAGGGAAAGATAACAGACATTGACGCTTATACATTTAACCAAATATGAGGGGAAAAGGAAAACTTACAACAAAACATCACTAACACGATTCAACACACTCACAACTTAAATATTTTGTTAATTTCAACGTATAACAGTGTCTAGCCTCGGTTGTGTTTCAAATTAGACTAACAGACGGCTTCGGACCCGCCGCCCGAGTTATATGAGCCTCCAATAAACACAACCGCATCTATTATTCGTATTGGACCAGACCGACAGCTGACATTGAATTTTAAAACAAGCTTTATGGCCCAACTTGCGCCTATCCCTTGACCTAATTCCTCACTGCTTATAAAAAACGGTAATTTTTAATTAGGCTTAATTAACTCGCGTTTTTCTATAAAAGCATACCGCCTAATCATAAACAGCGTCGGGTCATGACATCTTGAGTAGGAGGTCTTTGTTGAAAGAGACTCTTTTAGTCGCATAGTGCAAACAATTACCGTCAATTCACTTTTCACACTTTGTCATTGTAAGCTTCACAACGTCGCCGGCGCACAAAAAATGTGAACAATCACCAAATATTTAATATCAAATATCGACCCTAAAGTCTCATATACACAAAACATTAGGACGTGGTGCGTTAAGCCGGCTCAAAGTGATGTAACAGAACGTGCAAACATGCTGTGTGTATCCGACTTATTAACAGATCTTCACTGCATACTGACACCGCTCCAGAACGACACAACTGCAGAATTCAAATGTTTTTAGTATTCAACCTTATGATGAAACTAATAAAGTTATTTTTATAATCAAAGTATTTTTTAAATTGCATTCAGATCATCCGGCCAGCGTTTATTGCACCCAAAGGCGATTCGTCCCGAGTTAACGTTTGACTAATTTGTGAAGTTATAGAGGCATCATAAAAAGAGAGTGACAGGAATAACGGTCTATCAGCTGATTGGTGTTAATATGTGTTACTGGTAGTCTCGTCGAAAGGGAATTAAAAGTATTTGATTAGGAGCTACCGAATTGACGTGTTAATAGACTTTGATTGGGTGGAGATGTTTGAGAGACTGTAATTGGTTAGGAAGTAGAAACCATGGTGATTTCTGATGTATCTTTCTCTGGATTAGATTAAGCATTTGTTTCGCAAGTCATCTGGTTGCTCAGTAGAGAAGTTACACAAAAAAAAAGGCATATAAGAAAAACCACCTTACCTTTGTTAAAACTGTACCATATTTCTTGAAACAACCGGCTCTTCTAAAAACACTTTTTCACTCACTTTTACTTTCAATAGATACCATCTTGAAATAGACACTGTTATAATTTCGATATGTGACGTGTAATGCACAAGAAACCGAAACATCAACTGGCCACAGCCGGCTGTATTCACCTTGAACCTTGTTTTCACTTTTCTCGTACAAATAAACGCGTGTTTTATTGTTTGGTCCAGTGTTATGCAAATCGTTATTGGCAGTAGCTAGATGATAAAAGGGTTTCCAAAAAACTTGAAAGTGAAAGCCAACTGGGGGCATTTTGTGGACTAGTCACGCTTCCTCCGCGCTATTGTTCACATAAATATTTACGTTACAGTATGCAAAACAAGTTTTTAGGACTACGGCTACCGAATTGTCTTTGTTATTTGAAACAACAACCCTTTTGGCAGTTTTCGGCGAGCTTTGTTTGTTGGGCTCTATTGACAAGGATGTTCTGTTTGTTGCCTTTGCCGTATCGGGTGCTAAACGTAAAATAATAATATGTTTGACTTTGAATTTGGAACTGAGTGTTTTTAAAATAGACGTTGAAGTTTTACTTTCTACTGAAATGCGGTTTAGAGACACGGTTTCCGACTAAAAAAGAGTTAATTTTTCTCGTCAATCGTCTATCGAGTTTGATTTCTAATGGCAGCGATGCAGATTATTGTAGGACAATAAAAAATTGCTAACTCCTCAGATGATTTACAAGTCAAACTACCACTATTAAGTATTACAAGCGCTAAAAGTAATGTGTAGGTCAAAATTAATTGAGATCTAGCTGATGGCGTAAAGTTGTAGATTTAACAAGATTGTGAGAATATTGCTTGGGGCATAAATAAATAAAAATGTTTTATGGTGTTAGAATAATAATGAAGCTCGTTTGCTAAATAGCCATCCGTATTATTATCATAATCCTTTGTAATAAATTAGTGAAGATCAGACATTGATTTAATAGGTATATTATTAAAATTAAGAATACCTTATTAATATATTCTCAAGCATACAACTTAAAAAAATCGATTAAAAGACTGTAAGAATTAAGATTATCATTTTCTGGTTATTTAAATCCGTAAGATAAAAGTAACGTACGCTTGTAATCTGTCGATATGTATGTTAACCTATTTATAATTTAAAAACCCCTTAATTTTCTTAAATCTTCGTTTTATTGGGCTAAGTTTTAGTTTACATACACATAATATCTATCAAAGTAGTACCAATAGCTTAGTAAAGAATGGAACTCGCTCTTCTGCTGGTACAGGCAAGGCATACGGTCTCTGGTCATACAGTTTCGCCTCGTCGTCTATATCGCGTAAGTAAATCGAAGGACTGGAACAATTTGCCTGCAGCGGTCTTTCCATCAGATTGTAATTTAGGCGTCTTCAAGGTTAGAGTGAATATACTCTTAATAAACTAGTGAACTTCACCATCAACGATTGCATCATTGCTTACCATCAGTTAGGATCGCGGTCAAGCATTAGTTTATATCAATAAAAAAAAAATACTTAGTGCAAATGCCAAATTATGGTAATGTTAGTCCATTTATTAACATATCATAATTTTGCATTTGCGCTCAGTATTTTTTTTTAGTCGTTGAATATATTGAATTCTAACCAAAGAAGTTCTGAAGCTAAGATTATCATAAGCTTGTATATCCTATAGGTATTGTTGTAGAGTGCGGTAGCCAACCGGTATTAAACTTTACGACAGGGATGCGAGACGTCATAAAACTCGAGATAAATCCAATCGGGGACCCAAGAAAAACAATCCACTTCGTTCCGAAATTACTTCAGATAGGGACCGCCTCGCGATTCTGCGTTACCGTTAATATTAAAAAGTTTGACATTGCCTACGTCTTTTTGGTTTCCTATTTCTCCAGTTTTAGTCTTTTGGGACACAGTTATAGGCGTGTAATTTTTGTGTCTTGAATTGGCTTTAAAGGAACCAAACGTTGTTTTGGTTTCACCGGGCTTCCGAATCAGAATCAGAATAATTTATTTGTAAACATAGGTTAGATTACAACAGAGTGTGAGGTGATAAAGATAGGTAGATCTTTTACGTTTTGCTTGAACCTTACATGATCATTCTTATATTATTCCCATTGCTGGGACTCAAGCTCTAGGAGGAGGAATGAGCCGTAATCCACTACGCGAGCTCTTTGTAGGTACGTATGTTTTACTAGCATGCTTCTTCACGGACGTTACGAAGACCATGCCGGAAAATAACGTTCTTTGTGCGAAATGGTGAGCTTTTTCCCCTTACAATTTTGATTACGGTATTATTTTTGTATTATAGATAGGTTCGCGTTTGACCACTATCTCACCTGATGGTAGAAGTAACCTATTCACTCTTGACTAAAGGACCCCTAGGTTATAGCTATCAAGAAACACAGACTCCGGCAAATAATGCCAATCCAATTAGCTGTATGCACAATAAATGTGTCCCCAAAAAGTTTTGTACATATGGGTGGGATGTCCCCCATATATCGGTAAATATGCCTATTTTAGAAATTATCATCAACTCGGAATCATAATCCTTTTCATATCTACCTTTTCAAGAGAAAGCTTTTGTACTTACCTAAGTTGCATTTGCAAGCAAAAGTTGCCAAACCGCATCCTTCCATCAAGATTGAAAGCATGCAGGCTCCTACAGCTCATCGATACGGGTTCGGCTATCTTTGTGTACCTACATCAGTCTACCTACGTATGGTAGGTGCAAGTACATTATAAAGTCAGCTGTGAGGCTGAGGTGCGACGTCTGAACGGCAATTAGCGGCGCACTTTGCAAACAGCCACACAATCCTTACTAAGATCCTATGTACGGACAGCAGAAAAGTTGTACGCGTAATTTGTATTATGGTTAGAAAACCGTATATTTCAAGTCGGTTTGTGTTTGACTGAAAATGGGTGAATTTGAAAACATCAAGGTCAATGCATAAATTGGTCTGAATGAAGAAGCATAGGTACACAATTAAGCAGCAGTTTTAGCTCTGTGCAATTTTTTATCATGTTTTGTTTTTATAATACTCTAATACTCAATAGAGAGGGCCATGCTCATTCTTGCAGGATCGAATCAGGAATGAAGATATCCGCAGGGGAACTGAGGTTACTGAAATAGCCTGAAGAATTGTCGTACTTAAGTGTACCCTACCCGGATACATTGCTCGCAGAACACATGGTCAAAGGGACCTAAAGGTTCTGGATTGACGACCGCGTACCAAAAGACGCATCGGTGGAAGGCAAACCACAAGGTGGACTTGGTGAGATTCACGGGAATACGAGATGCGAGACGCACAGGACCGGTCGTTGCGGCAAAACTTGGGAGAAGCCTATGTCCAACAGTGGACGTCTTGCGGCTGAAATGATGATGACGATGAATTTCTTGGGAGTAATTCAGCAAGATTTTGACTTTGGCCTTCATAAACCAGTCATGTTATAACATCTAACGATGGCAGGTACAGCCAAACTTATTAGGTTAGTTAAAATAAGAGAACAAGCTCATTGCAATACAACAAAACATTTTATTTTTGAAGTTGACCTTCTTTATGATGTCAGGAGTCATTAACCTTATCCGGTTTGACTTGTATCAATTTTGTTTATTCGAGCAATTAGTCATTTCTTATACACGTGATTTTTTTAGTCAGTCCCTTTTGATCTCAATTATTGTGATTGATTGGTCTCAATTATTTTGCCAACAAAATGAAACCAGTAGAGATCTCGAAGTGGTATTAAATTGTGCGTCTTTTTCTCTGGTTTCTATTGTAGGTCATATCTCTGTTTCTGTACTTCTTTGTTTTGAAATAATTTTGTTGATTCCAAATATAATAAACTTATGTAGAGTTTAGGTACTTATTCGTATAAATTTGTTTATGGTTAAAGTTTCCACAACCAAAAAGTTTGGTATAATTAGATTTAGTTTCTTTCTTTCTACTCTTTTATTTTCATTCTTTTGTCCATTCTTTAAAATATGATGTGGAGGTAACCTATTTGTGCCTTGTGTATGTAGTTTTGTCAAAATGTTTGGTTCTTAAAGTTTTTCAATTTAGTTTTTCTATACCTTTATTTTGAAAATGTTATCCATCCAAAATATAATAAAATGAGGTGGAGTTTATCGATGTGCGTATTTCTTTATCAACTTACCTTTACTTAAAGGTTTTTGGCTGAAGTTTTCACCACCTAGAAGTGTGGGCTTTTGACTCTATCCAATGCATTATAATTCAATTAAGCCGTTATGTCCCACAGCTGGGCAAAAGCCTGCTTCTCCCTAATCTACATACGTTTGTTTTCAACCATCGTGCCATGCTTTTTATTTACATTTTTTTTTAAATACAGTTTTAAAAGGACCTATTATACAAGCTCATAAGAGTAATAGACATAAACGAGCAGATATAAATAAGGAGTTGTTTCAACATTTTTGATTTACCATCGAAAATATTGGTGAAAAACTGAAGTTCTATGTCTGTCTGTATGTCCGCGGGCTAAGTTACTTTGTGTCGAGTCAATACGCCGAGGAATGTGGCACGCGTTCGCCTCACCGAGGCACGCCGCACGCATGCCCACAAATACAATCTGTTCAAATATTGCAAGGCTGCCTCGCAGGATTCGTTACGACGCCTCGGTAATAAAACCATTTATAATGGTGGAGGTGACGGTGAAATTGTTTAAGAGCAATGAGGAGCTTTAAGTCTAACAAAGCTACACATAAAATTCTTAGTTATGATCACACATATCTATTTGTAAGGATTTCAATAGGTTCCCATAGGTTCAAGCTTGTTGTACAAGCCACTTTCTCTCTCTTGTAGTAGGTATGTAATCATTCTACTCAATCAAGACTTTAACTAGTCCCTAACTAAGTAAGTTAGGGACTAATATGATTAAGATTAGCTTCTCTTAGATTAAATCAGTACAATATCTGATAAACAGACAATAAAACAAAGTCCCCACTGCATCTGTCCGTATGAAAGCGATAAACTCAAAAATTACTAAATGGATTAACATGTAATTCTTAAATTAAAAAGAAAGAAAGATTTTCCAAGATTGAACCTCTTTGGATGAAACGGTGGTTCAAAGTTTGTATAAAGAAACCTATATTCACGCGGATGAAGCCGCTAGCAAAAGCTAGTCCATGCATATTATAGTAGATTGAGAAAAGCCGAGAATTTCAAAGATTTCTAACACCCGTGCGAAGCTGGGATGGGTCGTATATAAACTTCTATGTTCAAGCTAGGCAGGTATAGTTATGAATGTTCTATTCTCAATTATAATCAGTCTTATAATTTTCCCACTGATTGGACTCAGGCCTCCTCTTTAGGAGGTGGAATGGGATAAGCATAATTAGTCTTATAATTTTCCCACTGATTGGACTCAGGCCTCCTATTTAGGAGGTGGAATGGGCTGTAATCCATCACTCGGATCCAGTGCGAATTGGTGGATGTCACATGTCTTTGAATTTTTGGTTCTAGGACACATTATCAATTATTATTCGTAGATATACCTAGAATATAAGCTGATAGAAGTAATACAAAAAACTCTGCCTTCAACTACAAGTCAACTTGATAACTTGTTTTGTTTTGAATTCTCTACTCAAACAATAATAAATGAATAAAAAAAAGCATTTATTTCAGGCAACCAATAGCACCCATTCAACAATCACAAAATAGAATACACACACATAAGGAAATACATTACACTATAGGACATAGCCAGCAACATGTCTGCTACAACAATGTCCGATATGAGGGCAATCTTCGCCAGAACAGTATTGGAGCTGCCCCGCATCCTGCGCACCAAGGACGCGCACCGCTTGCGCATGGTGGTGTGAAAACAGTCGGAATAATGAGTAATTATTATGTAAATATCGTAAACAATTTTTGCATTCTGTAGTAGGCGTATAATTTAATATACAACGATAATTATTTTGACGCAATAAAACTCGCTGCTCGGGATTTATTAGTTCCGTTGAGTAATTTGGGTACGAAGGGCTTTCACATAGGTATGTTACCTACGTAAACTAATTATAAATATAATTAATTTAGGTATTAGTTACTTAAATAGCTGGTTTCTTGCTTTTGTTTTGTAGCTAGGCTGTAATTCATCTGCGGGTTATTCCAAAGAATTACCGTAGCCCGCAAAGGGTAATTGAAGGAACACTGTGGCTTTAAGCCTGTATAAGTCTGACACTCTTGCTCCACCCAGACTAAGAAATCATTTACTAGCTTCAGCCAGCGGCCTCGCCTGCGTTAAAAAGTATCCTATGTTCTTTTCCAATACATGGTCTATCCAGGTGCCAAATGTCATCTTAATACATTCAGCCGTTTGAGCGTGAAGGACTAACAAACATACACACACATACATACAGACTTTTGCCTTTATAATATTAGTGTGATAATGTCACTGGCAGTCACGGGTTTCAATAAAACCCTGAAAGAATTTTCTTACCAGAACTTTCACTGAATCGAAAGACTTCAAATGACCCCCAAAAGTTCCACCAACTTCAATAATCATTAATTTAAATCGTAAAACCAATGCTAGTTTTATGAAAGGTTAAAAATGTGGGTTCGTGTGGTCGCGGGTTTATTAGCAGCACTTTATAAAACAAACAGTATTGCCTGCTTACTACAAAGCCCGTAGTGGCACCGTATTATGGACCACTAAAGCAATTTTGTTACCTTGCAACACATCTATAAAATAATTAAGCGAACGGGGGCTTCATCATTAGAGCATTATAACAAAAGTTCATAATTAAAAGTTTATAAACACCATCTAAGAAGGCTCGCCGACTACGATAAGCATCTTATTTTAATTTGAACCTCAATTACACATCATAAAAAAGTGCATAATGTTACCAAAACCAAAAAAAAATGGTCTCATTTTTCAGTTCCGTTTTCGCTGATCGTCGGAACAATTGAATTTATTTCACAGCCATGTAATTTGTCACAAGCCTATTTCGTTGTGTTATGAATGACATTTACAAGCCTCTTTGGCGATTTCACTTTAAGTGACACGAAGTTCTCTTGAGGAAAATCACATGGTTTCGGCGTGCGTGTTCATAAATATCGTCGCTATGTCGTGGGTTCGATTCCGACTTTGTCGGTATACTGCGGTGCGGCTAGGACGCAATCAGGGCCGTGAGGAAAGAACATGTCAGAGCATAATTTAGCATTATATTAGGTTCCTATTCTAATATAGTTAGCTACGTTCGTTAACAACTGTTATGTCGAAGTAAAGGGTGACTGTAGCTGTGCGTGGTTTTGGTGGAACGGAGGTGTTTGACCTGCACTTGAGATTGGAAATGTCCAAAGTTTTTACAATAAGTACAAGTCGGTATTTTTGTAAGGTAAAAACATGTTATTAAAATAACAGTTGCCAATTTTGTTTCTAACGACCAAATTAAAATATTAATTATTTTATACCATATTAAGATTTATAAAAAAATATAAAATTAAAAAAAAGATAAGGGTTATTATAAAATTAATTAATTTTTATTACAATTTATTATAATCAAAAATTATTTTAGGATAAGATAAGAATAAAGTTTACTGGGAGAAAATCATTATTGAGTTAAACTCGCCTTACAACATAAAACTACAATTGTCTAATTACTGTGTAACTACTTACTACTACATTAAGTTTTTTGTCTACAATAAAGAATTATGAATAAAACCTACCTATTTTAAAAACAGTTGAAACCGATTCAGTGGAGCCGATTCTGAACATACTTACTTCTTTCAGAATATGAGTTTATTGTGTTACACGTTCTATATGACCGGATAAAAGCATTTTTACTGCTACCACTAACCGACTTTTTCAGACTATTTGAATGGCCTTTAAAATCACGAAAAAGGGAATAAAACAATAATTTTACCGGTTTGATTGAGTGCATGAATAAAGACCCAGTAACCCATATCCATTAGGTGTTGCTACAGCCCAGTACTTGCGATGGTACTTGAATGGTGTGACTCTCAATGTTATGCATTAGTTATACCTGCCATAAACTTTGATGGTTTATATACTGGCGTACGTAGATGGTATGTTGGTATGTTTGAGCTCACTATTTGTAAATGGCATTGCCAACACGTTGGCTACATCAACTGGATTGCCTCTCACACATGAGGAAAAGGGGGTATCCTCTTGATTACCTATCTACTGCTTTTTATCTCTTTTTTTTTTGGTGGTGCGGCCCTCTCGTTCCACCAAAAAAAAAGATGAAGAGGTGAGTGTCAGATTTTTATTGACTAAGGCTTATTGTGTTTCTTCAGCCCTTTGCGTTCTAAGGGTATGGTAACTCTTTCGAACAATCCCTCAGCCCTACTTTTTACTTCTTCCCAAGATTTTTGATTAGCTATTTCAGTATCAAGAAGAAGACTATTCTTTTAAGCTTGAATCGATCTCGTAGAGCTCTTTTAGTGGGTAGGTGGTTAAGAACGTAATTTATTTATTTTATTATTTATGTACACACAAATATACAGAAGAAGATAGATATCTTAATATAAAATTTTGTACAAAGGTACTGCTTATTTCAAAAATATTTTTTTTCCAGCAGACCTGCGAAAGGAAATGTAGACAATAGTGTGTAGAAATAAGAAAAGAAAAGTTTGTAAAATCTTAATCTTCCATTTAATTATTTTCTTTTTTGTCGCCGGTACAGGGACATCTTTTAGTTTTAAGGCGAAATAACCAGGGTAACCGACAATTGAAATTTTCCTATCTTTTTGCATTTTTCAGTGTCACGATTAGCGGGCGTGAAACGTATTTACGAGTATTTTCGAAATTATAACCATTAAAATCGTCAATACATACCTCAGTTCGTCTTAATGTATAATGACTTTTCATCAATTTCACGAACTATCCAACCATCCCTCCTGTCAAGACAGAAGGTAGGAAGAGTCCAAGGAAATAATAAAATACGTCTCGTTACAAAAAAAAAAAAACAAACTCACCGAGCCGTCTAAAACCAAAAAACCGTTTTATTAGCATACCCAAATATTTACTATTTAAATAAAAACCGAGATAAAAATCGCGGTGCTATTACGGAACGCTAAAGGTAAACTATGGCTCCCTTAAATTTTATTGTTTTATGGCGTATAAAATTAATTAGAATAATTACGAGAGCGCTAAGTGTATGGTGAAGCACATATTTATATAACGGCACTGTTTTAGTAAGGAAGCAGAACTGATTTTATTGTTTTCATTTCACTGAGTTATGTTAAGGCTAACGCTTACAGACGGCATTTTTTACAGTAGGTGCCTACGGCCGAAAATGTTGACCACTCCGAACTTCGAACAATTAAATGCGCAGTAATTCTTTTTCAATACACTTAGTCGAAAATCCGCTTGTATTCCTACCGCTTTTAGGCACGCAATTTACTGCTTTTCGCTCTAGTGTGGAAAAGTGCAGCTCTCGCTGGGCGCTAAGGAACCCGCAAGAGTCGCGCGTGAAAAACGTCGTTTGATACACGTGGAAAGTCACTGCAGTACTTGGCTCTATAACATCCTCGCCTACTTTTCGGGCAAATTCCGCCTCAGTCACAATGACAGACTTCTCCACTTTTATCAAAATGTACCTACTTACTGAATGCGAATGAGTATTGCCTAACTTCAGAGTGGCCAACATATTTTGGCCATAGGTACTGTACTCAGCATGAGCTTTGAAGAATGCAATGAAAAAAGAAGCAAGCAATGGTTTTCCCTAATCCCATCAAATATCTACCAATCATTTTTCAGTTAGTGTTCACAATTTAATTGTGCTATTGTATTTAACCGACTGCGCATGAAGGAGGGTTATATTTTTTTGTTTTTTATATTTATTTTTCTGTGTCTTGTATCAAAAAAATCTATAATATCTTTAATTCCTCGGTAAAAAAGACAACTTATCCCTCTCAACTCAAATCTTGAATTCATGATTTTCTTTTCTGTATTTCTTTTTATTCTAACTGGATTCCTACATGATACCCCACACCCTCGTGTAGAGTTCATTCTCTGCTTTAATGTCGCTGTAAGGATTTCGAAAAATCCGGTCTTAATGGTGGCTTTGGGTCATAAAAGGAATGGAGCTACTTCAAAGTTCTGTAGCTGTATCTGCCGATCTAGGATAAATGCTGGCTTTACGATGATATGTCAATTACGTTCAAGTTTTATTACTAACAGAAACTTAAATGCATCAATTTGATACAAAATTAAAGTTTCCATCAACTTAACTTTGAATTGATTCATGAAATCTGAAAGCTTTAATTTTCTTTTCAGCAATAAAAACGAAAAACATTGAAAATTAATTTCGCCATCTACCCGAAAATGCAACACAGCCATTCAAAAATCATTCGACATCGAATCCAAAATTCTCCATGACGAAAAAGAAAGGGGACTAAAGGGTCGATAATTTTCCCGGGGTCCGATTACCTAATGTATAAGAGGATAAGGCAAGGGATGTATCGGCGCGCGTCGAGCGACCGGAGCGAGCAAGCGAGCGGAGCGACAAGCCCCGCCCGCCCAGCACGCCACGCCACTGCCAGCCACTACGTCGCTCACCGCCGCCGCGACCGGCCGCTCCTACGGCCTCCCGCGCATAAATAGTGCACATAATTCAGTAAAAGTGATGATACAAGTTTATCGACTATAAATCTGTGCAGTGCTGTGATCGCGTGTCACAGGTAAGTGATAATTGCTCAGTCGTTGCCGCACTGTTTGTGAAGCAAACACGCGCCCGTGTGAATCGCGTTCGGACAACAAACCGTCGGGAACCCTTTGGGTGTCGCGCTGTTTTGTTAGTCTGTGACAATTCGACACTTTTCGTTGAATGCTGGAGGACCGTTAAGAATTTCTGGTTATGAGTAAACCCCTGTTTTGTTTGATGTTCTGTCTTCTAAGACGTGACGTATGAAGTCGTCACGCTATATCAGACTTGCTACTGACTCTCTTAGTGTAATTAAGAAGAGCTTCACGGGGCAATTTGTTTAATGACTCTACAATTAACTTGTGAATTATTTTATCGTGTGATTTGAATTATGTCTAGTCAATTATTAGTTTGTTTTATGGATATATACACTTCACAGCTTCTGTTTTTTTATAATACAAAGGTAATGAGTTAATTTAGAATTGACTACGCTTTATTACTAATCGAACAACTATTTTATAATTTTCTACAATACTAATATGAGGGAGAAGAGCTTTTGCTTTTGAATACTACCTTTATTATATTTTTTACAACGCGTTATCTATGTATACTTATCACCGTATAAATAACTTTGAAGTCACGAGAAAACTACACAAACCGGCAAAATATTAACTACAAATAGATTCACATTTGTATTTATTTATGTATAATATAATAACCTCAAATTCAAGCGAGTGTTAGTTCAAAGTCTAATTGCCGTCGCATTTAAAAATACTCGGAAAATACTTAGACATAAGTATGATAAAAAGTACATACTTATACCTAGTTATAAATTTTAAATACCTAACGTTTTTTTCGACCAATGTTGTTTTAAATGACTGGCTTATATGGTAACTAAGTAATTGCTGTTATGTTTGAGTTGAATATCTAGTAATTATAAAATTTTCCATCTCTTCTGATACTTACACTTAATCTCATGTTTATAAAAATTAGTAAATACCTACTTTGAGCCATAGCTTTTCCGCTTTGGTTACCTAATGAAGAAAAATAAATACATAAAAAATACGTAATATGATGAATGTCATCATTTCAACCGAAAGACGTCCACTGTTGGGCATAGCCTCCCTAAGTGTCGCCACAACGGCCATTCCTGTGCATCTCGCATACATCAGTTTCCCGCGACCCTCACCGGGTCATTGTTCTACCTTGTAGGAGGCCTGCCAAATCTGCATCTTGTGGTGTCTTCAAGGCTAGAGTGAATAGGCTCTTAATAAACTAGTGCGCCTCACCATCAATGATTGCATCACTGTTTACCATCAGGTGGGATCGCATTCAAGCACTGATTTATATCAAATAAAAAAAAAATCTTCCAGTATGCGATCACCACCCCAGAACCTTTCGGCTCCATCAATCATCTGTTCTGCTAGAAAGATTACCTGTCCACTGCCACTTAAATTCGGTGATTCTTCAGGCTATTTCAGCAACTTTGCTACTCCTGTGAATACGTTAATTATTGATTCGATCACGAAAGGAAACTCCGAGCATAGCCCTTTCTATTGCCCTTTGTAGAGCTTAATTTTTGTTTCTTTATTGTAGAAAAAGATTAAAAAGAAAATACGTTGTTTTTATATTCTTTTTATCTTTTTAATTAAATAAATTGTAAATTAATAGATTAATAATATATAACAAGAAGCCCTTGAGAATATTTATATTGAATCATTCTCACGTCGATGCCGTGAAGTTAATTTGCGCAGATATTATATTATCATAAAACGTCTGATATAGATAATTTATTGCGTAATTACAAAACCGAGACATGTAAATTATCAAGCCATTGTAAGATTAGATAATTCCTTATTGAATTTGTCAGCCTTTAAGTGATCCATTGTTTATTGTTGAAATATAAAACTATGTTCAGCGGCGGTCGTAGGCACCTAATGGTACAGCGGCTGTGATTTTGATCTGGGTTCTAAGTTTGATTCTTGCTATGTAGGTACACAATTTTGCGTCCACTGGGTTTTGTTTAACTGCAATATAATACCGAATTTTTTAATGTAGGTTTAAAAAGATAATAGATGAAATAATAATAAAAACCACTTTTCTCATGACATATCTTTCCAAGCTTCTTCTATTTTAATATAATCTAACTAGTTGCTGCCAGCGGCTTTGCCCGCATGTAAGTAAGTTTCTCCATACAAACTTTGGACCCCCGTTTCATCCCCTTAGGGGGTGAATTTTGGAAAATCCTCTCTTAGTGCTCGCCTACGTCATAAAAGGAAGCCCTGTGCAAAATTTCACATTCCTAGTCCCAGTAGTTTCAGCTGTGCGTTGATATGTCAGTCAGTCAGTTTCTCCTTTTATATATATAGATAATATATATATATATAAATAAACATATAGGTACTTATATATTTCTTTCCTCATTAGTCCACATTTTGGAAATAATATCTACGCTGTACGCTCACAAATTGTTTGTTTACTATCTATGCGAAGACACTGCCTCCTAAGATACAGGATCTTCTTAGTTTATGAGAAATTTATTTATTATGAGAATTTGAATACCCCGAGTATTCAAATTAAATTGACTGTTGTATTTTTAGTACTTTACATTTGATGTCAAATATGTACTTGATAATAAATATTATTATTATTAATAATTTAGTAATTTCCTAAGCATCACAAAGGTCCTGTACGAATATGACAAATGATCTCCCTAAGTTTGCAAGAGAACCTCGTGTAGATGCATTGTGCACACAAGAATACATAGGCACCTACACAAATAAATAGCCATATTACCGTACCGTACGAGTAAGTTTGTTTATCGTGTCCATACAATGTTTATAATAGACTTCTCTCTATTGTAAAATAGAAAGTCTACACTATGTCTACCTACCTACCAATTACAATCTGCACTTAAGATATACTATCGATTAACAGCAGTTTCTTTAAGATCTTACTTCCTTATATGGAGGTTGTTCCTAGTGCGTTTATCGTTGGCTGTACTTGCTTATTAAACGTTTATATGTTCTTTACGAAAGCTCGTCATTAAACTTGCCAGTTTTGATCGATAGACTAAGCAACGATTGATTCAGAAATCTGTTTGATCATTTTCGCAATTACTTATTGTGAAATAAACAATCATCTACCACATATTGGGTGACTTTTTGCCAGATGAAAACTACACTACGGATGGTGCGGGTGACAGCTGCTGTCGGATTTATAATTATAATGTAGGTAGCTACTTATCCTTTTCTCTCATCTTAAAGATGCATCTTTTCGTCCTGCTGTCATCCTACCCCATGCTATGTAAAAAATACCTTAGTTTTAATATAACGTATTTTAGTTCTCTTTGAAAAACCTTCCATGATAATGTTTGATATAGTTAGATACCTACACTTAAATATAGGTACATTTAAGTCTTTTCATCTCGGGAGTCGTATGCCGATTCCCGGTCACTGTAGGTGTGGGCTTCCGTACGGCGAACAATAGGTAGCTCGCCGTCCCATAAGGACCAGGGGTTTTACCATGACGTGTTAAAAAGGCGTGCGATCTATACGCCCTATATAGCTCCATCCCTTTAACAGTTCAATTTAGGTCGTAAAATGGATCCTGTTAAGAGCTGGTGGTAGGGTCTCAAGTTCGGGTCGACGGCTCGTTGTGCTTCCCGTGCACCTCAAACAAATGTCATCATAATTGATGAGGATCACCAGGGCGGATGCCTGCTAGAGCTGCGGAGGTATTTGATAGAGTCACTGTGACCCTGATATGCAAAGGGCAACAGAACGGACACGCGTGGATTTTAGTCAGTAAAAATCTGACACTCCCTCATGCTCTACTCAGAACGGGAGAAGTTATTGGATGATTTCCCACCTCAATTTTTTTTTCTCCACTTGTATCATTTTGATAGAAGTAGAGAAAGTTTGTCAGTGTGACCCAGGCGGCATTCGCCCGAGCTGTAGGTGGGGGAGGGTGTTATGCTAGGGCTGCAGTGACAAATTCTCACGTGTATCAAACGACGTTTTTCAGCTACGGGGCGACTCGTCGAAAATTGTGTCTGGGGCGAGCAACTTATTAAAAACAGTAAATTGCGTACCTAAAAGCAGTTGGGATAGTGGCGGGTTTTGTAAGTGTATGAAAAAGCCTTTTCACCTTTAATGCAGCAACTATTTCACCATTAACATTGTGTACATGACCGTACCTAAATATTTACCAATAAGGCTATAATGGGTATAATGTTACACTGCTTAACCAAAACTACAAATTACTTTATGACGCTAGAATAGTTGACTATTCAAGTATTCAAACGACTTTAAAATGGGCACTTATGCGTTTACAGCTTTTCTGCAATAAATACTTTCTGCGCCTAAAAGTTTGAGGTCATTGTGATTGCTTTTCCCTTGCACGACCTCTGCAAAAAAGCTCATGACTTGTTTAAAAATGGCTGTCGTTGTTTACTGTTATTTTCAGCAAGTATTATTTTTATTTTTAAATAGAACTTGCCATAAAAAATGGCTGTCGTAGTTTACTACACACAACAACAACAACATATTTTCTTTCTTTTCTTTTCTTTCTTACTGTTATTTTCAGCAAATTTTTATTTTTATTTTTAAATACACCTTGCCCCCACACTAAGAATTAGGTACTCTTGTATCGTGTGTGGGTTCAAAAACATTTTAACTCACATATACAAGACGCCCGGACCTAGAAAAACTATATAAAAGCTAAACAAATATTTGTTTTGTGAGCTAATCAAACCTACGACATGCAGCGTGGTTGTCAATCGCTCAACCACTACTCGAATTTTATTCTTATAAGTTGGATATTTTATCCAGCACGACGTCGAAACCCGCTACCGTTACCAGTTTGCCTGCTGCGATCTTCCCGTCCAACTATAATTTAGGTGTCTTCAAGGCTAGAGTGAATAGGCCTTCAATAAACTAGTGCGCCTCACCATCAATGATTGCATCACTGCTTACCATCAGGTGTGATCGCAGTCAAGCACTGGTTTATACCGATAAAAAAAAAACCGTCAGAAACTCATCCCGAAGCACTTTCGTCGCATTATAGGAGTAAATGCGAGTTTGTTAACTTAAAAAATAATATATTTATGTTAGTATAAGCCTAGGATAATATATCTGATGTTTGACTGCCGTTGGCCTCGTGGTCGCAAGCGCGACTGCTCTAAGCATGGGGCCCTGGGTTCAATTCCCGAGTCGGGCAAAAAGTGTTATTGGGTTTTTCCATTAGAAATTACTCTGTAGTAGCCCGAAGTTTAGAAATTGATGGTGGACACCTCCGTGCCTCGGAAAGTACGTATAACCGTAGGTCGTGCGCCTGGTCTCTCTGCTGTCCCATTGGACTATGAGATTAAAGGAACAGAGAGTGCACCGGAGTTTGCGCACACCTTTGAGCTCCTGCGCACTTAGCTAATCTTTGTTGAGATTGGCCACTGTGATCGAAAGTCGGGAGCTACAAAGTAAACGGACGTCATAAAGTAAGCGTTATAGTGGGATAATCTAATCAAGTGTATGTTGGGATTCTTCCATGTTTTCTACTGCGACCGCAAACCAATTGTTTACTAAAAATAAATCCTACCACATTTTCTATGAAAGGTTTTCCTTATTAAGGGTTTACCTATTTAATATTCCATTAATTATCATTATTACTTGTCTGTATTGTTCTATTGTAGCCCAAAGGCCTCCCTCTATTCCTTCTGACAATCACGGTTTTACAAATCTAAAGGAAGATATTATACAGGTTGCCCCGGTATCTTCTTCGAGGTCTGCCGCGGCTCTGGGTCGCTGTATAAGGCACCATTCCTGTGTTTCACGGACCCATAGCTCATTAGGCATGAGGCAGACATATTCTGCCCAGTCCCATTTAAGTTGGGCAGCCTTTTGAGCCACATCATTTGCATTTTGGAGCGCAGCAGTGTAGTGTTTTGTAGTACGTGAATTTAACACATAATTATAGTTAGAAGGCTGCTGTACTCCATAGCACGTGGTTAGGTATAGTCCATTTGAATCTGTATTTACCTACGTGAATTAAGTAGATATGCTCTTAAGTTAGTATAAGACACGTAGAGAAATAAATTATTTCCTATCCATCC
Organism: Mythimna impura; assembly: GCA_905147345.3. NCBI lineage: Eukaryota > Metazoa > Arthropoda > Insecta > Lepidoptera > Noctuidae > Mythimna > Mythimna impura. Next base: position 17,977,429 of record LR990351.1, read on the forward strand.
ATCACGCGCGATTCGCTAAATGAATGACTACAGCCGTAAACTCATAATGGTATCATGTCGATTCACCCACGTGCTTTAAACACACGGAACTAACAACATACACTTACACAACCTTATACCATTAAAAATAGGGTTCAAATTCGTTTGAAAATGTTCGTTGAAGATGAAAAAATGTTAGTAGATCGAGAGACATGTAGTTTATTACACTTTATGCCGTTCGACATAAAACTAGACACCCAAGTAGTGGATTAGAGAACAAGAAATCATGGCATTGCGCAACATTGACGTTGTAAAGTCGTTTAGAACGCGGAGGTCAATATTTAACCGTCCACTTGAGTAGCTTTTATGATTTGTTGTTATTGTTAGAGTTTTACATCTGAATGGGGCTTAAAAGGGTTATCATTTTAATTCTAAGGGCTTTTTATTTGTTTGATATATTTAGAAATATACGGGATCTGTTCATCATCATCATTATGCACAGTTACTGTTGCCAGGCGTCTGGATAAAGCTGGATACGGCAGGCTTTTTGGTTGCGTGTCCAGCCAAATTAGGCGGAGTACGGCCTGTCCGACTTTTGTTAGGCTTTTGAAATTTGGTTATTTTTTTTAGAATTGTCATGTGTTCTGCTTTATCTTGTATCACTAGCGCAAACGGAGTAGACTATCGATATGTAAGTAAATTTTATTGTTGTTTTATTATAATTTAAAAAGATATTATGGCCGATTATAAAAAGGTCGTCTTTGACTTTTAAAAAAATTGTTGGCCTTTTTACTCAAATGTCCTGCTAAACTTTTTGAACACCGGGCCACTCTATGCACAGCACTAGGTAGATACTTCTATCTTTTGTTGTGCCAATCCGTAATTTCTGTGTTGTCTTGTCACCTTGTGTTTCCTGATTGTCCTTTATCCAGATTCTACCTGCAATGGCAACAATATCGTGTGCCCATCTCGCTACCAGATGACCAACATTGAATTCCTTCTACCAGTCCTTGGACGCCTACTCGGTCACTAGCATACTCCATCTGTCGTCACAAAGCCTTGTCATGTGTCCTGCTCAATTCCACTGGTTTTCCGATATCCCAGACGTTTGTAAGTCTAGCATCTGCTCAGTTCAGTTAAATACTATCTAGTGTTTGATTAGTAAGTAGTTCCATATACAATGATTTATGTTACGGCACTTTAACAATTAAGTTATCTACTTTCCTGTTATTAGATTTATAGAAATCAGTGTTATAAAACCGATTAAGTTTCACGTTCATAATGAAAATTGATGGATCTATCTAGTCTACAAAGGAGGTAATTGAAAAGTGTTTAATAAATTTATTATTATTTCCTTTATTTTACTCTAAACATATTAGTTACATTTTTAAATATTTCAAAAATTAAAAACAAACCATTTAAAAATATAAAAAACAGTATCCCACCGGTATCGGGAACAGGGTCTAAGCTACCGTCAGGTCAGGGCTCCAGACAAAGGAACCTCCTAACTATACGAGCCGTGTCCAGGAGTACCATTTTCTGAATCAAGCCCTTGATCCAGCCGCCTAACGCGAGCCTCCTAAGGTGTTGGTCGAGGCTTGGCTATTATGCCATTGGCTATTATCATTATTATAATTATAATATCGCTAATATTAACCTTTTTAGCACATGTGTGAGTGGCACACAAAATTTGTTTTTTACATGCACCTTGTTGTACAAGTTGCTTGTAAAAAATAAATTTTGTGTTACAGAGGATATCCAAGGTGTTACAATGCTTTTTATTCACGATTAAGGTTTTATTTTTTTTCCTGTATGCCAAATAAATATATTTCTTTCTTTAGGTATAATTTGGGTATATAAGTTATACCTACGTGGGTACAAGTAATACTCGTACCAGACAGAAGAACAATAAAATATCGCAACCGTCGTATCTACGATACCGTTCGATTTAAAACGATTTAATGGTATGTTTTATTTAATCAAGAGAAGTAATAAACTCCACTAGGTAATTACAATCGAGTAGTGAGTGTAAATTTGTGGTGGCACGATGTTATTTGAAGAAAAGAATCGCCATTTAAACTAGTGGAACGGTGGGCTCTAATCAATATCCAATCAGTGTTTCGTAGTAAAGTTAACTAAGCGAGAAATTAACTGCGTCCGTAAGGGAACTGTCTACCTGTATCGTGGTGCCTACTACCTACTTATATAGCTCGCTGTATGTAGCTACGTCATAGCAGAGTTATGCAATGTTGAGTAGGAAAGATGACTCTTGTGTCAGAAGGTGACGTGTTTATGTCCAGTCGAAGTTTGTCAGTCTTAAATCACCATCCGTTTAACTTTTTTAAGATTAAGCATCAAATTCTACCGCTCTGGGTAGAGCGAGAGAGAGAGTGTCAGATTTTAACTGCTTTCGTAAAGGAAGTGTCTACCTGTATCATGGTGCCTACTACCTATCTACTTATGTAGCTCGCTGTATGTAGCTACGTCATAGCAGAGTTATGCAATGTTGAGTAGGAAAGATGGCTTTTGTGTCAGAAGGTGACGTGTTTATGTCCATTCGATGTTTGTCAGTATTAAATCATTACGTACCCGTTCTATTTTTTAAATTAAATAATCAAATAATGTCTTCCGCTCTGGGTAGAGCGAGAGGGAGTGTCTAGCTTAGTAAAATACACCTGTGTTAAGCTGTTGATCCCCGCACGAACGCCGGCTTTCGGGCGCCATTGTCTTACTATTGTGTCTCTAATTACACTACTCAACGAGTTAAAATAAAGTCCTTAAATTACTATCCGTAGGTGGATAAATCTGACTGTATGACTGATTTTCATATATTTTTTATAATGTACCCAATAATGATAATAGAATCAAACGTTGAAGTATTTAAAGACTTTTGATTTGATTATTATTATACTATTACTAACACCCATTGTACCACGGCTGGGCAGCGGCTTTCCTCCATTCCTTTCAAATTCTTCTTTCCAATTCTTATGGAACAAATCCAGGTTGTCCCGCCATCTTTTTTCAAATTCTTCTTTCCGATTCTTAAGGAACATATCTTTTTATTCTTAGTGTTGTCTCTTTTAACCCAAAGGTTGACTGGTAGAGAATGCCTTGTTGCATTAAGTCCGCCTATGTACCACTACTGTACATGAAGTTTAAATAAATAAATAAATAAACATATATCCAGGTTGTCCCGTCATTTTCTTTCAAATTCTTCTTTCCAATTCTTAAGGAACACAACCAGGTTGTCCAGCCATCTTCTTTCTAAAATATTTTTTCCAATTCTTAAGGAACACATCCAGATTGTCCCGCCATCTTCTTTCAAATTTTTCTTTCCGATTTTTAAGGAACACATCCAGGTTTTCCCGTCATCTTCTTTCAAATTCTTCTTTCCAATTCTTAAGGAACACAACTAGGTTGTCCCGCCATCTTCTATCAAAATTTTCTTTCCGATTCTTAAGGAACACATGCATTGTCCCGCCATCTTCTTTCAAATTTTTCTTTCGAATTCTTAAGAAACACATCCAGGTGGTCCCGCCATCTTCTTTCAAATTCTTAAGGAACACATCCGGGTTGTCCCGCCATCTTCTTTCAAATTCTTAAGGAACACATCCAGGTGGTCCCGCCATCTTCTTTCAAATTCTTAAGGAACACATCCAGGTGGTCCCGCCATCTTCTTTCAAATTCTTAAGGAACACATCCAGGTAGTCCCGCCATCTTCTTTCAAATTCTTAAGGAACACATCCAGGTGGTCCCGCCATCTTCTTTCAAATTCTTAAGGAACACATCCAGGTGGTCCCGCCATCTTCTTTCCAATTCTTAACGAACACATCTAGGCGGTCCCGCCATCTTCTTTCCAATTTTTAAGGAACACATCCAGGTGGTCCCGCCATCTTCTTTCAAATTCTTAAGGAACACATCCAGGTGGTCCCGCCATCTTCTTTCAAATTCTTAAGGAACACATCCAGGTGGTCCCGCCATCTTCTTTCCAATTCTTAAGGAACACATCCAGGTGGTCCCGCCATCTTCTTTCAAATTCTTAAGGAACACATCCAGGTTGTCCCGCCATCTTCTTTCAAATTCTTCTTTCCATTTCTTAAGAAACACATCTAGGTTATCCCGCCATCTGCTTCGAGGTCTGCCGGGTCCCTGTGTCGTTCCGGCACCAATCTTGTGTTTGACGGGCCTACAGCCCATCAGGCGGCAGACAGGTCCTACTTAGTCACACTTAAGTTAGACAGGCTATTGACCCACATCAACGATTTGTCTTTTGGAGCGCAGTGTAGTGATTTGAAGGTGATTTGATAATTTATCTCATGGCAGTAGAGATTCTGCACTCCATACCTATTAACAACATACTCAAGGTATGTTGGCATACCTTGAGTTTGGACTATTGGTTGTTAGTGAAAGACCAAGTCGATGAATCATAGTTCAAAATGAGATGAATAGAAATATCCATCAGCATACATTTCTCTCTTTCAATTATTGTGATTTATTCTATCTTTCACTGGCTTTTATCCCCGAGTTCATTACCGCGCCCTGTACATGTACGAGTACCACAGGAACCGTAATTTTGTTACTTACTATCTATGAAAGAATTATTGATCAGTTGGCAGATTGGAATACGGCGGTACAGTGATTACGTGATGCCGTGCACAGCAAGGCTTAGGGATCTTTTTTTCCCTTTACAGTCTCCTAATGTAATCCTAACAGACGTTGAGAGGGGTACCGAAGAGATCTTTTAAGTGGCAACGGGAGGCATGTGCTGATTTTCATTACTGGAGTGGTTTTCGAGAGGTTATTTTGACGTGACAACGTCTTATAATTCGATGGAGCCGGCTGCACGCACGAAAAAGTATGACGCATGCGGCGTTACCTCGCTCTGAGGCGTTCCATTTAAGGCTTGAAGTGCAAGCGAGAGCGCGTTCGGCCTCCGCGTTCGGCAGTGTTCGACATCTGTCTCTCTCCTACTTGAGTGAGCGATGCGTCTGCGTCGTGATAACTGCTATAGAATAATACATTTACATGTTTTCGTTAAGTATAAAGTGCAGTGAAAAGTGAATTTCGTGTTAATTGTTTATTTGTATTTATGCGTACAAATAAATGTAACACGTTGTCACGTTCAACTATCGTCAGTAAACCGACTTTACAGACAACCGATTTTTTTTTAGTTGGGAAATCAACCAATGATATTTCACGCTCTAGGGTACTTACTTTTCCCGCTGTAGTGAGTTAAGAATCCCATATTACCTAGTCACATATTAGTTTATATTTATTAACCAGGTACTGTTCGTACGAATAGGTATCTAGGTAGGCAGTAGGTACCCACACGATATTCTCTACGATAATATGTGTGTGATCATTTCTTAATTTAACATCTGCAATTTTTTGAGCTTGAAGTTAGTCATACAAACAAAGGAACCGGCTTAGAATATTTTAATTTTAATGTTGTATTTGTCATTGTCTTTTTTTTTTTGTTTTAATTTCAATGTCAAACTTAGAACTAAGGCTCTAATTTCCTACTCTAAAAAGTCTAAGTAGTTAGTAGGAAGGCAATAGTCTCTTTTCGAGGTAGGAATTTCATCAAATGACTGTTCCCGTTCTTGAAGTGTGGACTAAACCCACCTATGTTCCTTCATTTGCCTTTTGCGTTCTAAGTAAGTCTTTCAAACGTTCCCACAGCCGTAGCAGGCATCGGCACTACTCGGCCTCTTCATGTTTGGCAATGATAACTGCAGATATCGTAGAATGAGCTGTGGGATTACAGCCCGGCCAGGAACAAAAAAGTTAATTGAAATAAAATGGGTGGGTTTATTCAGTTAAAGTCTGACACTCTCTCGCTCCACCCAGAGTGGGTCGAGAGAGTGTCAGGCTTTCAGAGAGGGGGAGAAGCGGGAGCTTTCTCACCCTCAAAGAAGAAAAAGAGTATCGTATAATGCTTCAGGCAACTTTTACTATACATTGGTATTTAAGTATACATATATTATTATTTTAATATACTATATTTAGAGACAATAATAGTCAGAATTAGGTGGATTTTGTGGCAATCATTTAACTAACACCTCACACGTATTTGTCGTAATAAAAAAAAAAAAATATTTTTTTATATTTTATATATCTAAAAATGTAAATGATATGGGAATATTTTGAATACAGGAAATTAATAATAATGTAGGTATTTATATTTATTCTGAATTCGGTAATATATTAACATAAAATCTTAGGGATAATGGTTATGTTACAATAGCCTGTACAAGGGTAAACTTGTATCACTCGCGGCAGAAACTCTATGGTTTTTTTTTTAAATAGAGTTAAAATTAGATAATTTGTTATCTATGTTATAACTACTCTATAAATATAATAAGTATAATTTACGAACTTACATCTTCTAGAACAACTGTAGCCACTTGTAAAAAAAATGTATACGTTAGGTACTCACGAGAATGGATGAACAAATATACAAAAAGAAAACCACAAGTCCATAGTGAAGAATAGAACAAGAAAAGAAGCAATTCGTAGCGGGGCATTGCATTGCGTAGCACTGCGTAGCAATGCATAGCACAGCGTAGCAATGCGTAGCACAGCGTAGCAAATGCGTAGCAGAGCGTAGCAAAGTATAGTACAGATTCAGAAGCCCTACCACGAGCTCTTAAAACGATCCATTTGATGACCTGAACTGAACTATTAAAGGGATGGAGCTATATAGGGTGACTGGCAATTAGTGTACGATACTTAAACACGTGATTGTGCTCAAACAAACAATTTTTATTATGGGAGCAAAGCCGAAATCGCGAAAAAAATATCAGCTGTTCAGTACATTAGGCAAACATAAATGTACTGAACAGCTGTTTTTTTTCGTGATTTCAGGTTTGTTCCCATAGTAAAAGTTTTGGTTATCATGAGCACAATCACGTGTTTAAGTATCGTACACTAATTACCAGTCACCCTATATATTATATAACTCCATCCCTCTTTCTCGCTCGCTCGCCTGTCATTTTATATACTCGTCATGGTAGGGCCCCTGAGCGTCGCTTTGCATTGTAGCATCACAGCTAAAGCGAAGTAATAATCCTAAACATTATGAACTTTTGAGTCAATAAATCGAGCGAACGACTCTAAAGGTTTGTTGTTCCTCATAAACGGTTACAAATGGATAATAAAATTGTAGTTGACGGTTGCTCGTGACGTCGTCGCGACGTGCACACACAAATTATAGGCTGGATAGGTTAATGGTCTGTTTATCATTAATGTTAGGCTGTTACGGGGCTGGCAGAGTGGTAACCTTCCATATTGTAGTTGACTGAAGATTGTAGATATTATTTGTAGGTATGTGTGACTGTTATTTCTATTGAGTATTTAAGATACCTATGTAGGTAACTTACCCAGCTACCTAAGTACGTAAAATTATGACACGTTTGCTGGTTGTTATAAAAATAAATAGAGATACAATTTATTTATCTATGTTTCGAAAAATATATAAAACGAGGTGAAAAGGGGTGCAGGTTTGATTAGAGAAAGAACTTTGAAGAGTATTTTCTATCTATATTATTTAATATTGTTTGTGGCATTTAACTATGTGCTCAAAAATTAATTATAATATTAAAAAAAAAAAACGATGTATTGTTAGAAACAAATAGTGGAAATTCTAATCAAAATTATCCATTTGACGGTGGGTACCTACAAGTACCTGCCTACCTATCTAATGCCAATTGTGGAACAGGGTAGGTAAGTACCTACGTAGGTACTTTACTACGGGTTTTTAACAATGACATAAATTGCGTTATTCACCTGTAAATTCCACTTAGGATTCTATTTACTCTTAGTTTTTGTTAAGTACATAGATAGGTAGGTATACCTATCGATGGAAGTAAGTAAGTAGGTAGGTACTACTTACCTAAATGTTTTGTCTACCAAATACCTACCTAACATTTTTTTTAAGTCGTTACTCCACACTGGAAATTACTCCTGTAGTGTAGATGCATTCACAAACATGTAAACTCACAGAGACCCAGATCCGCAAAAACTATAGGTAAGTAGGTATGTAAGCCATTCAAATACCTATTGGTTTCGTGCGGGAATCGAACCCACCGACCCACGACAGCGTCCTAAGTATAAGTGTATTGGTAGTACCTAAGACTAATAATTCCCGCCTACCTGCTTCAGATAGGTATAAAAAGGCACCTAATCACCTACTTATCTTATTTTAACTGGACCAACTGGAAAATGATACGTACCCACGCCTGATAAATAAAAAACTAACCAACATTCATAAATTCGACTTCTCCACAAGATGGTAGCCACCAAAAGTGGCGGGAATTTTAATAAGCTCATCATCCAACCATTTCACGTAGTCAACTATTTTCTTCAAAACTTACTTGAATTGGAGCATACCTAATTTAGTTGGGTTATATTATAAGCTCCACCTCGAATGGAAATGTGACAGTAGCAAAGATGGCAGAGAGATACAAAAGGCGGGAACCATTCGGTTTCGGCCGGTAATCGTGGGCGGGGCATACCGAAGCCCGGCCCTTTACAAATGGCGCCGAATTCAACCAATACTGTTTGGAGATGGCTCGTCCATTTTTTATATTTTTGTCTGTTACCTGGTATCTGGGAGGGCCAATTGGTGCTCTTTTTGTAAGCTAACAAATTATTATTTGCACCTCGTTTAATTTGCAATACATTGGAACTCTGCTTTAAAGATTCTTTAGCTAAGAAGATTAAGAAGAGAGAAATGAAAAACCATATTTGTATTTTTTTTTTTCATATTGGCGCATGCAAGACAAAAGATCTCCAAGGAGAACTTGCTTAATAGTAGGGAGAAAAAAATAAATATTTCTGAAGAGCCTAAATAATAAGAATAAGATTTCCTGAAACTTAAAATTCTCAAATAAAACATCCTTTTTCCAAACTATTATAAAACAAGGAAAGTTAGTAGATATTATTTAAAATGAAATAAAAACATGAATTTAATCAATTTCCATACTTTCAAGTTTCCAAATAATTCAAAGAGACATCTAGGTATGACTACTGTGTTTGACAGAATATGAACGGTAGCTTTCGAACCAAGAGAAAGCTCCTGATAACCAATCTACTGTGTATTAGTAAACCCTTCAATCTACGTAGTTCAAAGTGACAATGACAGATGTCGCTGTCAGCAATCTGCAAGCTAAGTGCACACTTAACTCGTACTGTGACCCATAGATGGCGCTGTATGGAACACGCATTTCAGTAGGGGGCGGAGAGCGATAACTCGATAAAAAAAATAAAAAAGGTTTTTGCTTTATTTGAGAGCCAAGTACTTATCTAGCGACTATGTAGCGATTTAACTAGTAAAATTATCTCAAACAGATTTTTTTTTGATTGGGCAACTTTGTAGGCCGAGCCCCAGCAAATAAATAATGCTACACTTTTTTTTAGGGTAGGTAAGTATTTCAAACGGTGGCAAAGGGTTGTTTCTAAAACTCCTCCGTCAATAAACAGAAAGTATCTTTGTGAAGGGTTTTTAAAAACATAATATTTAGGTAGTGTTTGGTTTTTATTTTTTGAAGTGGTAAATAATCCAATGATTTTTCGCGCTCTAAGGTGGAATGAAAAGCGTCTCAGAATTTTAGTGACTAAAATCCACCTATGTTCCTTTATTTGCCCTTTGCGATCTAGGACCACGGTACCTAACGCTTTCGAACATTGCCGCATCTAACTGTGGCCTAGTCTAGCCTAGGCATGATTCAAACTAATTGGGTCTGTCTGTCTCTTTTTATTTTTAAGTCATATATTTATTAGGTACCTATTTCGAAATACATAACTTTATAATCACTCGCCATTCCACAGCAAACTACCACAAAGTTCATGGCGCAAATACTAACTGTGGCCCTACCACGAGCTCTTAATACGATCCGCTTGACGACCGGCCCCCCTAGCCAAGATACAACCGTTTCGTTTCGATTCTCTTTACGTTGATCGCCTTGAGTCGGCCACGCCTCTTATTCCATTGTTCTGACCACGTGACTAAGCCTTAAGATGACGTCCGAATAAAGGAATCGGAGGCGTGGCCTACTCGAGGCGATCGACGAAAAGAGAATCGAAACGAAACGGTTGTAACTTGGCTAGGGGGGCTGAACTGAACTGTTAAAGATGGAGCCATACGGTGTATAGGACCGTCCCTCTTTCTCGCTCGCACATTAAAATTTAACACATCATGGCTATATGACTATGACTATGAGCTCGGACTTCTTAAACCCAGTTTCAGTTTTAACCGTAGTTTCAGCTGGATGGCAGCTAAAACCGAAACTAACACGGGTTTTTCTAAAACCGAAACTGGAAGTTCGGTTGGACACTATTTTTTTTTATTTTTTTTTATTGGGTGGGAAAATCATCTTATGACAAATCTCGCTCTTGGGCGGAGCGGGAGATAGTGTCAGACTTTTACTGATTAAAAACCCACTCCTGTTCCTTCTTTGCCTTCGTCCCAGGGCCCCGGGTTTTACTTTCACACTACCTGTGGCCCCAGTAGGCTTCGACCCTGCTGGGCCCCTACGATTTGCTGACATCTCGCCTGAGGCGTGCGTGGAACAGTACGCGCCGTCGACGACTTGGGCTCGGTCCGAACGACTAGGTTATCTACCTAGTGACTCGGTATTGTAGAGCCGCTTTCATCAGTAGAGGGTCTAGAAATGGCACATAACAAATAAAAAAAGTTGGTAAACACTAATTCTTTTATTTATTATGAGTTTTATGAAAATAATGTTGTCCGATGAGATTAGGACACAGGTTAGGACGGCTGTCAAGCCGATAGGTGGGTGTAATTTTTATACAATATAATTAATTAGATTTCGGACCAGTACTTTCAGAGATTACCTCCTACAAACAAAAAAACAAACTTTACCTAATTATAATATTAGTGTAGATATAAAAAATAGTCTAATAGGAATAAATTTCATAGTTCAATGCATAAAAACCTTTCTATAAATTTCGATTCCAACAGTATACCAATTTACAGCAGTAGCAGTATTTGTAGCATCATGGTGGTTTAGTAGCCATTGAGTGGTAATTACCTAATTGCTTGAGCACTTGAAGACCAAAGACTATTCAACTTTTTTGAAAGAATTTTATTAAAGAGCTGTTTAAACATAAATGGAAAGGACCTATAAAGTTTATTTATTTTATTTTATTTATTTATATTTATTTATTTGGGATCTCCAACAAAGGATACACAGTAAACACATTATAAATTACAAATAGTACGAGGGGTTCTTGAGCGTGTACTCCTTTAGTTACAGGAGACCACAGCATGCACATAGAACTAGGTGAAAAAATACTTAATAAAAATTAGAGTCAAAATACAATTTGAATTAAAATTATAAATTATACAATTAGAGTGACATAAAAAGGCAATAAATGAAAGATAAATAAAATGTTAACTTATAAAATAACAATTAAAAATTAGAATTAAAATTATACATTACAATATTAGAATTTATATGATTAACTAATAAGTAAGTTATTGAAATCTACATGAGAATCTAGTTAGTATTGAAAATTAAATAATGAACCAAAAGACCTTTATATATACGGACCCATAGATTGAAAACTAGAACCCTTGAGTACCAAGTGAACCTATCAAATTATGTACCATTGCGTATCACATATTTACTGACCCGCGGTAATCCGGCCCTGTCTAATATGATATTATATACGATATGTCGTCTATGACAGTTTGTAATATTTTTGCTAGTGCCTATTTTATAGGGTGACTGGCAATTAGTGTACGATACTTAAACACGTGATTGTGCGCATGATAACAAACAATTTTTATTATGGGAGCAAAGCCGAAATCGCGAAAAAAATATCAAATGTTCAGGACATTAGGCAAACATAAATGTACTGAACAGCTGTTTTTTTTTTCACGATTTCAGGTTTGTTCCTATAGTAAAAGTTCTTGGTTATCATGAGCACAATCAAGTGTTTAAGTATCGTACACTAATTACCTGTCACCCTATATAGCGTTAATAACATTAATTTTATTTTAAGCCCTATGCTATCTTCATATTTTGTTGTTAAATTCACAATTCCCATATCATATAGGTATATTATGATTAATTACTTACCAATGTTTAAATAATATAGGCTGTAATAAATTGTGGAGATAAACCAACCTTTTTATTAATGACTAGCTCACCGTACTTCATACCGCCTAACAGTCTTTGAATGTAGTAAGTACCCCTATATCTTTCGATACAGTCAACCGATTGCGATGAGACAAAGCATAAGTATCAAGTTACATACAATTTTAATGTATAAAAGTTATCCACGTCGATTTCGTACATTTTACGTGATTGGCGCACAACTAAAAACTTCTACAGATTTATTATATGTCTAGATAGATGTATAGATTTTATCTTACCACTTTAATAACCTTTTACAAAAAAAATCATACTACAGTGCCGGTAACCAGTGCTCTACAATCTATTAAATTAGGTAATAATAGGGGTTAAAGTATGAAATTGCCGTTTTTTAAAACGGGTTACTTTGAAGTGATTTGAAGATATTACAGAAAACACAAAACACAAAGAAACCAATAAATACCTAATTTTGAAAAAAGAATAACGTACCTTTAATATAAATTTATTTAAAATTATAATTCCAAGTCAATCCAAAGATATAACACTTCAAAGCAACCCGTTTTAAAAAACGGCAATTTCCCCTAATATAACACTACCTTTTTTGTGATTAAATTATCAAAAATCTTTTCACGTTCTGGTAGAACGAGAGGGAGTGACAGACTTTTACTGACTAAAACCCACAGTGTTCGTTCAGTTGCCCTTTGCAATCTAGGGCCACGGTAACCCTTTCAAACCACATTCAAAACGTTTGTCGGATTACCGCGGATTAACTGTACCTTTATGTGTTAATTTGGACCTATCTATACATTATGCATCACCTATATGATCAAATACCTGCTTACCTTTATACAAAACCCAACTATGAGTAGTTATGAAGGAGGCACTTTTGTAGGTAATTGTAATTAATTAGTAAATCCTACATGTCGCTTTAACTATTAATTGGTTTTTAATTGCATATTAGCTTGGGTTTTATTACTAAGCAATATAGGTAGGTGGGCAAAATGGATACAAAAACTAATTAGATTTCCTTGGAAGTAAACATGACGTATTTTTTCCCACTCCTCCTTTTTTTTAATGAGAAATCATCAAATAACTCATCCTACTCTGGGTGGAGCGAGAGGGAATGTCAGACTTTTACTGACTTAAACTCATCTGGGTTCCTTCAGTAGCACGTTGTGTTCCAGGGCTTTTTGTTTTTTTTTTTTAAATCAAACATTCTACCAACACAGTTGTGTAGAGGCCTCTTCAAAATGCTGTATATGGGCATCCTCATACTGCTGTGTAGGGGCCTCTTTTTGCTAGTCTGTGCAAGTGTTAACCTGGTCTTACCTACAAGCAATCTTCTGAAACTCATTCACCCACCGTTGTTATGTTTTCTATTCGTTCCTGCGACAGACGAACTCTAAGTAGTTAGCCCTGCTATCAACCTTCCTAACTTAATCTGCTAGCTTCTAACGTCACGCTGGAAATGAATTAATTGGCCGTTGAAGTACTAATTAATAATAATAATAATATTTTATTATATTTTTATTATATCTATCTATTAATAACTAGTGCTCCTTCAGTTAGTTTCAATACATTATCTAGAGCAGTGGACCCCAAAGCTGACTGAACCACATCCCACCTAAAGAAAACTTCCTAAATTAGGACTAACCTCTTGGCCTGATGAAGGACCGTTTAAACTAATCATTATCATCATCATTTCAGCCGACAAACGAAAAAGGCTTCCCCAAGTGTCGCATCCTGTATAATGACGGATCCTGTACGTCTCGCATCCATCGGACTCCCGTGATCCTCACTTGGTCGTCGGTTCACCTTATGGAAGGGCCTTCCAACGCTGCATCTTCCAGTACGTGTTACAATAGAACCTTTCGGCTGCATCGACCATCTGTTCTGCTAGCAATGTACCCTGCCCATAGCCATACCCGTTTCATCTATTTAAAAAGAAAAAAAATAAGTTCAATTGATTCGTTTGCATGCAGTCCATATAAGTAATGCTTAGTTAAATACAACTTCTATACCTAATGCTTCAATGTAAAGAAAGTTTTTGTAGTTCATCCAGTGTTTGCTCGGACAGGGCCCACCAAAGGATGCGACCCTATGCCTATCTTTTATCCATAGTTTAGAAAATAGTGCTCAAGGCTAATGACTAACTAAATTCAAGAAGGCAGAGGATCACATTCAGCAACTTCATTGAAGCACTGGAGGCCACTACTTCCACGAATGGATTACTCTGAGTTGATTCTTCGGTAAGATGTAGGTAGGTTATTCTCCTATCATAACAGATTTTAAAATAAATTGGTAGTCTGTTTCTTTTAGCTTAGGCACAGCTTTTTGTGGTTTTCTTAGGTTTTCGGAAAGGTAAATCTATCTTCATGTTAAACCGAAAACTAAATTGAATTAGTCTAATGATACATTAGTGTGGAAACGTAGAAACATCTATATAGGTATATCTATGTGCGGACAAAACAAATAGATATCTACCTATTTGGACTCCTACCTATCTACTAAAACAAACAAAAGATACATCTAAAATTCGTCATTATTATTCAACGACTTTACCGCTTCAGAATACGGGATATTTTCGCTTGCAGATCCTTTTGCAGAGTGTCCTAATGGGGTGGGTTGGGGTGGCTACCCCATATCGATCGGCAGCCATTTTGGTTCGCGCTTGCGCTCTGCATTGTTCCGCTTTTATCGTAGAGGGAACACAGATGGCGCTGTTGAAATAATGCTTTACCTACCTGCTTAATCTTGTAGGTAATTTGAATGAGTACTTAGGTATCACTTTGAGATGGATCAGATGGTAGTTTTCTGTCTTCAGAATTAGTTTTAGTGGTCAAGCTGAGGCTTTTTTCTTTAGTTTTTGTTTTTAGCCTTTTTGAACGAGTATTGTGTTGAGAAAATACTAATAGTTAAGGGTAGTAAAAAATAAAATAAAAACAAGACTGTATTAGGATTTTTTTATTTGATATAATATATAATTCAGGTGTTTTATTCTAGAGTCGTAGAGTTAGTAGCCCCACCAGGGTTGCGAATTTGTTCGAAAGAGTTACCACGCCTGGAACGCAAAAGGCAACTGAAAAAGACAGGTGGGTTTTGTCGGTAAAAGTCTGACCCTCTCACTTGCTTCACTTAGAGCTGCAGAAGTTACCTATTTGATGATTTCCCAACTCAAAAAAGATAGAGTTAGTAGTAGGTAAGTATGTAAGTATAGTTGTGTCTTAGAAGATGTCAAGCGTTAGCTTTTGGGGGAGTGTCCAAAATTTACTTTAGGCACCTACTTAATTAAAATTCAATAAGCCAAATTTTACCCAGCTATTAACCTAAGAAAAATGGTATCCAAACCCGGTAAAATACCATATAATACTATACTAGGTAGGCACCTAATTTTCTGTTTAGAAGCCATATATAAACTAGCGTGCATAGTATCTTTATCTTCGGTATCATAATAATAAATACTAGAATAGTTTTATGCGTACAAAAGTATAATTTCATAAAGTTTAAAGGTTTTTTAATGAAGCGTGTAGAAAAGGTCTTCGTACGCACTACTCGCCGTCGCCGTCGGAAAAGTGCCGTCGGCAACAGAGTGTTCGAAAACTGTAAGTCACAGTGTAATATTATTTTAGTTCTGTCTGGGTAAGGTATCTATAATAATTAAAGTTATTTGAATTAAACAATATCACACTAATACATATTATAAAGGCGAAATTTTGTAAGTGTGTCTGTTATTTCTTCACGCTCAAACGGCTGAATGCTTTTCGATAAAACTTGGTACACGGATAAACTATGTCCGGAAATTTTCGCAACAGCTTTTCTCTGGATGTATTCAATAGGTACATTAAAGAGCATTTCCTTTCACAATTGACATAATATTAGTATATAATGGTATTTATTATCGTGTTAGGTACATATTTTTATATAAATATACACCTCTAATTTTTAATCAGTACATAAAAAAATGGGGCTCTATCCGAACCCGTTACTGATCACATTTGTGTAGTCAAAAGTAAAAAAAACGAAATCCCAAAATTGTCCACGAAAATTTGTCGTAATTGGTAAATTCATAAATCAATCATTCATAACAATTGCAACTAGAAAATATGCGTGCTATGCGCAGTGTTTTTCTGTTGTTTTTCATTCATAATCAATAGCCTGTACAATATTTCCATAAATTGAGTGACATTTTGGGATATAAACAAACACTAATAACTTTGCTGTTTATGAATATTATTTATTGAGACTTTACTTAAAAAATAACAAGACCTTTTCTAATAAGCCCTTTAAATATTTGTACTAATTAAAAATTAGTAGTGTATAAGACTTATTTATATAGGTTTATATTGTACACTGGATCCTATCCTCGAGTGATATGTCACTCAAAGGTTTGCTGGCAGACAAATAACTCGCCTTTGTACATGAGTTGTCAAATCACTGTATTAATAGTTTTGTGTATAATAAAGGCAGGCTTTATAAGCTTATCCACTTATCATCTTCTTTCTCTCAAAATCAATATAGTACTTGCAGTCACCACAGCTTGTCTCTTTCTGAGCATTTCTATTCGCCGTTATCCCATCCGACACCTCTTTTCTAAAGACATATTATCTTTCAAACAATAGATCCATTGTTATTTTATCCCTATAGCCTTTCAAATTGGGTATTACCGTGTGCTTATTTTTGTACAATATATACTAGATGCTTTAAAACAAATATTGACAACAATGATTCTCCGTTGGTTCCGTGGTTTAAATGTAAGGTAGGAGTGCGGTTTTAGTCAGTAGGAGTCTGACACTGCCCAGACTGGCTCGTCTGTGAGGCAGCTTGGGCGTCCATGAGGATTTCCCACTCCTACCGAAAAAAAAAAAAAAAAAAAAAAAAAAAAACAATGATTCTCTGCACGTGTTGGTTTTGACTGTTAGTGCAGAGAGTACCTGTCATAAAATAAATAAATAAAATATGATTTTCTAAAAACACCATAGAAATTGATTGTTATTAAATAAAGCAGCAATTAGCATTTCAATTATAGGTATGAAGAAGAGACGACGAGATATATGGATTATCTTGTCGTCTCTTTTGTACACACATAACCTAATGGCAGTGACGTCACATTTCAGTATGTTCATTTCATATTCTGCTACTTGACAGTTGCCACTTCCACCAGGTTTGAAAGGGTTCTACCTTATTTTATTTTGGACGGATATGAGAATTGTTTTCCATTTGCGATTTTGGGTGTAGGTAACTTTAAGAAACCAATAAAAAAACCAGGCAAGTGCGAGTCTGACTCGTTTACTGAGGGTTCCGTACAAACTTACCTTTGAAAATTTTTTAGGTGGGAAAATCATGTAATGACAAATCCCGCCCTGGTACGAAGATTTTAGTTTTTTTTTGTGACGTAACTACAATTTTACAATTTTCAGATTTTTTCCTATACCTACTTGTGCTATGAGACCTTGCTTCACGCCAAATTTCAGGATTGTAGGTCAACAACGGGAACTGCCCTATGAATTTTGATTACCTTGAGAGTTTCGAAATATACGTATTTTGCGACATAAACGGCCTTATATTTTTTTTCGATTACTCAGAAGTTTGATTTTTTTCACAGCTCCAAGGGTCCGCAGACCTGAGTATATGTATTTAATTTCAGCTTGGTACCTCCACGCGTTTCCGTGATAAAGGGTCTTGACAGACAGACAGACGGACAACAAAGTGATCCTAGTATATGGGCTGTACTGACTGATTTGAAGAATATTTTTGTCTCTGCGTATTTGGTCAACACTGTCAAAACTATGATAGCCTGATTTTTCTAAAAAAATATTTCTAAATCTTGGAAGTATATTATCTAAATTTACCTTGTATTTGGGTCGTAAAGAATCTGATGTATAACCTGAAGTTTTTCTTAGACCAGATGGTGGCTTGGCTTATCACCAGAAGATGCCATGTGTCGTCCTGCTGATGTATCCATATTTATACTATCTCTATTTCAATAGAGATCTGATCTTGCATATGTGTGGATGAAATGAATCTTGTTTCTGATGAGGATTAATATCATTGTTTGTACCATCTTTATGAATCCGGAATCCTAAGAATGAGTCAACTACCCAATTAATACTGAAAGTTGGTCTTATTAGATATATCGAAGAAAAAGGATTTTTGGAATTACAAAGGTACAATAATATGCTAACTTAACCATAGGTAGCTTACTTTGGGTAGTATTTCACCGGGTCGCAGTGTGGTCCTTGATGCAAAATGTGTTCTTATATCACGAGGGTCGGGTTTATGTCCGTTATGAATAACGCGAGGGATGCTGCGTCCTCTCGCTTTGTTATGTTATGCATACCATTACCTTCTATGTGGGTACACAGACCGACACACAATGCGGGGGCATATATTTTGGACCTTGTGTTGTAGTTTTATGTTCTATCTAACTAAATAAGACTTAAATGTGCAGGTCTTATTTTTCCTGGCGAATATTATAAATGTAAAAGTAACATTTGTTTGTTTGTTAAATTACATATTCACGGTTAAACTACTGAATCGATCCTTATGAAATTAGGTACGGATTAAGTTTGAACCCCAAGAAAGGACATAGGCAATTTTTTATCTGACTTCAACTTCACGTGAACGAAAACGCGGGCAAAAGCTAACGTATAATAAACTTTAAAACACAATGGATTAGTAAAAGTAACGTGCATTTTGTGCGGAATACTGAAAATACCTCAAATCCTAAGTGTCATTGTCTTCATCCCCAGTAAGTTTTCAACACGCAGTTTAGGGTTTGATTCAACTGTACCCTAAGATTGGGCTTCATAGGTATGAATGGCGTGCAAACACTGGCGTGTTGACCACTGGCCACTCTTGAAGAGTGAGTAAGAACTCATAACGCTTATTTAAGTTTAAGTTTTTATTATTGATAGGCTCGCGGTTGACCATTAAGTTGATGGTAAGTGACGAAGTGATCGACGATGGAGCAAGCTTGCCTAGCAGTAATCTATCTATTCACTTTTGACGCAAAGAGTCTGTGTTTCTTGGCAACTACAACCTGAGTAAGGTTCTAGCTCTCAGGAAACAGACTCCGTCAGGGAATTCCACTCCTTAGCTGCACATAATGAATGTGGTACTACAGTTTTATACTGTTGTGGCTTACAAATTAGTCCCAACCTTGTTAACCAGGGGTCGTAACGTGGCTGTCTGCGCCGTCAACAAACAAAATGGAAATGAGATGACGTGAAGGAGTTCGTCGCCCCTGTTGTAAAAATATCCCTCGGTCAGAGCAGACGCTTGCTCGAATGCTCGCCTCGGATGCTGTAGACGTAACCAACACTATCTATTTTTGTTACAAAAACTCTGCAGTGTTCTGGTTCAAACGTCTACCATTTTTAAGAAGAGAACAGTCGAATATTTCGATAATTTGTAGAGGTTTTAGTGGCATAATGGCTGTTCTTCTACTTTGGTTATTTTTACTTATAAGCCACGCTGGTAAAGTTATCATTTCGCATATGAAAACCAAACAATTACTATCGCACTTCTGTACTATTTATGATTTTTTTTTGCATGTCAGACTTTTACTGACTAAAATCCGACCGTGTTCTTCAGTTACCCTTTGCGTTCTAGGACCACGGTATCCCTTTCATATATTCCCCGTGGCCCTAGCGGGCATCAGCTGTACTGGGACCCTACGGTCACTGTCTGTGATGGCAGTGAAATAAGAATGTGTTCAGTAAAGGCTATTTATTTGTTCTTGAACCGTCCACTGCCGATGACAAAGCAAAACCAGATAAGCTCATCCATTAGGTATAATACATTAGGTTAGGTTATGTACGGTACATAAAATCTTCTCATGACGCAGCCATCTATGTCTTATGAAAATTTACACAAAGAAAACTCCGCACAGCGAAATTCAGCACATAGCTTAATACCTAAGAGAATTCAAAGACGGGTTCCATGTTCGCGTCACGTGCTTCACGTAATAAAAACCAGTCGAGCCACCGAAGGAACGCTATCTCAGGGAAGTGACTTTCTTTTATACTTTCTTTTTACATTTATATACTTTTCTTTTACGCCCCCGTCGGGGACGGGACGTGAGGGAGACATTTTTCTTTGAAAATACAAATGTTTCACGTAGAAACAGACTATAATTTTCGTTAGATATTTCGGGACGTAAAATATAATTTACTGTTGCTGAATTTTCTTTCTTTGGATGTGTTTCTTTTTCTGTAAATGTACCTATTTGTGTAAAATTTTATTCAAACACAATACCTAGTTGTAAAGGCCAGATATGTATGCCATATCTTTGTAAATTCATTTTTTTTTATGGCTAATGTGTGTTAGTCCATAAAGATAAGCCAATGGTCATGGATAAATCAGATTTAGATGTTAAAGAATTTATGTTTATACAAAATATATCTGGATTAATACATCCCCTTATACACCCTAATTGGAAAATTAATTTGCAATCAAAATAAATAGAGTTTCTTGCACATTCTTCTCCATAGAGATCTACGCTTTGGAATGTGCAATTAGCATCATTTTTTTTTTCTGACTGACTGACTTCATGACATTTCAAAAGTGCCTGTAACTGGTTTATTTGAAATAAAATGCTTTGAATATTTGAATCATAATTTCAGCACTGAATTTTAACTTAAATGCACTTACGGTAATGTTTTTTTTAAGAATTTTGTTAGGCAAATTATACGAGCATCGACGCACTATATTGGTCATTACCATTGGTATCTACGCATGAACAAATAAACATGCTAGTGACTCAATCAAGGACTATCAAAATATTTTTCGAAATAAGTAAATAAAAAAAAATTGCTTAAATCGATTCAGTAGGCGGTTCATCATGTGCGTTTATTAATTATGTTACAAGTTTAGTTTTTAAACTAATAATAATAATAATCTTTATTTACATAAGATATTTTTACAATTTCATTGATTGTGTGTGCTAGGTGATTAACCTGTGTTACAGAAGCCAGTGCCCTCTCCCGGGAGAAATACAATTCTAATAAGTACTGTAAACTTTCGTCCTCTGAACTACTTTCGTCCTACTTCTGCTTTACCTGTACCTAAAAACTTCTAATTTACTCCAAACTTTGCCCTAAGTACTTACCTGGTTTAACCCTTTTACTGGATCACTGCGGTGGGTCGGCCGTGATAATTAAATCTTCCGCATCGCGTGACATTTATGCTGATGCCAGGTATCCTCCTTAATGAGCAAGGCGGCCGCTTTGACCGTTCAGCCGACCCCTTTAATTAACATTTCCAAGATACTGTCCAATAATAGCCAACTAAACATGGGTGGCTGTATCTTTCAGCTCATGTCAGCTATAAGAAATAATCCTCTTAGATATGCCCAAAATTATAAATCTTAATTCCCAATTTAGGGCTCCTCATTCTGACTAAGTACTGCTTGGGATTGTGATTTGCATGGTCAAAGATTCAAGATCGTAAACAAATTGTATTCTCGATAAAAAAATCATTTAAAAATCAACCTAAATTTTGGCAGGTAATGGCGGTATTTCAACATTACAACAAGCAAACTGATAAATTGCGTTTAGGAATATCCATATTTAATATTGTAATTGTGAAAGCAAATCTGTCTATCACAGTTTTATAGTTAAACTACTGATGATGACATTTGGTGTGAAGTACCTAAGCCTGAATCCCAAGGAAGGACACGGGCTACTCTTTATCTGGCTTTGTCTTCGCATACGTAATAACCATCGATCAGTAAGTAATAAAGAATTAAGAAGTGCTTTATTAGTAATCGATTGTAATATCTGAAATTAAGTCGTTGGCATAAAAAAGCAAAAGTTATAATTAAAACAAAATGTATTTAAAACTTAGTACAAGATACGCGTAGGTTGTATCAAATAGCTTCACAGAGTTTAAGTTGGCTTATTTAAGTAATAACACAATCATTGTTCTTCTCCCATATTCCAATATATTTGAGGTCATTACGTCATCGTTTTCTTTACGCAATTAGGTAGGTATGAGAATTCCCATTTTTTTTGGACTTATTACTGAATAATAGGTCTATACCTATGAAATCGCCGTTTTTTAAAACGGGTTGCTTTGAAGTGTTATATCTTTGGATTGTTATATTTTTGATAAAATCATGCGTGTTTTCTTAGATTTCATACAAAAATGATTATAAATACAGCGATATTACAGAAAATACAAAACACAAAGAAACCAATAAATACCTAATTTCGAAAAAAGAAACACGTACCTATAATATAAAGTTTATTTGATTTTATAATTCCAAGTCGATCCAAAGATATAACACTTCAAAGCAATCTGTTTTAAAAAACGGCAATTTCATAGGTAAAAACCTGTTATTATTAATTGTATACGAGCCACGTCAATCCATGTAAACTACTGGTACTCAATCTAATTGGATTGTAAGTCGTCCCTAACATATTTGGAAAAACTATTCGGCAGATGGATTTCCACAGGCAATGATATTAGAACCAAGAAGATTTGGCTGGCTGGGTGGCTGGAGGCGTCGTAGAAGGCAAAATGGAAGACAAAATTGAAGGCTTGAAAATCACGCCAACGTTGGCTATGTTAGGAGTTTGCTTCTCCACATTTTGCAAGTAGTAACTGTTCACTACTACTAAGAAATAAATAAGCACTGAAAACAAAACAATATAACGCTTCAATTCTACTAATCTATATATCATCATCATCATCATCATCTTCCTGCCCTTGTCCCGTGTTATTTGGGGTCGGCGCAACACGTTTTTTTCTTCCATTCTGCCCTGTCACTCGTCATACTATCACTAACTTCCTTTTCTTTCATATCACTCTTCACACAATCCATCCATCTTTTCTTTGGTCTCCCTCTCCCTCTCTACTAATCTATATATATAAAAGCGAAATACCACTCACTGATTAATCACGAAATCTCCGAAACTATAACACCTATTAACTTAAAATTTGGCAGGTAGGTTCCTTATAGGGTGTAGACATTCGCTAAGAACTGGATTTTACGAAACTCTACCCCTAAGGGTGTAAAACAGGGGTTGGAAGTTTTTATGGAGAAACCAACTTTCGCGCGGGCGAAGCCGCTGGTAGAAGCTAGTATTCTATATGTGAAAGTCTGTATGTTTAGACTAGCTTCTGCAGTTGCTTTGCTCATGTGAAAGTAGGCTTCTCCGTGGTTGCTCTATACAAACTTTGGACCCCGTTTCATCTCTTTAGGAGGTGAATTTTGGGAAATCCTCTCTTAGTGCTCGCCTACGTCATAAAAGGAAACCTTGTGCAAAATTTCACGCTCCTAGTCCCAGCAGTTTCGGCTGTAAGTTGATATGTCGTCAGTCAGTTTCTCCTTTTATATATAAGTATATATTATAGATGTCGATGTGACGTTTAATAATACCTAACCATCGTCATAATGCTGTGCAGCTTACTAAATACTGGTCAGAGAAAATTGTATCTGAGTTTATCGACACCAAAAGAAGCTTGAATATTGTGGAATAGTTTTTATAAAAGTAGGTACTACATTATTTTTAAATGCGAACAAAGCCGCGAATTATAGCCACTCTGGCAAAATAAATACTCAAAGTCCACTTACCAACCGCACCAAAAAAATCCGCTCCACCGAAAAGGTATGGCGTAGGGCAACTGTGTTCTTTATAGAAATAGAAAAACATCATAAAACTATGAATCATGTTGAAGACAATCACCAACACCGTCGCGTACATGAAAATAAGGGAAAATATAGCATGATCCTGTGAAGACAAACGATATAGATTAATTACCAGTATTTATTTGTTACTAGCCCGCCCTAGCTTCGTAAGTGTTAGAAATCTTTTAAATTTTCAATTTTTTTCTCTACTTTATTAAGCATGTATCTAAGCCGTCCTCGTGAATCATTCTGTCTCTTGGTGGAAACCACATGAATATCCGTTCAGTAGTTTTGGAGTTTATCGCGAACAGGCAAACATACAGATGCGGTGGGGGACTTTGTTTAATAAAAAAATAGTAATAAAAAGAAGGATATTTTGAAACGAAATATTCAAGTAGAACATGAGTAAAAAGTGTGTGAAAAAATTAAAAAATATCTAACAACAACTACTCTGTGGATATGTTTAATAATTTTAATGTGATAGTGTTAACACAAGCTCGAACTTGGTACGATGGACCAAATCCGTCGTACCAAGTTCGAGCGTGTGTTAATACAATAACTCAAAGCAGATTGACAAAAAAAGGCATGAGTGGTAGACTTTCCAAGCCTTAAGGCTAAGCGCCTATCTAGGTAGTTGGGTCATTTTTATAATCTATCGACAATCACTTGATTCTTCGAAAAATAGTTTATATATATTATTTAAGTAGGTACACTTTTTTGTCACACCTTTTTGTACTGATCAATCTTGTCGATAGGAAAGAAAAATGTCCTTTTACTTTTACTTTCGATTAGGAGCACCTTTAGTTGAAGAAAGAGTAATCTAAGGGTGCTCTTCTTATACAAGGCGTCGTACTTTGCCACATGGAAGAAAAATAGACCTTAAATACTGATAGATAAATTTTGATTAATGAAGAGTTCATTTTTGCTTTAAAAATAATACGAACTGCATTCAAAGTATTTTAATCGTACCCGCTAAATAAAAAATTATAATTTTACTGTACCGCTAAAAAGGTTCAGTCATATATATTTATTTCTTCTAAATAATATAGCATATAAAATAAATTAAGACCATGAAATTTTGCCTACTTATCTATTGTTTTTACAATAAAAATGAAATCTTCATTCAGTAATTTTGTTTAGGTATCTTTTTTTTTAATGGTTTATTCAAGAAAATTTACATAAATATTTTCACACATCTTCTGCCAAACTGCAGTACAGTTTGTCGGCAATGTTCTCGTGGATAGTCTTCTTGATTATCTAACAAATCAATTTAAAAAAATATAATTCCTAATTAATATCTACAGTATTTCCTTCCATGTGGTAGTCGTAGGACACCCTGTATATGTAAGTATGCAGGAATTAAAATTTAACAAACCTTAGTAATTCCGTAAAGAAAAAGTACAGTTGTTATCAACGTTATAATCCAAACTACTAAAGCCATAGAACTAACAATTTGTTGAACAGGTCCTTGTATGTAGCATTTAACGTGTGTACTTGACATTATGGATATAAAAGCTTCAAACTGAAAGGTTAAAAGTTACTTTTTAATATAATTACCTAAAATTAAAATGCTTAAATGTAAATATTTATTCGTGAAAATAAAGTGGGTACTGGTTTTTTCAAGTCTTCACTGCCATTGAAGGTTCTTTAAACTTAATATAAACATAACTAATGAATAAAGTTGACCGTAGTTTTACTCATTGCAGGAACTTTCTACATGACTAAAGTCAAAACAATTAATCCATATCAACATTAAGAACTGTCTGTTGAAAATTCAAATTCTTAACATAGTAACTGTAAATTTGTCAATGAATCAATTACAGTCAGCCTGACAGTCAGTCGGAGCGCTTATATCAAAAGCAATTCTAATAGTGTTAACACACGTTCAAATTTGGTACGTCGGATTTGGTCCGTCCGTACTAAGGTCGAGCGTGACTCAGCGTAACTTTGGCCTGTTGTACCAAGTTAGAGAGTGAGTTAACACTAATAGAAACTGTACAGACCGTTTTTCTGTTCTGGTGGATCTTCCCATGTCATGTCTAAAAGTCTGAACCAAAATTATGCACCTTCTCATATTGTAAATCCATTTCAACTGGTCCACGGGCTTAACGCCCATTTCCTGGTAGAATCAGGAGATCAAGAGACAGGAGCTTTCACCCGCTGTAAGTTGCTAGGTTTTTTTCTACCTTTTTACTACTAGTAAATTGTATCAATACTAAATTATACAGGTACTTACTATTAAAAATAAATAAGATACTCCTATGATGGTACAGCCCATTCTTTTGCTGATACAACAAAGGAATTTCTCCACTCGTGGTATGGATTGGAAAACATATAACTTATCCCCTATCTTCATGATTTGTGTTTGTAGTGTTACATAAAGTAGATTCTCATGTAGGTATAGTTGTTGAATAACGCATTTATATATTTGTAGGAACAAGCATTTAATTCGCGATCTTCAACTCATCAATATTATTTTATTGGAAGAAACACCACAATTTTACCATGACCATTTGATAGACAGACTTGGACATAATGCTAGTGGTGACAGATAAAAATGAAAACAGCTAAGATCGGCAAGGATTTACTCTGTGGGTCAAAGATGTGAGACAAGCATGGAACTAGAAAATAACTGCAAGTAGTCTAGTCAAGCGTTACTTAGACTTGGTACTGACAGTTGTCTGGAAGCTAGCGTGTCAAATCGCGAATAGTGAATTAAAACAATCGTTCTAAAATGTTTTATGTTATGTTGTATAATTATGCTGAGATAGGAGCCTTTTTGGCCTCGCACAGGTCTTTTATTTTCATCTTTTAATATTGTTATCTTTCATATTTTATTTAAAGTATTAAAGATTAAGTAGTTACTTTTTATTTTATTGTTGTTTGTCCTTTGCGAGTCTCAAATAAATTTTTTCTTTCTTTCTTTATTTCCAAAATGCAGCACAAAGTGCTTTGTTTTCAGCCTAAGAGAAGTACTTACAGCAGTATCTACCGACTTATTTTTTAGATACATATACTCGTAGAACAAATTAGGGAGAACGTGTTGGTCAAATAAAAATACAGATTGGTATTTTTGTTTTTGTTGGTTTCTAACATATATTTCAAATTAAATGAATATATCAACTAAATGGTACCTAATCCTTAATTAACATTGAATCCCTGTACGAGTTGACGATGAGAACAAAGTAGATCCAAACTGAAATAAAAATAAAAAATTAAGTTGGTGAAGAAGTTATAAAATTATTCTGTAGACACCTCTAAAAGGGTGACCAGACGGTTGCAAACCAACGTTCCAATCAAGGTGACCTTGCTAGTTTCAATCCGTGTAGACAGCAGTTGTAATCCATGACCTTCAACGTCCTTGGTTGTTCGGTCAACCACCGAACGTGTTGGCTCGTGGTTTACATCCATGTACCCGCAACGCAAACCAAACACATATACCAAGGTCACCTTGGTTGGAACGTTGGTTTGCAACCATCTGGTCACCACTTTAGTTAACAACGAATGCGATTGTTTTTGTTTTGAAACCAATAAATACCTACGACAATATTGTGATTGTTTTGCTCAGAAAGGTTACAATATCTAATTCAAACAAGTTTGTCTCTAGTGAGTATTGTGTAGTATTCAAAGATTGCGATATAACTCGTGTATCACTGCTTACCATCAGGTGGGATCGCTGTGAAGAACTAGTTAATATCAATTAAAAAAAAAAACTACTTAAGCTACAGTAACTTGCCGTGGATACGGCTGCATTGGTTTCTGAATTGCTGAAACCTCCAAGGGAGTGAAACCGCGGGAAAGCATAGTTTGAAAAAAAAAACTGGGCAAGTGCGAGTCGGACTCGCGCACTGAGGGTTCCTTACAAACTTACCTATGTGAATAGTTCAATTGCCGAATGGAATCTCGAAGATTTTTTCAAATCGCAAAAAAGTATTTTTCTTTGTGACGTAACAACAAATTTTCTGTTTTCAGATTTATTCCTATATCTATACTATAAGACCTTGCTTTATGCCAAATTTCAGGATTCTGGGTAAACGGGAAGTACCCTATGAATTTTGATTCCTTTGAGAGTGACGAAATGTACGTTTTTTGCGACATAAACGGCCGTATCTTTTTTTTCGTTAACTTAGAAGTTTGGTTTTTTCACAGCTTCAAGGAACCGCAGAATTGAGTGTATGGTTTTAATTTCAAATCGATACCTTTACGCGTGCTTAGGATAAAGGGTCTTGACAAACAGACAGACGGACAGACAACAATAAGGGTTCCGTTTTTTCCTTTTGAGGTACGGAACCCTAAAAAAACAAAGAACTTACGTGAGGTGTACATGATATGAGCAAAACTGTCACTCGGATTGTTGCAGTGGCCAGAAATCATTTGTATTCCATTCATTATTGCATGGATGAGCATTCCAAGAGCTGACAATAAACCTACTATCATGAAAATGTCAGCTGAGATCGGGAACATGTGCTGAAAGTCGAAAGTCATATGAATTTTAAAAATAAACTGAAATTATTGTAAAGGCCTATAAATATAATAAGTACATAATATTACAATCTTACAAAATAATGTTCTGTGTTTTATGAGGTATAGAGAAAAAATATATAAAAAAATTATCATTCAAGTAGACTTATCTTACCAAAAAAAGTCCCAAGAGGAAGAAAAAACTGCTACATAATGCTGCCACGTTGATGAAAAACAGAATCCACATCATATAAGTCAACGCTAAGTAAAGAAAACCACCATCCCTTGTGTATAATTTACCGCAAGCTGGGCAAAACAGGATGCGCATACTGTGGGAAATTGCCAACTGAAACAAGGCAAGAGAATTTTCATTAGCGCTTTTTGCCAAAGAACATCGAGATATAAGTACTAACGTACTAGAGAAGCTACGTCAAATAACTGAATTGTCCTATTCTTTGTAATTTAAATCTTTAGTTCGCATCTTTAACGAGACAAAGTAGGAATTTACGGTGTCTTTTCTAGTACGTTAGTACTTATATCTCGATGCCAAAGAACAACAAATGCATGTTATGATGAGACAAGTTGTTCTTAAAGAAGCAAATAATAGTCATAGCAAGGCTCCTATCGAGCTGAATTCAAGCGGCAAAATAAGGCGGATACAGGAGTAAAATCAGATATTCAACAAAATCTGGGTTTTCTTCTTACCATACTCCAAAAGGCAATAAGGACACATGCCACTTTTAACTTCCTCGTACAAAAACAACATCGTTGAAATTTTGGTAACGGTAAACCTCCCATGGTAAGAATTCAGATGGTTATATCTTTATTAATAAATAAAAACATTATTTAGCTTAAAATAATCTCGACTATTCCTGTAATATTACCAAAGTACTCTGTGACTATGTTTGTCAACTATTGTTGATATTGCATTGACAAGTTCTTATTAAAGGTTTTTTATATTTCTTTAAATGTTTAATGACTTTAAATACGGGTCTTTTTGGAGGCAAGCACCTGAACCCAATAAAAATAAATCACAATTATTTGCTTATTTGCAAAACAGTCTTCCCAGTTTAGCTGGGGTCAAATCCCTTTATAATATGTTTGCGTCATGGAGTATGTTCTAAGTCAGCGGTTCTCAAACTTTTTTCCAACGGAACCCTATTGGAAGGTAAACTATTTGACGCAGCCCTTAAATAAAAAAAATGTATAATAAAACTGGCAATGCTTGCTTGTTGTCAAAGGCAGAGAACCCTGTTTTGCATAAGTACGTGGTTGGGAACGGGAGAAGCACATTCAGGGTCATTGTGGCAAGAAGTGGATACTCCTTCCAGATTCAATCACACTATTCGGCTGTTATCGCTGCTATTAGCGTCCCGTCGCGAGCTCGCGAGCGAATTGAGCGTGGCGCGAAACGAGTGGTGAGAACGTGACGAGTCCGGCAGTTGACCTGAGAAAACAGAGACAGACCAGAGAGAATGAGCACAAATAATGAGAAAAAAAAGTGTAAAGACACTTGGTCTTTATACTTTTTTCCTTATTATACCAATATTCACTTAGAGCCCGCAAAGAGGCTTTGCGGAGCCCTGGGTTTCCGCGGAGCACACTTTGAGTATGACTGTCTTAAGTTGTCTGGGTACGTAGAGGTTTTCTTTATCATACAAGCATCGTTTACTTAAATAACCTTAATTAACGTACGGTTCAAGGTTCATATTTTGATAATAATGACTATATTTTCTTACTCAAACTGGAAATACTCGTATAATGCCTAGAATATAATGTTGAAAAATATTTAATACTAGCTTTTGCCCGTGGCTTCGCCCGCGTACATAACATACATAGCGTACATAGCCTATGCCACTCAGGAATAAAGCAGCTTTCTATCAGTGAAAAAATTTTAGCAATCGGATCAGTAATTCCAGAGATTAACTCCTACAAAAAAAAAAAAACATTTACCTCTTTATAATATTAGTAATGTGTTAGATTACAGCAAAACTGTTCTTCAAAGTTCTTAAATATTTTTAAAAGATTTAAGAAAGCATATTCTTGAAAATTTACTGGAACACCGTAGTATCAATTACTATATTATGAAATAAATATGAGACAGTAAAATGAAATCAAACATGTCAAACCTAGAGAAAATTCAGAATATTTTATGAAACGAGTAAAAGGGGTAAGTAAATTTAAAAAAAATAAACACTCGTAGGAACGCCATTATTTAATCAAGTATTTTACACGTTGATAAATCTTTGACAGTTTATTCTATGAATTATGACATGTCACAAACCTTTGACTACTAATTAAACCACAGTTTTCTGTTATTTAAACTTGAAACTTTTGGTATAACAGGCAGTTATTAGATGATGCTTTATTTTTTAACAAACCCTCAAATAGTAACAAATATATCAAATAAAAAGCATTTCACTACCAATAAGCATAACGTAACAAATGGTGTAGCCCAGGGAGGCGCATTGGGACCATCCTTATGTTTATTTTACTTCACTAAATGGCTAACCAAATATAATCAAACTTGTGTCTTTATTCGCCGTTGACAGTACGATGATCATAGTATCCAAAGATCTAAAGTTATGTGATTTAACAATGAATTCAAAAATTACCTACATACTTAAACAACTTTAATAAAAAAAACATAATGCATTTATGATACAAAAAAAATAATAATTTACAAAGATTAAATAGTGCATAAAACACATATCGTTCGATTTCTAGGATTAAGAAAATAAAACGCAATTATGCTCCTTTTAAGCTAGCTTTAACCGATGATATAGATACTTTATATACATCATATTATTGTCTATCTAATGATAACACCTCTTTTAAAGACGTTGCTCACAAAACGCCAAGTATGGGAAGACCTCTGCATACATACATTTAAGACTGCAATGTTGAAAATAATTAAAATAGAATATATTTAAAATTATGTTTTCAAATTATTATGTTTCCATTTTACAAACCTTCCCTCTCCTAGAGAGGAGGCCTGAGTCCCAACAGTGGGAACATTATAAGGCCGACTATGCATTTTACAAAGAAATATAATTTTTATTGCTATTTCAACTTAATGTAAAGTTGTAACCAAAAAAGATTTTGATTATTCTGTAGTATTGAAGCATTTTCTTCAGAACACAATCTTCTTGCTTATCCTCATAGTTTCATTCTTCATCAACTACTTGACGTCTGTACGAATTTACTACTATTAGAAAGTAGATCCACGCTGAAAATCAAGAGAAAGTAGTTGAATTTATATTACTGTTTTTGGCATTGGTATTTTATCATTAAAATATTTTTTTATATTTTAATGATAAATCAATTTCCAAAGGATCACACTAATGGCGAAGGTTTGTGACTTCTTGTCACTCAAAAGGTTGAATGACAAGCAACTTGGTACACGGGTGGACCATGTTCTGGAAATGCACAAGTATATTTCTTTGGAAAAATTGTCTACAACAGTTAGTAGTAACATATAGACGATTACGAATAGAAACTATCGCTATCGTTCCGACTGACTAATTTACAAAAATATAATCATAATTTTTTTAACTGAAATAATATAGTGGTATAGATTTTCCCATGAAACTGCCCACTACGCCAACTGCCGATAACCTTGTCGAAACGTCGGTTTCCCGAATGCTGTAGCTTTATGACCAAAGGTTGCATCGCATGTAAGATGCAGCTTACACGCGGTATGCCAGCAGTTTCAACTTTATGACCTGTTTTACTACACATGGCTTTTAAGTCTCTGGGGACCGAAGCATAAGATACCTAGACAGTTAGGTAACTGCTTTCTCTCAACTTGGCCTTTTTCAGACATGTAATGTAACATGTAGGTCTCATCTTCCACTGTATGTCGATGTAAATAGAATATAGCACTATAGGCCTTATTTGTAAAAAATACCATGTGATTAGTTTAAACACTGATTGGTAAGCTCTTAATTTAAAATTTTTAATAAAGAATTTAATTTATAATCCGTAAAGTGCGCACCATCGTATGGCGTTTAAATTCAGTATTTAGACTAAACATATGCTATTTAAATGTTTTTTTTCTACGTTTCATTATCATCATCATTTCAGCCGAAAGACGTCCACTGTTGGACATAGGCCTCCCCCAAGCGTCACCACAACGATCGATCCTGTGCGTCTCGCATCCACCGCATTCGCGCGGCTCTCACCAGGTCGCCGGTCCACCTTGTGGGAGGTCTTCCAACGCTGCGTTTTCCGGTGCGCGGTCGCCACTCTGGAACCTTACGCTCGTCCTTACGGCCTTCCTTTTACGTTTAAATGAAACCAGTTATTAACTACATTTTCAGTATAATTTTACCCATTATACTGAAAATTATAAAAACTATAAAATTCAATAATAAAAATTTAAATGACTTACCTATAATATCGATTATACAGAAAACGAACTCGAATATGGGGAAGGATCCCCCCACAGCTATGCACACTCCCACATACATCATCCCATGAAGAAACGATAATGATATAGCTGCTACACACGATATAATGAATCGTTTAGCTGCAAATCGGGCTGGCGGCTGAAATTTTGAACGAAATATTAGCAAGTTACAACTACTTAGCATAATAGCTTATGCTATGCTATACTCCCACTGCTGGGACTCAGGCCTCCTCTCTAGGAGAGGGAATGGGTCGTAACTACCACGCGGGCCCAGTGCAAATTAGTGGATGTCAATGTTTTCGAATTTTTGATTCTAGGTCATGCCGGTTTTCTCACGATTTTTTTCTTTACCGTTTTGAGAACAGTGGTGATGAAATAAATTAAAAACTAAAAGAGTCCTGAGTATACATGTAGATGGATGGAGAGGGAAACGGAGGCTAAAGAAAAGATGGATGGATTGTGGGAGGAGTGATATGTAAGAAAAGGGAGTTAGTGGTAGTTTGACGGATGACAGGACAGAATGGAAGAAAAAAAAAACGTGTTGCGCCGACCCCAAGTAATATGGGGATAAGGGCAGGAACAAGTTGATGTAATAAATTAGACAAAGTAATGCGCCACCATTGCTCAAATATGATACCTACTTGATATGTGAATATCATAATATAACGATGTTAATGAACTTAAACAAAGTGGATTAAATATGTAAGTGAATATAAATCAAAAAACCATTCATCAGACCTTTACCAGATGTTTTGGGAACACCGCTTTAGTAACCATTTAAAAGTTACTGTGGTGGTTTCCCAAGAACAGCTATCGAAAACATAAATAGATTCCGGATTTAAAACCTTGCCTATAGGCAGTCTTAAAATTACTCACATTAAAAACACTGTAAAGTAAATGTAAACTGAGAATTATAAAAATGATGTCGGCAAGCAGGAGAAGCCAGCCTATCCATCGGACTGTTCGTATAAAGCCTTCATTTGATGGCACGATGGTCCCTTGATGGCGCTGACTATCACTTTTGTTAGTGCCGACGTCATGAGTGAAGTTATGAGACCGTCTTGTAATGTTTTTTGTAGTGTTTTTAGTTTCATGGTCTGTAGGGCCTGCTGAAGGGCCGCTTTGCTGTTCTGAAGGGCCTGCCAATCCTCCAAGACATGATGGTCCCATGCCGGCATTTGCACCAAAACCGAAACTTAACTGTGGAGGAAAAACATAGATTATTTTTGATTAATTACTATTGCTATGGATCAAATATTGACTAGGTCCAGCTATGCTTAGTCAATATTTAACCCATAGCCTTAACGAGAAGCTGCAGGTTTATTCGGAAGAATTACCGCTGCCCTGGAATGCAAAGGATAACTGAAGGAACACTCTCTCACTCCTTGTTCCACCCAGAACGGAAGAATCCATTTGATAATTAAACCAACCTCAAAAAAGAGAGAGAGATTCAGATAAGAGATCATTCTTGAATTATTGCGTAAAGTATTGACTAGATGATTGGCGAGGGCATCCCTATCTAGTCCTGCGTAGTGGGTGGCAAAGTAGTCTAAACCTCCCATAGAAGATAACAAGGTTAGATTCGTATGGGAACGCGCATTGTCATCGTCATCATCATTTTAGCCGAAAGACGTCCACTGTTGGACATAGCCCCCAAGCGTCGCCGTAATGACCGATCCTGTGCGTCTCGCATCTATCGGGTTTTCGCGACCCTCACCAGGTCATCGGTCCACCTTGTGGTAGGCCTTCCAACGCTGCGTGTTTCGGTACGTGGTCACCTCACCTTTTGGCCCCATCGACCATCTGTTCTGCGAGCAATGTGCCTTTGACTTAAGTTTGGCGATTCTTCATGCACATTGTGCATTAATCATAAGTATTGACTAGACTGTTTTGACTGGCCTGTGGGTCTAGTGGTTAGTGGCCCTGACTGCTAAACCGGAGATCGTGGGTTCGATTCCCACCCAGGACACACGTTTGTGTAATGAACACGATCATTTGTTCTGTGTCTGGGTGTAATTTATCTATAGTATTTAGAAATATAAGTATGTTTATCAGCTGTCAAGTACTCATAACACATGCTCTGCTTAACTTGGGACTAGACGGCTTCGTGTGATAGTTGTGGAATATATTATATTATTATTAATATTTTTTTTATTTATTTATCTCAGGACCCTGAGGTCCTGGACCTTTGGGAGGCGTACGAGGAGCCGAAGCCAACTCGCAGAGGCCCTTTAGACAATTATAATGGAACATGATACCAACCGACGATTATCCCTGTACGCGCTATGCTAGTGCACCCAAGGACAACCCCCGGTTATTGAAAAACTGTTGCGACATATGGAGAACAAAGATAATAGGGCTATGGTTTTTGGAGTCTTAAGTGGACTGGTAACATGGAACTATGTCAAGACTATGGCCCCTGCCTGACAACGTTATTATTAATATATTATTAAGTAGTTCGATTATAGTGCAACTTTTACTTACAACATTCTTAACATTTATATCGATAACGTCTGCTCTTACAGCATCGGAACTGATGAAACAAGAGACTCTAATCACGTAGGAGTGTCGTACGAATGCCCAGGATACAGCCGGGCTTGTCACCTGCCAACAAATTAGTACTTAAGCATTATCAGTGTATGTGACTGGGTTTCTATCTATGAAAAGAAGCTTATTCACCACACGTGCCCAGTGTTCGCGTTCCTCTTTTGGTTCTAGGACATGCCGTTTATCTAACGATATTTTCTTTCATCGACGAATTTACTTATAAACTATCATAGCTTTAGAAAATACAAACTACGAAGCTAATCTATATAGACATAAAATATACTGCTTTAAAAAAAAAAAAAATAACAATTTTTATTCAGGTCAAATATACCCATTTACAGAATTAAAACGCATCACAACGCAAACAATGCATTAAAATCAAATGAAATAATATTTAAATGAAGCCTAATTAAATACATTAAAAATAAAATTAATAAGACACTGTCAATAAATTACAATTAAATTAAATAAATGAAAATTAAATTAAAGAAATTGAAATTGAAAATTGAATTAAATAAATATCGTTGATGGTGAATTGCACTAAATTATTAAGAACCTATTCTCTCTAGCCTTGAAGACACCTAAATTATAATTGGATGAGAAGACCGCTGCAGGCAAATTGTTCCAATCCTTCAATGTACGCGGTATGAACAATGAGGTAAAACGCTTAGTCCGGACCGTAGAGATATCAACAACGTAAGGGTTGACATTCGCCGTATGTCGGGTTGTCCGATGGTAGAAAGGTCATGGTCGGAATCGAATCATGTAATTCCTGCGCACATTCTTCAAAATGCATCCTGTAAAATGCCGAAAGGTTGGCTACTCTACATCTGTGTTTCAGGCTTTGTAAATTAGTGTTAACTAAGTTTGGATCACCAATTAGCCTCTTCGCATGCCTTTCCACTGAGTCCAAAGCTGCGAGATGGCATTTTGCAGCACCAGCTCACATGTGGCTGCAGTACTCCACACACGATCGATAGAAGCCAAAAAAACGTCGACTGTAAATTCATTTTGACAAAGGCAGAAGCGATGGTTACGTTAAGTTGTGCTCGGACGTAACGACGAAGCATATGAACACAGTCTGCTAATGAATTGTTATCAGTATTTTCACAAAAGCCTTTTTCAGTTTAGATTTATGGTTTTTGAAAGGCGTCATTGACGAATTCAGGTGTAACTAATTTCAACGCAATAGAAAGCAACACGAAATGACTTCTATATATCTTGAGTACCAGACGATAAAAGTATACATTAGCCGCTTCCAAAACCAGACACTCACTACTCCGAGGACGGCAATGATTGCAGCCGCTGTTTTCAATTCAGTGACGCACCCACAACAGTGATTCACTATAGGAATGTAATGATATTGACGACTACGAACTGAGACTTGATCTGGGGATGGGACCATTCTTGTCTGGTAGATTGGTGACATAAATAAAAGTAATATAAAATGTATAAAACTTATGTAAACATAAAGACAAATAAAACGTCAGGAGATATTTTCATTTTGCACAGATATCAAAAGAAGAAATGCACAGACTATGGTAAACGTCATGCAAGAAGTTTATAATCCATACTTAATATTATAAATGTGAAAGTGATTCTGTTTGTTTGTTTGTTATGCTTTCACGGATAAACTGCCGAACCGATTTTGACAAAACTTGGTATGATGTAAGCTTGAACCTCAAGGAAGGACACTAAATAACAGACAATCGCGCGGACGAAGCAGTTGGCTTATGCTAGTCATCACTACATAGTATAAAACAAAGTCGCTTCCCGCTGTCTGTCCCTATGTATGCTTAGATCTTTAAAACTAGGCAACGGATTTTGATGCGGTTTTATTCATTAACGCTCAGGCGGTAGCCGGCGCCCGGAAGCCATTGTCTTACTATTGTGTCTCTAATTACGCACGTCAAAAGGTTAATAGATAGAGTGATTCAAGAGGAAGGTTTATATGTATAATACGAGTACATGCATAATATAGTAGAGAAACACTGGTAATTTTAGAGGTTTCTAATGTGATATCGTAAATAAACACATTTTTAATCCCTACGAGATAGATCAATATCCAAAAATGTACTACATTACTGTACACCTTACAAAGGTCTACAAAAAAGTCCACAAAGGTATACGTCTAACTCTCAGGGATAACCCACAATAACCATTTTTTTAACCTTTACTTTTTACAAGAAATAACGGCTTATTTATGAAGCGATTTTAAGCAATACAGCATTAATCCTTGTCCAATTAAGTACCTTAAATACATTGTGCATTTAATATAGATCAATATGGCCCTTTATAGCATGAAATTTAAATAAATATTTTCGAAGATATTACAGATTTAATATGCAGGGACATAGCGATTGCGGTGATATCGCCATTGCACCCGTGTGAAGCCGGGGCGGGTCGCCAGTTTATGATAAATCCCATTTTTCCTAGCTTTTATTGAACTTGAAATTTTTGTATGTGTGTTTGTTTGGAGTAAATCTTTCAAATCAATTTTGAGCTGGTCTGATGATGGAGTTGGATAGTGGCCTTAGGAACTACTAATCGAAACAAGATAACCCCATCGTGTTTGAATTCTTGGGAGTGGTCTTGATGACTACTATACCGCGTGATAAAAACTCGCTATGTAAAAATACTTTTTCTTGCTTTTATACCCTAGATATTTACCCCAAAAGGAGATTCAGTTTTCCGAGTAGATTACAATTCTAATGAACCTTTTTCCTAAGTATATACTATACGTAATTAAAAGTTTTAAGCAAAGATCTATCTATCTATTTAAGAGGAAAGATAGATATATACTGACACATTTTTTAACCGACTTCAAAAAGAAGGAGGCTTTATGTTTGGCTGAATGTATGTTCACCGATTTCTCGGTCAATTGTGGACCGATTTTGAAAATTATTTTTTTGATTAAATGGTTAAACTTCTGAGTTGGTCCCATAGCAATATTGTTATGATTTGATGATGAGAAGATATGGAACGGAACTCCTCATAGGATCACAGCAGAACTGTCGTAACAAGTAAAATTGTTTTGATTATACGTACATATACGCGATGTAAGTTTGACTGAGGGGTACTTTTCAGTAGTGGTACCGCAACTAAAAAGTGTAAAATAAAAAGAAAAATACAACCGACTTCAATGTAAAAAAAACGCTTAAAAGTGCAAAATAACTTTAATTTCGGTTATCAGTGTTATATAACGAAGAGACAAAACTATTATAGAAACACCGACTTCCGAAATTAAAGTTAGTTTGCCCTTTTTAGTGTATTTTTTTACATTGAAGTCGGTTGTATTTTTTTTTTGTAAAAAGTTTTTTTTTGACTATAAGTATTTTGAACAATAGTCCATTTTCAATAGAAAATAATCCTAGTTATTATGTAAACTTATCTAAAACAGATAGGTGTAAACAAACACTAATTTTACTATGGATTCCTCTGTAATGCTTGGCTTAGTTTAAGCGCCGAAAACCGGGGGATTTCAGCATTATTGCTTCCTTTCGAGGTGGGGAGGGGTGAGGGATGAGGGGACTCTTAACAAGATTACATTGGAGATAAAACGGCTGAGATAATAGCGCCCCCGTAAGCTGGCACCGAAGCCTGGCTCTAAAACAAAATTAAAATGG
The DNA here is from genome assembly GCA_905147345.3 of Mythimna impura. Lineage (NCBI taxonomy): Eukaryota > Metazoa > Arthropoda > Insecta > Lepidoptera > Noctuidae > Mythimna > Mythimna impura. Next base: position 18,016,207 of record LR990351.1, read on the forward strand.
ACGAAAAGTTCAAAATTTCTTAAATTAGGCGCCTACATTATTCCTTTTCTCTTTTACTGTAAATAAGGTTTATTTTTAAAGCAATTCTCGTCAAGATTGGGGCCAAAAAAATTGGTTTTCAATGTGAAATTTTACACTAATATTTTAAAGGCAAAATATTGTAAGTGTGCGTTTTTTTTTTTTTTTTTTTTTTTTTTTTTTTTTTTTATTGGTGGGAAAATCATCTTATGACAAATCCCGCTCTTGGGCGGAGCAGGAGATAGTGTCAGACTTTTACTGACTAAAAACCCACTCCTGTTCCTTCGTTGCCTTCGTCCCAGGGCCACGGTTTCGTTTTCACACTACCCATGGCCCCAGTAGGCTTCGACCCTGCTGGGCCCCTACGATTTGCTGACATCTCCCTGAGGCGCGCGCGGAACAATACGCGCCGTCGACGACTTGGGCTCGGTCCGGATGGTTACCGGACGGTCGGACGGCGGGCCACCCATTGCCCGCCGTCCGCAAGCCCGCGCCTACGGTGGCCGGAAATCGGGATCGGAATCCCGGCGGCGGTTGGGGCGTGAGGACCGTTGCCGTTGCCTCACGCGATCGGCCGCCTCTTTTGCTAGCATTACTGCTTCGCAGAAGGAGGCGACCGCCTGCCACTCCTCCTCGCTCCGGACCATGGCCTGTACCAAGGCCCGGCGCGAGAGATCGCCGCCGCCGATCGCCCCCACGAGGACACGGCGTTGCTCTTCCCAAGCGGGGCACACTTCCACCGTATGCTCCACCGTGTCCTCCGGGCGGTCCACACAGTGGCGACACCCGGGCGTCGCTTCCGCACGAATCCGGTGCAGGAACTTCCCGAACTTCCCGTGTTCGGTGAGAACCTGCGTCATGCGGAAGGTGAGGACGCCGTGAGGTCTTTCCAACCACGCCACAAAGAAGGGACTTACATTGTAAGTGTGCGTGTGTGTATGTTTGGAACATGGGTAGACCATGTCTTGGAATACCAAATATTTTTTATCCCAGAAGTACTCGTATGTTCCCTTAGGATATAATCTACTGGCGAAGCCCCTACAACATGCTAACATTTCATATTCAAAGGAAGATGATACCTTGATATCTACATAGATATCGTAGATAAGGTTACATACTTGTACTACTACTAAGATTACTATTTAATAAGAATGTTAATTTCTGAATTTTATTCCTAATTTAACTTAATGAAAGGAGACAATTTTTTTTGTTTGGGGAATAGGCCCACCACAAATTGTGGCGTATAGCAATGAAATGCACGTTAGTTTATTCCTTATAATCTCTAGATTACATTGGTAATATTGGCAAAACTTTATCTAACTGGAGTACCGTGAAATACGACAGTCAAAACATGACTCTCATAATAACCTAAAATCTCACAAGAGCGATTGTCTAATGAGTGGATAGGTCTCCTTGGTGTTTTAAGTTAAAATAGTGCACTGTTCATTAATATACAGTATAAAACAAAGTCACGTCTGTACTACGTGACAGACTTTGATGTGATTTACACGATTTGATAGACTTATTCATGAAAATGCGTAGATGTATTCATTTCGAAATAGCGCGGCTTTTGTCGACCATTGACTGTAGATCTAAAATAATAAGGTGATGTGTTTTATGCTGGTTGTGTAAGGAGAAAAAAAACCACATTATAACATCACAAGTATTTATTACTGTTCATCATCATCACTTTCAAAGTCATCTCTTAAAAGCAGTATTTCATCTAAAAAAGATGCAGATGGCTCAACCTCACCTTGATGCCGCGCCCAAGATAAAAACCACACTATACACATCACATATGCACAGCAGCCAACAGTGCGTCTGCCCACTAAACAATTACAACAGTATCCAGCAAGAGCAGTATTCAACATTCCGTTGAAATCGTGCTGCACAATTGATACAACGGCTTTGTGGATTATGCATATATCTACAGATGCCATTTTCATAAAATCTTTCTAATAAAAATACGAAAAGAACAGAAGAAACATGCTATCTAGTAATCGGAAACAATAATAATGTTGTCTGTAGCGGTGGGGGTTTCAACGACGAACAGTTTTCAAAGACCGTTTTTTGTTCTGCAACGTAACAACCGTTTTCCATCCTGAGACCAAACAGTCTTCGTTGCATAAACCAGTCTTCGAATTACTGTATGCGAATTGTTATCTTACTGTTAAGAATATAAGGTCGAAAATCCATTGCTTCAACTATCACACTCGTCGCGTCGTCGTTTTTAAAACCAGTTATTGCAATGAAAAATGAATTTTATGTTTATAGTCATAAAGTTCATTTTTCATTGTAATAACTGGTTTTGAAACGACGACGCAACGAGTACAGAATTTATTACCGTCCTCAAACTAGTTGCGACAACGAACGTTTTCTGCAACTACTTCACTCAACGATAGTTTCGTCTTCAAACCAGTTGCGAAGACGACCGTTTTCTGCAACCGTTTTTGTCGTCGCCAAAACGGTTACGTCTCGTCCGTCTAAAATTCGACAACGACCCACCACTAGTTGTCTGTCAGTGTCAAACTGATTGAAACTGGACCACAGAGCATCTGCAACGGGCTATTAATTACGTTTCGTTCCACGTTGATTTTTAAAGTACGTTACTTGATATTTGTGTTAACCGTTAATAACAGCATTAAAAATAAGTTCGCTGTACCAATTAATTATTATCTCTTGAAACGCATTTAAATCCGATGTCACCGCTGCGCACTGTAGTAACATTTTTTTTTTCACGTTAAAATAAACTTGAAAACGCTCCTAAACAAGCATTTTTTGCCGTAACACTTTTTTACTATTATTTCATTATTCCGGTTAGATTTCTATATAATTTTTGGTCTGTTAATTATAATAAGATGATCGCTTTTTCCATGTGTAATATTATTAATAAACATAACCGTTTAATAGTGGGCCCAAAAAAAATTGTCTCCTTTCCCCGCCGCATTTCTGTACAGAATTTAATTAACTCCAAGTCATAAGTTAATAAAACGATTTTCCATATTAGTTCTTATTTTTATTATCAGGTAGCGTAAAAGCGTAATTAATAGGCGAAGAATTAATTGAAAGCGACACTATAGTTTCCGACTTAATTAAATAGGCGATAGATTTTTGAACACAACGTCACAGATTGTAAGTTCTAATCTAAAAATTTAAGGAGATTTTTATATTATTTGTTGTGTGTGAGTTAGATATTCGAATATTATCTTATTACTTTATTATTCAGTTGTCCTAAATTAAAATTCGTACCTAAATCAGAAATAATTCCTTGTGTTACTTTTTCCATTTACTTTTCAAGAAAGTAAAGCATCATAAAAGTATAATTTTTAAACCGTCACCCGGTGCCCTGGGACGACGGCAACGAAGAAACAGGAGTGGGTTTTTAGTCAGTAAAAGTCTGACACTACCTCCCGCTCCGCCCAAGAGCGCGATTTGTCATTAGATGATTTTCCCACCTAAAAAAAAACCCGTCAATTGTAATCGTCATTATTATCTTCTGTCCTATGATACTTGGGGTCGGCGCCACCAGTTTTTTTTTTTGCATTCTATCCGATCAACAGTCACGCTATCACTAATCCTTCTTTTAAATGATTCATCCCACAATCAATCCATCTGTTCTTTGTTCTCCCTCTAAATTCCCATGTCCATCATCCATCCATCCATCATACATAGTAAAGTTGCTTCTGCCAGCGGCTTCACCTGCGTGTCAGTAGAAAATATTTAGTCACCAGCCATAGGCGAGTGTGTTATGGAGCCGAGGGCTGCAGTGACAAATTTGCACGTGTATCAAACGACTTTTTTCAATACACTTACAAAATGAATAAACGGGGGTTGACCGGCGACTCGTGAGGGTCAACACGCACCCAGCCCGATACGATAAATGTAATAAAATTGTGGCGGGGAGAGCACGCGCACTTTTCTGCACTAGTGCGGAAAACAGTCTATTGCGTGCCTAAAAGCGGTGGGATAAGAGCGGGTTTTCAATTAAGTGTATTGAAAATAAATTAGCATTCTGCTAGTGAAAAAATTTTTAAAATCGGTTCAGTAATTTTTGAGTTTATTCATTTCAAACAAAAATATATAGAAAACAAAGTCGGTTTATCCCGTAACTTTTTCTTAATTACCAACGAATTTTGATGCGGTTTAACTAAAATAAGGAGCAATAAAAGAAAAAGGTTTTTGTATATATATTAATTTATAAAAATATTTGTGTTTATAAAAAACCTAAAATAAATATTAATATTTCTTATTACTTATATCCTGCATCTGATACTGAGATCTAAAACTGATTATTGAGTACATATAATGCAAAAACCATGTTTAAAATTTTAAAAAGTGTTTTAAATTTAAAGTGTTTCACAAATTAGTTATATTTATCATTAAAACAATTACATAAAAGGCTATCTTGTGAAAAATCACTTTTTGCCTTACGACCTTATGCGTAGAAGGCATCGATATATCTACTGCAGATAGGTAAATATCAGGCTCTCTTCGGCACAGTCTAGTATTGATCGAAGCACTCGCTTGTTTCAAATTCAATTCGCAGAGTGGGAATAACAATAAAACTTGGTCCGTGTATCTCCAGCTTCACCTGCGTCCCAATACGTGTACTGAATATACAAGCCTTTGTGATCGAATTTTAAACTCTATGTACTACGAGTATGTAAACTTACTCTAAACGTAAAACTTCATATACGAGTACTATGTAACTTTCACGACACGTATTCGTGTTTCACGACTTGTGACCAGCTGTAAGATGAAATGAGAGCTAAGAGTTCAATTTGAATTTAGAACTAGTCGGGCACTATCCGGAATATTCGCTCAAGCGAGTAAAACCGTCATTCAAGTACGTGGGTAATACCCGTACTTTTTAGCAGATTTTTTTTAAAATTCACAGTCGAAAAGTTGTTATATTTCCTACTTCCAAATAGCATTTACTCACGAGTTTACCAGTTGGTATCAGTTACATAACCCAGTAGGAAATAAATTCGCGGTAAATTATTGTTTTCATGTCTACGTCCTATAAAGGGCTTTCATTATTTCAACGTTAAGCTCCCTGCATCCATATTGGCTATATTAATCCACTTCAGCCATCGCGTTATTTAGGTCAATTTATCAAGGTAATTCAGGAAATACGTATTTATTTCATGAGAATTCACCATAAAAATTCTTGCTTTCCGTAATGATATTCCAAATACTTTTAGGCTTCGTTGTGCGTGCACGTTACAATAATCCTAAAAGTATGGTTCATGTACCCGGCGACTATATTGTGTGTATATATCCACCTAGCATGTGTAGATCACATGCGATAAATAACGAGATTGTTTCCACGAAGGAACACCCGCGCGCCACGCTCGTTCCCGCGCGTCTCTACCAAGAAACGTCAAAATATTTCATATAAAGACTTTTGTAAATATGAGACACAAACCGCTCTATGACATTCGAGTATATCTCAATTTTTTTACAACCGAGCCTCTTATCCTCGTAGATACGCGGCAAAAACACGCCTCGGGCTCGAGTCACGAATCGCAATATGGGCCTCGTGATAAATCTTCACGAATTCCAGTTTTATTTATTAAGTTGTTGTTTTTACGATGTAATGCCGCGGGGGCGCTCATTACAACACTGCCTCCGCGGAACGTGATGAAAAAACTTTTCCCGACGATATCTTCTTGCAACATTAATTACAAAACTCGGAAAGTTCCCTGCCTCGAAGTAGCGTCGCTCATTTATATTTCTTTTTCCACTTTCTGTCGGAGTCGGCAACAATATATTTTTACGATTTTCTTTTTCTAGAATGAAAAGGGACGGGCCTAGTTCCCTCGTAGAGCTGATAAGAATATATCGAGTATTACAGGCAGTAAAAATACTGAAGACATCACGTAGCAAAACAGGTCTGGGAGTTTTATGTGAGCAATTTGGAGCGTTCACAAAAGAAATGCTAACGTTGACGCGAACGTGACGCAGCCGGGGACCCACGGAGTGCCAAATGTGTCCTGTGGACCGTGCGCCATACGTATGTAGTTTTACTATCCTGTATTATTTACATTTACCGAATTTTATTTCTAAACTTATGTACCAAAGAACACTCCAAAAAGTTTGTAGTTATATTACAAGAAATCGATACAAGATTATATAGGACCTTTGCCATGAGGTGCATGAGCAGATCCTTTTAAAATAAAGTTTTGCGTGCCTACATTAAAATTTAATACGATTTTCATCGATAAGCGGTGTTGTTATTACCGTTCAATAAAATCTACTCAGTAACGCACGTAAACTTAAAACATGGAACTTACGAGTATTTCAATAAAATGTACATCTGAATGACCTGCCAGGCGATTGCCGCCCAAACCGGTAATGAGCGGACCCGAGAGATACCGTGATCGAATATTTTCGAGGGTAATGGCTTTTATAAGAGATAATTGAAGTTGTGGAACAGGCAAGGGTTCCGTAGGCTAATAACTGCGTAGGGCGTATCTGTGAGTTAATTTATGTTACTATAACTCAGTCGGACAGGTTGCGTTCAATAGGTAATTTAGATGTTGGCAACATTGTCGTAATGAGAACGGAACCGTGGGGTTTATTAGTTCGTTGAGTGATGCACTGCATCTGGATGGTAACGTTGTTCCTAAATTAAGTTTTTTTTTTTATCGCACAGTGTTAAAAACTTAGTCACATTTGTAATAAATGTAGAGTTATTAGTTCAAATTGGATTTGAGGTTCTTTATATTAATTACTTTTGCGATTCTAATAAATTTTGCGACACTATAAACGCGAGTGGATTTGACCAATCGCGTTTATAGTGTCGCAAAATTAAGCAAGCCTATCTATATTTGAAACTCAGAAAAAATTCTATCCATCCATTTGGATTTTGTTGTTTTTTTTTAAATAACGATTAAAAATTATTTATAAATAACATATTAGGGCATAAGTTACACTGTAAAAGCAGTTTATTTATTTTCATATTGAACCCAAAGTGTAACACACAAACTTCGTTCTGAAAAGGTATTTAACGGTTCAAAAATGATGTCACGTGAAGTCATGTCTTTCCGAAAATGGTGTTCGGTGTATAGAACTTACTAACTTTTCAGGTATAGTGGCGTATACAGGCAGAGAGATCGCAACATAAAAAAGTACATAAAAAATGTGGATTTCTTAAAATAATATTTAAAGTCAAGTAAGTCCACATTTTATATCTACACCTTCATGTTATTAACAGTTAAGTAAAACATCTAAAGGGCGTTCCTCCTCCTTAATTTTGTTAACGAACACACAACACCTGAATCTTGCTTAATCAACTTTATAGCTTGATAGCGAAGGTATCAAATTGATTGTGCGTTGGTGTATTGTACGACTTTCTTGAAGTAATAAACTCAAGCTTTGACTTAAACGAAAAAGCTCATAATGTACACAAGATATGGCTTGGTGTGGCAGTTTGTTATGAAGTTTATAGTGGAGCCAACACGGTTCTAGTTACATGCTCATTGGAAGATGAAAAAAAGGCGGGATTTCGAGCATTATCTGTAATAATTTAGAAGATTGAAACGCTTTGGTCGTAAGAAAAAAAAGGAGAAATTATGAAAATAGTTTGTCGTGTTATTGGATAGTTATGTATATATTTTAAGTTTTACGATACGTCCGTTGAGGTAGTGTTATGATAAACGCCAAGGGTAATGTGGAACATGACGTCGGAATGTTATTAGAGATTTTTATTAAAACTACAGTCGTAAACCAGATCATACGGGAACCGCTCCGTGTTTAACGTTCTCTGTGACATTATATTAATTTGTGATGTGGTGAAAGAGTTAATGTCCATTTATTCAAGCGTGTTTATTTGCGGTATTTAAGTAAATAGACGGGTGTCTCGACCATTTCATAATAGGTCAAGTTTCTCTTTAAATAACTCACTAGTTTTTCAGACTATACTAACCACAAATAGATTTAAATTATAGTGTTAAAATGCTCTTTTATTCTTTTGTTTTCTTCTCGTATAAAATTGTAAATGTAGGTTTATGAAACAGTTCACGAATCATAAATATGACTTAGATAACGCTCTACTAAACGCTTTTTAAACTGCAAAGATTTATGTAATGCACATAACACAATGCGTGGTTAATATTTTATGAGTGTTAAATCTATATTAAATTTGTATGTGCTAAATGTAGCGAGAGGAAATATCACTAAACGGTTTTACGATGTGACTTTGCCGCAAATACATCCCTTTTATTATGAAATTTGCACTATCGCTTCGGTTATGATGACACTGCCTGAAAAAAAAAAGTTGTAGATATTAAATAATGCTACATTAGTTATTTATTTATCTTAGACTTATCAGCAAAGAAAAGAGTTAAAGCAGCCCTGAAACGCAAAGGACAACTGAAAGTACACGAGCGGGTTATAGTCAGTAAAAGACTGACACCCCTCTCACCCCACCAAAAAAGGGCTATTAACAAGTTACACATGCCTACCTACATAATAATCTTTAACAAAATATAAACCATGCATTATCCTATAGTGCACACTTAATCACAGCTTACATTATTGACTATTTAACATTATATAGCGAAATGAATTTAGGAAAGTGCGGAAAACCCATGTAGTCACAAGTTCCTGTAGGTTTTTTATTTTGAGTCTTTGAGGAGTGGCTAAAGAGATGCTTCATCGTCCTCACTTTCCTCCCGACGCAGTTTCTCACCGGACACGGACAATTCGGAAGGTTCCTGTTTCGAATTAAGGCGGAAGAAACCCCCGGCTGCAAACGGTGGAAGTCTACCCCGTTTGGGCGGAGCATGTCGCTACCGCCGATCACCTCCACGAGGACACGGCCGACCACCATCGTCTTCTGGGCGATCTGCACAATATGGTGTATCTCGCGCCGGGCCCTGGTACAAGGCAGGTTCCGGAGCGAGAGGGAATGGAAAGCGGTCACATTCTTCGTTTGCATTCTGCGAAGCAGTAATGCGAGCAAAGGAGATAGTCATAAACGTGAGGGAACGGACATCCTTACGCCTCAGCCGCCGGGAGTCACAGGGCGATTCCCAGCCACCACATGAATTGTATGCTGAGGATAAGCAATGGGTAGCTTGCCGTCAGTAGGGGTGATGGCCGCTAGGGCCGCGGGGACGTTTGAAAGAGTTCTTATGGTAGGCTTTACTCAGTAAAAGTGTGACACGACCTCTTGTTTTAAAAGACCTTTGACATAAGATACCAACACCAGTCTCAAAAACAAACTACTATTTCACTCGTTTCTTAAAAAATACTTTTCCCCTGCCTACATCAAAAATTCAACTACAAACTACCAACATCTTTAAATATTTTAGTAAAACTTAAAATTTTGGTCATTGTAGGCAGTGAGGAGATGCGGGGGTGTTTGTAGGTGTGCTCGTAAACTCTACGTTTTATGGAAATATAAGATCCTTGTCGGCGACGGTAGGTACATGCCGCCCTGCCTCCTCTCGCCTCAGAATGTAATCTCTTGTACCTGGCTACGTATCTTTACATGCTTTGGATTTTATCTCACGGCTCGTGTAGGCTGAGGTTAGGAAACTTTGATGTTTATAGGCACATAAGGTATTATGAAGAATGAACCAGCTTTAAAGGCAGGTATCAAGTGATAATTATAGATATTTTATTCGCTCTCACTTTTTTTATTACTGAAACAAATTATTCAGGAATATTATTTTTTACATCATTAGCTGACGTTGTATTGCCAGTGTAGATCCAAAATAAGGGGTTTTCCACCATCAAAATACCAATGAAAGGAACGTTTACGGTCGCGGTGTCATGACAAACTACCGTTACGTATAGGTACATGCTGATGTTTACGTGTGTAAATCCAATGAAGTCTTTGAAATATGGATGCTCCCCACATAATTTATGATATATTTACCTACTTGCTTTTACTCGTTTTGTGACGATTTGAATAAATTTTAGCAACAACAACTGCATATAAATGGAACCTTTATCCGAGGCAATCAAATTTTGATAGCGATCGGATAGGCACGACTAGCAGTCGAAATACTCGAAATAGCGGGCATTACTTCCGAATTCTCGAATGCGGACGAGTCGAATCGATAGTCGATACCAATAAAACAGCGTCGATTCGCGAATACATAAAACCTCGGATTCAAGTCTTGCGCTCTTTATATAAAGCTAGAGAGAAGGGTTCCATTTTTATTGCAAGGAATTTGCATATAAAGTAACCATTGAAGAAAGCGATCTCCGCTGGGTCCCGTGTATTTTTTCGTATTCATTGTTGCGAAGGCCGCGGCTCACATTCCGTTTTATGATCGTGATGCTTTCTTAGCGTTTAAATAAATAATGGTATCAACAGTTTTTTGCTTTTGATTTATTTGAGAAAATCTTTTATGTTTTGATCTGAGACGGTTAATTATGTTTATTTTTGGTCGTAAACGCCCAGAACTAAGATTAGTATCCACTTTATCTCTGTAACTGAACTGGTCTTTGTATTCTTTGCAGGTTTATGGATTGGCTGTCGTTCTGAATATGGATTAATAAAAAACAGGTAAATATCATATCGATTCATTTGCATTTTATCGATACATAACATTGTTGGGACCATATAAAATCGAAAGGCGACATGTTAAGTTATGATAAAAAACAAAATAGAGTGTTTACTGACCGCGGGGCGTTATCAGGGATTCCTAATAAAAATGATATTTAATTGAAGTCGATAACGTGTCATGGCGAGAAGCCTAATAAACTGTCTTTATTATTATTGTGTTGCCCCGGCTCTCGATAAACATTACGTATCTATACGACTCACGTTCCCCGTTCGAATGCTTGCTGGGATTTGGTTGACTTCACATAAGTATCCCTCCTGTTATCGCGTAGACGAAGGAAAATCTTTTACTATTTTACCGACGGCGATAACTTTCTAGCTGTATTAGCGTCTGGCTTCAAGGCTTTTAGATACTCGGCAACTGCAGCGATTTGAATATTTAAATTGAAGTAAAAATATACTGGTGGGAATTCAGGTTTTAAAAATAACTTGTAGGTTAGGTTAAGTGACCTAAGTTGCTAATTTTCTTAATGGAATGCCAAGACTAGTCGATGTCAATGGTAGATTTATTCAATTAATAATTCATGAAAATTTATATCTAGTCTTCCTTGGTCTAGGTTCACGCCTGTCCAGTGTCAACCGGTCGATAAATTTTCTTTAATGGCTTTGATATCTTCGAGAACACGTTCTTGCTTCGAATAATTTTTCCGTCACAAAGTAAAGGTACCCTCACATTGTTGCTGATGCATTTCGTCAGCATTGAGATAAAACAAACCCAACACAATGGCCTTTAAGTGATAGTTATGGCAGTTTTTATAGGCAGTTAGATTTATTTTAACAGCACTGTTTGTTTTAATACGCTTTTCGCGAAGAGGTCGCGACTCTTGTCTTTTCATTCATTTATCATAGAGTATTCGAATCAGTTGAAGCTAATGTTATGTTGATGATGTGAATGATCCATCTTGTGAACGTTTAATGGTCTTTATCGTTGAAAGCGAGTGCGTCTACGATTGTGTCTACAAGTTGTAGTGGGCGTACGATTCCTAGTCTTATGTGTCATTGATGAAAATATCGCAATATTTTTCTGAGACTAATCAATTAGCTCATGACTTATAGATTTATCGTGTAGTTTTATGGCTCAAATAGAGATAAACAAAGAGCGTCGACCTGGTGTCTGGTACAGAAATGATTTTTAGTAACGTAAATTCATTTCAGATATCGAGTGCAAGCTTAAGTTTAATCAACAGTTTTCTTATTCTTAGAAATTAACTGCGTAGGTAAACAGGTAAGTAAATATATTACATATATTGCGTCTGTCACGAGCAATTGGCACGAGGACGAGCCTGTTTCAACTAGATATAGTTATGTAGTTACCTGATGTTAATAATCTGAGGAATTCATTCAAAACTAGCGACCCGACCCTTTTTCACATGACTGTTATTAAACCTTTAAAATTCTCAGCTTTTACACCGAAACCTACCTCATGAAATACTTTGTTTATTGGTGAACACTGCATGAACATCCGTTCAGTAACTTTTGAGTTTATCGTGAACAGGCAGACGCGGTAAGGGAATTTGTTTTATAATATGTTGGAATAAGGATATATCATTTAAATCATATATTTAAAAGAATATCTAGGTACATTGACTCGCGCACTGAGGGTTCCGTACATGTCCACCTTGTTTGAGGCCTACCAAAGCTGCTTCTCGAGTACAAAAACGTTTTGTTAGAAGTGTGCACTGTAACTATATTAAAATGAAGATGATTTTTGTCATAAGCTGTTGAATTGGTTATTCACACACACATGTCGGTGATTTCTATTATTACAATATCGTTAAAATAGGTGTTTTATCTACCTACAAATGTTTGTTTTGTCTCAAATTAAGGGATGGTGTCTCATTAGCCGGCCACGCGGGCCTCAGGTCGCCCCGTCGGTCCTAATAAGGAAATATAGGGCAATAAAACTAGCCAGTGGCGAGCCTTCTTAATCAAATTGTCGAAATGGCCGATGGGAGCCTCGTTGATACCAACGACATCACCATAATTATATAAATAGGAAGGTAGATGAATTTGTTATTGAGAGTATATTTTCAGTTCACAAAATACAAGATTTTATGACGCATTTTGGATCAGACACGACTGTTTGAAACAGCAACCGCCCGAAACCCGTGAACACTGAAGTCGAATTTTGTGAAATTGTGAACAAAATTATAATTAGAAAGTTCTGCTTTCTTTCTAAACATAAACCAAGTATTCAGAAGGGTTCAACACGGGAACCCGTTCGACATTTTAATATAATCTTGAACCGATATCTTAAAACAAAGATCTCATCAAAAATTCAGCATGTGACTCTTGGGATGTATCTAATAAATCAGTTTTACAGCATTCCCGTGTCATTTCAGTCGTCGAACGGCATAAAATGATAATTTTACTGCGCTCCCCTTCCGTCTCGAGGAGTTTACGACAATTGTTAAATGTATCGACAGTTTGGGTGTCACCTAGATCGCGGACCAACATTCGGAGCGAGCATCTAAACTTTAAAACCCCATTTACTCTTAGCAATAAGAACAAAATTCCCCCAGCAAAGTCCAATTTCCCCGCAAATACCCAGTTAATCCATCAGCAACATATGGTACCTGTCTCCCTCTCTCCTCTCCTTCAGTTTTCCTCTTGAACTGTTATTTTAAGGCGCAGGCCATCAATCTTTCAGGTGGCTTAGCTGTTTAAATATAATGGTGAATCATAGTAAATACGTCGGTATTTAAAGAACTAGGAACTACTCGTCGCATTCTCTATTTTATTTAAAGCTTTTAAATAGACCAGTGTAGATATTAAAAGCGCATGCCGGTGATGCATTGAATCTTGGTAATATCTATATATAAAAAGTTGAAAAAGCTATATGATATATTTATTTATTTATTTATTTAAACTTCATGTACAGTAGTGGTACATAGGTGGACTTAATGCAACAAGGCACACAAACACTCAAAATCGAAAAGAAAAAATACAGATAAAAAAGCAAAAATGTGCTGCTTATTTTAAATGAAATTTCTTCCAGCAGACCTGCGACATGTATGGAAGAGATATATGTGTTATTGTGTGTGTGTTATGTGGTGTATAAAGTAGTAGTATATAGTTTATGAGAAGTGTTTTATGGTAATAACTTAATTATGAATCTACCTTGCAAAAGTCATCATTATCGTCCTGCCCCCTATGTCACTTGGGGTCGACGCATCACGTTTTATTCTTCCATTCTGTCCTGTCTACCGTCACGCTATCGCTGACTCCCTTCTTTCATATCACTCCTCACATAATTCATCCATCTTTTCTTCGGCCTCCCTCTCCATTTCCATCCATCCACATGTGCAGGAACTCATAACTTAAAAAAAAAATATGTTCATGAAAAATAGTCGTTGTAAATGGATACATAATATCTTGCATTTTTAAACAAATCTGGATTATCAAGGATTTAAAAACATTTATGGAATAGTCCCGGTCTCTCGCAGTGTCTATCGGCCTACCCTAAGAAGAGATCGTTTCTAATTTAATTTATGCGCTCTAAACTTTTTCCTACAATATTAACCGGTCAAACGCTCTTTGGGACTCTAGTCCCAAACTTTTTTATACTGTCAAACAAAATTCGTCCTTGCCGTTTCTATACGATACGACCTCATAATATATCTATTTCTGTCTAACACACGATGTTTTATAACCTTTTCTCTTTTCTACTCGAATCTCGATACATTATTTCATGCTAAAAATACGATAACAGTTCCAAAACGAATCACACTTTAAAAAAAATGAGTGTCAAATTCAGTCGTTGCATTTCGCGCGCGAACGCCAGCTGATTCTAGTAGCGGTTTACGGTAAAAAATAATATTTTCGGTTTTGAGTGAGTGTTTCTGTGTAAAGTGTTGATTTAGTGAATAATTAGAATATAGTTTATGTGTGTGCAACAGGATTTTAACCTGGGTAAGTTTAAAATACGTATATTTGTACTTATGTGTGGCTATCACGGCAATCGGTTGATACCTAGAATTTTGTCAGAACGCTATCGCAATTTATTATATTTTGAGACCAGTTCTGTGTTAAAAGATTTTATTATCGTATTGAATGTTTATTCGTCAATAGTTTTCAGCCAAAGAATATACAAACGCTAATAGATTTAAGGTCATATTAGATTTTTCGTTTCAAGTGGAGTCGAAAACATAAATGTCATTGAACTCATTATGGCCGCCACCCTAATTTAGAGATACTAATAAATATTAATATTAATATATTGTATTATTGAATAACAAGTGTGATACCTCATTGGAAAGGGTATTTATTGTAGAAAATAGTTACATTTTTTATTCATCTTTCTTTACTCAAATTTCACTGAAAAAAAAATAACAAAAAATAACCAGAAATGTTAAGAGTATTTTCACGTAAGTGGGAATGCCTTCAATCAATTCCATATTTTTCTGTATTAGATAAACCTATCAACATAATATTTACATATATATTACAGCAGAAACTTAGCTTTCAGACAGTAACAATATTTTTAGTTTACGTGAAAGCATTTATTTGTAGTAAATTATTAATTTGGATGAAAAATTATTCACCGTGAGCAAATGTCACATGCTAGTCATATGCCTCTAAAATAAATATTTATTTACTATGAAGTATGTTTTTTTGTTTTATCGTATGTAGATAGAACCCATCCACCTATTAAAGTCATAAAATCTATATGTTACCGCTTTACTTTTAAAACTAATATTCTTTAAAGTTCAAATATCAACTATAGCCAACTATAGTCAATGTTTACAGCTCTATATACAAAAATTGAAACCAAATAATAATAAACACTTGAGACGACTTGAAAGAGTCATTAATAAGCTTAAACAAAAACATTACTTGAAGTGACTCAAGTTACGAATGAGTCGCCGAAAAATACACTTGTTTGCGTAGGCACTAATCGGCGCAGCGGGGCGCCGTCGTTATCAGATGACGTAGCGTCTTACGTCATCAAAAAAAATTGGCGGGAGCGTCTAAGCGGTTAACAAACAAAGACGTATATAATTTACAACTATTGATATTCTCAGGCGTGAACCCTTTTCGGCATAAACATTCATAATAACAACATGCAATAAAACCCGAACAATGCTTAATTACCATTTATTTATTGCCCCAAATTAACAAAGCCCTAATGATTGAGCACCAGAGAGTTTTGTCGACTAAACCAATTATTTTGTTTGTATAAATTATGTAAATATCTTTGTAGTGTAAATTATTTCATTGCTTTTGTGAATAGATTGTTGTCCCAAATATGGTTGTTTCGAATTAGGAGACAGTCTTTGTAGATCCGTCTAAGAAAATTAACTATGTAAGGCCTTACGTATAAAATCCGATCATTATTTTGTTAAAATATTCAAATACAAAAAACCACGTTATAGTTACCTTTGCTTTTGTTAGACGGGCTTCATGAGAAGGCCGTTTAACACCCAAAGGGCAATGGACAAGGCTATGCTCGGAGTTTCTTTGTGTGGCCAAATCAGAAATGAAGATATCCTGATAAATTGTAATTTTAAATTTAAGTGCACATTTTGTTAATTTTTATCACAAAGAATTGCAAATGTTATGTACGCCGTTATTGTTAAATACATCAGACCACCACGATGAAATCGATTCTTTTTGTTTTTTAATGTCAAATGTATTGTAAGTTGGCAGCACTCAATAAATATCTAAATAAAAAAAAAACCAAGGTTACCGACATAGCCCGAAGAATCGCCAAACTTAAGTGACAGTGGTCAGGGCACACTTGTTATTGACACAAGGTCGATGGGTCCGAAAGGTTCTGGTAAGGTAACCGCGTGTTGGAAGACGCAGCGTTTCGCTTTTTACAAGGTGGACGTCCAATGACCTGGTGAGGTTCGCGAAATCCGATGGATACGAGACGCACGGGACTGATAGTTGTGGCGACACTTGGGGGAGGCCTATGTTCAGCTGTGGTCGTCTATCGGCTGAAATGACGATGATGATGATGATAACATAGGTAAAATAAGTTATATGTCTATAGCATAAGTTAAAGCTATCAGACATTAAAAAATCTAACCAAAAATATCTCAATCCACTACAATCAATCCGTCTAAAATCAGAGGAGCTCAACACTTGGTCATGTTGTATAAGCAAAACGCCCAGTTTTATCGCTCACCGTCACCTCTTGCTATTGACCCAAGCCCCAAGCACTATTGTGTACCTACCTAATGTGTGGTGCGACAATCGCAGCTTTACAACATCGTTTCACTTTTAACGCTATTAAACGAACACTATAAAATGTTGAGCGCACCACCATGCATCATCGGTTGTGTTTAAGCACTTACTGATGTTCCGTTTAGCTTTTTATTCGAGGACTTTAGATTTATCTCGGACGTGTTCTAGGATTATAGCAGTTTCCAGTTCGAGCTGATCTGATTTAAGGAAATACTTAGAATAAATTAATTTAACCTTGTGAGTGCAGCTGTGAGACGCGTAGGACCGGTCACTGTAGTGACATTAAGGGAAGGCCTATGGCCAGCAGTGGACGACTTTCTGCTGAAATGATAATGACCTCGTAACGGCTTTCGCTTTAATTTACCTACCAAACGCTTGAATACTTCATTGCTTCCTGCTCTGAGGTGATTAATTTAATTAGGTAAATCAATTAGGTAATATTTGGGAGGGAATAGGTATCCCTTTGTATTTGATTTATTATTTATTTTGTTATAGAGGTTCCACGTGTAATTTCGATATTATGGAAGCTTAGGGGAAACCAGTAGGTAAATTACTGAACACACCCGATTGACAAATTGTTTCTCAAAACTATACTCTCCCAAAGACACGCTTACATAATTGCTCTTTATAATTACTTCCCACCTTCGACCCCTGCTATAAATAACGAACTCGCAATCATCCCTCTCAAACGCACATTTCCATTCCATTCAACCTTGTAGGTACCGAAACTTCCAAAGTACAATTAAACCTTCCTACAAAGATAGTTAACAAGACCAGAGAGCCTCTAATGACTAGGATTAAGACGTAAAGATACGGCAAGATACGTCATTATGGCCCCGGCCTCATAGGGCGAGGTACGTCATTATGGCCCCCGGTCTCATGCATCTATGGATGCCGACTCTCATTAGGGAGATACGCCCCAAGAGTGAGTTAATGATGTACCCTAATGGATGCCAAATAGGTACGACATTCTGCGTACTGGATACTCTTGAAAATGTTTTTTTGTTGGATGTCGTGTTTTCTGTCAGAGATAATATGATTTGTGTAGGTGGGGAACATAATTAGTGTGGCCTGATTAACTGCTGTTTTTATACGTGCATAATAAATTTACCTCTATTGCGGTACCTAGACCGCATATATAGCTTACTTTCCATCTCTCTACAACTCAACCTAACATTACTCTTAAAATTTTGGTAAACTTAAGACCCAGATAAATTATAATTAAGTTTTGAGTTGAATTTATTTTTAGTAAAAATAGGCATGGCATCTTCAAAAAAAAAATATTTTTTTATACTTCGTTTAAGTTGGCAGGTATGTCAAAAAATATTTCATAGTAATAACAAATCTCATTTTCACATGATAATATTCTCAGTAAAAATTTAAGCCGCATTCAGTGTTAATGTAAAATTTTTGGTAACAATGCGTTGTGGAGATTTATCTCTAATTAAGTCAATTACATTAAAAGTGTACCAAAACAATGTAATTACCGCCTCAGTAACCCAAATGTCGGACCACCAAGAAGTAAAACCTAAACAATAGTGAGAAATGAGCATCATTATCACAATGCAGTTACCAACATTACGCTACGAACGCTACGATACCAGTACTACCAACCGTAACCGTATAGGTCACGCACACAGAGGCGGCTGGCCGGTCTGTAGCGAGTATGGATTAGCGCGGGCTGCCGCGCGAGCGAACGTCACAAAATGGCGGCCGTAAAAACAAGTGAAGAGTGAGTTACGGTCGGACGCGGGCAGGGGGGGCGCGGCTCGAGGGGGGACACCCGACCAATGGCGCTTCGCTGAGCGAGCAACGCAATTCGCCCGCCAACTCCGCTCTTTCTTTTATGGTCGATGTTGTTTTTCTCTGGCGCGCTTTTTCCTGATTTTTTTTTGCGGGAAATTGTTTTGTTTGCTTTGTAAGGAACGCTACAATGTATATTTTTCCCTTCTTTCGTATTGAAATATGCGGCATTTTCCTTAATGTAGTCGGTACAACATTTTTTATTCAAAACCTGTTCTGCTAAAAGGACCAATAGAAAATTCAGTTAGAGTTCGTTTCAGAGGACTTTATTACCTGCTCAAAGAAATAAAAATGCCAAAAAAGTCCAGATGTGCCTATCTGATATTCGTGATGAAATTTTTATTTAAATTAATTTCGATTTCTTCGAGTTTTTATAATTTAATGACATTGATATTTGAGTTTTGAAACATAAATCACATGTAATAGCTACCAGTTTATTAAACAAATTGACAACTCTATTACCTATCAAATTCAATTTTAAAATAAATTTATGTATCTAGATACGTAATACTCGTATACTAGGTATATGTGAAATATTTTTATCGAGCATAATTTTGTGTTTCATACTTTCAACGTCAGCGTTGTTGCGACGGAATGATTTGACAGACACGCCATATTTTTAAACGCTTTTCTTCACTGTGATAACTTAAAGCTCCAATAATAATTTCAAAAGAACAGCCCCACCAATTTAAATATTCATCAGAAGACTCTCAACGATCCAAAACACAACAAATTATAATCTACGTCCCAAAAATAAAATGAGACATCTCCGCTTAATCCTCGAGGCAATAAAAAGTAAAAAGTTATTAGTTGGAGCGAAGAACTCATCGGGAAAAGTTGCAGTGTAATAATTTAGTTAAGACAGGCGCGTCTTAACGTAGCGTAATATCCTACACTGACATATTTATTGTTTTGTAAGGGCGGGGGCTTCTTCGAAGGGGAACACCGCATACCGTACCTTGCTTTGCTTTCCTCGCAGGGGACGCAACAAAACACAACCCGAGATCAAATATTTTGATCCTCACTACAAGATAAATATCTACAACAAAAAATTAACAAGGTAAGAAATTAAAAATGTCTGTTAGAATCGAATATTTTTTTTCATGGCTGACGGTTTCAAGAAATAGGTATTGGAATTTCTACCTGTTTGTAGATTGAGATGTACGATTTTTGTGGATTTTAAAATATATTATTAATTATTTTATAGAATTTTTACGACTGTAGATAATAATCACGATTCGCAAGATATATTGGTTAAATTTATTTGACAGTTGATGTTTTATATGTTTGTGCACATAGTAGGTATGTAGTTACCTTCTGTTTCCGGTTAAAAACCTCTAGCAACAATTATAAAGGTAAAATTGTAATGAAATATACATATAAAAATAAATTAACCTTATCTAAGCACTTTTATTTATTTAAAAGAACGCTTGATATTTATGGCTTTTGAATACGATCTATTTAAAACAGATAATACCAACGTAGAAATCTAAAAAATCATTTAATATGAAGACAACTTTATTAATGTTATTGCCCGCAAGTGTCAAGAAAAATAAACTACTTTAGGACACGTCACACCTATCGTTTTGATCACCTTGCAATTATTTTTCGTACATGCAACACTGATGTATACAGTAGATATTCTTCCACCTGCCTTTAGTGTTCCCATCAATTAGTACAAGAACGTATATTAAACACATAGGTACATATGTAGGTAGGAATGTTACAACCAACGCTATGTTAAATGGTGTCGGTATACACCATGTATGTTAAAGGGTGTGTTTATACAGTCGTGTGTCAGCTGCAAAGTAAAATTAAAAAGCGAACGAAGGAGTTGCATTAGGGCCGTCAGTTACCAGTTTTATGGATCGTTTTTACTTCATATTTATTAATACTCTGATTTTAATTGTTTGGTAATTTTTATATTTTACGTGAGAATTTGAACGTTTTGAAAGTGCTACGAGATTGCTACGAAATTTCGTAGCACTTATATTTATGCTTTTTGCACTTGCATGATGATTTATTTTACTTAATTTGTTTTTAAGTGGGTATGACAATAATGTAATGAACTGAATACCGGCCTACTATGAAATAAACTGTGCTTACAAAAACATGGTGCTACGCCATAGACTAAGACCACAAATTCAAGTTTCATTACTTTTCAGTCGATAAACGCTTATATAAAAACTGTTCTTGTTTTTTCCTTATGGTTATAGGTAATGAAAATTTCAATATTCAATCAAATTAATTATTAAAAAGTAAGGAAAATGAATAGCTATTCCTAAACACATGGTGGTGCTACAACATGGTGTATGAACACAAATTCTTCCAATTTTTTTTCACTCAATCTCTAAAGATTAATATTTTAATAGGAGAATAATTACAATCTGGATCTTGTTCAATTAAAATAATGCGCCTGACAACCCTGCTGGTTGAGCTCTGGCGTGGGGCGTCGGGTTCATTGACCGGCCGCCCGCGCCGCTCTGAAATATCGCCTTGCAATATCTCGCTCGGCTTAATCCGAGCACCACGCCGCAGTTTGACCTAACCTTTATAAACGTTTATAATAAGCTAGAACATGTATAAACGGTAATATTAAAGTTATAGCATAATGAAAACGAATAGACAACGTTTGTTTGTGTAATTAAACTGGCCGGTAGCGCTTTGTGAAAATTCTAACGTGAATTTTTCTTTTTTCCTGCCTTTGTTGATGATTTTGAGCAATTTTATTTAAAATCTTTTAATTTTTAACAATAGTAACGTTTTCAACGTTTTCACTGATATTGAATTTAAATCTTTGAATAATCTAACAAGAGTTTTAAAGATGAAAGTTTGGTTGAGTCACCTGTGATTCATTGTATGCACGTGTATTATTGAAGGTATATTCTAGATTCGTTGCAGAGTTAGTAAAGGTTAACATATAAAAAAAAATAATCATTATTTATTTATATCTGACTAGCTTCTTCCAGTGGCTCCGCCCGTTTGGAAAGAGTACTTTTTTCTACATAAATTACAGACTATCATTTTTCTGATAAAGCTATATATAAAGATTTATCTAAATCCGTTCAGTAGTTTTTGTGTGAAAGAGTAACAGACATCCATACTTTACATCATATTTATAATATTAGCAGGAAGTAGGACAGAGCAACCGTGGGTCTGGACCGCAAAGGGTAACTGAAAGAACACAGGTGGGTTTTAGTCACTAAAAGTCTTACCGTAGGCGTGTGCTTGTGGATGGCGAGCAATAAGTAGCTCTGGCCGTACGGTAATCGGACCGAGAACGAGTCGTCGACGGCGCGTAGTGTTCCACGCGCGCCTCAAATAGATGTAAAACCGCAGCCCCCCAGCAGGGTCGAAGCCTACTGGGGCCATGGGTTCATTTCTGTAAGGAGCCCTGAAAAGCAAAGCAAAGAAGGAATCTAAGAGTGGGTTTTAGTCAGTAAAAGTCTGATACGCCCTCCCACTTCGCCTTACAGCGCGAGAAGTCATTAGATTTCCAACCTTAAAAAAAATACAGTAAAAGTCTGACACTCCTTCCAGCTTCACCCTGAGCGAGAGGGTTCGAAGAGAAAAAAGCAAAATTTGAAAAAGTTAGCAAGCACTATAACGCGAGTTTTTGATTGATACCCAACTGAAGAAAGATTCTTCTATTTGATTATTATTTAAATAATTAAATTGGAGACTTCTTTAGGAACATTAATTTAAACATTTAGCTTAACGTAACGTTTTCTACATACTGATGATCAAAACGACTCATGTTGGAGTTATGGAAACGATATAATTATGTTGGAGTTATGAAAACGACTCATGTTAGATTTATGGAATCGGCACATGTTAGAGTTATGGATATTGCTCATGTTGGAGTTATGGAAACAGCCCAGGTTGGAGTTATGGAAACAGCTCAGGTTGGAGTTATGGAAACTACCCATGTTGAAGTTATGGAAACGACTCAAGTTGGAGTTATGGAAACAGCCCAGGTTGGAGTAATGGACACAGCCCAGGTTGGAGTTATGGAAACGACCCATGTTGGAGTTATGGAAACGACTCAAGTTGGAGTTATGAAAACGACTCATGTTGGAGTTTTGGAAACGACTCATGTTGGAGTTATGGAAACGACCCATGTTGGAGTTATGGAAACGACCCATGTTGGAGTTATGGAAACGACCCATGTTGGAGTTATAGAAACAGCCCAGGTTGGAGTTATGGAAACGACCCATGTTGGAGTTATGGAAACGACTCAAGTTGGAGTTATGAAAACGACTCATGTTGGAGTTATGGAAACGACCCATGTTGGAGTTATGGAAACGGCCCATGTTGGAGTTATGAAAATTGCTCATGTTGGAGTTATGGAAACAGCCCAGGTTGAAGTTATGGAAACGACCCATGTTGGAGTTATGGAAACGACTCAAGTTAGAGTTATGGAAACAGCCCAGGTTGGAGTAATGGACACAACCCAGGTAGGAGTTATGGAAACGACTCATGTTAGAGTAATGGAATCCCATTTCGGGGTGTGGAATGTTGTGTAGTCAATCAACATGTTCAAACCTAACTCTAGGTTAAGTGGGCACACCCACACCATCGGATTTACAAACGAGAAAATTTACATTTATTTATTTAAATACTTTACCTTTTTACATTACGTAATTTATGCCTACGGAAGGTTAACATTAAGTGAGTAAAAACGACCAATGTGGCAATGAAAACCGCACCTCAAACCAAGTTGTTTGAAATTAGCATAAATATTCACGCAATTCTCACTCAGCTGGATTTATTTTAAGTATGTAAGTACATATCTACTTATGCGGTGATTAATGTAACAGAAATTGCGTGGGCTTAACTATGAGGCCAAATATTTGTATGATTTGTTATTATAGTTTCATATTTTACACCTAAAATATTTTACTGTAGGGACAGATTAACAAATATCCACGAACTTTTTGTAATAAATGTGCAATCCAGCAACCGCAAGACTCATCGTCATTTCCACTGTTAGGCATAGGCGTCCTCCAAATGTCACCATAACGACCGGTTCTGTGCGTTTCACATCCATCGGATTCCCGCGAGCCTCACCTGGTGGAAACCTTGTGGTAGGCCTGCCAACGTTGCGTCTATCGAAAGAGTAAGCTTTATAAAATGGATAGTTCTTTACTCATAGTTTGCTCACGAGGGTAAAATGGGTATGTGGCTTGATTCAGAGGTTCAGTTAGTAATTCTCTTTTCTATTTCAAATGGTGTACGTAATCGATGATGGATATGAACTCCTTATTGAAATATATATGTGGACATACAAAATAAATACCTCTGCAACCCTAAAAAATCAAAATGTGAATTAAAAAAGCATTTTTTGCAACTGAATGAATTAGTTTAGTCATACTAACTTATTTATAATATCTTTAAAATGTAAAACTTACTACCTAACTTATTTGTAATTTATCCGAACTCACTAGCCATATATAAGCCAGTAAAGGCTTTTGTGGTTTTTAGTATTAAAAAAAAAATGTATAAGTACTGCGATCTTGAACATAAATAAAAAAAAAATGAAAATAAAGAGCGAAACAATTTTGTGTCAGCATAACAATCACTGCTTACTTCTTGAGTTTAATAAACGAAAGAAAGTGCTAATGATAAGTGATTATCATCTCTGTGTTGAAACGTATTGCATATGTATTTCAATGAGCAAACAACGCAACTGGAATTGTTAATAAGAATTAAAATCAAGTACCTAACGGACACAAAATAATCAACTTTAAGAGTCTTTAACAAAACTGTTTATGAAACGGTGCAATAATTTCGCTGTCTATTGTTCTGTGTAAGTTCTACAATCTACATTTTCTATGACATCTTTTTACATTACCACTTATATTCTAAAATGTAATTGTTATCGTAACCTCGCTTGTGAATTTATCTGTTTAAATTTGATTTTGTATTGCAGCTCCACAGATTGCAATATTATATTTTGTTATCTTTTTGCTTTTCATGTTCGAACAACTTCGTTGATTAATACTCTATCAACCGACCATGAGTCTGTAACTCTGCTGGCAACTCATTGGAATTTTAGTGAAGGTTACCAACTCACATATGTATATCTTTACGAGTAGGTTGTAAGAATAATAAAGTAGTCACGTCATCGGGTTCAGGCACAAAGTAGGTTGCGGGAATTGCTACGAGCACGTTCGAATTAAGACGTTTTGCAAACCACAAGAAATGCTGGACCGGACTCGGTCGTTCGTTATTTACATAGCTACTAGCCTATAAATAAATACCGGCCCTCTCACACACACGTGCACAAAATGACGTTGTTTTAACTTTATTTTATTTTTAAACGCGCGAGCGGTGGAGCGCGCGCCGGCTGTAATTTCGCGGTGGTCGCGGCGCGCAGGCGTTTACGCACGCCGGACCAAGATGGCGGCCGACTCGTTCTGAAGTTTAATTTTTAAATTTCGAAAACGGTGTTACAATATTATATCGATAAGCGAACAAACTATTTTCCATGGGAAGTCGTCGTCGTTTCGACTCGTGCGCCGTCTGTCCTCTTATCGCTGTTTTGCTTGGACATTGATTTTCAGAGTGCTACATGAGTACAGTTGCATGTTTATAACTTCATTACACAGTTATGACTCAGAGTCATTATGTGCCAGAAGAATTAGGAGATTTATGGATTGCTAGTGAGTAATTTTTATGATTATTATGTTACAATTTTTCGGATCAACTCGCATGAATTTAGATTGATGGCTTTGATGTTTTAATTTTGAAATGTTTTCCGAGAATCTTTATTATTTTAGTTTTCTAAAAATGTTTCGGACATGTGTATCTATAATGTGGGTAGTACTTAAATGCAATGTGCTTTAAGAAATTTTTCAATGACAATTCACCAAATAAATAACAATTGTTAGTCATTTCATTATAAATAACTAAACTCTAAACAAAATACAGACAAAAAGTATTCATATTGGAAAACCGGTAGGATTGACCAAAATGTCTGAACTTCTTCATAACAACCGGTTTTCTCTTTAGGTACTTAGGAAAATGAAAATAGTTTAAATTAAATACTCGTTGCCAGCAAATATCACCTAATGGTACGCTGTCTACTTCCGCATGTCTTTAATAACGTATATATTATTTATTTTTTAAATTTATGTCTTCTCCGAACAAAGCCATTGAGCATGCCTCTAAGAGCAAAGACTATATCTTTGCTCTTACAGGCATGCTCTCTCGAGGCTAATCTATACTTACGAGTATATCTAATATATAAATATCTCGTGTCACGGTGTTTAGGTCGCAATCCTCCGAAATGGCTCGACCGATTTAATTGCAGTTTTGTTTTCTATACTTGGTAATAAGAATAGGGTACAAAATTTTCACGTTGCAAACTCTCTCCCATTTTTTAACCGTGATTTTAGTTTTTTTTTTTAGTTTATTTATTTGTTTGATAACTTAGGTATATGCCAGCTACAACGTTTGCTGGGACAGCTAGTATATAGGTTATATATATAACATAATAAAGCGAAAGAGTTTTTTTCGTTGGTTTAAGTGCGCTAATCTCAGGGACTAACAGTCGGATTGAAAAAAATATTTTTGTTTGGGATAGCCATGTCCATGATACATAATATAAGCTATATACCATTACGCAACAACCCACGGAGTTGAAGCAGTCGCCAAAGACGCGGATAAGACTGCGGGGGACCGTTAATGTCTTATACAACCCTGGTTATTTTTATTTTTATGAAACCCTTTTTCAAAAAAAATATTTTTGTTTGGGATAGCCATGTCCATGATACATAATATAAGCTATATACCATTACGCAACAACCCACGGAGTTGAAGCAGTCGCCAAAGACGCGGGTAAGACTGCGGGGGACCGTTAATGTCTTATACAACCCTGGTTATTTTTATTTTTATGAAACCCTTTTTCACAAACTTCCGCACGCGTTTGTGTAAAGAACAATTGCGTTTGTTCTTTATACAAACGCGTGCGGAAGACTGATTACTTTCAGTTATTTCTTAAGATTATCTAGATGTGATTGGATTTTATTGTGTTGACATAACCAACTAGTCTTTATGATATTGTCTCTAAACTCTGACAATATCACACCACGGTATTTTTCGCATTTATGTCTGAATGAATTCCGCAAACTTATTATTTCTTAGTCCTGTGCGGCCATTGTCTTTTGGCGAATGGAAAAACTCATAATACAGAAAGCGTCTGACCGTACTTGCCTATAGATGGACTATAATAGCATCTTCCAGACTTTAGTAAAATAAAGGAACAATATAGAAGACATGGCATGTCTATTCTGGTAAAGTTTAATCGTTGACAGTATAGTTTTCCGATAAATTCTCAAGAAAGCAAAGATTTCATTCATGACTTTAGCTTGAACAGATACTCTAACAATACATTTGTATCAGCTCATGTATGTATATATGCAAAATTCAGAGAAATAACCTGAATTTTGAAGTTTATCTTCTTAGCAAAAATCGGAAACCATGAATTTCAATTTGTGTAATAACAAATCCGTCTTTATTAAATCCCAAAATTATTTCAATGGACCAAAAATTCTTCTGGTAGGTACATTTTTTTACACGCCATAACTACATACTTAAATTGAATTGTTTGCAATATTTACCGTGGGTCTGGAACGCAAAAAGCTACTAAAAGAACACGAGTGACTTTAAGTCAGTAATAGTCTGATAGAGTGGAGTTATTTGATGATTTCCCAACTAAAAAAAGCAAATCGTAGGGGCCCAGCAGGGTCGAAGCCTACTGGGCCATGAGTAGTGTGAAAACGAAACCCAGGGCCCTGGGACGAAGACAACGAAGGAACAGGAGTGGATTTTTAGTCAATAAAAGTCTTACACTATCTCCCGCTCCGCCCAAGAGCGAGATTTGTCATAAGATGATTTTCCCACCTATAAAAAAAAACTAAAAAATTTTTATACCTACCTACATAAAATCAGTCATGATATTTTCCCTAATAAAATCGTGTAAAAACAAACGGCTGAATAATGCCTAACCCAGCTGCTTATATGTTTGTACTTGCATATATATTTCTTTGTCCGCCTCAAAATATGCGCCTACTTAAAATACAGCTTACGAATACCTACGCGGTGTGACTAAGCCCTAAACTGAAAACAATATCGCTTTATCTGCGCCCGCGCACCGACCTCGTGTGTTTGCGGCGCCTTTCATCTTGTATTTATAGTTCCGAGCTGAGTTTTCTCGTGTTGTGATCGTCTTCCTAGTCATCGCCTATATCCTGAGTGTGGGCGTTACCAATCGAAGATAGCGGTTATATAATGATTTATGTCATTCAGTGGGATGTCAGCTTTGCTTTTGTTGGTATATTAGTTCACAACACTATCTAATCTCTTCTTGTAACCTTTATAATAATATTATAATTATTTTTATTCAGGTCAAGTATACCCATTGCAATTTCCACATAAAAAAAATGTCACGACACCAATGACAATAATAGAAGAATAATAAAAAATAAAACCCAATCAAATATATTAAAAAAAGCTAGTTTTTCTTTCAGGCATATTTCTATGCTTCCTGCACATAAAGTAAGGTAAAAAGTGTATTTTTTCAGGAAATCCGTTTTTGTAATTGTTAAAGATATAAGTAATTTGTGAACCGCTGTCAACCGATGTTTTTGCATTATGTAATCAATAATCAGTTTCAGATCTCAGTACCAGACGCTGGATGCAATAAGAAATACTTTTTTTATAATACAAAAACTCAAAAATATGTTACGACTTTATGCGCAGAAAGAAGGCATTGATTTATAACTTTGGTGACCTATGTCACATGAAATTATCGTTTACTTGTCCGTGATAATGCCAGAGTTACCGTGGCCATTGAAGTAAAGGGCATTGGAGGAACACAGGTGGGTTTTAGCACTCCCTCTCGATCAGTCAGAGCGGGGGAAGTCCTTTGATGAATTCCCAGCAGAAAAAAAAGCAATGGCAGTCAGCGATAGGCATAACAGTTTTGTACCAGTCAAAGTTTGTTTATACAGACAATTTTACTTCACTACAATATTTTCTTGTTCATAAAAATCTTCTGCGCCTTTTAAGCTGATTCTGAATTTTTTTGAAAGTTCGCAGTTCAAAGATTTTTATGAACAAGAACATTTTTTTTTTACGTGGAAATTCATCAAATGACTTCGCCCGTTCTGGGTGGAGTGAAAGGGAGTGTCAGACGTTTATTGACTAAAACCAGTATGTTCCTTCAGTTGCCCTTGTGCGAGGGCCATGGTCATGGGCCATTCTTCGAACAATCCGCAGCCCTTGGTGGATTAGAACAGCTTTAGTTAAAGGAAATGGGTTTTCCATTGACACTAACACTTCCAGTCCGCCATTAATCTCACTGCCAAGGATTATCTTGTACGCTCCTTGAACGCAAATATTTAAAGCCAACTGCATAATATTGAAACGCATCGTGACCGTCGCGTTGCTATCGACTAACACATTAATGGCCACGACCAAAGCTCGTGAGTTACGGACTCAAGCGTCGTGTAGCACGTTTGAGAGGTAGGTAGATCTGGTAGCCATGAAAACATCTTCATATTTGCACGATTTGTTAGGCTGATTACGCAATACTTTTGGTACCTACCTACATAAATGTTGAGATATAAATATCATGGGTAAACTTGTCAAAAAATAAAAGGCCCGTTTTGACAGATGTCAGAATACTTAAATACGCAAAAAGAATACTCACAATATATTCCAACATATTATTTAACGCGCCAAAAAAAATATACTTATGTAATTTTTAAAACACTTTTTGTAATTAATTATTATTTTATTGTTTCTGTCAATTTTGTTCCAAGTGACATTCTAGGGTATTTCTTAAATGTCAAAACAGGCCTTTTATTTTTAGCGAGTTTGGTACTATAAAGACGACAGTTTGTATGTATGTATGTGTGTGTGTACATGTTTGTTGCCTACTCCTTTACGTTCAAACTGCAGAACGGATTTGTATGTTTGACTCACTACATAGTATGCTTTTTTCTTCTTTCTTTTTTCTTCATTTCATCCAAGGAGTATGGGGGTCGTGGGAATCCGATAGATGCGAGACGCACAGGACCTGTCGTTATGGCGACATTTTTGAAAGGCCTATGTCCAGCAGTGGACTTTCGGCTGAAATAATGTTCTTTTGGGTTAGTTTTCTACTTTTAGCTACCTAGCGATGCCGCTGGCAGAAGCACACAATAAAGCAAGATGTAAGTACATTCCAATATTGGTTTCTTCGTCTCGATTTAAGAAATTTATGTCTTCAAAAGAACAATTTTCACTCCGGCTTAGCAAAATGTAGCTAGCTAAATATATTCTACGCCCAATGATCTTCATATAGGCACCCTGGTTACTTATATATTAGTGGCAACATTAAAAGTTCCGTTGAGCCAAAAGTCATGAAGTCAAGCCAGCAAAAATAACTGTTATTATCGTAAAAAATCTAGTCAATTCGAATTCCAATTATGATATTTTTTTTACGAAACTTTAGCTGGCCATTAGTTTGATTTGATAAAACTTAGTAAATTATTTTGTCGGTATCTATCATGGTGACATAATTATGTCAACGCTTAACAATTTCATCAACAATTGTTTGCCCATGTTCTTTAATCATTTCATTTAATGATTGAATGAGATTTCCTCTTTATTATTTCTCGTTTATTTTACTTCAAGAACACTGAGCTCATACCTAAGTATGATTGTACCCCACATTTGTACATCCTACGTGCCTTTAACTTCGGTCTAAATTTGTCGTGTGTGTGCTGAAACCTACGTGCTCCTTCGTATGGTAAATTTTTTATCGCAAGCCCGTTATCGTGCCGATCATAAATCTGTTTTCGAATCGTGAGTCGCCATTGCTGGCGTAGCGTTGCAAGCCCGTATTGAAAGCTGACACAGAAAATTGGACTGTTTCGTACGAGCAATAAAGTATAATTTAGTATCGCCAGCGACCTTTATTTAGCGCATTTGGGATTCCATAAGGTTTATTGTCGCATTGTACGTAAGTATTTGCCAATGCACGTAAAATGCTAGGCGAGGCTCTCAAAACGCCAGACTTATTTACGGTCTAAGAGCTTTGTCGTTCAGTGTACCCGTATCCGTAACTTGGAAAGATAATGGCTACCCCTGAATTATGTCTCTGAATCTTTTAGAGATGCCACGGAAAATATACGTTGGAGAAAAACTTGGCTTAAAAATATAAAGCGTTTGATTAGAAAGACGTCACTTCTAATGTTTTTTTTTTGTTGACAAAACACTTTGATATTTATAGAAAATATAACAGCTTAGTTAAGTTTTATTGCTGAAGTTTTATCAGAAATATGTGCAAACGTTCGACCTGGTTCAAATACAAAGCTAACATCGATCAATTTTGAACTGTAGAGAGATTGGTTTCATATGTTATTCTAAGAAACAGAACCGTCGCCAGATTCTCCATGGTATTATATTTGGACTTGTTTCCAAAAGGTTTCCAAATTCAAGTGATCTCGCTCTCAGCTCTCAAAACAACATTTAAAATATTGTATTCTCAAAAATTTCTTATAGACACTTACTTACCTACCTGCATGGTATTAAGATGTCTATTTATTTAAACGTTGTGTACATCAGTGGTACTTTTGTTCGGTTTCTCACCCACAACCACATGCATGACAGGTGCCATAACTTGACCATCACGACACGACTTAAAAAACTAACTAATAAATATAAAATCATCACACACACACATGTTACATATTAAATGATTTTGTCGGGTTTTAAATGGTTAAGTAAGGTACTAAAACGATGCTTTAGAAACTTGTTGAAACTACTTACCCTATAAATTATTCGGTGAGCAATCGACGGATAGCATCACAAGGCATACAATTACTTCTAAGTTCTACGAAATAACATTGCGGAAACGGTGTCCATTGCAGTAGAGGTGGATTTTTACTATACATAGAGATTTATACGAGTACCCAGCGAGTATTAATTGTGAGGGGTTTATTGGCACAGTCAATAACCATTTATAGCTTTCTCAGCGAGAGTCAATTACGTTGGATTAACTCCACGATGAGTTTGTAGGTGTGAAATTACCACGCAGACATGTAGCCACGTTGGTATAGTCTGACTACGAAGGTAACATTATTTGTCTTCAGAAAAATCGTTAACAAAATGAATACGCACTAATCAATAGAAAAACATGAAAGTCTTCCTTTTGATTAGTGTGTTAACTTATTATAATGTAGGCGAAAATACTAACGAATTTCTGTAAATCGAATTTCATGGTCTTTCAAAAACAAACGATGAACCCGTTGGATGTTGTCACACTATAGGTAGTGGCTGCCAACCTGTGTTTGTCAAGAGCCTTAATATGGTCCCCAAAAAATATTTAAAATTTCAAAAATTCTAGCACTAAAAAGAGCATAGAAACTTTAATGCGAACTGATTACGAAATATTGTGTTTTCTATGACAGCGTTTGTAACTTTGATTTTAAATAATGTATTAATAAACATAGTCTGGTGTTTTGCGAGAAATACCTAGTATGCGATGATACCATGTTAATTGATAATTGTATTATATTCAGTCTCAAATAATTTGTTCAAAATCAAATGTTATTTAATAATTCAATTATAAAAATCAGATCTGCGCAATTATATTCAGAAATTTTACACAACTACCAACAATATGTAGATAACCATGTCTTTCAAATTTCTCTATTTATTATTTAATGTAATTTGCATTAGTACCGTTTTAATTAAATTTAAAAAATAAATATTAACATAGTCAAATTTTCTTCTGTAAGTAGTTGTGATCTCTGCTAACAATAAAGATACCAAAGTGGTCCCAGGTCGAAAAAGTTTGGGAACCACTTCTACGGAGACTAGGTACATATGTACCCACAAGCCCCGGTTGTACAAGTGTTTGTTTAGTAGAATGGTTACAGTAATTAAACAACGAAATTGGATTGATAGCGCGCGTACCTACGTGTTATAACACAATGTGTCCCGTAATGAAATGTAATCAAGCGATAAATTAAAATCCTTTTGGTTTATCAAAGGCTTGTTGGGAGGCTCGGGTTTGTAGGCTTTGTGTAGGTACACGTTTATTATGTGTTTTGTTATTTTCATACGTGTAATAGGTGTTGGTAGGGACGTGTAGGTACTAATTTGGTTCACCGGTTCACTGTTCTATCTTGCTTTACTTTTTTTTTACAAAATAGGTTTGCAATCACACATACAAAAAATAAATCACAATATAATACATCTGATTGACTCCTATCTACTAGAAGTGAATATAACATGTATGTAAAATAAGCCTTTTAATTATAATAAAATCTTACAAATTGTTGCATATGAAGCAAAAAAAAATTGAACTAAAATTATGATATTAAGTTTTCGAGCTTAGTTTTTAATAAGGCTACAGAACCAGCAAAGACAAGATAGCATTGATTTTAAATTTAAGTTCTGTCTAGTCCATCAGATTATTAGGGAAAAAAATACTTTCGGAAGAAATATATAGGAAGTGAAAATTTTGCTATTTAAAGCATACTTATTGGTAGATACAACGTAACTGTCACTAACTTATTTGCATTCAGCCTTCATGACCACATCGGTCATTCTATGGATGTCTACTTTACATGATAAACGTCTCTGACACTTGCCAAAGCACGTATTCAAATTCTAAAAATACAGAAATCCTGAGAAGAGGTCACATCACAGCCGTTCCGTGTTATGATGACTGAGAACCGACCAACTTTTTTGTATAGCTAAGATATTTGATCTTCAACCGCAATCCAAAATTCCGAGGTCATTTATTATTACAGTAACCGAAAATAGAAGGATATCACATTACAGAGGGAGTTCAAATTCCTTTAAGAACCGCGTCGTTAATCCATCAGAAAGTTTCAGCCATGGTTTACGAGTTTACGACGACCAAAACCGTTGACCTATAAAAAAATTGTACCCGCACACCCGAACTCCCGAAAAGTTTGATTTATTACAAGATCTAGCAATTAGATGGTGCGGGCCACTGAGGGATTGATTTATGATGATTCATAGTAATCATGAGCCTGTGATCCGTCCAGTAATTCTATTTTATGACAATTCCCCTGATAAATGGTTGCGTGCGGTTTCTGACGCCATCTTGGATTGAGACGCGCATGTTGTGGTGACGTTCTAGGCTTGGAAATAAGTTGTAAGAAACTGATGTATGACTCAGTTTGTATATTTATGATCTAGTAGGTGAAGAAGAAAGTTATGTTGACGATTTTTTAAGTCTATAAGTTATCTGTCTGTCCGTGCAAATCATTTTACTGGGAAATTCAATGATTGTTGGTTATATATTGTTGTAAGTGATAAAACTAAATAACAGTGCTTTTTAGAGAAGAAAACTTCATCAAAATTATTTATTTTACTCTTACTATTAATATTTTTTAAACTACAGAGAATTAAAGATATTTTTTAAAGAACTACTTATAAATTTCTAAACTAATAAATTAATATTATAACATAAAACACACACACATCGATGTCAATGGGAAAAGTGCCCAGAACGCTGGAAAAGAAGAACTTAGGCATTAAACGTCAAAACTGAAGGTTCTCAATAGGGCTGATATCTGTTAGAGGTGTGGCATTGTTCGATAGAGTTAGTGTGGCCCTGGAACTCAAAAGGCAAATTAAGGAACTTGATAATTTTCCACGAAAAAAAATGGTATTAAATGTCACAGAATCATGACAAATTTAACTCGGGTTACAAATATATTTACATGTGCGACACCGCACATCGCATACCGCAGAGTTATGCATTACGATCAAGATACCAATCTTTAAACTGTAAATATTATATATTTAAAATTGTATTATAATTGAATAGAGTTTAGTGATCTACATACTAGCTTCGGGTTAAAGTGCAGTGATCCATTGAACTCTCTATTTGATTTGAAGGATAAAAATTTATAGAACTACAAATTTTTCCTGATTCCTTCATTTCATGCTACTTATATTTATATTTTTGCTTATCTTTCGCTTAATATCTGTACCAATATTATAAGTTCAAAAGTAACTCTGTATATCTGTTACCTCTTCACGCCGTAAAGGCCGAATGGATTTGCATGAAACTTGGCATTCAGATAAGTCTCGAAATAGGATTTTTAGGACGTTTTATCCCAGAGGTTCGTTTCCTTGGTATAATTTCTAACAATCACGCAAGTGAAGCCACTGACAGAAGTGATTACATTAATAATTGCAAGAAAGCACGTATCTTAAATTTTGATTTATATTTCGAAATATATGCTCTGAACAACAAAATGAACTAGGCTCTTATATTGCAGCTGGACTAGACGAGTGCTCAGAGCAGGAGAAACGAGAGGGAGTGTCAGTCGTTTAATAATAAAAACCAACGCTTTTGTACCTTTAGTTGTCGTTTGCGTTCTAGGGCCGCCAGGGGGTGACTTGAATAATCCAGTAGTGCATCCATAGTATAATATTAATAATAAATTTATTAACAGAAAAGCAGTACATCTTATCTATCCTAATCAAAATACAATTTATTACATAAATTATTTTACCTCTGTAAAGATAGTGACAGACATCGGCGCCTTCCTCCTACAGCTTTCAGTATCAGTACAGTATTAAAAGTAAAAAATTGATTGTGATACAAATTCATTTTGTTAAATGGTCCGAATATGTTTAATATAATAAAAAAAACTGGGCAAGTGTGAGTCGGACTCGCGCACTAAGGGTCCCGTACAAACTACAATTCCCAAATGGAGTCTCGTAGATTTTTCCGAAATGCAAAAAAGTTTTATTTTTTCTGACGGAGGTAACAACAAATTTACCTTGCCTTGCCTGACGTTAAGAATGTACCTGTATAAATTGCGTAGTAGAGTATCGATACAGTTTTTGCAACGTCACTTTCAAAACTGCTCTCTGCGTCATCTCAAGACGAAGCATAAAAGTTTTAAACGTGCTTACCCAAACTGAGATGCAATAGGTAAGAAGTGACTGAGCTAAAGCAAAACAGATGGTTTTAAAAGTGGTATAGGAACCACATATCTAAGCCTTTTCATTGGGGACACAAGCTTACGACACACACACTACACACACGACTACACTACACTTACACGAGACACTGTAACACCCATGTGTTTATTCCAACTTAGAATACAATCAATGTGCGCCCCCAGATACTTAACGCAAGTAGTTCTTTGAATGAGAGAGCAATAATGCAGGTGCTTAGTTCTGGACAGGAGCAATCTATGAGTCCTTTTAATGGAAATATGTAGTAGGTTGTTTGGATGAGTTTACTGAGAAGGTAACGTAGTGGGTTTTCGCTACATTCAATGTGAGCAGATTATAGGAGAGCCAGTCTATCACAACACTGAAAGCATATTCCGCCGAACGGTAAGCCGAGGCTTAGGTGTCACCACTTATAATTAATGCCGTATCATCTGCATGAACTAGGATCTTGCAGTCAGGCATAGAGAGTTGGCACAGCATATTAACATACACAAAAAATAGAGTAGGTCTCAGTACATTGCCCTGCGAAACTCCGAAAAATAACTTCTCATCATTGCTAGTGTAGTTCTCAACCTTGACCTGTTGATCGCGGTCAGAGAGGTAGCCACGAAAAATATTGAGAGCTGTCTCTCTTATTCCTAGAGTTTCCAATCCGCGTAAAAGTATGGACGTAGAGACCGTATCAAAAGCCTTGGCCAAATCTAGAAATATACCTATTGTTTTTATCTTCGTATCAAGGTTCTTAACAATGTGACTTGGTAGCTCAAGCACAGCATATTCTATAGATTTTCCACTCCTGAAGCCATATTGTTATTGTTGTTATTATTGTGCTTTAAATAATTAAGTAGTCTTTTATTTAGGATTTTTTCTAGGATGTTCGACAACGTCGTGAGAGTAATACATACCTACTAATTTTGTTAATGTACCTAACATGAACGTACACGGTTTCACGTGGCATTGGTATTCACGCTTCGTAAACCTTTTATGTCGTGTCAACGCTGCCACGTAGATTGACATTTGTTCAGGGTCTTTCTATGTACTAGTAGAAATCAATAGCATAGCATAATAGCATAATCGGCCTTTTAATGTTCCTACTACTGAGACTCAGGCCTCCTCTCTAGGAGAGGGAAAGAAATCAATACATCAATAAAATAATTTAAAAAAATCAATGTAGACAGACATAAAGTATACTTTAGGTTATTTCGATTCCAGTTTTACAAGTATAGGTATTACTTTGGATATCTATAGGATTTCTTCAGAAATCTGTTTAAATGGAAAATAAGACTAAACTTCCTTTTACTTTTTTTTTAATGGTGGAAATCATCCAAAGGCTTCTCCCGCTCTGGGTGGTACGCGATGGCGTGTCAGACTTTTACTGACTAAAACCACAACTGTGTCCTTCAGTTGCACTTTGCGTTCTAGAACTAAGGGTTTCCTTTTCAGAAACTCGTCGCGGTCCTAGCTAGCAGACATCGGCCCTGCTGGGCCCCTACGGATTGCTGATATCTCTTTTAACGATTGGGCTCGGTCCGGTCAATTACTGGATGGCCGGACGGCGAGCTACCCATTGCTCAACGTCCGCAAGCCCGTGTCTACCGTGGGTGGTAGTCGGGATCGGAATCTTGGCAGCTGGGGCGTGAGGACGTTCGTTTCCTCACGCGTGAGGCCTTCTCCTTCGCTAGCATTATTGCTTCGCAGAAGGAGGCGACCGCCTGCCATTCTTCCTCTACACAATGGTGACATCTGGGCGTTTCTGCCGCTTGATACCAACGCAGGAACCTCTCGCACTTGCCATGTTCGGTGAGGACCTGCGTCATGTTGAAGGTGAGGACGCCATGTTGCCGCTCCAACCACTTCACAAAGAGGGGACTTACCGCCGTGATTATGGCGTGCCCAGCACTGGGTTGCAACAATTGCTGTCGCCATTTCACCATGAGATCTCGCCGGAACTCTGTCCGCCAAGCCGCGACCTGTCGCGGCAGCAAAGTTTTGCCCCGGCATTGCATCTCCATGCACAAATCGTGAGTGTGCAAGGACTGTTACCTCCAGGTTCCACGGTGGAAACTTCCTTTTATTTGTGGTTCATACTCTCAGCATGGTTTGGTACGGTATAGAAAGGTGTGGGTAGGTATGTACCTTTTCTGATTAAAAAAAAATAAATAAGTAGAATTTATCACACTAATATTATAAATGTGTAAATTTGTATGTATGAGTGTGAGTTTGTTACTCCATAACGCTCAAAAGGTTAAACGGATTCGGATTAAACTTGACACACGGGTAGACAATATCCTGAAATAGGACAAAGGTTACTTTTTATTCCGAGAACGTATTCCTTTGGTCTATTTTTCGACTTTCACACGGGCGAAGCTACTGGCAAAAACTAGTACATAAATATATATTGAAATTCTCTTCGAATGTTGATGTTTGATTAAAACCAGCTTTCCCTCACTTACGCCCCCAATAAAAATAAATAAGTACAAACATTTTCTCACGGACGGCTTACGAGTTTCTAAACACACCTTGCCACTCCGGCACTACTAGCTTGACACAACCAAAAAGCTATAAATAGGGCACTAAACTTAACACTTACACATAAAGAGATCGGAGCATACAGGTTTGATACTGCGTCGCCGCCTGTCGTCGCTTCGCCGTTACCGATAAACAAATCGTCGACTCCACTCTAACAGCCCTATATCGTGACAGTAAAAACTTAACTATCAGGTAACACGAACACACCTGAATATAAATCACGAGCAGTAACGGACTTATCGAAATATGTACGACACGATCGCTTCTCGTGAAAACTTTTAACGGTCACAATACCGCGGAAAGCAAAACGCTATCTAAATTATTGAAAATCACGCACGAACCACTTCCTCCGAATGTCAAGCTCTAACTATAGGTTATTAAAGTACGTCCACGAACCCAAAGCGAAAGTAAAGTTTACCACAAAAGCCAAAATATTTCTCCAGTAAGAGTTATTCTAATATTATGCAAATTTCACCCTTTCGAGTTTAACGACTTGGGAAAGATAATGCACTCGATAATTTGGACATTTTTTGCTGATTTCGGACTCGTTTTGTGTCTGGTTTTTCAAGACGTTATATAAAAGCAAGTAATTTGCCTAATGCGTATCGATAATTTATGCTAAGGTTACGCAAGACCGCCCTTTGTGAAGCTACAGTGACACTTTCGGTTTCAGCGTACTAATTTGCATAACAAGGTACGTGGACAATGCTCGGACACCCTTTCATGTACAATACTTTTTAGTTTCACTTTTAACGTTGCATTGTTGACATTTTGTGTGAGTAATAAATAAATCAGGCGCAAATTTATAAGGTCCAGCGCATGTGCATAGACAACAATGTTGCTTTATGTCGGTTGAGTCCTTGTGAGCCAACCTGGTTTATGTAACAGTCGGTATATACGGTGATAAAGACACTGCTAAGCGTCAAGGTTCAGTTTACTCGTGAGAAAATTTCGTTCGGTAAGATAACTTGCAATATTTCAACTGGTATCCTCAGTTAGACTGCGTAAACACTGAACCAAAGCTAGACTTACGACTTGTGATTTCAACGTTTGTTTATGTGTAACTAATTTGTTTTTAATTAAACAATAAACATAAACTTTGAATAAGTGGTCATTGATGGTAAAATGGTTGAAATAAATGCCAATAACACACGTCATTATGGCGTGTAATATCGTTTTACAACTTTAAGGCAATAAATAAATTGACTGCCGTTTGTACATTTTATTACGATTTAAAAGTCGATGACTGTTTGAGACGAATAATTGATTTATGCTGGTTATTAATGTTAATTTGATATTATCGTGTTAAGTATCGCTTGTAAATGTTTAGTTGCTAGTTTTTACAACATAATGAAATTATGGGGTTTCGTTATTACGAAATGATTGTCCTAGTTTGAAGTTTTGGGATTAATTTAATGGTATTAACAGACAGGATGCGTATCTATCACCCCAGTAGGTAATGATTTATTATTTTTCTGTTTGTCTTAATATATGACCAGACTCTTTAGTCCTGGTCCTTTGAAAGGCATGACAAGGGCCGAAGCCAACTCGCAGATGTCCCGTAAGAAATATTGAAATGAAAAGTGATGGTTCTCCATGTACGCGCTATGCAAGTGCACTCAAGGACCACCCCTAGTTGGTAGCAAACTATTACGATATTTGGAAAACAAAATTATAGGCTACAGTGTATCAGATTTTGAGAAGCTACAGTGACTCGTTCATCATTATTATTGTTTCTGAAGTATAAATAATAATTTTACACTGAAGTATGTTTGAAGAACACCATGTATTTTTTTTTAAATATCTCCAAACTGTCAAGCAGAGACGGTCATAAGCGACACTTATCCCAAAAGTAATTTTAGAGCTATAAAAATGAAAAACCATATATAAGGACTAAGCTACTTTACTACATCTCACTCCAACATAATCCCGGACGACAGAAAGATGAACCAACCACATTCTAAGCCCAATATTTACGGCTGAAGATTACTTTTACCAGTCCCATACCGATCATAATTAGTGGGCACATACAAACGGTAGGCGTCCAACTATATCATACATATATGTTAATGACCGGACTTTTCTACAAATGTTTTAGTCTTTTAACCGTTTAACACGTGTTAATAACTAATAAAACGGTTTAATGGTACATAAAAAGTTGAGATTTATAACGTATAGCCAGTATGCCTTATGATTTGCTTGACGCGTGCCTCGTTTACAACGTTATTTAATTCGACGTTAAAGTTTCATAGGCTTTCACTCAGACTAGTTACTATTGCAGCAGCAGTGAAATCTAATAATCTGTGTTATTATTGCGATAAATATTACAGTTATAACCAATTACGTATCTACGAGGCCGTTCGGTGTTTGTTTGGGTTTTCAACTTTTTATTTTTGAGTGTTTGATCTTTTTTTTGTACTTTAATTTATGTTTATCTAAACAGTTCTCATTTTAGTTCGGCATGTCTCAAGAATTAAAGCTTTTATTACAAATAAAATATTTACAGACACTCTTGAATTGTCAAGAAATCGGTTTGTCAGAAAAATTATGCTAATTGCACATTTCAAAGCGTAGATCTCTATGGAGAAGAATGTGCTAGAAACTCCAAGGTGATAATGATATGTTTCAGTGTTGATTTTGATGATTACTTTAATTAAATTCTGAATAGTTCTTAAATTCTTCTGTACTTACTCTATGCTAATCTACTACTGACCCGCCCTGACTCTGCACGGGTGTAAATTATATACATTAACTTTTGTCTTTTCCGTTGATTGCTCTTTCTATTAAAAAAAACCGCATCAAAATCCATTGCGTGGTTTAGGAGGATTTATCGAATAAACGCACAGACGCGACAAGTAAATTTGTTTTATTCTATAATATCCTTAAATTTTACAAAACGCTTTGCTTCAGTCGTCCTTTTAAGAAAAAAATATGATAAAAATCATTATCATCATCATCATTTCAACCGAAAGACGTCCACTGCTGAAGATTGGCCTCCCCTAAGTGTTGCAATAAGGACCGGCACTGCGTCTCGCATCCATCGGATTCCCGCGACCCTCTCCAGGTCATCGGTTCACCTTGTGGAAGGCCTTCCAACGCGTACCTACCGGAAGACGCAATAAAAACATAAATATTATTAGGTACTATTTAATTACTGTGCTAACATTTTCCAAAAAAATTGATCAATTCTGTCTTTAAGTTACGTCCGTGTCTGATGTTTAATTTTAAAATCACGATCATAATAAACGTAGCCAAGATAAAACTTTACTCTCCGATACCCCTTTCTACCTAAACATGTTTACCTCTTAAGCATATGCGAGGTGGGGAGGCTGTATTTTGAAAGCCAATCAGAATGTCCCCAAACATTTGGGTAGTGGGCAGTATAATATCGATAAATTGTTCACCTCTACCATAATATTTCAACCTCGCACGGTGTAGGAGGGCGCGATACGGGCTAAGGACCTTTCATACGGTATGGAAATCGATCAGTCGATTGTGTTAACGTTGAATTTGGTGGATATATCTATTTTTCTGGGCACTAGTTCCTGTCTGAACGTCATACACGAGGCAATGTAAGTTTATGTGCCGAAGTATGTCGAAATTGAAAGGCTGCTGAATATATAGAGAAATTGTAAATGTAAGAGGAAAAATTATAATGCTTAGTGAATGCTGCAGGACCTCTAGTCATATGAAATAGTACTATTAATACCTTTGAGATATTGGTTGATTTCTTTTTTGTTAAACATAGAATTTATACCTGCCTGACAAAAACTACACGAATCCGGTATAAGACAATGATATTACATAAAGACTAACTATCAAGGAGAATTCACTAAACATATGTAATTGCACATGTTCATTTCCTGTAACAAGACACCTAAAAACCTACGCATACTCGCTAAGTTCAAGTGTTACGACAGCAGTTCGACGCTCCGTCGTCCCACGTCCGTGTGAAGGGACACCAGCGCACGGCGCGCGGCGGCGGCGTGGGAGCGGCATCTGGAGCGAGAGATCTGGCGAGGCTCGTAAACGCCGAATTAGTGGCCCCAGCCTGCTCTGCCTAGCTGGGGAAACAAAAACCAGATTTAAATATAGAACCCGTATAGTTATATCCGATCTTCTCTTGTTTTGTTCTAAGCTATGATTGTGTGGAGGTGTGATTATGTTGGGTTTTCTTTTAATAATATAAACATGTGCTTGACTGCGATCCCACCTGATGGTAAGCAGTTAGGCAATCGTTGATGGTGAGGCGCACTGGTTTATTAAGAGCCTATTCACTCTAGCCTTGTAGAAACCTAAATTATAATATTTATTATAATTGTTTCACATGCGCAATCATCAACTGTAGGCCGTAGGGTCGTTCGTAATAATATATAAATTTTATCTAACGTTAGTTTTTAATGGAGCGTCCATTCTTTAGACTTTCCCTTCACAATTTCTTCACACCAAGTCTCATTGTCTAAATTACTTACTTACCTTTGTAATACATGATTCTCGTAATTTAACTTACGAACTGATTTAATAGGTATATACTATGATTGTAAATTATAGCAACGTGAACATAAAAATAATATTATTTTTGTTTACTGGAAACCTCTGTAGCAAGTTCTCACACACAATACATTAAAATGTTGATTGAAAAACCAAGCGATGCAGCACAAAAAAAAAACAGAGAAGTGCTTCATTTCATCCTTACCATCACGATTTTATTGCTAGATTTAAGATTTTGATTACAATTGCTGGCTGTTAGAAAATGTCTTACACCAATACTCCAGAGGATAATTAACTTAATGTTTATTATATGTAGTACACAGCAACAATTTTAACTTTCCCATCATATAAAATACTAAATTAAAACATAGGACACCCCTATTTCGTCCGTCACAGTTTGATTTTTTAATGGCGATCTCATCCATTTTAGGGTTAGGCCTAAATTGTATGGGAAAGGGTGGCGGTGTGATCCAGTGCGGGTTATTGTTGTAATTGTGGAGGGTAAATGGACGCGAGACGGGTCTTGTCGAAGAAAATTAATTAGGTGTACAGTATCTACACAAATATAGCTCTGGGTCTTATAATAATTTCTGTAGTCATTTTATTTCCGAGAAAACTCTTTTAAAAACCATCAATTCTACTTACCTTATGCCCGGTCAAATACACACTTTTGGATTTGACAATATTGTATAAGCAACGGTTAGATCTCTGTTTTTTTAAGGTGAAAAGTCTTCAAACATCTCACTCCTTCAGCTCTGTGTGGAGCAAAAGAGAGTATCATATTTTTTTTTTTTAATGACTAAAACCCACCTGTGTTCCTTCAGGTACCTTTTGCGTACCAGGACCACAGTAGCTGTTTGAACAATCTAGCAGCCCACGGTTAGATCTCTCTAAGAAATCCACAGCAAAACGTATTTACCTCTGCGATGCAATAAATGTACGCAAGGACCATTTTCTGCCTTCTAAAATATAAGACGGGATGCAAAGTTTATGTGAAATGAATAATACATGAAACAAATTTAAATCTCAAAAGAAGCCTCACAGACCATTTCCCCGGAACTATGAGTTAGCCAAAATTATATCTATCTCACAGATAGCGAGGACATCATGGGGGAATGCCGGTCTTTTTTATTATTTATGTAATATTTTGCAATTTTTTTTAAATATGAAGGGTGGATCCCCTCGCTAAAGGGTGGGCTCGGCCTGAATGAATTTATAGTCCTTTGTAGATAAACATATCAATTTGTTAGTGTTTTGTTAGTGGCATAAATATGTGATACAATTGTTAGCCCGTACATAGTCAGTCGACTTGATGACACCGATGGACGCACTCGGAATGAAGAGTGACTTTATAACTGCTGCTGCTCCAATTTTAAATGGACTTTGATTAGTGAAAAGTGTGCTTGAAGCTGAAGTTATTGTGGAATCAGACTTTTAAATAGATACCTTGGTTATTGTCTAGAAGACTGTTTAGTAATTATAGTGGTGAGGTAAGTGATCCAATTTCAATCCCTATTTTTTCCTGTCGTTAAAAGTTCAACCCTTCCTTTATAACTCTAATTACGTCTCCCGATTGACGTATAGTATAGTCCTAAGTAAATAAACGTTGGTTTACAACAGCGTTGTTTACCGCATGCATCTCTTCCGCGTTGAACAGTATCCGCCAACCACTTCCTTGCAACGGTAAAAAAAAAAATCGGAATCCAAACACTAAGTTAGTAATATGCGAGCGACTTTACCCGTAAATCGATTGAAAATCAAGCGAATAAAATCGATTTTCCCCCAAATTGAATAGTCGTAAAACTTAGGTAGCAGCAGTTTTAATGTCCAGATTGTTTACACGGCGGCGTCACGAGTGTAAACGCTTGTCGATAATTGATGATTTGATTTACAACATCACCAAACAACCGGTGTTTGGGCGATCGCGATACGTTCGCCTCGCCTTTGAATGGAACGATATTACGTATCTAAT
Source organism: Mythimna impura (assembly GCA_905147345.3). Lineage (NCBI taxonomy): Eukaryota > Metazoa > Arthropoda > Insecta > Lepidoptera > Noctuidae > Mythimna > Mythimna impura. Next base: position 18,060,801 of record LR990351.1, read on the forward strand.
AGCTGTAATATACATACGTATATGTATGCGTTTATGGTTGGGAGAAAATACACTGGCTGTAAACTTACGGTGGAAAGTGGATACTGTGGTGTCAGTTTCTTTATTGATTTATAATCTGAGCTTTTGATATACAGACACACTTTATGTATTTACACCAGATCAAACTTTACTCTAACCTCTAAAGTGAAAGCCCTGAAAATATCCAAGACCGAATTGGTTCTATAAGCTTTTGACAAGACTTTCGCCCGCGTGATAGAGGAAAATATATAGACTATGTAACTTAGTGATAAAGTAGTTTTAAATCGTTCCAGTAGTTTTGAGTTTTTCTCATTACAAACAAAAATATACAAAAATACAAATCTTTTCTCTTCGTAGATAGTTTTAATATAGATTTGGGAAAAACAAGCAATTGTACAATTTATGTTACAGTAAATTATGGTATGACATATGGGTAAATGTAGAGTCCACAACGTTTCCACAGATTACTTGTGTACATTATTAATTAGGTAAGTAAGTACAATTTCACTTAAATACTATCTTAAACATTCACCTCTTAAACAACCTACTAATCAAATTATATTTTATTTACCTACACTTTAATTTCTTTGAGACGGAAATCAGATAGGTATCCTAAATGATAACAATGATAATTATAATTTTTTTTCAACACACTTACTCGAAAACCCACCCCTACCACTTTTAGGCACCGAGTTTGCTGTATTTCGCACTAGTGCGGAAAAGTACGCCAGCTCGCCACGTCACAATTTATTACATGTATCGTATCAAGCTGGTGCCGCGTAGCCCCCACGAGTCGTTTCTTCAAACATCGTTTGATAGATGTGGAAATTTGTCACTCCAGCACTCGGCTTCATAAATTGTCGCCTACGACTCGGGCAAATTCACACAAAGTTTCTCTACTTCTATCAAAACATTAGTTCTTTGATTTTTTTAGTAAATAGTTTTTTAGTTTCTGATTCAGTTTGTAGTTGGTTAAAATTTTTCTGTATCTGATTACATGTTGGGAAAAGGCTATGACGAATGTAGTAGGCTTTCAGAATTTCTTTTCAGGCCCCATTCTATTAAAAATACAGATCAATTTCCAGATTTGTTTTGTCTGTTACCAAACCAGATGATATTCCTAGTGCGGGAGCAGTCATTAGATGACATCTTACGTCTAAAAAAAAAACATGATATTTGTCATCAGTAAATAATGGCTTGAAATCATTTACCTAAATAAAAAAAAATATCTTTATTAGTTGACGTAGGTACCTACCACACTTATTTTGCCCACTTCTGCTCTGGATGGAACGAAAGGGAGTATCAGACTTTTACAGACTAAAATCAACCTGTATTCCTTTTATTTAGGTTGAAAATCATCCAATGACTTCTGCTATAGGGCGGAGCGAGAGGGCGTTTCGGACTTTTACTGACTAAAACCCACTCATATATTCCTTCGTTCCAGGCCTCCAGTTCTCTTTCGCACAACCCATGGCACCGCCTTTCGCACAACATGTGTTCCTTCAGATGCGCTGTGCGTTCCAGGACCTCGGTAACTTTTTCAAACATTTCCACAGCACGTGGCTGCGGAAACGGCTAGGTACCTTTCAAGTCTTATTTTCCTAGCTACGTAGGTACTAAAAACCTTTGAAGCTGTGTGCTAAACTCAGCAGAAAATGCTGAGTTTACAGAATGAACGTACGTCGCCGTCGGTGCGTTATTCCAGCCATTAGTTTTATAGCTGTGAGCGGCTATAGGAAAATAAATTCGGTCACGTAAGAAAATTGACGTTATACGTATGATTTTCCTTGTTCTAACATAACGCGTGTTTGCTATTCTATCTAGCAGAACACCGATATCTTTAAGTAAATCGTTAGTGATTCTATTTTCTCTTAAACTCCATGTTTTTTGTTAGCCTGTTCTGTCCTACTTCTGAGCAAAGATCTCCCTCCATTCCTTCCACCTTTCGCGAGACCAATCTTCCTCCTTGCAGTTCTGGAGAAATTGGTCTACTTCGTCCAGCCATCTCCTTTATGGTCTACCGCAACCCCTTCTCTCTTTCTCTCAGGGTACCAATTTCAGGGATGCGACAGACTTATCATGCCCAATAGCACTTAAGTTGGGCAGCCTTTTGAGCCATACCAGCTATCTTGGTTTCGAAGCGCAGTACCTATAGTGTTTCAAACTAGATCCGTTAATTTAACAGTCAGTATACTGCGCTAAGGGAAAGAATTTCACAATCGTTTTATACTGTGACCAACGTATGTGCCACCAAGAGCCGTGGGCTACGTAGGTAGCATGGCTCGCAGGCGGGTGTAGATTACATTAGGCGGGCAAGCACGCCCGGGGCCCTCGAATACAATGCGTCAGCCAACAATGAAATATTAACGAATATTCGCACTCAACCATTAAAAAACCGTAATCAAGCGATTCAAAGTTCAACGGCCATAGCCGTGCTCTCGTAAACGGTAAGCGGCACCTATAAATTTTATACGATAAACAAAGAAACAATCGCGCTGTTGTAATGTCAAACTTTTGCGGTAGGTTATGGAGCATTGTGAGTCCTTCCGTGTGGTTTTATGCATTTTTTATAGTGTCGCCTTACACGGCCACGATTGGAGCAAATTAAGGCGGCGCCTATTCGTCGCTAGCACGACCATGTCGGCCGGCGATCGCTTGCGACGCGCGACTCGCGACACCACACCATACCGCACACACAACGTTTCGTCACGAGTGCGCAATAAACTTTTATCGCTTGTTCTTTCAAGTATTATTTGACAGTGTTGATGCGTTAAATTGCGATTAATAGATGATTAGCCATTCGGGCGTGCGTTTATAGCGGTCTAGTAATAAATTCACTTTATTGCGTATCAATCACGCGATAGTCGTCGCGCTGGACGCGACTCTACGAGTTTCGCCTCCAGCGGCCTTTGCAGCCGCCCGTAGTAAATATTTTTTTTTATTGGAGGCTATAATTCTTACTGTAACTGGTAGCTTTTCTCTGCAAATGCTCTATGCTAAATAGGTTCCCGATTGATAGTAAAACCTCTTAAACCGGTACATGTGTGTGTAACGAGCAAATAGAAAATTTATAGAAAGACTCTAGGCTAGACTAGGACCGACCACATACTTTTTGAAATCACTTTAAATCATTCAGTACAAAAAGCATAATATTTTATTTAGTAAAACAGGCAGGTTTATTGCTTATACTTACAATAATAATTATGAAAACCAATGACGATCTGAAAAAGGTGTGCATCCCTGGTGCGCCGGGTTCAACGATATTCAGTGTGCACTGCATTGCAATTAATTTATCCTTGATATTTGTAGACTATTAGCGAATTTACGAATCTCTTCATTTTAGATATTAAATTACGTTTGGGATTGATAAACTGCTGAGAGACAGGAAATTTACTTATTCCGCAAAAATCTTGATCAAACCTAGCCTGGGCGATTCCCGGCTATATATGTACTGTAGGTGCGGGCTTGCGGACGATGAGCAATGGATAGCTCGCCTTCGCGGGACTGTACTTCTTGCACCATTGTGATGGTGATCGATAAATATGCTGCGTAAACTGGAAATTCACATAAAAAATGAAAATTATTCTATTTCCATAATTATACCCACGAATCGAAATCAGTTATGGCATATATCTTCTTTGTAGGAAACTTCTTAAAGAAACTTGCTGTGAAATTACATTTTCCGTTTCAGGAATTTCACTTATACCTAGAGACATAGTAGAAAAAAAAACCTACTTTTATGAAAAAAAAAAACATAATAACTTTCTTGTCTATTAATTCAAAGCGAAAAATTTACTAGCTATCATTTTCCTTTCTCGGCGTATTAAATTTAAAAAAAAAATTGCAGCATGTAAAGTCTACATTATTTTTGCCGACAGACCGAGGTTGAAACTCGCTTTTAATCGCACCGCGGCATAAAAGCTACACACGCTATGTTTAGACACCTAACAAAGTACAGTCACCAGCAAAAGAGACAGCGAGATCACGGCACCTTTAGTTTAGAGTGTCATAAATTCACCGCCATTAATATTTGCTTAACTTACCATAAAGTGAAGTGGCGAACCGCTCTGGGCTGGCCAGTAAAACGTGCACTTAGTAAAGATTATCTCAGAGGTATGTGGCTGTAAATAATCGATGTTACTGCACTATAGCTACGTAGGTACGTACTGAGTTAATTTATGAGTGGTCGTTGAATACTCCTTTAAGTTACCAACTGCTCTGCAACTAAGAAAGGTTTTGTGTCCGCCACTGTTTACAATAAATAAAAGCGATTGGGTATATAAATTAGTTTGAGTTGTGAAAGATATATGTAACGGAAGTCGATAGCTGGATTTTATTGACTATTATTTATTGATGTAAAGCTTGAGTAGTTAGTAAATTGCAATTTGAATTGAGAAAATAATTTAAAACAAAACTTGTATAGGTTGATAGGTACAAGTATTCATAATTGTGCTACTAGGTAGGTACTTTTCTATAGTTTCAATAAATACTTTTTCTTAGCGTAACTTTATGTTTTTTTCAGATCTCATCAAAATGGTATGAAGCAAGAGAAGTCCGCTTGATTATCTGCAAGACGTTGCCTAAAAGGTATGAGTTTCTGTTAATAAGTTTTTTATTCGTCAATTTAATTTATATTATTCCGTAAACACTTTTGTTTGCGACAGTCACCGCATTTGTACCTACTGTATTATTACATCACCTTGGAATATCCTGACCAATCATAAATATTATATTATAAATTACACTTCTCGTTGTGTATTTGTGCAGCATAATACCTACCTAAATAGTTAGACCTGTCATATAGTAGTTATCAATAAAACCTGCCTGCATTATTTTGCATATAAAAAGCCAAAAGACCAACAAGCCCAAAAATAAACACCCAATCAAGTTTAACCAAAAATAAAAGACCAAAATCTGATATCAAATTCAAAAGAAAAAAAAAACAAATCTCGTAAACCTCATTTTTTAGTTTCCGCCATCTTCGAAACATCTCACAAATGTCCGCCGTCGCGTCGGTCAGGGACCGTCCTACCGCGCATCGAACGGTATCCGCCATACTTCTTTCTTTTTAATTTTTCATTCCCCTTCTCAAATCGAACTCACGCTGCGATCACCCAGCTCTCCCGTTGCTGTGCGAAAGAGATAGCACGACCCATTTTTTTCTCATTACTCTTTAGACGTTCCTCGAGTGAGGAAAAGAGACAACAAATAAAGTAAAATGGCGTCGATAGCAAGGCATGGCAATGGCCCTGCAGCTGAAATTCTTAAGCACACATACAAAGAATGTCCGTGTGTGAGTTTGATTGTATTGCCGATTGGGAGGGCCCAGATCAGATGTCTTCAACATTTCTTGAGGGTACTTCTTGTAAGATTTTTATCTAATTTAGAATTAAATTCCAGTAAACCTACATTTGAATTTTTTACCCTACTGATTTCATATTTTTGTTTCAGTGGTTTGTTGTTTTAATTTTGAACTTATTTTAACTAAAACTATTTTTTTCACCTAATTCATATTTTTCTGTCTGTCTCTGTCATTATAAAGAAAATATATAACAAAAAGACTTTAATTGTTATTCTGAGACAAAGAACATGAAGAACTTTCATTACTGTGTTATCTAAGGAAATAAGAATATTTTTAATTTCAAAATAATACTTTTTGAATAAGAAATAAAAATATTCGTGTAAATATGAAACTCAAAAAATGTTTGTGACCTCTACTTCAGGAAGAAGTTGGTACATCAGATTTCTAAAAGAGGGCGCTGTACTCAAAATGAGAGTAAGCACGAAATATAGAATCAAGTAGAGCTTTATAAGCTTTGAATTTATTGCCTGAAGTGATGAATAAATTATAACATTAGATGAAAATACATTATGAGCATTATGAATATTTTCGTTATGATATCTATAGATTATATAAATAGCATACATCAATATAAGTAGATGACAGTCGACATTGCCATACAGGATAGGTAGCTACTTTTCATTCCTGTAGAATGTAACTTAGATTTTACATCTAAATTCTATTTCAATATAAGTTAAGAAAAAAAAATACGATCTAATTGAGTACCTCCGCTTTTTTTAAACCGGTTAAAAACCACAAAATATACGCCATAAAATAAGTGGCCCTTTGTTTTTTTAGTATAGTGGCTGCTACATTTAGGTAGGTATATGCCTACGTAGCATAATTAGGATAATGTCAACATAAATTTCCATTAAATAGGTGTAGTTATTACCTCAATAGGTACTACTCCCATGGATACCATTGTTGTCATTATATTAGTAATTAATATGTTGACGAAGTTCTATCTCCATTCAATCAGCTATTTATATTTTACAACAGCTTACTATTCTGCTGTGTCCTTGTAATGCCCACTATGTGATACTGGGCTTTAAAAGCTCCTAAAAGTTCTATACTACTTCAATAGATGGCGCTAAACATAATAATAACGGTAGAGCTTCCAGTGAACTTGTTTTCAGACAGAAGCTAGAACATGTGACGGTTTTCTAGTTTTTTGTAGGATTATTGTTTGAGTTGTAGAAATGTAGTACAGTAAAAGTAAATTCTTGACTTAGAAATGTTCAAACAGAAACAAAACATTAATTGATTTCTGTCTCCGGGACTTTAAAAGTTTATGATTCCTATAATGAACATTGGTAAGAATGTTTGATTTGTATAATGACTTCTTATTATTTCCAAAACACATACCTAATACACAACACGGTTCAATTTATCTCTATCTTCATTTTAAAACCTCATCTCTCCTTTATGTCAAAGGACGAAAAAAATTCTACAACAAAAAAAAAAGAAATATTTCTTCTGTCAGGATCTTATTAAAATTCCGATAAAAAAACTGTTTATGTTTGAACACACTTGCATCAACATAAAGACAATGCAAGCGCGGGCGCATTCGCTTCCTAGAAAGGCGTGTTGACCCAATTTTCTATTAAAATTCAAATTAGTTTTTTTCGCGAGTAAAGAGAAAGCTGCCTAATACCAGTCAGTATAGTTCCAGATTTTAGACGATAAAGTAGTGTTGTGTATAAAAAAATGTGGAAATCATGTTTTGTTTTAGTTCTAAAAATTATTTTTGATGTAAACATAGGGTGTAAACGTACACGCGTTGTTTGGCTTCGAGCCAAACAAATCTCGGCAGGCAAACACAGATGGCGACGGAGAAACTCGACTAGGTACGTTGTTTGTGAGAATTCTCCTTGTGACTAATTAAAAACTGTCTCTGGATTAGATTACATGACGGAAATTAAATTACAAACCCATTAATGCTGCCAATCTAACTTTTAACTCTACTTTGAATCAATGAACGGTTTGATCAAAAAGTTATCTGATTTCTCGGAGTAAATTATAATTTTCTGTCCTCAATTTTTTTAAATCAATAAATATGTCTGATCTACTAAATGTACTCTCAAAACGGTGAAGGAATACATTGTGAGGAAACCGGCATGTCCTAGAACCAACAATTTGAAGAGATGTGACCCATCAATCCGCACTGGACCCGCGTGGTTGATTATGGTATTTCCTATCCTAGAGAGGACACCTGAATCACAGCAGCGGGAACAATATAAGACTGATTAAATATATTATACGTAGGTATCTGATCTTTGTTGCTCAGAAGCGGTCATTACAGAAATGTTTTCCCAAAACTTGTTCAAGCAGGTAAGATATCTTTGACAAATTAAATTATAAATCTAAGAGCCCGATACTAAATTCCACGTGGTGTGTGGTCTCTTCAAGTTATATTTTGTCTCAAAAAGCTTGAACCGTTCAACGATTTTAATGATCTTAGAATGCAACTTAATTTACTGCAGATAATTATCTCAAAAGATTATGCACGGATTATTTTAATGTTAAATGCCGATATTCTTTCTTATTATAATAATTTCTGTTTTACCGTTTACGAGTAAAATGTTCTATAGTTCATTGAACATAAAACTAGAAAGGTATTTTAAATGGTATCATTGGAAAACTGTTTCATTGTGAGGTGTCTGTGAGGTAAGGTTGTGTCACGTTACAAAAATGTGTTAGGAGTGGTTTGTATTCTGGTTTAACATGCAAATCTACTCAGACCGTATCTACTATTACAGTATAAAGTTATGTTAACAATAATATGGTCATGTCTGCTCTTATCTTTGACATTGTTCTGAATAGCAACATCGGTACTAAACCTATAATTTATTTAAATGCATGTGTTTGTAAAGAAAACTTGTACGTATGGAATAAAATTGATTTCGAATATTTTTTATTCAATGAGGTGATATTCAAAGTGCAATAATTTTGTCTCTGGGTGGAGCGAGAGTGAGTGTCAGACTTTTTCTGACTAAAACCCACCTGTGTTCCTCCAGTTGCCACTTACGTTCCAGGGCCTCGGTAAATCTTTCATTCAATTCCGTAGTCCTAGCAGACATTGGCCTTAATATACAATGCACCGTCGTCTCTGGCTTGGTCCTTAGCGGATGGCCGGACGGTGAGTTACCCTTTACTCATCGTCCGCAAACTCATGCCTATGGTGGCTGGGAATCGCCACACCCGACGTCCGGTACGTCTCATGCAGTAGAGGCTGAGGCGTAAGGAGGTTCGCTCTCTAACGGGTTTGGTAAACCCCTGAAAATTTTTCTCGGAGGTCTTGTTATGAATTTGTCAGAAGTTTCTATAAGCTATAATACCTATTTGTATTCTATTAGTTTTAAGTATTTAATTTTTGCTTGAGCAAAACACAACTTTTCCCAATTGGGTACTCTAAAATTAATCTTTCTACTCAACAAAACCAGTTCGATTCGATTCGGTTAATTTAACCTATCTCCGAAATAAAAAAGAACCCAATTTAGTCAAATTATATTCCCTTCCCCGACTTTGGTCAAGGTTCCAACGTTATCTACCTGGTACTCCCTATTCAAGGAGCGTCCCCTTGTTTTATCAATAACGATAAGGCTATTTTGACTTCAATCTTATACTGTTATCTTCATTATTTTCTGATAATAGAATTGATATTATATCTTTACACATCAGCGGTGTTGCTGGCATACCATCAGTATTTTCTATTGTGTCCAAATAAGCATAGAAATAGGTCCACTACTTTTTATATTAACTGCAATCTGAAACTTATTTTATTTCATGTTTTTTGTTCTTATATTTTTGTTACTATGTTATCCTGCGCAGTTGTTACAGAGTACTGAGTTGGTACGGTCAATTTTATTTTTCAAATATCATCTACGCATTGAAGCGTAAATGATATGAGTTTTCTCATTTAAATTAAAATTTATCATCTGTCCAATTAATTAAACCATCCATAAATCCGTCCTCTCATTAGTAAAATAATATTTTAAATTGCTTGAACAATTACCAACGTAGTACCTTTCTACCTTGTCTTTTAAAACAAGTGTGGTTAATTAAAAAAGAACAAGGTACGGACGGTAGTCGGCAGTCCACGACGCGGGTGTTCCTCTACAGCTGGTAAGTTATGTGTCCGTTTGTCCGCGAGCTAACGAACGCCATCTTTATGGCCTCGTTACCGCTAATAAGTCTCGGCTATCGTTCACCAGTACTATATGAGTCTTGTGCACCTTAGTAAGGTAAGAGAGACCTTACCTCTATAGATGTTCCATAGATACGATTTTGAATTTTAAATTAACCGGCAATTAGAATAGAACGCAAGAATGTAAGAAGTTCCAATTCATGGCCTGTTAAAAATTATGATTATGTTTAAATTAGATGAGATTGGCAAATAAACTTTCCTGAAGCTTTTTGTGATCTAAGCGCATCTGAACCAATGAACGCCAAGATCGTTCACGATAATATCCAACCGAATGAACACAGTTTTCAATAAGAAGACTTTCCAAGAGAATTGCTATCCTGGATAATGCTATAATAGAAAAAAGTTAAGTAGAAATTTTAAAGTCTCAACGCGTAGTCTCAGAAGCAATCTGGAAAAATGCCATGTTGTGTCTTAGTATTTTGCGGTGAACATGTTTTGAAAACACAATCAATTTAATAAAATATTTTCGGCCAGATTTTTACGACTTCTACAAGAGGGGTGTAAGTGAAAACATGTTCGGAAGCGGGGATATCCTTGCAATAACAATAACTCATATAGCTTCGCGCGCCCCCCGCTAGATGGCGAGCCACGGACACAAGTAATCCATTTATTCTCGGGGCGAGCTTTATGTAGCGAACTCTTAAGAGCCAGTGCTATATTGTTTTATGTTATTATTTATAAATATCAGCGGTGCGTGTGCCGGCTGCCTTAGAGGGAATTATGAGAAAAAGTTCCCTCGCTCCGCCACTAATTCACCTCTACTTATCTTAATTATACATAATCGGGCAATTTACTTTCAGAGATTTTTTTATAAATACCTCGCAGGTAAGTTACTATGTAAGTTTTGGACGTGGTCATATAAAATAACGAGTTGTCCAATCAAAGTTGTGATAACATTACACTCGACATAGGAAAATTAGCATAAAATTACTAGAAGTTTAACTCAAACTAGGCGTTAAGTTATTTGTAGTATCTTTTACTTAAAACGTCATTAGTTAGTAGTAGTTAGTCTTATAGGAAGCGGATGAATAAATAACTAATAAAGTTATTTAAGTTGCTTTTGTATAGTTAGGCCTACAACCCATTGAAACGTCTTAGCGTAAAGCCGTTTAAAATATTCTATATTCTCATCCGTAAATAAACTATCCATTTCTCTAACAGTCACTAGAATAGGTCGTAATAATCTACGAGAATGTCAGTTCACACGTTACGCTTTAGTGGACGACTGCCTTGAGTAATAATTGTTCCTTCAGCGTCTGTAACGTAGAGTGGCATTCCCTCCGAAGTTGAACAAGAACTCGCCTGTAAGACATCCGGGGAATGTGAGGAGCAATTACCCTCCCACGGGGGAGGGGGGGAGGAATCTTAGAAGTTTCCGACCCTGTGGAATTTTGCGGATGAAACGTTTTAATTGGAATCTCTCGAGAATATTTTGTAATTGCTGGCTGCTAAGAGCCAAGGAATTTGTTTGATATTCTTCGTTTGAAATTCAAATTAAGATCTCGGTTGTGTTTGTCTTTGTTTTGATTTTGTTTGATGATGTTATATATGGTTTTATAGTGTGGTGGTGTACTGGAAGCTAATGCATGGTTAAAAAATATTTTATTATTTAATTTCGAGTATTATCTCAGTAGCTAACAAAATGTTCTTAAAAAATATAGTAAGTATAGTAACCGTTCTTGAACATTTTTATTAATTTTATCGAGGACCAAAATCAAAATGACAAAAGTCAAAACAAAAGCCTTTTGTAGAACATTGCAATTTAGACACACTTATTATAATCTTATCAGTTTGATTGCTCCCTTGTTTTTAAAGCATAAAAAGCTTTCTTATCTCTAAGATTTAAAAAGTTTTTAATATCCCCTGGAAATAATCCCAAAGGCCTTCTTGCCGTGAGTCAGTGGTGGCACTTCCCAAAGTCATTCAAACCCTATATGTAGGTAGGTACCTACCTTAAATTTAAGATGAGAGTAAATAAGAGGCTTAGCAGCGCATATTTTGTATTTAGTAATGATTTTTTAAACGTCAGATAAATTTAGATATTTCTTTATCTGACGTTTAAAAATTCGATCCAAAAATCGGTCAAAACTCTATATTTATTCCTTTATAGCGTTTTGACGGCTTTTTGTATGGAAAATGTGTCAAATAGTCTTTTTTATTCTTCAGCTAAAATTATTCCTTATTCTTATGAAATGAAATTAATTTTACATTATTTTATAACTGGTCTAAGGCCTAGGTCTGACTGTCACTATTAATATTGAATTTAAAATACCCACATATGCGTCAGACGAGCTGTAAGCTAAATAAAAGAGCCAATTATAGGGTCCTAATGCTAGGTGAACCTTATTATTTCTTATCGAAGAGACAGTGGTCCACAATCCGCAGACTGAAGACAGATGAGCGTGGAAACGAGAGAGAGTGGCCTTAGCCCAACAGTGGGACTCGATATCTAATTAGATATATATAGTATTTGTTTACTTATACCTACCTTTAAAATGTTTTTTTTTCTAATGATAAATCTTTGTTAATTGATCACTATGTCACCTGGCGATATTCTGGTATTCACTCTTGACTTACAGACCCCCAGGTTGTATTACCAACAACCAAAGAGGCCAAATTCTTTTTAGTACCCATGTATATGCAGCCATTTCCCCTCGAATAGAGGAACGTTAGATCGAATGAAAGAGTTTAGTCGATACTATCTCGGTAACAAAGAAAGTTTTTATCGTCAAAGTTGCCGTTTCGACAGGATTTGATCCGTCTCAGCTTTTCCAATTTAAGAAAAGTAGCTGTAAAAGCTAGCACAAAGGTATTTAGATAGATTAGTTTTGTTCAAGTGAAACTTAGTAGTTTTTGATACAGAATTTATTGGGCACTGACGCTATTCGAGCAAAATGTTATTTGTATAATATTGGCAACGTGAAGTCCGGTTTCTCCGTACAAACTTTGGACCCCCGTTACATACCCTTAAGGAGTGAATTTTGGAAAATCCACTCTTAATACTCGCCTACTGCATGAAAGGAAACCTTGTGCAAAATGTCACACTTCTAGTCCCAGTAGTTTCGGCTGTGTGTTGATATGTCAGTCAGTCAGTTTCTCCGTTTAAATGTTGATATAGATTTCTTGTTTAAATCTTGTCAGATAAAAAAACATGAATTGTGTTGGAACTGATTCTTACTGACTAGAAAACCACTATTTATGGTTTTCTAAAACTTACAGTTCTATAGATCCTAAAAATTGTTTTTACATAATTCTGAAAAGCTAAAACAGACAGTATTGACTTCATTCGAGTAAAAAGTTATTTGTATATAAAGTTATTTGTGCATAATATATTTTGATACTGGATTTATTGGGCAATTAATTTGTACATATTTTGTCAGCTATAAAAGCATGGTTTGTGGTGGAACTGAACTTACTGGCTAGAAAATCATTATTTATGGATTTCTAAAACTTTTCGAGCGCCGATTTTACATACGTTTGTACAACTTGAGTGACCTTGAAAAACGCCTAATTGTCGTTATGTACACACAGGTGTACGAAACTTATTCGGCCGAAAATTTTGGTCTCTATAACTCCGATTTTCCTAGAAAGTTTTTTTATATCTTTTTTATTTATTTTTTGGTGATTTTACGTAAAAGCGCGCAATCACGTAATAGATAATAATACCCCTATAGGTACGCCCGAGGGGTTAATTCTATCATCATCAATATCATTAAATCATTACAGCTGAAAGACGTCCTCTATCTGATGTCTATGTAGGCCTCCCAAAAGTGTCGCCACAACGACCGGTCTCAAAATTTATTATACTTATTATTTTTCCTAGCTGCCTTACTGTCCCACCGCTGGGCAAAGGCCTCCCCCAAGTCCTTTTAGATATTCTTCTCCCGCGCCGTCTAAAATCAGTCCTCGCGGTACGCGTCCAAATCATCCCGCCACCTCTTTCTAGGCCGGCCTCGACTCATCGACTGCGCTTTCCCTCTGCAGGGACCCACAGCGTGGCGACGCTTGTCCAGCAGTCTCTGTGCATGCGGCTGACGAGACCCACCCAAACCCATTAGACTACATTTCTACTTATAGATCCCAAAAAATATTTATTCTCTGAAAAACAAAAACTGAATACAAAACGTGACCAAACCTAATTATATTTTTGTCCCATCTGTAAAATAGTAAATCTTCTCTCAGTTTGGCATCAGCAGACCGTCTTTATATTTGAATTTAAATTGGTACATTTTTATAATAATGTCTTTAGAGCGACGCCGGCCGCTCCGCGAAGCCCCTCCGGTTTCCTTTCTTCTCTTTTTATAATGTAATTTTCCTAAATCACCTCCTCAGTCTTCTACCCTCCTAGTACTTATATACGTATCTATATAAACGAAATTTTGTTTTGAGGGAAATAAATGTGTTTTATTTTGTTATTTGATAGAGTACAATTTTCTAGTTGATCACTGTACAAATAAACACACGTTTGTACAAAGTTAAATACATATGAGATACCTACAACTAGTCTCGAATGAAGTACGTGTGTTTTTACTGGCGTGTTCAGAATATAATTATAAATACAAAAATAAATAAGCATTTCACGTATCAGTGTTGCCTATCAGAGTAATTTGTAACCGAATTCAAGAAAAGAATTAGGTTCTCAATTCGGTTGTATTTTATTACACCAACTTCTGAAATTGTATTTATTTTACACTTTTTGGCATTTCTTTATATTGAAGTCGGTTGTATTTTTTGTAAAAAGTTTTTTCATAGCAGTTAGTCATTGAAATAATCTCTTTAATATCTCTGCTTCAAAACATTTAAGTAAGAAAAATGTTTTGTAATCAGATAAACTCACGATACATCAGTTAAATCTAGCAATTACTAAAACACTATTGTCCACAATTAAATGCTAAACGCATTTATGCAGTGATAATAAAGATCACTATCATGTTGTAACTTTGATGTGCAATTTGTATGTTTTATGGCGTCAAAGATAGCCAGATAAAACTATTAATACACTGTCGAATTGTGTCATAAAGTAATTAAGACTATTTATGTCTAAATAGTCAGGTTAATGTGGACACATTTATTTAATAAATAAATCGTCGACACGGGTCGTGCGGCGCAAGCGCATCGTCTCCAGTTCATTCACCCCGAACATCTGTTCTCATATTTCAGTCAGTCTTTATCAACATGCGTACTTGACCGTAAATTTCCAGGGGCTGTTATCTTCGAATTGTATAATATTTTGTTTGTAAATTATAGTTCAGTGGGTTTATTCGAAAATCCATAAAGTTTTATTGTGTGCTTGTACCTAGGTCAGTTACAAAGGCTATCTCACCAAACGTCGTAAAACACGCTAATACTGATGTTAAATAGTAATTTATTATCTATTTCCACGGTTTTTATTAATAATTTGAGTGTAGTTACTTATTCAAATAATATATATTTAAAGAAGAAGGTATTAACTACACTCTACACTTAGTTCCTACTATTAGTTAAGTAAATAGGTACTTCGTAGACAATTATTACAAATTAGCCGGTGCAACCAGAAATGATTTTAAATAATATCCAAATCAAGCTGAATATAGTTTATTATCTGCTGACTTAATATTTATTTGACTTCCAGACAACCATTCACAGCGTCGTTACAATACGGAATGGCCTCACGCTATGGGCAACTACCTGTCCGCCATATTGAATTTTAGGGCAGAACACTCTGTGATTGGTTGTTGCGCAAAGATGGCGGCTTTGTATTTTAAAGAGATAGGTAGGTACTTTGTGTGAACCCGTTCTAAGATTTTGATTTTGACATATCGATAGGTTTTCTTAGGTAGGTGAGTAGTTTTTTAGAAAATAGATTTAATCAAATAGTTTAATTGATAATTAACACATTTAAAGACCAAGATGCTGAAACATCCGAATAGTAAAAATAATTTTGAAATATTTATTAACTGAAAAATAATAACGGGGGAGCGTCCGACGGTTCAGGTGTTCAGATGTATTTTGAAACGAAATATAAAATCGAAATATTGTTGGCAGTTGGTAGCTGTTCTTCCCAAAATATTACTTTGGCTTTGGCAAAGTTAGCGTTAAATGAATGACTTGCTAAAACATCGTCCACCGAAGTAAACACAATGAATTTGTAGGATTTGTTGGAAAAAAGATTTTAGAACGAACACTCTGTTTTTCGGAGCAAGTTGGTCTGTGGTACGACTCTGTCGCTTATTTTCATCCAGAGAGAATTCAAGAGATTTACGACCGCCTTCGACGCTCGTCGATTCAGCACATTCGCTCTCTGAGACCATAACTGACAATCTTCTGTCTCGTAATTTTAATGAATTAAGTTGATTTTTTTCAGTTTTAAATTGTGCGGAGATTTCTCGGCCTACATTAACCTCGATTTTTGTTTTTTTAATCTCACAAATGAGTCTGTATTGTTGACAGCAATTCTGAATTTTACTGCAGGTTTGTCATGTCACGGCTGAATAAATAAATCTGAAATGTAGCAATGTGTTTCAACCAAAACATGACGCCTCTGTCATCGCTATACATTTACAGCGTGTAACTATAGTTGTGTATTCAACCCAGAAGTTATTTGAATAGTTTCAGCTCTGCGGTAACTGGTTAACTCGTCTGAGAGAGGTTTACTGAGGCAGCATTGCTTTTGTCTTATGTACTGTAATATCTTTGCTACTTGATTCCCGCATTCAATTTACAACCCTTTGTTTTGGGTGATAACATTCAAATTAGAATAGAGTGTGGGGTTGTTTATGACGTTTGAGGTGGCGAGGGGTATCGTTCGTTTGGAGTGAGTTGTTTAGTTGAACCGAGATAACGTTTCCGGAGCGTAGTCAGCTACGGCAGCGGTGTTCTCATGACTGCGCTCAATAACACGACTGTTCAACGTAAAGCTTGCTATTCAAATTATAGTCATAAGATTAACTGAGATTTTATTTAATCCCAGAGTATCTTTCAGCTAGATACTTCTCACCAAAATATGTTTAGTAAGGATAAGTAGGTACCTACCAACCACAAAAAGCAACTTCCAGAAAATTTTCAACGCTTTTTCATAATATTAAAATCATAAATTACGCTTACACCGTCAACCCCTAATTATTACCTATCTACAGCTTTAATTAAAATAGGTAAATGAACTGGAAAAAATAATGAAAAACAAAGAAAATTTTTCTTTCATTAAAAAGATAATAAAAAGGCGAGCGTAGCCTATTTGGAGTTTTGGCCGGAATATAAACAAAACGGACACATGGCTACTGTATTCACATACAATATTAAGCTAGGGCTTTATTAGGAGCACGACCGGGCTTAGCCCGCAGACCGGGACGCCCTTCTCGGGTTATTTAATAAATACAGACCGAAACAATTGAGGAAACTCGCCGGAAAACTGGGGATACTGACCGCTAAATAGGTGGAGAGAGTTTTGTACTGTCCATCTGTTGTATTATCTCGTTTATTGTTTAGGTAAATTTCAACAACTATCATACTCCAAGTTTCAGTTTCTATAATATCTCAACGTTGATAACAAAGAAATAGACAAACGGCTATGCATTGGCAATCATAATACATAGATATTAGAAACAGATTCAAATGCGGACGACGAGCAAAGTGTACTCGTCGTTCGGTAATATAATCGACCGGACTGACCCCGAGTCTTCGATGGCGCGTAGTGATCCACGCGAGGTGTCAAAGAGATGTCAGCAAAACCGTAGGGACGCAGCAGGACCGAAGCCTACTGGGGTCATGGGTTGTCCGAAAGGGAACCCCGGGGTCTGGGAACGCAAGGCAAAGAGGAGTGAGTTTTAGTCAGTAAAAGTTAGACACACCCTCCCGCTTCGTCCAAGAGCGAGAGTAGTCACTGGATGCCACCTAAAAAAAAAATAACAAAATATTATTTGCTACTTTCACACACTTTCCATAGCGAGCTATGTTAGCAACGATTTCGCGAAAAATCGTTCAGTGTCATTTACAATACGGAAAACAGAAAACGTAGCTCAGGAAATCTGAATATAAAGCACTCACACTTCCGTTCTGATAAAACGTTCAGCGTGCAATAAGAAAATAATATTTTAAGCGTAAAAACAGAATTTTACCATCGCGGCGAATCGTCGGCAGTCACGAAAAAAAAAATAGACAAAGAAATTGCTCTGGGTCGTTGTTTTCGGCCCAATTTTACCAAACAAGCCATTCATATTCATACCGGGTACCCTTTGCGTCGCATTACGCAACGCTGCTTTGTTACCCTGTTTTCTTTTGTTAATTTATCTTCCTCAAACTTCATTGAAAGGATTCTTTGTCAGCAACAATAAAATTATCTGACGATCTACATGATAATGTAATGTTATTTTTTTTTAATGCAAATGTGAATTTAGAAAGTTCTTTAGAAGGCTTTGCCTCAGACGTCGAGACAGCGAGGATTACTTCACGGGAGACGAAGATGAGGTTAAAGTTTACCGAATCAGTCTGTGGGTGTGTACGTTTGCACTAGCCGTGTCATTTGGGTCTGCCCTCTTAATACCAGTGCAGTTTCTTCAATCTTTACATCAGATTTTTATGTTTACTGACGTCATGGCGGTCACGCGTGAGTAATGAGGTTATTACATCAAAGATTTATGGCAATAAACTTTTATATGACTTCTTATTCAAACCTGTTTAATAATATAGTCACGAAATGCAAACTTAGATGTCCAAGTAAAAACGCGATGACTTAATTTAATTTGCATACTTAATTGTGGACGTTCTTTAAATATTTAATGAAAAATATTAAGTTGAGGGGTTTTTTTAAGTAAAAAAAGAGATCCACTTTACTTATCATACTTAACGAGATGATAAAGGCTTCGCTGAGTCGAGCTTGGGCTGATTTACATACGAATGATTATAACTTGGTTGCGTAGGCTCTCGCCCTTAAACCGGTCCCACAGACCTACTTTAATAATATTATATAGGCAGGCAGGTACTTTAAATTGCTATATACATTGTATTGGAATATATAAAAGGTGGATATTTAATTTAACTAACTTTTTTTTATTATCTTGATAAAATACACAAGTAGATAATAATAACTGTGTATTCTTATTTGACCTTAATAGTTTATAGTAAATTATGGATGCAAAATATTAGAAATAACAACTTGTCCTTCATTTTCAGAAATAATATCTTGATCTTGACTTTTATTATGTGTCTATTATCACCGAATTGTCCTAGACAAGACGATTCATAATACTAAATACCTTTTTGTTTTATTTTTTTTATTTTATGTGAGGTGCATAATCAAATTACTTCTCCCACTCTAGAGAGGAGTGAGGTAGGTACCTAGTACTACTTTGTAAAGTACCTACTTAGGTATGTACTTACATAACTATCCTACGTAAGTACTTACGAACAAAATAGTCAAACAAAGTAGAATTCTGATTGGAGCTTCTCATTGTAATTTTATTCAGAGCCCTCGCTCGAAGTTTTGAAATAAACTAAAATATACAAGATATTTTGCATTTCTTTGTGTTACAATAAAGTAGACACAAAGAGAGGAGGATGAACTCGACAATGGCGTATTAAACGCCCCCGCATAGAGGGGACGTCCAGATGCATAATTATGACAATCTATTTGAATTTTATGCGAAAATTCATACCATTCTGTTATAGCAAACTCAGAGATGATTCGTAGGCAAATCAGGGTACTTAATTTTTTCTAAAGTAAAAAATATGATTAGAAGCAATCTGGAACATTTTTACTTTAAAACACAGACAGTTCGTTTTGGCTTTTTTTTTTAAATCGCTGCAAATTTGAAAAGTTCTACCAAGATTTAGAACTACGCTTTTCAAGATTTAATTATTTAATGTGAAAGGGGTACCCAATTGATGGAGCTGTCTGTACCTTTATTTTGAAGTCAGTATTTTTTTGAACATAAATACCTTTGATATGACATAAACGCTTCGTAAAAACCGTTCCTATACTTACAAATCCAGTAAGTAAGCATGTATCAGATTGGTCACACGTTTTCCTGACGTGCTCTGCTTACTAAACTTATAGCATTTGTAATCCATACATAGAAGGTATGTACAAGTTCCTTGGCATGTGTGTCTATACCTGCCTATTACTGGCAAGCCAACGTGAGATCAAGATAACTGCGTGTTATTTTCGTCACCCAAAATAGATGAGAGGATATTATTACCTGGGAGCGGAGATTCTGGTTATGAAAATATGTTCTCATTTTTATTTTAAACAGATGATGGAAATAACATAGAGTTACATTATGATTGTATCTCCCAAAAAGTTAGGCAGAGGGGTAGGTGTCTATAATAATATTGATATCTACCTACATTTGCATGGGAAAAATAATCATTGAAAAGTAACCGAAAAAATAAAAAATATTTATGTGCACACAGGGAAAGGGTAAGAGACACAATCTTCTGTATATATACATACATAAAAGGCGGAGTCCTGAATGACTCACCGGCATATCGTGCAGCATAGCGATCAGCCGAAACCCTTAGACCTAGAAATTTGAAATTTTGCACAGAGATTTCTCTTGTGATGTACCTATACAAAGAATAAAAAAGAATTTTCCAAAATTCACACCTTTAGGGGATGAAACGCAGGTCCAAAGTTTGTATTGAGAAATAAACTTTCATGCGGGCGAAGCTGCTGGCAGAAACGTTATAATAAATATATAGAACAGCATATTTTTACATATTTTTTCCATCAAAGACAAGAGAAGAGTATGTAAATATAATAAAATATTAATTAATTAAGCAAATTTTGTACAAAACAGTTTAGAACATTAAAAAGTCACATTTCTCGTGGATTCTACAGGAAAAAATACCTCTGTAGACAGTTTTATATTCCAAGAAAATCGAGACGATTCAATTTCCTTGTCACGGAGTATATAACTTATAGAATAAATTCCATTGTTACCCGCACAATGTTTTGATACAAGTTGTAGGTAGCTATAGTACGTATTGTCTCCACAATTTTGTCGCCAGCATAAAAGTTCCTATTTCAGAAGAATCATATCGTCAGGGCCCACAAACTTCATGAATCCCAATGTCCCGGAAAATATAACAAGGCGATTTATATGCGGGGGCGGTTCGGGCCTCGTTTTTCTATCACAGAAATCTGGGGCTATATGTGTCCCGTATTATACGAAGGTAACCCTCGCCATTCAAGTTATTTGTACCATCTGGAATGGAATTTATTGGACAGAAACGTTCCTATAATAGGTGGAGTTCCATTATATTGAGTTGAAACTGGAAACGATTTTATTTTCCCCCCTACTAATTAGAAAATAAACTTTGAAACTGCATTCTACAAGAATATAATTATACATGTATGTATATTGCCATATGCGATAAGTCTGCCCATTGTATAAGTTTATTTTTATAAATGTTTTGTCCTGTGTCGAAGTGTGCAATATTTTATATAATAATAATAATAATGATATCATGTTCCATTATAATTATCTAAAGGGCCTCTGCGAGTTGGCTTCGGCTCCTCGTACGCCTCCCAAAGGTCCAGGACCTCAGGGTCCTGAGATAAATAAAATATATAAAAATAATGATATCTTGGGATATTTTTTTAACCGCCTACAAGAAGCTTAAAAAAATAAATATTTAAAAGCTCTTTCTACTTATCAAAATATTGTATAAGTACGCCGACATTTTTTAATTTCTTTCCTAACTAAATTGATAATTCAATCACGCATTACGGTTGCATCCTGCCAACTGCAGGCCACGAATGTCAAGTGAGAGAGGGGTGGGCAACTAAATAATATCTATTATGGTATAGGAGCCGCCCCAAAACAAAAGGTTCGCGTAAGGGACGCGTTATTTTTATTCGAAACGACGGCAGAATAACAAAACGACAGCTTTTCTTCGTAAAAATATCTTAATAAAAGCCGGAATTAGGCGATTACATTCTGATCATGTGCCATCTCGCTTCCTCCGTTTGCTTCCAAAGTATTGTTTTTGTTGAATCTGATTTATGTTTTCTTTAGGAAAGATTTATTGTTATTTAAAAGGATACATTTAAGTTTTATTACTTGTATAATATCCTATGCAGTGTGGTTTGATTAATTAGTTTGTGTATAAGGTCAACAGTGTCAGCGGTTAGGTAGTATGCGCTCGTAATTCAAAGCACTCCATGAAGTGATAGCTCTACGAACAAAAACATAATATAATTTATATACTTAATAAAATTTATTCAGACCACCGCCAAATAAATTCTCGTTTCTTACGGCCATTTTTATATTTCCTTACATTTGTGCATTCACTTCAAACTTAATTAGACTTTATAGAGCGTTCCTTCCCAATTTCGTTTTACTCTCGTCTGACGCACGCTGAGACTTATTCATTGGAGTGAGGGCGTGGGAGGGGTGTGCGGAGGGCAGGGGGAGAGGGGGGCAGGGCTTGGCCCGAAATAGCAAATAAATGAGACGAAAATGTAAATGTTGCGCTTCAAAGATGAAAAGCGCGCCGCTGGCTCGTTCTTGTTAAGCTCATCGCAAATGTACCAAAATTAGGAGCTCGGGCTGAAATAATTTTCAGGCCAGATGGAACGAACACTGCCGCTGTGAAACAGGGTGTAAATGCAAATACAAAATTCTTTATGTCTACTTATTAAAGGGTACGAACTTACTTTGTTTTGTTGATATGAATTTTCTCGACACACATGTTCCTAATCACTGCAATATGTGAGACCGTTTGATACTCAGCGTACATTCCGTTACCTACAGCGAAGTCAAAATGGACCACCAACACGAATCGAAAATAAAACGAAAAAACTGGCTAAGTGCGAGTCGGACTCGCGCTCGAAGGGTTCCGTACCGTCCTTAGCAAAAAACGGCAAAAAAAAAACACGTTTGCTGTATGGGAGCCCCCACTTAAATATTTATTTTATTATATTTTTTAGTATTTCTTGTTATAGTGGGAACAGAAATACATCATCTGAGAAAATGTCAACTATCTAACTATCACAGTTCATGAGATAGAGTCATGAGTGACAGACGGAGGGAGTGACAGACAGACAGACGGACGGATAGCGGATTTTTAGTAATAGGGTCCCGTTTTACCCTTTACATACGGAATTATAAAAAACAGCCTCCTGCAAAATTGTCTTCTTTAAAAAGAGAACGTGAACTGTTTATGCTTAAAAAAGTAATTTAATGTTACCTTTAACGAAGTTTATAAAGCTGTTTACTCACGATGTCTCAATCGAGTACAATGGGCCGGAGTTCACCATATTGTTTTCCCAAATAAGTCGGTTTAACAAAAGTCCACATAAGTCTCCAACATATGTCCGGGTAGGATTATATTGAATCATTGCTGTGCCACCCTTGTGTGTTTTCCGCTTTATCTCCGTTATTGCTATAAGTAATTGAATTCGTTCATTTTATATATAACTAGTATTGTTTATGTGTTTTTATGTTGTTTCTTTAGAACTGTGTACATGTTTGGTTTGATATGAAAGACGTGTGCCCTTGGATTGTGCTCAAAATGATCTGCACGTAGTGGTTTTCAGACGTCGGTTATCTTTATATTTCGTTGGTTAAAGGTTTTTTTATATCACGAAAGGTTTTAAGTTAAGATGGATAGATATAGTATTTATTGTACATCATAAAAAAAATCATAGGCTTCCCCCAAGTGTCACTATAACGATCGGCGTCTCGCATTCATCGGATTCCCGAAACCATCACCAGGTCATCGGCCCACCTTGTGGGAGGCCTTTGTCCAACCGTGGACGTCTTTCGGTTGAAATGATGATGATTATGATGATGATAAAAAAATACAGTATGAGCTTATAATAATATACGGTGTAACAATGAGCGGACTTGTCGCTAAAAGTATTTTTTTTTTTGACAACCTTTGGATGGATTTGACAGAGAAAGAGAAAAAGATACGCAACTGATTTGGTTTAACAATATTACGTTATCAAAAAATTTTCCTCATTCATTAAATTTTTCCTCAATGTCCTCAGCGTGTTGGGAACCTATTAAACAATTATAAGTGTAGGTAATAAAATCAATTTATGTAAATTATATCTACCTTGTCTAACAATCAACTTGACAATTAGTGTGGACAAATAAGGAGGAGGTAAATTATTTATTTAATACTTATTACTGCATACTTAAACACCTCCTTCACCAAATACACAAAACACATGATTCTTAGTAAAACCCCCCACCTACCCCCCCTACCTTACCTACTGGTAGTAAGTAGTAAATCATTTTATTGGTTTACCTTTTAGCATCTTGGAAAAACGTAACCAAAAATCGTGACAAAAGTACAAACATATTGTCGCAAAATAACTCATAAGGCATATCTTCCTAACTGTTATTATATTCCTAATGACCGTTTGATCATAGCGCCGCACTGAACCTATATAAGTATCAAAGTCGGCAAGCAGGTACTACAAGTATCAAAGTCGGTATGCAGGTACTATAAGTACCAAAGTCGGTAGGTAGAGTACTGTAAGGTACCAAGACATGTTGCGTAGCGACCTCGCTTTAAAGCGAGATTTATAGAAACGTTGAAACAAAGCGGCGCGGCGCATTCATCAACCCACCTTCTCTAAATTATGATAAGACCATAAATAATGCAGTTACATGTGGAAGAAGGCGGGTCATACATTCGGAATTTGTCTATGGTAAATAAATATTGGTTGAGTGAAGCGTAAGAATAATCAACCTTATAATTTTCTCACTACTGGGACTCAGGCCTCCTCTCTAGGAGAGGGGATGAGCTATAATCCAAAACGCATGCCCAGTGCGAATTCGTGGATGTCATATATCTTCGAATTTTTAGTTCTAGGACTTTCCGGTTTCCTCACGATGTTTTCCTTCACCGTTTAGAGAGCAGTGGTGATGAAATAAACTACGCAAAGTACTGCAGCTGGCTGGGTTTGACCTAAAACTTAATTCAAGATTTTGATTTAATTGAATTCCGAGATTCGATATTTAAACTATGAGTACTTTAGTTATAAATATTTGTCTGATTTATTTAAAGGCGGATAAATATTAATTTAGGCATATTTTTTTACATTGTAAAAAAATAATGAGTGCAGTTTTATTCAAAGCTCCGCAAGGCAGGGTACAATAGCGTGACAAACTCTGGCGTGACAAAAGTCACTCCATCTAAGTTTTTTTTCCTTTCCTACATAATTAGACTTCGGCATGGAATCGAAGTGGCTTAAAATAATAAGATATTGTTGACTTAAATTATGCCTATGCGGCTACGCCTACCTAGTGCCGTAAGTAGCCTTTTTTACGCCTGAGGCCAGTTTCTGTAACTCATCATCATCTTCCTGCCCTTGTCCCGTGTTATTTGGGGTCGGCGCAACACGTTTTTTTCTTCCATTTTGAGTTTCTGTAACTGCAGCCCTAAAAAAAGTCTGAGCCATGTTTAATCCGCCTGACACAGGTCCTCACCGGACATGAGCGTTTCGGGAGGTACTTGTTTCGGATCTGGCCGGAAGAAATGCTCGGGTAACACCATTGTGCGGATTGCCCGGAGCACATGTTGAAGCATAAATTGGAGCTCCACTGTGTCCTCGTGGGGGCAATCGACGATGTCGACCTGAGCTTCCGATCCTGGTTTAGGCCGTGGTACGGAGCAAGAGGGAATGAGAAACAGTAACCTCCTTATGAAGAAATGAATGATACTAAACTTAGAATTCATTTGATAATTTTTATGCCCCATCAGGGTTTGCGCCCTGTGCCTGGGCACCTTTGGCACCGCCCTATACGGCACTGCGCCTATCTCTATTCTACAGCGTAACTATGTAGGGCGAGTACTGTAGGCGGCTGTATGAGTAGATAAATCGTCCAGTAAGTGATATTTATGTGTGGTGTAATGTAACCTGAATATGTCTCAGCTTTTTAAGAACTGCTACTGCTGCCGTTACTCAATTGCTTCATAAATGATTGGGTTTTGAGCAAGAGATGAGGATGAAAAAGTCACATTTTCGTTTTCTTATAATTTTAATGACAACGTGGATTATTTGAAAGCGTAACCGCGGCCCTGGAACGTAAAGGGTAACTGAAGGAACATAAGTGGGTTTTAGTCAATAAAAGTCTGATACTTTTCTCGCTCCACCCAGACTAGGAGAAGTTATTTTATAATTTCTTACCCAAATAAAAAGGGTCATATACTCGGTTTAGCTTAAAGTTTCACAAATTCTAAGGACAAACGTAGGTATCATGGAATTTTTGCAATTGTAGTGTTACCAACCAATTTAATTCAACCAGTATTTTTCTTTTTAGGGTTCCGTACCTCAAAAAGAAAAACAGGGCAAATGCGAGTCGGACTCGCGCACCGAGGGTTCCGTACAAACTTACCTATAAAAACAGTTCAATTCCCGAATTGAGTTACGAAGATTTTACCGAATTACAAAAAAAAGGTACTTCCGTTTGACCTAGAATCCTGAAATTTGCCATGAAGCAAGGTCTCATGGGTTCCCAAGTATAGGAAAAAATCTGAAAACTGTAAATTTGTAGTTACGTCATAAAAAAAAACATTTTTTGTGATTCGGAAAAATCTTCGTAACTCAATTCGGGAATTGAACTGTTTTCATAGGTAAGTTTGTTTAGAACCCTCAGTGCGCGAGTCCGACTCGCACTAGCCCAGTTTCTTTCCTTTTAAAATCGTTACCCCCCATTAGGAATTACTCCTGAATCATGGGTGCCACACATTCGGGACAACTATCTGTAGACAAATATTTGTTTAATATTTGTTTGCATGACTCGAACTCGCGACACGCAACGCAGCACACTTAACCACTGTGCCAACCGTGCCGTCAAATATAAATCCAGTTAAACAAAATTCCACTGCAAGCGTGGGTTTGCGGACGACGAGCAATAGGTAGCTCGCCGTCCGACCGTCCGGTAGCTGTCCGGACCGAGCCCGAGTCGTCGACGGCGCGTAGTGTTCCAAGCGTGCCTCAAACAGATGTCAGCAAAACTGTAGGGGCCCAGTAGGGCCGAAGCTTACTGGGGCCATGGGTTGACTTTCGAAAGGGAAACCCGGACTCCTGGAACGCAAAGGCAAACAAGGATCATAGGTGTGGTTTTAGTCAGTAAAAGTCACTCCACCTTAGAGCGAGAAAAGCCATTAGATCATTTTCCAACTTTTTTTTTCTTTGGGAAAATTATTTTATGACATCCCCCGCTCTTGGGCGGGGCGAGAGATAGTGTCAGACTTACTGACTAAAAACCCACTCCTGTTCCTTCGTTGCCTTTCGTACCAGGGCCGAGTCTTCCATACAAAAAAAAAAGCTAAACAAAATTAAATGTCAATGACAACTTGCGACAAAACTCACATGATCCAAGCCAAGCCTGTCTCATTACGTCCTTACATAAGTACATAATGTAGCCAGTAAAGTATACAAGGGCATATATATGTTGGTACTTATATGTGCGGTATCTCTGAGTGCATCGTTGCATCCGCGACGCGACTTGCTCGTAACGACTGGTTGCCGACAGAAAGATGCCTGATACTGCACTTCTAAGAAATCGGTGCATTGCACTTCACTTTTTTGCACAGCACGGCATTTGTTTTAGTACGTTGTTTTGCTCGTTCTTGCTGTTGTAGGTTTTTAGTTGGTTGTGTATATGTGAAAAGGGTTGTTTTGTTGGGAAATTCTGAGCAGTAAATACTTTTTTATATTTCCTTTTTTAAGGTAGTTAACAGCGTTAGATAACATATCGATACCTCCTACGCATAAGGTCGTAAGGCAAAAAGGAAATTTTTTAGGAAAGTCGTTTTTGTAATTGTAAATGATATTTAAGTAATTTGTCTAATACTTTATGTAATCAATAATCAGTTTAAGATCACAGTACCAGATGTTGGATTTAATAAGAAATAATAATACTTATTTTATTTTTTATAACACAATTTAACTCAAAATATATGTAGGTACCTATCGATATGTGTACAGAATATGTGTAGGTACAGAACAAGTGCTTTACAGCATTCTTTTTAGAAAAAAAAAACATTTTCCCACACCAGGAATTACTCTTAGGCGTAGGTTCGCAGACATGTAAACTCACACCCAGAAAACACCCAGACCCGGAACTATTAGTAGATCATACAATTTTTTTTATAAAATTATAATAATAGGATCCATTTGTAATTGGGATATACTCATATGTGACGCTATTATTTTTAGAGCCGGTATCAATATATTTTTATAAAGACTTGTTTCCCCTTTCAATATCTATCTACATTAAATTAGTTTTTTTTTACTTAAAAAAACACAAATTCCTGACACGATAACATTTCCTAAAACTCTGACCTAATTTCTTAGTCTCAATTATTCCAAACATCCCCAAAAAATATCTCCACAATGAATAATCGTTGAATATTAATAAATGTTTGTTCATGAAAATGAATTAATTTGTCCAAGTGGAAGAATGGGGCCGGGATCCACTCATGAATTCATCCGGGCCCCGTAAATATTTTATTGTCTGTGTAGAAAAAAATCCGAATGAAATTATATCTACTTACCGGGAAATATCTCGAGCTGTTTTCAATCTTATGCCTTAAGTGGTACAAACGATAAAAATAAATTCAGCGCCTGTGGGCATTTATTGCTGAGATTCTTAGAGCTTTGAAGGGTAAACGCACTAGCATTTTCTTGCTAATGGAACCTCCTTGGGGAGCGTTCCAGCGCAATGAATTAGAAAAGGAAGTTTTCTTTCATGGAAACCTGTCTACGTTGAGTGCTGTAGATTTTTTTATGTCATTGCACACTGCAGGGCGGTAAAGTGCTATGTCTCGCGGCAATATATTTACTCTTGAAAATATGGTAGATTTTTCCGCTAAAATTTTTCTTAAAAGATGTAAATATTTTTAAATAAATACTTGATAAATAAATATTGTTAAACATGTTCATCTGTTATTTTTTTTTTTGCAAAACATTTTCTTTATAATAGCTACAACACTAGTTTTAATCTCGCTTAACGTTAATAGAGAAATCATTTTATATTATAAAAGGATTTTATATAATTTTGAGCATAACAAAAACATAATCACAAATCGGAATATTAAATTAAGCTGTAACATGTCCAGATTTTATAATTTAACCAAAATATTATCATATGAATAGCTCTCATAATTTTAAACGGCCTTCAAACATCTGTAAGTTATTTTGTATGTATATGCACGCTTTATTATTAACGTATCATATATCTTCATAGTTAAAACTTGTGGAATATCTATACTAATTAGTTTAAAAATGAAAGAGATTCTTGTTTTTATTATGATTTTAAAGATTAGAATGGACCAGGTAATTATTTGTTTATAAATCACTGAATTTTAACGTTGAAATAGAATTAAGTCTTCATAATTATTTAAAAATATGTCAATTTAAAATCTAACAGACACCTACCACTAAACACCAGAATAAATTCTAATAAAAACATTTGAATTACCATTGTGACCGATAACTGTCTCTTAATAAAAAAAAACTTTCAGACTCTTTTATAATTAGAATAAATTAGCAAAATCTTTCCAACCAGTAACATTTAAAAGCGTGTTGTCAACACTATTAACCAAGCTTGTCGTCGGCAGCTATTCGTTTTAATATAAAACGTTAATTTATCTAAACAGTGCCCGGGTGTGCTATGAATATCTATGGAATAGACGTCCACCCAAATGGAAACGATGTGTTGTAACTGTTGTATCGGTTAAATTATCGATTATATACTTACCGTTATTTCGTTTCTTTGTGGCTTAGTCTGGAAAATGTGGCGAGAGAATACTTTCACAATGAACCGGGCCTATAATATGTAAGTTCGAAGTTATGTATCTTTAAAAAGGAATATTACTTTCTGTTATTTTTTTAATCTTAGTTGTCAAATTTTTCTTTGTGTTGTTATACCCAAATCTGGAAAATTTGCCGTATAAAGGTTTTGAATGGGCCTAAAATCGAATCAAAGCCCCCAAGTTACGGTAAGGTGGATAAAATAATTGGGTTGTTCTGTCCCGATAAATGGTATAAGGCGCGCCCCTTATCACAGTGCCGCCTAATACTGTCATCAAACCGTGGATGTGCGAATGTAGGGAAAGCTGCATAGAGCTTGGTTTTAAAGGTTTTTGGTGAAATTACTTCTATGAGGGGTTATTTCTAGTTCATCAACTTTACTCCCTACTAACGTTTTCCTAACTAGCTTGGGGTCGGCTTCCAGTATAAGTGGATGCGGTTGAGTACCCGTGTTTTACTTGGAACGACTGCGTATCAGACCTCCATCACCATATTTCTAGTTCGTAATCAGGGAAATCATAGTTCTTAAAAAAAATCACAAATTCGTATTTAAAATGTTCATATTTTTCATCCTAAATTGATTTGTAATGCTCTATTCGGGTTTGACTTTGTCTGGGTTAAATAAAAATAGAAACTTCACCATTATGACTATGCCCGAGCAATTAGGTACATTGTTTATAAGTATATAGGAAGTTTGTCTCACCATAAATCATTTCAATTCCCCACGCAGCATCAAAATCTTACATTAAAACGGCACCTACTCCGCTTTTCCTGAACTATACAAAGTAACGAAACAAAGAGAGTGTTTGTCACGATGGTATCACTATTATGAAGTGCGTTCCGCTGACTAAAGCCAGTTAACGAGTTACATATACCGAAGAGACTGGTTAAGGGCAACAGAATATTGTGCCTTTTTCAACTTTTACTGCGTAGTAAAAATTCTATAAATGTTTTTAACTAAATTATTGTGGTAATATTATGTGCAAGATTGTTGCATTCAGAGAGTGGGTGTGAATGGCACTGTATTGTTTTTGTGCCTATATTTTTATTATCTCTGATATGCAGCCCACATAGAGCATTAACATACTCCATTTTAAGGTTCATGTAGACAGGTTTGAAGCGACAATGCGACGTCGTGCGCATCATCGTCTTCCTGTACTTATCTCGTTTTATTTGGGGTTGGCATAATACGTTCTTAATTTCTTCCATTTTGTCCTGTCACCCATCACGTTATCACTAACCCTTTTCTATCATATCACTTCTTACACAATCCATCTATCTTTTCTCTGTCTCCCTCTTCTTCTCCATCCACCCACATGCAACGTCATGCGCGATTTCATAGAAATCAAACTACAAGTAAATATTGTAAAAGACTGACGCGACAATGCGGCCCGCATTGTCGCGTCAGTCTACAGAAGTCATTATTTTGATATAAAACATCTTGTAGGTTTGATGTAATCAAGACATGACTAAAGCGTAATAATTACAGACTAAGGTTCGTGTAATAAACGAAGGTGTGAGTTCACGACTGACCAATTAGATTTGCCTGTGTTATTCTGCAGCATTATTCATATAGCAAAAAGCTATGTTTATCATAACTAACAGAATAAAACTGTGTTCTTTACGACGATCAAAATACAGCTTTCAAATGACAGTCATCAGAAATTCTGATTTTAGATTACTGTAATTTGAAAGCTATTTTTAGATAAAATGAAATTCTTGACTAGAATTTTAATTTCTCTGTCATTTTCTTAGTTTTGCCCGTTTTCTAAATACTATGTTATTTAGAAAATCAGGTTTAACTTTCAAATTACAGTCAATTAAAATACAGATGTCTGTTATTTGAAATGTTTGATGAATTGAAATTCCTGACTACAATTTCGATTTTCCTGATATTTTCCTGTCTTGTTTTATATATACCATAATCTTATTTATTAAAGGGTTTGTTCATTTGTTGCAGGCGTGTTGCGGGTAAGGTTCGGGCGCGGCCATCCTCGCGGTCGACCTTACTAACAGGTGAGGCGGCGCCGCCACATAGAACATGATACTAAGGTTTGAATTTCAACTTTATTTTATACCACACAAAGCTTACTTTCATTCGCATCACCCCCATCAGCTTACCTTCTGCAATTAACGCTGAGCTTTCATTACTAGGCTGTTTTATGAAAATAGGGCTTCATTTTCGGTGTGTGGGCGCATTAATTTTTTAAATTATGTTCTAGGAATTGTTTTAATGTAGCATTTTATTAAAATGCTTCCATTTTTATGTGAAAGGTTTTTTATACAGTTTATAGTTGAAGCCTTGAATTAAAAGCTTGCGAAAAAATATTTTTGATGTTCTTTTTTGTGAGTTGATAAAAAATAATAGAGTTCTTCAATGTTGCAATTAGCACATTCTTTAATAATCCTTTACATAATAATCCGAAACAAAAAACATAGTTTCTGAATTATTGCTTATTAGAAAAGTTTATTTCAAATAAACCATCTAAAGGCACTCTTGAATTGTCAAAATGAATGTCGGTCAGTCAAAAAAGTGAAGGTAAATTACACGTTCCAAAGCGTAGATCTATAAACAGAAGAACGTGCAAGAAATTCCATAGACACTCTTACAAATCATAATCATTCAATTTAATTTTATCTACCATGTCATTACGGTGTCATTACACTTAGGGACATGACAACATACATAATCTTTTTACTGGTCACAAAACGTACCGTGCTAAAAATACCTGCTCACGTCAAATTTTTAGTAAAAACGGTTCTCACGTCGAAAATGGCGAGTAATAAGCATGCAGTTGCAGGTAGCTTTTGGGTCAAACTGCATTATGTGCAACGTGCCTCCAGTGTAATGTGCCCCACCCGCCTGCCAAGCCATTTACATTTTTATTGCATACTCATAGCTATATAAATAATATGTTCGTATGTGTATGATATGATAATATGTTCGTATGCATGTAGAACTGAGATGTCATCTTTATAGGGCTCAGTTGTAGTGTAGCAAGATAATTATGATAATTTAAAGTCGGGTTTGTGAGAGGTAGGTACTACATTAGACTAAATAGGGTCTTTAGTTTCTGCACAAGGATGGGACGATTAATTATTTCATTAACATCATAGAAATCAAACCATTTAGTTTCAATATTAAAGGTAAGAAGAACTCATTAAAACCAGTGTCTTATATTTATTAGTCTTCGAATTGGGTAGGTAGGTATTTGCCTTTGTTTATTTTTGTACAATATTTTATACTAAACAACAAGGAACACTAAAAGAAATCGTTTTCTGAAAAAAACAGCATGAAAATTAGTTATTATATGAAGCAGTAATTAGCATTTCAAATATTGGTATGAGGAAGAGTGGGGGCGTGGTGGGAATATCTCTCTCGCTGTCTCTTTCGTATGCGCGTGACTTGGCGACGTCACATTTCAGTGTCTTCATCCATTTACTATTATTAGACAGTTTCCCCTTCCGTCAAATTTGAAAAGACTTACTTAATTTTGAACGATTTTAAAAACAATTTCAAATTGCGATTTTGCATAAAGTTACTTTTTGATAAACATAATTTTGAAAAAAATGTCAACTACCAGTAGCAGCATCCACACACGAACTGATTTATTTTAACGAGTGCGTATCATCACAAGTTACTGCATAACTGTTTATATGCAAGTCTAATTAAAATAAACAATTCGGACATCCAATATTCGTTAAAATTCCGCCCGTATGCAGCCCGACACCTTGTCATATTAATTTAGCGACTTAATTTATAGTCAAGCAAATATTAAATGCCGACAAAAATTCGCAACTATGTTGCGATTTTGCGATTGTGATATTCATGACGACGTTTTAATCTGATCGTCTGAAGTGGGGCTAAGTGGAAACATATGCTCTCTGGGTAGGTATATAAATGGGTATTTTATTTCTTTATCTAAATAAAGAGTAGATGGTGAGAGTCACGGGATTTCAATGAATGTGACACGCACAGGACCGGTCGCTGTGGCGATACTTGGGAGAGCCCTATGTCCAACAGTGGACATCTTTCGGCTGAAATAACGATGATGAAGAAAGAGATGTTCCATGTTCCATGTTTCATTGGAAAACTAGCCTCAAATTAAATTCTTTGTCTTTAAAACTAAAGCCGAGCCTATTAAACTTTCTTCCCACGATGTATGACGCTAGAGAAAACTTCCAACATGTTGTTATTCAGTACTATGCGTAAACCGTTTCCTTCAAAGTATCCAATCACAGTTAAGTAATCATGTCTCCGGCCAATAAAGGCCCGCATACCTCCCACGCACAATCAAATACATTTCGTTCGGCAGTCTAATCATGCTCCATCATTTTTGTACGTAAACCCGGGCCTCTCAAATAAGCATTTATAAGGGGGGTAAATACAAAATTCGATAAATTTACATAGGTATTGCAAACAGTAAAGTTCCCGACAGAATTTGTTCGACGCATGAAAACCGTTTCACGCAAACGCAACATAGAGAGCTCATAGACATTTTAATTCATCGATCGGACGGTATCGGGCCGGCGATCTAGTCCGGGTCGAGTACGATTACGAATCACAATATATGTCCTTGACGATAACATCGGCCTGTGAGCGTGTTTAGAATACTAAGCGAGATGGACCACCGGCTTTTCGACAAGTACACGCGTATGCGCTTACGGCCACAGAGGTATGTGTATGGATGCCGTAATGATCGGGGATCCGGTGTGGAAAATTGTATTGTTCTACGAAGGATGACGTGACGTGGTAGAGAAATAAATAATTGATGGTATTATTTCACGTTTCATATACGACCCAGAACTCAGGACCTCGTCAACTTCGTCGGCCAGGATTCCTAGGGTCAAATATGTCCCGTAGTTTTCCCCACCGACGCTTTTTGCCCTGTACATCGATCACCTACCCCATTATACCTGGGAACGAATAGCGCGGCTCGGACACGGGTCGGTATGTCGGACTGTCGCATGAGTTCTATGGCTCAGTATAGTCCAGCCTTAGCATCAGAATAGGATTTCATTTTCTCGATTGTAAGCGGTAAATTATTTCCTTTAAATCCTAAATGGAATTCTGAATTCTATTTAGGAGTTTATCTAGAAAACCCGTTATTCTATCGTTTAATAACATTCATAATACCAAATCAGAGAGTAGACAGGCATGTTTTGATGTCGCGCGGCGTCGCAGGCGACTCGTATCCGATGCGCAGTTAGAATTGCAAATGAATCGGCCGTTTACTCTCGAGTCGTAAACCCAGGGATATGATCCAGTCAGTTTTCGCACCATTAACTGCTCGGACCTCTACCTACCTACACCCTCGCGATCCTGTTATTGTAAATATGGCGAGACAGATACAACATGATAGCTGTCTCCATCCGCCTCAAATGATACGTCAACCTCGCCTATTAAATATTCCAATAAAATTAATAGTTATGATTTGCAATAAAATTCTAACTTTCCGCAAAATGTCTCAACATTACTTTTCTATTATAAAGACATAAATAAATCTCCTAAATATCTGTCATCGAAAGTATTTTGTCGGTCTTATTGAGATCGCAGCCGACGACAGTTTTATGATAAAACGCCGCAGCATAAACAGTTCTGTATCGTCGACTGCGGCCGGACCACGGCCAGCCAACCGTGGGAGAGACATTCCGATAACATATACTTGTGCCGCAGATAACGTGAACTGACAGCTTGTAATACGCGCCCAAACTCGTCCTGACACTCCGGCCATTGAAATCCTCTACCCACCAGCGGACAAAGACCTCTAAACTCACATCCGGGCTCCATTCGAGCTGCTTCATTACACGGTGACGCGGGGGGCGAGGCAGCGCTAACTAAGTTGGGAAAATTACACCCCGTTTGGCCAGCCGGCGGCCTATGTTTTGGGATTGAGTCGTAAATGTCAAGTCGAGTGCCCTCCGCCATAGTTCTGCTGCTCTATTTACCCGCACTTGATGAAAAACGTAAAAAACTCTCGGTTAACTAAACCCTCGGCCGGATTACGCGCACGAAGTTAGTCAGGGACGGAATGAGTATAAACTTAGATGAACGCCGACCAAGTTTCGACGCAGATGGGTCTCAAGTTTTCCAATTAGTATTGGACTTACCGCTAATCTCTGCTAGTTATTTTATGTGTGTAATACGAGTGAATGCCAAACAGCTGCACATATTAATTACATCAATAAAATTATATTTAAGTTAACATGCCGATAACTTACAATAGTTTTACTTATTGCATCTATTCATAGCAGAACGTATGACAATATAATATAGCGCGTTTGAAAGGAAAACTGTTGAGCATCAATCATCAAGGTTTCGTCCTAATTGTTAGGTAACACAAAACATTTTACGACTCCCACACGTATGTGATGCAATCGTTGCCTAAAAAAGGCTTGTAAACATGATTTTTTTCGCTCATAAATATAGGGTAGCACCCCCAACGAAAATCAGAAAAAATAACCGTGGCATTCGGCGCAAATCACCTATTTTATGTAAACTTCGTGACTTACCGCCGTATCGAATGACTTAAAAAGGATTTATTTATATTCCTGGCTTCGAATGGAGCTAGAAAATCAAATTGTAACCGTAGAAGTTGTCAATGGGATGTTCGTGGGTGGAGGAGTGCTTACCTTAAAATAACCAGAGTAACGTCGGCGAGTGCGCAGAGTACGATGATTTAATGCGCAGTTCCACGAGCGCTCATTAGACACGTCGTAATGAAACCTCCTGATACAAACTTTCTTCGTAATTGGCCCTTATGTCGCATATAAATTATCTTAGCCGTCAGTGTGTACGGACCGTGAAAAAAGACTGTGAATTCTTTTGATTTCATCCTGCTTTGCAAACCTCTGCTTCAAACAGTCACCAGCAACACAGAAGACTTAACGTCACCTTTATTAAAAAAGTCGATAAAATATAAGTTTAATTTTCAAATAATCGCCCCATCGGACTAAATACCGTCCATTCACGAATTCACAAAGTTCCGACAGTTTTTTGTTTCCAAAAAACTTTTTGTAATGATTCTTTCAGTTGCATACCGCCTTCACTCACGACATAGAACAGTTACGCTTAATAACTACGATAAAAAAATATACAATCTCATAAATGTCTACACATGTCATTTATAATGGTTTTGGTTGTAACAGACTCGTAGGTCTAAAGTAATTAAGGAATTAATAAACACACGCGGCAGTGTTATCCAATAAACGTTCGACAATTTACTGATTGGATACACCTGAGAACCGCTTAGTGTATAATTATGCAGCTGTATACAATGAATGTGTATAATTTATACTACAGTATACATAATTTTATATCTTCTATACTTTGTTCGCAGGTTACCGTGCCCTTTTACGCAAACGTCGCTAGCGAGTTTACGACAAGGTGAATATTATATTTTAAATTTTTATTATGTAAATTAGAATGTATATTTGCGGATTATCCCCATTGCACCGTTGATATTACTTTGAATGCAAGATTAAGATTTGCTTAAGCCTCATTTTTTCCCTTCCACCTTTATTTGAGGACTTTACTACACACCAGACTTATAAATAATCAGAAATCTGCTTGTTTATACAAATTATGTTTCACAGTAAATAGTAGTATTAGCTTCTTTTCTTTACAAAATATAAGGCAACCCAAATACGATATGGTTCATAAGTTTGATAGAGGTCCTATCAAAACTTTTTACCTTAAAACTTTACAAAAAGTTTTAAGGTAAAAAGTAAAAAAAAACATTTCCTTTGGGAAATTTTTAGTCCGCTTTATAAAAAGTTTGAAAAACCACAAGAAATGCGGTCTGTTATATTAATTTATGAGCATTTTTACGATTATGTCGACATGCGTTACATCGATTGTAAAAATAATTGAGAAAAATGAATCGATATTTTCCGCACAATTTTAAATAGCATTGCATATTTTTCTACTTACATTTTTATAGCTATTGTAAAATGATTGATTTACATACTACGATATTTCTTTATGTTATTATGACGTAATTTTATAGGACTTGGTAGGTACGAGGAAAATAGAGGCTTGAGAGACCTACCTCATGAGCTTATTCTGATTATATTCTTATGGTACGACTGCACTTAAATTTAATTAAATGCAGGTATATATGTGTAGGTAATGAAACATGTCTAAGGTATATAGATTATGTAGGTGTGTAAGTAGGTAGGTATCTAATATATGGGCTATAATGCAAAATCGTTTTCTGAGTTCTTGGAAAACTGCATTTGCAATGTGATTTGCATTCCATTATAGTCCATACCAGTTTCGTGATCATCTATATAAGTCAATAAGTATATTATTAATTCAATTCTAAATCGAACCGTCACTATTAAATACAAAGTAACATTCGCAAGCTTTAATGCGATTATTCGATCAATTAAGGTGAAACCAACCGGTTTAATTTACAATTAAATGGCTGAGTAATTTACGCGTGTAGATAAATCGAAAATTTCCCCAAAATTTTAACGTCCAATTTAAAATGTCTGAAGTTTAACAAGCTGAATTTAAATGAATTTAATTTGTGCTGAACGGTAACGTACAGTTCCAGGTTACGTCCAATTTACAGCTCATGTTCAGAGAAAGTCGAGCTCAGACGAGTTTTTCAATTGGAACAAGTATTAAAGCCTTCTTTACAATCTATTTAATGCCTGTGCGATGGGAACGCCGAGTTGCCGGACCGTTAGCCGGGCCGATGTTTTGCAGCAGCGTTCTGTTGAAACTTGAATATGGCTGCGTCGTTCTGGTTCTGAAAATCATATTTTATTTAGGCTAGCATTATTTTATGATCAGAATCAGAATGCTTTATGTGTAAACATAGATCATAATACAGCAGAATGTGAGATGTTACAGTTATGTAGATCCTCTATGTTTTGTTCAGAGGTGTACAAATATATTTAATTATCATTGTCAGTTTTTTTCTGTAGTTGGATAATGTAGCAAGAGTAGTATAACATTGCCTGATTGGAAACGTTGTCCTAGTAGAGCTTACATAAATTATTTTAATTAAAAAACTTACGGTTTAAAACAATCTAATTACCAAGCTCTTGATTAGGTGCGTTTCCACGTATTGTCAAAGTCATCATCTGTAAACAATATTATTATAAAACATTCAAGACTGAGTTCAAGTTAGGAATAAAGATTTATTGTAATTGCATGATTATAGTCTCAAGTCTCAAGCTTTAACAATAAATTATGTTCATAATGAATACAGACGTTGCATTAATGAGACCGGTTTTTCGTTTCCGATAACCATTGTTGCTATGTATGTTCGTGGTGAAAAAAAATGACTGCGTGAGTCTAACCTTTCGTACGAACATATTTATATACATAGCCCCAATCCAGCGTTTGCGCAACTCCCCGCACACATGTGCCGAGATAAGAAAGCGTACTTTTATTTACGTACTCGATGTATGGCCGACCATTGGCCTGAAGAGTTTCCTAACGTAAATATTTATAGCCGGGCTCGGCGCAAGCGCACACTTGTTCCTATGTTTGTTTCTGTCATTCAACGCTAGGCTCGGCCTGTTTGTGCTCCTCTGCTGCATCGAGATAATGTTACTTTCGTTTTGTAGCTACATAAAGCTTCTCTATGTTGTAAACCATATCTTTGTTTGTCTATGTTACGCTAGTTTTACTTTTATTTGCGTAAATATGAGCGACTCTGGCATGAAGAATGTACTATATACATAATCCAGTTAAATATCTACGCAGTTAGATATTTTAATACGTCGTGCAGAGCGTGAGATAGGTATGTCGGTTTGAATAACTTTTTGATGTCTAATGTGTTGCTCATGCATGCATGTGTATGGATCGAGGTATGTAATCAGGTATTCAAACACATAAATCATCACTAAAAATAGAGATTTATAAAATCACTCTTTCCAAGGTTGGCTATTGTGTGTTATATTATATTGCTGACATTACACAATGTAAATATACCAAACAGTAGCCGATGATAGAGGTGAAACTCTGTACTTATAAATCTCTTTTGTGTTGTTTTTTTTTTGCATTTGAAAAGCACACATAATCCTTGTTATTAGTTTTGTTGACACGTCCACAGAGTGTCGCGAATTTATCGTTTTGGCTCTCTTTGTACGTCACCTATTGTAATTACTCATACGCTAAGTGTGGGAAATTAATTCTTGGTTCCATAGTAACCTTTGGTGGCACAGAAAGCGAGAAACGATAATTAAATGGATTAAATGGTGTCTTCAACACTTTCTTTTTGTGCCAAAAATATTTCTTATAGAATTGTTTGGATTATCTTGTCAAGCTTACATTTTACATGAACAGGTTATCGTCACTGTTCACCTACATTATACTCATAGTTTACAGTTACCTCACCTACTGCCATTTTCTAGGCATATATAACGTAAATAATTACTTTTGCCCATGTACAGTAAATAGTTCTTACAGATTCAAATATGTAATCTGTTTTCAATACGAATTCAAAGATTCAAAGCATTTTATTTCAAATAAACCATTTACAGGCACTTTTGAAAAAAAAAAGAAATTTATGAAACTATTAACGTGAATCTAATTAGTGCATGTCTGAAGCTATTAACTTATTTCATAAAATATATAAAAAGTATTTAAAGCGGAAAATGTAGATCATCTATTTATGGCAAATGTCAATGAATAATGTTATCTAAAAGCTGTTATTAATATAGTTTAATGTTTAATAGGTACCTATTAGACCAGATAAAACTTACTTTATATGACATTATAAAATACATTTTTTATAATTGCGTCCTTAGTCATATAAAACAAAGTCGGACATGGCGTGTCAGTTTGCGAAAAATTCAAAACTACTGAATGAATTTTCATGCGGTTTTCTCCAATAGACTTAGATTTCATGAGGAAAGTTTAAGTGTATAATACAGCATATTATAGTAAAGAAATAACGAGAATTTTAACGTTTTCTAACACCCATGCGAAGCTGGGCCGGGTTTGCAAGAAATTGAAATAGGTACTTATATTAGCGCTCTTCCTCTCTCCTACCATTTATAATGTTACTGTGCCCGACAGGGTCCATAATTATTTCCATTTTTTTATTATTTATTACCTGACACGTACATTATGGGTTGCAAAAGATTTGAGATTTGGGTCGCTAGTAACTGATAGATAATGTTAAAATTTATCAAAATGCCAGCAGTAATCGCTAATCGCTCCGACTATGACCATAGCT
Organism: Mythimna impura; assembly: GCA_905147345.3. Taxonomy (NCBI): domain Eukaryota; kingdom Metazoa; phylum Arthropoda; class Insecta; order Lepidoptera; family Noctuidae; genus Mythimna; species Mythimna impura. The sequence continues at coordinate 18,101,324 of LR990351.1, forward strand.
CAACCACCTTATTATTTTGACAATTCGGTTGTATTAGCAAGACGTGTTGTTCGGCAAGTTAACAAGAGCTAACATAACTTCAGTGTATGTATGTTTTAGCATTGTTATCCTGATATATTTTACTGCCGTGTCTTGTGTAAACATTATACACGTGTAAAATATTGCTTGAATTTATTGGTTGTTACGGCTTTGTTCGAAGGGTGCCAGGGGGTGTGGCGAATTAGATGGTCTACATGTTCTTTAGATGCTTGGGGACAATTAATTAGGAATTGGTGACATTTTTTTTTTTTGAGAAATTTTGTAGGTAGGTATCTACTTGTTATTTGGGACGTGAAATTGGGCAAGGAAGAAAAATTGTCAGTTGCCCAAATGGATTTAGTATATTTTAATAATGAAAATTGTTACTAATTTTGCGTGAAATAATGCTTAGTAAAACATATAATAATTGAAAAAAATATATAGTATAATAATAATGTAGTATAATAATAGGAAATGCAGGGCGCATTACCGACAAAATCACAATTAAAATGTCTAACTAAATAAAGAAAATCATCAATCAATCTAGACAGATAGATCATTCAGTCACAAACATAAAATATCTAAGTTTCCCAGTCACTGAACTGGCTGAATCTAAGGCATTAGTCCGCGGCCTTGCCATTGACAATAGCAATAAAATAAAATTATATAATTTAATCTAGTAGGTGCCTAACATTATTTGTGGTGAAATTAACAGACGATAAAATTAAGTTTATACTCACAATAAAATGTGAGTGAGTTGCCGTCATAAAGTCTCGCGTTTTTTATTGGTGGCAAGTCGACGATGGTCGAGTGATGCTTGCAGTTTGGTTAAACGGCAGTTTATGGCTATTTTGCCTCCATTAATCGCTTTACTACGCACCCGCGCGCTCTCGACAACCCTTTGAGATACAACGATACTACTGGCCGCACGCAACCCACTACGCCGAAGGTAGTCGACATTATTTTTGGGAGTAAATTTTATTTTTGCCATTAGTATTTTTGAATAGTTTAAATAATTAAGCTATTGAAACTTGAATAAAAATTTAAAACTCGTGCATTTAAGAAATTATTTTATTTGTCTACCCAGAGTTTAGTCAGAAAAAATATTTATTTTTTAAGATAAAATGTTAAAATATATAAATATTCACCAAACTGAAACCCAGGAAAATACCGCGAGGGCATAAAACTGGGCGCCTCGCCAGCCGCCCGCCTACGGGCTGCTTGTTGTAGTCACGGCACGGGTTAGTTCCGCTGCCCGCCGCCGGATGGCACTGGCGGCGTGCGCGCGTGTGTGCGCCGCCACACCGGCACACGCCGCCACTCCGCGCTCGACCGCGCTGCCGAACGCGCGCCTCGCGTATACCGCCCGCTCCGACCGCACAAACACGATACGCTCGCGACAACAACCTACCGATACGTCCAATCAAATAAATAAGAAAACTGTTGCGTCACCCACAAACTTTATCCAGATAATACAAAAACTTTTTTCCGCAAAAGAAAATTCATGTGTGATTTGTTTACAATAAACTCTAACGCAAAAATAATAGAGACACTTTCAGACATCTAAATGGACTTAAATTTTTTTGGAGGTTACGAGAGCTTATCATATCGGTGACTGTTCGATGCACTCTCGAAATAGTTTCTAAAACTTCCACCAAAGCCAAGAGTTATAGTTTTTTGGACAGTAAACGTTGCGGTGAGTCCCGTCCGGCCGGCTAGCTAAATCGGGATCGCCTTTTGATTTTCATGTGCTGCTGCTGTGTGTGGGACGCGTGTGTGCGCGGTGCAATGTGCCCGCGGCGCGCGTGAACTGCCTGTGACCGTCCCGATCCCCCGTGGCTTGCCCGGCCGCCACCCTGTACCCTGACAACCATGTCGGGGGCCTCGGCGCGCCCTGCGATGCGGCGGCCGCGTCGCCAGCGCCCCCCTCCGGCCACTCCGCCGGGCCGGCCTGGTGGACCATGATGAACGGGGTGGGCGGCGCGCTCTACGAGGAGCCGCACGCGTCGCCGCCCGGGGGCAGCCCGCCAGCCGCGCCGGCTGCGGCGCCGCCGTCCGCCTCCAGCGCCTCGCCCGCCTCCGTGGGCTCCAACCCACCGCAGCCGCCGCTGCACATTCCGGCCAAGCGCTACGATCCCGAGCCCGGCGTCATCCGGCACGCGCAGCAGCCCTGGGGCTACCCGCCCGACGCGCCCAGTTCCTTCGAGCATCAGTACCCGGCCGGACCCACCTACTACAACCTGCCGGTGGAGCGCGAGCGCAAGTCCGCGCTGCCCTTCTGGCCTGCCAGCAGCGGCGAGTACAAGCCGTACGCAGACGGCGGCTGCCACCAAGGCTTCTCGCAGCCCTGCTGGAACTACCCGTACGGAGGGCCTCGCGGCGACCAGCCGCTGCCCTACGTGGGCGGCGAGGAGCGCAGGACAGCGGTCTCCGAGGCGTCCAGCTTCTCGCACGACGCATACGGGCTGCGAAACTACGCGCCCGAGTCGGTGTCCAGCGCGCCCTACCCGCCTCCAGGATCCTTGCCCGGTCAGTAACACCTCATCACTCATAACTTATTTATGAATGTTACAGCTCAGAACTCACGTTTTTTGACGTCCGGTATTAGCATCGCTGTTTGTAATCTTTGGAACTTATCGGTGCCTCGAGACTAGAACCAAACATAGTTCAGCAAAACATTTATCGGAATTTATAAACAAATACCTGCTAATATAAGTCCAATATACTAAAACGTGAGTTGTGGGTGGGTTCGTTGTTTTTTCAGTACTTTTAAAGTTTGAAGTTTGCAATAATCTGCGAGAAGCTGAAGCTGATAAGTTGATTTGTAAATAATTTATTATGAGTTTGTCAACCTTGACCCACGTTGTCGTCCGCTGGGCGCTAGAGGGCGCTGGCGGGGCGCACACAGTGAGCGCGCGTGCATGTGTGCGGCGCACTCACACAAGCGCGTGGCGGTAGGGTGCTCATGTGAGCGCGCACACTTGCATCGCGTCTGATACCGCATTCTTTCCTCTAATCGAAGACAGCTGATTGGCACGACTGCACGATACTTCACACTCATGGACTTTATGTGTATGTAATAATGAGTGTGAGATGTATGTTCTGGCTATTTGTAACTGAAATCTGTTGAGTTAAAAAAACGCTCTGGGACGATAAATTACTTTCTGAGAGAAAATTCTTGTCCAAATGTAATTTTGGGTCTATAGGGCAAATGTCCAGTCAAAATCTGCTACATCAAAAAGAATTCCTATAGGAGTCAGACTGAGTGAGTTGGGTGTTTTTTTCAAAGCAACAGGTAAGTTTCTGTCTGTAAATGTAAAGTCTGCTAAATATTCCACAACTGTAGCACTAAACATGTCGATAACGTCGGCTGTTAGCCAAACAAACATTGGCCCAACGATCACAACGGAATCCCTTAAAGCTCCCTCAGAAAGCCACAGAACGCTCAAACCAAAACATTTTCCCACAGACCACCATAAATTTGATGAATGAACGAAACACGTGCTACAAATGTTTAAAAATGAGCCGTAAGCACCTTTTTATAGGCAATGTAAAATGGCGCTATACAACCGACAATAAATTAAAGTTTACGTAAAATAAAGCGCCAATAAAAATGTATAACTAATAAATAAACACGATACCTGAGCGTTAAGACAATAAACCGATCTTTGAGTAGTGGCAATAAACCAAATATTGCTACAATAAACACATTACAGGTTGATGAGACGATAAAAAACTAGGAGCTCCCGCGTGCGGCCGACCAACCGGCCGGTGCATACTCGCAGCGTCTCGTAGATACATATCACTTTTATGAATCGTAAAACCACGGCCACGTCACATACATGCAATAATACTGGTTCCTTCCCCAAATCGCGCTAGTAAGTAGTAATTACTAAACTACAAGCGCCATGTAAATATGAGAGCAATAAAAAGGCTCCATTCATAAACGCTTGGCGCTAGTTCGCTTTCGATCGCCGCCTAACCATAAAGATGGGTTTATCGCGCCTCTGTTACGGCAGAGGTGTAACTTGACATAATTTTGCGTAAAACGCGCATATAATGGGCCATTAAAAGGAAACAATTGTTGAAAAAGTTATACGAGTGTTCACGTCACTTTATGATTGTGTGTTTACGGCCCACCTGAGGTTGACATTGACTTTGATTTGTGCATTTACGGCTTAGTAAACGGTTTGTGGAATGGCTCCGTTAGCGAGACTCGCTCGGTACGTTCCGCTTTCTCGCCTTCACATTGCGTTCATCAATCTTCAGCCACTACATCTTGGTATCGACACTAACTTACTTTTAATAAACGAAAACAGAGACCAAATCGGAGAAATTCATTTGTGGTCTCACGGTCTACATCAAAAGAAACATCTTAACTCAGAAATTCCTTTCAATCATACGTTCACTCGGCCGTTCGGCTACAAAACGAAATACGTTTTTTCAGTACCATTTTGGACTCTATCCCCTTGGAATAACGTAGGGTCTCCGTAGCGAATTGGCAAAGTAATGTTGGTACACGAAATAGACAAAGCCCGCGGTCGGGTAGGTAAACTTTTATGGTCGAAGAGAACCCGCACTTTTATAGCTCCTGATCGCTACCTATTCCCTCATAATTGACAACTCCACTTGTCATTATGTTCTCTTTAAACAATTGCCGTTTGTTCCACAGAATAAGGAACCCGACTAGAAGGTTTTTTACGCCCACTTTGCTTATTATTTCGCCTTGGACTGCAATGCATGCGGTCTACTCATTTGTTTTATGGATTGTCTTCGTTCTTTTTAAAGACGTTAAAGAGCAATTTGTATTTGGAAGCCGCAGTAGCTTTGAAATATTATTTTGTTTCAAACTTTAGTTTTCCTTTCACTATATCCATTCGTATTCACTTAGAGATTTGCTGATTTGCTAAAGTTTATTCAATGTTTGAAAGTAGAACCAGCAAAAATTTTCTGGAGGCATTACTTTTCAGACTATGTTTTGATTTGCAACTCCAAAAATTTCCAATACTTTTTGCATAGGTAATAATTTATCGGTCATAACCGGTCTTTAGAATTTGAGTGCAGCAGAGCGCTTCCAGTGTTTTTATACATCTTTGTTCTGGTACTCCATTTTCAGAGGGCGCAGTACAAGACATTGTGTCATGTAAATCAGTTTTAGTCACCTTAAAGAACACAATCATTGATTGGTTACCTGTTGTTCACAACACCTGGTTAGCTGTTAACCTTTTTTGGAGACCAATAAACTGCTTGATTTTGTAACCCCAAGCATTCATTAACAGTTGATTAGGAGTTTTATTCATAGTCCATTAAATTTTTCAAATTCAAATATTTATTTCAGATAAACATCCGTATGTGTTAGTAGTAGTACAACTTAGCCTAATGTTAGTATTAAATATAATAATAAACAACCAATTAACCATTGTACGAACAGTTCAATGGTTCATTAGTTTATTTGAATTAGTGTGTCTGGACACTTATCCACCTTTGTATTATTATATATATTATATTAAATACATTAAATAAAACACTAAATTTAACAGTAGTAAAATTCTTGATCTATCCAATATTCGACAGCTGTGTTAATTTATTTAGCATATTCGTCTGTAGCCGCAGCAGGTTTACAACGTCAGTACAATACAAATTGATACATTAGAGGTATTTAATCAATATTCAAAGAGCAGTTCGAAAGAAATAAATCAAGCCGAGTAACGGAACAGCGTTGTGGTAGGGCAGTTATGAATAATATGCGATTGTTTCTAGTAGATATGAATTGTGCAAAAAAAGACTGGGTTTGAAAGATCATAAAGTAACTAATAATTTAAATATTGATTGTACACCTCTTAATGTGAGCAGAATAAACATTTGCAAAAAACCACTTTACAGGTCTTATCGCACAGAGCAATCTCTCGGATATATAGAAAGTTAAAGTAAATCAATAAACCTAGAGTAAATTTCCTATAAATAAATTTGATTTCAATCCAGCTTCTGGCCTCAATAAATCATAAAACATTATCAAATTCAGTTACAAGAAATTTCAAAATATAGAAGTAAAATATTGGAAAAACAATATTTTCCAATTTAAACAGAGTATAATATTTTGTAATCCAAGTGTCAATAGCCATGTTTATAAATCTCAAACGAATTCGATAACACGGAATTGTACCAACTATATCTGAGATTATTTCAACACGAACGATTTCTACTACCAACACATGTTACTAGCATGCACAAGTGGTAATTTTCTCGGATTACATCTCCTACATCAATACGAAATAGAAAATCGATATATACAAGTTGCTCTTAAGCAACGTTTCTGTACTGGAGTTAATTTGTTTTCCTTTCTAAAGTAAATGGTGTCTACTGCACTGAAAGTTGTGAACATGACTGACACAGCTCTTGTCATGTAAGAAACAATACGACGTTCTGTTCGTTTCGAGATGCGAGGCTGCCTTACGACACCCATCGTACTCGTCCGCTAGACAATGAGGCATCTATTTCGCAACGCTCAAACGTGTACCATTTTGAATAATAGGAAGTGGTGCAGTGTGTTGCACGCATCGAATATCGAGAAGGTCGCGGATCGCATACAAAATTTATTGCGGGTGATCTCATCAAAAGGACCGGTCGCATAAATCGCGGTGTGTGTTAACTTCTAACGCGCCGTACCGGCCCACAATTGTTTCTATGAACACAGCATGGAAATAGCTAGTTAAAAGCGAAACGTGCAGCCGGCGCAGTTTGTAATGCATTCTGCCCGATACAATTAGCAAATAGCGCAGCGAATAGGAATCACTAGCTCTTAGAAAGTAATTTAAATCGATATTAAAATTCAGCGAAGACAGCTATTGAAATTGATTTACAATTTAAAATAAAATCTCGTTTTGTTGTATGAGTTTTAGTAATAAATTATATGAGTGCAGTCGTGCCAACACATATTTACGTGTTCGACACCATTTTGATTAGGTTACAACAACTGTTTGTTCAATCTAGAACATTTATACTGATGTCTTATTTTGTATTACCCATAATCGTTCCAAGTAAAACACGTGGTTTGTTTGTGCAGGTTCCCTGTCGATGTCAGTGGGCGTGGGCGTCGGCTGCGGGTCCTCGAACCCGCTAGACTGGACCGGCCAAGTGACTGTGCGCAAAAAACGCAAACCCTACTCCAAGTTCCAAACCCTCGAACTAGAAAAAGAGTTCCTCTTCAACGCTTACGTGTCAAAGCAAAAGAGATGGGAGTTGGCGCGGAACCTGAACCTGACAGAAAGGCAGGTTAAGATATGGTTTCAGAACAGACGGATGAAGAACAAGAAGAACTCGCAGCGGCAGGCGGCGCAGGCGGCGCAGAACAACAACAACAACGCGAACGCGAACAACCACAACCACCACGGCGGGCACCACCACGCGTCGCACCACGTGGCGCTGCACCACGCCCCGCCGCCGAAACACCATCAGTGACCCGCGCCCTTCTCTGGGACTTACCCCCTTCACCACGGTATAGCTAGCTAAACAGGGAAGGAAGAGTTCCATAGGACTAAAGTGTGGAATGTGGTCGTACTTAAGGTTCAGGAGGACTATGCTCAGGTTCGTGTCAGATTAGACGTTTGTTCGCTATCCGTGTCGTACGTAACGTGGACGCTTCGGTGCCGGCGCGCCAGTCCCAGAGAATCTCGCTCTAAGATAAATTACTGTGTTGTCGATTTGTGTATAGTATTAATTACGAAGTTATGTTCTGTAATTTTAACGAGACTAAGTATATACAAGAGTAGATAACGATTCCTGATATTAATAATGTCTAGTAATAGCGCTGATTATGTATTTGAAATTTATTTAAGTACGAATTACGAAATATTAAAGACGTCACCGATGAATTATAGTTTCTAGATAGTTTATTGAAAAGAAATTTTGTAAAATATTTTGTGAGACTGCTTCTTGTTGTATTCGTATCGCTGTTTGGAGGGTGGATTAGTCTTAAATCAGTTACTTTTATTTTCGTTACCAAATTGTTGAACGACTCGGGTTGCTTTGGTGGCAGTTATAGATATATGTTCGCTCGCGACCTGTGTTCTACCCTCGCCGACTAACAGACAGACGCACCACGTACCTATCACTACCATCGACGCATCGCATATATATACATAAGCAAATATAGAAATCGCATTATGATCAAATATTTATTAACTGTTTAATTTCTTATCTCATAATTCGTAAATTTTGTTATTTAAATTATGGATTTCTGACAAAGCTTTAACTCGGTTCCAGTAGAATTATACATTAAGTTACTGTTATGACTTTTTTTTTAAATATTGAAGTTGATGTTATAATCAATTAATTAGGTAATATGGGCAAGTGCATTAATATTGTCCTTTATTGATCATTGTACTGTTCGCTTTAGCTTGTCTATTACTATTTTTATTTTTTGTTTTAGTTAAATATTTTATTATTTATTTATACACGAGTATGACTACAATCTATTATAAACGTATCTTGCTCTACATCGAACGAATTAAGTACTGTATGTACTGTTTTATTTAAATTATCATCTAGTGGTCGAAGTGAAACTCATCCCAGTCTTAGAATATCATCTTTGTACTATTTAGCTACCTATTTTATATCTATGTACCTAATAAATGTTTTATTGTAAACTTAGTAGTTTACTTCTCGGATCTAATTCATTAAATCTGTATTGTCCCGTAATGATATAGTGAATTAAAATTAGGTGTTTTTGTACAAAATGGCGACCTCGTCTAGGTAACCGAATTTCTATATAAATGAGGAGCGAGGCATCCCATGAACCTATGCTGGAACTTAGACGAACGGAAGAATAATGTAAGCGAGTATAACATTTTAAAGCATTATCTATTGTATGGAGTACCTATTCGGAATATGGATCCTCGTATTTGTTTCATCATGACAAGTTTATCTGAAAAGCAACACACGAACGCTCAATCTTATTCAGTTATTCAAAACGTACTCTCGTCTCTCGGTTATCAATTCGGCGAAGTACTTAGTACCACGGTTTAATTAATCATTCAATCGCCCTCAATCAGCAATAGCAATTTGCTTTTCAGATAAAGTCCAACAGCTTGACTGTGTATTATTCAACGATTTCAGTAGATACTACGATTAGAACCATACTTACCTAAACTATGTAATTGTAATAATTAAAGGTCTCGTAATTATTATTGTACAGTTAAATTAATGTAGTTAATCACGCCAGAAAATGTGAGGTTTTGTTAAGTATAATGTATAATTAAACATGAATGTGCTCTCCACAGTTTTATGACGAATTTAGAAGAGAATGTATGAAAGGGGAAAAAATTAAATACTTCGTCGTGTCTCGGTTATTTTTTCTTTTGTAACCCTCTTGAGTTTTCCTTATGTCTATAATATAGTTGAGTGAAACAGCTTGCAATTGAAGAATAACTTGAAATGAAAAATCGCTAATGTTGAATCTCGTAGCAGGGTTGCTACGTCGTAGCAAGGTCGCTACGATCGTAGAAGAATTTGCAAATCTAGGCAAATCTGTGCCAAATAACAAATAGTTAATGAAACACCAACATTTATCGCTCCAGAGTCGGTAGCTTTATATGCAGCTACATAGTAACAGCTCATTCAATTTTGCCATAGTAGCAAAATATAATGAAGACGATTTCAAAATCGATCAGCAAGATACTCGATTCGCATATTAGTTACTTCAAATGAGCTGTTTCGCTTAATGACTGTTACGATCTATAAGAATATTCAAAACATAGAATAATGTAACAAGGATTCCTTCTAAAAAGTGAAATGAATATCTTGTGTCTCCTGGTTCCACTATCGTTTCTTTTTGAAGAAACTTTGTTAGATACATCGGCAAGTTTCCTTGATACCTTCCTTTTCGAAATATTTGTCAAGTAATAAAGTAATGATCTGATATATTACCAGATTCCAGTACTAACGTATTTTTATTTTTGGAATGGGGGAAGTTTTTTTAAAAGCCCTATCCCTTAGGTATGTATTTATAGTTGGGTAAAACCGTTCAAAAGGATGAGTGATATTTTTGGCTCTATAACATCCAATGGCTTGGTTCCTGTAACACAGTTTTTAACTAGCTCAAGAGCCAAGGAATTTGATTTTAAATTATTAATTTTAAAAAGCCAATGCTAAGAAAAACATCCAAATAGTACCTAAGAACTACTAAAGTACCTACATATGTAAACGACTGTCAATAATGTTATTCAGAAAAAGGAAATTATGGTTGCCCTAAGCGTAAATACTAAAGCAAGCAATTCTAGTAATTTCATTGCAAAAGGCATTCAGATAATATCTTTGTGTAGTCGCTCCTTTAATTGCGTAAACTTAGTAACGTAAATATCGTCCAGGAAAGCTTCCATTGCTGTCTATGAACGCACTATGCTGTGAACAAGTAGATAGAAGTTGAGCAATGGTCTTCAAACAATTAACATTGTCGAACTAGTATGTAGAGACATGGTAAGACTGTTGTTTTTTTTCGTTTGAACAAGCTCCTTTGCATTATGAACACAACGCCTATATTACCCAAAGGGATAGTTTCAGGTAATGCCAAGGTGTTCTATCCACATATTGCCAGTTTTGTTGTGTTAAATCACACTATAATATTATAAAGGCGAGAGTTTGTGAGTGTGTATTTTTGTTCCTTCTTCACTCTCGAACGGCTAAAAGGAATTGGATAAAATTTTGCACACTGGTAGGCCATGTCCTGGTAGCACTTAGGACTTTTTATCCTGGGTGTATGTTCCCTTGGGACCATTTTCTACTTTCGCACGGGTGGAACCGCTGGTAGAAGCTTCTTCTTTTCGTGTCGATGTTAACTAGATTTTTTCCGACCAATAGTTGGCAACCTGTAGGTACAGCTCTATTGTTGGCCTCGTATAGATCCTTAAAGTTCAGGTTATGCAGGATGGGCAGCATAAGGGCCATTCAAGTATTATACGTAAGCACTACTGGGGGGTGGGGGGTCTTTGCTTTGCCTATTTTTGATGACATGGGGGATGGAGGTGTCAAAATGGTGATTACGTCAGCAGTGCAATTTTTTTTAGTTTTTTAAGGGAACAATGTCGATGTTTCAAAATCACACATCATTAAGCAGCATACATCTAATGTCATTGAAGACTAAGTGTTAATTTGAATTAATAATGTCAAAATTTTAAATTAACTGTTTTTTTCCTTTATAGCAAGTATTCCTTTTTTTCTAGACTTACAACTAGGTACTACTCATAAATTAATAACCAAACTAACACATTGACAAATGCACGTACCAATGTTTACGTAAGTATGAGGGGGGGGGGGTGAGATCTTTGCTTACTACTACTGACGAGGGGGAGGGGGAGGATTTTCTTTTCGATGGGAAAATCATCTTATGACATCCCCTGCTCTTGGGCGGAGCGGGAAATAGTGTCAGACTTTTATTGACTAAAAACCAACTCCTATTCCTTCGTTGCCTTTGAGGGGAAGGGGTTAATATTTGCAAAAAATCTGCTTACTTAATACTTGAACGGCTTCATAGCAGGTGACGCATGTCCTGTGCAGTTGCTCCACACTGGCACTGTGTTAGAAATGGGTCGAGGAAGCCAAATTTGGCCAAATTGTTTTTACAGCGGCCAAACAGAAGCATTAGCTGTTAAGAACTGTAGGTATTTTGAAATGTACTGAGGGATTGTTTGAAAGATTAATCCGTGGTAAGCCTTTCAAACAATCCCCAGCCAATCCTGGAACGAAAAAGGCAACTGAAGGAATACAGGTGGGTTTTAGACAGTAACGATCGGACACTTCCTTTCATTCCACCCAGAGCGAGAGGAGTTATTTCAGAATTTCCCGCAAAAAAAAACAGGTAAGTATTTTAAGATATAAATGAATTTTGCGTTAGAGGTCAATTAATTCGGTGTTACATAAAGGCAGAAAACAAAATAGATCAAATTAAAAAAAAAATGTTGTAGGTTGGTACTGCTTGCATAAAAGTACTAGATAAGTAGGTAGGTACTGATTATGTTGGCAGCACTTATTTGATACCTAACTACTGTATTTGTTGCCAACCTAAGTAATTGCTACCTACAGTTGGTACCGCCATATTGAATTCTATTTAGCATTTTCAAATTGACTGATATCAGGTGTAATTAACCCTAAATAACATTAGTGTTTTATTCACATACTTATTTGCGTGTTTGGCAATACTTAATTAAAATTGATAAAATTCCGCATCCTGTCTGTTTATGTTAGACAGTATACCTACATTTAATTTAAATTTATTCCACATTTAAATTCGATCGAAAATCATAAATAGCGAACCCTTGTTTTTCAACCCAGACAGAACAAATAGACCTTTAGCAGCAACCGATTTTGAGTCCTAAGGTTCAGAAGACAGATCTAACTTTCAAAAGCCGCAAAGATGTGGCTCGTAGCGCCCTCTTCAAGCCAGTCAACTGAAAAGACAAACATGTCATTTTACCGAATATATGAATAACTTATTTATACCAGATATCAACGTTCAATGTTATTATTCGCCAAGTTTTTTATCTAAAATAAAATATTATTTTTAGTACTTTCGTAAAGGAAAATTAATTTTCTCCAATGAAAAAACCTTTGGAATAACGCCATCTACCGGTGCATAGTTACCAGTGTTTGAGAAAACTTGCAGACCTTGTCTTGAATTCTTTCAGTTCCCTTTCATCCTTGCGAAATATTAAATTTTATTATAACAATATATATTTTCTTTAGTAATTTTTGTCCGAAGAAAACAACCTTAAGTTAAATGTAGGTAGAGCTAGCAGACCAGTTTTATTGACATTTTTTTTTATTAAATAGCGTATTTCAATGAAATGGCAGTGCTATTCTCCTGAAATAGAATTAAAATCTTCTTATTATGACAGTTAAAGTAGACTTTTGTCGCATTATAATTATCTAACTAGTGAGATTCCTATTTAACAATCTTTTTTTTTGTCCCTAGTACGTCCCACTGTAGGATAAAGACATCCTCCGTGTTTTCCAAATATTAACTTTTTGCGCCGTCTCGAACCATCGTAGTTCGCGTGCAGGTCATCCAACCAACGACTTATGCCTTTATATAGGCCATTGTTAATAAACAACTTATCATCCTTATTAACATTCAAGTTCAATCACATTAAATACCAATACACAATGCTAACTGGATCATTTGATGGCAAATGCCTACTAATTAGCGGCAAATGGTGCACATTAACTTTGCTTGCCTACATTGTATTATTGTAATAAAATCAAGTGTCTATGCATTTAGTCAGAGCCGGATTAAGTCAGCGTGTGGGGGGGGTGTAGTAACTTCTATCAAGGGCCCCCTATGTAGGTATTAATGACCACGAATTTAATCCCCTTAAAATATTTTTGGAACAGGCTTCGAGGCCCTTGAGTAGCGATGGGCCCATTGGTATTTTCCTACATTGTTTTTATGGAAAATCCAGAAGTGGTTAGAATTCATATGGCACATCTATCTTGAGTTGTTTTTTACGTCAAAGCAGGCCCCTAAAGCGCGGGGCCCCCCAGTATGCGGGGCCACCCAGTGTGCGTGATCCCCAAGTGTGCGGGGCCCACCAGTGTGCGGGGCCCGTAACATTTGCTACTCTTGCTACGTAGATAAATCCAGCACTGCATTTAATTAGGTAGGTAGATACTACATAACATGAAGATTACGAGTCGGTGTTTCAGCTATTATCTTACAAAGTTGTTAAATGACCAAAGGCTCTAAATGATAGATAAATTAAATCACAGTTAACAATAATTAATCGAGTCTATGATGGTAGGTAATTAAATTACTTCAATGAAGTAGGTAGTTATCATCCGTGTTTTATCATTGTCATATTATAGCAAACTACTTGCTATCTTGTGACAAGTTTTTAGCATCTGACGGCGTTGGTGCAAGTAGAGTACGGTCAATAGATATATATGTTGGCCACTGAAATTGGTGAAGTATGCACAATAGTTCGGCTATTGCGTATACTCGAAACAATATGCATTTGCCATATGATCCTTAAAAAGAATCACTGCGCAGCCAATTGTTCGAAGTACGGGTTTTTTTTTTAGGTGGGAAATTATCTTTTTTTTATTTATTTTTTTAAATTGTTATAAACCAGTGCTTGACTGCGATCCCACCAGATGGTAAGCAGTGATGCAATCATTGATGGTGAGGCGCACTAGTTTATTAAGAGCCTATTCACTCTAGCCTTGAAGACACCTAAATTATACTACCCTGCGCCTGTGCTAATGACAAATCACGCTCTTGGGCGGAGCGAGAGATAGTGTTAGACTTTTACTGACTAAAAACCTTGCCTTCCTCCCAGGGCCCCAGGTTCCACTTTCACACTACTCGTGGCCCCAGCAGGGTCGTAGCCTACTGGGGCTACGACCCTGCCCAGTACCCGGCCCAGTAGGCTACGACCCTGCTGGGCCCTCGACGACTTGGGCTCGGTCTGGACGGTTACCGGACGGTCGGACGGCGAGCCACCCATTGCTCGCCGTCCACAAGCCCACGCCTACGGTGGCCGAAGTTCGGGGGGTCAAGATAATTCAGCCGTACTGTAACTTATTAAGTAATTTCTAAGTTTCTTACTGAAAATATCTTTAAATGAAAAAGAGTTTATCATTACGTTGGTACTTATTTTGTTACTCTAGTTTAGTTGTTTCTCTTCAATTCTTTATTGTTCACTTAGACAAGTTATAAAATACTTCATGTAGGTACATAGGAGAGCTTAACTTAAAGTTCAGTTTTTTCCCAGCAAACAAAATGATAGAGAGATTACAATCTATTGAGTATTAGAGAAAGATCAAAATAGAGGGTTTATTTTACTAGATATACCTGTATAAATCAATATAACATACCTTATATATGTATGTATTAAATATGTCATTTAATTTTCCTCTTGAAAGCATCCAGAGTAGCCCTACTCTCACTCTGTCACGTGGGGGATGTGGTTGAGAGTTTTTTTTTTAATTGATATAAACCAGTGCTTGACTACGATTCCACCTGATGGTAAGCAGTGATGCAATCATTGACGGTGGGGCGCACTAGTTTATTAAGAGCCTATTCACTCTAGCCTTGAAGACAGCTAAATTATAGTCGAGTTCCAGAGACGCACTGCAGTAACAGAGAAGGAGCCATCATAACGCCTGGAAGTGTGACGCGGAGTAGGTATAAAGAAGAAGAGAATTATTTCACCACTTTATAGGTGGCAGGCCCAAGCAGACTCTGGGTGGACCTTAGAGCTTAGCCGAGTCGAAAATCTATAATCGTTAACGCTAGTAGAAAACTTCAAACGAAACGGTCGTAACTTCGCTAGGCCTGCTTGTGGGAACCAGGTGAGCTATTGTTCGAAACAGGCACCGCGGCCATAGAACGTAAAGGGCAATAAAAGCCTAAGTCTCTCTTTCGCTCCACCCAGAGTGGGACTTCTCACACTCTGGCTAGAACAAATAACTTCTTATTTGATGATTTCCGACCCCAAAAAAAGATGGATTTATGAGAGCGGATTGGTTAGTGCCCATTTTATGTTGTTTGAATTAAAAGGTGCAATTATAAGGTTATTAAAGTTATTTATTATCTTGGTGTAGGTACAATGAACTTAAGTGGCTAACTTATCACGTCATTACCTGCAGTTTTCAGGATTATAGATCCTGAAAACTGCAGGTGGTGGATCCGAGGCCAATAACAGAGCCGTAGAGGTTGCCAAATACTGGTCAGATAAAATTTAGTTATAGTACATCGACACAAAAATAAGAAGAAGATCACGTCACCAAACTTAAGTAGTAATGGGCAGGGCACATTGCTTGTAGAACATATGGTCAATAGGGTCGAAAGATTCTGGAGTGGCGACCGTGTAACGGAAGACACAGCGTTAGAAGACCTCCCACAAGTTGGACCGATGACCGGGTTTATGTCGTGGGAAGCCGATGGAAGCGAGACGCATAGAACCGGTACTTGTGGCGACACTTGTGAAATGATGAGAAGACTAGGGTTATAACGGAACTTCGCCTCCGCTTCCGTTACTTCGAAAGTTCCGCAAGAAATCTTATCTTTGCCCCCGCATCCGCCTCCGCTAAATTTATGCGGAGTTATAACGGAGTTTTATTTACGTCATATTCATAGAACAATACCGCGCGAGCAGCGACACTTGATGACGACTCAGCCGTAAGGCCGCGTGTTGCGCGTGATTCACGCTGATTCTTGCTTGACCAAATGGTCAAGCAAGAATCAGCGTGTCCGTGTGCGTGGTGGGAACGCGGTCGGTGTTGGCGCGGGGGTATTTCAATTTGTCATGACAGGAATCAACCTGACGAATTCCTTCGATTTAGGTTAAAGTTAGTACTATGTATGTATATATATATATATATTATTACACTTACTATATGATGTTATTACACTTACAAGTTAATTAATAGTAGTTTAGTAAAATCCGAAAAGTACCGATATATCTATTGTTCAATACCTTGACAACATATAACTCATAAACTAGATGTGATACGAAAGTTCTAAAAATTGTTTCGTATTCAGAAACTCTCTATTTAGTAACAAAATTATCATTGATTATATTATGGCTATATAAAAATCTTTTTTTTTTTTGTAAACTAGTGTACATGTTTATTTAAGTGTACTATGAATGCAACGTATTTAAGTGGCTTTCGCTACGCCCCCGTCAGGGGGCGTGGCAGGCGGTGTCAGGGCTTCGCCCTCTTACCACGGAGTCCAGAGCACCGCACCTCTGCGGTCGGCACCTTTATCTGCTTTAAAATAAAGATTTTTGACTACTACAAACCATAAATTATTATTTTTTCCACATCCAATTTCACCTCCGCCTCCTCCTCCGATAACCTCCGCATCCGCCTCCGCTTCCGCTAAGATGGCTTCCGTTACCACCCTAATGAAGACAATAATGTACAGTGAAATCTGGTTAAGTGGGTCCTGATACGAAAAGCAGAAGACTGATGTCTCCACATCAGTCCTCAGCTTTTAAGCATCATGCTTAGGGAGACATATCCAGTAGATGTCTTTGACAGAATTTTATTTTTATCAGTAAAATTCTGTAGGTACAACCACCACCTACCTACCTAAGTATGAGACCAATATGATTGTGCATAATTATGTAAATGCCCATATAACATAAGAAAATAATTAATACCGCCACCGGTATTTGAACATTCTACCTATACGCACAAAAGTTTTGGGAACACAGAAATTGTTCGTACAGCTCAGGAGTGGAATTGCTGGAGTCGGTGTTTCCTGATAGCTACAAACTAGAGGTAAGTATTTCTGTCGAGAGTGAATATCTTCAACGACGACAAAAGCGACGATGTGCGCTTTGCACCAGGTGAGATAGTGTTTTATTATCAAGTGCAAGCCTATCAATGATAATAAAAAAAACCGGGCAAGTTCGAATCGGATTCGCGTACTGAGGGTTCTGTACAAACTTACCTATAAAAACAGTTCAATTCTCGAATTGAGTTACGAATATTTTTCCGAATGGCCAAAAAAGTTTTTTTTGTGACATAACTACAAATTTACAGTTTCTAGATTTTTTTTTTCTATACTTGTGCTGTTAGACCTTGCTTCGTACCCTATGAGTTTTGATTCCTTTAAGAGAGTCGAAATATACGTTTTTAGCGACATAAACGGCCGTATCTTTTTTTTAAACTCAGAAGTTTGATTTTTTTACAGCTTCAAGGGACCGCAAATTTGAGTATATGGTTTTAATTTCAACTCGATACCTCCACGAGTTCCCGAGGTAAAGGGTCTTGACAGACGGACAACAAAGTGATCCTATAAGGGTTCCGTTTTTTCCTTTTGAGGTACGGAGCCCAAAAAACAATCGCGGCAGACGAAGATATTTAAAATCTGTAGGAGAAACCTTTGCACAGTGAAGGTTGATAAGATCTGGCTCATTATTGGATTAATTTATGAGTCAAGCGTATTATGGCAATATCTCCCATGATTGTCCATTGTATAGGCGATATTGCAAAATGCGGCCACTGCAAATTCCATCCTTTATTCTGATCTCAAGGTACTACCTACTGTGAGTTGTACCCAGGTAAGTATGAACAAAAATTAAATGAATAATGACTATGCTTCGATAAAATTCATGTTTTAGATACCAAGTGCAACCTTGCACCAAAATGTTAGTACTACTAACAACACATTAGTTGTTACTATTTGGTGTACAATAAAGTTTATTATATTCTATTCTACATTATAAGGTCGGTTTTTTGAAAATAAATAAATAATAGATCAATATCTTCCTTGAAGGATTCTTTAGGTTTGCATCGTCTTGGCGTCTATCAATACGTAAGTTGTTTGTTATGTGTATCTTCACAATAAAGTTCGAACTGTAGCCTCACATAAGCTCAGAAATTATTAGACTATTATATTACGTACATAATAAAAGCCAAGAAATCCTCAACGGAGATTTGAATCGATACCCTTATAATTCTCCTGTCTGGAGATAATCGACAAAGTAACCGGAGTGGTATGCACCTACACTGCGCCTGCGTCCCTACCGGTTATTGTGAACCACGCCGCCTCCTCGCCGATTAGCATATAAATGAACCGAACCGAGACAACTTCATATTACACCACCAGCTCAATAAGACCTCCCCCCCGCTTCACACAACACCACAAAAACACAAACCAACGAAAATATCACGGCTCTTTCTCACTGGACGCATTACAGTTTAAATGTGGAACTCGCTTCTATTGGCCGACGTCAACCCTGCGTCCTCTCGGAGCCCTGTAAATCCGCGCGCGCGCATCTCGGCGACGAGAATTTTATGAATAAAATATCAACAGTATTTTACACTTTCCATTGCATTTTTATTCCGTTCTGATATCTTAAGCAGTGATATTATGGCTACAATGTATGTCGTCTGTACAAAGTAAATATGCGGTTGTAATGAAATCAGTGGTTTAGTGTTATTGAAGGTTCGTGTTATGGGTATGTTAGCCTCAGAATTATCCAGCGACTTGTTAATATTCAATAGTCATCTTGTGCATATCATACTACATTGCTAAGTCCTGGCATTTAGGTATGCTAGTTGATATTCTGAGTTGTGATTTTCTCTTCGTTTTATTAGTGTTTAAACGGTTGTAAAATGCTGGCAGCTATTGTGGGATAAAACTAATTTATGGTACTTATAATGCTAACTTAAATGTAGTGGGTAGCTAAGCAGGTAGTATTTACGATTGGCCAAAAATAAGTTGTTAGGTAAGTGTTCAGCTCTAATTATTTTCACCTTAATTAAATCTTAGTTTTAATATAGGAAGAAGGATCCTTCTTTGCAAACTAAATTAGAAACTCTTCAACAAACAACAATATCGCGATAGCATTTAAATTAATCTGCAAGCCGCCGTTTGTCTGCTGTCTTTATTTATACCGAATAGGAGTTTTTTTTTTTTAGTAAAATAACCCCATGAATTCTTCACAAAAATGAGTTTATATCTATATTTTTAAATATTATATGAAATACAAAGTGTATATACGAAGTTCATCTTTGATGTAGGTAATTTTCATTTTTGTTTTATCCATGTTCCTTTGTTAAGTTTATGAAACATAGCATAAAGTTAATAAATCGAGGAAGGCTGACTCTAGTATAGATCTTATAATTAGTAGGTAACTAAAAACTTAAATATTGAATACGGTCTTCTAAGACAACAACGTTATGTTAATTCTACTAGATTATTAAGTAACTACTTAATAGATATTAGAAAGTCAATGCGATAAGTTACCTTACGATTGAGCTGAGTGGTACTAATATTCACGTCATGTCCGTGAACGGGTGCTGTCAGTTGAGACTGGTCATCTCTTAACTGCCAGTTGCTATTTTATTTTATTCATTTTTTTTATCTATATTTAGTTTTTATTTTTATTTTATTTACATTGTTCTCACATGATAGTAGCGACAAGAAACATGTAACCGAGATATTTGTCATACATAATATGATTGAAAAGAGTGTTCATGGAGTTTCTTGCACATTCTTCTCCATAGAGATCTACGCTTTGGAATGTGCAATTAGCATCATTTTTTTTCTGATTGTCTGACTTCTTGACATTTCAAAAGTGCCTGTAAATGGTTTATTGGAAATAAAATGCTTTGAATCTTTGAATCGTACGTATTTTGAAATTAAGGCTTTAAAAATAGAGTCACGATATTTACGATAGGTGAGCAATATTTAAATATCAGACTTTTCTCACTCTGGGTGGAGTGAGAGGGAGTGTCAGACTTTTACAAGCTAAATCCCACCCACACCGCATTCCTTTAGTTGCCCTTGGCGTTCAAGGACCCTGGTGAGTCTTTTGGAAAATTCCGGAACCAACTGTTTTTAGCTCGCGGCTTCACCTATGAGAAGGTTGAAAATTAAACAAAGGGAATTAACAAATGGAATAAAAACTGATATGACCTAAACCAAGTCATGGCCATGATGTCGAATTTAGATGAAGACAAATCTAATTTTGGCATAGTGGCATGAGAGACAGGCAGTCATATTTATCACACTAATATTGAAAAGGTTTGTATGTGTGTTTGTTACTCCTCCACGCTCAATCAGCTGAACGGATCTGGATAAAATATTGCACACGGGTAAATCATGTCCTGCTACAGAATAAAGCACATAGGGTACCTTTATCGCAAGAGTATGTTAACTTGCGAATATTTTCTAGAGAAACGTTGATATGAATAGACAACTTAGCGTCATCATATCTCAAAAAGTTATGTAGGTCTAATTTTAAAATTTTTATGTAAGTCTAATATTATAAATATCAGCCTTACTAAAAAATAAGAATTTGGTTTTATTTAAAATCACTTATAGGTAAGTTTTTTTTTTTATTCTTTTTGATATAAACGAAGACCACTAAATCTCGGGCTAAGGTTGGTCTTCTTTGTGTGACTGTTCCTAAATGACCCTAGGCTGATAAAATTTTCATATAATATCTTGTTATTAATTTGAAGTAAGTGACAGACAGTCACATTTGGATCATGTCAACCTTCATTAAACCACCAGGTTACCTTCAATCAACTTTGTAAAATTTGTTGTAGAAGTGGACCTCTACAATTAACACAAATTTCATGCTCGACTGGAGACTGGAGTTCGTGCTAAACTGGAGTCAAGCCAATTAATTATAAGTATCAATATCAGTATATTATAGCATGTGCGAACAATCCATGTTGATAACCTTGGCTACTTAATTAGTAATACAATTTTATAAGCATATTTAATAAGATCAAAATTAAGCCACTTTCTTTTTTTGGCAAAAGTCTAGAATTTTTTATTAGAATTGTTGTTACCTACCTGCCTATGGTGTTTGCCATAATTAGTAAAATGCATCTTTAGGATATAAAGATACAATAAAAAGCTGCTACATTTGGACCGGTCCAACGGTAGAACTCTCTTGACATATTGACGCAACAAACTACTTGTTAAGAAAAAAAAAATTACTTGAATAATTTATTAAAATTACTTAAAGAATACTTGATGCACATTGAGTCACAATTAAGTTGCCTAATTTTTTATGACAGTGCATGCAGACAAATAAGAATATAGTTATAATTATATCAAATGATTATATTTTGATCGCGGCAAACACACCCACACGCATCACTCATTACCACGTGCCGCAGCGTCCCTAGGGTAAGCGGGGGAAGCAACTGAGTCACCCGGACTCGCTTCGACTAGTTCTGTAGTGGCTAGCTTCTACAGTTTTGGGAATATCTAGGTGGTCCAATGAAAGAGTTAGTCTAATGACCGCAACCTTCTTGATAATTATAATTTAGTGGGTACCTATAGTTCTGGCTTTTTAAGTTTTTAACAACTCAGGTTTTTTAGTTATTCTTCATCTTTTTAATTAATGTTGATTGAACTGTAGGTATAACAACAGCTCAACTAAGGCACCTACCTACTCCTGACTTACCTTGCTCTGAGTAATTCATCAGAAATAGGACTTTTGTGTTAGCATGTAACGCAAGATATTTTGTGGTAAAAGTTGGAGTTGATTTAATTTATTTATTAAAACTTCATGCAACACAAAGGTACAAAGGTGGACTTAATGCTTTGACCGAGGGGAAGGGGGACGAGTTTTTTCAGCAATTATGAACTTCTCTATACTTTTAGTACCTGCATATTATGACGCATATTAAATTGAAATGATTACAAAAGAGTGATATGTTTAAATGTCAGACCTCACACAAATTAAAAAACCGGTTCAATTTACGAAACATTACCACCTTGCTTCCACTTCAGGCTTTTATGGTCACACTTTCGTATTCATCAACTGGAATCCAAAAGTGAATAACCTTTAATCGCTAAAAACCGTGTGACAAACATTTTGACACGAAAAATCCAAAGCATAATAAAACTAATATTTTCTCAGCAAAAGCTTCCAAGAAAGAACTCTGTACGCACTAAGCTTTTTCTTAATTGCTTTATGTAAAAATGCGTGCAAATTACAGCGAAATGAGACATGGAGCACAGTTACTTGGGATAAAGGTTTGCGTTGATTGCTGCTCAAGTGCCCGCTCCGTCGGAAACAGGTTCAATTGCTTTGCGTTTTCAGTTTACTGCAGATGAGCTACCTTCTTACATCATGTTGACTACACCTGAGCACATTATGCTAAAGTTTACTTGGCAATAGTTTTTATGCGAATTTTTCATTGAGGTTACAAATTCAAATCGCATTATTGATTAGCGAGCTATACTGAAATTCAATAAATATTTTTGCTGGCCTGGTTGGTGCAGCCACGCCTCAGAGCAATAGTGACTTGCTTTTGCTTAGATTTGGATGACAAAAAATAAGCAGGTGGTGTGAGAAATACTATTCAAACTTCATTAAAAAAAACTAAGTATATCAGGTAAGTACATATAGGTATACATAGGCAGTAAAAAATAAATAAGCCAGGCAGAAAAGCACTTAGAATTCCAAATCAGTGCGTGTTTCAATCAATTTCCCATATCAACGTAAATTCCATTTTATTAGAGAGCTAAAAAAGAAAATTTACACATGTGGGAAATTGGGGCGCTAACCGTTTATCAGATAATGTAATTATGTTCGGGGCGCTTCGGGACACCTCCACTCTGAGTAATTGAGTGTGCCCTCCGTACCTCGCGCCTGCTATTAGGCAAATGGAATCTCCGTCCCTCCAAGGCTTCCCTCCCTCTCCCGGATGAATATGTGAACGAGCTTCCTCTTGGCGTTGAACCAAGGATTCAATTTGCGCGAATGTAAATAAAACGCTTGGCTTGAGTTTGGTAGATTGGTTATCTATATACCTACCGACTAAGTCGTTTGTGTGGTTTTAGTCTTATCATATAAATTGTGCTGGTATGTTCTTTGAATTTTTAGTACTTAATTGAACATGCAAGTATTTTCATTGCAGTTTAATTAGCGGTATCGATAGTCTGTCTTCTAGTTTTTGGAATTACGTAGATATAGGTGTATAAACTATAAAATTAAACAATTATAGAATTCAACACGTGAAAGTTAAAGAAAAACTAGTTTTATTTACTTAGTAACAAAAGAA
The DNA here is from genome assembly GCA_905147345.3 of Mythimna impura. NCBI lineage: Eukaryota > Metazoa > Arthropoda > Insecta > Lepidoptera > Noctuidae > Mythimna > Mythimna impura. Next base: position 18,124,883 of record LR990351.1, read on the forward strand.
CTTGTATTTTTTTTTTTTAAATGCTGTATTTTCTGAATAATTTCCCAATCAACTTTACCACCAGGATAAAGTAAGTAAGCACTTACTTCCGTTATAAAACATGACGTCTTTCACGCATTGTACATAAAATGTCATTTACGCCACCTAAGCCAAAAAAGGAGTCTAAAGAAAAACAGCAAACAATGTTATAAAATTGGATAAAAACTTAATAAATAAGCTATAACTTTATTAAGTAAATTCCGCGGCTAAGTGGTGACGACGCGCCGCCCACGCCGAGCGCCATCTGAACGCCTGTACCTAAAAAAGTTCCAACAAACTTTGATCTCAGCAAAACTTGATTTCATTCGCGGAGTTATATTCGATCCGAATGTTTGTTTGTGTTGCGAATAATAAAAGTATTGAAAGTGCAAAAATACGTGCCGTCCCTTTCTTGCGGGTAGTTTCGTCCTGTTTCCGCCGGCAGAGCGGCCGGCACGTCCGGGGGCCATAACGCCGTTTGATGTTCTGCTCTCCAATGCTGGTAGAGGCGATATAAGCAAGATGTACGGCTGCGCTCTCGGTGACGCCTATATTTCCTAAACATCTTTCGGCGTTATAATTCCGTACGACGTAACCTTGTGAGGGCGATATTACCGTTTCTTGTTCGATTCAAATTTTTTTCGTAGTACGTTTTTGTAGCTCGTAGCAAGCGTCTACGAAATTGTGTAGCGTTGTGTGGAGCCGTTTAAATGCAGTTTGGTAAGTATAGTTGTTTTTTCTGTAGTTATAAGTTATTCCAGTCTGATCTCATGGTCATCGCAGGACCTACTTCGTATGTGGCGAATATCTACGCTTTTTTCTGGGTTCCAATTCAGAGGAATGAGATAACAATCTGTGGGTACTTTTGTAGTTATTCTACTGTTTGTGTATCATGTTAAGTAGAACCAAGGTAGCCGACATAGCCCGACGAATCGTCAAACTTAAGCGGCAGTGGGCAGGGCACATTGCTAGCAGAATCTCATTGCTGGTCGATGGGGTCGAAAGATTCTGGAGTGGCGACCGCGCACCGGAAGACGCAGAGTGGGAAGGCCTCCCATAAGGTGGACCATCTACCATCTGGGTAGCGGAAATCCGATGGATACGAGACACATAGGACCGTTCGTTGTGGTGACACTTGGGGGAGGCATTAATATGTCCAACAGTGGACGTCTTTCGGTTTGTGATGATGATAATGATCATGTTAACACATTTTATACCTAATTGCATAATTATGATTCCCGTATGGGTCTATAATGTTTTGTATATCGTACTAGTGACCCGCCTACGTTTTGCACGGGTGCTAATATAATTAGTGCTAATGTATTAATTATATACCTACATTAACGTTCGGGATGCAACTCGACATATATTTGCACTGTTTTTTACACAACCGCTCTTACGCGATTATGCCGTTATTACACATTTTTTATTAGTTATTTGGAAACACAGTATCTTGTGGATATTATCTATGCTTCTATTGAAATCAATTTATAAATTTGTGTAAAACTAATCCAGTAAAGAACTCTGAAAATCTGCTATTTTGCATGAACTTTGACACTTCATAATTTACTCAAAAATTAAAAAAGTCAAAAAAGTATAACAATAGGAGCATTGAAATTTAATCAAGATTTTATATGACGACAATTTTTTTTTCAAAAATTTTTAGTGGTTTAAATAAAACACGTATTTTCTGGAAAAAGTTTTCTAAAATATTTGAGTAAATAACGGAATTACCGAATGCCAACAGAGTTTTCAGGCGTTATCTCGGTTTTATACACATTGTTTCTTAACCTAACATCGCGTTAGATAGCGTTAGATGAAAGAAAGAAAGAAAACAACAAGAACCACTCAACTCCACTCCACTCCACTCCGCTCCACTCTTTTGGTATGAAGTAACAAGCTTTTAAACCATGCTCGATATTGATGATAGGCGAGTGAAAAAGGACACTCTTAGTACTCTTTAGTGAAAATCCCGTCAGTCTGTTGTGTGGTTCAGAATGAGTAACCCGAAGCGGCATTGTTTTATATCTATATGTATCGAAAAGATATTAAATATAGTGTGTCTAGCTATTATGTAGAGCACAACGCATGTAGGCGTTCCTGCGTCAAGAGTATAAATTGCATAAATGTCACACGCGGTGTCTGCTGGCACGACTTGAATAATTTAATATCTCTAGTAGTAATATTTACCTACACTTAGTAACATAGTAAATAATTATTCGGTCAAATAGTTACTGAGTATAATTATTAATTCAGTGTTTCTTCCTAAATATCGTCTACGAAGACCATGAGACCTTACTTTTTGAAAACCTACCCGACATTGGAAAAAAGGGCTGTTTGTGCCTATATCAGGCTGGTTTTTCAATTTGGCAAATAAGTTTAAAAAATGTGAATTCACATTTTTTCTTTCAACTTTATGGCAAATTATAATGGGTCTTATATCTTTATAAGGCCATTTTAATTTGTCATAAATTACATATATCGATCCAACTACATCTATTGACAGACTTAATTACAAAAATGGAAATAAAGACATAAAGCTGTCCTTAATCGATCTTCATTGTGATCCTTTACATTTTCTACTAATGATCTTTTTTTTAAATGTTATAAACTAGTGCTTGACTGCGATCCCACCTGATGGTAAGTAATGATGCAATCGTTGATGGTGAGGCGCACTAGTTTATTAAGAGCCTATTCACTCTAGCCTTAAAAACCCCTAAATTATAATTGGACGTTAAGGCCGCAGCAGTCAAGTTGTTCCAGTCCCTCGATGTTCGCGGTATAAACGACGAGGCGAAACGCTTAGTCCGGACCGTAGAGGTTTCAACAACGTAAGGGTGGATACTCGCCGTTCGTCGGATCGTCCGATGGTAGAAATGAGATGGTGGAATCAAGTCATGCAATTCCCGCGCACACTCTCCAAAATGCATCCTGTAAAACACCGAAAGGCTGGCTACCCTGCGCCTATGCTCAAGGCTTTCTAGGATCTTCAAGGATTTACTATCATTGTTCAGGGTAGGTACTATTTTTTGAGGCGAGAAATCTTCAAATGACTTCTCCCGCTCAAGGGTAGAGCAACAGAGTGTGTCAGACTTTTACTGACTAAAATACATTTGGGTCCTTCAGCTGCCTTTTGCGTTCCAGGCACGTTGACTTTTTCGAAAAAAGCCCGAGGGGGTTATTAGAGAAAGGTCAATGTACTTTATGGCAAATTTATATGGCGTCTACGCTGCTGCTGAACTCATAACAGTTCTACAGGCCTAGCCAAGTTACGACCGTTTTGTTTCGATTCTCTTTCGTCGATCGCCTTGAGTCGGCAACGCCTCCGATTCCTTTGTTCTGACCACGTGACTGAGCGCTGAGATGACGTCATGCCCATATTTATTTATTTATTTATTTACCATACATTTGAAGTTTTCTACTAGCGTTAACGATTGTAATTTATCAACTTGGCTAATCGCTCAGCGCCCGAATCCGAACCAGAGAAACGAAACGAAACGGTTGTAACTTGGCTAGCAAGTTACAACCGTTTCGTTTCGATTCTCTTTTCGTCGATCGCCTCGAGTAGGTCACGCCTCCGATTCCTTTATTCTGACGTCATCTCAACGCTCAGTCACGTGGTCAGAACAAATGAATAGGAGGCGTGGCAGACTCGAGGCGATCAACGAAAAGAGAATCGAAATGAAACGGTTGTAACTTGGGTAGGGGGGCTGACTTTATCACATTCCTAATTAAGCTGTTGATCCCCGCATTAACGCCGGCGTTCACGCGCCATTGTCTTTCTATTGTGTCTCTAATGAGGGTACTCAAAAAGTTAAAAAAAAGAAAATAGTTTACCTCTGAAAAGAAAAACTTCACCACTAGTTTCCCGCACGCCGCTACAAGGTTACATCTTATAAAAATATGCAACACGGCTGCGGCACGTTACCGAGCGGATACCAATTCTATCAACAACCCATAAACCGCAACCTTTCTTTGTCTCGCCTCTTAATGCTATCGTGTTCTCGAGTGAGATAGAAATCTACAAGTTTAATGGGCCGTTACTCGAGAAAAAAACAGTCCGCATTCGCGGCCGTAGATACGGGAGTGATAGTGGTAAGGCGGAAGGCCAGTGGTGGACTGGTAAACGGTGCATAGTGCAGTGCTTCCGATGTGTCAACAGCTACTACGACGACAACGCGACTTGTTGCTACACGATCGCGACAACACGTGAGTGTTATGTATTTCTTCTATAGCGTGTCTATACCTGTGTTGTGCACAGTGTCCACGACGCGTCGTCATTCCATGCTTAACATAGTAACACTGAGTTCACTTGCGACCAGTTACTATCGTCGACCGGTTCTCAGTCCTAACCTCCTCGTGTCGTATTTTATCTTGGTAGTCGGTCTCGAATACGTCATAGCATTACATTATGTCAAGTGTTGTCAATCAAGATTGATAACGCCGACGAATGGCGTTCAGTCACCTTGCCATTGTGTAGATACCTATGTTTTATTACTGTATGAGTCAAGTTTGATAGCTGAATTGACACAATCATACCTATAAACGAAATGTATGTGCGATAATTGAATTCAATTTATGTACTTCACTACATAGATAGCTATATACATAGCGGTTTTAAATTTAAATATTGACGATTGACACGATGTAGACGCCATTATTTGTGCCAAATGCATTGTAAACATAATTACTGTAACTAATTAAAGTGCATGATCACGTCTCTTTATGAATAAAATATGGTTGTTTATTTATTATGTTTATTCATAGGAAACTATAGTTATTACAGTGATTGGAATCTTGGCAATTAGTACCGTGGTTGAATGCCAAGACTTCAATCTTGAACCACATAAATATTTAGTGACGTGGCTGAACTAACTGCCCAGTCAGACAGTCAGATTGAATAATTGTATGTGGTATTTGAGATATCTACCCTATATGTATAATTAACTGTTATACCTGTACAGAGTTTCCCACAAGGAATGTTCACCATTATATACGGTTGAATGAAATAATGTGATATGTTCCACGTGGTTGCGTTTTTGGTCCTTAGTTCTATTAATTAAGTGACCAATTAATTAATTCCACTTGGAAAAAGCTGCTTGCTACCTCGAATTAAAGAGTATTTTTTTTTGTGTGGTTAAACCTTAAATAACTTCTCCCGCTCTTAGGCTTTTACTGGCAAAAACCCACCCGTGTTCCTTCAGTAGCCCTTTGTGTTCCAGGGTCGTGGTGATTCTTTCGAACCATACTGCAACCCTGGTAGGCTTCAGCCCTAAAGGACCCCGTAATTGATGTCTAAAAAAAGAAACAGAAGGCATGTATTGTTTCTGTAACTGTAACACACCCTTTGACAAACTCTATTGTTATGCAAAACCCAACAAAGGGTTTGTTTCAAATCATCCTTTCACATTTTTTCACATCTCAACTTTCACAAAATTACCATAACAACATGGCACGTACTCTGTTTTGAAAACAGTTTCTTTAAAACGATTCCAGAGGATCATTGTCAACGTTTCCGTGTATTGACGCTTATTTGCATAAAAATGTCATCGAAGGCCAGCTTTCGAGAATGATAATAATCTCAAAAGTATCGATAAAGATTTCGAAGGTTGTACATTTAATCCAAAGTTTTCTCTCAGTACTGTGTCTGGTATTGGGTAATAAGCTTGCTTCTTTATTGGTACAGGTGCGAAGGACCAATTAAGATACTGATATAAATATGTGAAGGCGTTGATGGGCAAATATACATATTAAACATACTTACTAAAAGGTTTAAAGGCAAGTAATAATATGTTGATATTATCATAATGTATCTACTTACTTAACTAAAAGGGATTACTTACAGATACATAAGTAACATTAATTTGTACCTAGTAACCCGTGAAAATATACGATTTAATTATGCTCTTATTTAAGTAAATAGTTGGTTATAAATGTTTCTCTTGACTTTATTTTGTGGTGTAAGTACAATGAAATGTTATCACATTATCTTATTAATATCTACACTAATAGTATATAAAAGTAAAGTTTGTTCTTTTTGTTTTTATGTTTTTTTTTTTTGTATAAAGGAGGTAATCTCTGAAAGTACTGGCTGCTTTATTCCTGAGTGACATAGGCTACCTATTTGAGTTTGTGTTTGTAAGTCTTTTACGCTGAAACGGCTGAACGGATTAGAAAAAAAATCGATATACTGGTAAACCATGCTCTGGTATAGCACATAGAGATACTATTTAACCCATGTTCCCTTGGGATAATTTTCTACTTTCACGCGGGCAAAACCGCTGACAGAAGTTAGTATGTATACAACAATAGTTTTAGTATATGAAAAACCCGAAACACGTGTCTAGTATTTTTATACAAAGAATCTATTTACAAAATTTCAAAACTGTATCATGAAAAATACCGCTTAAATACATAGTCACCGGGCCATCCAGGCGACTTGTGACTTTTTTTACAATATTTTTGGGAAAAAATATAACATGGTGTAAAAATTATTGGAATCGATTTAGTTACTGATTCTGAAAAAACCGTTTTCAGGTTTCGCATATACTAAAAATAATGTGGTAATTATAGTCTTACAGCATTGGACGATTCTGAAAAAGACTTATTTCAGAAGTGATGTGATAAAAACATTGAAGTAAAATCTTACTTCTTGGTTTTTATTACATCAAACAATCCAATTCAATTCAATTTTATATAGAAAGCAATTTGTTATAATCTACAATCAAGCTCAAATTCAAATCTCCCTAAATTCACCCAATCGTGGAACCATACAGCCATCACGTCCATTGTCCATCCGCCATCTGTAAGTAGTTTCACCACATTAACATAACAAGGGGCTGCGGTCCTAAGTGGCACAGTCCCAGACATTTGCCTTGGAGATGTGGACACGAGTGTGTTGAGTGATCTTGGAATGTGGACACGAGTATGTTGAGCGAGCTTGGAATGTGGATGATAGCTTTGGGACTTTTGTTCGCATTATTTTCCTTGAATTTTGTTGTCTGTGTTGGTTCAATAGGTAAACATCCGTTGTAGGGTTTTAGGAGTCAGGCTGAATTAGGATTATAAACAACTAGCCTCTACCAGTGGCTTCACCTGTGTGCTCTTAGTACTGCTTCCCATTATAACTAGAGCATATAAAATGTAATTCTGATGTATAAGCTGTTTTACTGTTAAAACTCATCAAAATTCGATTTGCCGTTTGAGCTTGAAAGAGTAACAAATATAGGTATACTTACACACTTATATGTATGTATTTACATACACAATCTTTCACCATACAATAATATTAGTGTGTTAGATCAATAGAGATATAATAATACTTTCCAATGATTTGAATGTAGAAAATGAAATGACAAAATTATCATCCGTCATCCCAATGGGCTGTTCTATCTCTTTCATACTATCCAGATCCGTCAAAATTTTTATTTTCACTAAAACAAAAGACTATGTATTCAAAAAATTTCACAATACAGTCGAAACAATAAAATTCACGCCATTTATTCCATGTTATGTAAATTAGAATTCCCAGTTCTCGTAAAAAAATATAACAAGTTAGAAAGTGTGTCTCGAAGCTTTACTCGCACTCGGCACATCGGCAGGGGTGGCTATTTACATGCAAATCATTTATAGATGGGCAAACTTCCAGTCTCTGGTCTCCCTTAACTTTGAAAATACAAACAAAATGTTGTTGACGTTCTTTGAAGATGGATGTCCCTAGTGTATTATATTTAACTTTTATGTGTGAGATCTCTATTTCAAATTGCTTAGTAAATGTGTGATTCGACCTCTGTTTATTGATTACTCTGTGATGGTTGGGAGTGTTTGTGTGTGGAAAATAGCGGCAATACTTCATTGAGACAGTGCGATTTCAGGAGAGTGGTAACAAAACTAATAGCATTTTTTTATGTGGGAAATCATCCAATGACTTCTCTCGGTCTGGATGGAGCGAGAGGGCGTGTCAGACTTTTACTGACTAAAACCACACCTGTGTCCTTCAAATGCCCTTTGAGCTCTAGGACTAAGGGTTTCCTTTTCCCAAATTCACCGCGGTCCTAGCGGGCATCGGCCCTCACTTAGTCTTTTCTGTTTTATTAGTATTATATTTAATTAATTTATCACTTAGTCATTTGTCTAAAAGTTATGTGTAAAAAAAAGTAATTAAAAAAATCCTGGCAGCTGTTTCATCATTGAATCATACAATGAATAGTTAGAAAGCACTTTATCCAATACCTGTTCAGCATTAATTTGTTCTGATAGATAGATTAACGATAAAAACAGGTGTCATGTTTTATATTCGACATTAGATAAATTAATTAAGAAATTGTTTTTGACTTATTAATAGTATATATTCTTGCATATAATTATGTATCAATATCCCAATTTATATACTGATAAAATCGTTGGCATACGTATTAAGAGTAACTTATCCCAAACTAGTTCAATTTGAAGCCATTGTTTAACAGATTGATTAGATAAAGATTTTCCAAAAACCTTTGACCGTATTCAATATGTTATGTTATTAAGTTAAACAGCACAACAGTTCAAAATAAATAGAAAAACAGATCTTACATCCTTAAAAAAGCCAAAATGTCACTACTTTAATCATGTAGCTAACAAGTGAGACTTTTTGTATTGTATTATCGCAATAGGAATTAAGCAGGGTACAGCAGTCGGTCCACTTTTGTTTCTTGGTTAGGTGATGACTTTCCAATCAAGAAACTAATGACTGTAGGTACATAATAACTATCTAAGTAATACAACAAATATGAAATCAATTATAATCAAAAAATACCAATGACATCTATAGGGTATAAGGTGTAATGGAAATGGATGGTAATATTTTGATCACTGCTTTTTTCACTGATATGAACACAATTTTCTTCCAGAATATCATAGACAATTACGATGATTTTTTTTCTCAGAATTGACTGCAAGTTTTCAGGGGTATCGGCAGTATATAAAATATATCTACCTATTTCCATAAAAGCCTATACATTGATCCTTGAAATAAAACATTTACTTACCAAAAATAGTCCTCGTTCAACCTAACCTAAATTATACTACTAGTGACTCTATTTTCAGAACAACAAGTTTTACATATTAATTAAGACATATTCTTATCACATAAAAGATAAATATAATTAGCTCATAATAAATTCATTGTCATTTAAACAGATAGGTACGCACGTAACACACACAACATATGTGTGTGTTTCGAGATTTATATTTATTTTAAAACATTCTGATTACATAAATATTAAAGATTCAAGATTTTGCCTTGTATTGTTATATAAATAAATTATAATATATTAGTAGGATAATAGGTATTATTACTACTGGTATATGTCACTTAAAGCACCGATGCAAATAAAATCGTGATGTTTATTAAAATAAATTAAGTTAATAGTGTAATGTAAATGCAAAGTATGATAAATTTATTAAATGAAATTAATTTCCGTGTGACGGCATCCAAGAAATTTTAATAAGTACGAAGGTAGGTACTAAGCAACAATGTTGTTTATGCTACGATAAAGTAGTGCAGGCCTGAACTAAATATATTTTATAATAATCCATAGATAGTAATTAATAACTATCCAGTAGTTTTACAGCATAATAATGACTCTTTTCACTATGGATAAAGCTGCCGACTAGGTTTCCCAAAGAATTTATTCACATTCTAAAAAAATATTTAGTACTTAAATTTTTTAGCTGCATAGCCTGTTTTTGGTATTTGAAAATCTATATTGATCTTAAAAAAACATATAATTTGACACAGAAGTAGATAATGATGGAAACAAGAAAATTTTTATTTCACACAAATATAAAGTAACAAGCAAATAAAATAATAAAAGCAACAATGTTTTGAACTAATTAGATGCAAAAATATGTGGGCATAATTACGTATCGTTTTCCATCGCATGAGGCGCTTAATAAAACTAAATACAAATAAAAAACACACACGCGATTCTCAATTAAACAGCGCAAACGAAAAGAAAAAATAAACTTGGAATGTGTTTTAAAGGGTAGCGTCGTCGAAATATAAAGTTGTATGTAAATGCTTTGATAACAGCAGAAGCATAAAATATATATAGATGTGGGCAAGTGGTCGGTGCAACGTTGTTGCCGTATCGTCGACAATGTCATCCCTGTCTCTTAAATTGTCGGATAAAACCCGAGGCTTGGTATCGTTGGATCGAGTTTAGTTTCCTTTATGAATACCAACCAGCCTCTCTTGTACTTATAACACATTTATTCGGAATATATTCTTGTTTATTCTTGTTTGCTTCTCAATGTTGTTTTTTACCTGTTGATCGTATATGGTGGAGATATAGATAGGCTTGTTTGTAAGTTACCTTTATATAGGATATTGTGTGTACTTGGACGCAGATGTCTCGCTGAGGTATTTATTTCAAGTTTATTTTTTGTGAATATTTGTTTCGAGATTTTTGTTTAACAAAAATTTTACCAAGACCATATTTAGCTTTTCTATTGTTCTCTTTTCTATAATTTAAATATTTTATTTTTCTTTGTTTTATAATAAGTCCTAAAAGATAGCAAGTTCTGCAACCCAATAAATTTACCAATTAAATTAAAGTCTTCTCATTCTTAACTCATTGACACTTTCAAATTGTTGTTAAAACAATAATTAACTGCTACCCTTCTGAACCCTTAATTCATATTGCCGCTTTCAGTTGTAGAACAATTGAAATGGGACGTTCTGCTGTCCGATAGCAATTGAATAAATTGTAATATACAGACAGATGTAATCAAATAATAGTTATGGATGTTTAGTTCGTTGACCCTCTTCGATAGTTCAACTGTGTGTTTGTATTGATAGGTACATCATACATACGCAGCTATATCTTAGATGTCTTCAGTAGATGGAAAGAAAAAGTATTGATTTTTGAAGCGCTATGGAACATTTTTTTTATATGAAGTTGGACTCAATCAAAACATACATACTTACATTATCTACTTAATCCAAACTCATCAAAGCATTTCAGTTTACCGAAACATTTGTCAAACAATAATTTGTAGTACCTACACTTCCCAAATCCATATTAATTAAATCCATCATAGTTCGTAACTGAAATCTAATCCTACCAGTATAATGTTACTACTGCATACAACATCGAGATAGCTCGTAAGTACTCCTATCTATTAGATTTGTTACGTTGTACAATCAACAGAACAATTTGGTATACAGTTGAAAAATAAAGGGGGCTAGACTGGCTAGTGTCAATTTATTTATTTAACTTATAAAAATGTACTCAGACCACTTAAACTTATTTGAAACGCAACTCCCCTACAGACATACTCAGCTCAGTTTCTCAGCACATATGTGCTATGTACTAAAGAATATTGTTAATGTAATAAGGTTTTAAATCTAGCACAAATCAAGCAATCGATGTCAAAAATTTGTCTAAGTCATTCTTGACAAATGTATGTTCTTGGGACATGCCCGGCAGCAGCCGCACTATTCCCAATCAATCTATTTCCAAACGAAACTCTTGTAAGCCAGAATTTACAGCAGTGAAAAGGGTTAAAATAATGAAACAGAGTTACTTTCAAGACTAACTCAAGTCTCTTTGAATAAATGTTAAAAGGAGTTCGAAGTTTGAAAAATACCAACCAGTGTACCTAACACTTTTGTCGACGGTACAAGGATCTAATAATTGTAAAGAATCTAACAGCCAGTTGTACTCCCTCAGGCCAAGTCGATGACCGCTGCGGCAGGCGGCGTCGCGTCATTTTTATATGTTGTTGTTACGTCACTGATTTACAACTTCTGGCTTAGGACCAATTAAAATTGTGTATTGTGAAGTTTGAGTTTTAAACAAGGTAGATCGTTTTAATTATCTACATTATAACTACATATATTAATAATCCATACCAATATTATAAATAGGAAAGTAACTCTCTCTATCTGTTAACCTTTCACAGTTAAACTACTGACGTGTTTTTGGTAAAATTTGGTGCGGAATAAGTTTGAACCCCAAGAAAGGACATAGGCTACTTTTTATCTGATTTCGAACTCGACTTCTCATCCGATATAATCGACATTCACGCAATCGTCGTAGGTAAAAGCTATTATTTTAATAATTCTTGCTTTGTCGTTTAGTGAACGAAGCTTTAGATTGCTCTTGCCTTTTATCAATCTCGGATGTCTAACGTGTATTGTAACAAAACTTGACCAATTAGCAAGCTAATTAAGTTGTCACCCGCCATCTCCGTACCTTCCTCATAAATTCCCATGGACTGGACATCTGTCGATAATCTGATGCAAATACGAGAGCTGAGGCTGCACCGCGCATGAGCACTCCGCATATCCGATCGTAAAACTGTTACAGCCGCGGAGGCTACCCCCATCGCACCTACCCCTTAAGTTCACCCCCTGCGCCCCGCTCGCTAGGGGTATACTGCCCCCCGCACAACCCCCGGCGCCCGTCTGCAAACCTCTTTGTTTTTGGCAATACCTCCGAGGGAACTAAACCCGGACTAGTCTTAAGACCCCTTAATAGCTCTCTCTGTGGCGTGGAATTTCCTCTTTTGTTTTGCCAAAGGGTTGTGTTTTCCATCCTCGAGTTGGACCGATGAATTTTAATGAAATGATAATGGTAGTGATGAGCATATTGCGTTATGAGAACACTGGGGAATATTTAATTAGTTGTGGTATTTTTGTAAGGTGTTAGTATGACTCTTTTTATTGTTGAATCCAATGTTTGAACATCCAAAATTGGACTTTAAACAAAAATTAATATACCTATCCAGCTAGCTACCATTCTTTTAATTCATATAAACTGATTTTCAGTATCTATCAAACAAAACTACACACTAACAAAATTAAAGCTAATCATTCCCTTTATATCAGACGTCCATAAAACGAGTAGGTAGGCACACATCCGTCCTTTAAAACGTGCGAATAAAGTCGTCCCTTTAAAGTCGTTTGGTATTCCGAAGTCGTAGTCAGACGGACGGCAGGTAGCACATACCTACGTGTACCTATATAGCCATGTAGGCTATATGCGAGATGACGTACACTTTGCCGAATTTGCAGGATTCAACCGGCCAGCCATTTATTGTACAGTGGCGGCCAAATTAATTGGCTATTTTTTTCTAAGTAGGTAATTTGTACATTTTGTTTTTTATCAATGATCGATCGATACGGAAAAATGTGACGGAGGTTTAGATATTTTGTCCACTCTGTCACGTTTTATATATATAAAAAAAAACTATTATTACTTAATTTAAATCCCTTTAACATAAGTGTGTACCTATTATTTTACTAATACCTAAACTTAAAATGAAAGAGAGTTGAGAAACTTAAAAATATCAAGCGTAAATACGATATAATTACATAATTTTTCGAGGAGACAAGTGTATTTCGGTAAAAAAATAACAAATTATTTGCATTTTCTAAAATGATTTTTAAAAAGCCTTTTATTAAATCGCACTGTAAAGCTTACTAAAACAAAAATAAAAAAATAACTTATTGAATTAAATTGTATTTCAGCTATAGAAATAAAACTTTCAGTAAGTTTTAGTAAAATAATTGTGGCTTATGCTAACACATGTCACAATAGTATACGTAAGTAGCGTAGTTAAATTACATAGAATATCAGATATTAGTAAATAGAATAACGTAATTGTATTTATTGGTACATACTAACCCAAATGGACGTGTATGTTGTTGAGGTATAGCGATCTGCTGTAGAAATTCATATGTACAAATATTTAAAAGTCAGAAATTATCATAACTAATTTATGTAGCTTATCTAACAAAAGATTTTGAAATAATTAAGTTAATAAAATTAGCGCTACACATTTCTTAAAACTAAAATAAAATTAAAGTGTCATTTGCATTTTACATCAATGACATTAAACTTCTCAGCGTCAGCTTTAAATTTAGAATCAATTAAATATAAAAAACATGAACATAAGGAATTTTCCTTTCAATTTCGTAGTACTCAGATGCTTAAATTAAATCTCAAAGGCGTGCCATTTTCCTGTCCGCCAGTGCATTCGAGGCGTGTGCTGCGAATACAAATGGTGTCAGGTTGATTGTGCCGAGGTTGCGATCGATCTGATACACGGAGACGTGTCGATGTGTACCTACGTATCGTACGAGTACGTTGGAAAGTGTTGCCAGACGGTGGTTCTTTTTTATAATTGGCTTGTCAGAGTGTTTGTGTGAGTGTGTTGGCGGGAAGAGGGAGTTAGCAAATAGGTTTGTGAGTGATTTATTTGGAAGCATTTCAGTAAGTTTTTCTTACAATTTCATGTTTAAAGGATAACTTTAGGACCACAACTTACCGTATTACCTTGATTTTCAGGTTTCTGCTATAAAAAGTTTTTCCTTTTCTTGAGATTTCTATGCCTATTATAGGTTTCTGGCACTATGAAAAGTTTTTCTTTTTGACTTTTGATTTTTATATATTTATGGTTTTGTAAATAGTTTATAGAGGTTACCTACCATGGTATAATATTTCAATACATTTTCTCAAAAATCAGGAGCCAGTTGCCTTTATTCTTTGATCATCTATCATCAAGAAATATGACTAGATGCTATCAGCAGCTTCGGCCGCGTGAAAGCAGAAAATTGTCCCAAGGTAACTTACTTCCAGAATAAAAAGTACCTATCCTAAGTGCCATTTCAGGACATGGTCTACCCGCATGCCAAATTTCATCCAAAACCGTTCAGCAGTTCGAGCGTGAAGAAACAATATTCATACACACCTACACACAAATTCCCCTTTGAAACATTAGTGTGATAATCTCATTGAATTTAATACATTTCTGAATTACATTCAGCTCGCAAACACGTGCCGAAAATTCTCTACAAAAAAAAAACACAAAGCCTACGATAATTACCCACGTGCCTAACCAAGAAAACACAAGGTTAAGAGTACAATGCGTTACAAATACTTAAGTAAATCTTATTTAACTAGTTCTAAAAGAACGGACTATTTACGTACGGTCATGGTAACGTAAACAGCAAGCGTATCTGTACAGATAAATTCCATCTCTTGTCTGACTAGGATTGTAGTGTGGCCATATGATTCAGTCGGCGGAAGACATTCTTTTCAGAAGATATATCTACGTACTTTATGGCATTGAGGGTGTTTTTAATATCGTGCGGGTTTAATCACGCATGCGGGATTGCTCCGCACGCGTAACCCCCGCAAATGTCCATTTCATACAAGTATTTATTATGATGCGTGGAATACGCACGCGGGACGTGTTTTTTTGCATTGTTAAAAATTCTGCAAGCGGAGCAATTCCGCATGCGTGATGAAACCCGCACGATATTATAAACACCCTAAGTCGGCTTCTGTACTATTGTGTGCATAAAGAATTTAATAAATATATTACAGTAATATTCTTAAGGTCTGTGTTGGTCTATATGTTTTTTTTTTATTCGGTGGGAAAATGATAGTGTCAGACTTTTACTGACTAAAAACCCACTCCTGTTCCTTCGTTGCCTTTCGTACCAGGGCCGAGTCTTCCTTTCAGAATCAGACCCTTGGCCCCAGTAGGCTTCGACCCTGCTAGTCCCCTACAGTTGCTGACATCTCCTTGAGGCGCGCGTGGAACAGCACGCGCCGTCGACGACTTGGGCTCGGTCCGGACAGTTACCGGACGGTCGGACGGCGAACCACCCATTGCTCGCCGTCCGCAAGCCTGCACCTACGGTGGCCGGAAATCGGGATCGGAATCCCAGCGGCGATTGGGGCGTGAGGACCGTTGCCTCACGCGATCGGCCGCCTCCTTTGCTAGCATTACTGCTTCGCAGATGGAGGCGACCGCCTGGCACTCCTCCTCGCTCCGGACCATGGCCTGTACCAAGGCCCAGCGCGAGAGATCGCCGCCGCCGATCGCCCCCACGAGGACACGGCGTTGCTCAGCCCAAGCGGGGCACACCTCCACCGTGTGCTCCACCGTGTCCTCCGGGCGGTCCACACAATGGTGACACCTGGGCGTTTCTTCCGCACGAATCCGGTGCAGGAACCTCCCGAACATACCATGTCCGGTGAGGACCTGCGTCATGCGGAAAGTAAAGACGCCGTGTTGCCTTTCCAGCCACTCCTCAAAGAGGGGACTTACCGCCATAATTATGGCGTGCCCGTTGGTCTATATGTTGGCACACGGGCAGATCATGTCCTGGAATAATAATAATAATCCACAACTATCGCCAACTAGTCCCAAACTTAGCAGAGCTTGTGGTATGAGTAGGTACTAGACAACAAATAAATATTCTTTTAAACATATTTCTAAATACATACATATTATAGACACACACATATATATACTTATAGATAGATATATTTCACGTAGGCAAAATCGCTCGCAGAAGTTAGTTTTATATTAAACTAAAAATGGGCAGAGATAAAACTGAACTTAGATCTTGTACACCAGTGTATAAATGGGTGTGTACTTATAGGAAATAAGACAGGCAGATCATTGAAATATATCTGGTTTGATTGCGGCAGCTGCTTCGTATTAATGTTACCTACATTTTAAGTTTAATGTTTCAAAAAAGATTTACTAATATATTTTTATTTTTACTGGAGCCTTTGTCAATATGAAATAACATTACCTATTCAAACTGAATAAATAAAATGTATTCAGTGTTTGAATAGATACCTAATGCTAAGTCCTACTATTTCTAGCTTCTTTAGGCTTAATATAACTTTATAAACATATAAATATACCTGTAGGTATATAATATAAAAAGATCAGTAAATCTACGTAACAAGACCAACACTCCGTTGTTTTTACAACTGTGATTGAACTAACATACCTATTTAAAAAACGTTGATGCATTGAATCTTCTAAAATAATTTCAAGTCAAGAGTGAATAGGTTACTTCTAGGCAAGCGTGCTCCATCGTCGACCACATCATCGCTTACCATCAGGTGAGATAGTTGTCAAACGCGAGCATATGCATAATAAAAAAAAAACATAATTTATATTTAATTAATTAATTCAACCAGTTTCAATATTGGTAGTTTCTATATCAACTCATTGGTTTTCATCCAAAATCAAATATTTTAAGCCGATGAGAATTTCAAAAACTCATATCCCAAACCCAGTCACATATTTTGTGGCCACACTACCCCCTCTCCGTTTCGTTAGTGGACTCTATCAAGAGCTGGGACAATGTCGTATTCCGAGAATGTCTCTACCTAGTAGGCGTATCTCTACATCTATTGTGTCTATTCGCGTAGAGATAACATCGTGACTTAACCTCTTGTGTCATATTTACTACACGTGTTTCAATTACATACTCTACGAGACTACGGAGAGACTCTATGTAGAGTATGTGTGTAGGTAGGTATTTATATTTGAAGTTGTTTTAGTATATTTTATGTATGACGCCTGCCTAATTAAATATGTACTGTAACGCTGATGAAAGTTTTTTTTTATTATTATTAATTAACTCGCGCTTGACCACTATCTTAACCGATGGTAAGTGATGTTACGGTCGACGATGGAGCACGCTTTTCTAGAAGTAACCAAATCGCTCCTGACTTAAATACCTCCAGATTGCAGATATCAGGAAACACAGAATCTTGCAGGGAATCCTATCAGTAATTTATGTATGATTTTCAAGAAGAAAATGTGTGTAAAAACTAAAAATATTTGTACTTATCTAATTAAGTCTTGAGTTGTGTGTGAGTTGGTAGGTGACTAACTGAAAACTTACTATTTTTCTTATGGTACTAGTTTTATTTAGAACATAATAAATGCACAAAGGTGTGTTAAAAGCGTGTGTATTTATTTTGAAGACAAAAATAGCGTCTCTTCGTGTAGGTATTTAATTCATTCAAGCCATTCATTCTAGTATTTTACGAGCTCGTCGCTAGACACCTACTTTATAAATAGGTATGCAACTTTGTAGTATTATTGCGTAGGCCTGTGGGGTTGAAGTAGTGCGTGGTACGGGGCGCCACGAGCAAACATAGAGCCAATTAAGGCGCCCAACACCCAATTGTTGATCATTAGCCACTAATCCGTCTCATATTCAATCAATACCCAAAACTTTACTCGCACACCTCCACCCGCCTCGCCCCTCGTCGCGCGACATTTAATGACACCCGTGCAACGACCAACACACGCCATTATAGCCTCTCCTCTCACCACGTAAGGGCCACACTCCCCTGAACCCGCCCACCGCGTTATATAGCACCGAGGATCTATAAAAGTTACGTCTGTAATCTAACATAAAACTCGGGCCGTTTAGATGCGAACGCGGCCACGGACGACACATCTCGGCTCGCTCCGTACTTTTACCGAAATATGAAGGTGTTTTTTGTGTGAATACTCGGGTTTTTTCGTGTAAAAACAAGGTTATTTCGTTTGTCGTCGGTGTTGTGTCGCGGACGTGGACGCGCGTCGCCGCGGCGCGCTCGCGTGATGTGATATCACCAACTTTGACGTTTGCACGACGCACAAAAACAATTTGTGAGTACTGAATTTGAATATTTTACGTGGAACGACGCTCTACGAGTGTTTAAAAAAATATTTGTGATAGATGTTGCTTTGTTTCGCCAGCATGCTATGTTTAAAACGCTTTTTCGGAAGAAATCAGTCGGTTTTTCTAGTTTCCACGTGATTTGTGACTTAAAAAGACTGATTTATAACAAGTTCTTAGTCAAAATAACTGCATCTAACGATATATCAGTGTGTTGTAATATTTTAGAAAAGTTTTAATAGACAAAATCACAGGAAAAATCCTATTTGTCGTGAAAATATATTTTCCCGGAAGTGTGACGCATTTTCCTAGCATTTATGAATTAAACTTTCATTTCTGAGTTATTTAGTCTATTTATACGTTATATTAGTTTATTTTTCATGGAAAGGTTTTAAATACTGATGCTATATAAGGACTCTATCTACGTCAGTAAGAATGTTAAGGCATGAAATGTAAAGTAAATGAGTAGAAAGTAGCTCGTCAGTTTCTTGTTTTTTGTAAAGATTAGTTGCATTCTGTACAGTTTTTTTTGGTGAATTTAGTAACTTTTGTTAGTACTACAAAAAGAAGGAGGCACTGATTTATTTTTCTTAATTTTTAAGCATGATTAAGTAAGCTTTTCGATAATTTAAATTTAGGAAATCGTAAATGCAAAATATTTTTGAATGCTTACCGTAATTCAAATACGACAAATCATTATTTATTTCCACTAAATCAGTTGAAAAACATGCGTAGCGCCATCTTTTAAGCGCACTTCAAACTACATAACTGAGAATTTGGATAAAACTTTATTGCAACATGGCCAGTGAATTCCATATATTCTCCATCCTTGTCTTATTTATGCACCCGGTCTATACCTCTACTCTTCACGTCGGCCTTCATTCGAATGATACGGTCCGTGCATTCGCACGATCTAAATACAACCCTCTCACCAAGAGATAAGGTTGCACTTGCAATGCAAATGATTCTTATTTAGTTTCTGTTAAAGATGTTACCTTGCCACTGCGGCGTGCACCTTGAAATATAGTTATCTCTCTCGCACGATAGCTGTCATCTCTTTTTGTTGCGTGTAGCGTTATATGTAGATATCTCGTTCGGTGGGAGATAAACAGATGTCTGTTAGTAGTGACAGTTTGTATGGGATGTTAAGGAGGTAGAGTACCACCATCATGAAATAGGCGGAGCGTGTGGTTTAGTTCCTCGTTTAGTAGGATCGTAGTGTTAAAGTACGATTATGGCGGTATGGAAGGAAACTGCCGTATTCTATAGGTATTATTTGAATAAACTCTGGGCTTTAGTGGATGAAGCAGCCAAATTGTTGAATTATACCAACTGGTGCTGTAAAATTTGTATGGTAATTCTTGTAGTCAGTTTCAGTGGCATATTTTATAGCTACGCAATATTTACATAGGTAATATTTATTCAAGATTGATAATATAGTATGTAAGCTATTTTCGCTGCTTACTTATAGTAGTGAAAAAAAAATCAGCATTTTTAAACACGTTGGTACTCATTCTTAGTTTATTTACTAAATAACATACATTATTTTTAAAATATTTTTAGGTATTAATCACAGACATCAGCATAGATCATACATGATTAAGTAACTCAGGTAATCTATTTGCCCAGAAAATTAATAGACAAAAAGTAAACACCGCAAGATGATAATATTTTTCAATAACATTTGTCTATACAAAATATTGTTTACCTAGAACAATTTCTAAAGAGGTCCATTCTTTGCGCGGCAACATAACTATCCAACTACTTACGAATAATTATGTAATATACCTTCTTAATAGGTATATGTACCTATATCTAATAAGTAGGTAAATAAATATCTCCTGTCACGGTATTTGTGGTCTCACTCCCCGAAATGGCTCGACCGATTTCAATGAATTTTGTTTTTGTGTATTTGGTAGGTACAAAAATAGTAAAGTGTTTTTCACCCTCATACCCCCACTCTCCGCTTTTTTATCGTGATTTTAGGATGGCAAACAACGTTTGCCGGGTCAGCTAGTCATAGATTTACCTATCTATTTTCTTTGTATTATGAAGTAACTTTCCTACTAAGTGATATTTTGTTATCAATTTATAAAAAGTTTTACAAATATGCAAATCCACCTTTTACAAGTTAATCATAAAAAGCTCTCACGCAACTAAAGACTTTAAAAAAAAAATTATCACATGTCTTAGATTGAGGGGTTCGGTGCTGTATTAGTCTCATCTAAAAACTAATATAGAACCTCTCAATCTAAGAAATGAGCATGGTTTTTTGACTGCCTCTAGCATGAAATGACTTATTTTATGTTTTTGAACCTTTAAATAGTTTTCAGCCAATACCTACCTGTCTTGCTCATAATAACTTGAAAACTTTAATACAGTATAGGTACCTATATAAATCTATTTGACATTTTTAAGTATCAACTTCTTGTATTATCTATATTTCTAATGTTTTTTTTTTTCGGTGGGTAAATATTTCTAATGTAACCTATGTATAAGTAAGATCAGCTAAGTACAACTTAGAATTGATTTATCTATATAATTTTCCGTTACAATTAGGTAGGATTTCAATTTTTTAAGTTTTTGTTCATAGTAGTTTTTAAAGTTACCTGCTGCTATGAATACTTTTAACATACTTACCTAGCTATATAAACCAATGTAATATATTTTTAAAGGACGCATGGTTGCCTAAAATTTGCATTTATTTACTTAATTCTTTAAGCAAACCAAAGTACAGAAGTGGACTTAATATAAGTTAATTTGTCTTTTATTTAAGTAATAAAAATTGGCTAACTAAACATTTTATTTACTAACAAGGTTAGTACGGAAAACAACAACCGGTAAAAAAATAAGCATGCTCAATCATTTGCTAATGCATCATCAACTATTGTAGCAGAGAATAGCTCAGAATTTCAAAGATTTCTAACACCCGTGCGAAAACGGGGCCTTTTCGCCAGTCAATAATAAAAAATCGTGCAAGTGCGAGTTGGAATCGCCCACTGAGGGTAACTTACAAACTTACATATATGTACGTAGTACATATATATCGATGCCTATATACTTCAATAGTTCAATTCCTGAATCAAGTCTCAAAGATTTTTCCGAATCGCCAAAAACTTTTTTTTGTGACGTTATTAAGTACCAATTTACAGTTTTCAGATTTTTTCCTATTAGTTCTATGAGACCTTACTTCATGCCAAACTTCAAGATTTTAGGTCAACGGGAAGTACTCTATGGGTTTTGATTTCCTAGTGAGTGTCAAAATGTGATCCTAAATGGAGTATAAATTGCCTTATCTTTAGATTGCGCTGACTTTGGCGTTTAATTTTTTTTACTTCTGCAATCTAATTAATATTAAATACTCAGGTCTGCTACCCCATAGCAGACCTGAGCATTTGATATCAAGTTCAGCTCCATACCTCCACGCGCTCCTCAGCAAAACAGTCTTGACAGATGGAAAGACGGACTGATGGACAGATAGACGGACAGACGGACAGACGGACAGACGGACAGACGGACAGACGGACAGACGGACAGACGGACAGACGGACAGACGGACAGACGGACAGACGGACAGACGGACAGACGGACAGACGGACAGACGGACAGACGGACAGACGGACACACGGACCGACGGACCGACGGACAGACGGACAGACGGGCTGTTGGATGTCACGTGTCTTTGAAGTATTGGGTCATGTCGGTTTCCTCAGGATGTTTTCCTTCACCATTTCGAGAGCAGTGGTAATGAAATAAGTTGCACAAAGTAATGCACTTGCCTGGGTTTGAACCCACGATGTACTATTTGTAAATGGGGGGCCGTTACTATTTGATCACTGACTGCTGCCTCTGCTGGTTTTTAAATTACTTACGTTATATAATTACCAACATACTGTCTTGCATGCCAGTGCTTGCATGAAATAATGTTTCATTTTTTATTTAACTATAGTAATTAAAACATCCAGACATTTGTTTTAGTACCTTTTTACACAGATAAAACAGTCCTTTGCACCTGCATAAGGTTAGCACATAGTTTCTTATAAGCCACTTATTTATGCTCTCTTAGAAATTAAATGCTAGCTATTGGCACAAGTTACAATTGGCTTCATCATTGTCGTTTTTTTTCTCCTTCTTATTACAATCTGTCTTAAGACATTTAGCAATAGGTATATGTTGTTCTTAGTGCTCTGGCACGATATGGAGCCACTGCCCCACCCGTTCCACACTACAGCTCATTTGAGCTGGTTATTACTTAAGTAAAACATGGGGTGCCCTTCTTTTCAGTCTTGAGAAATTCTCTTGATGTTGACACTTACAATTGGCTGAATCATTGCAGGTTTTTAATATCACACCAAAATGAATAAATTGTAAACCTGTGTATTGATTAGACGCCTGTAATTCACAATTTAACGGCACGTGACTTAAGGTAGGTTATAACATATAACGATCCGACAATGTATGAATTATTATTTGTTATAAAATGCTGAATGTTCAGTTGGCAATGTGCTTTCGACAGTTGTAAATAAAATAGGCCGATGGTGCTTAACTCAGTGAGGCTCCTATTTTTATGTGCACAGTTTATTGGAACCTTACAAGGAGGGGATGATAGAGGCTCTATTCACTCTCTTTCCACGTTCACTCTAGTACCTACCCATAATTTGCTTCAAATCTAATCTACTATTCTCTCTCCTAGAGAGGATCCCAGCAGTGGGAACATTATAGGCTGATTGTGATTTTTTTTGGGATGGGTAATCATCCAATGACTTTCTCGCTCTAGGGTGGAGCAGGAGGGTGTGTCTGACTTTCGCTGCCTAAAACCACACCAGTAAGTCATTACTTACAGGCAGCTGGACGATAGTTTGCGAATGAAAAAAATAAAGCTTATGTTTTTCTAGAGTTTAATTTTAGCTTTTATCCACATAGTAATAAAACAATCAAATTATTTAGCGTAAGCTGAAATCACCTAAATTACCTAAGTCGATATGGTCAAAAGAAGTATAAGGCAGTGTCATTAGCATATACGTATTATAAAAGAAATGGTAGGTTGCTTAGGTATGTCATAAAGAAATAGGAAAAATAAGAATGGTCCCAAATTAGAACCTTGTGGAACACCAGATACTATATAGGTTTACCTAAAGAACCGTGTTCACTTATGAAAACTTTGAAGTGGCTATTAGGTAGACAGCTTTGTACTTTGATAAGTAAGAGGAAAACGTGGCTAGTAATAAGTTTTCCAAGTCATCCTTCGGGACAGACAGCGTCAAAGGCTTTTTCGACATCTAGTTCCACCGTTTCCGTGGCTTAACCTATCGTTCAGGTTATTTGTGATGTACTACAATATTTTAGTCAACTGGTAAATGGTAGAATTGTTCCTTATCCAAATGAATGACTCAAATATTTACCCAGACTTGGGAGCAGGCTCATGGGATGATAATTTATTGGAACGCTTGAATTGAGTGTTTTGGCTGAAGTGACGATAATATTTTGGGTCTGTAGATAATAATATTCTAAATATTGAGTATTTTCTACAAACTCAAAAGCTAAAGTAGGTAGTAATACTTGTTAGTATCTAATGTTGTTTTTGGGTGGGTGGGTTGGTTGATAAGTAGGTACCTAAACCGTCATTTTGACATTTATATTATCTACCATTGGTAGATACAACCCCTGATAAAAGTTTACAAAACTATAAATCAATGCAACAACTCATTCAACGGTTATTAGAACAGTTATGTTCTCAGAACATGCATGCAACTGAATGCCATGTCTAACAAGTATTATCAGGGTAGTTTCCACTTCTCCTTCATTCGCCGTAATTCTACAAGAACACGTTTTATTTACCCATGGTATTAGGTTCAATAATGGTTTGCTTTCACGGAAAGCTTGGTAAGGAAATAGAACTGACATTTTCCTTAGGTAACTCAATAAGTATTAAGCAAATCAATCCTAGATTAGCAGTGTAAAATTTTTAAGTACCAATTATTTTTATACATTCTATGAATTCATCTGAGAGCCTGCAGCTGTTCTAATTATTATCCTATATATCTAACGGATATTGACAGGGTCTGGACCAAGTGCTGCCCAGGAATGAAAGTAGTACCAGTAGTATCGTAGCATTGAAACACATTAAAAAAATATTTGAAAAAAATTGGTCCCAGAAAAACCAAATAAAAACAAATTTAGTTTTTAATAAATAATTTTCATTAAATCATGTTTCAGGTATCAAAAACGTTCGAATTAGTGTTTAGGGATAGTGAATAGTCTAATGTAACGGCAAAAAATTAGATTATTGCGGAAACAGTATTTTTAGGTATAATAATAAGGGAATCGACAGATATAGCCACAGCTAGATTAGTTTACTATGCTTTTTTTACAGCATTATGGTTTTTGGCATATTATGGTGGGGATGTGCAGGTGATATAGAATTAATTTTCATATCGCAAAAGAGAGCAATTTGGGGCAATAAATACGCTTTGGAAATTGTAATACCCAAATGGAGATTAACTGTGATAAACAAGTTATTCCTCATAAACTGCATACGTATTTATAATAAGCTAGCAAAGTCGGTTGCAGAACTTAGCGAGGGAAAGTTCAAAATCCACATCAATCGTGTCATTACCAAGAAAATGTATTACAAGATTAAAGACTACGTTGAAAACACGCTTGTTTGGCAATGTCTGCTTGTGTACATGTGGCTTTCCTGATAACTCATTAACTGCATTATCATATAAACGTCTATTATCTGCTCCATGTTGTTTTCTTCTTCATCTACCTTAACCACTGGGCCTTCACGATGAACCACACCTATTCATCATCATCATCATCATTATTTCAGCCGAAAGACGCCCACTGTTGGACATAGGCCTCTCCCAAGTGTCGCCACAATGAACGGTCCTGTGCGTCTCGCATCCATCAGAATCCCGCAACCCTTACCAGGTCATCGGTCCACTTTGTAGGAGGCCTTCCAACACTGCGTCTTCCGGTACGTGGTCGTCATTCCAGAACGTTTCGGCCCCAACGGCCATCTGTTCTGCGAGCAATGTGTCCTGCCCACTGCCACTTAGGTTTGGCGATTCTTCGTGCTATGTCGGTAACCTTGGTTCTCCTGCGGATATCCTCATTCCTGATTCGATCACGCAAGGAAATTCCGAACATAGCCCTTTCTATTACCCTATGGGTGACTTTAAGTCTTCTGATGAGGCCCATTGTAAGTGACCACGTTTCGGAGCCATACGTCATCACTGGGAACACACACTGATCCACCATACCATATTGCTAAATTAATCATTTTTTTAAAGAGAATAACTATGGAGTTTTTGCCGGTTCTTCTTCATTATAAACGACCAATTGGAACCGTGATATTCTGATGTTTTATAAGTGCCTATGTAAAATCTATATATATTATTTTATTATTTCACTATTAGTGTAACATTCGCCGTCACCAGTATTACTGATTATTAGTTACAGGTATATCACTGATTCATTATACTTTACCTATAACTATATGTATCGAGTATCGATTGATTATACGACGAATAATGTGTGATAAATTGTATAATATTGATACACAAAAAGTACAATCAATATAATATAGTCAGCCATCAATTACACTGAAAACAATTGAGCTACCTTTTGTAAATAAATAATTCACAACAAAACATTTTCTCTCTTGACTCCTGGAAAAGATTTTGAAGCCCTTCGGTTTACTAATTTGTATTGGACTGAGGAACAAAATGCACTATGTGTTCATTCTGGGCAGCACTTGGTTCAACTTCCATCAAGATTGGTAATGTTCTTTGAATGAGTGTTTAAATTTAAACAACCTTGTTTTTCCACCAGTCCGTATACTGATAAGTTTCTGTCAGAAGGCAACCACCGCAATATATAGACTTAAGTGTTAATTATAGATATTATCAATAAAAATTAAGCTTACCTTAGCTTATTTTTTAAAAGATGCCGAGGAACGTAAAGGGCAACTAAAGGAATACAGTTGAGTTTTTATCAGTAAAAGTCTAGCACTAACTCACGCTCCACCCTAGAATAGTATAGTTGACTAAAGCCTTTTTACGATTTACCACCTCAAAAAAACGTCATCGCCTAGTTTTTTTCCGGAAATCTAACTGAAAAACGGATGTAGCTAATACTGTTTTTTTATATAGAACGAGTCTCTGTTCGATTTTGCATCCTAGTGACAGGGTGATACAGTACTCTTTAGTAAAACTTGCTGTCATACTTTGGAGAGAATGACTTCACTTTACAACGGTCGCGTCCGAACTGCAAAACTAGACATTATTTTGTTCTATTCAATTTTTAAACCTATTCTAGAACAACAAAATCCTTAGAAATATATTTTACATGCCAGTTCGCTAACTTACCTCATGCGATCTCCTTTCGATATCACAGTACTTACCTAAGCCAGTTTTTATAAAATTTCTTGTTGCCAGTTGTTGTAGCTATTCTACGTAATTTTTAAAATTAAAACAAACAAGCAGCTTCCAGAACAAATGGAGCGTAAAAACCGCACCTATCAAGTCTGTGGAGTTTTTTTTGCTAATTAAATTAATTTGACATTATACTTATCACTAATACTGTTTTTTTTTTTTTTTACGTGGGAAAATCATCTTATGACAAATCGCGCTCTTGGGCGGTGCGGAAAATAGTGTCAGACTTTTACTGACTAAAAACCCACTCCTGTTCCTTCTTTGCCTTCGTCCCAGGGCCCCGGGTTTCACTTTCACACTACCCGTGGCCCCAGTAGGCTTCGACCCTGTTGGGCCCCTACGATTTGCTGACATCTCCCTGAGGCGCGCGTGGAACAATACGCGCCGTCGACGACTTGGGCTCGGTCCGGACGGTTACCGGACGATCGGACGGCGAGCCACCCATTGCTCGCCGTCCGCAAGCCCTCGCCTACGGTGGCCGGAAATCGGGGTCGGAATCCCGGCGGCGGTTGGGGCGTGAGGACCGTTGCCTCACGCGATCGGCCACCTCCTTTGCTAGCATTACTGCTTCGCAGAAGGAGGCGACCGCCTGCCACTCCTCCTCGCTCCGGACCATGGCCTGTACCAAGGCCCGGCGCGAGAGATCGCCGCCGCCGATCGCCCCCACGAGGACACGGCGTTGCTCTGCCCAAGCGGGGCACACCTTCACCGTGTGCTCCACCGTGTCCTCCGGGCGGTCCGCACAGTGGCGACACCCGGGCGTCTCTTCCGCACGAATCCGGTGCAGGAACTTCCCGAACCTACCGTGTTCGGTAAGAACCTGCGTCATGCGGAAGGTGAGGACGCCGTGAGGTCTTTCCAACCACGCCTCAAAGAGGGGACTTACCGCCATAATTGTGGCGTGCCCAATCACTTGTTAACGATATAACATGATTATACGATCAACACCATCGGCATACAAAAAACGGAAGCCATCACTGTACCCAGTTTTTATTTCTTTGAATTAAAAAATCTGGGTAGTCACACCTTGTTGGTTTGGTCATTATCTTTACCACAACATGAGTTATTTTTCCCTTTCAGTTTTTTATCTTCATATCCTTAAGTCTATCTATTTACTTTCCTATATTGTTTATCCATTTGTTTTATTCTTTCTTGATTTTGATTCTTATTGTTCCTTAACCTTTATTTAATTTTAATGATAGCTTTTCATGAAATGTGCAGCATAGTAATTAAACAAACAAATCGTGCAGCTTTTGTTTTAAATGTGTAAAAAAGGAAGGTCTTATTAAAAAGTCTTAACAGCGTATCATGGTTTAGTAGCCTCAACATTGAGATATGGAATCATAATTTGGGGGAAATCCCATGGGTAAAAATAATATATGGTATTTAAATGACAAAAAAGATGTATAAGAGCCATATATAATTTGCAGACAACAGACAGCTGCAAACAGTTTTTTTTTTAAATACGAAGATATTATTAACAATGCCGTCATTGTACATCTATGAAACATCTATGTTCGTCAAAAAAAAACCTACATAAGTTTGCTCGAGTGACTAGTCAGCGCCGTTGTGATCAGTTACAAACTGTCGGATCTTGTACTGCATTATACAGAAACAGTATTTTTGTAATGGCTCCAAGGGTCTATAATAAATTACCAAAATGTATAAGAAATGAAGATAATGTCCGCAAGTTCAAAAGTAAATTGTTTTTGTTTCTAATAGATAAGACTTATTACTCTATTGATTTTTTATGATAAACTATGACATTACAAGCCCTTTACCATTGACATGTATTCGAAATTGATTATAATTTATTTGTTTTTAATATTACATTTATTTGATAATATTTACTATAATTTGACATTGCATTTTATGGATTTAGACTTATTACTTACTAAAAGACTAATATATTTGTACACCAATTTTATTGGTCGGACATAGAGCACGACTAAAATGTTTATATAAGACCTTTATTGTAATACCTATGTTTACAAATATAGATTTATTGATTGATTGAAAGTCGTAATAGACTTTTATTAAAGAAGTAGTGATTAGATTATTTTTTTAATAGATATGAATTAGTGCTTGACTGCAATCCCACCTGATGGTAAGCAATGATGCAATCGTTGATGGTTTTTTTTTTTCGGGTGGGAAAATCATCTAATGACAGACTTTTACTGACTAAAAACCCACTCCTGTTCCTTCTTAGCCATTTTTTTTCCCAGGGCCCCGGGGATCTCTTTCGCATCACCCATGGCCCCAGTAGGCCTCGACCCTGCGGTTGCTGACATCTCCTTGAGGCGCGCGTGGAACACTACGCGCCGTCGACGACTTGGGCTCGGTCCGGACGGTTACCGGACGATCGGACGGCGAGCCACCCATTGCTCACCGTCCGCAAGCCCGCGCCTACGGTGGCCGGAAATCGGGTTGGGGCGTGAGGACCGTTGCCTCACGCGATCGGCCGCCTCCTTTGCTAGCATTACTGCTTCGCAGAAGGAGGCAACTGCCTGCCACTCTTCCTCGCTCCGGACCATGGCCTGTACCAAGGCCCGGCGCGAGAGATCGCTGCCACCGATCGCCCCCACGAGGACACGGCGGTGCTCTGCCCAAGCGGGGCATACCTCTACCGTATGCTCCACCGTGTCCTCCGGGCGGTCCACACAATGGTGGCACCCGGGCGTCTCTTCTGCACGAATCCGGTGCAGGAACCTCCCGAACTTACCATGTCTGGTGAGAACCTGCGTCATGCTACCGCATACCGCGTATGCTGCGTTACCTACCGGTAAGGACGCCGTGAGGTCTTCCCAGCCACTCCTCAAAGAGGGGACTTATCGCCATAATTATGGCGTGCCCAGTGCAATCGTTGATGGTGAAGCGCTGGGTAGTGTGAAAGTGAAACCCGGGGCCCTGGGACGAAGGCAAAGAAGGAACATGAGTGGGTTTTTAGTCAGTAAAAGTCTGACACTATCTTCGGCCCCGCCCACAAGAGCGGGATTTGTCATAAGATGATTTTCCCACCTAAAAAAAACAAAAAAGTTTATTAAGAACTTATTCAATCTAGCCTTGAAGACACCTAAATTATAATCGGACGGGAAGACCGCACCAGGCAAATATGCAATTTCCTTATATATTGTGTCTGATCAGTGATGAAAATCGCCAAGCTTAAGTGGCAGTGGGCAGGGTATTGCCCGCAAAACAGATGGTCAATGGGGCCGAAAGATTCTGGAGTGGCGTCTACGTACCGGAAGACGCAGGGTCCAAAGGCCTCCCACAAGGTGAACCAATGACCTGGTCAGGGTTGTAGGAATCCAATGGATGCGAGACTGCGTTACGCATCCTTCGGATTCGCGCGGCCAAATCATCAACGATGAATAAAATATATCATATATAATACTTACTGATACTAGCGATCCCGCCCGACAGACGTCCTGTTCGAAAACTAATTTTTCGTCAGAATAAAAATGTGAGAACCCGCTTGCAGCGCCACCTACCGGGTCCCATTGTATTTTCAAACTATCCAGGGAGTGGACCCACTCAAATTTACCCACAAAAATCATACAAATCGGTCAAGCCGTTTAGGAACAGTTTTTTTTTTTTCGTGTGGGAAAATTATCTAATGACATCCCTCGCTCTTGGGTGGAGCGAGAAATAGTGTCAGACTTTTACTGACTAAAACCCTACTCCTGTTCCTTCTTTGCCATTTTTTCCAGGGCCCCGGGGATCTCTTTCGCATCACCCATGGCCCCAGTAGGTTTCGACCCTGCTGGGCCCCTACAGTTGCTGACATCTCCTTGAGGCGCGCGTGGAACACTACGCGCCGTCGACGACTTGGACTGGGTCCGGACGGTTACCGGACGATCGGACGGCGAGCCACCCATTGCTCGCCGTCCGCAAGCCCGCGCCTACCGTGGCCGGAAATCGGGATCGGAATCCCGGTGGCGGTTGGGGCGCGAGGATCGTTGCCACACGCGATCGGCCGCCTCCTTTGCTAGCATTACTGCTTTGCAGAAGGAGGCGACCGCCTGCTACTACTCCTCGTCGCAGGACCATGGCCTGTATCAAGGCTCGGCGCGAGAGATCGCTGGCCCTACGAGGACACTGCGGTGCTCTGCCCAAGCGGGGCGTTTAGGAACAGTTAGGTTAAACACACATACAAAAGAATTATATATATATAAAGATTTATATATTCAATGAATCATAATTTTTACCTATTGGAACAAACCTTATTACTCAAAATATACTTTTTAGGACATTTATTGATTCTCATCCGTTACCTGAACCCTCAAGCCATCATTAAGTTACGATAAGCCTTCTTGGTACCATCAGTTGATTCACTTGACTAGTCATTAAAAAAAAAAAGTACGATATAGCTAACTATACCGCTATATTACTCACATATGATTCAAAGAAGTGTGAGCCGACCAGCGGAACGTTGGCAAGAAGAGACAGAAAGAAGAATTGTTACGAATCTTACCTACAGGCTTCCTGCGTATTTTTTTCTTGTATTAAGATGGTTTTGTCCTTAATCTTTACTCAAAATATATAATTATAAAATAATTATTAATATTATTATCACTTACGGCCTAAAAATACTGAAAAATTAAACAAATACCACCTGTTTAAAACAGAAATAACACGATTGAAGAACATACTCGTACCTACAAAAGTAATATCGATAGTAATAAGAGCGACAAGAATAGTAGCCAAGAGTATCATCATCATCATTTCAGCCCAAAGACGTCCACTGCTGGACATAGGCCTCCCCCAAGTGACGCCACAATGAATGGTCCTGTGCGTCTCGCATCCATTGGACTCCCGCAACCGT
The DNA here is from genome assembly GCA_905147345.3 of Mythimna impura. Classification (NCBI taxonomy): domain Eukaryota; kingdom Metazoa; phylum Arthropoda; class Insecta; order Lepidoptera; family Noctuidae; genus Mythimna; species Mythimna impura. The sequence continues at coordinate 18,156,642 of LR990351.1, forward strand.
TACCAAGTCATCGGTCCACCTTGTAGGAGGCCTTTCAACGCTACGTCTTCCGGTACGTGGTCGTCATTCCAGAACCTTTCGGCCCCAACGGTCATCTGTTCTGCGAGTAATGTGCCCTGCCCATTGCCACTTAAGTTTGACGATTCTTCGTGCTATATCGGTAACTTTGGTTCTCCTGCGGATATCCTCATAGTAGCCAAGAGTATACATAGATATTGTGACAAAATAGATTCAGGCATAAACATTCATGTATTACATAAATTAGCAGCAATTCATACGTTTATATATAGTTAACATTTTGAGCAAAGTTCTGGGACAGGGTGGGGGAGGGCGGGCAGTATTTGTTACTAAATATCAGGCGATCTGAATCTCAATTTCTCTAAGGGTGTTAGCTCAGGAGCCAGGAAATAGCCACCGGGAGAAAATCCGAGTTAAAAACACTGCAGACAAAAGAAAAGATTTGTATTTTTGTATGTTTGTTTGTAATAAATAAATTCAAAAACTACTGGACCAAATTTTAACATTCTTTCAATCAGTAGAATACTACTTTGTCACTGAGTAACCTAGGCTATATATTTTCTAATTACACGTGGACGGAGCCGCTGGCAAAAGATACTTCTTACATAAACTGTATCAATATTTGCACTGACTGGACAGGTCCGCTCAGAACTGTGTGGTTGTTTCTTCAAAAGACCATCTCAGACTCCAACCTGCGTGGTTCTCGTGGACCATTACATGTTTGCTGTATGGAATTTAAACGAGACTTTGACCCCTGAGTTTGTTTCGGTGTTTCTTCTCAGGGTAGTCAGCTAGGAAACACCGGCCTCATCTAGTTTAAATTGACAAAAAAATTGACGTGTAAAAGTTTAAAAAAAAAACATATTTGCAAAATAAATATCATTTATAAATAATCTTATCATATGAGTACTCGGACTTACTCTCCTAAAGTAAACTGATTAGTTTCTAATAAGTAGGTACTAATTTCTAATACCCCTGTTACAACAAGCTTGTTAGATTCTTTTTCACTTTTCTGTATCTTTACAAATTTGATTTTTCTTCTGGAATTCGGCCCTGAATCCTGGATAAAAAGCGGACACATTTTTATGTACATATAGTAGCCATTAAACCTAAAAGTGGACATTACAAAAACATAGATTAGAATAAACTTTGTTGTACACCAAAAAAGTAACACAACTTATACATAAACTTAAATCTATGGGTACAATGGCAGTCTTATGGTGACTGAACTTATGGTGTGTGAAAGTTCCTCTTGACTTGTTCGGTCAATTAAAATACTAACCCCGATATGAATTGGTCAGTCAGGAGTATTGTAGTCTATGTGTAACATTCCAGAAACTTGACGAAGATCCAACTAGACGATCGTAGCAGATGCCTACGCCGTAGCAAGTGCTACGTAAAATTTTTATTTGAAGCAACTTAAAATTACTTCTAAAAGCGATAAAAATCTAAATTTTCCAATTGGAGCTGGAAATTTATTGTAGTCTCCTTCTACCCAGAATAAGAGTTATTTCATGATTTCCTTTTCCAAAAAAGGCACAATTCTCATAATCACACTTACCTGACTACGTAACGAAGCTTTTCTGCCAGGATGTCAACAATCTTAAAAATTTCCTAACCGCTCCCAAAATGACATGACCACTCAAATATGGCTAGCACAATTAACCCATCAATTCATTTGGGTCCCACCTAAATATTGTTATCTTAATGATTCATCAAACACCTAAGGCAAGTTTAATAATATTTGGTATTCAATTGGTTGTTTGACAAAGGTCTACCTCGAGGCCAGAGATAATTTGATACTATCAATGCATACATTAATTATCATCATCATAATATTATGTACCCATTCATCTTTGTCTTCGTAATATTGTAATGTTCATCCCTGAAACAAAGTCTTGTTAGCAAAAACAGCAACGTCTCTGTGAGTAGAGAAATACGTTTCAAAAATAACAAATTTATGTTTTTTTTTTAATTTGTTTTATTTATTAAAACTTTGTACACTAGTTTTAAACACTGTTCAAGGCGGACTTAATACCTTAGGAATTTTCTACCAGTCGACCTTAGGGCATGGTAGGTGCAGCTTAATGGTAAAGAAATAGAAAAGAAATACAATAATAAATACATACTTAAGTACATAAATACAAATTAACAATAACAATGTTATTATGAAAAACGAATCCAACAAATCAACACTGTGATGAATACACCAACCTGCGAATATGTTCACGCACCTTAAAAGTGAACCAACTGGAAGCCGTCCTGATGTTCAGTGGTAGCGCATTCCAGAGGGAAATCGCCTAGACAAAAGAAAGAGGACTGGATCGGACATCGTAGAAGAAGATTATTGGTAGATCGGAGATTTTTATTGTGACCCTCTGGTCACAATAAAAATCTCCTCTCTCTCGTTCTTTGCTCTCAAAGAACTTGAATTTGAGAAGCCAAATAAGAAGGAGAAGAAGGTTTATCCAGAAAAGAAAACAGGGTAGTCAAAGCTCTTAGCACTCTACGCTGACGGATGGGTAACCATTTTAAAAGTGAACGTTGCTCGGATACATGATCAACCTACGAAGGTTGAAGACAAATCGAATGCACCACATACTAAAAAAGGGTTTATAAGTATACACGACGGTATTCGGCTTTATTTCGATTAAGATTATTTATAGGCAAGCGTGCCAAGCATGCTTCGTCGTCGCTTACATACAGAGATTGTGGTCAAGTAAGCCTTTTTTCCACTAGCTTGTATTGTGTACCACAGCTGGGTAATGGTCTCTCCTTTCTTCTTCCGAACTTCTCTGTCTAGGGCACACCACTTTCGCCGCGGTTGACCTCGATGGCATCGACTTCCCTCAGCAATACGTCAATGTAGGAAAGTCAATAGCGGCTATTGTCATACTTGAATGTTAAAAATTTAGGGTCATGTCTTATTTAGACCAGCAATATAAGGACATAAGTAGAACGTATCTATACAATTTTCTTAATCATTATCATCATAATCATTTCAGCCGAAAGACACTGTCCACTGTTGGACGTAGGCCTCCCCAAGTGTCGCCACAATGAACGGTCCTGTGCGTCTCGCATCTATTGGATTCCCGCAACCTTTGCCAGGTCATCGGTCCGTCTTGTAGGATGTCTTCCAACGCTGCGTCTTCCGGTACGCGGTCGCCACTCCAGAACCTTTCGGCCCCAACGACCATCTGCTCTGCGAGTAAAGTGCCCTGCCCATTGCCACTTAAGTTTAACGATTCTTCGTGCTATGTCTGTCTAACCTAATCGGTTCTCTCCTGCGGATATTTTTATTCCTGTTCGATCACGAAAAGAAACTCCGAGCATAGCCAAAGGGCTATGCTCGGAGGGCAATGGAAAACCATTGCCCTCAAGAAGATGAGGCCCATAGTGAGCGACCATGTTTTGGAGCCATATGTCATCACTGGCAACACGCACTGGTCATAGACCTTCGTCTTGAGACACTGTGGTATGTTGGACGAAAAGCTACCGCGCAGCTTCCCGAATGCTGCCCAGCCGAGTCGGATTCGACGGTTGACCTCTTTCTCGAAATTAGATCTACCCAACGGGACTATCTGTCCGAGGTAAACAATTTTCTTACTTTAAAGTTAATTAATAATGTATTTACCCTATATATCTTTTTAGTAGTTGTCGGAGAGGATCAATGGTTCATGATTAATTTAATAATATGTAGCATATAATCAAAAGTATTGGATAATTTCTAAAAATACTGGACTGATTTTAAAAATTCTCGTTATGTGACATAGGCTACAATAGGTGGTTAGATATAGAAGAAAGAAAAAAAGAAAGAAAGAAAACATGTTTATTCTGCCTGAATAGACGCACAATTCGTAATATATTTAATCTACTTTCACGACGGCAAAACTGCTGGTTAGTTTTTAATATTTACACTAATATTATAAAGGCAAATGTGTGTTTTTTTTACTCTATTATACTTAAGCGGCTGGATCGATTTCAATGATACTTAACAAGTACAGTAAGCGGTCAACAGTGCAGTTGCATTTTGCGAATGCTATGGTGTCTAAAATTTCTTTGTTTTCCAAGGTTTGATGGTTCACAATTAATTTACGCAATACTTTAGATTCTATGCTGCAAATGAAATCAGTCATGAACCATTGACCCTCTTCTGCAAAGAAATTTTAGGCTCTTTAGCATTGGTAGAGTGCAAATGCACTTTTGACCTCTGACTGTACATCAGAATAACTTATAGGCAAACATTTTAAATATGGGGAAGTCAGTTACGCGGAAGAAATGTGTCCACTCGCAGGAGCTAATAATGCAGCAGGAGTAAGATATGTATTTCAAGACTGAAAAACTATCCGACCCAAATAAAAATTAGGCATTGTTTAGTATCTATCGATCTTTGATTGAATAAATTGATTTCTCCTCGAAAATGAAGTAAGGAATAGGCTAGCTCTTTGAAACAAAGGTAAGTATTGGGAGAGTCAATACTCCATTTACCTGGATTAGATTTACATAACTGACTATAGCGAAAAGCATTTTTTTTTAAATACATGTTTGTTAACGTTTGATTATTATCTAAGTTCAAAAACTGGAACTTTTACAGAACCCTCTCCTATCTTCTTGTTAATTTATGAAAATGTACCTACTACACGTAATTAAATCTGGTCAAAAGTGAGATAATCAAATTTTTTTTGTTCCCAAAAGTTACTTTTTGATGTCAAATCTCAATTCACATTAAAAACTTTTGGCGCGAAACTTCCAAAGAATCATGAATGTATTCTATTAAACGTTTACTTGATACCAAATTGCCGTAAGCGTCAGTCGCTTGTTATCGCAAAAAGGTCTTTAAAGTTAATAGGTTACGTTTTATAGCTCTGTAGACGTCGACGTCGTTTACGTGATGGCAATCGAAGGGGAACGGTCGTTAGTTCCAGCTCTTGCCGCATTATCGGTGGCAGCACTGTGTATGATTTTCTTGAACAGAAATTATTATCAGTTCATTTGACTGTGTAATTGATATTTATTTTTAAGAAAATATTTACTTTGGAAGAAAACTAACTTAAAAAAGTAAATATCTACTATTAATTTTACAAATAACTTCGTCTATAAACCTATCTAAGTAGTTTATGTTTTATTATTTATCTATGATTTTTTAAAATCAATTTAATTATAAATTATCACTATTTAAATTAAATTAAATTTAAAAAAAATTAACTCATACTTCCACGCACTTACAATTTTCGAGCTAACAGCGCCATCTCGTATCGAGTGGCTGAACTTCGTAGCGAGCTCACGCACACATAGACACGTGTTCCCTTCCGTGTATCTATTTAGAAGCACGCACACAACCAAAGTTTGAATAACCAGAGAGCCGTGAGGTAAATCGGGATATCTTATGTAAAAGATCACGATAGCCTGTCTATGTAAAACTGATTAACGTTTTATATTATTCTGGGTACATGCCTTTTATCTTTGATTGGAATAGGGAATGGATGAAGGGTTTGGAAATGTTCGAAAGTAATTGAGTTTCTTTTTCGCATATTGTGTTTAGAGCGTAGGTATTTTTTCTTATTTCATTGCAAATTAAATTAAATATTTATTTAAGTTTTTTTTTGCCTCAACTATAGATTTTGATCGTACTTAGTGAAAGGATATCTTATATTTTTTTTAGAAATGGCTTGATTTTTTTTTTCTTTGGGAAATTCCAAACACTTATTAAAGTTAGGAATCTAAGTTATTTTAAAATAAAATTAAAGTCTTACTACCGGTAGCCATATTTTATCTTAATGTAGGTAAATAACTTAAAAAAAAACGTGTTGAAAGCGGCATTTTTTTAAAATAGACTAGAAGAAAATGATTAAACTAAGACATTACGTACCTACTATTGAGTAGATACGGAAGAGAAAAAAACAATCAAGAGATACAAAAAAGGACAAAAGCCGTTTAAAATACCTAAACAATAGACTATATGTATTAAATTAAAAGTTGACGAGCTCATTAGTCATAATTGCTCATTGTTTTTTAAACGAGAATATAGCAATGACTTAATTATTACCTACTCGCCTATGTGTGACTTCATGATTTCAGGTAGGTAGGTATAATATTTTAAACTTAAAAGGGCTATTTCATTGTCATACTACCTATAACTGGCTATAAATTCATCAAAATACAGGACTTACTCGGTAAAAAACAAAAGAAAGCATTTAAAATGTAGCAATTTGAATAAGAAATTAAATAATTATGATTTAGCAAAATTATTAAACAATAACTCTAAACTTGATAAAAGCATTTAGCTATAATAGCAATTTAAATAAGAAATTAAATAATTATGATTTAGCAAAATAATTAAACAATATAACTCTAAACTTAATAAAAGCATTTAGATATAGCAATTTAAATAAGAAATTAAATAATTATATCACCCAAATCTTAACAAAAAGATTTTATAGTACTTATTTATTAAAATTTATCAAAACTATTTAAAACTAGAACCGAAAAAGGGAAGATCTTACTTGAAGATAAAATAGATGGTGTAAAAGACAAAACAGTTTAAAAGGAAACATGGTTCCGATGGCTCATAGATACGGCTTGATGTAAAAGATACACGTGCTACTTTTTTTTTTTTTTTCGTGTGGGAAAATCATCTAATGACATCCCCCGCTCTTGGGCGGAGCGAGAGATAGTACACGTGCTACTGAGGTTAAATTTTTCAACAGTTATGAAACTAAAAAAAGAAATACTAAGTTTTTAAAACAAATTTATGTCGTCATATACTTAACAAAAAATACTACAAAAAGCCTTTAAATATTTGTTACAAGATCACATTCTTCTGTAGGTATTTAATATTTAGTTGGTTGTGTTGTTTTTAACAATAAAAACAAAGTTTTATAAGTTAGGCTCTTCCTAAGTTATGTTCTCACTTACTATGTCGTTAAATAATTGTTAACATTAATATTATAAAGGCGAAACTTTGTTTGTGTGTATACGTGTGTGTATATTAACTCCTTCACGTTCAAATGGTTGAAAGGATTTGAATAAAACTTGGTTCTAGGTTAGCTTATATCCTGGATTAACACATAAGTGTGGTTTTCATAATGGGGAAAGTATTAATTTAATGCGGATGAAGCCGCTATCAGAAGCTAGTTGTAAATATATGGTACCTAAGTAGGTACCGGTTTATTTATAACCTATAAATAATGGTAGCAAATATAGGCCTATCTGTGAATTGAACAAAATCAAGTTTCATAAAATGTGTCATCTCTACAAAGTGCTATTTTATTAATATTTAACCATAATACTGAGGTACTAATTTAATATTTTGAATTTAGAACGTTACAAACTCAAATACTTGCAAAAAAAACAAACAAAGTAACTAAGTAATGCACCGGAAAAAAACGTAACGGTCAATTTTTTAGCACTCAAGCACTAAGCGAGGCCTGTTACAGTTTTTACACAAAACAGCAATGAATACCGTAATTTTTTTTATAATCTTTATCCTAATAATGCCCACCACTTTGTTTCGTAACTGCGGTAACCCGTAAAAAGTAGAGTAAAAACTCATTGTAAAAACGTTACCTTTTTATGTGCAAAGGGTTATGACACAATGCTATAAGGGACGATCCGTTTATAGAGTAATATAAATATACAATAGTCGTGTGACATTGGTTTTTACTAATGCTCTTATTACAAAAATAACCGAACGACTTTGCTTGGGAATGCGTCTCAGTACGTTTATTTGTCTTGCACTGCGCGTATGTATGTTTGTTAAAATTAATCAGCAATCTGTAAATTCGTAACGTAAGTGAGTGTGTGTGTAAGTGATAAAATGTTTCATACAAATGCCAGTTGTGTGTGCATTGAGGTGACAATGAAATGCCGAGGAAAAAACGGTTTTGTCGGTGAGAATAGCATTTAATTCGTTACAAAGTAAGGAATGTTGTAACCTCATTAATTACCTACTTTATGAGTGTGATACTGAATTGTATTATAGGACTTAATCAGTTGCATAGATTTTTTATCAACTTTAACGTGTTAGCAACCAGTATAAATTATAAACTAATTGAAGGTAATATACCTACTTATCTATGTAGTTATGTAAACACTGGCCTTAACCTATAGAGATAAGTTTTATACTCATTTAATGAATTAGTGCAAAAACTATATCATTTTCTTCACTCAATTTAAACAAATCGCCTTAGTTATCAAGTTATTAAGGTTTTATATCAATTACTTTATATCAATTATTTATATCAATAATTGCAAAGATAAATACTCAGATATATTTTATTTATATATATTATATCATTTGTTTCGTTGACAACTTCATAGGTTAACAAGCGCAACGAAAATTCAAATGTTTGATAATGTTTCTCAATATATCATTTACATTTTGAAGCATCATTGATAAAGTAAACCTATGTATGTATTTACTTCTACGAATATAAATGTATCTAATATTTAGGATATTAATAAAATTTACCATATTATTTAAATAGGTTATAAACTTCCCTCTACAAAAATATAATTGTATTAATTAGACATATACTTAAATAATAACCATAAATATAAATATTGAATAAAACGGATATACCTTAATACATAACTACTCGTAAACAAATCACAAACTAATCAATTATTAATTAATTTTATTACGTTAGGTGATTGATAGTAATTTATTACTGTAAACGCAAACAACCGCATATTTTATGGTTTTTATTTATGACCGTTTATTATTATTTCAGATATCTAAACAGTGGTCTTGTAAAACAATTATGTTACAAAATATAGTTATACAAATCTTATAACTAATTAAGGAAACCATGTATAAATCTTTACCTAGTTTTATTGTTACTATGTAGTTGTGAATATATACAAATCCTTATGGTTCCTTTAAAGAAAATATATACATATATTAAAGGTATTGTCTGTTCAATTTGTTAGCTTATGCTAGTTATTTCAAATAGTAAGTAATATAGTACTTAGAGGTAAAATAATTTTAAATTGGAGAAAGCATCTTTTTGAAACTGCTACAAAGAAACCAATTTTTTCTCTCTTCGCATTTATAAATTTATTCTAAGAATCTTTTGTCACTTTTTTCCAAATAGTTAAGATATATTCCTTTACCAGAGTAAAATTAACACCTATGCCTAATTAATTAAATATCATGACTACCTAAACATTGTACTGACAATTATTTACATTCTAAAAAAGGATTTTTATTTACCTAAATTCTAGAAAGGTTATAAGGATTTTTTTATTTGGATCTCCAACGAAGGAAATATAAATCACCACAATACAAAGAAGAGATCACAATATGTCCATATGACTATTGTAGGTAACTCAATTTAAAATATTGTCATAGCTAATTATAATTTTACTACGCTGTTAAAACTTATACCTAGCTTGAACATATATACCTACTGTCATAGCCTGTAGATACATAATACCTATACTATCCTTCAACAAAATCGTGACAGGATATACACCAATTAATACAATTGTTTGTATTCACACAGTGGAACTGTAATCATTGGTAACCAATTAACATTCTGGTTGCTTTATCGTGTGTCAGGTCTTATTTTGGCAAACAATTTGGTGGTCGTGTGCCTGCATTCATTATTTAGTTTAGGCGAGGCGCCTGCATTGATAGAACGCCTTTTTTAGAATTCAAAGATGATTTGGTCAAAAGAGTTTCGGCGGTCCTGGAACGTAAAGGGTAACTGAAGGAATACAGGTGGGTTTAAGTCAGTAAAAGTCTGACACCACCTCTTGCTCCACCTAGAGTGAGAGGAGTTATTTAGTTTTGATGATACTCAACCAAAAACTAAAGTTAGCTAGGTCTAATTTTGGCAAATAGTTTGGTGATCGTGTACCGTGCAATATTTTATTTATTTGTTTATCCACACATCGGAACGCCTTACAGCAATTACACCATTATTATTAATATTTACTTTAAGTGAGGCTCCTACATTGATAGACGCCATTTTTTGAAATCAAAGTGTTGGTTTAGGCATAAAAGTATTGCGTTACGAGTCAACATCGTTTTTATTTCCTGCATTTAGCAGAACTTTTATTCATACATATCAGAATGAATTATGAAAAACATGGAGTCAGTCTAAATATAGATGGAATTTGTAGGTAGGTGGTGACCTAATTACAATATAAAATATATTATTTTATTATTGAGTATTGTAGGTATAATAAATAATACGTTCGGAACCGTTTACTCGATCACCTTCCGAGAGCTATTGGGACCTTCGAAAGACCAGAATTGCTTTAAAAAACAAAATATTTGACCTTTGTCGGCGCAAGCGTTCTCAATGTATTTTTTTAAATTGTAATCTTTTTATATTTTTTTTTGTTGTGTGGTGACTGTCACCAATTAAATCATTTTCTTTCTTTCTTTTTCTCCTTTCTTAAAGTTTAAATAAGCAATTTATTTACACAAAATGCTGTTAGATCAATTTGCGTTGTAAGTAAACATTTAAAAATAATTTCTGAAAACAATTTGAGCACGTAAACATTACTTTATGCTCCCCTAACACACATAGATAACAAAAACTCAACATTGCCTTACAAATTATCAGCAATAAGTATTTAATTAAGCCTATTTACGTACAAAGTAACAAAGTATAAAGGTTGTCAAGTTGCCATAGGGCTGAAACCACAGGTAGAAACACGAGCAATTTGGGCGGGCTTTGTTGCACGCCATATCGCGTGCCGACGGACACTCACTGCCGACGCAAAACTCGCCTACGCAACGCAAATAACCCATACAAAAAACAATAACCAAACCAAACATAACCTTTACAGTAACACAATAAAGAACAAAATCCCTTGTCTCCCCATTTCTTTAACTACTACCACTATTTTGTTTTTGGCTAGGCTTTACGGGAAATGTAGGAAAAAGGAATGGACTTGGCAATTGGTAGATTCAATTGTTTATTGTATTTTGAATTATATATTTTGAGAATGCGCGCGTGTGTTTTTGCTATTTTCAGCTAGCCTAGTTATTTTGTTAAAAAGTTTTCATTGCCTACATGCGAAGTTACGCAGTTTCCGATAGCACGACCCGCTTGCAAATTTTTTTCGTCGATTACTAATATGTGTGTTTATCATACTAAGTACTGTTTTAACTAATTTACATACTAATAAATAGGTATTTGATAAAACTTCAAGGTGGTATAAATGTAAGAAATTTGGAATAATTTGTTCCTTCGAAGTATTCATTGCGTGTTGAGTTGACGAAACTGTGATAGGAACGACAATTGTCACGATATCACTACAGTGCTACAAAGAAATCTCTGAAAACAAGTTTTATTAAAGAAAAAATGCCTTTTCGTGTGTAACACGCATGATTTATAGCCTTAAAGGTACGTATTTTTGTAAACAAAACTGTTATTATTTCACACATTTTTGGCCTTAGTATTTCTTTTTCTTCTTGTTTTTTTTTTTTACTATCGAAAATCGTTACATATTTTTAGTTTTACGATATCAAATAGGTTTACAAAAAACTGTAACTGCCTAACTTAAATTAATTTAAGATTACATCCAGAATGTATCTATTTATTTATTTAATACATATAATAAAAGACAAGAAGAAGGAAACCAAAAAATAAGTACAAAGGTGACGCTTATTTCTACAGAAATCTCTTCTAGTATACATAAATTTACTTTCAAGCTTATTAAATTGCAGATATTAAGTCTTAATTTTTAACCAATTTTACGAAACTCAGAACGTTTTTAATTCTATTATTTTACAAGAACTGAACGACACTAATTTTGTGATATGTTAATAATCATATGAAACGGTGAGGACCGTAACTATGGTATGAGGTGCAGGCTCCTGGGTTCTAGTATTTCTGAATATAAACTTGGTGTCCTGGTGGAGGCGATCGGTGGCAGCGTCCTCTTGCATCTTGCTCTGGTTCAGGCCATGGTTTGAAGTGATAGAGAATGTAAAGCAGTCACGTCCTTCTACGAAGTAGGGAGAGGATTTCCTCATGACCCAGCCGCTGACATTATCTCTCGCTCCACCCAGAACAGAAGCAGTAATTTGATGATATCCAACTGGAAAAAAAGGAAAAATTGTGTATCCAAAACTGATTTAAAAACAATACAATTATTTTCATTTCAAATTCAAATCTTGTTCTAAATTTGAACATCCATTAAAAATATAATTATCTAACCAGCCAGCATGTTAACAAGGACCACTATCCATATACGATCTCCTCCGATACCTATCACAATAACATAGTGGCAATTTGACGGAGATACACCCAAGAAAAACAAATACATAACATCCTATTTATTATCGATTTGCTTGCATTTCTGCTACAGTCCTATTAAACAGCATGGTTCACTTCCATTACACCGAGGCATATAAACTGGATAGGCCACACCTGGTACCCTACACTTATACCATATACGAGTATGTCTAGGTAGGTAATTATACTACGATCGTATCAATGTAAGATCGTATCTAGGCTTTATATCTTCCTGGTATTCTGGCCCTTAAACGATTCTTTGAACTGTCATAAGTAATGAATAGATTACGGCAGATATGAGTATTTAAAAGGCTTGTTTTGTACTGTTTTTGCTGCATTGTGTATATTATAAATTCAATTTAATAGTACGTGTGTCTTATAGACAGGTTTGATGCAGAAAATTAAATGAAATTTTATAATATTGGAACCAGTTTCTTTTCTTGATGTGATACGTCATCAAATAACTTCTCCCGTTCTGGGTGGAGCGGGATGGCTTGTCAGAATTTTACTGACTAAAATCTTTGCCTTCTACGGCCATTATTCGATTTCGAACATACCCACAGTCTTAGCAGGTATAGACCATATTGGGCCCCTTCAGATTTGGGTTTGATCCTTACTGGAGGGTCGGACGGCGAGCTATGCATTGCTTGTCGTCTGCAAGCCCGCGTTTACGGATGTCGGGAATCGCCAAGAAACTCCCGAAACCCAGGGCTTTTCGCCTCTGTGGAGGCGACCGGGGTGTGAGGATGTCCTCTCCCTCTTACAGCCTCCTTCGCTTGCATTACTGTTTCGCAGAAGATTTTTTTTAAACATATTTTGCTAATAGAGCTACTAAACTCATAATTTAAAATTACAACGTTTCTTCTTCATGTTTTTAATTAAGTATCATAGTAAATTAAAAATATCTGTAGGCAGAAAAAGTGTAGGTAGTTAAATTAAAATATCTATCTACCAACATAATTGAGGCCATTTCCATAACTAATCAAGATGTTGAGCTCACGCTGCGATCAAACGAGACGTGTTAATTTTTGTAAATTATTGCCTTTTCATTAACATTTTTGTTAAATAAAAGTTCTCGTAATACAAATTCCTACCAATTAGCTTCATGATTAAAATAATAAAGCCAAAACATGGACTGAACAAGAGATACTTATACGAGACAAAAAAAAATTTTCTCTAAAGAAAAAAGTATAGGCGTTATGTAAGTCACCTTTGCCTTCACAATATTTCAAAGAAAACACACTCCAAATCATTTAAAATCAACGTCAAAACGAAGTGTCACTAATGGTATAATTTAAACAGAATCCATTCCCAAACGAAGAATTTAAATGGTTCCAGCTTCGAGTGGTTTAGAAAGGCTAGCATTTAAGGCGACCTTTAAATATTTTATCTGGAGTTCGCTTGATTGTCGACCCACGGGTCCCTTTCTCTAGTACCTTTATATTCGCCCAATATATCTTGATATCCCCGCCTCCGCTCAAGATAACAAAATAAAGCCGTAATGAGGAAATGCGGCCCCCTTTTATAGGTCCTTTAAAACTGGATGGTATGTAGGACTGGATAGGTAGTACTTATCTTGAGAAGAAACTTGACGTAACTCGAAAATAAGTCGGTAGGTACTTGAGCCCCAACGATTTATTGACGCTGGTAAAAAAATGTCTAATTTGGTTACAAGTGGGTCTAATATTTCTTTATGCAATCTGTCTTTATGTTTAGCAAAGAGATCTCGTGCTTAGATAACGTTAAGAGCAGCGGTTTTGATGGAATAATAATATAACAAAAAAACTAAATGTAATTACAAGCTTTAGCGAGGTGTTGAGATTACAAATCGTACCTATGTACTCACGACCATTTATCACGAATAAGTACAAGGCGATGATATCTTTCTTTATAATAAAGCTAAGCGATATCTTTTAAAACTTTATTGCAGACAGTAGTAAAATATTTTTTTAATCAAACATAAAATCTTGAATTCATTATAATATTCATTATTTCTAAGGAAATCTTGTAAGCTACAACTATATATAACCAATGTTTCGAAGATAAATATTACCAATACCTACATCGTAATTACTTGTAGTGAACTATATAATTATTCAAATGATTCCTGCAAAAATATTCCGAACGGGTCGTATTTTTACCCCCTACAGTTTTATTATACAAAACCAACATTCACCCCGCACTATTACCCCCCTCCACTAAAATACACCTCAATATCATCGTATCTTGCTCGATCAAGTAAACATCCCCATTTGCATTGACCCGGAAAGAATTTTCTCAGTTTACTTCGCAAAAAAAATCCACACTCGCGGGGAGTAGTGTTTGTAAATTTTCCCTCTGACCTACTTGTATATCTGCTTGGCCAGATTACATTGACCTTCTGCGCCCCCCTCTATCATGAGTGAACCTTTAAAGAAGGGGATACGGAATATATTTTGGGAGGTCTAGTTCTTGTGGTGCGGTGCTGTGGTATGGATCGATGGAACCCTGGCAGGTCGCCCAGCTTCGTTCCCGCATTATTGTTATTGCAAGCCGTCAGTATCTATCTGCTTCCGCTATTGGTTCCGAGCCTAGTACCTAATGTCTTGAGACAAAGATATGAACGTAGCTTCGGAATACGGTAGTAATACTTGATACACGTACACGGGGAACAATTTCGTATTTTATGTTGGTATGATTGGAAAAACTACGGGGCGGGTATAACAAGCGTGCAGTTATCCACGTAGATAAATATAAAAGTATGTATGGACGTATATTTTACAACTTCTGCAAAGTCTTTCGAACTGATTAGACAAATCTCAAACAAACTGATTTAAGCATAAAAAAGTTTTTAGTACATGAAGAGTGCCGGTTAGTCAAAATTTTTGGGAATCCAATCACGATTTTTACTTTTATACCGATCGTAGATAATATAGAAACTCGAATCTGGCTTGGTACCTATTACTTTCGCTAAGTTTTGTTTTTATAATTACCTATCATTTGTTTTAGATAAGTATATAACATACTAGCTTCTGCCAAAGGCTTCACCCGCGTAAAAATAGGTTTCTCCATACAAGCTTCCAACCCCTGTGTTACCCTTAGGGGTAGAGTTTCGTAAAATACGTTCTTGGCAGATTTCTACACCCTACAAGGAACCTACCTGCCAAATTTTAAATTTGTAGGTGTTATAGTTTCTGAGATTTCCTGATTAATCAGTGAGTGGTATTTCGCTTTTATTTAAATTAAGATTTCATTTATTTTCAGTTTCTGACGCAAATTCTCTACAAGGACAGCATAATCTCGGGAATTAAAACGTAAACACAACAGTTTATTTTAAACGCCATGTATTTAATAATTATTTAGCAAGCTACTCATAAACTGTGACTTTTTATAACACGCGGTGTGGGATATTTTCAGCTTTTACAGTTCGCTTTTTTCGGTTCAAAACATTCTTATTTTGTGTACAATATTTAGAATTTTAAAACCGTTAAAGTGTGGTGATATCCGTAGGATGAACTCTACGTAGACGGACATAAATATTTTTTTATTTAGAAAATTTGCTTATATATCGGTTTTATAGTAAAGGGAAGTGTCAAATAATTCAGATTATTCTTTGCAGTTGGCGGGACACCCATCAAGCAGTTTATTTCTATTGGGAATTTATTCAAATCAACGTACAGACTACAGATCCGATATATTTATATCCACTTCGTACTCTCTGTAATAAACGAAAGAGTAATATTGATAAGACACCATCCAAAGATGACAACATACAACAAGAGAAAATACATAATTGCTATGATATATAGTAGGCTGACTACTAAATAGAGTAGAACAAATAAACAGGCATGTCTGTACTACCTATACAATATACAATACATACGTCTTTCACATGAAAACTTTTCATATATTAATCACTTTTCAAACAACTAAATGTATGTGAAATTATAATTTATATGCAATATATTATGCTACATAAAATGCATTAATTTGTGTAGGTTGATGTCGTATCCATGCTAACATCACTCGTGTATAGGTAGGGAACATTCGGTAACAGTCATAACATTCACGTAAATTAACCAAAGTATTTATCGGAACAGTATTCAGTACCCCACACGTTCACACATTTTGTTCTTATTTAATGCTGGAAATTATAAATACATTTTACCAAGCAAACCCAATTTACTTTATCGACTTGTATAAAATATGTTTCCTAAACGAAGTCACTCAATGTAATCTACAATGTTATCGTGATCCACGTCGGTACTCCGCAAAACAAGTACATTAATATATTTTTTCGATTTGACTCAGTATCTTCGTCTGTAAATCGCTTCATTATAGAGTGGCTATCGTGAGTATCGATGATCAACCGGCGGGTTTAATTACGTATCGATAACTCGTACGCGGCTCATGTGAGTCGTAACATCGGACGAAATATGACTGCCGACCGGTCCGATAATCGTGGATGATAATAATTCCTTCGGATCCGAAAGATACGGGAATAGAACGAACGGTGAGATGGCTCGGGCGGCTCGTTGCCTCCCGCCAGCGTGTAGCGCTCGCCCAATCAATACTATACTTTGTAGCGAGGCGGGAACGCGTAATACGGATAAAAAGAATTTATAAATACTCCAACGGTTTCGTCCCCGAATCAAAAATGGAACTTGCTTGTCGAATTCCGGCACCGACATTCGAGTGACAATATTGATTTGATTGCTTGATCAAAATTTGAAAGTAGACTTTTAAAGTTAACTGTTCGGTTTTAAAATTAGCATAAGTATTCTGATCAACTTCGAATACTTCGTTGTCTATGGTCACACGCTTTGTTGTTGTTTGACCGTGACCGTACAGATCCTCATAGTAATTGTAACATTATCTAGAACGGAATAGCGGTTTTCTGAACGAAAATAGATATTAGTCATTTATAGACTTTTTACTTATTTCAATTAAGTTTTCGAATATGTAAGAGACTTATAAATAACCTTTGCTTTGCAGTTGTATTCGATGCATTGAGGTACTCGTAACTTCAATCAAACATAATAATGGCCCTAGAAGGTACACGCTATGATTTTCGCATAGCGAATACATGCAGTCCTTCCAGGGCCAGAGTGGGAGAAGACATTTGATAAATTAACCACGTAACATTAACCACGTAAAATTAACTACGTAAAATTAACCACGTAAAATTAGCCACGTAAAATAAAGGACTACGGGATTGCTCGAAAGAGCCACCACGGCTCTGGAATGCAAAGGACATTTAAAAGAGCATAGATGGGTTTTAGTCAGTAAAAGTCTGACACTCCCTCTCGCACCACCCAGAGCGGGTAAAATTATTTGATGCTTTTCCATAAAAAAAGCATATACCCACGTAAAATTAACCACGTAACAATAACCACGTAACAATAACCACGTAACAATAACCACGTAAAATTAACCACATAAAATAAAGGACTACGGGATTGCTCGAAAAAGCCACTACGGCTCTGGAATGCAAAGGACATTTAAAAGAGCATAGATGGGTTTTAGTCAGTAAAAGTCTGACACTCCCTCTCGCACCACCCAGAGCGGGTAAAATTATTTGATGCTTTTCCATAAAAAAAGCATATACCCACGTAAAATTAACCACGTAACAATAACCACGTAACAATAACCACGTAAAATTAACCACGTAAAATAAAGGACTACGGGATTGCTCGAAAAAGCCACTACGGCTCTGGAATGCAAAGGACATCTAAAAGAACATAGATGGGTTTTAGTCAGTAAAAGTCTGACACTCCTTCTCGCTCCACCCAGAGCGGGTAAAATTATTTGATGCTTTTCCATAAAAAAAGCATATACATGTAGTAATGAAGTGTCCGAGAAAAATTACATAAATAAATAAATGAAAACGTAACATTTTCCTTGTGGCTGGGTTGGGCAAAATATCACTTTTATTATTCCAACAGAAACAACAGGCGAGTTTGTTCCAAGAAAGAATTCTGGCGTAAATTCGTTATTCGCGACATGTTTTCATTACTTTCATCTTGGATGTATGAAACTGTTCTGGATGAAATATTAAAGATTATTCCGTTTATTCGTACCACAGAGTCTGGCTCTTTGATGTTGTCTCACAGTTGTAATATCGTTACACGGTAAACACAAATAAACTTGTCTACTATATTGTGATGAAGTTTGGAATAGACACGATAATGTTAACGTTTTAGTGTAGGTTTAAACTTGCTTCCGTCTGTTCTAGATTGAGTCTCAATTTGTAGTATTCAAATTGCTTATTTCATTAATTGATTAAAACAAAACCAGGCAAATGCGAGTCGGATTCGCGCACTGAGGGTACCGTACAAACTTATCTATAAAGATTTTTCCAAATCACAAAAAAAGTTACTGTTTTTAAACATATACAGTGTTCATAAACAGTGTTTTTAAACAGTTTATAAACAGTGTTTCACAATGTTTCATCATCTCTGGAAACAGTTTATAAACAAAGCTGATAAAACATTGTTTAAAAACCATGTTACCTTGCTCTCCACTTCGAATGGAGAGCAAGATGAAACATCCAGTAAACATAGAAGTAGTGTGGTCCAACAACCAGGTTTCAATGCCCATTTTCAGATTTATCAACTGCATAATGTACTTTGGGATTTTTCAAATAAAGATTATGTGTGTGTAACTTCTATTTAAGAGATAGTTTCGAATTCACCACCTTTTCTAATAACACTCTTATGAATTATTATGTTAGCAGCACAAAGCATCACTACTTCCTCGGGCGACTTCCTAAAAACAACTGACAAGTGTGGACGGCCAAGTTTCAGAAACATTGGTTACGGTAAACGGTAAAGTTGGTGATAAACACGTCGTAAACAGTTTATCAACAAACTTTCTAAAAAAATATCATTTGTTATCCATGAAACTACTGATCAATTAAAATAGTTCCTATAAACAATATTTTCAAAAATACTTTTTTATTATGAAAGGAAAAACCTGTTAGCTTATGATGTTCCTCCTGAAAATGCTCCATATAGGTATTTCAGAAGTTCTTTTTATTGTTGATGGGCTCGTGTTTGACTACAATCTCACCTGACGGAAAGCGACGATATGGACGAAGATGGATGCCACTGATCCCCCAAGCTTGTACTGTATTGTGAAATATCTGTATTTCACAGCACAGTAACACGCTAGCTAGACTGAAGATCATTACATATGTAGGTATATTCTTTCAGACGATCCGATCAAGTCAATTTATTTTTGGTAATGGGCTGAATGCCAAACTGTCTCTACAAATTACGATTTTAATTAGCCACGTGCCTGTTGTAGTTATAATATCAAGGTTTTAGTTTAAATCTAGCATTAGACTGTGATTAGTGACAATGTAACTTATCACATTAATATTAGAAAGGCAAAAGTTTGTGAGTTTATGTGTATGTTTGTTACTTCTTCACACTCAAACGGCTGAACGGATTTGAATGAAATTTGGCACACGGGTAGATCATATCTTAGAAAACAACTTTTATCCCAGGATTGGTCCCTAGGGACAAATTTCGCGAGCGAAGCCGCTGGCAGCAGCTAGTTTTTAAATATTTTAGTTATTAATTTCTGTATTTAAAACTTCTCCTACTTCGACCGTTTCTGTACTTTGTTTTTTCTGTGTGTTTTAAATAACATCTTTCACTTTGTGTGAGTGAAGTGTCAGACTTTTACTGACTAAAACTCACCTGTGTTCCTTCAGTGGCTCTTATCGTTGTTTTCGTTGGTCGTTGTCGTTGCCGTCGTTGTCGTTGTTGCTCTTGTTGTTATTTTATTGTTCTTTGTCCTATGCGAGTCTCAAATAAATCATTTCTTTCTTTTTTCTCTTTGCGTTTCAGGATGACGGTGACTATTTTGAACAATTCCACAGCCCTCTAGTAGCGCTATTGTGACGCTAATCTTGCCTTAACAACTTTCCTACAAACCTAACTAATTAATACTTCCTAAACATACCATTCATTAATTCACCATACACATTCAATATTCGAATTTTTATTTTTGTCTTATTTTAGTTTTAATTCAATATTTATTTTTCCTATTTTTATGTATCATATTGCGTAAGAAGTAATTGTATCTGCTCTCAGAAGGAGGTACTGGCTGCCATAACACGAGTTAATCACCTAGCCAGTGACTTCATTGAATTTATATAAGTAGGTATTATGTAAATAAAAAGTAAGAAAAATATTTTATTTAGCATACACACTGTAGAAACCACATTTAGAAATGTATTTTTATTTTTCTAGCCCTTACTGTCTAATTTTTGTTTTTATTGGTTTTTTTTGTAATTACTTGACAGATATTTTTCTGCAGAAGTTATAACAAAAAATATTATAATATTTTATTATCTTGCTACTATAATGCCACTGAAACAGCTTTATTAAGTACTATTCTTTTGAATTTCATACTTTATTTATTTATTTCATTATTTCGTCCTATTGAAAAGAGGGTGAAATAACATATTCGAATTCCATATTTTCCACCGTGTTTAAAACCAGTGTCATTCCCTTTTTATGTTACCACCCCACCTTGGTATGAGGAGACTGCTTTTGTTTACCCATCAATTTTCCCATCAATTTTTAATAGCTAAACAATAACTTCGAAGCAATTGTCCGCCGCCACCATTTTCAATTTGCGCTCGCTTCGGCTATAAACTTGGTGTGCCTACATCTGGCGCCATTGCGAATTGTAATTTTATCGTCAGATGACATTCTACTGCAGTTCAATCAGTCTTTATGGTGCTTCGAATATCTAACCTACGTATGTTTATTCACTCATTGGGCTTAATTAGCTTATTTACTTCATTTACCTCAGTGGCTGGTATTAAAACTGAGTTGCGGTTTCCCATGCGGCCATCTGTTAACTGTTATGAAATATGCACAACTTAAGCACTTCATGCTTATTATGTAATGTGAGCTTTCGTCTGGAATCGGATAAGTTATAAAATTTGTGTAAGTTATTGCACTAATCATTAGTCCGGCTTTGCTCACGTGAAAGTCGAAAATATGTGCACATAGTAGGTAATCATCATCTTCATCATCATCATTTCAGCCGAAAGACGTCCACTGCTGGACATAGGCCTCCCCCAAAGTGTCGCCACAATGAACGGTCCTGTGCGTCTCGCATCCATCGGACTCCCGCAACCGTTACCAAGTCATCGGTCCACCTTGTAGGAGGCCTTCCAACGCTACGTCTTCCGGTACGTGGTCGTCATTCCAGAGCCTTTCGGCCCCAACCGCCATCTGTTCTGCGAGCAATATGTGCCGCCCTGCCCATAGTAGGTAATACAAACAAAAATACAAGTTTTTGTTATTTATAACCATTTACATATACAATTCATCTGTAGATACCTATGTGTGTTTGTCACCTAACTCCTCTTAAACGGCTTGACCGATTTTGATGAAATTTTGTGTATATAATAGAGTAGGTCCCTGAATGGTTTGAAAATGCAATTGGACTCTGTAGGTGGCGCGCCAATCGGGTTCTCTGGTTTTTTTTTTCTGACATAATGCCAGTTTTCAGACAGGACGACGTCTGACGGGTCCTCTAATATTAGTATAAATTTTTGTTTTTATTGTATTTTAGGGTTCCGTAGCTCAAAAGGAAAGAACGGAACCCTTATGGATCACTTTGTGGTCCGTCTGTCGGTCTGTCTGTCTGTCAAGACCCTTTATCTCGGGAACGCGTGGACGTATCGAGTTGAAATTAAAACCATATACTCAAGTCTGCAGTCCCTTGAAGCTGTAAAAAAATCAAACTTCTAAGTTAACGAAAAAAAAAGATATAGCCATAAACATGTCGCAAAAAACGCATATTTCAACACTCAAGGGAACCAAAATTCTAGAGTACTTCCCGTTGAATCAGAATCCTGAAATTTTTCGTAAAGCAAGGTCTTATAACACAAGTGTAGGAATAAATCTGAAATAGAAAATTTGTTGTTACGCCACGAAAAAAATATTCTTTTGCGATTTGGAAAAAAACTTCAAGACTCCAATCAGGAATGGAACTCTTTACATAAGTAAGTTTGTACGGAACCCTCAGGGCACGAGTCCGACTCGCAGTTGCCCAGTTTTTTGGTAAGCTTAACAGATATTTTTCTTCAAAAGTTAACATATCATAATATAATGTAATGTATTTTTTTGTTTTACTTTGAGTGAACAGTAAATAAAACACTGTTTTAAAGAAATCATTAACTAATAAGTTTCTTCTACCCTTTGAAAGCTTGTACATAGGTATATCTTCAGTATATGTTAACAAAAATAGCTTTCCATAATTTCACATTCTTTCACGCATGGTATGTTACAACTGATTCAGTCTTCGGATTATTATCTTCTCAAATTGGACATTCCCATTTACTTCTGTCATCAAATAAACGTATTTCAGTAGCGTTGATTGGAAGAAATGTCGGTAGACACTTTGGAATCAATTAACGAAGCTGTGAAAATCCTATTTGGACGTTTCTTGACGAAAGCTATGTAACTGATTGGAATTCTTGATTTAATTGTTTTAAAATAAAGTAATTTTTGAATATTGTTCTTAAAAACTTATTGAAATTGGTGAAAATGTTAATCATTGCATTCTTGTATAGTTTATAATGGATAGGTAAAATAATAAAAATGTGCCTCGTTGTTTGGAAAACTTAAGTAGGTTTTCGAAAAACTATTGGACGGACGTACATTTTTATACTTGCGTACGTAGTTGCTATTCTTTAACCTTTTAACCGCGACAGTTATGTACCCATGATAATGTTAAATGTGTTTATTACGCCATGGTCACTACTACATGACAAATTAAAGGATGAATAGTAGTTTCTTTGAAAATATAAATTATTCAATAGTATTGACTGCTCACATTATTTTTTACTTTCAACAACAAAAAGAATATGAGCCGTCAATGTCATAACTAAAATAAATCATTTTCATCAGACCCAATTATATAATATTGCAAACCACGTTGCTCTACTTCACCCGCCTCACTTAGCATAATGCTATCTGGATATCTATTAGGCTCAAATTCACCGAGATGGGCATAACTAGTTATGGCGTTTAATGCCTCACGCAGCGTTAAGTAAAGTGACATCCACCATAAAGGCGTTCATGTTTCACATAACTGCAATGCCTCATGAATATTGATCGTAGGCAGGTACCGACATATGTTTCAGGCGGGTCACTGACATACAATGCATTCACTTTGTCTTGATTGAATGAAACATGTCACATCATGTCCGTCTCGTCTGCACACTCGATCTGTACCACTCGCAACGCTGTCTCCCGCCCGTTTGTCTCACATTTTTCGTTTTGAATTCCCATTCAGAGTTCATTGACCACTCATCAGATAACGGACCCGTCCAAAATGTCACCCGATCAAAAATGGAACGAGTTTTCGGTGCGTGCGTTTTGTGCGTTCAATTCAACTTAATTTACAATGACATTGATTTTCCATATTATTAAAATAGACATCTATATTCCGTATAAAACAGTTCGGTATGTTAATCGTTTACGTTTGTTACAGGTACTGTGCCGTGTGTCATGACGAAACTACGTCCCGTGCAGGTTGGTCGCTCGTTAGAAAGCTTTAAAACTACGCATATTAATGTTGTCATCATAATAACTACGGGATAGTATGTCGAGAAATCAAGTTTTAATCCCCAAAAAGGTCTTAATTAAGCTGGGAAAAGAGGTCGAGAAGAAAAGTCCGAGTCAGCTCGCGTTTCATTACCGTGATCCCTCGGCCTCATTAAGCAGTCGGTGTTGTATAAAAAGCGACTTTATATAAGAAGTTAATTCGGCATCACACCTGTCGCGGTCGTAACTTCTCCCTTCAGATGGCTATACAATGAAGCCTGGTCCCATCCAAAGCCAGTACTATTATTTTACCTTTACTTCATTCGTCTTGGCGGCATCGTCAAAGAAAACATAAAAATATATAAAGTCTTCATTACATTGACGTTTGACAGTTCGATTTTCGAAATAGTCTGCTCCGATTGGTTAGATTATTAACGGCTTGGGAGAATCATAAAAAAATAAATTCGATTTTTGTGCGCACGATTATGACGAAATGGTTTTGAAGTAATTTGATTAGTAATTTTCACCTGTTGTTAAAGGATACTTTAATTATGATAGTTTTTGGGTTTTATATTCAAAGTTGACCGTTGAAAAATAATAACCCAATAGATTGTAGTACAATAGACATAAAGTTTTAACGTTCTCCCTGAAACAACCATTTCGAGTGGATTACATCCAACTTGAATGTTGATAAAGGTTAGAACTTTAGGGAAAGCGTCAAATTTTAGCGCCACTTAAGCCGTAAGGTTTTTAATAGATATTATAATAGTATTTTTACGTCTCAGTTGAACTTCGGCTTCCCTGTCCCTATTAAATTAATGTAATAAACGCCTTTTCATTAATAATTGGAAACTACTATTTATTATTTCATCAAAAAATAAATAAATAAAATTAATTATAAAACTTAATACCAATATAGAGAAGTCGACACGTTTTTACCTATAGCACGTAGTTTGGTTATTATTTTATATTGAGCAGACGCAAATAGATATCAAATAAAATGTGAAGCAAAAATATTACTTTCCCCGCAAGAAATTCTATTAAACTGTGTAGGTAGCGAAAGTATGATGGTTGCCCTCCGCTAAGTAAAGCGAAGTGAATATTTTCTGGAATTTTCTACGAAATGTTCCAATTCCATTTCGGTAAGAGACTAATAATATACTTTTTTCCTCTTTTTACTTCTTACTTCCACCCTTTACTGTTATATACGAAAATGGAATGGCGTAGAGCCGACCGTTTGCAAAGTTTTTCCAACAATCGTGAAAATGTAGATGGTCTTTTACTTTATGAACGATGGTCGGCTGGTATAAAACGTAGGTAGGTACTGACGTGATTCTGTTTTGCAAAAAAACAAGTGTCATTGGCATCAAATTTATTTAAAAAAAAACCCACATAGAGTTGTTAACAATTGACAAAGTATTGATACTAAATGTGTCAACATGAAACAAGTTTTTTAGCATGACTTGGTAAATAAAGTGATCTTTTAAATCGTAAAGAGTAGGCGTATGTTTATTATTGGAACGTAATGTTACGAAGGCCGTCTCCATTCATTCGTTAGTTGAACTAAGGAGTTGCACAGTCTGACGGACAGCGGACGGGTCAATTATTTAGATTGGCGGCGGCGACGCTTCGCCCGAGCGTAACGACTACGTGACGACTGCGTGACGGCTGCGTGACGACCGCCCTGTAGTCTCAGTCCCCCGTCATGCTACGTTGCTTTGTTTTTATGTTTAGAGCAAAAATACAAAAGAACGGGGTTGAATTTTCATTAGTAATCATAATAAAACTGGCTGTGATAAGCTCGTAGAATTCGCACTGCAATCTCTTTAGCCAGACGGTAGATCTGCAGTGTTTAAATATGACTGCCTTTGTCACTTTCAGACCTTTTCTTTTAACTTATGAAGGTATACGATAAAAACGTATACGTAAAAAAAAAACGCAAATGTATATTTGCAAGATCTGTTAGATAGTTTAAAAGAGTTATCGCTGCCCTGAAACGCAAAGGGCAACTGAAGGAATACAGATAGATTTTAGTCAGTAAAAGTCTGAAACTCCATCTCGCACCACCCAAAAAAAAATATAGTAATATTTATGCAAACATATAAAAAAACCTTCGAAACACCTAGGAACATAAATCAGGAGTAAATTAGAAGAAGCATTATTTCTCGCATCTACCTTTATTTATGAACTCAACGCCCGGTTTATGTACTGCAGCTTATATTTAAGTTACCGCATCATACCACTTCAATACCTGCCTTCGAAATAAATTTCCTTGGACGGGAGTAGCATGGGTAGTGGGTAGTAGCTTACGTAAAAATTCCACGTATGAGGAGGTCTCACGCTGTGGTCCAAGTCTTGGGAAAATACTCAATTACCAATAGCGATTAATTTTTTGAAGAGAAAAATGCCACAACTTTTACCGAATCGTTTTTAGAATGAACATTTTTTTATTTTGAATTGAATAGATAGATCAATGTTTTTTTTTTATCTCGGACATCTTTTCTTCTCAGTTAGTCGATAGCAATTCAGATTGTGTCATATTGTGATGCTACTACATCAGGCATAGAAGGCGTGCTTAAGTTTAGGAATGAGCGTATCCCTCTGACCGCTTTCTTCAACACACACACAGGGAAACGACTTATTGAATGTTATAAGTTTAATTGTTAATAAAATTGTATGTTAGTTATCTTTTGATTTAACTAACAATTTTAGTTCACACGTTACTTTACAATTACTTGTCTTATTACGAAATTCTAGAATTTTGTAGCTTATTTTTAATTTTTGTGACCACTATCGCTCCATTTCTTCAATTACTAGCACAAGATTACTTATGCCTTAATTTAAATTAATTTAATCACCTGGATCCGCCTTTTAATTTCCTGCCTCATCTTTATCTTTCTGATATAAACGATCGCTTTCGAAATGAACCTATTATTAAACGCTTCCGCTTACTCTTACCGCTGCTCGCCTATAACTTACACCAATCACCAATCGTACAAACCGATAGTTGTGAGTCAGCACGCGTTTGCTCGCCGTATATCAATCGCTGTCGACGCTGGCTTTTCAACTGTTGCCATATATGAAATACGTAAGACCATAACGTAATACAGCTCCTCATAAACTTATGTAGGACACGCTTAAGAGGATCGAATCATTGATTAAAACAACAAATTAAATGGAAAATCCTTCTCAAAAGGATTTTGGAAGTTTCAGGCCTTTAAGTAGACGCACTGTAACTATACACTATCGAATGGGTGAATTAAACTACTGTAACTAGTTTGTAAAAAAAAATACAATTACCGTTAATTCTGTCTTTATTTTTTACTATAAATTTATCAAAAGAAATCAGGATTCAGAGAAATCAGGTCTTGATTTCAAAAGATAAAGTTTAAAAAACTCACGAATTTTAATTGCTTCATAACCTTACTTGTCTCAAAATCATAATCAACATATTCAAAGATATACTGATATGAAAATAATGTGACGTAATTCCATGTGTATCCCTAAACCTAAGAGAGAGAAAGAGACCAAAGTATCTAGAAATATAGAAGTAAGAAAGAGAGATCTATCGTACGGCCCTTTACCTTGTCAATCCAGTTAACGAATTAGGGAGGAGACACACTACGCATCTGTAGATGCAATTTTACCAATAGCAGAAAAATCAATGTTGTTTGATAAAAACCTTTTTTTTTGCGGTTCATATTACTTTGTGACAAGTGGTAGTGGGTGGAACCAGAATGCAAATTGTAGGTTACCTAGACATTTGTAGGAGTTTAAGTTTACACCTTTTATCCACGCTTGTCTTGTCGTACCTATTGTACTTTAAAATGATGTCATTGGTTTTACGTTTCCTTGGCCTTAGTAAAACCGTGTGAAGTGATTTGTTACCTACATGAGTATGACGCCGACGTTATCTGTAGGTAATAGGAATGTCTTTGTTTGTTTAAACACACTTATCTCAGGAACTATTTGTTCGAATTAGAAAAATATTTTAGTGTTAGATAGCCCGTTTATCGAGGAAGGCTATAGGCTATATGATATCACGCTATGACCCTCGGGAGCGGAGCAGTAACCAAAGACAACCAATAAATCAAATGAAGACAATTGATGGATATCTTTCAAAATTGGTTAAGTGATTGGTTTAATATTAACGGACCTGTATCCTTTGTGAGAACAGGCTGAATACTATACAATACAATATATAACGTACATATGCCACCCACGTATCCTATAGCTTATGACCGAAGATAAAAATAACCAATGATTTTCAACTTTTTGTCATTCTAAGCATGTTGCCCTGTCCTACATGTATGACAGTTTAAGAATATTAAATATTCCAACACTGGTGTAGTGGGTTAGGGCTACTGCATTTATTATAAAACTAGCGACCCGCCCCTGCTTCGGGTGTTACATATCTTTGAAATTCTCGGCTTTTCCCTAATATAATTTGCGCATATTATTCATCTCTTCATGAATAGAAATTTGGTTTTCCGGTTCCGGTTCGGGTTCGGGGTTCAGAACTTTCGGTTTTTGATTTTTCGGTTTTTTGGTTCACCGCATCAAAATCCATTCATAAACAGATGGAGACGGTGGGGAACTTTGTTTTGTAATATGTCCGTAAAGACATCAATTCCTCAAATAATGAAGTTAATTTATTTATATATATAAAATAATCCTTCTTCATAGCGGATTACCTTTTTTTTATTGTACATGAAAACTATGATTTAATAAGTATTTGAAACGTATTTTTTAAACAATTTATTAACTAGTGCAGCATTTCTCAAACTTTGGGTCACGACCCCTTGGTGGCTCGTGGAACGTTACATGCGTACTAAAAAACCGATGTCTAAGCTACAAAAATATCCTATATGTGGAAATAGAGCTTGTATTTAGGAAACACCGGCCTCATCTAGTCTAAAAATGACGAAAAAAAAATTGACGTGTAAAAGTGTTTTTTAAACCTATTTACAAAATAAATAAGTATCATTTATCATTTAATTTCACATGAAAGCTGGTAAGCGAATCGAATGAACTTGCCACTTTTTTCCTTTTAAAATAATTTAATAAGTCCTTGTCCAATGTTCCTTTTTTATCCATGAAGGCCAAGATGTTCGTAGGGACCTAATTTAATTGGTCCTTATCCAATGTTCTATTTTTTCTTCATGAAGGTCAGGAGGCTCGTAAGTCGTAGGGGCACAGCAGGGCCAAAGCCTACTGAGGCCATGGGTTGACTTGCAAAAAGAAAAATAAAAATATACATTGAAATAGAGTTTGTATTTAACTAAGTGTGATTATAATCTACATGTAGGGTTTGTAAACGAATCGATGGAACTTAATATCTTTTTAAGGTTCCGTACCTCAAAAGGAAAAAACGGAACCCTTATAGGATCACTTTCATCTGTCTGTCAAGACCCTTAATCTCGGGAACGCGTGGAGGTATCGAGTTGAAATTAAAACCATGTACTCAAGTCTCCAGTCCTTCGAAGCTATGAAAAAATCAAACTTCTGACTTAACGAAAAAAAAAGATACGGCCGTTTATGTTTCAAAAAACGTGTATTTCGACACTTAAGGGAATTAAAATTCATAGGGTATTTCCCGTTGACCTAGAATCCTGAAATTTGGCAAGAAGCAAAGTCTCATAGCACAAGTATAGGAAAAAATCTGAGAACTGTAATTTTGTAGTTACGTCATAAAAAAAGTTTGTACGGAATGCTCAGTGCGAGAGTCCGACTAGCACTTACCCAGTTTTTTAATAATGTAAACAGTTCTTGTCCAATGTTCTTTTTTTTCTCTAAGGCCAAGAGGCTAGTCCCGATTTTGAAAGTTATTGTTTGGAGGGTCGCAGTACAGCCAAGTTTGGGAACATACTATTATTATTAAAATAAACGGCCTTGTTTTTTTTGCCTGAGTATTTTTTTTTATAGGTAATACAATACCTGCTTAGGTATTCATAATGGCTTATGAGAATAAGAATATTTTGTTTGCATAAAAGCATGGCACATTATTTAAAGTCTTATCGTAGGTCTTATCATATATGATAATACATGCTAAATAAGATTAAAAGATATATCATTTAATCTTATTTAGCATGTATTATTGTTATATTTATCTAATCCATTATGTATGTATATAATTATGATGTTTCGTGATCTTTATAGTGTAGGTATGTTATTTGTATCTATTATTTCACCACCCTAGGTTGACTGGTAGAGAATGCCTAAGGCATTAAGTCCGCCTTTGTACTTTTCTGTTGCATGAAGTTTTAATAAATAAATAAATATTTCAAAGTTTAATGATTTTTTTGTACGGTGTCTCTACAAACATCTTTTTATTCCGAATCTAGAAGTGATTTCCTCAGAAATAAAAATCACCTCCGAACTTATTTTTGTGCTTCCTTCTTTTATATTATGTTTTATGTGTATACTTAATGAATAAATAATATATGCTTTAGAAATAAGCATCGCTTTTGTACTATTTTTCTGTTTTCTTATTCTTTTCTTTTAATTTTTGTGTGTAAGTAGGTACATACACAAATTGTAATTAATTAAAATTAATAAATATTTATAAATATAAATAAAATCATAATATATATTAATAATTAATATTTATACATGTAAATATTTATTAATAAATCATAATAGGATTGTGATCTTACATGTCTCGCAATTTAATGGCATACAAATATTTGAACAATGATTAATAGCTGGCTTCAATTATTTTCTTAAAATACTAGCTCACTTATTTACATAAGTGCAGCAAAACAGTGCTATCACAAAAGTTACGTTTGCTCTTTTGCTGCTACGTTTTATAACCGGTTTTCATATAAAAAACTTTATTTATTGCGCTTAAAGGTTTACTGTTTACCAAAAAGTTATGGTAAGTAGATACTAATTCCGTAACACTGCCTTGCCCGCGTCTATGTACCTACTTCTTAATATTTAGACATGAAAAATATACTTTGTAGTTTAATATCTATTTAACTAGCTTGTCTTAAGAATTTATCAAAATTGAGGTTTAGTAATGAACTAAAGAAAGAGACAAAATTATATTTATTTATTTAACAAAATTATATATTATATTTATTTATTTAACAAAATTATAAATTATAAATTATATTTATTAATTTTATATTCATAAAACAGAAGAAGATACATCGTTATAACATTTTTTATAAAGTTTAAAAATTCTTATTTCCAAAGAAACTTCTAGTAGACCTGCGTAAAAAGAGATTAAAAGAAATGTAGACAATTGTGTGTAGGAACAAGAAAAGAGTTTGTGAAATCATAAATTATACTAAAAATAAACACAATATATACATACATAATTATTACTTATATTGTCATCTCAACGCACTAAGAGGTCAAAGATCTGAATTAGACGAGAATATTTAAACCAAATTCAATTAACAATATTATTAAAACAAGTAGCGGTTTCACAAACATCAGGACCAATCACGACGCCCGTTAAGGAGTCAGAGTCCCCCCTTTTTAATCCTCGTGCACTAATTTGTGAACATTTTCGGTTGCATTTGCATCAAAACTGCGTTTGGATGGAGTCAATTTAATTATGCAAAATAACCAGTAGCCAATTTGCAGTAAGTTTTATATTAATGCATCGTTATGTGAAATGAGACATGTCTAATCGTTTCTAAAGAACGACCAATGTTTGAAACCCCGAATTATAGTTGAGTGCGCTTCACAGTAATTCCTGTCGATAATTTTGGATCACTGTCTGATTTGAAAATGGAACTTTTTCTTATATAGGCTTATATATCTGTAAAAACTGTTTCATACAACACGACGTATTATATATTGGCGCGCTGTATTGGAAAACGTCGCCGTAATATAATGCGGCTATCTCACATTCAGCCGGATCGTAGTGGCAATACGTGCTACGAAGCAGCGTCCAACGCTAAGCTGTATTGTCACTATAGGGTGACTATAAATTATGAAGAAACGATCCAAAAAAAGCTTGGGTAGGGTTTGGCGGGGTTTAAAGTAACTTAACATGAAGGGATTAACGATAGCTTCATTCACTTGCTTTGCTCGCTCACTCTAGGCATTGTAATTCCTTCTAACCTATCCTGTCCATGTCGGGGTACCGTAAAATTCCGAGCTCGCTTCGCTTTAACTAAAACTTTCAAAGCGGCGTATCGAAGATGAGCTGATTTGTATGTGGGCAGCACGTTACTAAGCTTTGACAAACATGAAGTCCGCATTCGATGCGGCGTACCTACTTTATTGTAGCCGAATTGAAATCGAGCTGAACGTAAGGTCGCATTACATAACGGCAACATTTTTCAATCCGGCGCGCTAATGTGTAAAACGACGTGTTATACGATACGATATCTATTACGAGCAAGCTTTTTCTGAATGCGATTCCTCCTTCAATAAAGTTGGGCGATTAAACGTCAATAAAAATGAATGACAGCAATAAATCTTCAAGTCAAAGTTACGACTTTATTATGATGTTTTATTCTAATAATTAATTAATTATCTACCTACTATCTTCATTATTATCTACTATCATTAACTTCGTAACAATAAAAATGGGGTGTTTTGAATTTTAACAAATTGTTGTTACCGTTCTTGCTGCCGGAAGTATTGTGGTCGAATGGTTTTAATTTATGAACTTGGCTAGTATATATATCTCTCATTAACATTAATGCTTAAACATTACCTACTGAGCAATAAGCAACATTGTATGTAATTTTCAATATATAAGCAAAAGCGTTTAAGAATATCGTTTCATATTAAATTACTACGATAATGGCATACTAATTGATTGTATCTCCGATTTATGTGTCTTGGGCCTTGATACTGATTAATATATTATAGGTAGATAGCTATATATACCATAATAGTAGTTTATATAGTAGGTAATATCTTAATCTAAAGTCCCAATAAATGAGATTTGTAGATTAGAGAAGTACAGTCCACAAAACAACTTGTCTGTCTTGATGTTTTTTCGTCAGCGTATGTCAGTAACGTATGGTTTGCGGGAACATTTTAAAGAGTTACCGTGGCCCTAGAACGCAAAGGGCTAATGAAGGAACATATGTGGGTATTAGTCAGTAAAATTCTGATATAAAAATACTTAATAAGAACTTTATTCCAGACCATTTCATCTTAAAGATACAGATCCATATTGAAGTTAGTAAGTACTTTAGAACTGTTAACTCCAAAAAAAAAAACCGGGACAAGGCGAGTCAGACTCGCACAC
The DNA here is from genome assembly GCA_905147345.3 of Mythimna impura. Taxonomy (NCBI): domain Eukaryota; kingdom Metazoa; phylum Arthropoda; class Insecta; order Lepidoptera; family Noctuidae; genus Mythimna; species Mythimna impura. The sequence goes on from LR990351.1 coordinate 18,189,698, forward strand.
TGAGGGTTCCGTATAAACTTACGTATAATAACAGTTCAATTCCCGAATTGAGTTACGAAGATTTTTCTGAATCGCAAAAAAAGTTTTTTTTTGTGACGTAACTACAAATTTACAGTTTTCAGATTTTTTTCCTATACTTGTGCTATGTGACCTTGCTTCATACCAAATTTCAGGATTCTAGGTCAACGGGAAATACCCTATGAATTTTGATTCCCTTGAGTGTCGAAATACACGTTATTTGCAACATAAGCGGCCTATCTTTTTTTTCGTTAACTTAGAATTTTGATTATTTCATAGCTTCAAGGGACCGCAGACCTGAGTATATGGTTTTAATTTCAACTCGATATCTCTACCCATTCCAAGATAAAGGGTCTTGACAGATAGACGGACAACAAAGTGATCCTGTAAGGGTTCCGTTTTTTCGTTTTGAGATACGGAACTCTAAAAAATCAAACATTTTGACACGTGAAGCACCATCCAGTGTCTAAGAAATGAACCGTCAAGTCTGTCCGCTCGTACACGATGCCACAATGAGGCTACCCTCTTCTTCATGATGTCATGAAAGCCATCAATTCGAGCTTCCATAAACATGCCCGATGCACTGCAGTATCTCGGCAGCCCCAACAACATCCTAAGAACATTATGTCCACCAGCTTCACTTTAGAGCAGGAGATGTGAATCATCATCATCATTTCAGCCGAAAGACGTCCACTGCTGGACATAGGCCTCCCCCAAGCGTCGCCACAGCGAACGGTCCTGTGCGTCTCGCATCCATCGGACCCCCGCAACCGTTACCAAGTCATCGGTCCACCTTGTAGGAGGCCTTCCAACGCTACGTCTTCCGGTACGTGGTCGCCATTCCAGAACCTTTCGGCCCCAACGGCCATCTGTTCTGCGAGCAATGTGCCCTGCCCATTGCCACTTTAGTTTGGCGATTCTTCGTGCTATGTCGGCAACCTTGGTTCTCCTGCGGATATCCTCATTCCTGATTCGATCACGCAAGGAAACTCCGAGCATAGCCCTCTATGAATAGGCTATTAATTAAATTAATTGTTTTGTCTTTTTTGGATTTTGTCTGTGATAAAATGATGTAATTGGCTTCGGCTGTTCTGTTTAAATTGAATAAATAAATAAACTAGTGCGCTTCACCATCAACAATTGCATCAATGCTTACCACCAGGTTTTTTTTTTTTTTTTTTTAGGTGGGAAAATCATCTTATGACAAATCCCGCTCTTGGGCGGAGCGAAAAGTAGTGTCAAACTTTTACTGACTAAAAACCCACTCCTGTTCCTTCTTTGCCTTCGTCCCAGGGCCCCGGGTTTCGCTTTCACACTACCCGTGGCCCCAGTAGGCTTCGACCCTGTTGGGCCCCTACGATTTGCTGACATCTCCCTGACCAGGTGGAAAAAAAGACATAATTATGATGATTTCCCGCCTCAAAAAAAACATAGTGACATATACTTACCTAGATACCGTTTTTTGGCTCAAATCAACGACAGAATTATTCAAATGAACCATGGTAGGTAGTAATCCTGTAGTAAAGTGGTATTAAATTAACGTTACAGTACATTGACGCTTTTCCAAACCCTCCCTGCTTCCTTTTAGCCGTAATAGAGCCACCTACCGGCGGCTAATCAGAATTAATTAGAGAGAGCCGCTCTATTTTCGTGATTGCTTTTTTGTGACATCCCGTTAACTTGTTTTTTTTTTTAGAAAAATCTTTTTTCTTAATTAGAAAGTTTGTTGATGTTATTTTTAGGAAATAAGTACGAGGATAGCATCAGATAGAAATAGGTGGTACAGTTGAGTAAAAAAGTGACAAAAATAAAAAGTTTCATCATTTCGCTTTTCTGTATCTTAGGTATATAGGCAAGGGCTTGCAGACGACGAGCAATGGGTAGCTTACCGTCCGACCATCCGGTAACCGTCCGGAACGAGCCCGCATAATGTTCCGATGCCTACTAGTGCCATAAGAAGACTTCTGAAATGGTTACTCGTGATCTTAGAACGCAAAGGGTAACTGCAAGAACATAGGTGTGATTTTAATCAGTAAAACTCTGGTTTCAGCGTAGAGTGGGAGAAGTCATTAGATGATTTCTCACTACAAAAATAAGGTCAATAATTAGTCATTCAATATTGTTCGTCTTCTAACTTAAATCATCAATCAACTAAATTAAATATCATGGTTTTTTAAACTTAAATCTAGGTCAGCTATTCATAGAGACATAATGAAACAATTAAGAAACAAGATGTTTAATATTTTTAGAGAAAATATTTTTATATGGCTATCAATGTCTAAATTATTCGAAGAACTTTCGAAATTATGTCGTTTTAGATAAAACTTAGCTCTGTTTATGAGTATCAAGTCATTTATTTATTCAACTAACATTTAGATTATGTGTAATCAACCGAAAGCAGGTTGCAACCAATTCAATAATTGATAAAATATGTTTAATTAAAACAAAAATTAGTTAAGCGCCAAGCTGTTTTTTTTTTCTTAAGTAGGGTTTTTACACAAGATGAGACTTAATGTTTTTTTTTAAAACAGCTAGCAAAAATAGCCAACAGATTGTCGGCCATCAATCCTAGCGGAACCAGTAAATCCAGATCTAACTTATGTTGGAGCACTGCAGATAATTCAGTTTAACTGTAGCCACCGCTTTCTGCCGCTAACGTCGATGTGTTTATATCCAACTGGTGTATTTCAGGAACCACCTCCTTTACGAGACTGTTATCCTGGTCTTGAGAATTTCAGTCCGACCAACCTGCACGGCCGCACTAAAACCCCGAGTGCAGTGCATTTTTAAAAGGGAACGCCCCGGTCCGTTGTCCGGGCTTTTCATTATTTTAAATATTCAGTGGTGTGCAGTGTGTCCGAGGTTCAAGTCCCATGTGACGCCAGCGCTTCCACATCGGTGAGTACGCTTTTATCTTAAGTTTATCGCGAACCCTTCCACCGCTTTTAACATTTATCAGTGAAAGCACTTTGTGCGCCTCGCTCTGGTCCGACACGAAACGCTCGTCATCGCTCCCGTTAAAATTAATCGTCCCCTTGCAAAATTAAAGTTATGCCCTATAAAAATATTCATATAACAAGTCGGGGGACCCAATAGTCTCATTAGTTCCCATCGCCACTTTTACGAAACTCGTTACTGAGATAATTTTCGTCCTTGGTCCAGCATTAAGCATAACGCGCAGGCCCAGTAAAATGCGGCCTCGACATAGCCTGGCATTAAACACTCCCAGAGGCTCCGCTATATTCGTACAATTATTCCCTGAAGCGAACCCTTCGCTGCGTAGCCTACAATTACCTTCCATTCAGCTAGAGGCGTTCCGCTCTGCGAAAATAAAATAAAATTGAGGAGGAAAATAAAATGAAATATCGAGAGATCCGTTCAAATTGCCGCGTGTATCTGCGCTGCGGAGGCTGCGTACTCATTACCCACGTGTGCCTATGTTTTGCAGGTATCATTCCAAGCGCACATAAATTTCGCGCAGCAATTAAACTGTTGGGCGAATAAAATGCAGCTAAATTTAAAGCTTTAATTTTGAGTCAAAAAGCTGAATAAAGCGGTAATGCAATGCAAAATTTTAAAAGGCACTTGTTTTACATACAGTATAAAATCAACAATATTATGTTGGTACACTCGCGTTCAATCTGTATTCAAACTTTATATACTTTGTTCGTTATAACACTCCGCATGAATATAACGATATTTTAAACGAGAGAGCTTACCCGTCCATACATCTCAAGTTTTTCTTCATAAGCTCCTCAAAACGTTAAATTTATTCCGGCCCGGGAGCGTTGAATTAAGAGCCGACTTAATCCTTTCGGAGCGAACTTAACCTAATATCATAAAGATGGAACAAGGCAACTTGTACAGAGTAAAGTCAAATATTATCCTTTCGGAAGATTAAGGAGTTATTAAATCCACGTAGGCGTGCGATAGGACGACACTGCAGCTGTAGATCCAAATGCTCTGTTATGTCTTGATATTATTTAAGCTCTTAAAATTCGTACAAAGCCAAAGTATAAAATGTTTTAAATATAACATAAATTTTCTGAATTTATTAGGGAAACATATTTTTGCTAGTAATTAGCAAAAGAAGTGAAACCGTCGTCTAGGTATACTAAAATAAAAATAAAATCATAGTTAATCATCTACTACGTTAGGTCATTACAACTGTACTTTACCGCAAGATCAGTGAAATGGGCAACTTTGTGGGTGTAATTTGGAACTCATCCAAGTCATATTTGGTACAAACATACATAACCTACATAATGTGGTCAACAAGGAAACAATTTCTTAGCTTGTCACGTAAACATCGACTCAAATTGGTATAACTTAATGTAACAGGCAGAAATCCGAAAATGGAACAGAAAAAAAGAATGCAGGCGACAAAATGGTCGCTATGCTTAAAAAAGGTGTGAGAGAATAGTCAGCTGTGCGGAGCGACGGCGGCCATTTTGGTTTTTGCTGAGAGGGGCGGCGCGACCGCTCACCGCTTGATTTATTTAACTAACGCACGCTGGTAATATGGACTCCGTACATTTGTGTTATTGACTGTACTACTATTTTACTATTACCGAGTAGTACGGAGTGCTTTAATATTTATTAATTTATAGTAAATCCATAGATACACAAGTTATTTATTTTTATTCGATTGAAATTACACTAACATTAGGTATAAAGGCGAAAGTGTGTGTGTGTATATTTATTACTCTCTCTGGATACTTTTTATCTCAGTAGTATGTTCCCTTGAAATAATTTTCTAATTCCACACGGGCAAAGCCGCTGGCAGAAACTAGTACTAGATATTGAGGAATACATTTAGATGTCTATGTTAATTAATCAAATTGAAACATTAGATAAAACATGTTGTTCGATAAGAGGTAAGTAATTAAATTCAATGTTTATTATTTATGAATAATAATATATGATAGAAGAAACTAATGATATGCGTTACACAAAATTTAAAACATGAACAGTAGGGCCATTTATTAACTATAAATCCTCATTTGAATAAAGGCATCTTATTTTTGTAGTCGGCCATGCTTGAAGCGCTGCGGTAGGTCAACGGAAGGGTCTTAATATGATACTCGTAATCAAATTAAACTTATCATCACTACTATATAATTAGCGACTTGATTGCTGTGCGTATACAACAAGAAATACGCGTAAATACTCGCTCCCGGCATTTTGACTTGTCTCAGATACTTACATTGTAAGGAGCAGCTTACACAGAATGAGATCTCCATATCCCTGATGTAACGACTCACGCGACAATGAAACACATGCGATATTAAACTTTGTCAGGCTGTAATAAAGTTTATATTTGTAAAATTAAGTTACGAGTTGAGACGTTTAGCAATAAATTGTTTTGGATTGAGACGCAACATTGTTCCTTCGAGATTAGTCGAGCTGGGTGCACCGTCCTTTTCCAACACAAAATAAAGATATTGAATTTTGATAAGGCCGTCTCTGTCTGCTAAAATGTCTTTGATATTCACCGGTATAAAATAGCTTTCGTAAAATGTTAAAGATTATGTTAAATTGGATGGAGAAATAACGGTGGAATAGACTTTATTTATTTTACACAGCTACCTTTGGAGCTTATCGCTACTATTTAATTTATTATAAAGTCAAGTACAGTCGAGTCGAAAACAGTATTGTTTCAGACAAATTATAATTTAACGTTTCCGAAAAATCAAACTCGATTGCTACTATAGGACCATCCTTCTATTGTCTTTTGATTATAAATCATAAACGAACCCATTGTGCATTTAACAGAAATAATTTGTCTGCATAATAATGACGCATATTTTCAAACTACATCCTGAATAAATCTGTGAGTTATGTGTGCTTGGTTATGGCGTGAAGCAGTGTGGGTGTGAAATACAATAGGTAATATCTCCCACCCGTACCCTTCACTTAATTAAATTACTTAGCTGTCAGGCGCGAGGTAGCTAAATGTGTCTCTGACTTAATACTTCCATAAAGTAGTATGTTAGGAAGATGTTTTAGTGGAATTTGTAGAGTTTAGTTTGACTAAAGTCATATTATGTATTGTTCTTACTTACTTAGGAATTTATTTTTGTTAGCTACTTGCTAGAAAAAAACGGATTAAGTACTAGATACTAGTTGAAAAAAAAAACATTGATTTCAAAGTAAGATTTGGTTACCAAATATTTAATGAGATTAATATTGTAGGTATTTATTTGGTCAGAATTAAGGTCGAAGTTTTACATTAGGATTCAATTAATTTTACTACTTTACAAGACATTCTTCTTCAAAATAAAGAGCTGAAAAAAAAAACACAATTTACTCCAACAAAAATCCGAAGCCTGCGTCTATATTTACCTCCTACATACATTTATTTACGAAAGACATAACACCTTCTCCGTGCCGAGCTGAAGACATTTTCTTTTATCAGAGGACTCCGAGCACATTGGATGAGGTCCCGGGCGAAGGCATTATCTCACAGTTTCGCAGAACAACGTTACGTTTGCGTAAGCACAAAATATGCTTTGAACATTTCTAGGATATTGTTTTGAGCTGAGGTAGGATTGCCTGTGTTTAAATTGTACTGTAATACAACCTAATGCTATTTTGTTACTTACTATAGTTGACTTTAACCTAGAAAATGTTGGGGAAACTAATAGGCTGCTACTGCCTAAGTAGACATTAATTACTTCTGACTTTTTTACAGTAAGTAGGTATAATTTAAACCATCAAGGCTATATCAATTAACTGTTTTTGTTTTGAAGAAATAATAATTACTACTTATAGTATATTTTACTTTAAAAATAATGATTCATTAAACACGTTCTTGCCCTCCTCGTAACACCTATTACAAAATTATAAACCAAAACAATCTTACCTAATTAGTTGAAAGTGTAGTTTCGCTTTAGGCGTCCCGGTAATTTCACAATTTCACGCTAAGGCGGAGATCTCGTTACCCGGCCGGGATTTGGTCCCGGCTCTCCGGCCATCGCTAATGTCCCGGAACGAATCGCTGGCCCACATGTGGAAAATAATTATAAAGTCATCCGCCCAAATCGTACACCTTTCCGTGAGAACTATACGTTTGTATGACGGAAATTGCTTATTTATCGCACCCAAATAAGTCCGTAATTTGTTACCTGATAGGGACCAAAAAGGTTCCAGTTAAATACCAACTCAATTTCATTTTTATAACTTTTTGTTACAAATGAAATGTTGATTATATTTTATTCAGTTTTCTAGCATTTTCACAAAGGTGGCTGTCATGTCGGCACTACAGTCCGCATCAATATTAAAACGGGCACCCAACCGAACCAGCCCAGGAAACGGCTCATTGTCCCTGTTTAAAATTTTAGTCATGAGCAAGCTTGGCCGAGTAAACACAGCCAGAGTAAACACCAAAAGGAGCGTGGTGATAATTGTTTTTCTTATCCGTACATTTTCCCCGACATTTCCAGTAAGCGATAATAAAAAGCTTGTTCGTATAACTCGGCCACGAGTTCCACAAAACTCTTGTCAGCGAATGGACGATAATCCACCGCTTAGTCGTCCTTTTTTACGCAAAAAAAACTTTTCCTTTTGAATAACCCCCTATTTTTCCGGCAGCCGACCCCTCTTTATTCATAAGCCGCTGACGTAACTTGGAGATCCCTAAATGAATGGTTGTTCGTTGTTTTACGGGTCTATTCACAATTCTTTAGGTTGGAAACTTTAGAGATTTGCCACAAGAAAAAGTAGACGAGATTTTGTCATGAAATTATATGACGCCTGCCAAATTATTATATTATCTTAGAATGTCCGCAGTGTAGTGTATATAGAGATACCCACCAGCTCTATCTGGATACTTATATCTGTAGAGTGTCGATATAAAGATTCATATCATTTTGTGGTCCGCTATAGTCGATGTCGTAAGCGTCTAGTTAACGGGTCACGATTTTAAATTGAAAGATTAAATAACTGTAGCTTATCAATGTGGGGCTCTCGAGTAAATCGTATTTATTTATGAACCTGCATACTTGTGGGTCGGGACAAAGAGAACAAATACCCGAGTGAGTACGACGCGCAGCCATTGAGTTGAGTGCATGCCAGACACGAGTATTTCCAGCTTTAATTAATACGTTAGCCTTCTGCATTAAAATACACAGTCGCATGGTTCAAACGTTTAAATACAATGTAACATTTTAATTAGTCGGCAAGTTGAAAGTGGGTTGCATTTTGTAGGCAACCACGACAGTTACCGTCGATTGAACCAGTCTCTGTGTTTGATAATATATTTAATTAAAAAAAATGCCTATGTAAATAAGAGCTAATATGGTTTCCTCAAGATGGCTCTAAAGATATTTTTTATGTGATATGAAAGGCAAAGGCTCATGTTGCCCACCTGATGGTAAATGGATAGTGAAGCTCATAGACGTAAGTAGCGCTGGAGTTATGTAATGTTCGCTGCCAAACTAGTTACGATAATGGTTCCCTTTCAAGCTCCCAGATTGTGTAACATCGCATCTTATTTTATATGTGTAGGATCGAATGGAAGAAATTCTCAAAGTAAATATCGAAAGGTACCTGGATACGCTGTAAGCAAAATCGATTTACAGTCGCTAGCATAAAAATAGTGGGAACGCAACGTTATAAAATGAAATTCATCTCGTTTTATGCAGATAGGGGGTCGTAAGGTTTTGCCAGAGTTGAGAAGAAAAATTTGAATTTAGATGTCGCAGGGAGTCGCGTGGTAACGGGTTTTGAGATCCTTCGCTTTACGACGCTCGGCTAAAATGCTGTTCTCGACTCTGGCTGAAAACTGTGCTCAGTTTATTTGAAACGGAGGCGGAGAAGTATCCGAGAGAGCGCGAGCCAAATGGCTACCTCTTGGGACGAATGCTACGGCCGGCCGTTTGTACCGGAATGGAGGAGGGTCCAATTCTGTATTGTGAAAGCAATAGACTACTAGTTTTGTTTTTAAAATGAAAACTTTAAGCGCTTTGAGCCTTTTATTTTGTTATTGTCACGCTCGGCTATGTAACGCTCGTTCGGGTAAGGTCGGCTCGAGTCGGGCGATTTTACCCAAACGATTTTGTATTACTAAACTGGCCTTGATGAAGTTTTTACTTCTGTTGTGTGGTTTTAAGCACACGCCGTTTTTTATGGCAGTTTTTTTTTTATAATATCCAGTTAGCAGTTAAATCAGGTAGTATTTATGGCGAAACTGTAATTCTGGTGAGGGTCGCAGGAATCTGATGGTTACGAGAAGCACAGGATCGGTCGTTACGGCGAATTTTGGGGGAGGCCTATACCAAACAGTTGACGTTCTTTCAGCTGAAATGAAGATGATGTAATTCAGGTTGGTTTTATCAAAGTTTACTTTTTTCTGTTATCCTAAATAGTCTTTCCAACTTCATGACTCATTTAGTAAGAAGCTTTCTCGTATAATGTTTACATACATTTTCTTCACTGCTATACAAATAGCAACCGTAAGAGGAAATTCCTATAAAAACACGCAATGGGCACCATTATCGGGCCCCGGAGGAAGCTTGCTCAAGTCCGTTACATACAAATGCCTTTCATTAACTTGTCGATGTTTCGTCCGAAATGCTACAGGGTATTGTGTTTTAAGCCATCTTCCCTCTTTTTACAGCAAATGTATTCCTCGATTAACAGTACATATACTTTACGACTCCCAATATTATACATAGAATTGCCCAAGAAAATATTCCAGTTTCCCTTTTTAATCAGAGTCTATTTTTACAAAACCTATCAAGCAAGAAGGCTGGGATGGAATTGTAGCTGTAAAGAAAATGAGATGTTTCGGCCACAGATGCACGTTTCCTTCCCGCACGCGATCAAACTTATCCGGTTGGAAGACATTTTGATAAGGCATGATATGAATTCAGATTTGGCCCATCTCTCTTTTATGTTATTCGTGATTTTTTCTCAACGTTTACTGATTTTGTTCGCTTTTACTTTATTGATCCATAGCAAAATATGTATATTATGAATATAAAAATATACTGTGTACATAAATCTGACAATATTATGGCTTACACAATTTTCATCATGTTTATGTTGAAAGTGTCTCCCACGCGACGAAATAAGCTATTACCGACATCGTGTAAAAGTAATATTTTGTCATTTCCTATCGGCCAATAAAAAGCAGAGAAGCAATACTCGCGTCTTCTTAAATGACAGACATCGAAAACTCACGCTGGGAGAACTCAAAACTTTTATAAATATAAAATCAAGCGAGTAGAAATCCAATCTACGGCCGGGGCTCATCAATATTCCGCCGTCTTGTTATTTTCCTTGGGGCTTTAAAACAAAACAAAAGAGGTTTGTTATTTAACTCGTTTCCGATACAGCCTATTCTTTAGTACCTATCGAAGGAAATTCCCTCATCTATCTCTTGTATTGGAGGTATAATAAAACTAACGGGATCGATTCTGCGCGTTCGTATTTAAACAAAACGAATAAAAAGAATGCGAATTTTCTTGGTTTTATGTGTTTCTATGTATGAGATCCTCCAAGAAGGTAATATTCTGGAGAAAGTGGGAAGGTACATAAGTAATAAAAAGAAACTAGAAATACTTTCCTCGGTAGCTACATAGAAGGCGTAGGTATTTTACTTGAATTTACTTAAAACTAGCATCAGCCAGCAGTTTCGCTCGCGTCAAAGTAGAAAATTATCCCAAGCAAATATCCTTCCGGGATAGAAAGTTATTCTATATGTTATTTCAGGACATATTCTACCAGTGTCCCGAATTTCGACCGAAACTGTTCAGCCGTTTGAGCTTAAAGGGGTAGTAAACATTCATACACACACATACATAGATACATACTTACGTGCAAACTTTCACCTTTTTAATATTAGTGAGATATTAACCAAGAATTTCTCTAAGTTAGTAATCATTTAGTTTCTTCAGAAGGCTTTAGACTAGATACTTCTAGGCACATAGTTCAAAATCGATGGAACTTTCTTTTATAAATAAAAAATATCGAACAATGAAATCGTCGATAAAATAGATGACATATACAATTTGTTAGATCTCCCTAGCTTTAGAGAATCGTACCAGAATAACAATAGGTAAATTTATGTAAATGAGCAACATTCTACGTAACAAAAAGGAAATGAGTCCTCTGAAGACGTTCAATTCGATCGTCGTAATATGAAGCGACATTGAGAAATATGCCTCTCACGGAGTATTTATGAGCAAAAGTAGGAAAATACTGTCGAATGCCGCTACAAATTCAACGTGCGTACTGAAGAACTAAATAGCCTCTAATGATAGGTGTAGAACATTGGTATCTACCGTTCAATATGCAGGAGTTTGAATATAAATTGAACGTTGTAACCATTTAGCATTCTCCACACGTTGGTGTAAAAATCACAGTTCAATTAGACACACTAAAGGATCTAGCTGTTACTTTAGACTGTTCATAATGTAGTTTCATGTTACACAACACAGTATCGACCTGTCTGTCATACCAAGAGATGTATCGCCGTACTTTTATTTATACTCTTTCATCTCAGCAATATCTACAAACTCGGTAAGTTTCTTTATTATTATGCCAGGCTTTATTTCTTTATTGTTTGGAACAAAACATGGAACACAAACTTGTTTGTTTGGCTTCTGATATTTTTTCGGGAAAAATAAATTTTGGATAGAAAATATTTTTTGTGTGTAAACAGTGGGTATAAAGTACGAGGGATTTAATGTGGAGATGTAAAGTTTTATTGCAATAAAATTCGCGTTGATAACTAAAATTAAAAAGTAAAAAAAAAATGAACTTAAAATACTTTTTTTAAATATTATTGCAATAAAACAAAGCTGGAATATACTAACAAAGGAGTGGGTTTTAGTCAGTAAAAGTCTGACACGTTCCGCCCAAGGGCGGGAGATGTCATTAGATGAATTCCCACCTAAAAAAAAATACATTTATTTATCTCAGGACCCTGGGGTCCTGGACATTTGGAAGGCATACGTGGGGCCGAAGCCAAATCGTATAAGTCCCTTAGACATTTTTATGGAACGTAGTACCAACCGACGATTATCCCTTTATGCACTATTGCAATATATATGTATGTATACTTTGCAAAAAAAAATTGTTACCTGCTTCCAAAGTGTTCTTTCTTCTCAAACAAAATACCTACATACATTGTTTTATAGATAGATATTGTATCTAAGAAATCCTTGAAGTTTAAGAACTTATATTGATAGCACAGAGCGACAAACACGACTATTATTCTTTTTGCTTTTCTAAGAAAACACACACATTGTCGGAGTTCTCGAATCGATATAACTATTTATACGTTGTACTTAGAAGTGAGACGAAAACACTACAGCTTATTTGTAATTACTACACGAGGCTTTCCATTGTAGAAGGTATTTTTCTTTTTTTTTAAGGTAAGAAATCATCAAATGACTTTTATTTTTCATTGATATTAACTAATGCTTGACTGCAATCCCACCTGCCTCCCTAGCCAAGTTACAACCGTTTCGTTTCGATTCTCTTTTCGTCAATCGCCTCGAGTAGGCCACGCCTCCGATTTCTTTGTTCTGACCACGTGACTGAGCGTTGAGATGACGTCAGAATAAAGGAATCGGAGGCGTGGCCTACTCGAGGCGATCAACGAAAAGAGAATCGAAGCGAAACGGTTGTAACTTGGCTACGGAGGCTGATGACAAGCAGTGATGCAATCGTTGATGGTGAAGTGCACTATATTTTACTAGCTTCTGCCAGCGTCTTCAGCCGCGTGAAAGTACAAACTTTGGACCCCCATTTCATCCACATAGAGGGTGAATTTTGAAAAATCCTCTCTTAGTGCTCACCTACGACATGAAAGGAAACCATGTGCAAAATTTCACGCTCCTAGTCCCAGTAGTTTCGGCTGTGCGTTGATATGTCAGTCAGTCAATTTCTCCTTTTATATATATAGATTAAGAGCCTATTTACTCTACCCTTGAAGACTTTTCTAGCTCTAGAGTGGACCGAGAGTGCGTGTTAGATTTTTACTGGCTGAAACTATATCTATGTTCCTTATTTGCCTTGCACTCCAGGACCCCGGGTTTCCCCTTTAGGATGTCAACCTATGGCCCCAGTAGGCTTCGGCCCTGCAGGGACCCTACGGTTTTGCTGACATCTCTTTGATGCGCTCATGGAACGCTACGCACCGTCGACAACTCGGGTTCGTTCCAGACGGTTAAAGGACGAGCGGACGGCGAGCTACCTATTGTTTGTCGTCCGCAAGCCCACGCCTACGGTAGTGAACGTTTAGAAAATGTCATATTGTAAATGTGTCAAAAACTACTTTATTTAATTTTAATGAGATTCATCATCATCGTCATCATTTTAGTCGAAAGATGCCCACTGTTGGACATTGGCTTTCCCCAAATATCGCCACAACGATCGGTCCTGTTCGTCTCGCATCCACCGAATTCCCGCAACCCTCATCAGATCATCGTTCCACCTTGTATCCAAGTTTCCCTTGCACTACTAATCATGAAATTAATTTAGCTCTAAACTGTGGGTAAATAAATAAATAAACTCATTTAAAATATGACTAGCTTCTGCCAGCGGCTTCGCCCGCATAAAAGTAGGTTTCTCCATACAAACTTTGGACCCCCGTGTTTGGAAAATCCTCTCTTAGTGCTCGCCTACATAATAAAAGGAAACCCTGTGCAAAATTTCACACTTTTAGTCCCAGTAGTTTCGGCTGTGCGTTGATATGTCAGTCAGTCAGTTTCTCCTTTTATATATATAGATAATTTTATTTTTCTGTCAATCACTTGAAATTGACAGAAAAAAAATTATGCTTTAAACGTCCTTGGACTGTCATAGTAAATAAGACGCGTGACGTGTTAGAATGTCAAAAGTGCGAGCGAGAAAAAAAACATGGAGCTATACTATACACCCTATTAGTATAGGTCCATCCTTTAACAATTCAGTTTAGGTCGTAAAATGAATCGCGTTAAGAGCTCGTGGTAGGGCATTTTATTACATTTCATATTTTTTTTTATTCTTGATAGGTTCGCGCTTGTTTTCACCTGATGGAAAGCGACGATGCGGTCGATTGATGTTGAAAGTGACGATTCACATCAATGTTATACAGGCGAGAGTTTGTATGTGTGTTTATGTACGTGTATGATTGTTACTCCTTCACACTTAACCGGCTGCACGGACTTGGATAAAACTGGCACGCGGGTAGACCATGACTTGGAATAACTTTTTATCCCGGTAGCATCTTACTTTTACGCAGGCGAAGTCGCTACTAAAACCAGTAGGTAATAAAGTACAGAACCTTTACAGTATTTTCAAATTATGTTCAGACGTTGTTGAGAACTACCAAAGTTCAAACTACTGCCTGCAACATTGATCAGCGAGCGAACCTTTTCCCGATATTATTTTGCCTTATTTATTTTGTTACTCGTAGTTCTTTACTGCATACCGATATTTGGTGCGGGTAGGCGAGCTCAGAAAACAGGCAATATATTTTCTACGAAGGATATAACGGAAGGGTTCTCATTCCTTACGTATGTATAAAGGGTACCTAAACACATTCCACCTTCTTTTACTTTATTCTGCTCGTGTCGAAAGTGGAAAATCCTCGCAAAACTTTCATTGCTAGCCAAGCTTACCTACACGTGTGTGACACATCACCGAAATATCTGCCAATTTCATTTCTTCGCTCACCTCCCTGGAGCGTAGTAAACACCACCCTGTCCCCCCACCACTTACAGAACTCAACCCCCCCCCCCCATCCCGTGTGTTTGTCCAACTGATATTCTTTGAAGATACACAACCGGTATTTGAAGAGCTCCCCCACCTCTCCACATTCGTGTTAGTAAATACTGAAAGGACGGAAATGTATACAGATTGAAAGCTCTTAGCTAAGTGGTGTAGAATTTAAACTCAAGCACTTTGTGCAGTCACCTTTGAACAAACACGATGATGCGTCTAGAAACTTCTAAAGAATAAATGAATGTAGATAAGTACCTACTAGTTACAAATGCTTTGTTTATTTGACAATAAAGAGATTGGCTGCCTCGACGCTATAATAGAAGAACACTTGGAAATTTTCATAAAAGTGTAAAAATGAAAACCACAAACTTTGTATTGTGGTGTTTATTTGCAAAACTCATTTGAATAAAAACGTAATTTATATTCCAAATCATACACAATGTGTCAAACGGCAAATTATTTATTTATTTATGGTTCAAAATATTGTAATAGCCTTGACTGAGATTGATATTTGACACTCAAATATCATATGAAACAAAAATACAATAACTAACGTTTACTTCCCCACAAACGATATAATCAGAACAGAATACCAAATATGTATGTATTTACCGTAATAGTGACGTACAAAGCAAATAGTAAAGAGACACGAAATAGCGTAACCAAACAATCAGGACATCGGTTCGATCGGTCCTTATTAGGCGACAAGTACTTGACACTCGGAGTGTTTGCCCGCTCTCATTAACTGTGTTTGTGTGGACTAATTTACGACGTGTTTGCTGGAGGACCACACTAATTGACCGATGACGAATCTAGACACTGATGTTAGATTATCTCGACATAGGGAGGACCTATCTTGTGTCCTAAATATATGTAGGTAAAATAACAAACAAAAGTTAAATTTTTTGAAGGGCATATTTTTGCGGGTGTCGACGAAATATCATTCCATATTCGAATAAGTGGGCAGATTGGTCTCTCTCGCTCGATAAATATGTGCAGGAAAAGGATGGATACAGGAATTGCTAACAGGCAAAAAAATAAATTTATCGCGATATAGAATCAATGTAACCAATACGTCTAAACAAACTGATAAATGATTGGTGTTTTTCATATGAATTTAATCTGTTATATTTCGGATTTGATTGTCATCAAAATCATCATCCTCTTGTCTTCTTGTTTCGACCACTATTCAAATTAGCGAATAGAGCGCACCGGTTATAGGTTTTTTTTTTTTTTTTTTTTTCTCGGTGGGAAAATCATCTTATGACATCCCCCGCCCTTGGGCGGGGCGGGAGATAGTGTCAGACTTTTACTGACTAAAAACCCACTCCTGTTCCTTCGTTGCCTTTCGTACCAGGGCCGAGTCTTCCTTTCAGAATCAGACCCTTGGCCCCAGTAGGCTTCGACCCTGCTAGGCCCCTACAGTTGCTGACATCTCCTTGAGGCGCGCGTGGAACAGCACGCGCCGTCGACGACTTGGGCTCGGTCCGGACGGTTACCGGACGGTCGGACGGCGAGCCACCCATTGCTCGCCGTCCGCAAGCCTGCGCCTACGGTGGCCGGAAATCGGGATCGGAATCCCGGTTACCGGTTACCGGTTATAGGTACATATACACTTACAACAACCGCTCTTGCAGGCTATCTTACACATAAAATTACTCGTACCATAACCCTACACATTCTTAGGGTAAAACTAAAACAAATCGAAATATTATCAAAGAGAATTTATAGCGCATGTTGTTGCCTCCACACTACACGGCCAACGCCCATGAGTTCAGTTCGTGTCTTCAATACTAACGAGTTACATTAAAGGACGACTTGCATAATGGTTTGAGTGGACAGATGGACGCAAGTGAGTTTAGAGGTGGGTCTTTGTTAACAGGGATTATATGAACTGAACGTTGAGCTGACCAAAAATGGTGTCTTCGTGAATTTTGGACAGCTATGAGTTTCTCTAGTGATAGAAAATTCTTTCACTAGATGAACGCTGCTTTATCACGGGGTGAGATAAGGGCAAAGCCGTTGGCGGATAGCTTGTGCATTCTAGTATAAAGACTAATTGACTTGCACAATGTTAAGTTTAGCAAGGATGGACAGATGTACGTAGTGGTTGGGTCTTGTTAGTAGGCAGCTTGTTTGACAAAGTGTATAAAGCTACAACAATTTAGTTTCTAGTTAATATATAACTTTAATATGCATCTATTAATACTTCTTTAATTAACGAAAGTGACAGAAACGTTTATACAAATAACGCACTTTTTACGCATCAATATTCTGAACCTTTTTTGCGCAGAAATAACAGAAAACGCACACTGGAATAAGGTATGAGTTTATAAAGAGAATCGTTCGATAGGAAAGGCGGAAGCCTTTATAAAACGGAACCACTCAAGGCGCCCGTGGGGGGGCCACCCACATCGGAGGCTCAAACTTCCGAAGCCATAATATTCATTACAGAACTCTGAAGATATGACAATCTTAATTCTAAGTAACTTAATAAAATTACGATCATTGGACAGTTAACAGTTAAATATGTTAACGACAGTAACAGATAAATGTTTGAGAATTAAATGAACATAAAACGGCCTTTACATAGTAATTATATATAGCATTGAAAACGGTTTTAGAAAAACAGGATATGTGTATGTAGTGTAAAAAGAAAATCTTGATCTATTTTTTTGATATCTCGCGCTTGACCAATTTCTCACCTGTTGGAAAGCGACGATGTTGTCTAAGATGGAGCACGCTTGCCTCGAAGTAACCTATTTACTCTAGACTTAAAGATTCTCAGGTTGCAGCTGTCATGAAAAACACAAATTCCGGCAGGGAAAAAGTAATATAAAATAAGTTGGGTATTTAACTCCAAATATTGTTAACCAAAAACTAGAAAACTCGTATAATATCATGCGGAAATATAAACCAGAAATAAGGTACGTATACTATAAAGTTTCCAGAATATTGTTTGGCACAAAACTCGAGTAGGAAGCTCTCTTATTTTGGGAATAGTGCCTGTTTATGCCGGGAGTCTTCAAAACAGAAAATACTTGCCATCCACCCTCTTACGTTGCGGTTGTAAAGGGGAAAAGGGGATAAAATGTTTATGGAAATATTTATTCAAAAACATGCATTAATATTTTAATAAAATATACATGAAGTAGCGAATTACGAGTATTTTCGCGAATTAACGTTATTTGTTTTCGTAATTATATTGTTGTTTATTAATATCATAGGTCTTCATAAAGTTTTTTATTAAGGCCGGTATAGCCTACAAATGTTGCTTCCTTCCACTATTACGTTGTAATATTTTCTTCATGTTTCATTGTTCATGACATCAAAAGAACAGCGGTTGATATTAAGCAAAGGTGAACCCACTCAACTACCTATTGTTATATTATACAAAATGTCATCGACGAATTTATCCAGTCATCGGTTTTGGTTAAAATGCAATTAAGATAGTCTTAACGATTGCTTCTAACAAATTTGTTAGTCAGCACTTATCTAATCAATCCGTCTAGACATCTTGCAATCCTTCTAATTTAACTGAAGACGTCATTGTCTGCATGGATTATTTTGTACTTTCCAAGACAAGTACCTACATAAGATTTTGCTTTAGAAATAGCATGAACTATAAAACATGTAACTTAATAAACCATCATGAAAGTAGTATGTTCAGGTGCCTTACGTGTTAAAACGTCAAGTGTGCGAGCGAGAAAGAGGGATGGAGGTTTACATCGTCAAATGGGTCGCGTTAAGAGCTCGTAGTAGGGCTTCTGAATCGGCTACTGAATCAATTTTATCTTTTTTTTTTTAAATAGGTAATTTTTTATTCCCAAATAATTCTTGATTTGGGAATAAAAAATGTTCTCGGCACTTCTTTTTTACTGTATATTATTAGTTATCCTAAAAAGTAGGACATAGCAGGCTTGTAGCTGCGAGTGGGCCCTGGTGACTTGTAATAATACAGGTCTCTATGAAACCGAGAATTAACTTTGTGAGAGACTTCTCACAAAGTTAATTCCATGTTCGCACTCCACTGTAACTCTAGCATTAAGTAACTTGTGTGGAGAAAATAAACGACTATTATTATTATTATTGATTATTTTCGAGTAAATAAAATTACCTATTTTGATGAATTCTCGATAAATTTTGATTGCGTCACTAGAGTGTTAGTGCGTGTGTAGATACTAATATCGATGCGCTACCAGTATAGTGCATCGATTCCCATATCATTTACCTACAATTAAGATTTAATTTCTAAAAAAAAGAACGTTAGGTACCTAAGTGCATTTAAGTAAAATTTCAGTGCCTGAATTATGATTGTAACTTAATTTTCTAATTGGAGTGCATAAGGGGGTGCGTTATTCCAGTCAAGTGTCGTATAGAGAGAATAGAACAAACTTTATTGTACGCCAAAATGGTAACAAAACTTTTTAAGAGTACGAAATGGTGGTCTTATAGCTGATACAGATAGCGGCATGAATCTTGAGCGCTCTGCGAAAGAGCAGGGATCGCTTTGCGCATAGTACAATATCGGCGAGCCAATCACTGTACAAGGATTGCACTCCCCGCCCCCGCATCTCTCTTCATACCACTAAAAAGATCCGATATTTTTCACTTCTGCGTGCTTCTGCGCAAGTACAACTGTAGAAGTCAGCGCTCAAGATCCGTGCCGGTATCTTATAGCGATGTCTACCAGAAAAGTTTCAGATAGATTGTTAGAACGTAAAATTAAAAAGTCATTCTACGGTGTACTGCTAGAAAATTAATATAGAGATCTAGATAAAAGGAACCTCCAATACAATTTTGACTTTAATACGTCGAACCGTAAGTTGACGTCGCTTTCATTCGCGTACAACCGCATTCTTCACTATGTCCCAAAATACATACCTATCTTTAACCGTCGAACCAGCTAGATTGAGATATAAATAGATAAAGTCCCGGTTATGTTAATACAGCTTACGTAACGTAATATTCCCTAATAGTAATAAGATGCGTCACAAAATTCTTAGGTCGTCATTAGCCGATCGGGCCGGCCGGCCCATCCGGCTTACGGCCCGGGTAATGGCGCGGCTATGCCTCGGATAGACCGATCCGGCGTAATGACGGACCGGCCAATATGGAAGAGAGGTGGCGCGTGTACACTGCCTCCTTACTGTTACGTAAAGGCGTGGTTCTGTTTTGTTTGAGGTGTACATACCTAACTAACTACTTGACTAGGTAAGTGTTCTCTTTCGATACCTATTGAAAAGGTCATCAATGCCTTGCGTGCTTTGTAGTTTGCGCGTCGTATAAATTGGAGATCACATTAATATTATTAACGTGAAAATTTGTTCGTGTTTGTAATTTCTTCTCGCTCAAACGGCTGAATAGATTTGGATAAAACTTGGCACACGGGTAGGTAGATCATGTCCCGGAATAGGACACTTTTTTACCGGGAGTGTGTTCCCTTGTAATATTTTTTTACATTGACAAGGGTGAAGCCGGAGGCAGAAAATAGTACACTTCTGGACACATCTATTGGCCCACCTTGTATTTTCAGTTTCGTTTGGTCCTAGCTAAAATTTTATATTAGGTCGAGCAAAAAGTTTTTATGCATTTTTGAACCTGGCACATTCACAATTTCATTCAATAGTCTTTTTTTGAATTTCGAACACAGAATTTAAAGAAACAAAAGACAATTTGGAGCCTGTTTGTTGATATCAAACAATCGAATACTAAGAAAACTTGGTTTTATTGGTTTACTTGGATTTAATTCTTGAAAAAGTGATTGATATCTTTGGTTTTGCAACAAACATTACTTATTCTTAACATTAAGGTGAGGTTCTATCAATAATCTATGGATACTTCACCTGAAGTCGCCGCCCAAGCTGTGGCACTTATTCAGGCCGGACACAGCCAAAGAAACGTGAGTGCTCAACTTAATTTAAGTCGATCTGCGGTCCGAAATGTTTATCGGAGGTACCTAGAGACTGGCGGTTTTGTTCGTCGCCAAGGAAGGCCACGATCTCGGGTCACAACTGAAAGGCAGGATCGATTCATCGTGACGACCAGCTTGAGAAATCGTCACCTTACCTCCATTAAGATACAAAACCAACTTCGCGACTTCCACGGAGTATCTGTGAGCGCTCGAACTGTTTGGAGAAGGTTAAAAGAACGCGATATGGTACCACACAAGCCAGCTAATGGGCCCAAACTAACGCGAGCCCACCGAACAGCGCGCCTTCATTTCGCACGCAGTCATTTAAATTGGACACAGCAAGATTGGAGTCGTGTACTCTTTTCTGATGAGTCTAAAATTGTGTTACATGGCAATGATGGAAGGAAGAAGGTCTACCGACGTAAGGGAGAGCGTTTCGCACAATGCTGCTTTGAAGAGAGGGTTGCTTATGGCGGTGGCTCATGGACTGTCTGGGGCGGTATATCCGCGAGCGGCAAAACTCAACTTGAGGTTGTTACAGGACCACGGCTGCCAACATTAAATGCTGAAAGGTACATTCGTGAGTACTTAGAACCTCACGTGATACCATACGCGGACTATGTGGGCCCAAATTTCCTTTTTATGCATGATAATGCAAGAGCCCATGCGGCCGGCATCGTCAGGGAATATCTTCGGGATGTGAACATCACCGTTATGGACTGGCCAGCCAGAAGCCCAGACATGAACCCCATTGAGCACATGTGGGACGAGCTAAAAAGACGTGTTAGGGCTCGTCAGCCAGTTGCCCAGACGATGCAGGAGTTGAAAACTGCCATAGAAGAGGAATGGGAGATGATCCCTCAAAATTTCATAGAGCGGTTGATAAACTCTATGCCTAATCGTATGAGAGCTGTGGTAGATGCCCATGGAGGCAACACGCGTTATTAAATTAAACCTTTATTTGATAAAACATGTCTTTTATTCAAAAATCAATTGCCTTTAACAAGGCGCATATCCGACTTGTTAGGCGTAGCTCCATGTCGTATGGTATTCTGAATTCAAATTTAAAACAATACGATCGAAAAAGATGGTAAAGTGTATCAGGTTTAAAACTGCATCAACAGTTTTTGTTCAATCTAGCAATCATATTTCGGTAGGGGCCATCGAAACCTAAACTCTAAGGTGGGCCAATAGATGTGTCCAGAAGTGTATATATAATAAATTTATTGCCTCCTTACCCGACCATCAGACAGATAACGCACGCAGAGTCAAAGAAGAAGAAAGAAGAAGTTGAATGACCAAAAATTGCGCCCCCCAAGGGAATGCAATCACTGGTGAATTATCCACCACCATACTGTGACCTAGGGTGATTAAATAGTATGTACGATCTCAAAATGTCCCTTAGTCGCCCTTGGGAAGAAATGGGTTGGCAATATTCTTAATCCGGAGTCACACGAAATAAGGGTTTTGTTAATATCGTGCGGTTTTGATCACGTATACGGGATTGCCCCGCACGCGTAACCCCCGCAAATGTGTTTTCGTACAAGTATTTATTGTAATACGTGGAATACGCACGCCGGACGCGGGGCGTGATCCCGGACAGCAGCCCTGCGCGGGGTCCCCGCGGGTTTGTAGTTTATCGTACACAACCACAACGCACAGCAGCCCGCAGAAAATTAGATCGGAGGCTATCGTATCTCACGCTGCGTGTAATTTTCTGCATGCGGGGCAATCCCGCAAACATGATAAAATCCGCACGATATTAAAACGACCCTAAGAAAAAAAATTCAAAAGCTCAAACCTGAAAGTAATAAACTGGGGTTAAAACAGATACATAAAGTCATATAGTTTTACAAATTCTAATAAAGCTAGCAACTATACCATCCACCTCAACATGAATTGTTTTATTTAACTGTTCATTCATGAGATACTTAAATTGGCAACAATGTCTGTTATTTAATATGAAACAAGATAATGGACGAGATCTATTACGAGCCATTTTCAGGCAATTGAAGAGGATAAGATTACATGTTTGCACTAAATACAAGCTATCTCGGGTGTAGGTACAACTACTAGAGTTTTACTTAAGGGTGCTCGGTCATTCTTCCTTTTTGTAAGGCGATTATTTCACTGTTTGGCGGTGTAATTTCAAAACGAAAAACAATTATTTTGTTTTGTTTTAATCTAGTTCTGTATGGAAGCAAAGTAGTAAATAAATTAGGAAGTTTTGAATGAGCATCAGCAGCATCAAAACTTTGAACTTTGTCAATATTTACGCTCAAGTAACAGTCAGTGTCGACTCAATGTTGATATTTGGGCTTAAATAAATAACTTATGGAGTACGTTAAAGGGGAAAAAATACGAAACCATACAGGGACAGATTTTATTTTAACCAAAAATAAATGTTTTTTTTTGATAAATTAAGCGGGTGTGTCATAATTACCACACGCCCACAGATCTGTTCATATAATTTTACAAGCTATATTTGTTGTAAATCATCATATACACCACTAGTTTTTAATTAGCACAAATACTTAAAGGGCTTATTAGAAAAGGTCTTGTTATTATCTAAGGAAAGACTCAATAAATAATATTCATAAACAGCAGAGTTATTAGCATTTGTTTATATCCCAAAATGTCACTAAATTTATGGAAATATTGTACAGGCTATTGATTATGAATGAAAAACAATGGAAAAACACTGCGCGTAGTATTTTCTAGTAGCAATTGTTATGAATTATTATTATTCTACTATGAATTTACTAATTAAGACAAATTTTCGTGGACAATATTAGGATTTCATTTTTTTTTTATTTTGACTACTTACATAAATATATTCAGTAACGGGTACGGAAAGAACCCAATTTTTTTTTTTGTACTAATTAAAAAATAGGGGTGTATGTCATAAGTATGTGTACATACCTACTCGTGTGTGCACTAGCTTCTTATTGTACATCACAGCGTTTTTAACTTTCACCTTTCGCATGACGTTGGATGAAATAGCATGCATGTTTACCGTGCCCATCAATGAGTTCGAGTCGCCGACTAGTGCACCCTCAAAATTATTTCAATGAATTAAATTTAAAATTGTTCCTAGTATTGAGCGGCGTCTACTATAGTCAATTTAGTTGAAGTGATTACACTGAAAATGATTGGGTTAAACATTCACAGGAACACAGTGCCGCTGTTGACTGTTTTTCAATACAAGATGAGATAGGCCTCTTCCGAAAAATATTTAAAAAAATATTTTTCAAGGTATTATTGAAGGAAGCAGTGTACGTCTCCTTGACAAATACACGATGCCAATATTCTGACACTTTGGGTACACGCCTCTGCGTGTATGTGCGTATATCCAGCGTTACACCTCACTCCGTCATATGACCCCATTATCCCACCCTTATCACACCCACAACCACAAACATCGACCTTAACTTCGAAGGGCCAAAGTTTAAATTGGATTGTGCCCCCCGAACTAATGTAACAACAAGCGACTTCGCCGGAACACGAATCAGATAATAACTTACGTATTTTGTAAGTTGATTTCGGGCAAATTGTCGAGAGACATGGAGATTATCGGGTTCCAAAGCTGATCGGTGAATAAATTTGGTTAGGAATACTGATGTAAGAGTCTTACCTTCCCACACTATGATATGAGAGAAAAATGTAAAGATCGTGACACAAGCACCATCGAATGCTTTTACTGTAATAAAAGTTGAAGAATTATACGTACAGTCAGCACTTACGAAGCTAGCAAAAGTTTTGTCGTAAAACATTTTAATCAATTTCAACGTTTTTCGCGGTGCAGTGTCACAATATTTTGTTAGAGTTTTGCTGTTGGGAGTAGCTGTTATTGCCCGTGTTTTTTAAATATTAAAAACTATTAAAGGACATTGAACTCCTATAATAATATATCTACCAATATCTTCGTTATTGACAGCAAAGTAAATTGTAATGGGTGATGGATAATTTTTTGCGAATACAATGAAGTTTTTTTTTTTGTACAACATTCTTTATTATAGTTAACTTTATAGTACCCAAGTATCTTTGTTTATTAGATACATAATATAGAACAACATAAACGGGTTACTGCTTGCAAACTAGTTTTGTTTACAATTGTTGTTGTACATTTATAGCAGGGCCTAGTAAGTGGCAGCTCTTTAGAGTATAATTCTAGGAGCCGTTTATGTAATTGACCCTCCTAAAGTACAGAATTAGCCCCCATATTTTGTCTAAGTCGTCTTAAAAATTTGATTGTAGAGATAAGGTTTTATTTTAGCAATCTTCTTTGTGTTTGATAATTATACAGAAAGAAAACTCTAGTAGGTACATTTTCTTTTGTTATTTTATATTCAGAGTAATCTCAAGAATAGGCACAAGACTTTTGCATGAAAATTTATAATTTAATTTTCCATCTTGGCGCAAAAAAAACCCGGACTCTCAGGCTTTATAATTTAAAGAAACAAACAGAGCTGACTGTACAATTTAAATATGTATAATCCATAGAGATATTCTATTTAGATGTTACATCTTTAAATGTAAATGATCAAAGTAATCACAACCGGTTCCTCAATAGAATTAACCAACACCTGCTTTCTTATTAAGAACTTCGTCTTGATCGTGCGTTGACCCAAGAAATCTGTTCATTAGATTTAACGATAAAGAAAGCTGAACAAACTGTTGTTATTCATACATATTACACATGTGGATAGAACTTATGCATCCAATCGCAACGATGCGCCCAAAAACATAGTTAATATACGCTACGAGATCCATCCACTCATGCCATTTCAATATCTAGCCGTAAAAATATGTATCGTTCAGTTAACCATTGACATCTCAGTCATATTTTATACAAGTCAATGAATTTAAATTTGTTTTGACAGAGCATTTGTCTATCTAAATGAAAAATAAGAAGGTCTATTTGTCAATTTAAGTTTGTAACTGGTTCGTATCTTGCTTGATTATGCTAGATTATTATTTATAGGCGTTGCTTATGAATGATTTGGTCGTCCTTCGTTTGATTGATTCCAATGGTATGGCACTCAAATCATGCTTCAAGGGCGGGTTTATTGATTATTATCAGAATATTATGTCTTGTGTAGAAGCGAGATATCTTATTTTTCCTTTCTGATGGAGTGGAATCAATATTGCAAGCGAAAAACTCTTTTAGCAAAACAAAAGAAGATCGTGTGCGTGTCATAAACATACATGTTCTCCAATCAAGACGTTGTACGCTATACGGCGAGAGACACTAACTGCCATAACTTGAGATATATTGTTTACCGACAAGCAAAGCACAGCGTACACTAAGTATGTTAACAGTTACATCCTTCGCCGTCACTCAGCACGGGTCATGGCCGCTCTAAGCCCTTGAAAGTGATTAGGTTGGGGTTTTATTACACGAGTAAAGCGGTGAAAGTTAGTGACACGTGCAGTTAACGTAAACACCGGTCTTACATTTAAATAAAGTCAAGTATTTAAAACTTTGGTTAAGTACACGTCAAATTATTATTGGATAAAGTTTGCTGTTTATTAAGATGTACCGCAGCGAGTGCGCTAGACGCTCTCTTAAATGTTTATGACGACAAATCATGAGTTTTAGCGGACAAATATATATATTTAGACAAACTTCATATTATTTACGCTATGTGCATATAGTCGACTCTTAATTCGCCTTTTTTGAGATCAGAAATCGTCAAATATCTTTTCTTGTGAGTGGAGCGAGAATCTTCTCGCTGTGTGTCAGACTTTCACTGACTAAAACCCACCCTTACGTTTCAGGACCGCGGTAACTCTCCCGCAACACTCTCTATTAACCTGCCATATAATATAAAAGTGATGACAAGACTACATTTAAAATGACCCAAATACAAGCAATAATTTAACAAACTTCTTTGAAAACAATTTTCACATTTTTCAGGATGAAATGGAATTTTAATGCATCTATTTCTGTCGCTTTTTAACAGGTTCTGTCTCATTTAAACGTCAACTCGGCAGTCTATTTGTGTTAATTTACACATGATTTTATGTCGTGAAAACTATTTTTCTTTGCTGGAGTCATCGTCCATTTTGAATCTGTCGGTTTAAAAAATGTTAAACGCTATCCTCACTCATTTTAAAATAACTCAAGTACGTTAAGATCACACTACAATGAAATCCAATCCTACCAAGGTGGATAGATAGAAATAAAATATTAATAAAAAGACATTTTCAAAAACTATGGTTATTTTCGACCGCACGGTTGGCGCAGAACGTTACGTAGGTACCTACAGCGGGTTCCATTACCGAACGGGACAAATATCTATAAGTATGGCCTACAGATAGTTGTCCCCGGTTAAAGTTGTCTTGTTTATGTGAGTTTCTATATTTGTAAACACACCATACGATACAGAAGTAATTCTTAAAGACTTAGGTGATTATTGAGTAATCTGTAGCGCGTTGGCGTCGCAGCACATCTTCAAAAAATTTTCGTAGACACTTATTATTGAGAGCAATGGCTTACGAGTCAAGGGTTTAAACCCAGCCAGGCGCATTACTTTGTGTAATTTATTTCAACACCACTGCTCTAAAAACGGTGAAGGAAAACATCGTGAAGAAGCCGGTATGTCCAAGAACCAAAAATTCGAAGACATGTTATATCCACCAAACCGCACTGGGCCTGCGTGGTGGATTACGGCTCATTCCCTCTCCTATATAGAAGACCCGAGTCCCAGTAGTGGGAATATTATAAGGCTGATTATAATATGTTATGTACGTTGTTCTTGCAATGTATCTTAATCAAATCTTCAAAGATTGTTAAAACTTTTGATTGATGTTATCTAAAAATAAACCGTTTGAAGTTGTTTGAAAAGCTTTATTATTTTCCAGACAAGAGGTATCACTCTAAATCCTCGCTTAAGTCTATCAGTGTGTTTAACCCTAAAATTAAATCTCCAATCGGTGCTACGCTCAAGCGGGCTCGTAAATCGTAACGAGTTCATGATTTATGTTTTCAGACAACAACGTATACATATATTTAGAACGTTACAAAAAACAGCGCGGCGACGCTTGGCGCCATAGTGGATCAAGTTCCGACCAATTGTAGCCACATCCTGTAGGTAAAGGTACTCGTACAATCAAGTATGATTGACTGCCTTAAAAAATGGAGATGAATTTCACGAACCAAATGTTTTACAGACATTTTTAATCAGATAAAGAGCCTGGCTGAAAGATTGGTTAAGAAACTGAAGTCTGGTTCGAAATTATTGTGGAAGATGTCAAAAATGTGTTTAGCGAGAAAGAAGGTTCAAATATACTTGTATGGTATAATACTTATTTACTACTTTACTTACTTTTCTTTACTTTTTTTTACTTTTATTTACTTTATTGATTTTATTATAATACATGCTACCAGCAACATCGCCCGAGTGAAAGTAGACAATTTGTTCCAAGGGTACATAGTCCAGGGATACATAGTATTCTATGTGCTATTCCAGGATATGATCTACCTGTATGTCAAATGTCATCCAAATCCATTCAGACGTTCGAGAAGCAACTAATATATACACAAGCTTTCGCATTTATAATATTAGTGTGATGAAACAATATTTTCGTACTTGAATAGTTGAATGGAATGATTGAATTGAATTTTATTTTTAAATTTTTTGCATAATTTTAAACAAAAATACAATGTATTTTATATTATTTTTCAAATAAAAAGTCTTCTTCCACAAAAGTGCCTTATAAGCCCACCGTTTATTTAGAAGATATTTTTTTTTCTTTGTGGGAGACTGGTTGAATTGAATAATTGTATTGAACGACTGACTGACTTGAACGGGTGACTGTATAACTTTATGAAATAATTGGATTGACTGATTTTGCATAAGTTGGAAATGTAATTTAATGGAGTGAGGTCGTGAGGTGTTAACTGCATTTTTTAATTGTAGCGAAATTATTAATTATTATAATGTACCACAAATTCCACTAATCACCGATTGGTTTTAGATTAGTTAGACTTTACTCATCGACAATACCACCTCTACATAAAGTTACCATTACTTTACATATCTAAATTTCGTTAAATATATATTAATTTCATTAAATAAATACATTTTTTTCGTTGGGACAATCATCATTACAGTACAGAGAAACTCCATTTTTTTGTTAATTCTTCGCCCTATGTAAGCATTTCAAGTCATTTTAGTTTCAATATTTCCTTCTTTACCGCTCACGGTACAATTACGGGGTTTTATAGCCAATTATTGTAGAATATTGTCCCCTAATAACCACATTTTCTACCCTATAAATAAATATGTACGTAATTGGATGTTTTATGACACTTTGTGTTTTATTGTTTGTTTCTTTTTCATTGATAGCTTATTTATTATAGGAATATTGATATTGATTAGATATTTTGTATATTTTGTAGCAGATACGTACCTACATATTTGTGTTTGTAATAATATCGGAAATTCTTTTTATTTTTTAAATATTCTTTTTACGAAATAGTGCAGTGTTGTCCTCCCTATGAAAAATATAAATTCTTTGTATGTTACTTAAAGCTCAATCTTTTTTTTAGACTTTAAAATCATCAAATCACTTTTTCACTCCGTATGGAGTGAGAGTGTCAGACTTTAACTGGCTAAAACCTACCTTTATTCCTTCAGTTACCCTTTGCCTTCCAGGATCGCGGAGTCTCATTGCACAATCTGTCTAGCTCAATCTGAAACCATTAAGGTAGAACTACACTGCGCACACGTGTGCCACGTACGCCAATCTGGGAGCTCGGTCTCCGTACATTTTAAATGGCAACTGGACTTGTAGAGCTACATTAGATCCACGCCACGCGACGTCGTTCTACGTGTAAATCAGGCGTTCTCCACGTGTGCGTCAGTCTAATGTAATTCTAGTTTTATATTTGTCTCATCGCCAGCTGCCATCCTTTACAAAAACCGTGCTTACGTGCCTCGAAAAACCCTGTTTTGCATTTTACGGTTTCAGCCAAATCCATTCCACGTTGCGCATAACATTACCAAACAATAGTTTACAAAGAAAATCTTTAACAAAACTTTGTCTCCGACCAAAAAAATCGACATTGTCTGTCAAACAAAATCAATAACCCTTTTTTGCATATAATTGCGCAACTTAACGACTTCCTAGACTCATTTTTAAATGACAATAAACCAAACTGGAGCAAAAAGTCTTTGAAAAACTGCTCTCAATAACGGTCTTAAGGTTCTTACCTAGAAAGGGTTTAAATATTGCGGTTAACAGTTAAACAATCGGTACAGTTATTGTGGAAGGTTTATGGGTAGTAAATCATTTGGGAAAAAAGCTGTGACGTCATGGCCGTAAAGATTTAACTGCTTGGTCGATCAGCTGATGTGTGAGGTCGGCTACAGGCGGTGTGACCATGCATGTGCTGCCCGATATTATCCGATATTGAAACAAGTGTAAATATTATATTAGATAGGTATTTAGAATATACCCTCATCTCACCACACACACACACTGCCGCTATTTTTTAATTACCCGTATTTTATTATTTTTGTTATTATTTTTTATTTTTCTTTGAAAATTATTCTAGTATTTTTAGCACTTTCTAAGTTTCCAAATAGGTATCAGAACAATGTAATCGGTGATATCTCTAATTCAGGGATTTAGACCATATATGTACCTAGATGCATGATGTAATGTTTAATGAAGTTGAAGAAACAAAATTTATTTATTATTTATTTATTTAGTAGATGGCTTTAAGTCGTGCGTAGGAGTTGATGATACATTACATATTTATGTATTTGTGAGCAAGTCTGTTTAGGTTTGACTATGTTTGAAGAAACTTTAAAAATGGATTCATGTGATAAGATCACCTAATATAGTCATGTGAAGAGGAGGAATGAAACACATGTTAGGGAAATGTTATGACTATACATGTGGATGAATGGAGAGGGAGAGGGAGGCCAAAGAAATGATGGATGGATTGTGTGACGAGTGATATGAAAGAAAAAGGAATTAGTCACAGAACAATGGAAGAAAAAAACGTGTTGCATCGACTCCAAATAACATGGGACAAGGGCAGAACGATGATTATGATGTCATAAGCCCATATAGTATTTAGTTTATTTCTTTAGATTGTAACGGTATGGTATCTTTACATGGGCTTGTTTGAAGGAGTTACTATGGCCCTGGGACGCAAAGGACAAAGGAGGGACACATGTGGGTTTCAGTTAGTAAGAGTTATCGGGAGTGTCAGACTTTTTACGACTCTCTCTCGCTCTACGCAGAGCGGCAGGAGTTAATGGGCCTATCATTGACACTAGGACTACTATATTACTCCTGTATTGTGCGTACGTTCACAAACTGTATGTAAATATATACACAAGACACCCAGGATATACACACAATGTTTCTTTAGATATAATCAACATTTCACGTGAATATTATGCAAATGATAGTGAAATTAAGCGTTCTATTTTTAAAATGGAAAACAGAGACAGAAAATAATATAAACGGACGAACAAATACTTACCTACAAACGATTTATTGTTTTCCTTCTTTCAGCTACCTATATATTTCATACTTGTAGGTAGGTCGATATTACCGTCGACCGCTCAGTGTCCTTCATCCAACACCCTTCGTATTCAGGAATTTTGTATAAAAAACTGTGCCCAAGGGAATTGTGAAGATACTTATGTGCAGCTTATGGTGTCAAGTGGGGTTTGCATGTAGACGCCATCGCCATTTTGTTTGAATGTGTGAGTGTGAGTTAGAGTGAGCGTGTGAGTAAGTGGGTGACTTTGTAGGCAAATTGTCATCCCCCGTCTTCATTTGGTCCAAGGTCACGAGATATATTACAAGTGGAATGTGTGCCGCATGCAAATTGCATTTCATTAACCTGCGCTGAATATTCTTAGTAGGTAGGGAAAGTTATATGTTAGGGGACTGGGACATGAGAAAAATTTACGAGATTGTTTGAAAAATTTACAGGATTTTTAAAAAAAAGGCAACTTTAGAAATATGGGTGGGTTTTAGCGTGTACAAATCTGATACTGCTTCTCGCTCCACTCAGCGGGAGAAGTTATTTGATAATAGGTATCTCAACCTAAAAAAAACCGGGCAAGTGCGAGTCGGACTCGCGCACTGAGGGTTCCGTACAAACTTACCTATGAAAATAGTTCAATTCCCGAATTGAGTTACGAAGATTTTTCCGAATCGCAAAAAAAGTTTATTTATAGGTGACGTAACCACAAATTTACAGTTTTCAGATTTTTTCCTACACTTGTGCTATGAGATTTTGCTTCATGCCAAATTTTGGAATTCTAGGTCAACGGGAAGTACCGTATGAATTTTGATTCCCTTGAGAGTGTCAAAATAAACGTATTTTGCAACATAAACGGCCGTATCTTTTTTCCGTTAACTCAGTAGTTTGATTTTTTCACAGCTTCAAGGGACCGCCGATTTGAGTATATGGTTTTAATTTCAACTCTATACCTTCACGCTTTCCGAGATAAAGGGTCTTGACAGACAGACAGACAGACGGACAACAAAGTGATCTTATAAGGGTTCCGTTTTTTCCTTTTGAGGTACGGAACCCTAAAAAAAGGCTGCGTGAGGAAATCAAAACGTTTCAATATATACAAATACTCTATATTGTTTGGTTGGTGGAGTAAAAACCGTATTATTCAACTTAATATTTTAGAGTGATGTGGTGTGTTTGGTAGAGATACTCTTCATACGATTTCCCCATTCTTGTCTTTGTTGTTGGCTGCTTCAATATCTAAAATTCTTTGGAAATAACTCTCTATAACTGGAAACAAAAAAAATAAACTTTTATTCAATATTTTTATCCTTATGTATGGTTCTTCGTCGATTGAGTAACATTAAAAAACAATATTATTGTCAGATTATTATTTCGGGTTCCTGTTGGAAAACCTACAAGAAGCCTAAAATAATAGTTCATAGGTATTTACTAATATTATAAATTTGGAAGGAACTCGGTCTGTCTGTTACCCTTTCACGGTTATACTACTGAACCGATTTGGTACGGAGTAAACTTGAACCCCAAGGAAGGACATAAATAGGTTACTTTTTATCTGACTACGACTTCGACTTCACATCTGTAATAACCACGGATCAAGTTACAGACAAAAGGACTACCTTGCACCGTTACCGTTTCATACAGTTTTTTGTAAAACACAAGAAACTGTATGAAACGTAATAGTAAATTTCAGTACAGCTCCTAATCTCCACACACCATATACCTAACACAATAACAATTTCAAAGCGCAAATCCGCGATAGCGAAATGGAGCAACCTCCGTTCTTGATAACGAAGCCGACTTTCTACGCATATTAAACCTGATAAACAGTCGAGATAAAGGACTCTATTGTTGTCCGGAATAGCTAATCAAAAGATCTCGATTGAAAAATCATTCGAGAACACTATCAAGATTGAAATCGATTAAAGGAAATTGAAAATTAGACAGACGTAATAGGATTTTCTTGTACCTATTTGAAAACGATATATTTTGTTTTGTTTTTTTTTTTTAATTCAATGTCGTTGTGGTTATATAAATAGTCTTTTGTAGCTTATTCTTTCATATATAAGTTAAGTATTTAGATAAGTCGTTTTTTTTGTACTATTGTTGTTTTGAGGATTAAATAGGTAGATATAATATGCTGTCACAGTGACTCATAAATTCAGGATGATCTGACATGATATTATCAAAATGGACAGATTTTTGTTCATATTTTTTGTACCTGCTGAATCATGTCTTATTTAATATATTTTTTTAGTTTATATAAACTTAATAATATAATTTTGACATAATGATTCGTTTTTATCTATGCAGAGTTCTCTACGTTGTTATTAAATCCATTGTTTTGACAAAACTGATTCAGTTAGCAGATATTGACTTGACTTTCAAAAAAATATTTTAATCTAACTCGTTGCGATAGTAAAAAGTGATTAGGAAGGTATAAAGAACACCGTGTTCAATTACTTCTTTTGGTTGAATGATTTAGTCAATCAAAAGTAGTAATCAAGGTTTTTTTGTTCTGAAAAAGTGTACCTAAGTATACCTTACACAATAGTAGCTATAAGGTGTTTCAGCCAACGGCTCTCGTAACCCAATGAACGAAGTGCAAATCTGTTCAACATATCGCCATTAAAATCTGCCTATAAAACCTATTATGACTCTTTTTATCGGTAATGCTTCAATAAAAGTCGCAAGTGTAACCGACCCGTATAAATTGGCAAACTAAACAATGGCCGATGCAGTTTCGCTCCACATTTCTTCGCGGTTGGTTTTTTTCTTTCTTTGTTGAAACAAAAAAAAAAAATAGCCGCAATTTATCACAGTTATGAGAAAACCTCGCGTTGGCCAGCACGTCTTTACGGTTTTAATTAAACACATACAGTGCCCCGTGTGCCTAAATATGTTGCCACTACCCACTCGCATGCACGTGCCCCGGCCCGAATATTGTCCAGACGTGTTTACTGAAACGTGTGAAAAACACGCCAACACCGCCAGCAATATTTTTGGGTGAGTGTTCAAATGTATACCAAGTTTAATACAACGCCTTACTGCTCGCGCTACACCCAATGCCATCTATCCAACCAATAGATAACAACTATGGGACAGGGTCGAGAATGGTACAAGCTTTAGTACATGCCCCGTAAACACAAGCACATAAAACTCCTCTACACGCACAAAAGTGAACTCGTTTTGTGCGTGAGTGTGCGTAGAAGCTTTCACGCACACTAACGGCCCCATAAGTCGTAAAAACAGCAATAGAAAAGCTTCAGCCGTTCGCCGCGCGGTGGCGCTGTTTCGATGGTTCCTATCTCGACCGAGTGGCGCCAACTTTACGCATTCGGCGCTGCTGTGCCACCAAAGTTTTAAATTAGTTTTCTTATTAGACGGGACTCCTTTTGTTGGCTTGCACTTATTAGACTTAGTCACGGGGAAAATTAACGATTATGGCAACTGATAATATTGGATAACCTTTAGCTAAAGGCAGGTCTGCATTGAGTTTCATTTGTGGTTACAATGTCACATTGTAAATAGACGTTTCAAGGCTAGAAATGGAATGAATATTCATAGTATCTTATTGGCGGTAGATATTAATAGACTTGATGACCTAAGCTAAATATGAAAGTAATCTTATTAGATCAAGAATTGAATGAGACAATTAAATTAAGTTGGAAATCATCTACCTAGTTGGAAATAATTGTGGAGTCATACAATTACATATTTTCCAAAATTCTAATTAAAATTAATTTTTCGATCACCAAATTTGCCAAGATCCTTCACAACTTTGCCAACGAAAAAAAAAATGTAAAAAAAATTACAAACCAAACTGCGTTTCGAATCATACTTTTAAAAACATTTCTCTATCGACAGCACAGAAACGGTTCGTTTTGTGCCGGGTTATCAGCAAACGTGAACCAGACAATTGGCATGGCTAATCACGTTAACGTTATGCGTAACGTAGATACGTGGAGGAAAAACTTACTTACGTAGTCGAATGTACCTGCAGTAAGCGCTACGTTGTGCCATAAAACATGATT
Source organism: Mythimna impura (assembly GCA_905147345.3). NCBI lineage: Eukaryota > Metazoa > Arthropoda > Insecta > Lepidoptera > Noctuidae > Mythimna > Mythimna impura. The sequence goes on from LR990351.1 coordinate 18,224,898, forward strand.
TATTGTTTGAAAATGTCAATTATTTAATTTTTTATTGCTGTACTCTGTAATAGTGTGTCTTTATTGACTCTAAATTGGTGAGTTCTTTAAAATATTGTAATAATTACCTATGACAATACCTAGATTTAGTATTTAATATATAAATGATTCATGGTCAGGCAGGGGTCGAGTAGATTAAGGTTGTATTACTAACACTAATTTTAAGTTTATATACTACTAACAAATTGGATCCTAGTTATCTTTAATAAACGTTTATTATTATTATAAACCTATTTTAAATATTCTACACTCAATTTCATTGTCACGAGGTAATTTTTTTATACCAATTTATATTTTTTTCTATTTTCAAAAACTTTTCTAAAGTAGGTACCTACCTAATTATGTGTTTGAAAGTGGTAAGCAAATATTACTGATTCGGAATATTTATTAAGTGTACATAAGTAACTTTTATGAAATGTTAGATTTCATAAAAGTTACTTTATGTATATATGTAGATTACATAGCTTAAACTAACTACTCTATTTAGAGTTAACAACTTCTGAACATCAGACCAAAAAAATTAACCTCGCTCAAAAGTATCAAAAATCTAGACGAATTCAAAGTTTTACCGCCTTTACGTCAGTGTGGCTTCGAGTGTGACGATCGACTGAACGCCTCCCACCCCCTTTCATCTAACTTGTTCCATTACCGGGACTGTTCCATTCCTTCGTTCAATTTCAAATTTGGAGCTGATGGCACTCTATGGTACCGCAGCTTTGCCAAAGCTGGCTTCGGGGAGATTGGCCGAAGGGAACGTAAAATGGATTCTAGAGAGAAATGTATTTATTCACATATGTATTTTTGTGCTGGATGTTTAGTTTCTTAGCTTTTAATAACAACAAATAAACAAGTATTTTTTTGTTAATTTTTAGGTTTTTATTTTTCTTTTATATATATATATATTTTAATGACGTGACCTTATAACTTGACGTTTAAATAAACATTGAGGTTCTGTTTAGGATTTAAGTTCGATGTTACGATGAAGGTTTATATAATTATTTTATTTCACAGTGACTTTTTATTATTATGTATATTCTCTATGAAACCAATTGCAGCGAACCCAGCTGACGCACACAGAAAAAAAAGTGTACGTAAACCTACACACATTGCAATTCTTATAAATAAAAAAACGCGATACGAAAACGATCTACAAATAAAAAAAATATAAAAAGTTTAATATCGTTATTTAATGAAGTTATAACTAAATGCCAGTTTCTTTGCTAAAGGATGGTCTACGTTATGCTTTGCAATAATACATACTAATAATAATACATGGCATTGATAGCTATTTAGTGGCATTCAAGCGCATGAATATGTAGCACCAATAAGTTAACTTGATGGATCTCTAAGATATACACGTATGTTTTTAGAATAGTATAAAGCGGAAAATACATTAGATCGACGCACACGTGGGCCACGCCTGATTTGTAGGTACGTAGAGTCGCATCGCGTGGCGTGGATCTAATGTAGCTCTACAAGTCTAGTTGCCATATAAAATGTATGGATAGCGACGCGCCTAGATCGGTGTACGTGGCCCACGTGTGTCCAATGTAGTTCTACCTTAAGGTAGAAATTTTTATATGGCAACTAGTCTTGTACAGCTACATTAGATCCATGTCCCGCGACGCCACGCGATGTGAGTCTTCGTACAAATCAAGCGTGGCCCACGTGTGCTTCGGTCTTATGTAGTTCCCGCTTAATTCTGTGCCGCAAAAACATTCCTAGGCAGATGTGAACAGATGTATTCCTTATAAATATAATCATACATATTATTTGCATACCTATTAGAATATTCTATGTGCATTCATGTGACACGTTTTGCATACATTTTATGCCTAACTCTATTAGTTAGTTCATTAATTACATTATGATTGTTCCAAGAAGATGTAGGTATGGGTAAATACAGCTCTCTGCCAAGTTTTTATGAAATTAGGCTGCAAAGTTTTAAAGATAGCATTTTCTTAAAGAATACAAATATAGAATACTAGGTAAGAAAATTTTAGCTTTTAAAAAAATCAATCGCGTTTTTCACAATATTGCAGCTGTGTAGGTTAACATAACAATGCGTATTACTTTTATGCATTCATTTACAATAACAATAACAATATCAAACTATTTAAAGTATGCTATTTTTAAGATACAATAATGTTTTAATAGTTTGAAGGACACTTGTCTTACTTACGAAATAGCCACTCCGATTTTTGGAGTTTAAACACGTTACTTATTGACTAATCTTTAGTAAAAAATTATAATCTATAAATGAAAATTTCCTTTTTATATGTTATATGTATATCAGCGTTCTATCAGTGTTTTTTTTCTAAATTTTTGTCCCCACATTTGATTTGTTTATAATCAATTTAGTCCAATTTGTCTTAAGTTGAAAATGCATTATTATTTTGAACCTAAAATTGTTAGAGACAAGAATTATACTTCCCACTACTACCACACATATATCTACACGACTAATTACAATTTATTATCATTATGTCTTCATTTATATAATTTGTATGTCTTTGGTTTTATAGCTTTTTTAGTTGGTAATTAATTGGAAGCCCAAATTGTTATTTACGACTGGTATTTACAAATTGTTGTTGGTTGGCTTTTGCAAAAATAGGGGCCTGTCATTGAATGAATCATATGTTTTTATTTAAATTATTTTTGTAGATTATAAAGTTGCCCTACATTAGGAATGACTCCTGTACCGTTTACAAACAAACCGTAGGCGCTGGCTTGCGGACGGCGAGCAATGGGTAGCTCGCCGTCCGACCGTCCGGTAACCGTCCGGACCGAGCTCAAGTTGTCGACGGCGCGTAGTGATCTACGCGCGCCTCAAGGAGATGTCAGCAAAACCGTAGGGGCCCAGCAGGGTCGAAGCCTACTGGGGCCATGGGTGATGCGAAAGAGATCTCGGGGCCCTGGAACGATGGCAAACAGGAGTGGGTTTTTAGTCAGTAAAAGTCTGACACTATCTCCCGCTCCGCCCAATAGCGGGGGTTGTCATTAGATGATTATACCACCGAAAAAAAAACCGTTTACAAACATGTAAATTCATATAGGTACATAAGACACCCAGACCCGCAAAATCAAAATATTTGTAGCTCATACAAATATTTGTTTATTAATAAGTGGACATAATATCCATACAAATATTTGTTTATAAATAAGTGGACATAATATAGGTCTACTAGCTTCTGCCAGCAGCTTAGCCCGCGTGTAAGTAACTTTCTCCATACAAACTTTGGAACCCCGTTATACCCCTTAGGGATGGAGTTTCGTAACATCCTCAGCGGATGTCTACACAGTATAAGGAACCTGCCTGCCAAATTTTAAGTTTGTAGGTGTTATAGTTTTTGAGATTTCGTTATTAATAAGTGAGTGGTATTTCGCTTTTATATATAGGGTGACTGGTAATTAGTGTACGATACTTAAACACGTGATTGTGCTCATGATAATCAACAACTTTTACTATGTGAGCAAAGCCGAAATCGCGAAAAAAATATCAGCTGTTCAGTACATTAGGCAAACATAAATGTACTGAACAGCTGATTTTTTTTCGCGATTTGAGGTTTGTTCCCATAGTAAAAGTTGTTGATGATCATGAGCACAATCACGTGTTTAAGTATCGTACACTAATTGCCAGTCACCCTATATATAGATTATAAATATGGAATTCATTTTGAATAATCATTTATTGTACAGTTACAAACCAGTTTTTCAGTTACCTGCATCACAATAGGTAGCTATGAGCTCCTATCATCTTACCTTGAAACTTTCAACATTTAACCATACTCATTTATTTCCATAAAACAGCTTAACAGACATAAGTCGAGTCTTTATATATATATATGTTTTTAATTTGGTGTAAAGTTCTTAACACTATGCCGTGAAAATGCACTCATAATTTCTAAGTTTGAAAAGAAAATACCTTCAGTGAGAATTTAGTTTGAGACACCAAAGTATTAACTAGTGTTTTTCCAACACCTACCAAAACAAAATTCAAAGAGAAACACAGAACTCTACGTTTAATTAAAAATCAATTTCATTTAGCGCGGTAACTAGCTTTCAAACAGCGTCTATCTCCCCTAATTGCTTTAATCAACACCTACCAGCTACATTAATCACAAGGGGTAGGCAAACAGTATAGCTATAGATACATTATAGTAGGTTTCCTTGAGGAAACAACATCGACCTACCGGATATGTATACATATTTATACTTAGATGTGGGAAGGAATTAGGGATGCTTCTTGGTCAGACATACCTCCCAAAGATTAATATACTCGGTAGACAAGGTATTTGTTCATTATTGTACACTTACAGAGTATGACATATCAGTTTTTTTGTTTAGACTCACCGGTGCCCGCGACTTTTTCCGCTTCAGAGTCGTAAAACAGCACAATGCCTTTTGGTCAAAATTTCAAGAAGTTAGTTCCCATCAAAATCGGTTCAGCCGTTTCGAAGCCGGAACAAACAGACGGAACAAACAGGCAGACCAACAGACAGATTGACAATTAAAAAAAATTGCATTTTTTGTTATTATAAACAGATACTTTAATTATATTTATATGTGTATACTAGCTTCTGCCAGCGGCTTCGCCCGCATGAAGGTAGGTTTCTCCATACAAACTTTAGACCCCCGTTTCATCCCCTTAGGGGGTAATTTTTTAAAAATCCTCTCTTAACGCTCGCATACGTCTTAAAAGGATAGCTTTTTACAAAATTTTACGCTCCTAGTCCCAGTAGTTTCAGCTGTGCGTTGATATGTAAGTCAGTCAGTTTCTCTTTTTATTATATAGAAGTATGTTTGTAATATGTAGTACCTATGCATGTGCAGATACCACACACACATTATTTTACCGGTGACATGTTTGTTGTGCTCATTCCATTAAAAAAATTGTATTCTGTGACTTTTTTATCATTATTCAGTTTCGCGCTTGACCTTATCTTACTGTAAGCGTTGATGTGGTTGCAATGGTACATGCTTTGCAGATGCATTGGTAGAATACGTAGGTATTGTTTTTATAAATCTGCTGGAAGAAATTTGCTGCATCCTTTCATCTGCTTTTACTATTCCTAGAGGTCTGAAGATGGCATAGGTATATATACCTACCTTGTTGGAAACAACTCTGCACGATACACCTGCATCTACTTGTATGCAGTATTTTATTTATTTCTTCTAGTTCCGACATCTTTGTGTATTCACAACAGTGGGCGAACTTAAAAATAATTCCTTACACTTTCAGAGCACGTTCGTTCGTTATTTTAGTCTGGCCAATTCCACAGTCCGCCCCGCACCACGGTGAAATCTGAAATCATTCGCTCACATACACAGGGGAAAATAAAACTCCATTCTGCTTGGAGAAAGTTTTATTTTTGTTTTAAAAAGTTTCCTTTTACCAAAATGTTTTCCTTTGCAATTTTCTGGATGCGCTGAAATAGATACCTACTTAGTTTGTTTTTGCTTGGTCAGCGGTTCGAGAGAGTCGCCTCGGCTATGAAGCGAAAAGGGTGACTGAAGGAACACGGGTGGGTTTTTAATCAGTAAAGGTCTGACACTCCCTTTCGCCCCACCAAGGGCGGAATATTTATGTTAATATTACTTTCGTGTTGAAAATTCATTAAGATACAATTTCAGCATTGTCAATCACAAATATTCAGTTAGTAAATACAGAATTTTCCTGTTTTTCCATACGGTAGATAATAAATAAAATAAGTCTATTCCCACAAATGCTTGCGAATGAATCCCCCAAAAACTTACTGAAACCATAGCAAACCACCGCTATACGTATAAATAGGCATTGTATAGGTATTCCTCTAATAAAGGGAGGGGAAACTAGGGCAGAACTTTCCGATAACATGATCAACTTCCTTATATCAAGTGTAACACGTTTTTGTCGCAATACGTCACGGATCAAGTTTGTTCCGACAAATATCGACGCTGCCGTGTAAACAGAACATGCTGTATACACAATACGTATACAGTGTGTTGCCAAAGTATGGGCGCGCATCGAGAGCGGTAATATCGGCCAATATGCGAATAGGAGACGCCGACAGGCGCCCAATTTGTAAAGGAACAACAACGACCAATTCACTGACATGTTTTTCGCTGTTTGTATATTTTTTCGCGCACGTCGGATAAAAAAATATGTAATCTGGCTTGAATTTTGATTACGTATTGTGTGTCATACGTTTATAATATTGTGTCGTAAGCCGCCGAATTTTGTAGAATTGGATTGTTTGTTGATCTCACTCCGGTAAAATTCAATTTCTGTCTTGGGATTTGTTTTAAAAAACAAGGCACTTTAGGGAAAAGATTTTGTCAAAAAAACAAATGTAAAAGACGGTTCAGCTTTGTTACGAGAAGGAAAATTACGACAAGAATAAAAAATCTTTGAATTATGAAAAGGTACAAAGTTTTATCTAAACGACATTCTGTAAGCATAAGCTTGTTATAACACCCTCTTACAAGAACATGGCAGAAAAACACCCTGAAACCAATTCACACAGCGTAAACAAAATCATCGTGTGTGGTCCCGTAATGTTCCCAAGATGTTTCATATGAGATATCGAGCCGCACCTCCCTTGGCGTAGCCGGGCAAGCATCCCGCGATAACCGTCCCGAACTAAGGACCGTTGCCAAATGACCCCGCTGTCCCCAAATACCGACATCACTAAGCGACTGTATCAATAAATTTCTTAATTTAATTAAAGTTATTTCTCCTCGTCTCTGAAAGTCGTATCTATAAACAAGATTCCATTTTGTGCAACTTTGTTCTGTATCTTCTGTACAATACCGTACATGCCACTGATTGTATCACAAAATTTATTGCTCACTACAAATTATTGTCATTCTACGTATGTATTTCTCGAAATAACATTACATTTTTGTACTTGCATTAACTAAGAGCAAAGATTAAAACTTGGACATTTTATCTCGTCTTGAAGTTGTCCGAGAACAAATGAATTAAAATTCATGAATTCATACATTTGTATCTAAGTTACGTTCTGAGCAATTAACTAACTTAATAAACCTTAAAAATCATGCTCCTAAAGAATTACTGGTCGAAAACTTTGATGTAGGGATATCTGTTTCTGCGATCTGGTGTGAAATAGTTCCTAACACGAAGTATATACAGGAAATTTGACCTATTACCATTATAAAATGTCTGATAATTTGTTATTTATTGAAGTTAAGCTCGATAAAGCCAGTCTGTTGTACATATATTCCCGTAAAAATACGTCGGTAAGAACTGGAAAACCAGACACAAATATATCAATTCACACCATCGACATATCAAGATGTAGATAAAATCTACGTAAACTTCAATAAGAGCTGCTGTTAAGACAATATATTGTATGTGGCGTGTGTAAACAGCCTTCTAATTCAATCTGTATCGTACACTTACTGTGTATATGAATTGTATTCATGCTGTTGCTCGGTTCGGTTGGATTTTTGTTTTTTTTTTTACTGCAAGTTTTGTTATTGATGTGGTTTCCACTAGTGGATTGTGTGTGTACTGCAAGGGCCTATAAGTCTGCCTAATCCTTCAAGAACACCAGGCGTCTTGTTAATGTTACTAATAACGCTTGATATGATATCAAAATTAAAGATATTTTCAATTAATCAGACCAATTTAAAAAGTAGAATTTGAACAATTTTTAGGGTTCTGTACCTCAAAAGGAAAAAAAGGATCACTTTGTTATCGGTCTGTCAAGACCCTTTATCTCGGAAATGCGTGGAGGTATCGAGTTGAAATTAAAACCTTGTTCTCAAGTCTGCGGTCCCTTGAATCTGTAAAAAAATCAAATTTCTGAGTTAACGAAAAAAAAAAGATATAGCCGTTTATGTCACAAACGGGTATATTTCGACACTCTCAGGGGAATCAAAATTCATAAGGTACTTCCCGTTGACTTAGAATCCTGCAATTTGGCATGAACCAAGGTCTCATAGCACAAATATAGGAAAAAATCTGAAATCTGTAAATTTTAGTTACGTCACAAAAAAAAAACATTTTTTTGCGATTCGGAAAAATCTTCGTAATTCAATTCGGGAATTGAACTGTTTTCATAGGTAAGTTTGTACGGAACCCTCAGGGCGCGAGTCCGACTCACATTTGCTCAGTTTTTTTTATTGATATGCTTGCGCTTGACCACTATCTCACCTGATGCTATTTGATGATATGGTCGACGATGGAGCACGCTTGCCTAAAAGTAACTTATTCAATTCACTCTTGACTTAACGAACCCCAATTTGTATTCCACTTCCACTCATGTGTACGCACAATGAATGTGTTCCCAAAGCTACTTGATTACTTTTGGTATACATCTGTAAGATGCCTACTATTTGAAAAACATCTATCTATTATAACTCCTAAAGGACAAATTTTCCTCCAGAATTTGCTAAATTTCAGAGTACCTATTGACGGCTCCTTCGCCATTGGTGGCATTAAGTCCCAAAGGAACAGACGGACGCCTCTTGCCATTGATTGGACATTGATGTCTAGTAGAAATATTCAATCAGCACCTTACTTACCTATATGATACATAGGATTAAGGTTTACTTACCTTTACTAAAACTAGAAAAACAGAACTTTGACAGGTATTTTGTTGTCAATGATGAGCAATGGTGGCCTAGTGATAACAACCTCGATTTAGGCGTATTCATTTGTAATTTATTTTATCTAAAACTGGTATATCCTAGAAACAAAAATTCGAAGACATTTGACATCCACCAATCCGTACAAGGCCGCGCAGAACCAGAATCAGAATCAGAAACATTTATTTCAAATATACCAATTACAGGCACTTTTGAATTGTCAAAATGTTGGTCAGTCAAATAAAAAGTGAAGCTAAATTTCACGTTCCAAAGCGTAGATCTCTATGGAGAATAACGTGCAAGAAACTCCATGAACACTCTTTTATATCACATTTTGAGTTACATATTCTATCTTGGTTACATTTTTCTTGTCGTTTCTATTGTGTGAGCACAATGTAGATAACTTGTAATAAAAAAAAACGAATTTAATATAGATATTGAAATAAGCCACTGGCAGCTAAGAGATGACCAGTCTCAACTGACGGCGCCCGTAATTATGGAGCGCGGTGGATTATGGCCATTTCGCTGTCCTAGAGAAATGACCTGAGTCCCAGCAGTGGAAAAATGATAAGGCTGATTATGCTACTATATTATGCCTTCCTGCAGCAGCGCAGCAGATTTAGGAAAACACAAATAATTTGATCTCTCATTTTTCCCCTAAAGAATTAATTTGAAAAGGAAAAGAAAACGATTCGGCAGAATCGTGCTCCTGATTAAACGGAACCCAATACTTTGATTAAACCTTTATTAAACTATGATTGAAGACACCCATTTTCCTTCTGAAAAAAAATCCTGCCCTATATTGGCGCATATTTGATTTTCATAAAAAATCAAATATGCGCCAAAGTAAGCTGTATGCTACTAGTGAGTTTTTTGGTTTTAGAAGTGGGAAACCATCCAATGTCTTATCGCGATCTAGGGTGGAGTGAGAGGGTATGTCAGACTGAGACTCAGAGTTACTGACTAAATTCACTTGTGTCCTTCAGTTGCCCTATGCGTTCTAAAACCACGGTGTCTCTTTCAGAAATTTCCCCTACGGTTTTGCTGACATCTCTTTGACACACGCGTGGCACACTCGGTCTCCGTCCTTACTGGACGGCTGGACGGCGAGCTAAGCATTACTCGTCGTCCGCAAGCCCACGCCTACGATGGCAGGGGATCACCCTGCGACTCCCAGCACCTGGTGTCCATTTCCTCACGGTTGAGGCCATCACTTCTCTATGCTGCTAATGAGTTAATCACTTCGTTTTATATGAGCAATAAAAATGTATGTTAATAACACTATCAAAAACAAACATCTGTTCCTATAAATAGCTTTATTAACAAATTCTACAAATAATATTCATGACTTCCAAGCACACTTCTTATTTTTCGCAAAAAAATCAGCAAGCAAGAAAGTAAACATTTCCATAAATATTTCCCACAAGTTGGAAAGTTGTTTGTCAATATTCTTCACTAATCCTATACTAAATATTTTATCCTAACGGAGAAGGAAACAAACAAGTCCAGTCCTATTTATTTCTGCAAAGAAGAACTTCTTTCGTATATTAAGGTGCGCAAACATTTTTCAACAGACAAAAATTCTATTATGCCAGTAGGGATCGCATTACGATTCTTTAGGATTCCCCATATTGTGGATGCCATTACTCACGTCTAATTACATGCAACCCATTCAAATTTGGAACTAATATCTGTATGCGAACCGGCGCCTGCGCCGTTTAGGTTGTCATACATTTCCGACAGTAATGTAATAAATGTTACATTTTTGCATATTTTTTGATCGCGTTTTTTTTTAGGTGGGAAAATCATAAGTTTTTTTTGTTTGATTTTTGCCATATTTTAAAGGTTTTGTGTAATATGTTTTGCCATGTTTCTTTTTTTTTTGTTTTACATACATATTGGATATGTAAGGCAGATTATTTATTTAAACTCCAATCACAACAGTTAACTTATTTTAGTTTACTGGATATCATCATCATTATCATCGTCATTTTAGCCGAAAGACTGATGGGCATAAACCTCACTTAACATCGCTATTATGACCGGTCCCTTACGTGTCGCAAATCTTATCCATCGAGGATTCCCACTGATTATCCACCGGACATACACAACACCTATATTATGCCACAACACATATTCTAAGGTTCTTACTAAACAAGAAAAATGCGATAAATCTTACATTATATCACACGACCACAGTTATACTAATTCCCACATCCGACAGCGCATTCGAAGGCGTGTGGCGCCTCATCATAATTAGTAATTCAAGTCAGCTAATGCAACCATTCACAGCTTTGAGCGGCCGCGTACTCTTGTGTAGCCAGTCTTTTGTTTTTATAAGCTCGCCTCGTCTAGACCGTTGGGATCCGTTGAGAATTTCTATTAGTCTCGCCCGATGGTGTTACGGAGTTATGTTACTGTTTAGTTTTCGACTCGGGATTGTGAAGTAAGGCTAAATTAAGCCGTGTTTTGCATATTGGTTTAAGGTCGTTTGTTGTTCTGGGAAGATTGATATTAGCAGTAATATACTTAAAGCATGTGACTTAAAAATTATTCAGAAATAAATTTCTTTAACATTATCAAGATTGAACATTTGAACTACTAAACTTTAAATAAAATCGTAACCAGATAATGCTAATGCTATATTAGTTTTATTGCAAATATCAGATTTGCTACATTAGATTCAGTCGTTAACAAAAAAAAAGCATGAAATAAGATTTATCCAAACCAGGTGCAGGTGATAATGAAAATGACCTATACGCCTTTGATACATCCTGTTGTCTACACCTATTCGATTCAGTTTCAATCCCAGACATCCACCTGCCAGATATTTATGTACCTAAGCATGTCAACAAAAAATAACGCTGACATCTCCCAACAAAATGCATACTTGTTTTATATAAAAATAGTTATAAAAACCCAACTTTGTCCCGAGTACGAATACCAAGTTTCTTACAGTAGTACATACTTCATGCAAAATGTATTGGAGCCGAGCATTCGTGAAATTTGTATAAGCAAGGGGATAGTTTCGTTTCGTTCGTGCCCTCTTTCCCCACGAGTTTGATATTTTTGTGTTATATTTGTAGATGTAGGTAAGTTTTACTATAAGTTTGGGATGGCACGGAACGAAGAAAGTTATCCAATTTTGCTAAGTAAATTCTTAAAGTTTTGGAAACTTGCAGCTTTTCATAAATTTCTGGTCCTTCAGTGCTGCATCGCTCTCCTTAATTGACAGCTGGTTTTGACATCATTCAGGCCATTTCATCATCAACAACATAGTTTTATTGTTATCCAATTCATGTCAAAGACAATTACTTTTTCACTTATGAATATCATGAAAGAAAAGTGAAAAACTATGAATAAAAAATGATTCATTCATGAGCAATTTTCCCAAATTAAGCTAATAAACCTTCCAATTTTCTACATTTATTTGAGCAACAAAAGCAATAAGGAAGTTGTATTTTAAAAATATACACTACATTTGTCATTTAGGTGAGAATCGCGTGAGTATGAACTATAGTAAGAGAAATGACTGAAAAAAATGGTCTGTCGTGTTTTTTGGCTGAAACAATATTTCATCTCGAGTTCATGGGACTGGGACACGCCATTGGACTGGGTTATTTTGGACTTACCTACCATTGAAATAGTTGGCTGCATAATTTATACACAATGTTGAACATTTTCTTACGTTTTACTGTAAATTAAGCAGAAAAATGGTAGTTTAAGTTTCCTTAGTTTTAAGTTTCACACTAATATTATAAAGGCGAAAGTTTGTGAACATGCTTGTGTATATTTGTTACTTCTTCAAGCTCGAACGGCTGAACGGATTTGGATTAAATTTTGCACGCGGGTAGACCATGTCCAGGAGTAGAAAATAGGATACTTTTTATCCTGGGATGCTCTCTTGGGAAAATGTTCTACTTTTACGCGAACGAAGCCACAGGCAGCAGCTAGATAAAAATAATTACTTCATTTTGAAATTTTTGCCTACCAAACATTGATTAGATCTAATATACTAGCTTAAGCCAGCGGCTTCGCCCGCGTGAAAGTCCATAAATAAACTTTGGACCCCCGTTTCATACCCTTAGAGGGTGAATTTTGGAAAATCCGTTCTTAGCGGAAGTCTACACCCGATAAGGAACCTACCTGCCAAATTTTAAGTTTGTAGGTGTTATAGTTTCTAAGATTTCGTGATTAATCAGTGAGTGATATTTCGCTTTTAAATATATAGTTTTAAAAGCTTTGTCTTTTTTTAAGGATGATCAAATAAAATATTTTCCATCGCAAGTTTACCTACTCAATTAGTGTCTATATTTTTCTTTGTGCAACACCTAATAAGACTCATTAGTTTTATAGGTTTCGTTCCAAGAGTCTTGACTTGCATCTGCTTAACTAGTTATTCATATTAACATAAATATGGTTACTAATTAACGTTAAATACGATACACTATACACCTGGATAATGAAGACCTTTAACACATCTTTTTTTTACGTGAGAAATAATCAAATAACTTATCCTCCTCTGAATGGAGCGCGAGGGACTCTCTGACATTTACTGACTAAAACTCAATGTCTTTTTAGTTGGCATTTTTTGTTAGGGTTATGGTAACTTCGAACAAATAGTAGCCCAGGCAACTCACCTTAAGGTTTTTTTGTCAATAAATAACTAACAGAGGGACTGACCCGCAATGGCTGAAGACAGACGTGTGTGTAAAAGGGAGAGGAAGATCTTTGACCAGCAGTACAAACAAATTAAGAAATAATAGCCCTTATTCACAATTTTTTAAAGTTAAATAGGCAATCTAAAAGTCCATATCAATCAATTACCGTGTCGTATTTTATTGCACTATTACCGAGAAAAATTTCAGCCATAAGTTTTTCACACAGAAGTCGTATTTGCGTTCCAATTCCTTAGCACACTTCTGCTTATCAGAGATCTTTGGCTGAGCAACGTGTAACCTAGAAAGCCGAGTTATACTTCGCCTGTAGTGTGGCCAACCTATTTACCTAGGTAGTTCTAAACGTACAATTCTTTTGTTATGTTATCGATATCGAACGGGCCTTTAGATTTGACGTTTTTCTCAAAAGTTTTCCTTGAGAAGTATGGAAATAAAATTGGGCCCCCATAGATTTGGCATTTAGTGACTTGTATAATATAGAAAAATCTTACTTATGAATTTAGAAACAGTACTTGTCGACTGTACCTTTAACTAAAATATATTAGGTATTTAGGAATTATTCCTGAATCGTGGGTGCATCTACAAACAAGAAAACTCACATAGATAAGATACCCAGACCCGGAACAATCACTATCTGTAAGGCATGCTAATTTTTAGGGTTCCGTACCTCAAAAGGGAAAAACGGAACCCTTATAGGATCTCTTTATTGTCCGTCCATCTGTCTGTCTGTCTGTCAATCAAGACCCTTTATCTCGAGAACGCGTGGAGGTATCAAGTGGAAATTAAATCTATATACTCAGGTCTGCGGTCCCTTGAAGCTGTGAAAAAATTAAACTTCTAAGTTAACGAAAAAAAAGATACGACCGTTTATGTCGCAAAAATAGTAAATTTGACACTCCTAAGGAAACCGGAATTCATAGGGTACTTTCTGTTGACCTAGAACCCTGAAGTTTGGCATGAAGCATGGTCTTATAGGAATAAATCTGAAAACTGAAAATTTGTGTAGGAATCGAATCCGCTTCACGCAGTGTAGCAGCCAATCGCCCAACAATTGCGCCAACCGTGTCGTTAATAAACTCGGCGGTTTTCAATGTCTTTATCACATAGGTATTTCTAATAGTACTGACCTCTACACTAGGACTCACCTTTTTTATATGAAGACAGGTAATGGATGAAGTAATAAAATAATATCGGACGTGACTTATTTTTTTATTTTTCCGCTATCACACGGGCTTAGCTAAGTTGATAATCTACAATCGTTAACGCTAGTAGCAAACTTCAAATGTATGGGAATAACACCATCTCAACGTTAATTCACGTGGACAGAACAAAGGAATCGGAGGCGTTACCGAATGTAGAAAGAGATTCGAAACGAAACGGTCGTAACTTGGCTAGGCCTGCTGATGGTAAGCGATAAGTGTTTCGAAAGAGTTACCTTGGCTCTGGAACGCAAAAAGGAAATGAAGAAACACAGCTGGGTTTTAGTCAGTAAAGGTCTGACTCTCCCTCTCGGTTCACATGGAGCGCGACGAATAAATTGAAGATTTTCAACCTCAAAACAAAAAATCTCTCAGTAATATTTTTTCATCGATCTCTCCTTATAAACAAACGTAACACGCCAACATACTACTAAGCACGGGTCACATAATGACATCATCAAGATCTACCTGGCATTACCATAAGATACGTCTGGATAGAGGTCTGAGCACGGATCATTCTGACCCGAGGGTGAACTTAGCCGGAATGGGCGGTAACTAAAAACTCTTGGTTTATAGGTACACATCTCGGTATAAACAGCGGTGTAACGTGTGGTCTTGGTAAGGGAGATTGGCGAATCTGAAAAAAGAAAAGATAACAATTTTTAAATGTAATTTCTTGATAATTATTTTTTTTTATTACCAAAATATACAACCAACAAACAACAACAACTACTATCAAACAACAATAACAACTGACAACAAATAATATTACAACAAATAAAATGATGTACTATACTCCGAGATTAAAAATAGGTACGTAAAAAAAGTGTGAAAATTAAAATTTACAATAAATATTAACTAGAAATAGATCACATAAACCTTGATAGCTTGGAAACGTAGACAGTAAATTTAATTTCGATTTTGATAATTTTTTGAAGCAGTGTTGTGATGTGTAGACAGGAGGTTTCTGAGTTCAGAGTAAAAAATATTATTCTTATTGTTAATTTAAGCAAAATGAAATGAGATCTTTGAAATCAATGTCTTCGAAATTTCATGGCCTTTTATACACCTTCGGTTTTGTTTACAATTCGGAAGCTAAAAAACACAGTCACACCTTTTGTAAAAAGGTAAATGGAACAACAAAATGAAAGGAATGAGACGGTAGCAATTGTCGGCATAAAAAAATTGTAACAAAGTGTTGTTTACCTGTATTATGAATTTGTAACGTCTTTTTATGAATACAGAAAGTGAAACCTAGTTGAATTCAATTTTATACTTTTTGTTGAAAGTGAAAGCCAAGGCGAGCTTTATTACCTTTTGTTAAAAAGGTAAACGGGTTTTTTATTTACTTAATTTAATTGTAATTGTGTGAGAAGTGCTTTTATAATAGAATTAAAAATAAATGAAAGTTGCTAAAAACTCTAGTTTACCTATCTATTTATGGGATCCTTCGATGCAAGAATTAGTAAGTAAATATATACTACGGTACTTATATAATGTTTTTAAATGCTGGATAATAGCCACTTGCAATAACAATTAAAAGTTTTTCTTCACTCTCTTCAGCATGAGGATATAATATATATTAAAATAATTAACAAGTCAGCAGGTTGGATACACGGCTGACTGCACAAAGTGCAAAACTGAACAAACACTTCATTCTTCATTGGTGGCAGTAATTATGCTGATCACCAAAACATCGTTTATTTATTTTAATAGTTGTTATATTGCAAAATAAATTGTTCAGGATTAGGCGAACAAAAGAAAGAATTGGTTACTTTTTGAAATGGGCTGTATTGCTCAATGCTTAAATTAGGAATTAATTACAATTATGTGTGACTTAGCAGAAAAGAAAGGAATCGTTGTTTCCTGTCATTGGTCGATTACAATGGCGCGATATGTGACGTATCGCTTTATGATAGGTTAAAATGATACAAGCAAAAATAGGCGTTAAAACTATTATACTAAGTAGGTTTGTGCTGTGTCGTAGACATCTGGCGTAGACATAAATAATTAAGAAAATAATCAGTCCGCTGCCGCTCACGCTTAGACCACACATAACCCTCACTTCGTCCGAAGTAGTTAGTAGCTGAACATGAAGGTACAGTACAGCCACAATTATTCCCAACACCACTATTCATCCTAAAACCTTCCCAGGATGTGCAGAATGCAAATACTCTCAACTTGTGTTGCCCAGTCCCCTTTGTTGTGTCTGAAACCCTTCGTGACACTCGACGTAAAAGTTTTGGATATTTGTTTCTTGTGCTTGTCTATTGGATAGATAAAACTGTATTGCCTGAACTTTTGTTTTTGGCAGAGCTGAATTTTGGCGGATCGATACGTTGTTTGTAATATTGAATGCAAAGTTGTTTAGCTTTCTGTGAATATAAACTGAAAGTGTTTTCGTGTCACTTGAACGACATAATCATCATTGCAGCCACAAAACGTCCACTGTTGGACATAGGGCTCCCCCAAGTGTTGCCACAACGACCGCGGCGGTCTTGTGTTGTGCGTCTCGCATGCATCGGACTCCCGTGACCCTCACCAGGTCATCGGTCCACCTTGTGGGAGGCCTTCCAACGCTGCGTCTTCCAGTACGCGGTCACTACTCAAGAATCTTTCGGCCTCATTAGCCATCTATTCTGCGACATTTTGTTCAGGCTACCTTGGTTTTCCTGGGGATAGCTTCTTCACTTGAACGTGAAACTTATAAAGTCTGAAACTCTGTCGGATCTCCAAAACATTTTACGACGTCTGGTGTTGACCATAACTTTAACACATACATAACGGTCATACGCAAAGAAAACACATCTAATACAAAGAGACTCTCATCTCAAACAATACGTGATCTCGCAGATTACCTACTCATAACAGAATTATTCTGGGCGTCGTATTGTCTGCAGTATTATGTAAATACATGTTTTAATCTTCACGAAGACAATTCTGAAGCCCAGGCTAATAGTGCCCGCTCAATGCAAGTCACGATTGGACCCAATATCAGGAATCAGGATTTAGATTAGAAAAACATGTAAATAGGGGCGTGATGTGGGGGCGACCGAGACGCGAAGCGCGATTTAGCCTTCGTATGTACGTCACATCGACGAACCAAGGATGTTGACTCTATTACCATGTTTGCTTAGGGCGGGAACTACTAGAAACATACGTTCCAGAAAAAACATACCATTTAAGGCCCTAGCTCCCGAGCTGTGCCATAAAACAGTGACTTTCTGAAGCCTACTCCTCGGTAACGACTAGGTCTATAGGTTTAAAAAAAATATAATTATTATAAATTTATGTACAGCATTATCAACATTATGATTTTTTCGTTTGACTAAGATTTTTGCAAAAAAAAAAATAAAAAAAGGTTTAACGACATGATATTCATTCGCTTTTTTCCCTACTCCTTTCAAACGGCTTTGATCTTCAGATATCTGTTCACACATAAAAATTTCTGGTTAAGTGTTCTTCAGTATATACATAGCATATGTAAATCAATCAATATTTTGCAAAGAAAATGATTTTAAAGGTCAGCGGGGCTCTTTGTGAACGCAGGCAGCAGTACGAGTATGTGTGCATTCAGCTCCGGCCAGATGTTCAAGGGACTATAAGCCTTAAGTGTAACGTGAGAAACAGGCAGCAAAGAACATCACTGTCTTCTAATTTTCATATTTTGGAAATAAACGAACACTCATTCCAAATGCTTAATGCCTCATCGAATTTAACGTAAACAAATTTGAATTAACGTTGTGTAATAAGATATCTAATGAAATTACAATAATGTGGCCAATAGCTAACTTATCGAATATGCTGATAGAGCTGTCAGACTTATCAAGTGTGGATAGTAAATATGCAGATTAAAGCGGGCCTGTCAAATATTCACTGTGACCGTTATGTGGGCATAATATATCGATTTCATGGGATATATTTGTATTTATCATATTAACAGAATAGGGTGTGGACTCCTCGTTAAAGATGTTGTCAACTTTAATATGACCTAGCTGACCTGTCGCGGTTAATTCATTTCGAAATATTTTGTTTCACATGGGCCTGCATAAAACGTCAGAAGCTAGTGCACGGTTGCAAATGGTCGTTTCTTATGGAGAAGAACCGGTATAAAATTCCATGACCAGCTGTGAATCATTTCGAAAGAATTACATTGATATGCAAGACATCCGTGTCTTTACTTTAATATATTTTAAAAATAAGACTAGTGTTATCAGCGAATGTAATATAACAATTAAATAAGATATCATTTAGATTCTATATATTTGTTTAGCTGCTGCCAGTGGCTCCGCCCGCGTGATAGTATAAAATTATCCCAAAGGAACATACTCTTGGGATAAAAAGTATCCTATGTACTATTCCAGGACATGATCTACCTGGTACCAAGTTTCATCAAAATCCGTTTACCCGTTCAAGCGTGAAGAAGTTAGAAATATACTTACAAACTTTCGATTTTATAATATTAGTGTGATTATACACCAATAAAAACAGTCATTTATAGTCACAGTATTAAATTTCGAAATACGACAAGAATTAATTCATTAACGCTCAGGCGGTAGCCGGCGCCCGCAAGCCATTGTCTTACTATTGTGTCTCTAATTACGCACGTCAAAAGGTTAATAAATAAACATGGACAGGAAAACAAGCTCCAACCTCGTATTTTCGCAACACAACTTTTATGAAATTGCAAGTACATCTATCAGAATAAAACCAAAGCATAATTGGATGAGATTATGGGATCATACCAGCATGGGGTGTTTATCGCGAGCTTTCCTTAATAAAGTTCAATGATATCAACTTACGGAGATTTCTATGCTAATGTTACAACTCTTGCTGTTGTTAAATATTATAATATTTTCGTCGTTGGACTAAAAGAAATGAGAAGAATCGCAAGAATTTTTACCCCTATTTACATTAATATTGTTTTGTTTTTACAAGTTAAATTGTATTGATGATTTGCATCAGAGATGTTATTGTTATGAAATTTCGGATCAGATATAGGAATAATATTATACCGGTTCCAGATTTTGTTGCAGAAATTAAACTATTTCGGACTATTCGCTAGTTTCGGATAGTTTCAGTTACGGATATAAGAATTTTAAAATTAAAATAAAATTAAATATAGCAGCAAGATTTGACTTTTATTTCTAGTCTAGAGTATCATTTATTTTTACAATTATTCATATAAGTAAATATTATTATAGGCACTTTAAATCTCCGCCTTTATCCGAAACTATCCGAAATTTTTATATCGGTTTTGGATCAGTTACGGATATTGAACTATTGGTCTACCCGCTAGTTTCAATACAAACGCAAAATTAGAAATTTTATTTTTGGTCTAGATTGTCATTTGTTTTTATAATCTGTCATTGTAAATATTATTATAGCCACTTTAACTCTGCCTTTATTCGAAACTATCCGAAATTTTTATACCGGTTTCGGATTAGTTACGGATATTGAATTATTTTGGTCTACCCGCTAGTTACGGATAGTTTTGGTTACGGATATAAGAATTTTATAATTATAAAAATAAAATACAAAAGCAAAATTTGACTTTTATTTCTAGTCTAGATTGCCATTTGTTTTTATAATCAGTCATATAAGTAAATATTATTATAGGCACTTCAAATCTCCGCCTTTATCCAAAACTATCCGAAAATTTTATATTGGTGTCGGTTACGATTATGGATAGTTTTTTTATTTCTGGTAACCGTTAGTTTCAGTTATGGTTACGGAGCTCCATAACATCCACATTTGCATTGCAAACTAAACTTTATTACTTATGATTAATGACCCCATAGCTAGTTGTGATTGAAACTAAATCTAGGCTGCGTCTGTTTCTTATCTCTTGAGTAATTGAGTAAGTGGTTGAGTCGATTAAGATAAACTAGGTCAGTTAATTAATAAAGGAGATAGTAATTTGTCAATATACGAAGATACTTGCAATTTCTATTTGACATTTGCATTGCAAAAAAATGTGAAGAATGAAAAACAATTTTTTATTAGGATCACACAGTTTGTGCATTTAGGCAGTCTTTATAAAATACTAGCTTTTGCCCGCGGCTTCGCTCCCGTCAACTGACTACTATATCCAACTCTACCCAACTCTACCCTACACTACCCTACTCTACCCTACTCTACCCTACTCTACCCTACTCTACCCTACTCTACCCTACTCTACCCTACTCTACCCTACTCTACCCTACTCTACCCTACTCTACCCTACTCTACCCTACTCTACCCTACTCTACCCTACTCTACCCTACTCTACCCTACTCTACCCTACTCTACCCTACTCTACCCTACTCTACCCTACTCTACCCTACTCTACCCTACTCTACCCTACTCTACCCTACTCTACCCTACTCTACCCTACTCTAAAAAAAAAAAAAAAAAAAAAAAGTAAAGTAAAGTATCCTATGTCCGTCTCCTGGTTCTAAGCTACCTCCCTGCCAATTTTCAGCTAAATCGGTTCAGCCGTTCTTGAGTTATAAGTGAAGTAACTAACACGACTTTCTTTTATATATATAGATTTACTTTTAGAATTTTGTTTTCCATTAAACTGCGAATTTAACACATTCTATTGTTGTTGCAGTATTTTGCAGCAAACGTATTGGCAAGCTTCGCTAAGATAGTCTGTTCCTACTAGAATAAAATTACTCAACTCCATTTTGCCAAGATCGCGTCTATTCAATGATTCCATGCTGTCCTGTTTTGAATGCTTGAGATACAAAACTACACCAATTTTATTTATTTTATTTTATTTTATTGTAATTTTATTTTTTATATCACAATAGTCACTAAAAATCAATTTGCAAATAATTAAAACAGCTACTGAACTTCACTAGTAAAATCTCGTTAAAAAATAAACGTCGATGAATAAATGCCAATTTTTCGACAAAAGATTTCATCATCATCATCTTCTTGCCCTTATCCCGTTTTATTTGGGGTCGGTGCAACTCGTTCTTTTTTTCTATTCTGTCCTGTCATCAGTCACGCTATCACTAACTCCTTTTTCTTTCATATTACTTCTCCCACAATCCATCCATCTTATTTATAAAAGATTTATCAGTTCAAAAAAGTGCTAGTCTATTTTTGAGTCGTAGTATCAAGCTGAATCATATACCCAAAGAGAAAGTTTGAAACCTCCTTCTGCTTGATCCCAGCAAAACGTTATCATTTAATACGTACAAGAGTCGTTTAACCCAAGAAGCCGCGAGTGTGAAACTCAATGGTGAGAAAAACTGAAGGCGTGTGGAAACGGTTCTGTAAGAAGATAGCGTTTGTGTCTGCAGACGTGCGACTAATCGCTATCGTTTATAAAAAGATCTTAATATTTTTCGGGGATTATTTCATTTATATTCTGGTTCAAAAGTACGCGATCCTTTTTATGACCTAAACAGGAATTAAGCTATATAGGGTGTAAGTAATTTCCCTTGGAATTTACGCAGGTGAGGCCGCTGGTGGAAGCTAGTTCAAAATAAATCAACATACCTACCACCTATACCATGGTTTTAAATAGATGGACCAAAATGACAGTAGTGGACAATGTACAGCTGTCAAAGAACAATGCTACGCTATCATTAAACTATTGTAATAGCTGTCACTTTGGTCCATCTAATTATTTATTTTTATTATTTATTTATTTATCGTTTATTTCAGGCATTAATTAACCCATAGTAACATTATAGAATTAAATAAAATTAAAAATCACGTTATAGTTGATCGTGCGCTTCACTCAGTTACATTACTGCTTACCATTAGGTGGGATCACAGTCAAGCACTAGTTTATGTCAATTTAAAAAAAGGTAATATGGCGTCCTAAGTTGTTTTCAGATCTGAAACAGCTGTTTTTTTTAAATTCCAGGTTTGGTCGTTGTGTAGTTTGAAAACTTGTTAGTGTTTCACAAATAACTCCGTATAACAAATAAATTCCTATACTAACACTAATATGCTTCTTATTTATTGCAAACCCAACTCTGTACTGAATCTTTTTCTGTTTCTTTATTCAAACGATAAGTGACCCTTTACATCGACGTAATTTTGTTTCTGGACCATTTTTTTTCACTTATCTTCGAAGCCATCGCTCCTTGCGTTCCGTAATAGTTTTTATTTACATAAATAGTGCTACTAACAGGAAATATAAAGCTAAGTTAAAAGCCCTTATTAGTAATATTGCTTTGAAAATTAACCTCTTATCAAGAGTCGAAGTGTTGAGTGACCTTCTTAATGCTATGCGTGCACGCATGAAGCGATACATTATTACTAAAACAGTTATCATTTGAATGGTCTTCAGATTGAATAATTTAAGATGTATTAAGATATATTTGAATAGAAAAACGATATCTTTTTTGTACATTGTTATTAAGAACAGATAGCTTAATAACTAATCACAATCTAACCTAAAAATAGCTACAAGTAATTTAAATATGACTTATTATTTTATGATATATTATAAATTATGTTAGAGAGCGATTAGAGAGAGATAAAAAAAAGACTTGCAAAGCCGCAACCAACCTACCAGATAATCCATGACCACTACCAACTTAGAAAAAGAATAAATTATATTAAATCTAATAATAGCGTCCTTTCGCATTTTTACACAAGATTAGCGTTTGACAATGATGAAAATGCTTTGTTCATGTGTTATAAATATATAGGTATGCATAACACTTATCACTATTATATTCTAACTCAAAATTTTTAATCCTCTTTAGTTTACACACTAGGTACGATCGATATCTTTAACCTGTTATCAGAAAGCGAAGTAATAATTATTATAATCGATAAGCATTACCTGTAAAATTGTTCATAAATATGTTTGCGTTTTACTCTTGCGATTTTTCCGCGCACATCTGCAAAGTCCCTTCAAGGGTAGACCTAACGTGAAATTAGAAGGGAAAATAGGACGAGATAATTGTGCCTCCTCTACCCCGCCCCCCGAAGGCCCTCGTTACAGAGTTTAATCTGTTTAAACTTTTATTTACTTACGCTAAATTGAAGCGATTAGCAGCCAGGGCCTTTCCAAGGAAATGCTTCTGTTTTAACGCTGTTCCAAATTAAAGTTTCTCAACTTATTAGAAGACGGATGGAATATTCAAAGAATTTCATGATCGTTTCAGGCAGGCCCGTCTTGTTTTTCGAAATTGAACACCTTTATTGAATTGTACGAATTCAATCTATTCTGAGAGGTCGCTGGGCGGATATGTGGGTCGACGGCATTGTAGATATCACAAGGACAGGTAGGGAAGCTAGGGACAAATGGCACGATACGGGAAACATTTCCTATCTACCTATCTGAACATATTGTTAGAAATTATTCCGTGCGTCACGTAGGCAGGAATAGGAATGTTTTGTTTCGAATGCTTTCAACATAATAATAATAATAGAATACGGAGGTACGTATAATTTATCTTAAATTAGTTTTGAAGATATTCAAAAATTTACTTTCAATAAATCGTAGTTATCCAAATGTAAATGCAACAAAAAATATGATAATACTGATAGTTTAGAGTTCAATACCATCATTATCTCTTTACACATAGAATTTCAAACAACAAGCCTCAAATTGTATTCGACATTGAATTACCTTCAGGTCGATATTATGTAAATCGCTTGAAGAATCATTTACATCCAAATATCTGCATAAATTTATATCAACACATGTTACATATTTTATCGAATATCGGAATTAGGGTTTCGATTAACATTTTGTCATAATTATTTCAAAAAATATAAGTTATGATATAAACTGATACGCCATTTTCGATATGATTAGGTAGGTAGATACAAATTGCTCTATAATTTAAATTTTATTTCACTGTTGACAACCCATGTGTAGGTATATTGAACATTTTCCGGTGCCGCGAGATGAATTCGACCCATACATTTAGAGGTCGATGAACTTTTAAACCAGTTTGTCAGGAAATATCCCTAAAAATTTTCCTTTAAAATAATTATAACAACAAACATCCCAATTTATAATGAGCCTACTTTTTTTTGCCAATTTATTTTAAATGAGGATCCTTTTGAATTATTGTGCGAGAATTAAAAGAACTAAGCGTCAACGTCTCATTTAATTCTAAAGACGTTAATTCTAAAGATTTAAATAGAGAAAGTCAAATGTTCCCACAGGGCCAAGCCTTCTGCATCGAACACAATTCTTTAAAATGCATGTAGATGCAATAGCCGTCGGCCATGTTACCGACCCGTCTCTCACAGCCGTCCCTGTGCACCCCATACCCTACTCCCTCACTCGTATGTAAAATCATATGTCGTTGTCTCTTACCCACGGGAACCTTACACGGAATTAGGGCAATACGCATGCGCGGCGTGTCAATGTCAAATCAATCCTCGTAGGCTGATGCAATCGGTTACACACAATTTACTAGGATAGTTACCAACGTGTTGGGGTAATTAATTAAAACTGTGATTCTCTTTTTTTTCAGAACAAACCGGTTGTCGGTTGGATTCAACGGAAAATGGATGTATTGGAAGTGTGGACGGTATGTTTGAACCATTGTTTTTACTGCTAATGTAGGTAGGTATGAGGAAGGGCCGTTGCTCTTAATGTCGGTGAGTAATGCTTGCCCTTTTGCCCTATTTGCAAACAAAGGTAGAGAGAGGACCTACTTGTACTTTCACGTACTCTTTTGCCCTATTTAACATGTGGTGATAAATTTAATTGTTCCTTAGGAAGTTGGCTCCAGTGTATGAAGAGAATAACCTCCTTCTTTTTGAAGTTGGTTAAAAATGGGACGTATGTTTCAGGAACTCATTTACATTTTGGAGCTATGTAAGGCAAAACTATACCCGAAAAAGTGCAAATGAGTTAAGTGATTATAAAATATTGCCATTGAACCGCTAAGTAGGCATGGTTAGATAAGTATGAAAGTATAGGTACCTATCTAATAGGTACTTAGGTGCTTGATGACGACGAGTTGATACTACCTATCTTGTACGTGACAGAAACAAATAATGATCAACCAATATTCTTATCAAATGTATCGTACATTTGATAAGAATATGTTTAAACCAGCCATTCCCAAAGTAGTTCCACCTGGACCCCCCGGGGTTTACGCAGACTTGCAAGAGGTCTATGAGAACAGAAAATAAAATTGTGCGTGCATGAGAGACCAACGGGGTAACTAGACTGAATCTCGTGGAGGCAGGCCGTTACTAAAATTAATTTAAGCTTTCCGTGATATCTGAATCTACTTTAACTGATTGAGTATTTCTGTAATATTCTGTTTTTAAACTTATAATGGGACTTAGTAATAGGACTTTTCCCTATTATCGAAAAAAGTATAGAGAAAACTCATTTATTGTGATTTATTTGATAAACAGGACTGTGTTTGGGTGAAAGAAGCGGCCACTTCCGGTCCGGAAAGTCAATAAGTTCCTCTTCAAATTTGAAAACAATAATTAGGTACTTATTGCCCGCTCCGAGATGCTAGTGTAAAAAAATTCGAGCTCACTTCTTTTAACCTTTTCTACATAAGTCGAGTCATTTTTATTTCTATTTGAATGGTCAAAATAATATGTAACCCAATCTTAATATGCAATTATGCTAGATTTTCCGTCATTACTTTGTAGTAGTAAGGAATAACTGAAAAAAAACGCAAATTAATAATGCAATAAAATGCCAGCTTCAAAATTCTTTAAAGGCATTTTTTCTTTAAACCACTTTCGCTGGGTCTACAAAAATTGGAAAATTTACTAACGGGTTCGCTCAGCTAAAAAGTTTGAGGAAATCTGGTATAAACTTATTACTCGATTTTAATTGACGAATGACAACATAATGATACCTATTGTTTGAAATATTCAAGGATACCCGTTTCGGAACAAGAAACTGTTAGTTTACAACTTAAGCAAGTTGATTTACTTGCATTTTATTGACTATGATTTGATTTAAGATTTGAAGTAGCTATTATCTCCATGATT
The DNA here is from genome assembly GCA_905147345.3 of Mythimna impura. Taxonomy (NCBI): domain Eukaryota; kingdom Metazoa; phylum Arthropoda; class Insecta; order Lepidoptera; family Noctuidae; genus Mythimna; species Mythimna impura. The sequence continues at coordinate 18,251,353 of LR990351.1, forward strand.
TTCTCACTTCCATTTTTTTTTCTAATGACGACATATATAATAGAGTAGTTACTTTCAAAGTCAATACAAAAGGAAGTTGTGTCCATCTCTTCCCAATATATTTTATCTATACTGTAGTAGATAAAATGAATTGAGAAGAGGAAGCATAAAGAAGCTAAAGATACATATTTGATCATTGGAAACCTCAAGACATCATGCAACAACTGCATCTAAATATAACAACAAAGCCAGCTGACATAAAGTCTATTTTTAGGCCCACACAGGACACAGCGAGTTAGTTAAATATTTAGTCATAGACCAGGAGCCAGCGTCCATATTTTTACGAGTGGCAAGAGGGTCTCATTACTATGTTATTACGTAGCGTGTCGGCAGGCCACGAGCCGCAACACATCCAATTTCCCAGCTTCTTCCCATTTATTGATATTGACTCGACGAGGACGCCTCGTGAATGCCTCCGCTCCAGATATTGTAAGAAATAGATGCGCTACCTACGCGACTAAAGAGTATAAGGTAGCGTATATACGCTGTAAAGTTATGAATTGTAAATTTTGTGAATGACAAGTTCTTGGCGTTTGTATATGTTTCTTTTTTCTTTTTGAAACACCCACGGAAGTTGACGATAATTTTGAAAATGATCACAACCGATATTCTTATTATCACAAAAATTTTGTTTTATTTCCTCATTTTTTTTGAGTTTTCAAATTATCAAATAACTTCTCTCGCTCTAGGTGGAACGAGAGTATCAGAGTTTTACTGAATAAAACTCACCTGTGTTCCTTCAATTGTTCTTTGCGTTCCACTGTAACTCTTTAGAATATTCCCGCAGCCCGATTTACTTCCTCTGTAATTGAGCCTCTAGTAAAGCATTATATTGACATCTGTATCTTTTTAATTATTATTGATAGGCTCGCGTTTGACCACCGGAAGACGCAGCGTTAGAAGGCCTCCCACCAGGTGGACCGATGACCTGGTGCGGATCGCGGGAATCCGATGAATGCGAGATGCACAGGACCGGTCGTTGTGGCGACACTTTGGGGAGGCCTAAGTATGTCCAACAGTGGACGTCTTTCGGCTGAAATGATGATGATGAAAATGAGAGGCTCGTGTTTCACCGATAATGTGGTCTACGATTTTTTTTAAGTGGGAAATCATATGACTTCCCCCGCTCTAAGGCAGCATCGGGAGGGCGTGTCAGACTTTTACTGACTAAAACCCACTCTTATGTTCCTTCTTTACCTTGCATTCTAGACCCCGGGGTTCCCTTTCGGAGAAGATGTCTCAGCTAAGATTTACATTAGGAAGCTTTTCTAAGCAAGTGATATTTTATTTACACGCCACAAACTCCCAGATAATGTCAGTAGGTTTCCGCACACAAGGTTGCATGTAAACTGACCGAACCTACGTCTTACGTGTATTTACGGTTGTAAACAACGACCCTGACCTATGTAAGAAGACATAAAACACATCACAGTACATAGTAGTAGGTATGCATGCGTACTGTACTGCCCGTAGGTATGTTTGCCGACGGAATTACTTTGTGTGCCAACTTGTTTTTAATCTCTGTTAAATATGAGAAAATTATCAACGAAAAACAGCAAGAAAAGTGTACTTAACACCTTTTTTAACCTATATTTTGACGCCACATTTTAAGATAATGTATGTATTATGTCTCGGTAAAAATAAATATCTACCTTAAACAGCTGCCTTATTTAATATTAATTTTTATTGTCAATCAATGGTGCGTGAAGTTTATTAAATTTTTATATCAGAAAAAATATTAAAATTTTATATCAGAAATTTAAAAAAAAAATATAAAATCCATAAAATTCATAACATTAAAATGCACAATATATACTTTTCGCTGTCAAAAACATATGTTTACATTGCAGATCATATCAAATCTAGTCATAACTTTACATCCTTGTAAACCATATTTGGCGGTATCACTTATTATCATCAAACCTAACGCCGGATAAGCTTGAACCGATACGTGACTTGTGAAAAATAGACATTTCACCCCCCCCCCCCCCCTTTCATCCCCAAAAGTTCTTATTCTTACACCCCCACGCACGCTTAGAATTGATGGCTACATATCTTACTATGCAATCGTCTAGATAGATTTGGGATCTGATTCCTAAATTGATTGAAAGTTTTTGTTTGGTAAGATTTTTTCGTATTTTCTTTTGGACAAATAAGAATTAGGTTTTACTTACCCACATTAACAAAATTAGCATTAGGTTGAAAACTAAATGAGACATGTTTTGAAAACATTCTTTGATTGACATCCGCATCAATAATTTTTAACCGACTTCAAAAAGGAGGAGGTTCTATGTTCGGCTGAATGTATGTTTTTTTTTTATTTGTTCACCGATTTCTCGGTCAATTGTGGACCGATTTTGAAATATTTTTTTATTGAAAGGTTATGCTTCTAAGTTGGTCCCATAGAAATATTGTTATAATCTGATCATGAACTTCGAAGATATGGAACAGAACTCCTCATAGGAACACAACAGAACTGTCCTAACAAGTAAAATTGCTTTATTCATACGTGTAGTCGATGACTGTCTGAAAGAAGAGGGGGAATATATCGAAGTTTGGCACCGGAACTCTGTAATAAATTAATGTTATCTAACCACCGTAAAGTCACTCAAAACTCAAAGGGCAATGGAAAGGGCTATGCTCGGAGTTTCCTTGCATGATCACATCAGAAATGAAGATATCCGCAGGAGAACCTTTGGGCTATGTCTACAGACATAAGACCAAAGAATCGCCAAACTTAAGTGGCAGTGATAAACATAATTATAATTCTCCCCGAAACTCAATAGTTTTTTTTTTTCATAATCTCCAACTCCCTATATTTCTACTTCTAACCCCCTAATCGTAGTTAGTCGCCATCGATTTCAAGAATTAAACCACTTACAAGTCACTTAACTGCCGAACTTCGGCCAGCGTTTCGTAATCCGGGTTAAGAACCCCGCTGAATCGTCCTGAAACTTTCCGAGATAAAAGTACCCAACGAATATTATTATAAGTAAGTTGAAGCTAATCTTACACCACGACAGTCAAACAGAGTTTCTTTAAAACAGAGTTTATATTTTTCCTGTTTTAAAATTGTGGATGTTGTCCCACTTTTGCATTTAAAATGTGGCGTGTTTTCTACTTAATTAGCAAAACGTTTGGTATACGGGCTTGTTGTGGTGGATAATTTATCTTGATTAAAACACATTCGCTGAAAACAACACACACACTGTTTACTTACAAGAATAATACAGCTCAATGTTTTACCGGCTGAAAGAACCTACTGGCAAGTCTCATTTGCATCAAACATTTAAAATATCCCTACTTACTTATTTTAAGAAAATAAGAATCTAAACTACACTCAGTCTCAACCACTAATTAAAATACTGATCATCTCAACCACACATTAAAACTCACCTAGCAACTCTATTAGCCACTTCAAAGTACAAACGCTCACGCAAGTACATAGTTAATAAAAAAAATAATCTACTCATCAATAAGACACGTGTACCGGTGTCTGTAAGCGGATATTATGTAAGCAGCCAGGCGCAATTGATGTCATAAATAACAAAATAATTGTTCTCCATCGGGCAATCATGTTTATTGGACTACAAAAGGACCGAACGATCAAGACTTGGTACTCGCAACTAATGAGAATTCTGTACTCGTAATATATTCGATCAGATGTTTCTTGATACTTTTTTTCATAAAATGTAACCTCTAAGAAAAATATGTAATACTTTTTTTTGTTTGAGGAAAATTCTGTCATATAGCAACTGGCTGAAAAAAAAGTGATGTGAAAAAAAAATGTCTTTTGTTCTTTTCTTAAATGTACGGGAAGGGTCAACCCTTCTACTACCATGGGGTATCGAGTAGATAACGTAATAACACAGCAAAAAAATCATGGGAAGCGAAGGCGCGTCCATTTATCGATAAAACCCTTCGATTAGAATAAAGTAAAGGCGAAATTATGCTTGTCAATCGCGCCGCGGCTTTCAAAGGGTTATTCATCGCTTATTCGATTCGTAAAGATTTAAATTTACTTATACGGCTGATTGACACGAATGGTATTTCTGTGCAAGGCCTTATCTTCGTCTCCCATCGCTTGGGTTGAAGGTACCTACTGAAGTAAACCCAGTCTATTTGTTTACATAATAATACAGTTAAGATTCATTTGCGATTTGAATTGCGATTTTGATGTAAAATATGTAGGTAGGTACTGGATTGAGGCTATTGTTAGATTGGAGAAAAGCACTTTATATATAAATTTTAAATTGCTCGAGGAGGTATTTATTAATGGTAATAGTTTTATTAGTAGATATGATCGAAATAGTTTTCTTTTTTACTTTCACTTTTTTCAATCTATTAATAAATAATAGAGGAAAGTAATCAAATATGGAATTCTATTTTATTTTCGTGATTCAATATATATATATATTTTTTTATATCATTTATTTTTAATTACAATCTGACATTCATTTGCGATAATTTAGTAACAGTCTGGTTATATTTTTATTAATTTAAAGTACCTATATACATAATTAAAAAAAAGGGATTTAATTATGGAATAGGTAGGTACCAAATACGGAATGATGGCGGTATTCCGTATTGGGATACTTTTCCATATTTGGTTTCTTTCGTTTACTTATTTACTATATCTACGCTCCAACAATAAAATTCAAACACCAGTGTCCGCGATCCGAAACCAACATGCATATTCGTTTATATGTCTAATTATGTAAACACCGCTCGGGGTTCCGTTCGAAATTGGAACCTGTCTGTCAAAGCGGAATGAAGCGAGCCAATCAGAGATAAATAACCGTTGGGTCCGCGAGCGTGGCCCGTTTCATTTGCATGTCAATGATGCGCGGGGGCGAAGGGGGCTAAACCGGGGGGGCCTTGCAGGTACAATGCCTTACCTGACATACCGTGATAGGACTGTTTTTGGTAGATCGTGTTACTGACATATGTTGAGTATGTGTAAGGTGCGGCTTTGATGAGAAGTTTGTAATTGACGTTTAAGTAAGACATTTTTTTAAAACATGCATTGGAAAACTTATTAGAATAGGTAGGTACATTTTGTGAAAATCTACGGACCACTTAGCTTGGTAGAATTTAGTAAAAATTTAGCTGAGCCTTATTTTTGTATAAACCAAATAAAGCTGTTGAGTTCTAATACACGTTCGGGGAGCGGGTTCACGACCGCTTAGGTACACTTGAGTGTTGCTGAGTCGTGCCAAAATGTTCTGCACCGCTGCTGGCCACGAGACGGGTATCTGAAAAAGAATATTTTAAATTTAAAAAAAGAAAATGTTGAAGATATTTTAAGCATGAGTTACTTATTGCGCGGGTAGCGTAAAGAGAGCTTGAAAGTTATTTGCAACTTTTTTCGGAGAAATACTTTTTAGAATTTCTTTCAACGATTAAAGCTTAAGTAGACTAGTACTTTTTCATGAATTGGGCTTAATTTCTACGGTTATTTTTTTTTATAAAATTGGAAAGATCTGAACTGAGAGTAGATGTATTTATTTATTTAATCTTCATCATAGAACACAAAGACAAAGAGGTGGACTTAATGCCTTTGGCATTATCTATCAGTCAACCTAGAGTGGTAGAGAGATAATATGGTGAATAAAAAAATATATTATTTAGAAAACAGGAGTAGGTACAAAAGTATAATTCTACTAGTAGATTTTTCTAAGGTTTTAGTTTTTAAAAACTCTATGTAGGTTAGGTAACCATACAGCAACTAGAGAACACTCCTAAACTAGAAAAGTAACAACAAACACGATTGTTTGAGTTACGGAGAACAGCTGAATAGTTGTGACGTCATTTTATGTCAGGCACGAGTGGCTATAAAACAGGATTCGGTGACGTCATGCGCTGGCCGTTAGTGCCCGTCTCCTCATGGCACATGCCACCCATAGAATGTGAACGTTTATTTGAATTTATCAATAGATAAGTGGGGACCTCCGGGATTTATAGGGCGTGGAAAAATATACATGGTATTAGTCAATACCGAATTTTTTTTTTGTTTTTTAGTACGCCTAAAATAGAATAAAGTTTATTGTAGGTACACCAAAATCCCGGCCAGGTGCAATAGACAATAGACAACCACAGACTAAGATGTAGACATCAGACAACTGTGTTTTGTCTAGTGTCTATGGTGCAGCACAGTTATTTGGGTCCGACAGATTGCTGTATTTTATTAAGCGTCTATTTGGGCAGGATAAACATGTTTTCTTTCTTTTTTCTTTCTTAAAATAGCAACATTTTTTTTTTAATGTCTGACAATATAGATATGTGCATGCGTACCTACCTACCCTATGAATACCTATATGTAATTGTGACTGCGGAGAATTAAAAAAAAAGATTAACTACTCTAAGCCTATTGGTTTAAAATTCATCAAAGATACCAATCATAGGGCAGCAGTTTTGACGGCACGTTGGCGCAGTGGTTGAGCAACTGGCTACTGCGTAGCGTGTCGCGGTTTCGATTCCCGCACGGAACAAATACCTATTTGTATGACGGTCTGGTTGTTCTTGTGTACCTACATGAGTTTACATATTTGAGAACGAACCCACGATAAAGGTGGAGGCATTTTTTTCCAAAACAAAAGTAAGACAGTCTTCGATCGTTTTAAATAACATAAGTAGTTTCACTGCAGTTGCTTGCAGATCTCATCCTATCTCAAACTTTCACATCAACCGTTGAAGCAATTTTCCACATTTCGCAAACAAACAAAACTTTCCTCTACACAATATTAGTATTACACTTACACAATATACAGTAGAGGAAAATAGTAGACAAAAGCCGGTTGCGCTGACTCGTCAGTACCCGTCACAGACCGTCAGCCATCATTTTCATAAACATAAGAATATATTTATGGTAATTTTAGTATCTTCAAGCTTTTGTCGGCCTCTTCATCTTCGAAGATATCTATCTACTTAATTCAAGGGAATAGTTACTTGATGCTATCTGAAAGATAATGCAGAAAATGAAAAATATTAGACTGGACGGGATTTGCGCAAACTTTAAATGAAAAATAAAAATGGTTATAAGCCATAACTTGAGCTCTGTTTCATTAGAGTCAAAGTAATAATTGAAGTACCAATAAATAAAAGTAATAATAGACTTATTTTTGAATCACACTGAGAGGTTGCATCATGACATGATGCAAGAAACGAAAAATTGTGTTTAACTAATCGAAAAATATACGACAGAAGTCTTCAAATCGATGTACACCGAAAATATGAATGTATATCAACATTAGCATCAGATTGTGGACGGTATTAACATACAAAGATAATAAAAACATGACAAGTGTTATATCGAGATAATCTGGGACTGCCACACGGCGTTATTCGGGCCCTGTATAATATTCCGATCGACTCCGACCAATGCCGAAGTTGTCCGAAGTGCGCCAAAGAATATGGCGGTTGTTATACCTAGACAAGCTTGTTAGTTTTATGGTAACAACCAATGTTTATATCGGGACGGTGATTGTATGAAAATGTGTATTTTATAAGATCTCTCTTCATATAACTTGAACGACAATTTCTGGGCACTACCTACTGTGTAATATAGCTTACTGAGATGGCCCGTCATTTTTTGAACGATGTACATGAAAGACTATTTATAATTTAACTTGTATCTACTAATAATATGTGTAGTATACCTAATGTGTCTTATCTGATACAGCGATCCGCCTCAGCTTTGCACGGGTGTTACAACTCTTTGAAATTCTCATCTCTCTCTCTACCATAATATGCATGTATTATATAGGTACCTAAACCTTCCTCATGAATCACTCTATCCATTGGTAAAACATGAAAATCCATTCAGTATTTTTGAGTTTATCGCGAACAGACAGACAAGCGGAAAAACAGACAGATGGATAAGGATGGTAATAACATGTTACTTAGTCCTTGTTTTTGGGTTGAGATGGGAAATCATCAAATAACTTCTCTCGCTCTGGGTGGAGAGAGAGAGAGAGAGTGTGTCAGTTTTACTGAATAAAACCCTTCAATTGCCATTTGCGTTCCAGGGCCACGGTAACTCGTTCCAACAATTCCAATCCAATCCAGCAACATGTTTCTCCTGAATTTGACTTCTAACAACATTGTTAAGCATATTTCCGTCAATTTGTAAATCAATTAAAGACAATTTTCAAAGCAATCACTGGGTTAACAAACTATATGTAATACAGTACTATTTCATCTCCCTTTAAATATTTATTAACGCTTGTTAGGTACTTCATTGGCAAAAACAGAAGAGTATTAATTAATTAATCAAGATGACTTACACGTGCGTAGAAACATGGTTCGTTAAGCAATAACCTCAAAAATAATATAGTTTTTCATATTTAGTTTCTATACCTTGTTTACTCCACGCGAGTGTGAAAAATTACCTCAACTGTAAGGCTATGCTGCAGGATTGTTCGGAAGTGTTACCGCAGGTCTATAACTCACAGGGCAGCTGAAGGAACACAGGTGGGTTCAATAAAAGTTTGTCAGTCCCTCTCGCTCCACCCAGAGCAGGAGAAATCATTTGATGATGATTTCCGACCGAAAAAAAGGAATATAACAAGACCACATAAGTATTTATATAAACCGACAAGGTAGACCGATGACCTGGTAATGGTCGCGGGAATCAGATGGATGCAAGACACAGAGGACCGGTCATTATGACGACATTTGAGAGAAACCTATGTCCAACTGTAGACGTCTTTCGGCTGAAATGATGATGATGATATTTATATAAAAGCAGATCCCAAAAATATTATCTCACGCTTTTATACATCTTTAAAGCCAACTTTATACGGAACCTAAACGCGACTAACCAAAAAATAAATCGTGCCCCATTGTTATTGGTTTTAAGTACGGGTATTTTAATTGATATAAGTGATTATTTGTACTATGTAATTTTAATTAATATTGTAATTCTACTCTAGAGTGTAAGTCTTGGGAAATTCAAAGACTTGAGCTGTCTATTCCCTTCGTACTTAATCTATGGCAAGGGTCGGTTATTCGAGTTAACTGGGAGCGTCATTTCAACCATGGAGTCCATTGGACGGCTACGTGACCTTGCCAGAAGCTCCCTTTTGTCCGCAAACAATCATCGATCCTTTGTACTTCAGCTTCCGGGTAGCCTTAGATTACATTTTGATTAAGTAAATCGAGACATCGGTGAAGGAAAACATCGAGAGGAATCCAGATTAATGTAAGTTTGAAATCGGCAACCCGTCTTGAGTAAGCAAGGTGTTTAATGGTTGTACCTTCCCTGTATGTGCCTTTTATCTGCAGTAAGATAGTTAGAGGCTGGTATTATCAATTATTTATTTTTCCATAATATTTATTACACTTTTAAATAATTGAAAAAAGAATCTAAAAAAATCTTTTTAAAGTCCGCCAGTACCGAGAGTAAGGCCCAAACGACCTTAGGGCATCAGGACTCCAAAGACAGGAACTTTTTCAAAATTGCAATGACAGCTTCGACAGGTGGTCTTCAAGGCTTTAACCATTAGGCCGTTGCCGTTGGCGGTAACGACAATCAGCACAATGACAGCCGAATCCACATTTGACATATAGACAACCTCAAGTGCTTAGTCGAGATATTTAATTTACTACTTTTTCCTAGTTTTCACGAGGTTCTTATCATGTGGAATGGTGGCATCGACATCATTGCGTGGTGCTCTAAGCGGTCTATCAACACTATCTCCGGCTTACTGGCCAAAATAGTCCTGACCGTGATGACTGATCCCGTAGTGGGAATGGTTATCAATGTGACATAGTCATTTGCCAAAACACTTGTAATATGGTACCTCAGAATCCACAAGTTTGTATTTCAAAGAAAGTTCCTGGTAAATAATTGGTCACTTGATTATGCCAGTGCTGTACCTACTCGCTGTTAGGCAGACAAAAACAACTAGAGATAATATGTCTGATGGATTCACCCGGACGGTGGCATGTCTGACACACGTCCACCGATCCGTTCTTCATTATATGTCTCCGTTAGTTATTTATCAAGATAACTTTTTCCAAAATCGCAGAGACAAAACTTATAATAAATCAATATAAAATGTAGTTACAAATTAAAATAGAATAATAATCAATACCCCACCACTGCTCTCAAAACGGTGAAGGAAAACATCGTGAGGAAACCGGCATGTCCTAGAACCAAAAATTCGAAGACATGTGACATCCACCAACCCGCACTGGGCCCGCGTGGTGGATTATGGCCCATTCCCTCACCTAGAGAGGAGGCCTGAGTCCCAACAGTGGGAACATTATAAGGCCGACTATGCTATGCTATGCTATGCTAATATAATCAATATAAACCTACCTTATTAAATTATGATACAGAGTACCTGATACTACTATACCTATACAGATACACCTTATAAAACTATATCAAACAATGAATAATTTAATTTAGGATCGTTAAATATTAAAGTCGAACTATACATTCTGACCAAGATTTGAAAAGAAAAATTAAAATAACTGAGCAGACTTTTTAAAAATAAATATAAAAGCTTTTCAGTGAATAGTCTTACGCCGGCTAAGCTTCAATAAACCTGCTCATTCCTATATTTGTTCAAAATGTAAATGCATAGAGTCTTCAGTGTAATGGAGACAGCTTAATATCTCTTGAATGCCAATAGGTAGCGCTAGCAGTTACGAGTACGTTTCACTTCAACGACTCTCAAGAGTTCGAGACAAACGGGTGGACAATGTGTAGTTTTATTTTTATGAAGTTATTTTCTCTTTGATGATTAAATGAAGAACTTAATTAAAAGTAACGGTCAACTCGTGTACAGTCACGAGAATTAATACGTTATATTGATTGACTAGCATTAAAAGAAATTATATGATGTTAACGAACACAAGGTCTTTTCACGATGGACGTGGTTACCCAATATCATAAAGCATAGATTCTCAACAAAGTATCTCAAAACAACATTGCATTGCTTGCAACGTTTTATGACAAGGAATTTTACAATACAGTATTTCAATATTCCCTACATCACCTGTTCTGCACTATTTTATTTAAAATATTTCAGCAAGTTTTATTCGAAACGATATTACTGGAACAAGTTCCCTACGCTCGTAGGCGGCGGTAGGGTGAGCGTTACAAATATAGCAGGGACGGGTATGGGCGCATGTTTTATATTATTGAGGCTCCAACGGCCGACGACAGGACGGTTTACCTTGTTTACACACAGAACCCCAGTAGGTATGTTTACTGTGTTCCTACCTACGTTTTACAGAATTTTAAATTCACGCACAAAAAATATTTTGCTGCCAACCGCCTTTAGCTATGTAATCGGTTTAGATATACTCGATTAAATTCTATATACAGTACAGTTTTTATTTTTATTGCATGTAGAAATGTCTGATGATTGAGATTATGGTGAATTTAATCGATAGTTAACGTTTATGCAATAGTTTTTTAATGGTTTTTGTAGTGTGGAAGTAGTACTATAATATTTGTATTTAATAGGCAATCGTTTTATTCAATATTAATACAAACGTATCAAAGTACTTAATAGTTAAAATCAAATAATAATAACTATTTTGTTTTGTAAAGAAAAGTTTGAAGCATATAAACTTAGAAGGTTTATACGCTAGACTAAATGCCTATAAAATCTATCTCAAATACATAGTCAGCTATGTGAAAAGTGTTATGTACCAAAAACCCTCAATATCATCACATATACTTACACAAATGACAACCCGCCCGATCCAATATGAAGTTAAACATTTGCATTTGCTAGCGACGGTCGTGCCCGAATATCCTTTCATATAACATTGAATAAAAACAAAAACATTGTTTGGACAAAAGCGGCATGCCTTGATTATATTTGAACAAAATATTCTCGTTGTACCGTGTAAACAGTATACTCGTAATAAGTCTCTTGGGCGAACAAATGGAGCCGAAAGGAAAGCCATTGTGTCTTAGGGCATGCTTACGCTTTACGTGATCCGAGTAGATATGTATGAAATGGAATGGACAAAGGGAAATCTCTAGAGCTATATTAAGGTGTAAAGGTACCGATTCCCAAATGGTTCAGTTATTTCGTCGTATTGCGCGACAGGGACTCGACTGCATACAGAAATTGAATGTCGATGGGCACGTGGAAGCATAAAAAGCGAATGTTGGCGGAATAAACCATACGAGCCTGCGAGGGGAGATACCTCTGATATGGCTTTTAACGCTAATCAAATTCTCACAAAAATGTAGTTGTATTTTTTTTTGGTTCAGACCTTATTACTTACGGTCAAAAGTTGATGCACGGTTCAGTTTCTTATTTTTTTCAATACAATTAATTATTAATTTTGTTCTTCTCGATATAAAGTATGTAGGTACTGGTATTTCCAAAATAAAATATAAATATAAAACTTTGTTTTTCGCATTTTCTTTGAAATAACGGTGATAATTCGAGATGTACTTGACCAATTCATAAAGTAAATGGTAATTCAATGAATCACTACGATTAATAACAGCAAAATTTACATAATAATGACGGCAGCAACACCCGCAAAGACGGGTCTTAAGAAATCCTCTCGTTACTACATGACCTTAATGTTAACTTATTGGGAAACAAAACCACTATGAACGCAAATTTGATTCGTAATTTCCAACAAATGACACTGAAAAGAATTTATTTAATCCATGTTGTTCCAAAAACTGATGCTGCGAGTGTACAGTTTCGCGAAGAAATTCCACTTCAAGTGTCTCCTTGGATCTCGATGGTGTTTAGGGAAAATGATCCCTGTTTGGGAACACAGAAAGTTGATTATCTTTTATTGTTATTTAAAGATGTATTCAGCGGGTTGCTGGAGGAGTTTCAGACTTATCATGAGAGTAGTAAAGTAGAAAATTATATGGTTGGGTTTGTTTTGTAAAATTGAGAGTAGCGCACCGCCCGTCGTGATGGGACCGCCGAATATTGCGACCCTTATTTATGTCCACTTGAAGTTTGCCGTAACTACAGCCACATCGAGGCACAACGTTTTTTTCCAAAACACGCATCGCTACTCGCTAGGACGCAGGCAATCTGGTTAAATTGGATTGCGTGATCTCCCCGCGCATAATTAAGCGTACATGAATAATTAATTTGGTTACATTTGAGGATTCGTTAATTTTGCTACATGTGCATGGCGTTTTGTTGAGTCAGATTATTTTACTTACTGAGTACAGAGATGAAAATTGTTATAAAGTTCAAAATATTTTATTAAACAAAGGTCTACAAGAAGACTTACAAAACGTCAGAAGCTAATGCACGCAACGTTGCAATTGGTCGTTTCCTATGAAGAAGAACGGGAAGAAATTGCACGGTTTCTCATTTATAATTTTTTTTTAAATAATTTTTCCACATTACGTAAGTATGAGAGGACTCTAATTTACTAAATAGAAAGCAGAAAATATAACACACGCAAACGTAGTAGTGACTGAACAAAATCCATATCAAATAACCAACGTGTCAATATAGTAGGATAAGTAAGATGAAAACAATATTACATTCTTGAAAAACAATACGAGAAAACAAAATATTTTCCCACAAGCTAAGCCTCTTATTCTCTAGAAGGCATCGGGTGAAAATCCAGCAAAACAATAGGGAACGAAAATTATCCTGGCAAAGCCCAAAGCAATAGTCTTACACTCATACATTTCACATGGATTTCTGAATAACATTACAGTGTATATGTTCCCCTTCCTCTATGTTTTGTATTCCGTTCTTTTGCTGCTCAAGTTTCGTGGTAAGATGCCTCATACTTTAGCTTAGATAAAGTCTTGGGAAATAAGTATTGAATGTGATATTTCTCTAGGATATGTTTTTTTTTTATGTACAGGCTCGCGTTTGTTTTTGTTTCACCTGATGGTAAGCGGTGATGTGGCCGACGATGGGGCACGCTTGCCTAGAAGTAACCCAAGTTTACCTAAGAATCATGAATATTGACTTCTGATAATAGTATTTCATTTGCATGTTTAAATATTGAAATTCTCAACAAGTTTTCTTGTATGTATTCATCAGCAGATTTATATATATAGGTATATCTTTCGGAAGGTTCTACAGGGTAGGTAGAGAGCAATCTTAAAGGGTTTTTAGGTAAGACGGGCCGGGATTGCGGTAAACTCCGACTTCCGTCTCAGTTTGATTACCATTCGCCCCTCGAGATGCCTGCCAACCAAAGATGTAAGAAGCTTAAGTCATCTTAAGAGATTTGAGTCTCAAATAATTTTGAATTTGGGCCTTCTTGTCTAAGGTTTAATTGCTTTTCTGCTTTGTTCCGTTGGCTTTTTCGGTCTGAGGTACTGGTTTGCGCAAAATGTTACAGAATTCGGTAAAAAATGCTCACGAGTTTTAGTTTCGAGGCCTCTCGATTTAGCATAAAATTGACGTTCAAAATTGATTGGTTTTGTATTTATTGTATCTACACGAGGAGGCACACAACCTACGCACTTTTTTTTTGGTTGACTTAATGTCTTCATTTTATTTTGTTCTTTGTGTTTTACTTCACTATTTTTAGCGTTTCATCGATTCTGTGTGATTGATACGTAGCTGTGTTTTCAGAGGCAGTCAAACGAAAAACTTTTCATTTTTCCGGGATGAAAGCAACCAAATGTCCTTTTCCTTATACGTTGCCGAATTTTGTTGAAGTCGGTGCGATACTGTTGTAGATAAAGAGGAGGGAAAAATGCAGAAAAACACACGAACGGATGCTTGCTTTGTTGGTTTGAACAGTTACTAATATGTATTTTAATCTTCACCTAAATAGTCTAAATGCTGGGCTGTTCGAAAGAGTCACCGCAGCCCTGGAAGGCCCAAGCCCAAAGATCTCCATTAAGTGTATTGTATAAAAACTGTTTTTTTAATTGAGAATTTGAATCAATAACGTGTGGGATGCGGTTTTTTTTCAACTGAAGTCTAATTTATTCATTTACCAAGTCCAGTAGATAGTATTAGTATTTTTTTTTTCAATAGTAGTTTCATCCAACGTTATTAAAGCCTTTCTCCAGTTCTCGCAATTTGTCCTCTCGTACTTTTACTCTTCATATTTTATCTATCATGCTTTTGTCATTCGTGATGGGTGGGATTCTAATTTTGTATATTTTTCTAATTCGTATCTTAATGGGCTTATTTATTTATTTGTTATAGGGAAAACAAAGTTTTGACTTGTTTATATTTTTATTGTACACCAATATTAACAAAGGTTACAATTTGAGCCTTTATTATTAAAACATACAATTGGTAGCCTTATCGTATTCCGTGATCAATTCCAGGCAACCTGGAGTAGAGAGATTACCTGGACTCAAAATCGGGTTGCATTTGATTCAGTTCAAAACAAGCTAAACAATAATAATTGGTGGAAAAAGAAAGTACCTACCTACCTACACTACTTCATTTTACTCTTACAGTATGTACTTATAGTATAGTAGAAGTAGTATTTGTTAATCTTGTAAAACAAATATCCAATTTCATATTCTTAATCCAAATATCGAGACCTTTATCGAGAAATTTGCAGGCCCATGCCTCCAAATTTTGATTAAAGCTGACCCTGCATTATCTTAGCAGTTGATCTATCTTCATAAATTACAGGAAAATCCAAATAAAATTTAGTTGTCGGCTCCTACCCTTCGCACATCCTCCTCCTCACAATGAATGTAGGTATTATCTAAAGCGTGAAGGATTAAAACGTATCTGCCTGATATTTGACGCTCCGTGTGTCGTCGGGGGAACGATATGCTCTGCTTTGTTCTGACTTTAATAAACTTCGACAATTGACGCATGTTTCTTGTAGGAAAGTGATTCATTTATTTCTTGGAATTTTTAAAAGGAAGATCTTTTTATTAGGGTTCCATACCTCGAAAGGAAAAATGGAACCCTTATATGATCACTTTGTTGTCCGTCTGTCTGTCTGTCTGACAAATTAAAACAATTTACCCAGGTCTGCGGCCCCTTGAAGCTGTGAAAATATCAAAATTCTGAGTTAATGAAAAAAAAAAGATACGGTCGTATATGTCACAAAAAACGTATATTTCGACACTCTCAAGGGAATAAAAAATGGTACTTCCCGTTGACCTAGAATCCTGAAATTTGGCATGAAGGTCACATAGCACAAGTATAGGGAAAAATCTGAAAACTGTAAATTTGTAGTTTCGTCACAAAAAAAAAAAAATTATTGATATTCGAAAAATCTGCGTGTTTTCTACTAACAAAACTCAATTCGGGAATTGAACTGTTTTCATAGGTAAGTTAGTAGTTAGTAGATAGTAGTTTAAGTTTACTTACGGAACCCTCAGTGCGCGAGTCCGACTCGCACTTGCCCAGTTTTTTTTACGCCTTCGTCCGCGTGAAAGTAGGGTTCTTCGTACAAACTTTAGAACCCCGATTAGATTATTAATAGTCTCCAAATCTCTCAGATCTCTGGCGAGTTTGCCACGTGAATATGATCAGATCGTCACACCAAATTTGCCGTGGTTGATTTTGACGGTGACAGATGGGCAAAGATCGTCACTCACTGACCGCCTGATGGAGGACCACACTATCGAAGTCGACAAGGATGATATTGTTTAAAAAGTTTTTCCAATAACAGAAGTTATTTGGTTGCATATCTTAACTAACTAACGCTTGCTTTTACCAACGTTACAAAATACAGAAATATGTTCATAAGCCGTAACTTGTGTCACTCAGAATAAAATCTACGGAAAATATATAAAAAACCAAGCTGATGGACCTGAGGGTCAAAAGCTCAACAACATTCCATTCGCGTCAGGGCTTGTCTTTGAACGATCAGTCACGGATTATTTAAATACCTACAAATCCAAAAACAATATAAACGTCATCCTACCTTCTGCTCACCACATTTTCCTTGTACAGAAAACGGAATTCCCTAACAAAGTAATTTATGGCTTGTACAATTATATGTAAACGTCGAGTTAGACTTGAGAATTGATTATAAACCTATTTATCGTATTATTTACGAGACAAATGATAGATTATGCGCCCACGCACCAAGATAAGTAACTGTTCCCTGACGTGATTTATGCAACGACTTGTAGGAAATAGTTACCTACCTACATAAATTTAAGTTATGTCTTCTTTATATAATGATGTAATGGTATTGACAAAATGAGCAACATTTACAAAATTTTTCTGGCTTCATTATTTCTTCCAATGAATACCAGATAGCTGCAGGTACAGATAGCAGCATCAATGAGAGTTTTCTAAAATGACATTCACCAGGTGGCAGCACTGAGTCGTCAGATCCAGGCACTTGTCAAAACGTTTATGTTAATGACACTAGTTAGACATCAACGTCAAAATCAAACATTAGACGTCAAAGTCATGTACACGTTTTCAAAAGTAGAAGCAACCACGAATTTTCCTGAAAATCCTCATTGGGTACGTAAAAGTGGGTTACCAAAATATGATGGCGCTGTCCGTACGTAGATAGGTAAACACTTTTTTTCTCGGTGTCAATTGGGTGGAGTGGGAGGGAGTATCAATCATAACACCAAAAACAAAAGTCGAAGACAAATTTAAATCGAAAAACTGCAATTCCTATTGATCTGAACCTGATATATTTTTATTTTAACCAACTATCATTGAACCCGTTTAAGTGAATGACGTGGTAGCAGAATAGCTAAAGCTTTTTTTTACAAAGTTGAGTATACCTCAGTATCATCATCACTTCAGCTTCGAAAGATGTCCTCTGTTGGACATAGGCCTCCCCCAAGAGTCGCAACAACAAACCTGCCAACGGTCCTGTGCTCCTCGCATCGATCGCATTCCCGCAACTCTCACTACGTCTTCGGTCCACCTTGTGAGAGGCCTTCCAACGCTGCGTCTTTCAGAGCGCAGACACCGGTCCAGAATCTTTCGGCCCATCGACCATCTGTTCTACGAGCAATGTGCCCTTCCCACTGCCACTTAAGTTTGGCGATTCTTCGGGCTATGTCGGCGACCGTGGTTCTCCTGGAGATATCTTTATTCCTGATGCGATCACCTACGGAAACTCTGAGCATAACCCTTTCCATTGCCCTATCTTAAGTATTAATTGATTTCTTGTAGCCTTTCCACTACCGTTGAATGACACAACCTGGCCACCCTATACTCATAACATAAATATGTCGAATGCACCAAATAGTAATAAATAACGGCAGGACTACATTGTTCAGTAAGTGCACTCGGGCGTCTATCTTCTAGATAAATAAAGGTAATGCATACCGCAGTAAACTTGTTACTGGATATCGGTCGGGTGGTAAGGTGTGTTCTGCGCTTAATGTTGAGGTCGGGTTTCACTGCGCGAGCGAAGAATTGAAGCTAGGCTCGGAAAATTCTGATGCGAAGTGATACTTAGTAACAAGGAATATAAAAGTTAATATATAGGTTTTTGCTGTAGTTTAAGCAGATATGCAATGAAAATGTAGATTTTTTTTTTCTTAAATAAAATGTTATATAAGTACTCGTAGTTGCGTTAGTATGTACCTTTGGTGATGGTACCCCATAACCTGTATACCTCATATACTCAAATAAATTTATTTGATTGATTGACACTGATGTTTTTATTTATTATTATATCGAGCCTGTACTTCCCTCTGCTGGGTAAAACCCACCCCTCTATTCTTTTCATTATTCCAAACTCTAGGCCCCTTGTTACCAATTCCTCAGGATGACTTCTAAACCATCCTGCCATCTCCTTCGTGGTCTGCCGCGACCCTATCTCGCAATTCGAGGTAACAATTTCTTCTTTACGGGCTGGCCTGCTTGACTTGACATACGAGGCCATCTGAGCCTCGACTACGATCTGTGTTTTGGAGTGCAGTATCATGTTTCGAACGCGATGCGTTAGTTAAACACTAAGTATACTGCGCTCCATATCACATTGACATACCTCGAGTTTGTACTTTTACTCTCTTATTATTATTATAAAAAGAGAAAATGCAAAGACCGTAATTCCACAATGGTTTATTATTTAACCAATTATACTTTTATTTTTTAATTTATAGATAATTTTACTGACTTTTGAGACAGTATTATACAAGGTAATAAATACTACTGTAAGACACCAGACAATATACTTTTATATTGTCTGGTGTCTTACATTTGGAAGTAAGGGGACGGAGAGAAAATAATCGCAGCCATGTTAGGAACGAACACAATAAGTGGTAGATAAAATCCCGTCCTTTTTTGTGAGCTGGTGGAACCACTCTTTAATGCAGAGATGAGTAGATAAGGGTTAGGCTTTTAACAAGTAGCTCAATATGCACACTGGACACATGCTGTAGGTATTTATATACTTAATTTCTACGTTTAACCTACATACTACCTGTGAATGCTCCGGCTAAATGATAATTAGAACTATGTAAAATTATGATAAGGGTATAATTCATAAGTGGTTTAGTGAAAATAAGGTTGACTGGTAGTAAATGCCTTTTTGCGTTAAGGCGAATTTTTTTATTTTTTTTTATTAATGATAGGCTCGCGTTTGACCACCATCTCACCTGATGGTAAGCGATGATGTGGTCGACGATGGAGCACGCTTGCCTAGAAGTAGCCTATTCACTCTTGACTTAAAGACCCCTAAGTTGTAGCTATCTGGAAACACAGACTCCGGCAAGGAATTCCACTCCTTGGCTGTACGCATAATAAATGTGTTCTTAAAACGTTTTGTGCGTATGGGTGGGATGTCTACCATGTACCGGTGGCCCAACGCCGTACGTCTAGTGGTCCGATGATGGAACGGACTTGGCGGAATTAGATTGTGCAATTCCAGTGCACACTCCCCGAAATGTAAACGATAGAAAACCGACAGGCTACCAACTCGGCGGCGATGCCCAAGGCTTTGGAGCTTCGACTCAACAAGTGCATCATTGCCGATGATCCTCTTGGCTCGCCTCTCAATCGACTCTAGCGCATCAAGCTGGTATTTGGCAGACCCGTCCCAAAGATGAGAGCAGTACTCCATACACGATCGTACTTGCGCTTGATAAAGGTTGAGCAGCTGTTCCGGCGTGAAGTACCGTCTCACCCTTGCTAAGATCCCCAATTTTTTGGCAGCCAGTTGAGCCTTTGCCTCGATGTATGAGCCGAAATTTAGAGTAGACGACAGCGTAACCCCAAGAAGCTCAAGGTGGTCGGTTATTGGCACGGTCACACCTCGGAAAGATGGAGCCGGTTGGAATTGACTCCGTTTAGCGGAAAAAAGACACGCTTGGGTTTTAGTTGCATTGAACTTGACCAGATTGGCATCGCCCCAATCGGAAACCGCCTTCAAGGACGAGTTCAAGCGTTCAACCATAGCCTCTCGGGATGACTGGATCTGTGACCCACTAGCACGTGCGTCAGACACATATCTCTCGGCAACAGTGCTGTCGTCTGCATACCCAAAGATACCGGGTTTAAGTAACTCATTTATGTGCAGCAAAAACAGTGTTGCCGAGAGTACCGACCCCTGAGGGACCCCGGCATTAATATCCATTTGACCGGACGAGTAGCCATCAACAACCACTCGGATGGATCGATCCCTCAAGAAGTCTGCGATCCAATCACACAGACCAGTGGGTAGGCCGAAGGAAGGAAGCTTAGCAATAAGGCTTTCGTGCCAGACCCTATCGAAAGCCTTCGAGATATCGAGGGAGACGGCAAGCGCTTCCCCATGCTTCTCGATGGCCTCGCTCCAGATGTGCATGGCATACGCTAGAAGGTCCCCAGTGGACCGATTTTGGCGAAAACCGTATTGCCGGTCACTGAGGATGTCGTTAGCTTCTAGGTTTGCCAGAAGTTTCTTGTTAAGCACCCGTTCCATACTCTTACAGAGGATGGACGTAACAGAGATGGGTCTGTAGTTTGCTGGGTCAGCTCGACTGCCCTTCTTGGGCACAGGCTGCACGTTAGCTTGCTTCCAAGCAATCGGCACTTTTCCAGTCTCATATGAGATGCGAAATAGGCGTGTCAAGATCGGAGACAATTCAGGCGCACAAGTTTTAAGTAGATACAATTGCTGGTATCCCGTCGGGGCCACTAGCTTTGTTCACGTCGAGGTTACGCAGGACCCTACGAACGTCCTTTTGATGGATACGAACGTCTGACATCCTCGTCGCGCATCCATCAGGAGAAACAGGTGGCCGTGCGTCACCAGAATTCAGACGAGAAGATTCCGCAAAAAGAGAGGCAAACAAGTTTGCTTTCTCCTCAGCGGTGTGAGCCAGCGACCCATCGGGTTTCAGCAGTGGCGGAAGTGACGGACGGCAGAAGTTCGATTCAACCGACTTAGCCAGGGGTACGTATAGGTGGAATGTTCAAGTTTAACCCGCAAAATTAAAATTTCCTTAAGTTTTTTTATTTTATTTTGCAGGTCAAGTTGTATGTTGATTAAAATATGATTGGCAACCGTAAAACGTCTACGTTATACGGCTGCCGATCATATTTTTTTAACTTTTTATTAAAGAAAAAACAATCAAAGTATTTTTTCATTGCATACTTGTGTAAACTACAGTGAAAATCAAGTCATTTACGTCTGATATATTTACGGAATTATAATCAATTCGCCTATCCCTATTAAATGATTTTTTCATGAACTAATAACCATTTAATATGGTTAGACAAATAGAGAGGGTGGTATTGACGATTTAAAAAAAAAAACTGACAGTAATAAATAAGACTTTCTGTAAACTAATGCTGACGAAAAGCTTTTAGTAAACGTTCATTGGTATTTCAAAAGACTAAGTCACTCGTCCTCGGCAATTTATTGAGCGTTTAGCTTCAATATGGCTAGTTATTAACGTGCAACAACCTTTATGTTGAAAACACAGTAGCAATTGGTGTTTTGTAGAAATGTCAAATTAATAATGTTTTGTAAATACGACGCATTGTTTGAAACTTGCTAAGTAAACATTATTATTAGAGTACATATAATTATTAATATCTGAGAAAGTAACTGATTTCCATTATGGCACACCTATTCTAAATGTCAAAAAGTGTCATAATTATTGCTGCGTTGAATAGTCTGAAGCTGAAATAACAGATAAGCAAATGAAATTAAATATACAAGTTAAAACTTATTCCTGAAGTTTTTAAGCACTTTGAAGATTTTAGTTAATTAAGTATATTCTATCTATTGATATCTCACTTCTCATTAAAAACTTATAAGATACCAGCTTGTGGCAGTGGCATTGCCTGCGTGAACGTAGAAAAGTATCCCAAGGGATACTCCTAGGAAAAATATCTTATTTTCTATCCCAGGAAAGGGTCTAGCTGTAGCCAAATTTCATCAAAATCTGTTCAGCCGTTTGACAACCGTTAAGGCGTAACAAACAAACACACACACATATACAAATTACTTTATAATATTAGTGTGACTATTTTTTATTTTGTAATATTATGATCAGTAATGGGAACCATGCCTGTAACATGTGGCATGTCTCATGTCTGGTGCAAGCAATTAAGGCGGAGCTGGGCAGACATGTTGTTGCCTACCTAGCGACTAAGTGCTGAGACTAAAGCAGACACTAGGTAGTTACGTATACAGACTGCAGATAGCTTATGATAGACGTAGACGTTAATACTTAGTGTTTCTAAAGCTAAGAGACCATAAATGCATGAGCACTGGGAGAGGGTTGCATGGTGGTGCACGTTCACCTTCCAGCCAGGGAGGTGCAAGTGTACCCACATTTTTTGAGTTGGAAAATCATACAATAACTTCTCCCGCGATAGGGTGGCACTTTGCTTTGCCTTTTAATAAAAAATACAAAGCTTTTACTAAATTCAAGAAAGCCTTATTCATATTCTAATTATTAGAAAACCTAACATATCCCTGGCGAGGTTCGAAATTTTTCGAGCTCGCTTCGCTCGCTCTTGCTTTCTTCAATATTCTTTGATTGCCAAATTTTTTGGCATAAATCGATGAAGTTAATTCCTTCTCTGTATACCTAGGTATATGGGCAAAAGTAAACCTATCATATTAACAAAAGGTGCTCAAGATACGCGGCCCCGAAAATTGTCCTGTCGACACCTATACATGAATAATAGGTGCTAATATTTTTATTTGGCTATGCTCGGAGTTTCCTTGCGTGATCGAATCAGGAATGAGGATATCCGCAGGAGAACCAAGGTTGCCGACATAGCACGAAGAATCGCCAAACTAAAGTGGCAATGGGCAGGGCACATTGCTCGCAGAACAGATGGCCGTTGGGGCCGAAAGGTTCTGGAATGGCGACCACGTACCGGAAGACGTAGCGTTGGAAGGCCTCCTACAAGGGGGACCGATGACTTGGTAACGGTTGCGGGAGTCCGATGGATGCGAGACGCACAGGACCGTTCGCTGTGGCGACGCTTGGGGGAGGCCTGTGTCCAGCAGTGGACGTCTTTCGGCTGAAATGATGATGATGATGATGATGATTTTTATTTGTGCCAAGTCTTAATGAATGCAACATTATGACTTGGCACTAATTAAAGTAAAGTTAATTAAATCAATCGTTTTTTTTATAAGCAAATTGCAAGTTTATAGGATACCTATAATTAAGGTAATAAATAAATTGACTGATTTAATTTAGTTTCAGTGTAAATTGTCAGTATCTCATGAAGTAGGTAAATAAAGTTGGAACATATATGGATCCAGATATTGTGCATTTATTCTGAATTCTTGCAAAGAATCGGAGTATAGTACTCTACAAAGAAGCATTATTTTATTATTCACTAGCAGACTCGGCAAACGTTGTTTTATCATATAAATTATCAAAGATAAAAATAGGGGTTGGGGGGTAGGAGTGTAAAAAATAGTCAACGACATATTCTCAGATTTGTCATTAGATGATTTCCCCACCTAAAAAAAAGAACGGCTTGAAATGTGAATGGTTGGTCCATTCACATTTCAAGCCGTTTCGGAAAAAAAAATCGTTCAAGCCGTTTCGGAAGAGTTCAATAATAAACAATAATGAGATGAGATATTTATATATTAGATAAATCAATCTAATGAGTAAGAGTAATTGGTTCTCTCGCATCAGGATTTAATAAATATCTGATAACTATATTAATAATAATTATATATATAAACTAGTGACAAGCCCTGGTTTTGTACGGGTGAAAATTATATATATATATAATAACTTACCTCGTTTATTGCTCTTTCTATTAGTGAAAAAAGCATCAAAATCGGTTCCGCGGTTTATGAGGAGCTGGCTTACAAACACATAGACGCGGGAACCGACTTTGATTTGTACTATCTTAATTATTAAATTAATATATGAATATTAAGGCATCAAGAAAAAGTTAATTTATAATAAAACTAAAATGAGTTTCATCACTTACATTAGAATAAACGACTGATATTCAATAATGATAAAGTCAATTATTGTTTTATAAATCCATAAGGTCATGGGGTTATATAATTACAAGAGCATGTGATTTATTGAACAAAAACATTGATATCTATGCGGATATAATTGTATTTTTTCCTTATTATACAATTATATTATCAACTACAAACGCGTTAGGCGTTAAATAAGAAATTTAAAGTCATTATTTTATTTCTTTGAGGTCGCCGACAGATTGAGTAAAAAACTTGTAATTAATCTTAGCAAGTATTGTAAACAATAAGATATGAATCTTATCAAATGAGGTCAACTAGCTTCAAATATAATATCGAATCATTACGTAGCGAATACTTCAAATCTCTTTTAATATTTTGTTACTAAATATAAGCATGAATTTTATTTTTAATATTATTGATATGATGATGCGATCGACGAATGAGCATGCTTGCCTAGAACTTAGAATCAACTTAACTTGACTTAAAGACCGAATTGAACGAAATTGTACTAGTATTGTTTTTCAAATAAAGTGCAGTCAAACCCTTAGTGCATAAAAATTAACGAGGAAAACCGTAAGCAAAACATATACCTAGTTTTTTTTTTCTAATTTAAAAGATGGAGAGTAGGCAATACAAACTGTTTAAAAAAAAATCATGACTCTTACCTCATCACGTGATACCGGTACCTATGCAGTTCAGAAGAATATTAATTACACGCTCAAATTAATAACAAAACGAATTATTAACAAAATACTAGACAGACCGACTAACACTTCGGAACATTTCTATAAAGAATTCATATTTAAAACGGACGCCAGCAAAAAAAAATGGGGAAAGTTAACCCTATTGTGCCACCCTCATCTAAAAACTGGGCCAATAGGGGACGGTTATGGGCCGACAATGGATTTTTTCCTACCAATCGATATGATTTCACAAAATGGCCGCTTTTGGCTGCTTCATTTTTTGTGCTCGGATCGACAGCTACGCTCTGACGTCACAGGCTATTAATAACAATGGGGCACGATTTCTTTTTTTGGTTAGTCGAGTTTGGGTTCCGTATAAAATATTTGGTTTAAAGATTTTTGACTGCGTAAGATAATATTATTGAAATCTGTTTTTATATTTTGTTGTTTTATATTCTTTATTAGTGCTTTTTTGGTGAGAATTCATCAAATAAGTTCTCCCGCTTTGGGAGGAGTGAGAGGACGTGCCCTACATTTACTGACTTAAACCCATCTGTGCTCGTTCAGTTGCCCTTTGCGTTCCAGGACCGCGGTAACTCTTTACCTACTTATTAGTCCAGCTGTCCAGCCAATGCTATCAGATCTATCTTATGGTTACCTAAACTGGTTTTTAATATTTTTAATATATTTTATTATTTGTTTACACACATAGAAACCAGAAAAGACACATTACAAATATTAGTACAAAGGTAATTTACTGCTCAGTAATATTTAGAATTAATTAATTAATTCAAAGAGTTACCTTCTGAATCCATTTAGATCAGGGTTGGAAAAAAACGTTTTTTTTTTTTTAAATTATAAAACAGACAACTCAAATTGTTTTAAACAAGTGTTTATTTTTGTTCTTTTTATTTTAGGTCATTATTTCAAATTAATTTGACCTATAATGTTTCTAGACTAGATCTTTTCAAATTCTCCATAGTAAATTAAATATATACAAAAAACGATCAATAGATAAACATTTATTTTATGTTGTAAGTTATCTTAACATTCGCCCTATATAGTCTAATGCTGATTTTTAAAATGTAAAACAAGTGACAAAAAACACGGTTTAAATTCAAGCTGTTTTAAACACTGTTTTAAAAATGTTTTTTTTAAACATCTTGTTTTAATCATGCCAACCCTGATTTATATCCATGTCTACAAATTCACCGTGTAAACAAAACTTACCAAAATAGTCAAAATAATATAAATAGGTAAAGGTACACCTATAAGTAGGCACCCGTGTGTCCTATTTGGCCGTAATAGGGTTAGCCCCAACCCCTTGTGTTTTTCGTCCTTTCAGCGTACCCTAACATTATACCTTTTCTTATTATAATTTATTTGGGGTTATAGTGTCTGTTTTTAGCTTTGTAAACAAAACTATGGCTGCACCCATGGCTTTTTATCTAACCCAAACAAAAAGCAACTATAATCTTGTAGATTTGCGAAGTAGATAAAATTATAGTATTTTGTGGAGACCACATTATTTATGAATATTTAAAATTGGAATGTGGGTCGAAAATGTACCTACACGGCATTGAGTGGGTTAATCTACTTGATAGTATCTTCACATTCCAGTGTTTCAGGCGTGCATAGAAAATTATAGTGGGTATGTTTTTTGAATTAACAGGGTCTTTATCTTCAACAAATATCATGCTTCATGTGCAAAATGTCAGAACGTGACCTTTCCCTTTTATACCGTCCTTTTTTGACATAATTCAACAGTATATTTTGCAGAGGACCGCTTGTTATAGAACTGCAAGCTGAACATTTTTAGTAGGTATGGTGTTTTGGTGGTTTTTAGGTGCTTTTAACTAAGTAATTTATTTTCTTATTATCATATGGATGGATGAAGAGGGAGGTCAAAGAAAAGATGGATGGATTGTGTGAAAGTGATATAAAAGAAAAGGGAGTTAGTGTCTGCATGGCGAGTAACGGAACAAAATAGAAGAAAAAAAACGTGTTGCACCGACCCCAAATAACATGGGACAAGGCAGGAAGATGATGATTATTATATGACTAGCAAAGTTGAATCTGGTCTTTTACAAACCAGGTCACTTCGTATATTGAACAGCGGCAAAAAGAAAAATAAAATGCTTCATTGAATTGTTAAATCTCTAAATTTGTCCATCCAGATAAATACTTAAGGACAGTCCAGAAAATAATGTAGGTAATTTAATTTTAAGTATAAAATATGATTTTTATCATCATCATCATCAACATTAGATATTTCAGCCAAAGAACATCCACTGTCATCATCATCTGTACTGGACATAAATCTCCTCCAAGTTTCACTCAACGACCGGTCCTGTGCGTCTCGCAACCATCGGATTCCCGCGACCCTCACCAGGTCATTGATCGGATAACCGAATATCAAAAATGAAAATATCGAATACCTAAATATAACATGCTATTCAACTTTGCAAAAATTTCCTCTATCAACCAATAAAATCTATAAAATGCACGACCGAAATCCACTCAAAAATGTATCTGATATTTTAACAAGTGAAAGTAAATCGATGTAGAAGAGGCCAAGAACCTACTAGCAGCCGAGTAATCTAATAGGTGGATACCGCAACTAAACAACAATCGATTTCACAACATAAGCTTTGTCTATACTCCATCGATAAAATCAAAAAGGTTTATATACGAGTACTTAGGTACCCCATCCTAAAAAATCCCCTTTAAAAAAAAAAACTGACATTCAACGTGTAATTATTCCTAATTGGCCATTTCAATGTCAATACCAACAACGTAAAGCAAAATATATGATAACGTCTGTCCCGTATTTTGTACCTACTGTAACTAAAGTCGCCGAAATATAAGGTAGGTCACGCCATCTATCCGAACCTGAGAAATTCTGCAAAGCTTACTGTACGTACATTCCTGCCTGTGTGAGTTCTTGTATTATGGTACGTAAACACACTATTACGCACACCAGTTGAATATAAAGCCGTGTATTTACTTGCTACATGTTTCCCTGTGTGCGTTCGCAACGTAGGCTTTGCGCATGTGTGCCTCGTCCGTACGCAAGTTTACAGTCGCCATTTTCTCTGTGTGCGTGTCGTGTAGCAACGAGGAAGTTATCGCACACTAGCAAAAAAACTTTTCTCGACGATACTTCTAGCGACATCTGGTTCCTCGCCGCGGAACTATGACGTGACGGAGCTTTTGCAAAAAGGTGGTAGTGACTTTTCTAATTAGACCTTTTTAATAAAAGAAGTTTTCTTACTTGACTAAATCCCATTAAATAAAATTCAAGTATGAACTAAGTTGTCTTTAAGAATGTATTAGTTACTTTAGTTTATGAACATGCTAATTTGCTTTTGCGAAGTGTTTGTTAATGAAGGTTGCATTATGAATGAATAATAACCTGCTTTATAAGCAGTCTTTTAAGATGAAGTAGTTTTAAATAGATATCGATTGTAACTTAATATTTATGGTAGAGCCATTATGCAGATTACTTAGTTATTTTACTGAATTTATTGCGGCATAAATTAAGATAAATAGTCCAGTATTTCAAGATAATTAACTACCTACTTTACTTTGGATAAAGTTTACGAATTAGAATCTTAAAACAATCCAAAGCTTATCATGCAAACTTGTTTTAAATCTCGGATTCCATAAATAATATGAGTGAGTCATTGATGTCTATATTTAGTCATAAACAATTATTTATTTATTAATTGTTCACAAAATGTTTTAGCTTAGTTTTAGTAAAATTAGTAGTATATCTCTATTGTTTATTAGTATATCTATTCTTGTATTCGCCTTTTTCTGTCTCTTTTATTGCACCTACCACTATTTTTCTCTGCATCACAAAGGTTGACTGGTAGAAAATGCCTAAGGCGTTAAGTCCGCTTCTGTCCTTTTGTGTGTATAAAGCATTTAATAAATAAATAGTTTAAGGCAGCAGTGTTAAAAGATCTGCGAATATTAGTTACAAAATTTTCACGAGCGTCCATATTCACGTGTAGCGTCCATAAGCTTAAAATAGACATCTTTATCAAAGACTTCCTTTACGTACGGCCGGATTGAATTCGATTTGGATAATTATTACAAAGGCGTGTACTAATTTATAATTCAAGGATGACGGCGGATACGTAATCAATTACAATAAAAATGCACCAACGTAATAACAGTTAATAGGCAGGCTTCGAAATTAATTAAAACAAAAGATATAATTTATTCTCGCGGTGTTTCCATTTGTAATTACGTAACTAATTATAAGTTTTTATATCGTTCGAGATTATCTTCTGACATGTAATCTGGACATGTACGAGATACAATTTATATACAAATATTTGAAAAGTTTTCCTCTACATTCGGGCCCATCGCTATCGCGTGCTGGTTGACAACTGACGACACGTCACATCAGCGGTATCGCGTCATATGGCCATTATGTCATTGCATATTATTACACGCGACGAACTCGGTCAATGGCCTATGAAACATTTGATTGCATCACGCAATTTTCGTAGGCAAAACTTGGTGTAAAACATCTCAAAATTACGTTCCATTCTTAATGAAGTTTGGCTAAGTTCAATCTTAGTTATTTCTAGTGGCGTGCCAAGGATACTGCGTGGAATGAATCCAGAATTAACATTTTTGCTGTGCAAGGACGGGTCGCACGCCTCCGCCGATTTGTATCGTGCGGAGATTAGTAAAGTTCATTGACGTTTCGCGTAGACGATACGAGGGGATTAGGGGCCCGCGTGCGGGCGCCTCGTGTTCGACGCGTCTGAGCGCGGGGCCTAGCAAATTGTCGCGCGCGTCTCGTGGTAGCAGGTGCCCATAATTGGCATTTAGTCGGCCGCCCGTTTGAACTTTTGAAGGTCGAAAAATAAACATTTGGCGAGCCTGACTTTTCTGTGTTCTTTTTTTTAACACTGATATCAAATTCTGATTTCGTTTTGGCAGTTCGAAATTTTGCTATAAGTACTAAAATAAAATTCATAACACTAAAATGAAAATTTAGTGTTACGAACACTTTCTACATTGAAATCGAAAGTTTAACAAAAGTATAGATTTTTAATGAAGATTCATGATGATGTTAGACATTATAGTTTATGGTAGAAAAATAAACGAGTTTTTTATCAGATTTTTGATCATTGCTCTTGTGTTTTTGTAACACTCTCTCCTAGGCACGCGCGATAGTGTGAAAATAGTTCTCAACGGGATTTAAAGTACCTACATAAACTACACTTTAGCATTCATGTATTTTTACACCAAAGTGGTGAGTTTGAGAATGGAATTTTAAAATGAAACCTTTTAAAATATTTTTTGGTGTTCACTCACTGAACCATTAGAGCATAAAATTCTTTTGTTTTTGTTCACAAAAAAAATATTCAAATCAGTTTGATGTAGGTGAACCATCTAGTCAGACAAGTAATCTTGAATACTCGAGCTGCCTAAAAAAGTTTCTTACATTTCTGCTAAAGAACTGGTTAGTTTTAAAGCTTCGAAGGACTGGGTTGAAAAGCAAAAAAGTTGTCCAATTAAGTAAGACAGGCTGGCTAACTAAACTTACGTAATCCGTCCTTGAAATAACTAGGATGAATTGTTTGGAAACGTCTTGAAAGTAGGACGATAGGTACGTATCTGGAACTATATGGGAGGCTGGCTGCTCTACATTCTCTCGCACTGCTGGAGAACTTTAATCAAAACAAATTCACAAAAACAGATACCGCCATCACCAGTTCGCTCGATGATAATGAGTTGTTTCGCGACACGCTTAGTTTGCCCTCATCTTATTAAAACAATGCCAATTTGTATTCTAGTGGGTAAAAATAAACGACGTCGACGCTCTGAAAACATATTTTTTTCTTGAAGATTTTTTCTGCGGCTGCCAGTATCAATTTCTGTCGAATAATTTAAGAATACATAATTTATTCGGAAACGTACGTAGATGATAATTGGAGAATCGTGATTGGAGTAGTTTGTAAAAGAACATTTGCCATTTAATTATATTATTAATTAAAGTCTTGTTATAACAATACTTAAATATTGTGAGCATTTACTTATAATGAAATGTTCTATAGAACTCAATAGATATGTATATTCCTATATGTGAACAAATGTCTATCATTGTAAATACCGACCTACGTAATAGTTTAGTCCACAACGTGAAGTCTAGGTACCTACTCGTATATAAAGAAAACCACACTGAAAACTCAACCTTATCTCAGCGCCATAAGATGGAAAATCCAACTATCCAAGGGTCAACATCTGAAGATTTTCTTCTTCGTGTATTGTAAGCGAAGCAACGGGAAGGCATTAGTCAAGATTCAAATGCGGTGATAGACTTTGGTGTATGTGGACCGCGCTTACCGCCCACATCGAACAAAGCGGATTTAATAATAAAATTCATTGATTACGCCTCACCGCAGGCGGAAATTAAGCACCGTTTCGAATCGACATCCATCCCTATCATTTATTATAATGGTAGAGAGAGACCTATGATCCAAAATCGAACCGGTCTCTAACCCGTTAGTAATGATTCGAAAGAATCGATCGCCTCGCGGTCCTTTTTGAGGTCTGTCTAGATTAGCCGTGGGAATTTTAAAATTTTCCTTTAGAATAAAAATATCGGCTAAAAAGTTTTAAAATGTTAAAATAAGATCAATAGAGGGGTAATTCTTATAATTTTTAAAAACGTTTGGCATTGTAATCTTAGTCTCAATCTGTCAAAAACTAATCTTAATCGCAATGAATAAGATAGAGTTCGAACGTTTTGCAATGTATCATATCAACAATATTATGAATACAAAATTGGAAACCTAAACATACGTATTATTTTTATTTGAATCCCAAAGACGCCCTTGTCAAAACTGTATCTATTGCTAAAAGAATAAGGTCCAACCTGTTCCTGAACCGATTGCTCAATAAGTATAAGTCTTCAAATATTGCGCCACGCAGATCCCCAGGGAGGGAGTATGCTGCCATACTCCTGGCGATAACCCCTCATTCGTCTCTTAGGTCACTCATGGGAAATGACGGAGTGGCACCTACAATTTGAAGGAGACAAAAGCTACGGGTATACACAAGGTTACAGTAGGTAGCTGAAAATCTATAATTGAAATTGTGAAGCTTGCGAATTATTGAGTAGGTACTTTAGAATTACAATGCAATGTGTTAGAAAGACATATACTTACTCAAATTAACGAAGTTCCTCAACGTTACGTAATTATCATATTTTATTCGTTAAATCATTTTCTTTCCGTTTATATACCACTAACAACTTCAATAGCTATAAATTGTAACCTATCTTAACATCAAAGTGTGTCATAATTTTCTGTAACACAAGACTAATGATATACCACGGAACTGAACACCAATTTAATTCCACGCTGGTAGAACTGCGATAAAAACGAATAAAACTAATAAATTTTCTCTATATGTCAGGTTATTTTACATGCACATTTACCTATTATGTATGATACTAATGACAGATATGGCAGACCGCTACCAAAGAGTTAATTACCTAATTAAGAACCTCTGACTGTATTTATACATATTCAGTAGGTCTCTATATAATAATATAAAAACTCATTAATCTATACGAAGTTAAAGGCCACACAAGCGGTTTACGCAATGATTGCTATCTCCCTCCCGCGTAACGCGATCGGATATTGGTAAAAAGAGATAGATAGAAAGTAGGCTTGCACGTCCTTCGGAAGGCTTTGCAGGGGAAACTGGTTTCGATTAAATGCTGCGGGACGTTGCTTTGATTTCGGAAAATTCTATTTCTTTTTTAAGACCTTGTAGGTACTTACTTACCTTATTAATATTTTCCTTTTTATGTAATATCTAATTTTTTTTACATAATTTTAGAACGTTAAGATAGTGAGTAAGTTCCTTTAAACCTACACATAAACATATCATTCAATAAAAAAATGACGCAAGCAATCTAAATTAAAATGTCATCGCAGAAAAACTCGAACTCTTTGAACATAATTTACATTTAGTTATTTCACTGAAAAGTTAATATTTGACAGTTAATTAATTTCATCCTCAATTACAGAAATGAACAACATGTATATCTTGTTTTCACCGAAAATAAATTGTTCCCCACTGTAATTGTGACATTGTTATATTTGATTTAAATTTAACTAAAAACAAGTTTAGAGAGAAAAAAAAAAAAAAATCTTCCAAATCTTTCATTCAAAATATAACAACGAAAAATATACGATATAATTTGAGCCAGATGATAAATAATACGTAACAGATAAATCTATCAAAAAAACACGTTTCACGTGCAATTTGACGCCTACGGAACAAAATAAATCGCCAAGAAAAACAGCGCTACGAAAATATTCTGCTACGTCCCGTAGCATTCGGTGTAGTTTGGAAAAGCCTCCGAGGATTTCGGATAGATGGCGTTAGGCTCCGCGTAATGGCTTCCTTCCCTTTTTTCCCGCCAACTATACCCGCCCTTACTTATTCTGTTTATTTTAATTTTTTCAGAAAAAAACTACTGACATTTAGTATTATTCTTACCAAAAAATGCAAATTGTAAGTTTCAAATGAGCGTTCCAACAAGATTTCGGTCTGAATAAATTTGAATACTTATTTTCATACCTACATGGTATTTCGATGTAGCTTATCTCAGCGCATGTTATTTATTGGTATAGCAAAGTCAAAATAAATGCTGGACACTTTTAAAATTTAAAGTTTATCTTATAAAAAGATAAGGAAATGCAATTTAAAGTTCTTTACTGAAGGTAAAAGAATTTCAATCTTCTGCATTCCTCCAGTTTTCCGTGTAGGCATTTTGTTCGTACCGACTTTCTTATAGTAATAATATCATCAGTATTTTTCTAATCTACATATAAGAATAGCTGCAATGATCTAATAATGTTTCCTGGATGTTTTTAAGTCTACAAAATCATCTTAGGCTAAAGATAACATCGTTCCAGTAAGATCTCATATAAACGGGGTTCTATTTTCAAAATGGCCGCTCCAGCGTCGGCCCTATAAATTTTATTAATGGCTTGTTATTTTTATTAAAAACTTTTCTTAATGATCGGGAAGATTTATTGGGATGTTTCTAGATCAAACAGTGTTGCATAACGGAGGAAGGGCGGGTGTTTAGTCGCCATATTTATAGCAACGCTCACCGCCGCCGTCGGGTCGCGCATGCGCAACATCTAACCCTCTTATTTGTTGGTAAACATGGCCCCTTGTGTGGTCGATAATGTTTTGTGCACCTCGTGGAAAATAATTCAGAACTTGATACAGGAAATGTGCAGAGGGCGTTGATTCCTCGACGCAGAGCATCCCTTATGAAACCATTTCGGGTCATTAGGCTTGAATTATCGCACCATAGGCATTTTAGATGTAAGTAATGAGAAATGGGGCGAGGAGAGTGATTAACGAGAATTTCTGAATAAGCTTGTTTAAAATTAAAAAATATTCATAGTTTATCTCTGAGTGATAACAGTCACATTTTTCTGATATCATATGTGACATAACATTTATTATACATTCAATACGGGTACCAGCTGTTTCTATTACATAAAACAGCCACAAAAACATTGTAAATAATCATAAAAATCGTACCCATTAACATACACGCATTATGAACGATCATTCACGTGGAAAAAACCACTTGGCTTACCACCCTGACGTAGCGTTGATTGAACGTGTCAATACTTCACATAGTAACTTTAACAAACATATTTTTGCAGCTCCAAAAACTCCTAAGAGCTCCTAGCTGAAAGGCAAAGCTGTCGAAAATTGTTCTCGCTGAGTGCAAAGCTAAGTTTGTCGCTAAACACAGGTTATCTACAATCAGTAGTTTGTTAGTAGCGCTTAGGGGCACGTGCACATACTAAATAGGCATATATAACACGATTATGTTATGTATCTGTCACAATCAAGTCTATTATTTATGTACGATTAAGAAACTTTTGACTGGTTTCAAGTGGATGTAATTTTATATCTTTTGTATCTGTTATATAAGTATGTATATGGTATATTATGTAAATAGCCCTTTTCTTAACGCAAGTGATGTAAAATCTTTTATTCTATTTAATAAAGCTCTTAGGGTCATTTACATAATTCCGTTATCTTACATGATGTAAATATTAATGAAGCATTACTTGCTATAGGTATGTTAATTAAAACTGTTATCAAAAAGCTTCTCCTTTCATAAATAATTCAATTTCTAGGTATATATGCCTAGTTGTGTCCATTTCACTATGGTAGTAATAGGGGCCCTGATCGGCCGATGCCCGTTATGGCCATGGGGAATTTCTGAAAGCGAAGCCGTGGACTTGGAACGAAAAGGACAACCTAGGTGTAGTTTAGTTAGGTGGTTTTAGTCAGTAAAAGTCTGACACGCCCTCTCGCTCCACCCAGAGCGCGAGAAGTCATTTTGATGATTTCCCACCTTAAAAAAAAACAAAAAAAAGGTGTAGTTTAGTTCAGTTAAAGTCTAATTTACCCTCTCGTTCCACACTAGGGTGGGAGAAGTTATTGGATGATCACACTTCAAAAAAAAAAACATGGTATCAAAATAAATCATTTTCAGACAATCGTTATTACTGTGTCCATGTTCGTCGATATAATGTATGTTTGAATTTGTTTTTAATGCCCTACCTACATTATGTGTTAATTATTTTTATTTTATCTACTGTCGTCACAAATCAATATAGTTAAAGATCCCATTAGGAATTACACGAACGTTTGGATACTTAATAAATTGTAGGTCTGTCATTGAGCAACCATCAGTGTTCCTTCAGTTGCCTTTTGGGTTCCAGGCCCACGGTAACTCTTCCGAACAATACGGCAACCCAGGCAGAGTCTTTTTATTTATACTTTAGCTCATAAAAACAAAAATACCTACTCAGGTACCACAAGAAGCTACAAGTGTAGGTACACTCGAAGCGAAAATACTCCCATTTATTTTAGTAGGTACATACATCTTCAATGCGCGAGATCATTGTATATAAATCCATAGATACGCTCCATATAGCAGTCTACGTAGGTAGGACCTACGCACATGTTATTTACGTTTTACAAAATAAACTTAACATTCAACGGCTGGCGATAACACTTCCAAATACATATTTCAATTAGATAGCAACCGGCGCCGGCGTTCAAACTTCTATCACCATGTTATCCACACCTCTATATAAACTCCGTTAAATGTATGTCAGTATGTGTATATTTCGCTCTGAAATTGTTGAACTGAAACGCGTAGATTACGGTTAGGTTTTTTTTTTTAAATAGTATTATTGAAGCTTGTAGTTACGGATATATTTCGTCCAAAAGTCAAAATAGAATCGTGAGTCCGTGATGCCGTGTGTTATTTTTGTTATGAAATTATTTCGCATATTATCTTCGAAAGATTTTTCTAAACTACAATATCTTTATTGATAATATTTTACTACTGACGATAAGACTCCCAAATACATATTTCAATTAGATACCAACCGGCGTCGGCGTTCGCCCTTCTATCAATATATTATCCGCGCCTCTACATGGACTCCGTTAAAATTATATCGGTATGTGTGTGTTTATATCTGAAACTGCTGAATTGAAACGTGTGAACATCTGGTACGTATTTTTTAAATTAGGGTTAATGCAGCTTTAAATTATGGAAATATTATTGTCAAAAATAGGACCATTGACATGTATTGTTTCCGTCATGAAATTCAAATCGGGAAATATTTAAATGATATTTTGTAAACCACAATAACACAAATCACGTGCATTTACAGGCATAACCATAGCAGGAGCTAGTTTAACAATAAAAAAAACTACCATTGATACAAACTAATGGAGCCCCGACACGCGTTAAGTGCCCTTTCTAAGTTATAACTTAAACTTTTTCCAACGAAAACTCTTCTTTACTTAAAACATTATCTTAGGGAAACTAAATAGCGTCAAAGTTTGACTTTTGAATAAGAAAGTTATCTATAAATGCACGCTTTTGTCTTTATTTACCTTCAATGTATTTTGTTTTTAGTCAATTCTGTTGCTTTCATAAACACTTCTCACTCTTAATTCTCTATATTCTTTATTGTACACATAATGTTATACAGACAATTAAAATAGGACAGTCGATGTACATAAGCGAGCTTAACCCACAACTGGGTTTTCTTACAGCAAACCATATGAGTGAGAAAGAAATTTTACATATTTTGAGGAACTTTAACTGTACAAAAATACAAGTTCAAGTTCTCAGTTTGTAGTAGGTATATTGTGTAGGTACCTACTAATGTATATAGGTACAATGTCATGAGCGGTGAAAAAAATCATTTAATGTAATCAATGTACTTAATCCTAATAAAAAGATAGCAATTTTTTTATTCTTAAAAGATTGTGACGGTACGTAGTAGTTACATAGCCATGTTTTGTTTTTGAATTTTGTTTACAAAAATCCATGAATAAAAACGCGGAAACCAAGCTAAAAAGTACATACATAATGTAAAAGTTGACGCAAACCGCGTTATAAAAAATGAACGAAAACATAACGAAGGAAGGGGACAAACTTCCTTAACTAAGCCACATAAAAACAATATCTACCTACCGACTTATCTACCCACCAAATTAACCTTCTCACACAAGTTTCGCTTCCCGAGGCATTCTGAAACAAACAAATATCGCGCCGACGGCCCCCTTCCTCCTCCGGCGAGGGGAGATGTGGGGTAAAATTCCCTTACACAAGGGTACACAGTATTTCTTGATTACCACAGGTCCTACGCTGCACCAAGCTAAAGATCTGCATGCGAATTCCCAAATTTACTAAATCTCGATTCGATATTCGAAAATGATATCGATTCTAGGAACGAGTGCTCCAAACGAGACGACATTTTGATGGTACAGGAGACGTTTGGCGTTCGATTTACGTTATCGTTTTCGAAATGCACTTAGTGAGCGACGTGATCTGTTTGTGTTTAGTTTGTTTAATTTATTTTGTTCTTTGTTCTTGGGAAAAAAGTAAATAGGCAACAGTGGCGTAAGAAATGGGATGCAAATGTATGGTGAGCCGGGAGCGCGGCCCCATACATTCAAATCATATCATTTGTGGCGACGCTGCCGCCGTCGATATCCGGAATGTCATTATATCGATGGTAAAAAAGATTGGATGGATATTTGTAACAAGAATCGGTGAACTGATCGAGAAAGAAAACGATGTCGACACGATTTTGACGCTCAGAAAAATCGACGCTAAATTAAAAAAAAAAAACCTTCGAGTTATTTGGCTGTCTCAGTAATGCCTTGTAATAATCGTTTATTTGTATAGAAAGCAGGTAGGTAGATAGGTGTTTACAAAAGTTGTGCTCCCGGCACAATCTACCGTAAATTAAGAAGCAAATAAAGACAAAGATTTGAATCTAGTCAAAAACCGGCCAAGTGCGAGTCGTACTTGCGAACGAAGGGTTCCATAACGTACGTTGCAAAAAATGGCAATAATATCACATTTGTTGTATAAGAGCCCCACTTAAATATTAATTTTATTCTGTTTTTAGTATTTGTTGTTGTAGCGGCAACAGAAATACATCTGTGAAAATTTCAACTGTCCAGCTATACAGTACATGAGATTCAGCCTGGTGACAGACAGACGGATAGCGGAGTCTTAGCAGCGTAACCCTAAAAACAATAAGCCTTAAGTTACCTTCATCTAGTAAATTAAAATGATACATCTATCGCCTAGTCGGTACATACATAAATGTTAGCGCATTACCTTAATTCGAGGGAGGATACTCGAAAGTGAAACCCGGGGACCTGGGACGAAGGCAAAGAAGGAACAGGAGTGAGTTTTTAGTCAGTAAAAGTCTGACACTATCTCCCAAGAGCGGGATTTGTCATAAGATGATTTTCCCACAATAAAAAAAAAAGCAGATAATAATATTTTATGTTCAGCTATAAATTGTAATTATGATCCAATTTTACATCCAAGGACCTGTCTAGTACTTACTCTATTTTAATAAAGATTTTTAATTAGAGAAGAGAAGAAACGAGTATGCAAAATAATTTACTAACTTTACTTAAATTAAGTATAACTACACGTATTGAAGAAATTCTTATTCTTATTGGTAACTATAAAGTAATTCTCGTCTCGCGACGGGACACAGTGCAATCAGTATGTAAATCGATGATGTTTTAATTAAAATTTGCATAAATATTTAACTAATTTGAGAATGTTTTAATCACGAGAATTTATTCAACGCTGATGGAGCATAAATTACATTATTGATTACCTTAAATCGGAGCTTCGCCCTTTCTTTACCTACCGACCTTTAGATAGGTAGGTAGACACCGAAAGGTACATAATTATTCAAATGAAGTTACTAATCTAACTTGGATCGTCTGTATTTACGCGTAAGTTATCTACCTAAGTTATCTACTTGGTACATTTTTACCTACATTATCTAGAAGAAACCTCTTTTAAAATTAACTTAAAACCTACCCATTATTCAGAAAAGTTTTTATAAAGGCAGTATAATGTCTACAAAATAATAATATTTTCGTAGCACGTAGCGTAGCAAATTGCTACGGCTTCCGTTAATTTTAATTTATTCGTATATTTTTTTTGGGTTGTAAAATCATTACAAAACTCGGAGGAAGTGTTAGACTTTTAGGCTGAACGCTGCGTTATGCGGGCGCCCGCGCAGTCCCATACAAATGTGCTCCGTCCGGGTGCAGGAGCGGCTCGCCGCACAGGCACCCGTCGCGGATAGCGCGCCCCACGCCCTTTTGCAAGTTCTCCATCGACAAGACGACATACACACCGTTAAAGTTGAACTAGCGACACTTCGCAGGGTAATAGTTCGGTTTCCGCAACGGGGACCGCCGCACACGATACACTTGCGACGTCACGCGATGGGTACACGTGCGGGCTCCCGCTTAACGCAGCGTTGGCCCTTACTGACTAAACCATACCTGTATTCGTTCAGTTAACCTTGGCGTTCCAGAGCCACGGTAACTCTATCGAATAATATCTCAGCCTTAGCAGGCATCGGGCCTAGTATGCCCCCCATAAATTTGAATTTTCACATTCACCGTGTAAAACTGCGAATCGTCTTAAAAGTAGGCTAAAATAATTTAGACACTGTAAAAATAATTACTTACTTATTGAAATTTTAATTTATTGACCATTTTAATTTATTAAGTATATTGTTTCTATTAATAATTTTAAGTTTCACACATTTTAATTTATTGATCAAGTTAGGCTTTGCATTTTAAGTTTGATTGACAATTGTACGAGTTGATTTTAATTTTCATTATTAGAGTACAAAAAATTTCCTCCTATTATTATTATTATATATTTTTATTGAGCAGTGGTGGCCGAGTGGTAACGGCCCCGACTTACGAGTTGTAGGTCGCGGGTTCAAACCCAGCCAGGCGCATTACTTTGTGTAATTTATTTCATCACCACTGCTCTCAAAACGGTGAAGGAAAACATCGTGAGGAAACCGGCATGTCCTAGAATCAAACATTCGAAGACATGTGACATTCACCAACCCGCACTGGGCCCGCGTGGTGGATTACGGCCCATTCCCTCTCCTAGAGAGGAGGCCCGAGTCCCAGCAGTGGGAACATTAAAAAGGCTGATTATGCTATTTATGCTATATTTTTATACTTATGAACTAATATAGAGATAAGAGCTACTAACAAATATTGTTGTCCTTTTTATTAACATATATTTTTTTATTTATTCACACAGCAATTTAAAATGCAATTCCCGGAAATTAAAACTTGACACAGAATATTCACCAGCCATACGAGTATAATGCCCAATTTAAATGTAACATTATTACATACCACCTTATTCTCGATCTTGTCTTGTATCTCGAATTACGTGGGAACCATCAACTCTTTACTTTATGTTTTTAAGTAGGTACAGGAATATAATATTTCGCGTAAATTCCGACTACTTTGACACCTGCTGTGTGGGAGGATAACCTTCCATAAATAATTTTCAGCTGTATATGTGGTCAAATTATTAATATTTTATGAGTGGTATCTATATATATCTTGCATATAAGTGAGTAGGTATCGATGACGCGGTTTTGTGCAGTTCTAATGTGTAGATATTATAAACGAAATATGTTGATTCATGCAATTTAAAGCAAAATAGAGTGGATGTTAGAAATTGCGCGCAATTTTCAAGAGTGTCATATTAAAATAATGTTTTGAGAATCTTTTCCAAAGGTCTTTTTGCTGGGAAATCATCAAATAATTCCTCCCAGTGGAGCGAGTGACAGTGTCAGACTTTTATTGACTAAAACCCACATATGTTCCTTCAGTTACCTTTTACATTCCAGGGCCGTTGTAAGTCTTTCAAACTAGGTGGACCTTAGATGCTTAAGTAATGCAAAGTCTGCCAGCAAAAGGTTCTACGACGAAACCGATTGAAAAAGCAGTCTTATGCGTTTACAAAAAACTTCAAATTAAAACATGAAACTAATGTATTACTTAATCCCTAGTTGTACCGCTAAAATTGATACAATCGGTTTCTCAACAACAAAAATGTTCTATAATGATTACCATAAATTATTGTACAGATAATTGCGTACATAAAAAGCATAAAAGATTAAAAATAGCCTCTATGGAAACGAAAAACGAATGTGTTTTTTTATACGGGAGTGGGTGAGAGTACCTGTCTATACCTACCCACATATATTTATAGATAGGTCCGACTTATTGACGTTTTAATTCCGAAGCCCCGTAATTCAAAAATAGTGGCTAATATATTCGAGTTAATAGTAGGACGCCTCGTTTAAGTAACTCAAGATTAGAATTTCAAAAGAGATTACACAACTCCCTATAAAAAGTGAGGTGGGAACTTGAAAATCCTAACGTACTCGTATTCTTGTAAAATGCTGAGTTCACATGATTAAGCAATTTTAAATTCATCTCATTTCGATGTCGAGATTGGAAGACGTGTTGATCTACAAATGCCTGATTTCTAAGTTTAAAACGAACATCGAATCTTGATCATTATGGGAACTGAAAAGACTGTTTTCAGCATTTGGGACAGACCCATTTGGCCTTAATCAATCTACCGTTGATATTTCATCATCTGCTATCTATCTTTCGCCTAAAATAATGATTCATTATCATCATTTCATCCGAAAGATGTATAGAGTATCTATAAACATTTTATGAATTGCTCTGAGACAAATAAACCCAAAACACAATAGTGAAATTCTGCAAATTGTTCTCCTCATACCTAAAAAGTTTAACATTTGTCTGGAACTTTAAACAGCAGTCTTTATAAAGTATATACATATTATACCCGGACGTAAAACCCGTTCCACACAGAATGTGGCAGGCATTAAGTGCGTCCAGACAGCACGGGCGGCTGCGTCAGCATCCGAACCCTTACGAATTTCAACCCTTAGACGGTAGAACCGCTAAACAAGTCTGAGTGGCTTTTCAGTTTGTTATGAGGGGTAAAAGGCATAGGAGGGTTGCGATTTTGCAAAAATAGCGAGCGTGTAGTGAATAAGAGATTATTTTGCCTTAATATTAGAAGCCAACAATGACTTGGGTTTTTCGTCAATATTTTAAAAATAACTGATTAAACCATAATTTTAACTCAATTAAAAAAATATTTGTTTTTACACAGGCTTATTTATTTATTAGGCTCACCAACAATTGCAATTGTTCACTTAAAATTATTACAATACTTCATTTAAATCTATAGGTAACCTTAAATCTATAGCCTAGTGTCACACTTTTTTACAGGTAAGCACCAAATATATGCTAAAATGTACAATATGATTATTTACCCAACTCGACGGTAAAATTAGACATCGTAAATGTGATTCAATAAATATCTTAGGCTTAAATGCATAGGCTCAAGTAAAACTTCACAAACTAATGCATGGTTCCTCCCATCAGTCGTTTCCTATGGAGAAGAACCGACAAGCAACCAAAACCTTTGAATTCATAAGTGAAAATAGATAAAGCAGATTTGGTTTTTAGGTAGAAAAATCTTTTCGGGTATCATGACATAAATTTCAAGTTTGTGTTAATATTATTATCACAGAAATTAATGCGTGGACACTATCTTGCCCATTACTAACATGAAAAAGTTTCAAAGACTTTCCCAGCCACTTGAAAAGATAAGATAGTGTTCATTTGAAAACTTGTTGTAAGTACCTAAATATTCAAAATAGATTGGTCACGTGACTAATAAAATATTGATACATAGCTAGTGGACATTGCCCGCGTGTAAATAGAATTTTTTTTAACGGAAAATATATGGGCTTGTCGTGTGCAAATTTTATCGAAATTCTTTAAGCCATTTGAGAGTGAAGGAGTAACAAAATACACATACATACTAACTTTTTAAGTTATTATATTTGACTGGCCTGTTGTTCGATTTGTCACCCAGGACAAATGTTAGTGTGATGAGCATGATCATTTGTTCGGTGTCTGGGTGTAATTTATCTATAATATGTATGTATTTAGAAATATATAAGTATGTTTATCAGTTGTCTGGTACTTATAACACAAGCTCTGCTTAGTTTGGGACTAGATGGCGTTGTGTGAAAGTTGTGGAATATTACTATAATTGTATACTTAAGCTCCAAGCGTTCAGAGTCATAGCAAATAGGTTACGCACACAGAAGTATTGTGCACGTGAATTTACATACACAACCTAGATCAAGCGGCCTTCGTGAGATAGAACAACTATCCCTTTTTTGATGGGAAAATATCAAATAACTCCTCCGCCTCTGGTTGGAGCGAGAGGGAGTGTTTACTGACTAAAATTCGTTTTTATGCAGTTGCCTTTTGCGTTTCAGGGCCATGAGCTCTTAACGCGATCCATTTCACGACCTAAACTGAACTGCTAAAGGGATGGACCTTTATATCTATACACCCTGTATAGTTACATCCCTCTTTCTCACTAGCACGCTTGACATTTTAACACATCGTGGTAACTCTTTCGAACAAACTCACTGCCCAGTACAACTATCCCTACAGCATAGCGTAGCACAGTCGGCCTTATAATGTTCCCACTGCTGGGACTCAGGCCTCTTCTCTAGGAGAGGGAATGGGCCGTAATCCACCACGCAGGCCCAGTGCGGGTTGGTGGATGTCACATGTCTTTGAATTTTTGGTTCCCGGACATGCCGGTTTCCTCACGATGTTTTCCTTCACCGTTTTGAGAGCAGTGGTGATGAAATAAATTGCACAAAGTAATGTGTCTGGCTGGGTTTGAACC
Source organism: Mythimna impura (assembly GCA_905147345.3). Taxonomy (NCBI): domain Eukaryota; kingdom Metazoa; phylum Arthropoda; class Insecta; order Lepidoptera; family Noctuidae; genus Mythimna; species Mythimna impura. Next base: position 18,295,606 of record LR990351.1, read on the forward strand.
CGCGACCTACAACTCGTAAGTCGGGGCCGTTACCACTCGGCCATCACTGCTCACTATCCCTACACAATGAAATTTTTTTTTTTTCAAAATTTAGAATATATTTTCTAAAATGAAAAGTTTGTACCGTTTCATAGAAGCTGGAGCTTATAACTTTACGTCCGTCCGTCTACTATTCCGTATAAAACGGCTTTATTCCGCAACAGGGAAGGGGCCCGCGTTGTTAGGTACCTACCTAAGTGAAGTACCCACGGAAAACGTCGGTCAAACAGTTGAACTTTAGAGGAAATTGTCCAAACTACGCGCTTAGCATTTGAGGGACCAACACTTTAGTAAGATAACCTTTTGTAGGAATGTTTGTAACTTGTTCTTGCTGTTGTTAAGTATCTTGGCTCTGTTATTTTTTCTTTTCTGTAGTTTTGTACTCTGAACTTTTATAGTTTTGTACATTTAAAATTTAAGTTGGTGAGCTTAAACGTGTATTTTAGTGGCTAGTATCTGATTATGAAAGTGGATGATATTTGTAGGCACAAAAGAATCCGGCAATTCCAAATGTTTCCAAAACTAACTATATAGGCAGTGGCGGATTAAGCTAGCGCGGGGCCTGTAGCAAAGTCGCCCAAGGGGCCCTGTGTAGACCTATTTAATACTATTATTCTTATTCTCAATCACCAATAACCCCGTGGATTTTAAGATTTTGTAAGGTACGTGCAGTACCTGCGTACGGTAATGAGGGAAATCTAAGAGATTGACTACGTTTGTATTCGAATTTCAATATATACTTTCACTAGATTTTTTTTTCATTCAAGTGCAAGATTCCCGAACGCGCGGGGTCCCCGAATACGCGGGACCTTAGCATTTGCTACTCTTGCTACATAGCTAATCCGCCACTGTCTATAGGTACAGAAAACAATAAAGCCAATTTAATTATTGTTGTTAATATCCATAAATGCCATTGCTAACAGATGTACCAAATGAATGAGTTAATTTATCAAACAGCTACCGAACAAATTAGATTGGATCCCCAAAACGCTTTTAACGTATCCCAGCGACAATTACTAGGTGTATTAACAAAATAATTAGTCAACAATTATTTCAGCTTCGTAACGTTTTGATAACGCTCACAGACCCGTTCGGGGCATCTGTTGCCTGCCCACTGTAGGATACTGGATCTTGGCACCTATACAAACTTATCTTTGACGCCTCAGAAATTCAACATGAACTCCTATCTCCATACACTAAAGCGGAAAATTCCTTATGCTTTATTTCAAGGCTGGTATAGTCTGACGTGGTAAAAACCAGAATGTTGTTCTGTTCTTAAAATTAATTTGGGCCTCTTGAGACTCCACTTGGCTTTTGGACGAGATTAAATCAATCTTCAGTTAATGAATTTCGGTATGTATCTAAAAATGACTGGGAAACATCGCCGTCGAAAGTAGATTTCTAAATGAAAAGATTAAATTCATATTTCAATTGAGAAATGGGAGAAGACGGACTTGAATAAGTTGTAAAGTGGTGTGTAGATTGTGTATTTACATTTGTTTATTTATTTATTAATGAATTGCTTGCTATACCTACTTATAGTATGCACCAAAGCGTATATAGCAAGCCAACAATTTACAAACTAAAAATAATAATAATAAAAACATTGATCATAGCTTTACTGTTATTTAAAAATATGCCGAATTTCGGTTCCTGAGCAATCATTGGTTATAATTTTTTTGATGATGATTATCTATAAATGCTTGCAGACGACGCGAAAATAAGAAAAAAAATATGCTAGTCTAGCCTTTGGTATCTAACCTGCAATTCGCGATCGTTATCTCATAAGTACCTATTTTGCTTAGTGTTACTTTAGTAAATTCATATATAACTACATAGTTGCATTAAGAAGCTTCGCTTTGCAGATAATTAATGTTGCAGAAGCTCATCCATAAGATTCACCTTTTACCTTCAAAATATTTGAATATTCAACGGTTTTCAACGAGCTAAGAAAAGAGCTCTCGCCATATTTCGCGCTCACCTTACTGGATCCTAGTGTTATTTGATTCTAACAAAGTAACTTGGCACGTCACATCACCATGTGTGCACAGAAAATCGATTCTCTTGCTTTCCCGTGTTATCCCGGCTTTTATCCCCATTATAAGCTGGCTCTGTGATCCCTAAATAAGGGGAGGAAAACCCAACATAATACTTCCTACGTAGTACATTCAAGCTGGATTATGTGTACCGGTATTGTTGAAGCCCTGCATTTTTTTATAATCTTTTATTTAATGCAATCTTTGAAATGTGTCAAGAATTAGACGGGTAGAGAGCTACTGACGGATACTCGTGGTTTTAGAATGCGAAGGCAACTAAAGGAACATAGGTTTGGTTTTATTTAGTAAAAGTCTGACCGGCCGTTGCGCTCCATCCTAGAGCGGGCTTGACTTGAATGACTTCTCGTTAGGTGATTTTCCACCTAAAAAGGGAGCTACTGATAAGATTGCGAATGATCTACTGATAAAATCGATATAGGTAATTTTTCTGAAATTCTGGCTGAACCAAAAAGTAATACCTACCTACTGCTAAGAATGCAATGTGTCGGCTAAACTTTGGTAAAATCATTTAATCCATTGTGCTGATTATAAAGTTAAGATAAGTTGTTAAGTTAAGTTAAGATGGGGTTGACATGCTCTATGAGATAAAAGTCCCCAAAAATAAAGATTTAAAAAAAATTGTGTGTTTGTTTAGGAAAAATCTCGCAAATCGATTTTGAAACAGTTATTCCTAATCAATTTAGCTGTGGTATACGTATGTAACTCGGATGACCATGTATTAATAAAAGACCAAGGACCTAGTCTGATGTTGGAGTCGGATAGTAACCGTAGGAACTACTGAGCATAGCATAATATAAACATAATCAGCGTTATAATGTTCCCACTTCTGGGACTCAGGCCTCCTCTCTTATAGGAGAGGGAATGGGCCGTAATCCACCACGCGTGCCCAGTTCGGATTGGTGGATGAACTGAACTACTGATCGCAACAGTATAACCCCATCGTGTTTGAGCTCTTTGATATGGTCTTATGTACCTGTACGATAAAATCATGATACAAAAATATTTGTCATTGAAAACTTGTTACTGAATAGGCTCTCATGAAACTTCAAGACGATTTCCTTGACATCAATAAGATTCTTTACCTATAATCGTAAATAAATAACGCAAACCATAAAGTTCTTGTTTGTCATCATTAATCAGTTTAACACCTATTAACAGATTTTTTTTATTATTTTTTTCACATGTGCTTTGTAACTCAATAATTTTATTCATAAATAAATCGCCTCGCTCAATAAAATATATTTATCGCGATTACAATAACAAGGGACGTTCACACAGCCGTATATTTTAATTAAAATAATTTGAAACATGTATATAACCTTATTTATCCAAGAAAATAAGACGATGTCGTTGCTTTCGTGTGTTTACGACACGTATGTCGATGCGTTAATTCGATACGTAATATAAAAACTGTGAATTTATTCGCAATCCTCTGGTTAAACCTTACATAAAGTAAACGTTCGTATGTCCATGTGTCAGGCAGCTGGCCCTGAAACAAGCTTGTAAGATGCTATCAGGTCATTTTCGTTTCACGCTGAGAGCCTTTTTACGGAATTCCGATTTCGCAATGCATTTAAATGCAAGATAATCTGATGCGTTTCGATTTCTTACCTAATAAGTTCAACTTATTTGCAGAGCATATTATAAAGTTATTAGAATATGGAGAGTAGATTTTAAAAGGACCGATTCCTAATGGCTCTTAAATTCCACTCTTCATTTCTGATCCCCTATTTGAAGAAATTAAAACTAAATTGAAACATGATATGATGTGGGGCCGTGAAATCACGGCTTAAATTCAAAATCTTACAAAAAAAGTTCAAAAAACCGTCGGCCATTTTTAAATCATGTTCCATCGGCATTCGATTTTTAAATATGGTGTGGAGTGCACCGAACCCCAATTCGATAGTCTGATACAATCGTCCAAATTAGTAAGAACTTGTGAGCTGCCCTTTTTGCCTTTTTGGGATCTGTGGGTCAAAGGCTCGCGCGAGGGGTGGAGGGTCTGGTATTGTTGGTTGTCTGGCGGCCCGGCTCAGCCCTTGGGAGTGGGGACGGAACGGTACTGGCAACACGCGAGGGCTTGTCGATGTCAACATCTATCATACGTTTTATGGTCGAGAGGCTTGGAAGCGGACCGCTTACATGCGAGTCTATCCACTATTTGCCTTGTTTCAGTATTACAATTCTAAGGTCTGATAATATTGAATTTAGTTTAGTTTAATTTTAGTTCTGCAGAATATCATTGCACGCTAAGATAACACAAAGTTAGGAATGGAGTAAATTATTCAAAATTTTGAAACGTGTAAAATACGTGCACATTGCATATTTTATCTGAGAATATTTTAAAACAAAGTTTATGTCAAAAATACTTTTGTTGATATTGTAAATATTATAATATATACTTTTGGAGTTGGATTAGTATTAATATACTTTTGGACGTTATTTTCAAATTTTTTGCGTTCCAAAAGATCTTGGATCAGATGATCTAATTCTGTCTGACGAACGACATCAACTTTTACAAGCCAGCTTTTGGTCCCGATCTGTGAAATTAGATTGTTTATAAAGTTCGTCTCATATCTGGATTAGTCACGTTCGGGGACTTAACTGCCTTATCAAAACTTCAATACTTAACGTCGAAACTGTTCCGGGGAAACGGGAATACGTAATCTTGACTTCATATCCAATTCGCATACTATCACAAATCCTACCTAAGATCGGTGGTCGGATCGTGAACACTCGAACGCTGCCGTGCATGTCAAACCCGCAAATACTGTCATATTTTACAAGACTTTTATTACAAAAAAATGACTCAACATTTGAGAAGCTTCAAGGAAAAATTCTTTTCAATACAGTTGATAAAAGATTCACAATTGCTTGAAGTTTCAGCAGTCGTTGTAACATTTTGTGTCCCAGTACGCAGATCAGAGAATTTGGTAGGTAAAACTTTGAATCCCCGTCCAATTTTGAGAGAGTCCATTTGCATCTTTCCTTGCATTAACTAACGGACCCGTGCCGAAGTTCCCTCTTCATGAAACTTCTTTTCTGCTTCAACTGTTTTGATAATGTTGCCATTTCAAGGAAAAGGATTTAAAAAAAATCATAATATAAACTTCCTTTGTAATAAAACTTTTTCGAACAAACCTGAATTTATATGTTTGCAAAGAAAGAAAATGCGCGAAGGCGCCAGTTAATAAAGGATTGCGTTAATTTTTTGTTAGATACTAATTTATTTGAGCTTTCAAACAATTTTCGTCAAATAACGTAGGTAGATATTTATTTCCAAATACAGGAAATCTTAAACGCTCGCCTATCTATTTGATGTAGGCAGGTACCTTCCATTTCCATTTTACGACTTCTCATTATTTAACCATAAAATAAAATTAACTCGGATCGATTTAGTGGTATTTTGAATACGATGTGTATATCTTTGTGTTTATAGCGTGGTGTCATAAACATGGCTATCATTAAAGCGTTCTTGCCACGCGTACTATTTGCCCGCCCGTAAGTAACTGCGTCAATTGCCTTATCGCGCCCCACAGTCCTATTTCGTGACCAATTGCCGCCGTCTTCGTGTAATCAACGCTTTATTGCACCAAAAAGAAAAGCCAACGAGATAATAACAGTAGAACATGTGTAATAACTGAAAATGTTTGTCGCTACGTGTCACGCCTAGATATGTGATGTTTGACACAGCGCTCAGCACGTTCCACAAATATTGTGAGACAGGGCAAATACGAGGCAAATGTGTGTGCCTTACTATGGCACAAACATTGGGGCATAATGCCACGGTAAATTGTGCACGTCGATATAAAATTACGGGTCGTTACAGCGATTGTCTCTTGCAGTGCGAGCGGGGCACGTTCGCGACTTATCGCTTGTTCAGTTTTTCGCACAATCGAACCATTTTCTCTTATTGGTATGTATTTTTATCGGGATTTTGGCAACATCGTGCTCCTTCGAGATTCTAAATTTTATACCTATCGATACTAAAATTATAAAGCTGAAGAGTTTGTTTGTTTATTTTAAGCCGCTAATCTCAGGAACTACTGGTTCGAATTAAAAAATCTTTTAGTGTTGGATTGCCCATTTATTGAGGAAAACTATAGGCTACATAACATCCGCTACAATCCACGGGAAAAACAGTAACCGTAGTAAATACACAGTAAGAAAGGCTTCGAAATTCCAGATACATTTATATGTTTGAGCATTGTTTTCAGGCATATGTAAGCACTCATTGTATAACCACTTATATCAAGAGGAACGACCAATGTATTTGAAAAACGACATGGAGAACAATGTTCTGTTTGTTACAGACAATCACTGTTAAATAGAGCACATCTGCAAATCACAATTGCAATTGCGGAGACAATTGTTGCTACGGTTATAAGTATGTCATTGTCTCTTTGAACCTTCGCCAATAGATGATGACGTAATGCGCAAACTGCACCAAGTTATTGACTAATAGCTTCTGTCTGCGGCATCGCCCACGTGAAAGTAGGTTCCTACACACAAATTGTGGAACCCCATATCCATCTCCTTAAGGGTGAATTTTGGAAAATCCTTTCTTATTCTTTGTACATGCATACATACATAATCAGTCTTATAATGTTCTCACTGCTGGGACTCAGGGCACATTTGTATACACCATAAAACCGACCGATGACTTGGTAAGGGTTGTGGGAATCCGATGGATGCGAGACGCACGGGACCGTTCATTGTGGCGACACTTGGGGGAGGCCTATGTCCAACAGTGGACGTCTTTCGGCTGAAATGATGATGATGATGATGACACTTTAAAAGTAACTTCTAAAATTTCAACGTTCTAGGTTCAAAGGTTTTGGGTTGGGCGTTGATGACTCAATGAGTGAGACAGGACTTACACGTACAGATAAACCATCTTCAAATGCGTTATTATCTACAATGTTTGACGAATGGCGCTCGAAAAATTTTAAAGAGAACACCAAAGATAATCGATGAAAAGAAATTGTAATTCGAACGTTGCGCCTTACCTCGTATTGTACCACTCTCACTAACCACAGTAATAAATCAATAACCGTATAAAAGAAAGCAATTAAAATGGCTTTCGTAGACAAAGACACACATTATCACAATGAAGAACGACCACCTTCACTATATCACCTGTAATTTCAAACTGATCTGTACCTTACCAGTGACGTATTGTTGCAATGCGGAAGGGTTTGCATTTTTTGTTTATGCTCCAAATTTTTATGGAACCCACTAAAACACAAACAAAAACGAACAATGCACTTTCAGTTTCTTTATTAAAAATATAACAATAACCGTCCAAAGGATGGGGTAAGGTGTTTTTTGATTGTAGAAACAAAGGACTGTTACGCAACTTTTGTTTAGATGAATGTCCAATTTTTTCGTAGTTACAGTTTTAGGATACTGTCAGTCATTCTCAGAACACTACTGGTGTGTTACAGTGCAAAAAGTGGAGCAACGTGAAGTTTTTTGATAAACATAAAAAGTTTTGAAATAACCAAATGTGTGTCTGAGACGTTATCGTAGAAGATAAGTAACGCAGACGCAGCCAGTCGTAAATATAAGTGAATTTCAATACACAGTCACGGCTGAGGAGCGTGACGGACCATCGGATTTTGAGGTAAATGTAACAATAATATAACAAACGATTCCTAGTAAAGAACAAATGGATATAATATCCGATGATTTATTAAGCAATATTCGGCAGCGAAGAATAGGCATCGAAATAAACAAGGATTTGCGGAATGTTAACAAGAAAATTATGTTAAGGAAGACATTTTAGGAGTATAGTGAGAATCGATGATATTCGTTCGTGTTGTCGTGTATTTGTTTGTAGCGGGTTTCAAGGTTGGTGATCGGAACCGGGGCGCAATCCACTATCGCATAAATTACACATTTCACTGACATACGCGTTCTATGTCGGTTTCTAGAAGACATTGTTATGGTAGTGAGTTGGCGGGATTCAACTGCCATCTTATTTTCTATCACACTATATATAATCTATACTTTATATACTTATAAATAGCTATGTAGGTACCTATATATCACATTAATATTGTAAAGGCTAAAGTTTGTGTGTGTGTATGTGTATATTTATATGTTTGTTACTTCTTCACGCTCGAACGGCTAACTGGATTTGGATGAAATTTGATACCCGGGTAGACCATATCCTGCAGTAGCATATAAGATTTTTGCCCGGGCGTAGGTACTTTACTTTAACGTGGGCAAAGTTGTTAGCCAAAACTAGTGTTTTTTTTTTTTTTTTTGTTTTTTAACTATCATAACATTTACACGTAACTTTTCTTCATGTTGTAGTCACTATAAACAAAAACCTTTGAAACGGAGAATTATATTATATACAAAACTATCAAAACTAAAACAGATTTTATATACGCGTATATCTGAAGCACTTTAGCCCGTTCCAACTAATATTATATACTGCCTATTTAAACACCTCATTTATAATCTTATTGGTATATTATTTACCAATAAATTCGTGACTTTATTACTGGTCTAACTGTAAACAGTTATAAATTATATAAATGATAGATACCATTTAATCGTGACCTGCAACACTGTTGATAGCAAAGTTTATCAGTATCAATTATTGAGTCTAATAAATTGATCAAAGTGCTTACCAACATATAGCTAATGCATCTATAGATAGAGACTCATAATATTCTTATACCATTGCTATATTGACCTTATTCACACGTACAGCGATGCTCTATCGGTAGATAAATGGTGGGCGTCACAGTCATACGCACAAAACGTTTTATGAACACATTTATTGTAAGTACTTTCGAACAGCTAAGGAGTTGAATTCCCTGCCAGAGTTTGTGCTTCATGGTAGCTACAACCTGGGGGTCTTTAAGTTAATAATGAATGAGTTACTTCTAGGCAAGCGTGCGCCATCATCGACCTTATCATCGCTTGCCATCAAGTGCGAGCCTATCAATAATAAATGAAAAATACTTCTCCGTTTGTCGTCATCTCAGCAGTCACCCCCTTTCAAGAAGATTGTTTTTCCCACAGTCCATTCATTGTTTTCTTTGGTCTGCTCTTACTCTTGTAATCATCCACCATTATCCTCAAATCCTTCATATTTCTTCCGCCGACAATCGATTTCCAGATTTACTTAACAATACATAGTAAATTTACTTATTTCGTTTATTAACCACTGATACTTATAAAAACTAGTATCCCACCCACGGGAATAGGGATCAAGCTATCGGCGCGCAGCGGTCAGCGCTCTAGAAAAACGGAACGTCCTAACTATACGAGCCATGTCAAGTAGTACTGCTGTCTAAATCAAGTTCCTGATTTAGCCACCTAACGAGAGCCTCTTAAGATGTAGTTCAAAGCTCGTGGCTATTAAGCCATTTGCAGACACGACAGGTACAATGATCGCTGAGTCCATATTCCACGTGTCGACAACCTCGTGAGCCAAGTCAAGATACTTGATTTGCTCATTTTTCTCGGCTTTCATGAGGTTCTCATCATGCGGGACGGTTATATCAACAATCATTGAATGCCTCTTGATTCGGTCCACCGCCACGGCTGTTATGTCCCGCTCCGCAAAGGACTCCCTTCATTTCTTCCACTTGTCTCTATTCTTAGCTACATTTCGCTATTTCTTTAGGTAGGACTCAACTTGTCACGCCATCTCCTTCTGAATCCTTTTCGGATGGAAACGATTGACCAATGGTATCCGTATAACAGTTTGGGACCATATTCATTGTGCGTACAGTTAAGAAATGGAATTCCCTGCCGGAGCCTGTGTTTCCTGCTAGCTACTACCTAGAAGTCTTTATGCCAAGGGTGAATAGGTTATTTCTGGGCAAGCCTGCTCCATCATCGAACACATCATCGCTTACCATAAGGTGAGATAGTGGTCAAACACGAGCCTTTCCTTATTGATAAAAAAGAAAAGCAGCTACACTATTTATATACATAGATTCTTTCCAGTACTTGAATGTAAGTGGATTCTTTCCTAAGTGGGTATTTACCTATGTGTAATCAATTAAATAGTCTAATGAATTAAGTTGTATGCAAGCAAAGTAGTGGTTCAATTACTTAAGTATTTTAACGCCGTACGCTCATTCATTGAATTCTTGTAATCAATTTGCATGTTCAAACGAATTTTCTCCAATTTCAATTCATGGTTTTACTAAGCCTAATTAAGAGTTCCAGTGTAATTGTTGGGGCTCAATCACACTTAGAAGTTTTGCTCATTTCTTGGGTTGAGAAAATAAATGTGCTTCGTCCCCCTAATTCTGTTATTCGCAGAGGAATCTTCTATTTCCTTTTGAATTTTCGCGTTCATTTCTATCTTATGGATGGAAGAAAAAAGTCTGCTGGAAATATTTATTATTTTCAATCGCGTAGAAAAATGTTTCTCTGAAACTATTCTTTTAACAATTAGGAAATGTTAACGATATACGTAGCCCTCCTACGTAGGTAACCTATCTATGTAAACATATTTGTAAACACACAAGTAGGCCATGTCCTGAAATAGCAGATAAGCTACTTTTTATCCTGAGAGTATAAAACGGTTCCCATGGTACAATTTTTTACTATGCAGGTGCAAGCAAAGCCGCTGACAGTAGGATAGTATCATGTAAATAGAGGTTATATTTACAACTAGCTTTTGCCCGCGGCTTTGCTCCCGTCATGTGACTACTATATTCTACTCTACCTTACTCTACCCTACTCTACCCTACTCTACCCTACTCTACCCTACTCTACAGTATATTAATTGAATAATTATACCTTAATTCATTAACGCTCAGGCGGTAGCCGGCGTCCGCAAGCCATTGTCTTACTATTGTGTCTCTAATTACGCACGTCAAAAGGTTAATGGTATATTTTAATTTATAAGTATACTGTACACATCAACCGGTCAACTTCAAAATTTTAAATTTTCAACCATACTTAACCATAGACAGCATTACGTTTAGCTGTCAGTTGCGTTTTGTTATTCAATTTCAGTTGCGTTTTGTTATACCACGTTTTATGACATATTCCACGGAAACGGGATAAAAAGTCCGTATCCTGGTTCAAAGCTACCTCCCCACCAATTTTCAGCCAAATCGGTTCAGGAGTTCTTGAGTTGTAAATAGTGTAACTAACACGACTGTCTTTTATATATATATAGATTACTAGAAACAATAGGGAATATGTGTGAAAAAAATATTTGTTAATTAACCAGTTGACTGACCTGTGTTGGTCGAGGGCTCGAATCTCACCCAGGACAAATGTTTGTGTGATTAGCACCATCATTTGTTCTGTGTCTGGGTGTAATTTATCTATAATATGTACACATGTATTTAGAAATATTTATCAGTTGTCTAGTACTCATTACACAAGCTCTGCTTAGCTTGGGACTAGACGACGTTGTGTGATAGTTGTGGAATATTATTATTATTATATATCTGTCAAAATTAGTAGGAAACCAAATGAGATACAACATTTTCAAACAAATATACTATATCTGTCTCTTTCGCCAAGACTTTGCCATTATCTATAGCGGCCGTACGGGTGTCATAACCTTTGACGTCAAAGACCAAGTCGGACTTCTCTATCATAATAGAAGCTTGGAAGCTTTATAACTTTGCTGTTGCAGAAGATATTTTTTTTTCATATTTGTTTACCATGACGTCTTTTAAAACGTCAGTCGTGCGAGCGAGTAAGAGGGGTGGTGCTGTACACCCTCTATAGCTCCATCCCTCCTAAAAGTTTTTTTTTCATTGATTTAGACCAGTGCTTGACTGTGATCCCACCTGATGTTAAGCAGTGATGCAATCATTGATGTTGAGGCGCACTAGTTTAAGTTAAGAGGATACTCGCCGTACGTCGGGTTGTCCGATGGTAGAAAGGAGAAGGCGGAATCAAGTCATGCAATCCCCGCGCACACTCTCCAAAATGCAACCTGTAAAATACCGATAGGCTGGCTACCCTGCGCCTGTGCTCGAGGCTTTGTGGATTGGACTTAACCAAATCTGGATCCTCAATTAGCCTCTTCGCACGCCTTCGCCTAAAGTTTAGTTTAAGGGCGGAATTCACCAATAAAACTAATCGGGTTTTAACGTTTGGCCTGCATAATCACGTTTAGCCGCTGTCACTTGTCTGTATTTTTCTTTTGAAGTATTTTTACAAGTTAAAAACGTTAAAACGCGATTAGTTTTATTGGTGAATTCCGCCCTAAGTCATAATCGCGTTTAGAGCTCACGTTAGTACTGCTGAGCTAAAAAGAATTTAGTTTAGCAAATAAAATAATCGCATACAGATTCACTATTGATGGTCTGCCAATCTCTTAAGGAAATACAGTGTGTCCATATAACCATATACGGAGTAATAGTTAATTAACTGAACGCTACCCAAGCTGCCGACTCCGTAACTGAACCCTTAGGTATCGATCCCCGAACAAATTAAGATTGCCCTCATGTCCGTGAGAGCTCGACATTTTCCTTATGTCGGTGAGAACCGGGTTTAATTTGTCGTTTATACGTAAGTCGATGCACGGATCGGGTACCTGCCTAATTTGTGAGACCCAATAGGGACCTGCGAGCTACCTACATAAATATGATTTTAGTGTCGCTGTAGCTATTACAATTTAGCTGATTGCGATTTGTGGTAGGATCTCGAATGTTTGTTTTCGTATCGAAATGAATTGTTATTTTATTTTTAGTGGAGGTTTATTTAGATATAGGATACCTACATGTTTTGTTTGCGGCGTGCTTATATACATATACATATAAATAAAATTGAAGTGTCTATTTGTAATATCGAAATAACGTATTTTTATTACATGCATTTGAAAGTATATTTGATTATAATACAAATGCAATTTTTGAAATTTTTGTCTCGGTTTGTCGGTCTGTTTGTTCCGGTTAATCTCTGAAATGGCTAGACCGATTTTGACGAGACTTTCACTAAATAGTTGATGCTGTAATACATAACTTAGACTATTTTTATTTTAGAAAAAAAAAACAATAAGGGATCCGCGTAAAAAAAAAGCGTTTTAAAATAGGGTTTTTGCCATTTTATGAGTCTAATGTGAAGGAAGTCGAGGGCACCAGCTAGTCTATAATACCTATGTAGGTGCAGGTAGGTAGATACTTTATCTTATAGAAAATTTAAAATCAATAATTTATGACAGCTATGGCTTACTAAATAAAATCGAATAGACAGGTGCAAATGGTCGAATCGATTAGAAAAAAAATAAAGCACTTTATTTTTTATCAAATATCGGTTATATCAAAAATACAGAATCGGATTCAACAAAAAAGGAAACTATTATAACTGGTTGGATCTACTTCAAAGGTGTAACAAAGAATTAGCTTTATTGTCAGGACCATGACAAACGACTTGGCGGTTTTGGAAATCCAAGATGGCCTCACAATATGGAGGATTCCATAATGTCAAAATCATTGATTGATCCAAGTAAATAATGGTTACAGGTAGATTAATAAAATTGCGTTAGTATTAATAGGTACTGTGACGACTATGGAGGTCACAGTTATTATTAACTTGCAAACTGGCATGTTAGACTTTTAAGGTTTATGTTATAAAAAGTTTAGTTTAGATTGATGTTCAATCAATAGAAAGGAAGACGTCATAGAAATGTCGGGACGGATCTTTTATAGAAAATATTATATGAAAGTGTTTATTATTATAAAATAGTATTCTAAAACGAATAACTAAGCCTTTCATTGCGCCCCCATCCTGATAGTACTTAGTTTAGTCAATATTTAAGTTTCTTATATATCTTTGTGAATTTAATAAAAATGTTATCTAACCATAATAATAAAAAAATACAAATCGAAAAAAAGTAAAAAATTGTTTCGCGGAGATTTTTGAAATTATGATTTGTCTTAAGAACTCAACTTTGTTCCTGAGACTGTAACAGGGGCGTAGCTACCGTGATACAGGGCCCCTGCCTGGGCTACAGGGGCCCCGATGCGTGCAAAAATATCGCAACTTCATCGCACTGTCTCTGTGCTAGTAGGGTACTTTGTAAAAAAAAATACATAGTGACACCCTCAATAATTTTTGATACAGCGCCCTTTTGGAAATAGCTAGTAGCTACGCCACTGGACTATAATAAAGTAACTTCTTATGCAAATACTTTCTATTTTCTGTACATTGACCAATAACAGTTATCTCATTTTTTATCTTACTTATATTAATTTAAACTTTATCCCGGCAATACACAATCTTTTAATAGACCGGGACCAAGTTTTATACTACACCATCAAAATAGTATCTTACGAGACCGGCTCTTAGCAATCTTAACTAAATCACATTTATAATTATACGACGTATATAAAAAACGGGGATTAAAATATGCTAAGAGAAGTCGGGAGCCAATTGTAGATATATACAACGCTATATAAACGGATATATGAATGGTTGTTTACTACGCCTGTGGCCTGCCTTTTAATTTATAGTTGACTAATTGGCGTGCCCAAAGTGTTGGTAATAAATTCAAGCCAAAATGTTTGTTCCAATGTTCGTGTATTTGTAAATCAGATCACAAAGTCCGATGAACTAATTTTGATGTACGTTACGTTACAAGAATTTCAACTAAATTATATTCAGTCTATATACTTTTCTTATGTAACTCTGTTTGTGTATTCGTGATACGATGGTCAAACGTTTTAAAATTCTGTATCCATTTGGGATTTAGTTTTATTGTATAAACGAAGGTGAGTAGGTTAAGTTCAATGTTAACGAGTTTACTTTTTAAACCAAACGCCTACTTAAAGTTTAAGTTAATTTAACGGACACTATATTAAATGAAGTTCTTGTAGTTCTTCGATCGAGCTTATACAAGCTTCTGCTAACGGCTTCGCTCGCGTGAAAATAGGTTTCTCCGCACAAACATTGAACCCCCGTTCCATTCCCTCACAGGGTGAATTTTGGATAATCCTCTCTTAGTGCTCACTCACGTCATAAATGGAAACCTTGTACAAAATTTTACACTTTGAGTCCTAGTAGTTTTGGCTGTGTTGATATGTCAGTCAGTCAGTTTCTCCTTTTATATAGGGTGACAGGCAATTAGGACTAAATCGCGAAAAAAAAATCAGCTGTTATTAGTACATTTATGTTTGCCTAATGTACTGAACAGCTGATATTTTTTTCGCGATTTCGGCTTTGCTCCCATAATAAAAATTTTTGGTTATCATGAGCACAATCACGTGTTTAAGTATCGTACACTAATTGCCTGTCACCCTATATATAGAAGATATCCACCTTTTAAATCGTTTAACTATATTTGCTACACAGCATTTATAAGTAGGTATTATTTTCATCCTTCATAAAACAACAACCTACGCTACGTTTAGTAAACAAATACTCTTCACAAAATAGCATCAAATACCTGTGAAATAACGAAGTATCATCCTCATATCTTCGATCGAAGCATCGTGCCAAATTGGATAACTGCCAAAACGAATATCAGACGGAAAGGGAAGAATATTATACCATTCGTTCACTTCCGGCACGTAATAAAAAAAAATGTATTTTCGAAATCACAAATTGGTTTCAAGCGTATTTTGTTATAACTTGTGCTAATAAATACTTGTATGTCACAAAAACTTGTTAGACTTGTTAACTTTAAAAATTGAGGTTCTTGAAATATAATGTCACCGGGTACCTACCTAATTGTTGAACCCGTTAATTTACAATAAACCTCGTAAAACTACAAATTCTCTTTTACCTCGGTGGAGTCTGATAAATTGTAAGTAGGTATTCAAAATAAAGATAAATTTTAAGTAAGTATTGAGAATTTCATATGATGCAAGACTTATTATATCGGAGTTTAAAAAAAACCGTTGATCTCGGTATGTTTTATCTTAGGGACCTACTCACCTATCAAATAATAAAAATTAGTACATAGGTGATATGTAAGTAAAGCTTTTTTTATAAAATTATCAGGATCAGAAAATTGTAGTTTACAGAAATCAATGCTAAATGAATACGATATCACATAAAAATAAATAAGTAGGTTTACATTATAGCAGATATTAAGAAAAATAAAAGATATATAGGCAAATCAAATATCTAAATAAGTCTATAATAAATTACAAAGTTCTTAGACGCCAAAACAATTGGTAATTAGATGAAAACTTTAAAAAAAATAACTGATTTTTATTCGCTCTGACTCTTACACTATAACTGTTTTGTTCCTTTTGCTTAAAAGTCAGTGATCCTTCGAGTTATCCTTCCATAAAATATGTAGCAGCCATTTTATAATTAATGGTGGAAAATAAAAAGCATAGTGTCTTAAAATTACAATAACAATATTATAAAAAGAAATTCATGAATACAATTCAGTGCAGGTCGGTACCCGGAGTCGGAGTCGGACTCGCGCACTGAGTGTTCCGTACAAACTTACATAAGAAAACAGGTCAATTCCCGAATTGAATTGCGAAGATTTTTCCGAATGGCAAAAAAAAAGTATTTTTTGTGACGTAACTACAAATTTACAGTTTTCAGATTTTTTCTACACTTGTGCTATGAGACCTTGCTTTATGCCAAATTTCAAGATTCTAGATCAACGGAAAGTACCCTATGAATTTTGATTTCCTTGAGAGTGTCGAAATACACGTTATTTGTGACATAAACAGCCGTATCTTTTTTTTTCGTTAACTCAGAAGTTTGATTTTTTCACAGCTTCAAGGGATTGCAGACTTGAATATATGGTTTTAATTTCATCTCGATACCTCTACGCGTTCCTGAGATAAAGGTCTTGACAGACAGACAGACATACAGTCAGATGGACAAAAAAGTGATCCTATAAGGGTTCCGTTTTTTCCTTTTGAGGTACGGACCCTAAAAATGGATTATATTCCATCAAAGAAACGATACAATTCAGTACGTAATACTACTAAATCTTGAAAACAACATCGCAGTAACTACAACACCGGCTTCCTGAATTTTATCATCCATGATTATAAGCTGCCCATAATCTACTTTACAAACGGTTATAGAATGAAGTTGTTATATACGTTTATCGAACAAGTACATACAAAATAATGTTGTTAAATTCATATGATGTGTATGTAATATGGTGTATTAGCTAATACTGGCGATTATCTTCAGTTTAGATACCTAGTTGCGCACGAGCACAAATCCGTGGGGATTGGTTCAACAACTGTGACTACGGAACTCTGCACAATGAATATTTATGTAATGTCTTATTTATTAAATTTTGATATTTAACATTTATTGGGAAATTATGGTAATTGTTTCACTGTTTCATAACAAAGTTATTACCCTATTATTTTACCCAATATTTTCTTAAAATTATAAGTCATGGCCAGTACATGAAACATCTACCGTCTCACTGAATGTAAAACAAAGTATTACAGAAAAATTTAAAAACCAAACTTGACGACTCAACTTAAGTGGGTATTTGAATTTACAGTAGATGTGATGTGGGTGTTTGATTTATTGTAGGCATCTACTAATCCACTTATTTTGCCCCCTGCTAAATATTAATAGATAAAAAAATAAACTACATAAGCAAAAACGCTTAAAATATCTACAAGGAGAGAAGGAGAGGAAGTAGGTGGCTAAAACCGTGAGGGAAAGGACATCTCCACGCCCCAGCCGCTGTCGCGCGGGCGCAGGTAATGGGTAGCTCGCAGTCCAGTTGGCCAGTAAGGGCCAGGCCTAAGTAGACGGTGCGTTATGTTCTCGCGCGCCTCAAAGCTACACCAGCAAAATGGAAGGGCCGACACCTGTTAGGGCTTCGGGAATGTTCGAAAGAATTACCGTGGCTCTGAAACGCAAAGCTCTACTCCCCTCCCCTCCCTCTACCCCTTTAGTTGCCCTTCGTAAAAGTGACACACCCTGTCGTTTCAACCAGAGCGGGAAAAGTTATTCAATGATTTCCAACCTCATAGAAAAGCCTACTAGGTTAAAGCTCAACTCCATAGCTTTCATAACCACATAACCCCATAACTAATTGGCCCATAGCCAACACAGGGCCGTTCTTCTAAGTTTTAATATAGAAATAACTCGCATTAACAAGGTGGCTTGTTACTCTATTTTCATGCTGAAAGCCCCTTTGTTTTCAGTTTGTAACAAGCTCAGCTTTCAGGATTGGATCTTGTTAGCGTTATAGGGTTAGTTATTTATGACTGGATGCTATTTAACCGACTGTGGTTGTTCTTTGTGTAGTTATGACGTTATGAGTTGGGTTTAACGAAGTTTCTGTTGTGTGTTTTAAAGCGTGAGAGTTTTTGTTTGAAGCATATTTTATTAAGTAGTTAAGTAAGCAGTGATGCAATCGTTGATGGTGAGATGCACGGATTTATCGGTGATCGATGGGCCCCTAGGCTGAGCGATTGCCGATAACCTATATAGTACATAAACTCAATTCAATTCAATTCATTTATTTATTCTCTCTTCACAATAGGTTTTTTGACAGTAACAATAGGACTTACAGACTATACTTCCACTATTGTAAGAGTCTGGTGCCTGAAATAGGTTTTTGAAAAAAAACCTGTGGTACAGGTCACCAGGGCCCCCCCACAGCAAAAAAAGAGAAAGTACATTGTTAGTTACAGAACAGACCATAACAAGGAGAAAATAGAAAATAAACAAAAAATAATAACAATAATAATAGTTATATAAAACCAAGGTAAAAATAAATAAAAACTAAAACCTAACAGAAAATTACTGTTTTTGCAGAGCAAGTTATTGAAAGTGTCTTGGGGATGTGTATGTGAGTGTCATAGTGTTTGGGAGCGAGTATGAGTTTTAAATCAGCCGTGGAGGAAGGGAATGAAGGAATGAATGTTTATTTAAGGACTGTTAAAAGATTTTCAGTGTCCTGATAGTTCAGGGTTTTGAGAAATGCCTTTACCGTTCTGTGACAATTTGATTTGGTTTTAGGGTATAGATTGAGGGTGACATTTAATTTGTTGTATAAGAACTGACCAAGAAAGCAAAGGAATCTCTGAGGGAGTGTGGATTTGAAAGGCGATGAGGGGCAGACTCTTCCCATGCGTCGTTTGTCTTTAATAATCTTGGGGTCAAACTGAAGCTGGGAGTGTTTTTTATCTATTGCGTGGAGGATGAAAGTTTGTCTAACCGTCAGAATATCCCATTCTTTATACAAATCTATAGTCGGAAAACGAAAAGGAAGACCAGCACCAACCTTAAGTATAGCGCGCTGCGCCCTTTCTACCTCAATAAGGTGAGTTTTGGCGGCACCGCCCCAAGATGTGACGCAATACTCGATTAACGACTGGCATAGGGCAAAGTAAATCAATTTAATGGTTTTTCGATCTGCAGTACGTCTCAGTGTTTTAAAAATATATATAAGTTTGCGGAGCCTTGGAACAAGTATATTAAAATGAGGCTTAAAAGAAAGATGAGAGTCAATGATTATTCCAAGATATCTCATATTTGGAGTCCTTTCGAGTGTATGACATGTACATCTGGAGCTTGTAGAACCACACGTGTGCGCCGTAATAGAAAAAGTTGATGGAGGAAGAAGATTAGCTCTGTGTGCAAATGCTACATACTTCGTTTTTGACACGTTCAAAGTCAATAGATTGTTTTGCAACCAGTTACTAACAGTGTTTACGCCCAGTTGCGCAGCATCAAACACATCATCCCAGCTATTAGCACTAAAGAACAGGGCGGTATCGTCTGCAAAGGTGACTATTTTTCCCTTGGCTAGAGAAAGCTGGCAGAGGTCATTGATGTACACTAAAAAGAGCGTAGGGCCGATAATGCTACCTTGTGGTACACCAAAGTTGACAGTTAGCTCATCACTGAGCCTATTATTAATTGTAACTCTTTGCTTTCTCCCAGTAAGGTAATCCTCCAATAATTTAAGAGGAGTTCCTCTAACGCCAAGCCTATCTAATTTTTTTAGAAGGTGCGGAATAGAGACTGTGTCAAACGCTTTTGCAAGGTCGAGGAACACCGCTAAGCATTTCATCCTATCATCCAGATTAACAACAATAGAGTCAACCAGCTCATGGACAGCATCACTCGTACTCTTACCGGTTCTGAAACCAAATTGTGACGGAGAGAGCAGTCTGTTTGTTTCGAAAAACTTTATTAGGCGTGAATTAATTAGGCGCTCCAGGACCTTGGAAAGTGTTGGTAGAATGGAAATGGGTCGGTAGTTATTTACACAGTCTCTTTCACCAGCTTTATGGATAGGCTTGATAAGAGCAATTTTAAATGCTTCTGGGAAAACTCCTTTAGATATAGCCAGGTTGCAAATGTGGGACATGGGAGAGGTAAGGATGTTTGCATATCTCTTGACTATTTTGCCACTTATGTGATCGATTCCTACTGCGCATTTATCCTTTAACCCGTTGATTAGTGTAAAAATCTCTTGCTCGTCAGTAGGAAGGATGACCAGTGAATTTACGGGGGGTTTTGAATTATGATCATTGCAGTATTTGGCCGGAGCTCGTATATCAGAGGAGATTTTGTTCGCTAGGTTTACACCGACGTTTGCAAAGAAACGATTGACGTTATTTACGTCCGTGTCGGGATTATCAGATGTCAAGAGGGATGCCGAATGGTCTATTCTCCTATCAGAGCCACTTATTCTTTTTATAGCTTTCCATAACTGTTTTTTGTTGTCCTTAGCATTATTTAACTCGTGTTTGTCGTACATCTTTTTTGTTTTCTTGAGTAGTGTGTTACAATAGTTACGGTAGCGTTTGTATGTAGTTTTAATAATGTCGTCGTCAGGGTTCCGCTTTAGTTTTTTATGTAGAAGGTCCCGGTTTTTCATACAGCGTAATAGCCCGTTAGTAATCCATGGTTTGGAAATCAGCTTTTTTTTGTTAGTTTTGCCTATGCTGGTATTGTTTTTGATTGCCGTAGATAAGTAAGATACAAGTAGCTCGGTTGAGATGTTTGCGTCTTGGGAGTCAATAATAGGCTGGAAATTTATATTCAACATTTCTTGATCGAGATTTTCGTAATTAATTGAGCTATATGTTTCGTTTATGTAATGGGGACGTGACTTGGGTTTACAGCTAATAGCTACAGTATCGTGATCAGTAATGGAAGTTTCAAAAACAAAACAAGACACCTCCATATTGGTCTTCAGCATCATGTGATCTAAACATGTCAGTCCATGTGTTGGCAGAGTGTGCCCTGGGAGCATACCATGGCTACTACTACTACTACTAGGTGACTAATAAATTTTTAAAATCAGTAAAGGCGCATAGTCCCTTAAACATCTGGCCGGAGTTAAATGCACATATTGTCCTACTGGGGCCTAGGCGGCAGTAACAACAATTTTTTTGTGTAAACATATTTCTAAAGATCAAAGCGGTTTGAAAGGAGTAGGGAAAACAAGCGAAAAAATATCATGTTGTTAAATATTTTTTTTTTAGACAAAAGTATTAATTGCACGAAAAATTCATATGTTGATAATGTTGTACATGAATTTGTGATAAACATGTTTTTTTTTTTCAAATTTATTAACTCAGCCGCGAGGAATAGGCTTTAGAAAGTCACTGTTTTATGGCACTGCGCGGGCGCTAGGGCCTTAAGTAGGTGCAGACGTTGAACGATTGGCTGTTGCACCTCGTGTCGCGGGTATGCTTTACATCTATATATATTATATAAATTAATAGCTGTTCGTTAGTCTCGCTAAAACTCGAGAACGGCTGGACCGATTTGGGTAATTTCGGTCTTGAAATATTTGAGATAGTCCAGGGAAGGTTTAAACGGTGAGAAAATATCACGAAAAAAAAAATCCGAATACAAAGCCTTCTCTAATTAAAATGTCATTATAAAATGAATTATGCTGTTCTGGTAATGCCAGTAGATGATGTTATCCTTACTATTAGGCGGTACGAAGTTCGCCGGGTCAGCTAGTATGCAATAAATATTTATATGGCAGACAGTTGTTGTCTAGATATCTTGCGTATGTACGTTTAAATGTTTGTGAACTCATCCATGATTCAGGAGTAATTCTAAGTGTGGAGTATTTTTTTTTTAATAAAAGATATAAGGTATAAAGAAAAGAATAAACATTATTGTAAACCAAAATATGGTAATTAAAATTTTATATCTACCACCAGACAATCTTTGGAAGGACTGTAAGAACTTAAAATAAACAAATTTACATAAAATTACACATTAAATATTAGGTACCTACATAAAAACTATAAACTAAAGATAGATAAATTTAAAAAGAAATATTTTATAATCGGTGAG
Organism: Mythimna impura; assembly: GCA_905147345.3. Classification (NCBI taxonomy): domain Eukaryota; kingdom Metazoa; phylum Arthropoda; class Insecta; order Lepidoptera; family Noctuidae; genus Mythimna; species Mythimna impura. The sequence goes on from LR990351.1 coordinate 18,317,925, forward strand.
ATACTTCTCAGTTTGGTATGCAATTTACAAACCCAGTCATACAATAAATAATGGATTAATCACTTTTTTTTTTAAACGACCCAATCTTTGTATCAATCAATAGGTATTTGTTACCAAATTAATTTTAGATTTGTAGACAAATATTGACATAAGGCTATTAGAAAGCTGTCATATTTAAGTTATATTTATATCTCTTATATTTTAAGCTTGTATACCTATTGGCATAAATGTAAGAAAATCTGTTCAAAACTTTCTTCTTTATTTGAACCGTTAACTTGAAACACGGATACAGTTATGTTTCAAAATCTGTCTCGTATACAAAAATAAATTTCTTTTTTTTTAAAAAGATAACTTTGTAATTTAGCACGCGTTTCTTTTGATGTTGCCATATTTTGTTTGAAGTCAAGTGCATTTTACAGAACAATTTATGTGTTCCTGTGAAATGTATTGGCAGAATAAATAAGTATATAGCCTAAATTAACATGTGAATAATATCCATAATATATTTTCAGAAGTAGTGTGATTAATAAAACTGTAAATTTCACAATGGATTATTTTTTCCCCTAGCTTTTGCTAGTGGCTTCGCCCGCGTGTCAATAGAAAATTATATATGAAAATCTGCTGGTAAAAAGTATTCTGCTATTTAAGGACATGGTCTACCCGTGTGCCAAATTTTATTCAAATCCGTTCAGAGGTTTAAGCGTGAAGGACACATATACACATACAATATACACACACGCATATACAAACTTTCACCTTTATAATAGTGTTATTCTTTATTTTAGTAAGGTATGTTCTGTAAATATTAACTTGCTTTACTGGTTAAATATTTTCAATAGTGACCTTTTTTTTTTCAGTAGGGAGCTTTGGAAATGTTTTAATGATAATATTACTCATGTTACTGGTAACCCTCCTGTTCCCTCTCAAAAATCACAAAACATCAAAGAATAAGTAACACAACATGAATCAAACAATTTATTCAGCTGAATATCCTTGGTATCGTAACAATAATTGGAAAAAGCTTTCACCCCGAGCCACCCCATCGCAGGGGATGTGTGGAGCATACGAATGTCGCAGGTCGCTGTACCAGGACCGATGCTGATCCCTCTTGCATTTCCTGCACTGTTTTAAAGTAGTGACTGCAAAAAAGAAAAAATATATATTAAAAAATTTTTAGACAAAAGAAAATAAATAAAAAACTTGTTTTTATTTTGAGTCAGAGAAAGAAAAGTTTGGATCTGCAACTAATGTCCGATAGTTAAATCCTAAACGATCAAAAAAAAAATATCATCTAGAAAAAAAACAGTTATTTTATTTGATTTAAAAAAATAAACTTTTAGTTAACGTATTGTAACATTGGTAATTTGTAAAATATTCTAATTATTCAACGGTAATCCTCTAACAGGAATCGAACTCTGCAAAAAATTATAGGCAGGTCTAGTATGGGTATTTCATGGTCAACATGCTAGTCACGTGGGTCAAATTGAAGTGCCAGCCACATTGTACCTGGACCTATCTAGTGCTAACCGCTGCTCGGAGGCACTTAGTGTCAGCTCAAAATAGCAACCACACTTCCAATGTACTTACCTCCTAGCTAAAACAATCGTGCATATAATCCATAATTAACTACAAGGAAGCTCTTATAAGTAGCTACGTGCAAATAAAATTGCGAATCACGTTCGAACCCCGCAAAGCGGCTTAAAATGCTACAATCTGGGAGGTATTGTAATCAAGATACAATAATAAATATACTATCAAAAATCCAAGGCAACCGAGTATCCACGAACGAGAAACAAGTTTACCCTTTTGTATATACTTGTATGTACCTACTTTACATAACAGTGTCACGAAATTATACCAAACTAAAAATAAGATAAGAATTTCCGTCACTTCTCAAAGTGTCTGACAAGCAGACAAGAAAAGCTGTCAGAGTAAATAAATGTGGCGTAGGCGTGCTCTATGCCCAATCATGAGATTACAAAATAACACGCCACGCATCCCTATGTAGCTAATCTAATCCATCGATTAAACTGTGAACATCTTTGTGGGCGTGGGCTCCAGTCATTAGATACTAGTTTTATTTACCAAATCTGACGTTTAGTAAAAACGTCAATTCGTGGCAGGCGAACCAACAAAATGTCAAAGTTACTGCCGCGGCCATAAACATTTAAATCGAGTTTTTTTTTATCAAGATAGACCTACTCAGTCGGTGAGGTAAACATAGTTTTATTCCAATTATTCGATGAGTGGATAGAGGCATTTTCTTAATGACTCGATGCGAATGACCCGGCCGTTTTTATCTGTAACTATCTACATAGTTTTACTACTAATAAGTAAGTTGTATGGATTAATGTTGAAAGTTTGGAAGCCTCACTTTCATCCATCTTTGCCTCTTTGAAATATTTAAACTACATAAGTTGATAGTTTACCTAATAGTGTTTCACTGACCTCTGAGTTTATTTCTCCAGCGTTTGATGGTCTATTAACAGTTTGCACGTGTTATTGGCAAAATTGTGGTGTCTTTTCCACAAATGCGAGAAGAATGAAGAGTTGAAGTTGAGTTTATTTCGGAGTTTCTTCTCAGGAAGCTAGGAAACACCGGCCTTATGTAGTTTAAATTGACGAAAAATTTACATGTGAAAGTGTTCTTTAATAACTTGTACCTGAATCTTGTAATATAATCAATCAAGCAGTACCAACGGTGCCCAAACACGTGGCGTAGACCCTGGTGGGTCGAAGAAATTGTTATTAAACTAAGGCCAAGTTTTGTACCATTATTTTTTATCAGAAATAAGTTACTGTTTCTCATACCCTCTCGCTTCGAGACCATGGTATGGTTTAAACCAGGGCCGGACGCTCGGTTCGTCATCGTTGATCGCCGCCACGAGGACATGGCTAGGCTGCGCCCAAGCGGGGCAATCTTCCACTTCCACATATGCTTCATCATGTTCTCCGGGTGATCTGCATAATAGCCACCCCCTAGCGTTTCTTCCCGCCAGATCCAAGGTAACAACAGGTAACTCCCGAAACACTCATGTTCGGTAACGACCAGCGTCTGGCGGATTAAACCTTGCCCAAATTGTACTTTTTTTAAGAGCGTAGTTACAAAAACTGGCACCGGGTGTAGAGCCGGCTTATTACAGTACTGTGTACCTACTCCTTGTGGCTGATAAATTTCTCATTAATACTAATCATGAGGATAAATTCTTTAAAAAAAATAAGCAATTGTCAGACCACTATTACCTTAGACTGTTAATTAATTATATAGGTAAATAAATATTGTTTAGATCCTATCAAAGAAACGATTAGCCTCCAATTTACAAGTAGCCGTCAAATTTATTTGAAAATAAATCCGTTGAATTTTTTGCTAGCGCTACCACACCCTGAGCACAATCTCAACGCCCCATCTTACAGATAACATTATACCTACTCAGCTTAAATATAAGATACAACAAACTAAAAAACACCTAATGAACGCCGAATTTTATTCGCCATTCCTGTTTTGAAAATTCAAAAATACTTGAGAGTATGGCGGTGCCACACTGTCCCATAACATTGAACATTTTATTCGAACATTTACAGGTTTTTGGCGTTACGTGTAATGCACAAATGGTGTTAATATTACATTTTATGCCTTTAGAGAGTCGCTTGTGGTTGATTAAAAATTTGTCGTGTAATTCTTTTTTCTTTTTCAATGTTATTTTCGAGCCGTGAGAAGGCTCTACGGGTTTTGGCGAGTAAATGAACTTTGGGTAAGCGCCTTAATTCCCTGCTTATTTGTTTTTTTCTCCGTTTATTACTTTGCGATCTTTTAATCTTGATGAAATTGCTTAAAAGAATATTACATTACTGATTTGTATTTCGGCGGTAAATAAGTTTTTTTTTGTGGTAGGTAGGATTATTTAGGCAGCTATACCTACTCTTTCTAGATAGCGTGTACTTGAACCGGAATTCCTAATCCACAAAGAGCACTATGTCAAAAGCGAAGGCAAACTTCCACTATCAATAATGCACGGATCACTTACACAATATTCTATCGGGAACACAAGACGAAGATCGAAAAACACCGGTCCCTGCTCCAAAGGAAGGTATAACGCAATAACAAAAATATTTACCAAAGCTCCAAGCGAATAAAAAGATGTCCCTTAATGCGACCCCAGATGCACTCCACCTATTATTTGTTTCCCCAGAAAAGGTTACCTCCAAAGAAATATGAATATAGGTAATGTAATGCAAATTCCTACTCCGGGTCGCCGGGTCCTGACACTATTTCCTTTTCTTCCATTTATTCGAGGGCACCTCTGGGAACAATGTTATTTAAGAAAGATAAGTGAGGCAAGGAGGATCTTATCTTATCGGCCTTTCGTATTTCGATCTAAAGAATTTGTGTGTAAATAGGTAAATAAGGGTGGTCCTCACATAAGGAAACGACGCTCGGAGTCGGCGATCCTTTTTTCGTTCTACTTGACATACATACGTAATTACTCGATACCGAAGTAGAATGAGATCTTCAACGATTAAGCAATAAAATTTGGTAGAGCTCGTTGCGTTTTTCGTTTCGAGCGTCGGTTAATCGAGAAGCGCTGACGTTTAAACGGCATGTCTAATTCCCTGCACTAATTCAACCGCAACGTTTACTGCGCGGATCAATCAGACCCGACTAGTTCAATTAAAAATTTAAAACAGTCTCGTACAATGTTAATTTAATACATAGAAACGGAAAGTTAGCGCATTCGTATGAGTCACGAGATCGTAGTACGCATCAGAGTTATAACACCGCGTCACAGATTACGACAAGCTCGTAAAATTCGTCCGTCCATTGAGTAAGACAATAAAACGCGATTTGGATCAAACGGTGTCACTAGCCCGGCGAAGTTCAAGTGCGCTATTAAGTTGCACAACAAGCAATAAACGTTTGAAATAAAAACGTAAATATTCGCATCGTAAAGTGTGTATCATTTGTAATAATAGCATTTGTGAGATGGTTATTTTTATCCGGGTATTGGTCGGGTCGTAAATGCCGTAGACTAGAAGCAGACGGGTTTTACGGTGCGCCCCGAGACTGCCGGTGAACAGGTGATGAGGTGTCTTTGTTTTACAGTCTGCTAGACCACTGCATCTTTCACAAGCTATCGCATTATGGCCGCTGAACTAGAACGATAAATGCTTACACTGACTTTTTGATACATCCGTTGTAAAAACTCTTAACAAACTAGGCAGGTGTATAAACAGTAGTTAATATATAGACAATCATGTTGTGGATGAGTTGGCAAAGTGTACGCAACAATGGCCTTGCACATACTATACTTGAATTAGATATATAATGCATATAGAATTGATACCTACATAAGGGCAGCTGCTGCACTGAATGTCGCGAATTCGGTTCCCACACGGAACTAATATTTATATAGCCTTCATATAATTCATCTGGGGTTTGGGTGTTTTATGTACCTATTTATTTATGTACACACAAACACTTAAAAATGAAAAGAACAAAAGCAGATAGAAGAGCACAAAAGTACTGCTTATTTCAAATGAAATTTCTTCCAGCAGACCTGCGACAGGAGAGATGGATGAGAGAAGTAGACACAGTGTATACAAATAAGTTAGAAAATTAAAAATATACTATTTATCTAAATTAAATCATATAACACATAATTATATATATCAATAACGTATATAAAACACATAAATAGATTACAATATATAAACTAAATTATAAAAATATATATCTATAAAATATAACTTTACGAGATGGTAGAGAGGTAATGTTCTTTGACTAGCTTCTTGAAGACAGATACACTTTTAGCGTCACGGATCTTAGCTGGAAGTGAGTTCCACAGTCGTACCTCATGAAAAGAGAAGGAGATGGAATATAAATGGGAATTGTACTTACTTATGTGGGTTTAAATGTTTATGGACGCACCCACGATACAAAAGTAACTACTAGTTTGTTCCTTTTTAAACGGTGCCTTATTTAAAAATAAACAATACTTATACTTATAAGAAAAAGAGCTTCTTTAGTTGAATCAGCAGGTAATACAACCTACCTACCATTATGTATTTTGTGGGTGTTAGTGGCCGATCGATTTTAACCTTTATTTTACCTTGTTTCAGATTAACAAGGAATTTGGATGACACATACTCGTAAATGGATGCCTTCAATGTGACTCAACAGAAAATATTATGAGGTGAGTTATTATTACATCCACTAATACTTGAGTAAATGACTGTACATGAGGTACAATATAAGAAGAAAAATAAAATACAACGTGGTACAGTTAGGCAGGAAAATAATTGGTCAATAGATTGACGCTTAGTGCACTATGTAAAATTGACTATGAAAATAATGTAAAAATAAGAAAATAATGTAATAAATTTATGTAAAAATAAACACTTAAAAATGAGAAGAATAAATACTGAAAAGAATAAAGGCAAGGGAAAAGCATATTTTATTGCATTGTCTATCTTAATCCATCTCTATATAGTAATACTCATTTTAATTCTCATGCTTTTATTTTTGCAGAATTTATATTCATTTACCAAATGAAATTATATTTACCTTATAAAATATATCAAGTATTTCCACAAAATTATACCAAATAATTTCCCCTACCACTTTTACCACAGTCCCGATTTAATTTGAATCAAAGAGAACAAATTGGCAAGTAACGTCGTCAGCATAAAGTTAATAAGACAGGGGTCGAGCGGCCGGAGGCTGGCCGGGTTCCACCATATTGGACAAATAGGACAATGCCAAAAAAATCCCAGTTCCTAACAGAAAAAACTTTTCGAAAATTCCAAAGAAGCTAGGACTTAAATAACTACGTAAAAAACCATTTCTTTTATGTTATTTTCCTTGTTTAATAATTCAGTATTATTGTAGTAATAGAAACTGTAAGTCTAATTAAAACGTGAAAGAAAATTGCTGTTGTTTAATCTAATATAAAACAAAAACTTGAGCTCTTCAAAATTTGAATAAACACGGTAGGAATGCTGTAATAACTTTTATCAAAGGCAGCCGTTCCCAAAATTAACCTTGTACAAAAATACCCTTCACAACATCAGGGAAAAGTACATAGAAGAATGCCCAACAATATCTGCAAAGGATTATGGAGGTCTATCCCAACATTACGTGCCCAAATTGAAGAGGTAGCCCATTTTACAAACTAAGGCAGCTTGGTAAAGAGAATGTGCTTAGTTAGGTAAATGTTGGGGCCTACCTAATTTGGAAAGGTTATGTTACACGTTAAGTACCTACCCTTTAGCCGGTTTGTAGTTTGAGTTAACTTACGGAACGAGAAAACGCGCGTACAGTCGCTAAAACAAACGATTATACAAGTTTAGTTGGGCAGGCTGTTTTATTAAAAGTTTTGACCGTAGTTAAAGTGGGTTTGCGTAGACAAAAATTTAAATGTAAAAAAAAGACTATTTTAGTGTTGTTAAAAATAATAGACACAGTTTAGTGTACAAATGTTTACACCAGATAAAGTCCAAAAAGACGAAAAACTATTGAGGTCCTATATTTTCTTTTACCTAGAAACAATAAAATATTTTACGAGTGTCTCTACAAGAGCATTTTGCAAAACTACATAATTTATGGGATGTTATGATACTAAATCGGTTAATGACCGAGTTATAGCACAATAAATGCATGAAGATTAACGATAAACACGTGCTGGTCTCGTAAAACTGTTTTGAATTCAACTGCGCCCGTCTAGAATCTGTCTGTCTAGGAACGGCCCGAATGACTATTTTATTGGCGATTCAACGCTACGTCATCTCATTTTACGGTGGCGCCTACTTATACGAAATCACATAAAACCAAACACGTCATTGAGACTACTATAATGTTCTATTAGGGGCAATTTAAACAGCTCCTTACAATTTTACGATTTCGACGTCGGTTTATGGCGTGGCACGCGCTTGAGTTTGCTCGTAAAAACCTACGGTCACCTGTTGTGTGTTATCCTTCCTACAATGTGTCAATAAAATTTTGTCAATGGGCGACGTTTTAATGTGCCAATTATGGTTCGATGTTTCATTCACAAGTTCGAGTTTTACGACTCGGTTTGTGGCGCTACGCTCCATTCCCGTAGGAAAGTTCCCATCGCACTACGGGTTTTCAAGCGTGAATTGATAAAGCCTCACCTAAATTTTACCAAAAGTATTTTTTTTTCTTTTTTGACAAACACTTCCTCAATAGATTATTTTTTTCTTTCTTTTCATCTTGCCGCTTGATGGAATGACTTTTGATCAAGAAAATAATTTCAGAGCGTAACAATCTTCGTTAGCGACTGTACAAGAATAAATGTTCATGAGCGGTTCCTTCACATTAGTAGATATTTTACGGGACCATACTTTGGACGCAACTGTACAGAAGTAGGATTTTGATATGATTACGAATTCAGTTATTTTTACATTGGCATTTCTTAATCTTATCTTTATTGGTAGGTATTGTATTTTTCGTAATGTTCTGATGCTTTCAAACAATATTGGATAAAATTTATGCTAATATAATATGTACAATATCCCGTTTATATGTAAGTAATTTTATTTATAGAGGATAGTTTTCGTAAGATATATGTAGGTCATTGTGATATATTTATGATCAAACCGCTGTCTGGTTAAATGGGAAAACATTTTTTTCAGGTTTTTTATTGTGGTGGAAGAGCATGTTTATTTTATAACACAATTTAGTACGCCAAGCAAGAAGAATAAGTTCTCCAATTTTACTATGTGTAGGTAACAAAATTTATTGTGATGCCGTCGGCATATCAATTGGTATGGAATGGGTAACAACGTATACTGTAACAGTCACGTAGCTCAGCATTATTTCCTGAAAAAAATATAGCACGGAAAAGAAAAATTCAGCAGATTTCTTATAAATACACGTAGTCCTACGCCATCGCCCATAACCCAAATGACTGCATACGTCAGGAATATAAAGGAGGAACTTTAGCCAAGCCCCACCTAAAATAGCATGGCCGTTCGTTCAGCGAACACCCGCCTCACGCCGATTGGCAGAAACTCAAATAAACCAGTTTACCCGCTCTTGCTCTGACCAATCAGCGTCAGGAATATTTAAAAGGCAATTTAGAAGACATCTTGGGAGGTATTCTTATCTCTGTCATTACGTATGCGAGTGAATGTGACGGGGCACACGTCAATGTAGTAGTGAGTGGTAGAGATGTCTCGGAGTTCGCATAGATGGCGTTAGTGGTTACGTAGTTCAACTCCTTCACGTTAGATGGCGTTGCGATCTGGTGTAATCTTATGGGAGTCAGCTGTTGGTAATGGGATTGTGATGGAATTCGGAGATGGTAGCAGTTTTCTTGAAATAGATCCAAATTTCAAATTCTCATGGTTTTATAGTATAAATTACTTATCGTTCGTCTTTTTTTTGTAAACATTGTGTTTAAACTGTCGAATTTTTAGGTTACATACCTATCTACCTATAAATACTTACACACGCATATATCATTGAGGTAGGACCTTTGGCCAATTTTGAAATATTAATAGTGGTTTCAGTCATTGATATTAGCAACTCCTTACCTACCTAAGTTAAATTTTTATGTAGGTACTGTTACGAACAACTAACTATATTGTGCAGTCACATTTTATTTAATAAATTAACTACCATTATTTAAATATCCCGTAGATAGATTCAAAGTCACAGTGCAGATAATCTAAATCCTATTAAATGATACTCACGCTAAAAAGCAGTGTATCAATCTGTACCTACCTGCACTGCTATATTTCCTTGACTGTACAAATATTATATAATTATATATAAAGCTGAAAAAAAAATAAGATGGGATTTTAACGCGTTTCATATTATAATTTTAAAACTTTTAACGGTGATCGTTAAAAGTTTTAAAATTAATTCATTAAATAACCTCATAATCAAATTAACTAAAATCAAACTTGATTTATAACGAAACTAGTATTGAATACTAATTTCAAGGAAATCGTTGGTCAGACTAAAACCCATAAATCTGTCTAGAGTGTAAGATTTTGAATTAATAACTAATTAAGTGTCGTTATGCACTAATGTTTTATAAATAAATAATTTAAAAGATTCTAATCGGAATTTTGTAAGCTTTTAATAATTATTATTGTATAAGGTGGGAGTGACGAAGAATTAAAGATTTTTTTAAAGACCTGTTTAAGGTGTTTTTTTGTGATCTATCTCCTAGTAGCTATTAGGAAATCAGAATTTTTAATAGATATCTAAGTATACCTATACCTAGTATGTACCTATGTTTTGGAGTTGGGCTGAAATTTAACTCAGTAAATCCTTACCTAGGTACTCCTTTTACAAGTACCTATCCCGATTTTTCATTGAACAGTAAACATACGTATAGTAGTGTTCAATTGATAGAATAAATATGTTCCAGAAATAAAAAAAAAAACTTAGTAAAGAAGAATTCGATTAATAAGCAGGAACACTCTATGTTGTAAAGTAAGAGGTACTTAGTTTAAAAAAAATTAGGTATCTATCTATTACACGAATAATCAAAATACAGAAAGTTAAAGCTTTCACTCAAAATTATTTTATTAGTCTTGAAGATATTTTCTCACAGAAGAATTTAGAGGACTTCATAAAATTGTATGCAAACTCATTTGTAGCAGTAATTTTTCCCTATTTATTATTGGCGTGATTAACTTTATTTTTGCGCCATTTATAATTTAAAATTCAACATAAACTGAAGCAAAGAAAGCTTGAATAAGATTTTACTGTTACCGTAATATCTAATAATAATATAAAAAATAAACATGGTTCTTATTATTACCGAAGTTTTGAAAATTTTACTTTTAATATTCGAACTGTGAAGTCAAAAAAAGAATTTTTAACAAATTTTACGGCAACTCCAAGTATTTTGTAAATGGAACCATTACTGTAGTTGAAAATATATGATTGCCACCAAGACGACTTCTTATGATTTACGTTTAACCTTAAAATAAAAATGAAATGCACTAAAATTATCTCCTCTCTCTCTCTCTCTCTCTCCTCTCAAACAATTTATCTCCTTGACTGTACGATAGTACTCAACTAGATACTTACATACTAGTGATGTAACGAATGTTAGATTTCTCACATTCGCGAATGCGAATATTCAAACTCAATATTCGCGAATGCGAATGCGGATGCAAATGTTGACTATCAAATAAAGTGCAAAATGTCATACAGGTTTTGACATTTCATGTAAGCTAAGTTTAGACCGCACATAGAACAGAGCCGTTACAGACTGATTGAACAAAGCTTGAGAAGATTTGAGGTTAGTTAGTATTATTGTATTTATTAAATTTAAGTGATATAAAAAATTATGTTATGTTGTTAAATTGTTTATATATGTTAGCCTGTAAGGTATCTATGGGCCAAGATGCCTGAAAATAAATGATTTATTATTATTATTAAAACATGATTATAACTCCAAATTTCTCTAACATGTTCTTTCATTTCAATTTGTGACACTGAAGATGTGAAATGCAAGTTGTGTGATAGGAAAATATTAAAGTAAATATAAAATTATAAAACCATATCAGTTGTAATTCTATATCCATTCAATCACTATATTATTTCCTTTTTGTTTGTCAAAAACATTCGCATGTTTCTACGAATGCGCGGGTGCGAATGCGAATGCGAATATTCGTAACATCACTATTACATACTGTACTTGTCTCTCTAACTGTAATGATAATTTATATCAAGCATATCTATAATAAATTCATTAATTAAAAACCCTCCCACGAAACACGTTCTTTATCTAATTACACTTGTCATTTACTGTCTGCCTTAGTCAACTCTAGAGATCCTGTGACACTAATTCTAGAGTGACTAAATTAGTTTGATAGTACTATACATTTACCTACTTATTTTCTTATAGCTATATATTACTTTTAACTTTTAAGAGGTCTTCCACACCTCAATAAAGCATAATACTTTTAAATTTTATCCTACTTCCTTTTAGTTTAAAACGGCTCATTTCAATTATAAAGAAGTTGAAATCCCTATAAATTATTCTGCCACACCTACATATTTTCTCCAAATGGTCTAACTAGTTGTCAGAAAACGATTAATGTTTCATTATCAAGATTTTAATTTAGGTAACACTTTAAAAAACATAACAAATTATACCTAGCAATTGCTATCCATAATTTTGGCTAAGTTGTAATAATTACTACGCATCTACTAACATCTTAGAAAAAAACTAATATTTATTGTAAACCTGTTAATATCAAGCTTGGCCTTGAGTTGAACGAGGGCCACGTGTAAACGCCTATTCAATCGAACCATAGATTTTAGGGTGTCATTGTCCTACTGCTAGCAAACTTTCTACTTTGTGGCTTCTTTTTTTATTTATTAAAAATATGTTTAGAAATTCTAGGTTTTTCACTAGGTCTTTTAAAAATTATAATAATAGTAATAATAATTTATTTTTCCATAATAATATTAAACAAATTTGAGCAATAAATTGAAGGTGACTTGATACAAATGCATAAGAAATAAAAATGTGCAACTGCGCCTGAGCTAGGCCGATTAAAATGAAATAAAATGTTAATGGAGTATTTTATTTGTATTTTAATTTTAATTGAACTAATAACTTGGAAAGTTACTGAAGGTATATTATCTAATTGATACATAATAATTATAAGTAAGTAGGTGTTACTTTTCAGGTCAGTATTTCTATTACTTACCTACTTACAATTAATTTTACTTACTTGAGCGCCTCATTAAATGATCATCATTTCAGCCGAAAGCCGTCCACTGTTGGACATAGGCCTTCCCCAAGCGTTGCTACAACGAGCGGTCCTGTGAGTCTCGCGTCCATCGGATTCCGGCAACCCTTACCAGGTCATCGGTCTATCTTGTAGGAGGCCTTCCAACGCTGCGTCTTCAAGTACGCGGTCGCTACTCCAGAATCTTTCAGCGCCATCGACCATCTGTTCTACGAGCAATGTGCCCTGCCCACTGCCACTTAAGTTCGATGATTCTTCGGGCTATGGCGGTAACCTTGGTTCTCTTGCAGATATCTACATTTCTGATTCGCCCTCACAAAAACTCCCAGCAATATCTAATCAATAATAAAAATTCTGCTCTAAACACTATTTCAGTTTCAAAACCAGTTTCAGAATAAGTTGTTATTGTCTAATATGTAGTTATAGATAGGTAGTGCACCGAAAATGATGTTATAAATCAAACTCTTAAACATTATGGAACTTTAGATATTTTAGATAAATATCAACCTGAACTGGACCCGCGTGGATTACGGCCCATTCTCTCTCCTAGAGAGGAGGCCTGAGTCCCAGCAGTGGGACCATTAAAAGGTTGATTATGCTTGATAGCATAATATGATATGCTATCAACCTGAAAAGTGTCTTCGGTTTCTCCTATTTTGGAATACGTAGATGTAGAAGTGGTTGAAATTTGTGAAGAGGCAGATAGTTTGAAGAGATGAAGGAAAGTTATCGTTGTCTTAAATGAACAGCTCAGAAATATCATTTTGGCAAAAAAAAAAATATAACACTAAAGATATACTCGAGATATGTAGGTTCGCTCTAATTTCACACAAAAAAAAACTTTGAAACGAATAACGCCATGGTGATCTCGTAAAATAGCAAGTAACCAAATTGCAAACTAAAATACACACGTATAAATAAACTGTGTAAATATTTTTTACAGGGTGCAATTTTTTCTTACACCTTTAAAGTTTATAGTTATCTCTTTGAATTTATGAGTTTTTTACTTCAAGGCGACGATATGGATCATTTCATACAAAACTTACTTTAGTATCTAATTATACGAATTCTCTGTCTTTTTATTCCTGTCACTTAACATACTTTCTTGAAAAGACACTTATCAAGTGTCCCATTGTAATCCAGGACACACCGTTCTCATTAAAGCATCCCACAGGTATCGAACCCTATTCATAATCCTCCCATAGTTACCTAGGTACTTACCATATTTAGTGTGGCAACTCAAAAAATAAAAATCAATACACTATCATCAATATGGTAGTCAATCGGCAATAAAAGCGATTCTATATCCGATTATACTCGCTTCTAGTCCGGTAAATCGATTTTTTACATCTCGAATGACGAAATCGATTGCTTATAGCAACATTGTATGGGTCTTGTACCATTGAGGCAAGCTGTTACTGTACATATAAAAAATCAAGTTCATGGTCATACTATTTTATTGCATATCTATTATAGATATGTTTTACTAAAGTTTTAGGTGGATTCCTATCATTCTTGTTGCTTAGGCATTTCCTAAAACTCTTTTTTTAACATTTTGTGAAAATATTATAAATTTTGTATAGATATACTATCTAGGTACCTTGGTTCTGTTTTGATAGGCTTCGCATTCTATATAATTAGATGACCTTAGTTGATATGCCATTAAAATAGATTAGTAATTTAAGTGAGTCTTCGGAAATGTTCATAGATATATTTAAGCAATAAAACATGATTAAAACCAAGTCTTGCTTCTAAATACTCTAATTTCCTTAAGCAAGAATTTAACAATAGTCTTACTAAATCAACTATTTCTCAATCTCCAAAGTTATATTAAATAAACTTCTAAATTTTAATTTATTACCTCTAAGCGTAGGTTCAAATCCTCGTCCAAAAATTAAAGAAGTTTGTTCGTCACTTCAGCCTTCCTAACCTAGAAATTTTATACCATCTAATCAAAAGTTTTGTAACGAAATTTTTTCCTTAAAGTATCTTACAGAAACCTTGTATATCTTATATCATCTTATAGATATTCTTTCGTATTTCTGTTCCACGATTTTTTCAGTTGTCATGTAAACAATAACAAAATGTTGTAGCTTATCACGGAGGGCATAACACGAGATGTTTTGTATCTATGGACATAAACCCACCGACGTAAGCACTATGCACAACATCAGCTGAATTGACAATATTGCTCTTAAAATATTACTGACTGTACTATCGTGTAAAGTCGGCCCTATATATGTAATAAGCGTGTTTTAATTTCAACCTTTTCAATCAAAATCTTACCTTGTCTTTCACCAGTTAAGGTTGGTTCTTGCTTGGGAAAATGGACATGTCGTGGCTCGCGTGTATATCCCAAAGTCGCAAATTTGTATTCAAAAGATACCTACCATCGAAGTACGCAATAATCGTAAAACGAACAATTTAAACTCCGATTTTGTCGAGTTTCGAATATTGCTCTACCATTGAAACAGTAAATAAGTTTGTATATAGGTACTGATCTACTTATTATCGTAAATGTGCTTGGTAAACTATTACTTATTTACTTTATTGTAATGTTTTGACACCCTATGTGTTCCTACTTTGATATTACCTAGGTACAAACCTTCATAATATTGTAATAAGTATGTAAAGCACATGCTTTTCTGAATGTTCTTTTTTCTTTAAGCTCAAATTATTGCGGATATAAAAACTTCATTATAAATCAGGTGCTAGGTACTATGTGAACATAAAATTCTTTTTTTCACAATTTGATGTGTATTAACGTCTTGTTTGATCACAGGAACCACTCGTATCACAAATAATAAAACAACCGGAAAGACCAAACTTTATTTAACACAGAGAACATTTTCATATTTTGCACTACATGTAGTAACATCAAGAAACACATTTGCTTACAAAAAAATGTTTTTAGTATACATCAAAGTTAACTAGATCTGTACTAATAGCGTTTTAATTGTACCTTCACCTAACTGCGCCGTGCGAACTCAAAATGGTCTCCCTCACTTTGTAGTGTTGCCAACAACAATAAATAAATTGAGACAAGTCCTCGAAAATGAGGCGAAAGTCTATAAATTACATGTGACAAGATTTAAACCGACATTTGTGAGTTTTATTCTATAATACAGTTATAATAAGGAATTTATTAGGATTAAATTCTTAGAATATTAGTGGTTAATGACCTGAGACAGGAAACGATGCAATCGTTATGGCTCCGTGTTTCCTTACATACATTTACATTAAATTAGCTGAGTGAAAATGTGCAATTTGTAGCCAAACTACCTTTTCATGGTACTGACTAAAATACTAAACGGAATTTTTCATAACACGCTGTATAAGTAGGTAGATGCTTAGATACTACATAAATCTATTCTTATTTTGCCATGTGCTAGTTTTGTATTGTCATATAAAATACACTCTTAATAATTTTTAATGCACCATTTTGAAACCACGCTTACGCCAAGAAATTTAAAATTTAAAACCATTTAAAGTTTTCCAACACTTTCTCCCAAAACCCAAGTCCTCAAAAGCGTTAGTGGTGAACCGGACTACCCCACCACTACGACAATGCGGCAAAATTTGGATATCCCACAAAATTACGGACGGGTGGCGACTTTTTGGCCACTCTACATAATTTTATGAAGCTCGATAGCGGCTGGGTTTTAGGAGCGAGATAACTATGACTTGGCATGGTCTCAAGCCTACTATAAAATTATGAAAATATTGTGGATTGGTACATTTGCAATGAAAATAAAAGAGAATTTATTGTAATGCAGACCGGAGCAGGCTTAGCAGGTCTTGCAGGCTGTGTAGGTACGATCCAATTTGTCTTTCTAGAAAAAAAGAAATACAGTTTTATTAGAAGGGAAATATTAAATTAGGTTTAATTTGGTTCGCAGAGACAGGACTCGGAATAAAACCGAAATATAGATGGTAGAAATGATAAAAACAAATTTAAAACAGCTGTGTTAGGTTCTATTCAGTACAAGACAGTTTTATAAAATGCGTTTTATTCGTAGTAAAAAAAACACCTGCCATATTCGGTTACGTTAAAGATAATACATTAGACGTGTTATTATAAACATTCAAGCGTAAGCATAAAGGCGGTTGTTTCTACATACAATAACCTTCTAAAGATAAGTTTATAGGAATGTATATAGAAGTATTATGCTTATATTATTCATTGATTAAATGTTATAATTAAGTTTTAATTGAATAGTCAGTGGGCGTAATTTATGCTTCGTTATCGTTTTCTATAAAAAAAAACGCTTCGCCGAGGACTGACAAGACGGTTAAGTCTGAAGTTTACAGATAAGTAATTTGACCTCAACACACACGCTTACACCAACACGTAGGTATCTTAGTCTTTTAATTATTCCTGAATTCATTACTTGATACATCCAAACATTAAGCTGTAAAAAACATTATACCTACACAACCCTAATTAAACGTATTATTTTATTTTTAAACTTGTGCAATGTTCGACCCGCGTGCGGCACAATTAAATATCTTATTTATTTTATTAAACAACACCTTGAAGTGGGATTAAACAAGTGCTTCAGCTATATAAACAGTGTACATTATGTCCTTCCTTTTAAAATATTTGACAACACTCGGATAGCTCCGGCGGGTGAAAACTAGATCCAATAAGGTATAATCTATGTAAATAAGCATTTTCTGTGCTTGTTTTGAAGCAAATGAGGACTGTATATATTTTCTAATATACATATGTAATGAGTAGGAATTTCCATTTATTCTGTGTCCTCTAATGGGTTTTATGATATATTTATGTGATAAATAGGCAAGATATTCGGTCACATAATTTAAGTAAGCAGTATCAAATATTGTCTGTTGTTGCTGTGGTGCCTGTTCGTTTCCCTTCCATCACGTACTCTAACGGCTCGATATGCCCCTACAGCTCAGGCGATCAATCTGCTGAACGCCCTGATTGCTCAAGAACCTAAATTTGACATAGTTTTTTATAGCAGTACAGAAATGATAAATGTTTGTATAATTTTTTTTTAATTCATAGATTGTTGGTTTGTTGGCTTGCTATATATACGCTTTGGTGCATACTGTAAGTATAGCAAGCAATGGATAGATAAATAAATAATTGTACTCGTATGTAACCTAATCGTTAGAAAAAAAAAATGTTTAAATCACTCTAATATTAGATGTATAGATGAAAGTTTGTATGTAAATGTGTGAGTGTGTTTGTTACTCTTTCACGCTTAAACATCTGAACGGATTTTGATGAAATTTTGCACACGGTTAGACCATGTTCAGGAATAATATGTACAAAGCATACTTTTTATCTTAGGAGTATGCACCTTTTTCTTTTTTCCCCGCTCTTGGGCAGAGCGTGAGCGGGAGCTTCAAAGCAACCCGTTTTAAAGAACGGCAATTTCATACTTTAACCCCTAATATAATATAAGAGTCTCGTATGAGCATCTAAATTTAGGTATAAATCTTTTCTAACGGTAGATACAAAAAAAAAAAACTTTTATAATTTGTTAGTAATAATTCATTTTGAACTAATAGAGATACTATAGCGTCTGTCAGTGGTTTCGCTCGTGACCACTAACGAAAGTAGTTCGTGTTTGGGGTAGTAAAATATCCTAAAGGTGCATACCTCAAAGAGATGTCAGCAAACCGTTGGGGCCCAGCAGGGTCGAAGCCTACTGGGGCTAAGGGTCTGCTTCTGAAAGGAAGACTCGGCCCTGGTATGAAAGGCAACGAAGGAACAGGAGTGGGCTTTCAGTCAGTAAAAGTCCGACACTTATTCCCGCTCCGCCCAGGAGCGAGGGATGTCATTGGTTGATTTTCCTACCGAAAAAAAATGATATGTTAAAAAAACAAATAAAATTTTAGATATCTATTTTAAGATAAATTTGTCGAATTTTGTACTTGAGCAATTTACAGTTATTAAAAAATCTATTTTATATCTTTGTAATGCAATAAAACCTACCTACAAATAAGTTCTCCAATACAAACACTACTCTACAAATACAGAAGCAGAAACTGTGGTAGGTATCCGAACCCGTATCAACTATTTACCCAACTTAAATGAGGGTCTTATCAACGTAGATCTTGACCACAGAAGCCTCCAACTAACCTCATCAAATTCCCATAGGTGGCAACCCAATTTGAGGAATCAAAAGGAAATATCTACGAAAACTGCGCAGATAGGCGAGGGCTTTATCTATAGATATTGTGGCTAGAAATTCACTGTATATTTACATTTGTTGTTCTAACTAAATACTAGATATATTTTCTATAAACCTACTTAAAACTTTAAATTCATCCATTTGAAAGTAGAAAATTATTTATCCTAAAGAAATGTGCCTACTCTCGGGATGAAAATTCCCATATGTTCTTTTCTAGGACATGGTCTACCCGTGTGCCAAATCTCGTCCAAATCCGTTCAGCCGTTTAAGAGTGAAACAGTAACGAACATACAGACACAAACACAACCTAGGGATTTTCAAGTCCAGAATAAATAGGTTACTTCTAGGCAAGCATGCTCCACCGTCGACCACATCATCCCTTACCCTCAAGCGAGATATTGGTCAATCGCGAGCCATACTCACATAGATTAAACTTTCAGCTTTATTATATTAATGTGATTAATATATAATAGGTACACTTAAATAAACTAATTATCCCTTCATTTCTCTTCTGCATTGTCTAAAGTCATCTTTAACCGCAGGTATTGAAGCAAAAAAATAGATTGCTCTCTTCACACCTTGGTCAATGATTTGAAAATCATTAATTAAAATAAGAAATTCTACATTGTTTTTAAGATTTCTCATATACACAAACAATATTTGTCACACTTTTATAGCCCTTGCTTCACATGAGTGTTTTAAATCTATGAAAATCTCGGCTTTTCTTCACTATAATATATATGTATTATCAACATAAACCTTTCTCATTAATTACTCTGTGTATTGGAGAAAACCGCACAAAAATCCGTTTAGTAGTTTTTGTGTTCACCGCGAACAGACAGACATACATGGCGGGGGATTTTGTTCTACAATATGTACGTACAAGGATCGAAACATTAAAAAGAAACAAAATGAAAATTCTGTACCTTAACAAACCCAAGAAAAATTCTTCTAAAACATAAGTTACGTGTCGTGAATGCGAGTAGGTGCGTGCTATACCACGTATAGGTAGACGTATACTTTCTATACATCATACCTATACATGTATAGCTCGGTTCAGGAACTGAAGTGCAGTTAGGGAATACAGCACGGACTGATACCACATAAAGTAAGTGCGTGGCACACGAGAGACGAACAACGGATGTGTCGCGAGATATATCGCTTTTTACGTCGTGT
This sequence comes from Mythimna impura, assembly GCA_905147345.3. Classification (NCBI taxonomy): domain Eukaryota; kingdom Metazoa; phylum Arthropoda; class Insecta; order Lepidoptera; family Noctuidae; genus Mythimna; species Mythimna impura. The sequence goes on from LR990351.1 coordinate 18,338,012, forward strand.
TATATTTCTCGTTGATTGATGTATGATGTCAAGAAATGATTGATGAACCGATTTGGTCGTGCTTTCTTTTGAAGTATGTAAATGTATATTGGTTTTTTTATGGGTGGATGAGTGGTTAGTTGTTATGGTTTATTTTAGTATTGACAGTCAATGGCTTCTGAAATTGGGTCAACAGCCGTTGGAGTTTCACATTTAAAACATATGATTTAGCTACCTATATACTATATTGAGTTTAATATTTACATGCTATCTACGGGTAATTTTTTGAGGTGGGATATAATGAAATACCTTCTCCATCTCTGGGTGTAGAAAACCCACATCTTTTTTTCAGTTGTTTTTTGTGTCCTAAGACTACGTTAACTCTTTTGAACAATCCTATAGCCTCGGCAGACAATGGCCCCAGAAGGCTCCGTCCCCCAGAGAACAAGATAGAGCATACGGTAGAGGCATGCCCCGCTTGGGCAGAGCACCGCCGTGTTCTTGTGGGGGCGATCGGTGGCAATGACCTCTCGAGCCAGGTCCAGGTACAGGCCATGGTCCGGAGCGAGGAAGAATGGCAGGCGGTCGCCTCCTTCTGTGAAGCAGTAATGCTAGCAAAGGAGCCGCCGCACGCGCAAGGGAATGTCCGGGATCCTGATCCCGATTTCTAGCCACCGTAGGCGCAGGCTTGCGGACGGCGGGCAATGGGTAGCACGCCGTCCGGTAACCGTCCGGACCGGGTCCCAAGTCATCAACGGCACGTAGTGTTTAACGCGCGTCTCATGGATATGTCATCAAATCGTAGGGGCTCAGCAGGGTCGAAGCCTACTGGGGGCATGGGTTAAGTGAAATTGAACCCCCGGGGCCCTGGAACACAAGGCAAAGAAGGAACAAACGAGTGGGTTTTAGTCATTAAAAGTCTGACACGACATTCCGTCAATTCATTAAGTCATTTGATGATTTTACACCTTGAAAAAAAAAGAATGCTCCGTCAATTTTGATGACAGCTCTTTGAAGCGCGTGTGGTACAGCAAGCTAGCCACTACCGGGAATCACTCCGCGATTTTCACCGCCCGGGGCGTCTCTTGTGGCGGCAGCTAGGGCATGAGCATGAGGATATCCTCTCACTCACGTTTTGTTCTAACTCTTTTGCTCGCGTTGAAAAAGATGTAACTGCTTCCCATTTTCACTCGCGCACTGAGATGTCGTCGCCGCTGATCGCTTTTACGACGTCATGGCGGTGCTTTGCTAAGCGGGGTAGACTTCCACCATATATTCCAGCGTGTCTTCTAGGCTATTTTCACGATGGATCCGAAACAAAACCTTCTGAAACACCTATGTCCGGATAGGTAGGTACTTGACAATGTCTTAATTCAAATTCTATTTTTTAATTAGTTTTTTTTTTTAAATTATTATTACTTAATATCTACATTGTGCTCACATATTAGAAGCGACAAGAAATACGTAACCGTAAGATTGTTGTAACACAAAATATGATTTAAAAGAGTGTCCATGGAGTTTCTTGCACGTTCTTCTCCATAGAGATCTACGCTTTGGAACGTGCAGTTTAACTTCACTCTTTTTTTTTTTGACTGACCGACATTTTGACAATTCAAAATTGCCTGTAATTGGTCTATTTGAAATAAACGTTTCTGATTTCTGATTTCTGACAATGATTTAAAATCCATTTCCCAATGCATATTAAAGTTTGATTAAATTTCTAACCCCAAATTCGAATATTTCAAGTTTTACATAGTTGTAACTTGAGCAGTAGGTAGATTCAAACTCTGATTAATACTACATTTAAATAAAATGAAGATCATCCAATCAATACGTTTATCTACACTTAACTTTTTGTCAACTCGAGATAAGCGAACAAAGTCAAAGATCCATATTTATTTATGCGTCAACAATCCAATTAAAACATAATAACAGTCCATCAGCTACATTATTAACCCACTTACATTACCTAATAAGTTATCTATCTCTGGATCTATCGCACAGCGTCCTCGCGTGTGTCCCCGCCGAGTCAATAAAATATGTAGGAGACGCGACGAACTCGCCCTCTTTCTCCTTTCCTATAACTAGAAAGAATTTTTCTATGCATTTATTTTCTCACTGAAAATTCTTTTGAGTTTTTTATTCTTTTTACCGACAACAAGACTAAAACATAGTCCTTTTTGTACGACATTGTACCCGAACAAGACATTGTAGGTGTATTTTACTTAGCCGATGACGTATATTGAATTTATAGTTTGTTTTGCCTGTATATGTCTTGTAGTGCCTTCGTTATGGGCTATATAATATATTGAGAGGACCTTGTACCTTTGTGTCTACATCCGTATAAGCAAGCCTGTTTGGTGAAGGTACACGTAAGTCACTAACAAGAGAAACTTCTGAACTCATTACCACAAAATGGATGTAGGTAGACATTAAATAGATTCCTGCGGAATAAGCACCTCTTCTCGGAATGGAAGCCATTTTATATTGAATAAACGGATATGTGTAAGTACGTACAAATGTTTATAAAATGAACATTGAATTTATATTTATTCCATTAGATACACAGTATGTAATTGAATATTTATTTTCAAAACATTCATATACCAATCAGACTTTAGAGAAATCGTCAGTAATTCATTGTAACAAATGTTATGACATTTCTTCGGTATATTTATGACATCAACGGTATAATTTCTTATTGTCGGGCGCCGTTTCAAGTTATCGTTTAATAACACTGAAATGTTTCAATTGATTTAAGGCAACGATACCAACGACACGTAATGCGATATAGTTTCTATTTATTTCAAGTGTTACTCGGTTCACGAATGAGAGAGCCATTCATTAGGTAGCGTAGCGAACAGTGTTGCCCGTTCATTTTATTACTTCAACTTACAAATAAATAAATCTGCCGATCTGTTTCTGCAAAATATATTTCATAGAAGTGTTATTTTTATGTGGTAAATAAAATTGTATTTTTATTGAGAAGCTTTTACTAATTTCCTTTTCAAACATAGGGCTATCTAGGCAATTTTTAAGTGAATTCTTAGTTTAACTACTTAATGCAAATGTCTGAGGTAAATAAAGCGAAAAATGTGTATCAATGAAGCTCTTTCCACCACACATTTACACAAACGCAAAGGAATTCTCATTCCAAAAATACTTTTAGTCATCACCCTTATTCATTTCCTTCATCAATACTCCATTATATCTTTTATACTGTACCTTTATTCCCGTACCGCGTAATGTTTGACACTAAAACGATGCTGTCTCATTAACCGAGAGGCAGTGCCCGTTGTGGTAAGTTAGTGTCGGCTTGTAGCAGTAAAATACGACACTTGATTGGCGGACAAACATTGGCCTCGCTGGCATAACTTACCTCCACGCCGCCGCCCAGGGTAGGTTAGGGAGCAATGCGTATCGATTTCGCAGACGCGATATAATCTTTAATGTACCTACACGTCCCGTTAGCGCAATAAGCATTCGGGATAATACTCCGGTAGCCACCAATTACTTAATTGGATTAAGTGCTGTGCTTTTTGAATGAGTTGTTGATATTCAAACTAAATTATCTGCACTAATGGAGTGATTCAACCAGTTCTCACTTAGTTCCGATGCGCGTTTTCTTATAGACTTGATATTTATCCCGCCAACAGATAGTTTATGGTCTGTTATTATATTTTATTCTAGGGAAATGGTCCCGTTTCGAAAATAACTAGAGAAGTATTATGAAGATGTGTTTAGCATTCGCCAAAACATTCGAGAGATTAATGCTTGTTTGTGTAATATATTTGTTTTCTTATTGGCTTCCGAAACAACGCGTCCATGCAACCACTCGAAATAAGTTTCATCTAATAAACTGGTCCTTTTAAATCAAACAAATACGCTGGACTTAAATGAGGTTTTTGCCCCACCAGAGCAAATTAAAAAAATAATTAAGTTACTGGCTTCACAGCACAGATAGCTTATTTAAACGGTTAATATTATAATTTGAGCAGAAAATGTTTAAATTAAAATAATCCGATAGGGGGATCCGGCAGTAATGAACCGACGCAGAAATTATCACGACGATATTTTACGAAAAAAAGAAGGAGGTTTATTTGCATTCAGAGTATTTTTACCTACGTTGATAACGTGTCAAATGTAATCTTAATCTGCTAAAATACCTACGCGCTTCATGTGAGTTCGGTTCGCCTCAAAACAGGTCCGATAATACGCGAAGCAGTTAGATACTAATTTTATGAGACATCTCAAGTAAACGCCTTTCGGCTTTCACAGGTAGATACGCCGACTAAATTTACATCGGCCTTCCGCCTCGGAACATATTTTTTATCTCCATCGTGGACGAGCTATCGTGAATACGCTATAGCTACATTTATCTAGGTGCACCCCGATTCGAAAGGCATATCTTCCATGTGATGAAACGCGACCTTCGTACCCGAGGCTTTCACGAAAAATAACAGGTACTTAAATTTTACAATCGATATTAAGATCGTTAAGGAATTAAAGAAGACTCTCATGTTAACATATGATCAGATTATAAAAACCGTTTCGAAAAACCTAAAAAATAAAAACCGTGAAACCACTTTTTATATTTCTCAAGCGTAGTATGACGAAATGGACTGCACGCGAAGACCAGATTAAGCTACTGTCGAAGAAGCATTTTCACACTCGATAAGGCGAAACTCAATTTCGCATCTCAATATATACCAGTGCTAAATCTTTAATTGTACGACGTATATGAAAGATTTACAGTACAGAATGAATATGAATTTTTAATTTGTCACAAGGGAAACTTGAAAAGGCGTTCTTTCACTTGAAATTATTAACACATAATAATGTAATTTTATGGTTTCTTTTAATGGAACGTGGGGCTATCGGAGTGGCTCGGGGTTCAAGATACGGCCTCAATAACGCTTGAAGTTAATGGACTCGCCCGATGGAGGTGTGTTATGTACTCTGACCAGTATTAGTACCTACCTACTAACGTTCGTAATGAGCCTCTTCACTATACAGACCGGCCGTACGATCTACAGATAAAGCGTATTAAATATAATATTTATCTAATTAGTCAACTATATACTTCTCTTTTTTTACTTTTGGTTTCTGTTTTACGTTTTGGTATTTTTCTTTTCTCAACAGGCTCACTGATAACACGACCGTGAACTGTCCAGTACCCGGATCAGAATTCAAATGCATGTGTATCGACATACCTAGTTTATTATCTGTATGTGTTACCAAACTACGTAGTGAGCCATGATAATAATAACCATGTGCATAAATTCAAGTTTATCAAACTGTTATCGTGCGCAGTCGGTTTTTTCTTATAAAACTCATCGTAGAGTAGGTACCTATGTCCTATTATTTCGTAAATAACCGTTTGGCTCTGGTTTTATTTAGCTATTAACACTTTATCAAACACGACTAAAATATCGACAAGTTTTGTTGTTCTTTTAACATCTATAATTCAGAACTAGTGTGGGGCACCACACAAATGGATCTTGAAAAACAACCAGTTATTTAGACAACCACCGTTTCAAAATACGTCGTAAACGCTTCACGGTACGAGCGAAAGTTCACTTTAAAACACAGAGTTAAAGTATAGTTCACATTGCAATATTTTGATGAAATATAAGATTCTTTTCTTTAGTTACGCTAGACCTTAATTTTAATTTGGAATGAGCTTTTTATAGAGGACTCTCTGAAGAGAAACGATTTTTCATAAATGATGAGGCGGCACTGATTGTGTATATTGGATAAATATTTTTAAGAAAAATCTCCGGGGTCGGGAAAAATGTGGGGTGTAATAAATATTAAGCAAAAGCAACGTCGACACGTGTAACTAATCCTTCGATTATTACTTGTCCGTAAAGAATTAGCCCCCTCGAGAGTTTAATCAGAATGGAGGCCCGGATTTACATAAAATATTAGTATGTTTGGCAGGTAAATATAAAATATTCTCCATATAGGTACACGGAATTAAAAACTGGGGGTAAAGGAGAGGGCGGGTAATATAATCCGTGCGCACCTATTGCCATCGTTGGGGCACTTAGCTGCAGGAACGCAGATGTTTCTAATGATTTAATTTCGCCTAACTCCGTCCCTTCGTCGGGACATTGTTCCTTGAATACCTAAATTCTGCGAGCCTAATCTACATTTTTGTTGGCGTAATCTTCAATAAGGAAACGCTCATATTTTCTCTGTCATTATGGCTGATTTCCTGGCGATTATCGTGGATATAACTTTGTTTATGAATACAAAGCAGAATGTAGAGTTTATTTTGGACTCTCCGTAAGACTACACTAAACTATTCATGCATTATCTTCGAACAACGCGCTATGGAATTCGCTTTTCAGTTGCTTATTATTAGTTTTATTGAATACTTCTATTTCCACAATTATTTTTAGTCTTAATTATTTTAAAGTATCCTGAAGTTATGTTCCTTTCAATTTTAAGTATAAAAAGTCGTATATAGCAAAGCTTAAGAAGGGATTACAGCGTGGTCATGGTATATCAATTACCTCATGCGGTCAAACCCTACGGCCAACATTATTAAACATAATACGAGTAATATAGTTAATTTAACTTCCAATTTGCATTTTAATAGCATCGGATTCTTCACACACATATTTTGCTAGAATTTACACGGATCGGATTGTCAACCGAAAGCAATTGGAAAAACATAAAAATGCTATAAAATACGATCGTAAAAGAATTGTAAGCCCCGTGCACATTTTTTCCACACGGTATCGAATCAAATTGGTATCTACTTCTGATACGGCATCGTTTAGTTAATTATTATGATAGTGGATACTTTAAGCTGAGCAGTAAAAAAATCCCTCTAATGGTGGTCAAAAACATAATGGCGTCAAAATATTTGGCGCGTGGCGATTTTTATGATCTTCTAAATGTGAACTGGAGATATTCAAACCACATCTTTTGTTTAGTTATCTATCCTAGATTGATGTATTTATTTATTACTTTATATATGTTATATTATTATTAATATATGCATAATAGTGATTTAATTGCGTTATTAAATGATACACTTCAGTTTTACGAGCAGTAGGTATCAAAACTTTAAGATTATGTAAAAAAGGTTACCCGTATCTTATATTGAAAAGACAAACTCCGTCATCGGATCTCCTTGAATCTTTTTACATTTTTCTCACAAAGCATCGTGGAACGGCGAATGTAATAGGAGTTCCGCCTCGGAATAGGTGCGTTATCAAAGTTAAAGATAAAAGTTTTAAGATTTTATTTAAGAGACGGTACCCGTTCGTTCAAAGTTTGGTCGTAACGACCCCGGATTCGAGGCACTGGTATTTCAATTGTAACTTTTGTATACGCAGTGGAAATCTAATCTAAAACTATCGAACTGATTTCTTTTTTCTGATATATTTTTTCTTAGTATCATCATAATGTCTTTGTGATTTAATATTAAATTGATCTTTTAGGCGCGGACTAGCGGACGACGAGCAATGGGTAGGTCGCCGTCCGGCGGTCCGGTAAGGATCAAATCGGGTCGACAATGCGGTCTGTTCCATGCACGCAAAATTGACGGGGCTAGATAGAGCCGACACCAACCAGGGCCTGCCCACCTGCGGATTGCTAGAAGGAGTTACCGTAGCCCTCAAAAAAAGGGCAACTGAAGAAACACTATGGGTTTTAGTCCGTAAAAGTCTGACACTTCCTCTCAGAGCGGGAGAAGTCATTTGATGAATTCCTACTTAAAAAAAGGCAGCCTAGACAGCCATAAGCTGTCATGTTACAATTTATTTAATTGCTTTATAAATATTAGCATCACAGAACACATTTTTTATGTGCAAAAAGACACGTTGTCAAACCAGATTTTAATAATAGGCCCAATTATTAAAAAAAAAACTATTTTTTACACAGAATTTGAGTAGCTGTCTAGTGATCAAAATTCCGTGTTAATAAACAAAGCTAAATTGATCTAGGAAAATGGGGGGAATAAAACCTAATATTTCCCGTTCATTGCCTCCAAGGAAAATGAGTTGGGAAGGCTTACCTATATAAGGTAAATTTGTAGGTATGTTTTTGGAACTACGTCATTTAGACGTATCAACAGCCCTCGGCTCAGTGAGCACAAACATTCAGTAGGTAATACAAAGCAGGAAAGTATACATTGCCGACATAATATTGTTCATTCCCTCTGCCAAAGATATCAAATAGATATAACGGGATAAGATTTAGTCCGTGTCGTTTATGACGTCATTACGAAGGACCTAGCCTCTCTCACAGCTGTGAGCGAAAATTCCGGGAAAATCCACTTAGGAAGTTGGACTTAAATGTCTTAGGGATCAAAAGGAATGTCTTCGCCTATCTAAAATACACCTGTTTTATTTAAACATTTTTCTACTGAATTAATTTCCAGTAGCTCTATAAAATCAGGCAACAAAAATGAATGTTCTACCAAATCATACAATAACAGTAAAACAGTTAATTTTGTTCCGAACAAAACTAGCTCCATTTTCCACTAAACCCAATAAAGAATGCACTATAACTAAAGAAATTACTTACTGACTCTTAAACCTGGCAATTTCCATTAGTTTGATTAAGAAAAGATCCAACAACATGAAAACATGTTGGTATTTAACTTTTAACTATCCATCCACACATATCTATAGTCTTGTGTGCGTTTCCGTCTATAACATGTGTAGGTTTGAAGCAAATACGTGGGAAATCTACAGTAGAAAATGTACCTTAGTTTTTCGGCTGTAAGGTTTCTTTTCCAGTGGAAAACGAAGGTATTTATGACGTAATATCGCAACGCTATCACGTATCGATTGGTAGCGGCTCAAGCCGATACAACCGCTTCTATTTACGCTCTTTACCTATTTATAAACCAAGCTATCTGACTCCCTACCTGCTCGCCGCCCGATGTTAGCTCTCGATATATTCGTTATACACACACGGATATTATATTCGATAGAAGAACTCGATTCGCTACGTAGATACGAGAAGTTTTCGGAAATAGGCTAGTAGAGTGGATCCGACGAATGTTGGGGATCGATTTCGTGATTTAAATGCAAGTGCATGAGCGAAGACTCGATCTATTTTTAAATAGCGTGGGTTGGAAATCTTTCTCATAGTCCTGTAAATGTATTTTAATCCTTCTATCTGAGCAAACGATTCCATTCCCGTTTAAGTAGATTTTAATGAAAAATAACTGCGCCTACAATTAACGTTCCCGATGGTCGTAACTGTCAGACCGATTCTAATGAAATGGGACTCAAAATAAGATTGCGTAGTGAAGATATGAAATGAATCCGTTGTGTATAAATTAAAAGCGGCAGAATTTAAGGAATTAAGAAATAATAAATGATAAGTAATTAAGAAGCTTACGAGTATACCTGCCTAGTTTGATTTTTATCAGGAATTTGAGAATGGATGTATGACAAATGAAAATGTATTGGAGGGGTGTGCTCAGCCGTGCGGTCACTGACACGAATGCATCGATAGGATTGTTACAGCCTCGCTACGTGCTCCCGAACGGTCTTTAACCTCACTTATTTTTTACGATTAATAGGAATTGAGAGCATGTTTGTTTCAATAACGTGATTTTATGAAAGTTTATCCACTTAGTTTAAAATGCTTAATTGGTATGCTAGGTGGGAAATCGTCACGCACCACAATCTCCACATCTACATTTCATACTTAAAACTCATTATAAACAAGTTATAAACCATAATCATCATGAGCTTTCTAATTCTACCGCCACCTGCTCAAGGGGACAATTTATTTGTAGGGCCCAGCGATCACGATCAGTGATTTCTTCCGCCCAGCTTATCAAGTAGCAAATGTCGTGCAAACACACGCGTGCCGACGACTTTACTGTCCATAAACCGAAGTGTTAGAGCTCATCTTTCTTGTTAACGATCGCTTGGAATTGTTTATAGTGTAAAAAAATGCCAAATCGCGTCCAAGCAGTCTCCGGATTAACGAGCAAAAATATTTACGTTCAGTGTTGTACGACAACACTCGTTTAATGAGAGCGAACGTTAACGTCGGTGGCGCCTGCCTTTACAGCTAGACTTATTTACGGATGTTCGTAAGTATTACAATATTGGATATCATGCCCAGACCACGCCCAACGCCAATATTTGTACTAACATTCGCATAAGGCGAAACTAAAGGAAAATTACGCAACGCCCCATATATTATTTAAGTCGGCCGTAAAATGCTTGAGTTACCGATTCCATCGACGTTTAGTGTTGAACAATCGGCCGCAGTCGATGAGTCAGTTGGCGCCCGAGGACGGACGTCGAACTACGCCTACAAATCGGAAAATATCCCTTACCATGTGTTACTAAATAAACACGGAGCTCGTTGCCTACATAAGCAACGCCCGGCTCGCTTGTTCCCTGCACGTACAGGCCCATTATCTTTTGAAGTCACGCTCGAATCGAATCCATTATTAAACTTTATACTTGTAGTAATCGTAGTCGAGAAGTACGCGGAACATACAATATCTGAATTTTGATTAGAATGATTTTATGCGAGCCGCGATTCCTTCAAAGAAATGCTGCATTGTTAAATCCCCGAACAGATGGGACATCCCGCGCAGCCAGTTTCACTCGAACCCTAATTAAATATTTTAATATATTCTCTCCATCCGTTCTGGCTATTATTTCGTCTATATATACGGCGCATATATGGTAAGTTTAAATTAAAATGCATTGGTTAATTTTCCTCAATAACATAATTTGGTAGGCACCCATTTACGGTCGCTATGATCTTATGGAACGTTTCGTATTTCTCGATATAAAGATGGCCATTCACGGAAACTTTATAGCTTAACATTAACATAATCGGCGAAAAAAATAGTACGGATAAAGTTCCGCAACATGATCTCCCACAAATAGTCGCGTGAGAAACACCTAAAAATCGAGTAAGACAATTAAAATGTCGTAAAGCGTTGGTTTCCCACCATAATCATTGAGTAATTCTGTATCGTTACTACGGGATGATAAACACGCCTCTCGTGCCGAACGTAAAATCAACTTTTGTTACCATTTTATGACAACAATTACGACCTATAAAACGTGTAGCGATTATTCTTCGTACCGATTGTTGTGGTCTCGCTGTCATCAGCCCGTGCTGTGGACTGGCTACTTACTAACACGCATCCACTTACAAAAAACTTAACTGGAACAATGTCACATCGTAAATTAAACTTTATTATATTGCTAATAAAGTTTAATATTTATCGCCGCTGAAGGTGATATGTTCATCGCCTCCCTCGCCGCTGATAAACCTGAGCCTACGAGCCTTGACTTTGTCCGCTGTGTATTTATAATTCGTCAATCCGTTCATGTTCTGTGCCATGTGTAAGTTTTACGACTTTTGTGGGTTATTTGGACGTTAATGTTCATTTGAAAGAGAATAGTCGCTTAACAGATGACATTTTATCGTTTTCTTCGTCAATAAAGTTAAGCAAATGAGATTTTTTCTCGAGGAATTTGTGATAAATCTTGACGAAAATTATTAAGTGTTTGGTTTTCATTCCGTATGTGTTTTGTAGCGGGTTTATTTCCGTTTTGTTTGACAGTCGTGTAACAAAATGGCAGAGCACATGCTAATACAATAGGGCTGGCTGTTTACAATGGTATCGTGTTAAAATTTCGCGTAGAAATGCACCCAATTTGGCGAATGGAACAAGGGGTTACAATTTGTGTTGATAGTTGTTATCTGTACCACCCATCGCAGAGTGTACTGTACGGCCTACAAAAAAGATACTTGCTAAATTTATTTTTTAAATATTTTTTGCTATAATCTCTACAAATTTTATAACCTATTTAAAAAAGTATCTTGGATTATATCAAACTAGCGATTTGATTCAGCTTCGCTCGGGTGTTAAAATTCTTTGAAACTCGGTTTTTCTCTACTATAATATGCATGTATTAGGTATAAATCTAAAAATCTAAACCTTCCACATAAATTACTCTGCCTTTTCCATAAACTCCTGTTTATCGCGAACACATAGACAGACGCGGTGGGCGTCTTTTTTTTTTAAATATAATAAGTATAAGGATCCGATCCGAGAGGAGGCGGTCTGATGATCTTCAATGCTCCCGAAGGATTTTAAGTTAAGTGTTAAACTTGCTGAAAGGTTCTAGAGTGGCGACCGCGCACCGGAAAACGCAGTTGTAAGGGCTCCCACAAGGTGGACCGACGACCTGGTGAGAATCGCGGGAATGCGGTGGATGCGAGACGCACAGGATCGGTCGTTGTGGTGACGCTTGGGGGAAGCCTATGTCCAACAGTGGACGTCTTTTGGCTGTAATGATAATGATGATGACACAATGGTTTAGCGATTGACTACTGCACAGCGTGTCACGGGTACGATTCCTGCCCAGAAAAAAAAAAAAAAAATTGCCTACATAGTAAATAGTTGTGCCGGGTCTGGGGTCTTGTGTATATGAGCTTACCGTTTTTGAACGCACCCACAATACAGGAGTAATTCCTAGTTTGAAGCGACTTTTTTTTTTAAGTTAAAATAGATTATAGGATCACTAACCATCTATGAGAAAATTTAAAATCCCAAGGTACTTTAGGGGAAGAATACAAGATACCTATCTTGAAGTTCACCTTTAAAAATGCATTTTGTTATAATTACGATAAAGTTAACTGTGAGTTTAACAGCCTGTAACTAATGAACATAATAACAACCCCAATTTATAAAAAGGAAAGGAAGAAAAATATTTAAATGTTGCTATAGAAAGAGCTTATATTAAAATTTTAATAAATCAAGTAAACGTTTCAAATTTTGTAACGTAATAGAAAAGGTGTAGGTTGGTGTGTATTGTGTCTTATCAGCAGGGGCGTAGCTACCACAATATCAGATCTAGAATCAGAATCAGAATCAGAATAACATTTATTTGCCTACTTTGTGTGTTACAAAATGTCTCTGTCGCCGGTGGGCCGTGCAGAGGTCTGACTCACCTCTTACCTAACCTAACCTAACTTATGTCCTAATAGATCTATGTTTGCTGTGTTCTATTTATTCGCAATATGTTAGAATATACAAACAGATTACGTGTTTTATTTATTTATGTTGTACAATATCAGATCTATCACGTATACAGGGACCCCGGGTTACAGGGGTACACAACTCGGGGCTTGTGTAAAAAATCGCAACATGTTATCCACAACTTTAAATTCTTATATTGAGAAGAGACCCGTAGTGAATGAATAATTATTATATGTTAGGGTTTTCCATTTTTATAGCTCGCGCCTCTCGTTTTAGTATTCTCCGACTATGATCCCTCTAGAAACTTTACCTATCGTTCAGAAGGCTCCAATAAACCGAATTAATTTTCAATAGAATAAAATAAACTTTATTGAACACCAAAGTAGTAACAATTTCACAGAAACAAATCTATGGGAACAATGGCGAACTAGATAACCTTAGGATAGACTATAAGAACTTAAACTAAAAAAGTCAATCAATTCTTGTCCTACCTCAGTCAGAATAATCTCATTTTCGTGCTCTTTGTTACATGATGACAAAACCCTTTCTTTCATTTTTCACGAGCCTGCACGTTTTTTCAGTACGGATGTAACTTATCTAGTTTGTCCGGCCATCTCCATCATGGCCTATTGCGACTCCGTCTTGCTGTTGAGACAGCAACTGGTAAGTATGACTTATTTTGTAAAATTAAACTATTCGTTTCAAAATTTATCGTTTTCATAGGTTACTCCCGTTCCGGACGTCTGATTTGATCCGGATTTATTGACACCTCAAAACGAGCACTTCATAGGGAAATTTTTCACTTGACAGTAAAAAACGTTTTTTTTTTATTCACGATCTTTTGGCACTAACTACGCCACTGTTTGTCACGTAACAGAAAAAGTGTAGGTAAGTATTGTATCCTATCAATAAACATGAAGGTGTAAACAACGTTTATAGGGGAAATCTAGTCTACATGACAATCAACCTTATGTTAAACTAACACATAATTCACATAACACAACCCACGTAGGTACCTACTTTAATTCAACTTCTAACAACGTAGGCGTCCAAACTTGTCTTAACATTCAAGTTTTTTCAACTATACCTCTGTTTAACCTAGCGTTACTCACGAATATGTAAACAGATAATTTCTGTCATTTTATTACGACTGGAAACTTGAAAAATATGTGATAAAAATAATACAATATTTTACAGGCGTGCTGCGCTGTGGCAGTTTTTAGACTCCGAATTTTTCTAGCAACATCGTTAAGTTAAAAATATAATGGTGTGTTTATAAAAACGAAAAGGCCCTGTTTTTTAAGGTGGAAAATCATCAATATGCGCAATTTTCACGTATTGCAAGACGCAGCGATGGAAAGCCTCCAACACTCCACAAGGTGGACCGATGTCCTGCCGAGGGTTGCGGGTATCCGATGGATGTGAGATGCACAGGACCGTTCATTATGGCGACACTTGAGGGAGGCCTATGTTCTACATAAAATGATGATGATGAATAATTAAATAATTCCTCCCTATGAGAGTCAGACTTTTACTGACTGAAACCTACCTGAGTTCTTCTAGTTACTCTTTGCGTTCCAGAGCCACGCTAACTCTTTCGAATGATCTTGCAGCTCAAGGCTAAATCCCTTTCGGTATCATAGTTACGAAATAATTTAAGTGTTCACCTAAAACTACGTAAAATACGAACAATATCAGACATTTAGGTAGAGGCGTCGACGGGCGACTGCAGGCGAGAGGCGTTCCGAACGACGGCAAATATCGAACAAGTCTGCCCTTTCACAAACACCGTCTGCAACGTATGACATTTAATTTAATATTCATTGGCTTATTTCATACCGCTTTATTGCGAGGCGGATTTTAAAGGGCAAATTATCACCATAAATATAAATATACGTATAAATAGCGCAACACGTCGCACGCCTAATTGTATTTTCTGAAACCGCTTTAGCTAATATGAATTTTACATTGTAGTGTCTTGTAAATGTTTATAGCAAATAAACAAAAATTGCACTGACACTTATGTACGTTTGCGTAATATCAAATTTCGTAGCTGTTGCAAATGATAAGATTTAAAGTTTATTTCTAAACAGAGCGAGAGAGGTAGTATGTTTATTTTCCAACGCTACCCTGTTTCATATTCGGCTCGCGCTCCCTAGCTATATTTTGAATGAGACAGTCTCCAGACCAACGAGCTACGTCCGACTATCCTATACACACATGTTCCAACACACGTATACGTTCGAAGAATCCAATTCAGTTTCCACATTTTACCATTTTTAAAACAGCGCCGAATGACAAATTTTCTTTGGAAAATTTCAGATAATTTGATGTTAAGAAATAAATTCATAACAATATCTGTCTCAGCGTTTCAAAGGCACGCTAACAAAGTTTTCAACACCGAAGGCTGAAATTGGGGTTCTCGACCAATTTATTAAAGCGAAGTACGATTTACGCTCCAATTTTAAAAGAAATACCTCGTGTTAGCATCGAATTTATAAGAGAAAATCCGTGTATTCTACGCACATACTTAAGTTCACGGATAAAATTAATTAATTTTCTACCTACCTACATGTTCACACTTCAAGTGTTTCTAATTTTTGGAAGGTGATTCAAGCTTTTCGTGGGTGAATTAAATATTCAATGTGTTGGTTCCGTCGGTTCACGCTGTATTTTACTTAATAGAACGTGTTTCTAATAATAATTAACCAATTTCACAGAATTTTAGGTTCTTGGGCTGCGGGATCGAAAGAGTTACTGCGGCCCTGGAACCAAAAAAAATAACTGAAGGAACACAGGTGGGTTTTAGTCAGTAAAACTCTGACACTCCCTCTCGCTCCATCCAAAAGAGATAAATTATTTGATGCTTTTTCCACCCAAAAAAAAAATGTTGTAGGTCCTGCATAACGATTGAATGCATCCAATTTACAAAATCATGTTGATCATAATAATTTTGTAAATTGATGGTAATATAAATCACTTGTTCATGACTCCTTTGCGTTTTAGACTACACTAAGTGGTTATAATCGCTAATTGCATAGGTTACGTACGTAAATGAAACATATTTTAATGCACACGCGATTGGCAGGAAATATTGCATTTTAAAGGTTAGAAACCCCTTTAGAAGAAGTAAATAGAAAAAACCGAATTCCGAATGTTTAAGTTAGGTAGGTGAATACGTAAAAAGTATTGGAAAGGGCTAAGAGCATTGGTAAAGGTAACTGTACGATTTTCATTATTCATATTTGACAGAAGCGCTTTCCCCTCAAATTCGAACTTCCCAAGGGAAGCTCGAGAAACATACGAATTTCTTATATGTTTTTTACAGATAGGCACCTAGCTTGCAAAAAATAAGAAAAAGTCTAGAGAAAATTGCCTAGGTAGATAAGTTATCCAAATCTTCGAGATACAGATAAAAATTTAGATTCGTTCAGCGTTTTCAGATTGAATACAAATAAAGGTCGGGTTCCATTGTTCAGTTTTCTTTGTGACTCAGTATCTACATACAAACAAATGTACGAGTATATATCGGACAAAAAAAAACTAAATATGTAAAAGTTGTTTTCTTGTTTAAGGGCAAAAAATTGCAAAAGACGAATAAAAAATTTACGAAACACTCTTTCACAATGACCTTTTTAACATGTGATCTGTGAAAAAATATCCGTTTAACAAAAAAAAACATACTTAAGAAAAAAGAAAATCCATTTTAACCAGTTAAATAAAAACAATAGGGGTGTGTTTTGGTACCTACAAAAGTTTTTCCTACTACTTCCTTCGTTTTCATCTCGTATTCCCCTCCCAAGGACAGGTGACCCCGTTTTTTCCCATGAGAGCCATAACGGGCGACTACCGGATCATATTAGGTTGGTGGACAGCGACATTTACCTACCTGACTGTAGGTATGAACTTATAGATGTTGGACATCAGGTGGCATTCACTACGTAGGTATATCTAAGTAGAAATACAAAGTATTATCACTTTAATTTGCCCGCCGTTTCGTTTATATTTTAAGTCATTTTTTAAGAGCCGCGGTATCGTTGGAAAGAGTTAATTTGGTAAAGGTGCCTAACTGAAGAAACGGACGTGGGTTTAGTCAGTAAAAGACTGTCACTCTCTCTCGCTTCATCCAAAGCAGGAGGAGTTATCAGATAACTTCCCACCTCAAAAAAAAAAAAAGTTTTATAAGAGTTATACCTAAGTACTGTAAAGACTAAAGCATTGCGCGTTGGTTCGCTTTCGCTCCTAGGATCTTGTTTATGAAAACTAAAAGAATATTCAAAATAATGTTACTAAACTTGTCAAAAAGCAATGTGATTAATAATAAGCCAGCTTTATTGTTTCTTAACAACATTGTAATGTCTTATATTAACATTTCGCTGTCCTTTTATTTAAAAAAATAAAAGGACAGCGAGCAGGTTTTAGCTGTGGAGAACATCGTTGATATCACATTTGTAAAACTATTTTATATTATTATTTCCTTTATTCATTATAACCAAAGATAAATTACGTTTTTTTATATTTAAAAAAAATTAAAATATAATTTAAATAAAATAAACATGTCAAATATAATATAATTATTATTATTACATTTATATTTCTAGCAAAAACTGACTTGAACAATTCAATTATTTTTCTATCAAATTCAATGACTGTCTAAGTGATCTCTTTAGATATCACGCTACTCTTCCTATCCTGTTTAGTTCTGTTGATTGAGTGCTCCAGGATTGTTTAAAAGTGTCATCGCGGCCATGCAACGCAATAGGCAACTGAAGAAACACAGGTGGGTTTAGTCAGTAACAGTCTGACATTCCACATTTTACCCAGAGTGGAAGAAGTTATTTGCTGATTAACCTTAACAAAAAAGGCGAGATTAAGTAGGAAAAAAAAATAAGTAGGAAAAAAATTAAGTATGTATATACGTAAAGTAGTCCTTGGTAAGACCTCAAAATTATAAAACCTACACACATACTCACATACATTATGCCTATATAGATGTAAAACTGAGATAAAGTTAGCAACTGATTGTATCTTCCCAAAATGCTGGGAGCAAAATTAAATGCCTGAGGAGGTAGGGAGAATTTGGTCCTACCAAATATAATTAGGACAGAATTTTCTGTACTAGGAATAATAATGTAAAGTAGGTAAGAATTTTTTTTTTTGGTGGTAAAATCATCCAATGACATCCATCGCTCTTGGGCGGAGCAAGAGGTAGTGTCAGACTTTTACTGACTAAAAATCAACTCCTGTTCCTTCGTTGCCTTTCGTAAAGAATTGACGTGTTCATCTATTCTGTAAATCATACCCTGATATTTTACTGGGCCCATGGGTGGTCTTCTGAACCCCTTTCAGAACCCGTGGTCCTGGAACGCAACTTCCAGTTAAAGTTCCACATTCCCTCACGCTCCGTCCTAAAGCACGAGAAGTCATTAGATGATTATACTTCAGGTATTTTGAATTTGAAGTAAGCTGTTGTTCTACCGATACTAGCTCACTTCACCTCAGTTTTCACGGTGAAATTTTATAGAATAGCCCAACGGTTTTTTTTTTAAGTTGATATTAACTAGTGCTTGACTGTGATCACACCTGATGGTAAGTAAATTTATAATTTCTTGTTTTTTTTAGGGTTCCTTACCTCCTCAAAAGGAAAAAGTCTGTCTGTCTGTCTGTCCGTGGAGATTTAGAGTAAGACCCTTTATCTTGGGAACGCGTGGATGTATCGAGTTCAAATTAAAACCATACACTCAAATCTGCGGTCCCTTGAAGCTGTGATAAAATCAAACTTTAGAGTTAACGAAAATAAAAGTTACGGCCGTTTATGTCACAAAAAAACGTGTATTTCGACACTCAAGGGAATCAAAATTCATAGGGTACTTCCCGTTGACCTAGAATCCTGAAATTTGGCATGAAGCAAGGTCGCATATAGCAAGTATAGGAAAAAATCTGTAAACTGTAAATTTGTTGTTCGTCACAAAAAATCTTCGTAACTCAATTCGAGAATTGAACTGTTTTCTTAAGTAAGTTTGTACGGAACCTTCAGTGCGCGAGTCCGACTCGCACTTGCCCGGTTTTTTTTAATCTATTTTGCTGTAACTTCATACCCTTTCTGAATGTAACGACTGCGGGATTATTTGAATAACCCACCCCTGTTTCTTCAAACAGGGGTAGGTTTTAGTCAGTAAAAGTCTTACAATGCCTCTCGCTCCACCCAGAGCGGGAAAGATTTCATTATTTACTACACCAAAAATCCCTAATATGGATACATAGTATAAAACTGGTGCATATTTGGAAAGCTAATTAAATGCAAAGAACCTTTGCCATGTAAGTCTAGTCTAGTCTGTCGAGCAGTTAGTCGTCTCAATAAATAAGGCTTATTACTGATAATGCTAATGAAAATGCCTTATTTATGTGTTTATTTAGATACTTATTTATTCGTAATTGCTTGTTATTGGCGGACTTAATCGTTGAACACACCATATAGGTGTGTCCAAATGTTGTATTTATTCATTATAAATCCCTAAATTATGAATATTTATGTCAATACCATAGGTTTAACATGTGTTATATTGATGATATTTCATTATTCTTTAGTATGGAGGGAAGATGGAATTTACAATAATGATACTGACTTAGGTTTCATTTATGTTTATAGATGTATTTAAAGCTGTAGTAACTTTGTAAAGTTCGTCGCATACTACCTACTTCTTACTGGACGGCTGATGGCGAGCTACCTAAGTATTGCTTGTCGTCCGCAAGACCACGCCTATAGTGGCCGGGTACCACCCTGCGACTTCCGACATCTGGGGCGTCTCCTGTGGTGGCGGCTGGGGCGTGAGGATGTCTGGTCCCTAAAAGTTGCTTGAAGGGACCAGACATCCTCTCCGTTGCGTAAATAGCTATTTATTGCAGGATTTCGTTGCAGTCAATAAGTTAAAGTTAGATGTTAACCCCCAATTAAGAACTTACAATTCAGAACACTAAAAGCTTCTATAACGACTATTGAAAAGAACATGTGTCACTATTTTGGTAACACTTCTAACCTTAATTACCCGACTGCAAGAAGGGTTATGTTTTTGTTGTTAAAACACCACCTCATTTCTGTTATTTAACACTAAAAACCTCTACATTCTAATTTATTCAAGCCTTCAGTATAACACAAAACAAACCATCAACCCAATTACTGAAACAATTCCTTGAAATTCATTTTAAACGGCAAACAGAAACACGCTCAAAGTCTTGCCCTTAAAAATAATTTGTTTGTAAGCAACACACGGGAAATGGGCACGAACGGGCAGAAGTGCCTTAACATGGACCAGACCACGGAGTCCACAGCGAAAAGAAGAGACGCCATTGCTAATATAGCAAGCTAAATGACAACCATGCTTCGATTTTCCTTTTGTGATCGAATCGGAAATAAGGAGATCCACAGGAGAACCAAGGTTACAGAACCTGCCTGTAAAATTGTCCAAATTATTATGGTAGTGGACAAGAGAAGACGCGTTGGAATACAACTTACAAGGGGTAAACTGATTATCTGGTCAAGACCGCAAGAATCCGCTGGATGTGAGGAGTAGAGGAGCACTCGTTGTGGCGATCATTAGGATAGTTCTGTGTCTCGTAGTGAACCTGATAGATAGGACAACGAAATTATGTTTATCATCCGTGCATCAATATGAGGTGCCAGCTGAAAATCAGCGCTGGGTCTCTAACGCCCAGTAAATACTGAGAATCTGGGAAATCATCAAATAGCTTTTCTGCTCTGGGAAGCAAAAGATAGTAGACAGACTTTTATTGACTAAAACCTAACTGTGTTCTTTCAGTTGCTCTTGTGTTCCCGGGCCCCGGTAATTCTTTCGAACAATCCGTGAAAAGTGTTTAAAACTACGGCCTCTATTCACGGCCACCGAGTCGCTTCCATACTCTGTGACACAAACGGACAGGGATCATCCCTTACAAGTGCGGTGGCATAACTTTATTTTGAAATTAACATAATTAGAGAATGTAGGCTTAAGGGTAGAACCGTGCTTATTAAGTTAAGGCCTACTGTAATTGTGATGCGGAATTGGACGAAAACAGGTGTTAAATGTCAAGGATGAGCTGGTGCTTTGTTCTGTTGGTTCCGGGAAATTGATCTTTAGTTACGAATTTTTAAAGCAATATTTTGAAATATTTCTATGAATTTCGAAATTAGGTAGCGTCTACGACTGTCGTAGCAATGGCTTCAAAAATGTTTTTTTTTCACGATAGATTAGTATTAGTTTCTGAAAATGGACTATTAAACATTTAATAAGTCCTAGCCAGACAGTTAACACCTAAACATTGGCACAGATTTTATTTTGTCTAAGTGTCGCATATTTATAACCGTCTCCTGCCATATCTTACGTGCTGCTTTTGTTTTCCGGTGTCGTGAAGATCAAAGTGCGTAATTTACGAGAAACCGTCGAATTTTTTCAAGATAATTCTGTGGGACATATATTTTATATAAATGGTTTTTGTTATTCATTAGTAGAGTACAGCCGGCAGTAATAAAATAGAATAATTTAATTAGGGATTTCGGGGACACTTCCATCTTGAAGGGGACGGAACGGTCCATTCCGGTGCTGCAGGAAAATCTATTGGTTTAATATCGGAGGTATTATAAATTTAAGAAAATCCCTTGACGTCCCCCGAAAAAGGTGGCTGTGGGTATCAGGTGTTCCAAACTGATCCCTAAGAATGGTATTATCCGGAACATATTTTCCAAGCTGGGGTCGTACAGACCAGTCGGAGGGCCCACTCTGAATAAATTACTTATCTACATTGATTTTTTTATCGTATTTACATAGGGAAAGGTTTTGAGTGGCTATACTCAGTCTGCTTTATCTTAGCCTCATAGTCTTATCGTTGTGGTATATTTTGCAGGCTAAAAGCCTCGTCTCAACACTTAGGTCGAGATAATCTGGAGGCTTTGTGGTTCAGCTTAAACTGAAGCAAGCTCTTTAAAACTTTAAATGTGTAATTTTACGACCGAGATACGAGTAGTTGTGCTAACTGGGCGGGCAAGGGAAATTGTATAAAGGGACAAACTCTTGTAATAAATTGAGATAGATACTTAGTTATTCTATTTTAGGTACTGATGAATTTAAAAAGGTTTTTAGCTTCATTTATTTCGCGTCTTCGACGATACACAGTCTTACGGAAATTTTATTTACACAGAGGGCTCCTTGACGAGTGCTCCATCAGTTATGGGAGACTACTAGGTAGTTAAACCAGGTAAAAGCAGAAAAGAATAACTATACACAAATTAATTTTGTATAAAAAAATAATTATTGGAGTTCTTGAAATAGAGACTGTCCCACAAATTACAAATTCGTCAATTTTTTTTGCAAACATTTTTTGAAATAATATATTTATATTCTATTAAATTATATAAAATTAAAAATTATAAATTAGTGATGTCGAGTTACAAATTTTTTAGTTCTAATATTGACTTTATTATCAATCAAATAACAATGGTATATAGAAATATTTAGTTACTTCACTGCCTTCAAAGACAAAATAATCAGAATCTTTCTTGGACAAATCCTAATGGCTACAAGAATGTGTATCTACGACGCGAGACCCAACCCTCCCTATTACCCAATACAGTCCTATTCTACGTAAAGATTAGGTACCTACCCGTAACTTGGCCTTCACCTAAGGTCAAAGGTCAAAGCATCCATTCCTTTGCTCCTTTTAAATAAAACCAGGATCCCAGCAATGGAAATTACCAGTAATTCGTAGTCTTCAAAGTACTTAGGCCCGTTTATAGAGCAAAATCGTCGCTTCTCTTCTATTATAAATTCAAATGTACACTATTAAATTTTACAACTAAAAATTGAATTAATTATGAATTAAAAAGTAATAAAACCGATCCGGATTCGAATGCGGTATCTATTCAATAATACGCTGTAAAATCACCATGGCTTTGAACTTGCGTAGGTACTTAGGTACTTGGATAGAATTGTTATTTCGGTGTTTATAGCTGGCTCTAGTAAGCAAGTATGGATAAAATAAACTCTATATTTTTATAAATATAAGATTATCATTAGAACTGAAATTTTGCATTTGTATATCTACTGAGAAACGAAGAGAAAGAAAATATCTTAATCTTCATCTGAAAGCTCTCGATTAAATATTTTGTGATAGTACGTATTATTTGTAATTTTTAAATTAGGTATTTATACGATATTTTAATTTAATTGCGTTTAATTTAATTGTATTCATGAAAAATATGTAGACATTAAATTATAAAAACAATTTTTGTAATTTAATGTCTACATATTTTTTAAATGTTTTATTTGATTTTAATTTTGTGTACAGAACTATATCTGAAATAAATGAATTATTAATAATAATAGAAGTTTTTACTAGGAACAAAGCATAAGCACCTCTTCCAAATGCATTTTAAAGTTTCATCGACCAAATTTCAATAAAACGAACATATTCACTTATTCATGCGTGTGCACGGCACGAATACCTGTAGCTAGGTATCTACCAACCTATCGTGGAGGACGCATGGAACAGGTTATTCCACCGTGTTATCGTGATGCATACCTACACACTTGAACAAGCAATATTTTAAAGCCCCGCGAGAATTGAAGGGAGAAAATTCTATTCCACAATCTCTTCGAGCCGCTTAAACCTTTAAATAAACCAATTCAATTTTGATATTTCCAAGATAAATACTTTCTTATATGAATAAATAAAAGATAATTCTAATTCACCAGACAAATAAGTAATAACGTTTAGGCCTTCAATTACATTTTGCCCGCCAAAGAAATCAAAATGTCGCGGCATTTCAAGGGTATTTTCTTTTCAATTTCGCGATGACCTTTCGTCCGGACGTCGAACCAAGAACCCCCGTCTAGACAGTGCTCTCTTAGTGCTGCGCCTCAGTCAGCTGATAAACGAAAATTGGATAATAAGAAGATGCCAAATATAACATGGAAATAGACGATATAAGCTATGCTAGATAGATTTGGCACGAACACTAAACAGCGCGATTTACACTTCACTCTGCCCAGGTATTGGCGTCTAGCGTCAGTGTGTCGCTCGCCTTACTCAACCCTCTCGCTGCAGCCGCTCCCTGCATTTCCTTACTACTTTTATTTTATGACATGTTATCTACACGAGATACCCTTAAATGTGCTATGTAATACGTCTAAATTGTACGGAACTCACAAGTACTTCACACAGCATTTCAAAAGGGTTGATGACAGATATGGAAAATTTTAAATGGACACTTCAAGTCCATAGATAGTGGCGACAAACGCAATTTAAAATGTGTAAATTATTTATTTTTTGTTTTTCTTTGTTTCAGGTATGGAGCTAAAGTGCTACAAATATGATTTTAAAACCAGTCTGATCTAATGGAGAATTTAAATAGGTATTTTAACCATTTTTATTAGTCTCATATCTTACTAAACTACTAAAAAGTAGGAACATTTGAGTTCACACAGTTCCTCCGTACATTTCAAGCTCGAATAATAAAATCATTCACAAAATTCTTCTTCATTAAGAACCTAATTTTTCGAACACACTATCACAAAAATCCCCCTAATGTCTGGTAAAGTACGTACCTACAAATCTACCTAACATTTTTCGTCTGAAATACTGAAGGGCAGGTAAAGAGAGAATATCGCTTAATCGTGGCGGGAGGCTCCGTCGGAGGAGGACATTAATCGGAGGCTTTACGACATGAATCCGAGCCGCAGGCGACGCCGGCAGCCTCTTAGCGTATTGAGCGCGTATAGCGGAACATTGCAGATAAAATATATTGAAGCTGAATAAAAATATATAAAAAGGCGTGAGAAAAATCTTTTGTTTATCTCTATCAAAAATATGGCTTTTGTTTACATTAGTAATAAAATTTTAATCACTATTATGTACGTTATTTTCATGTGGTAGTCAAAACAATTAAACGTTTTTAAAACAATTTTAATTGCATGTTAATTCGACAACAATTTTCATTGTAAAGTAGTTATACCTACTTCATTCAATTCAAATACCTGCATAATTTTATACCGGTTAAATGGTAATTAAAGTAATAACAATTAATATTAATTGGTTATACAATGTACTTTTAAATCGTTTATAGTATCCGGATTCTGATTTAATACGAATTCACACGATAAAAAATCTTATGGCATAACCCAATTGTGCATATTCTACACTACCGCGCTTCTATATAGAAAGAAAAAGTAGGGCTGGAGTCGAAGGAGTTCGTCCAAACTGGAAATATAATTTTAAAGATGGCTGCCGCTCTCGACCTACCCCCTCCCCGCGCGCTCCCCAACCCGCACCCTGACGCAGCCTAAAATATTATGCACCCAAAAACCATTGTCTGTTGCCATGACAACGGGCCGCTCGATACCGGGGACTCGCAGTCGCACAATCAAAGTTACAGTCATCTCGCTTACTCTTTAAGTAGTCAGATGCTGGGTCCGGATTTGGACGATCGTCGTATTCGCACGACGATGGCTGGATGCCAGTGTTCGTAGGGTTAGCATAAATGTTCTCTGCGCTGTCGGTTAAGTGAGCTCGGTCTTGTTGGAAAGCCTCGGTCGAACAAGAATGTAAATAAGTATATTGAACCGATCTGACCTATATCGAACTATGGATTGTATATAGATTATATCAAATACGCGATCTTCGAGCAAATATCTCGTACCTAATTTACAACACAATTGCTCGATCTGACCGCATTTTGGTTAGGTCTATGATGTTATTATACTCACTTGTAGCTAGATGGGATATTCTTATCGTTAGATATAATAAATGTGTCTTCAGATTTCTTCATAGACAATTTTCGCCATATTATCTGGATATGTTAAGGCATTTTGACGCATGATTGACGTCAATTAGGAAACCACTGATGATATGATTAAAAACACACTACACTGAAAACTATTGCAAACTCACTAACTTTCCACTTAATTTTAGATATATGTAAGAATAAACACTAGATTTACTTTACAGAAAATTATGATAATGTGCGACAACTGTATCACATCTCATCTCCCAAAGCTACCGTGCAAATGACTCAAAAGTTGGGGCAATTTCGGTAACAAATTAGAAAGTTCTATTTTCGTCTCCCCTATTGGTCGATTGCACAAATGTTATATTTTTTTCCTCACCTTAGCAGTGACTTTCTCTTTTTTGTTACAGTTCTTATTCTTCCTGGTTCGTACCTCTGAACGCGGAAGGGTTTTTAAAAACTTTCACTCTTGAAACAATAGCTTATTGCTTTTGATCCTTTTTAAGTCTTTGACAATAACAAATGGTGCCTTTATGGTTAAGAGTCACCCTTTATATTTGTGAAACTCTCATGACGCAATTCATTTTTTTAAATATAACTTTTATGTCATGGAATCAATAAAGTTTATTTTTTATGTTCATATAGACATATTTATGTCCTTTTTGCCATGTTTACCTACCTACTTACACCATGTCATCGATGAAATAAATTTATTTATTTGGCTTGAATACTCATTGGTTATACGTTCGTATATCTAATAAATAAAACCAATAATGCAACAAAGTATTGTAAATAAAATATTTCCAGCAAAATGCGTAATAAATTACAAATAAGTTATTTTAAAATCGGAACTTTCAAATTAACCAATGAAGCAATTAAATATCTCAACACTATTAATTTATAAACTTCAACTCTACCAAACTAAAAAAAAAAACAAAGTTCATTTTGACAGTTATCATGAAGTCTCTATACACTATGAGCTCTGCTACACACTACGTTTCCAAAAAGTTCGGCGACAATTGCATAGATGGCGCTTTTGGCGACCCGTAATAAATGTACTTAGGCCGGCGAAATTGGAAGGGTTAACTTAGTAAGAAGGTGGTATTAGGTTGTTTTCCACGTAGCTAGTTACTTAGGTCATACTTGTGATCCCAAATAGCCAATTTTTGGCACCTAACTCGATGAGTCAACATAGAAAATGTCCGAAAAGAAGTTAGGGACTTCGGTACCTGCCGGTGGGTTTTTTTCATGAGCAAATTTTTATAAAGGGACTACCCAATTAACTCCTGTCAGCGGGTTCGTTGGTTATTACGGACGCGAAGTCGAAGTCGAAGCCAGGCAAAAAGTAGCCTGTGTCATTTCTTGGGGTTAAAGCATAATCTATACCAAATTTCATCAAAATCAAAAGTGCCTGTAATTGGTTTATTTGAAATAAACGTTTCTGATATCATCATCTCCAAAGCCTTTTTCCAACTAACTGAGGGTCGGCTTCCAGTCTAACAGGATTCGGCTGAATACCCGTGTTTTACATGGAGCGACTGCCTATCAGACTTCCAAAGCCCAGTAACTGGGCAACACGATACTCCTTGGGTAGACTGATGGTCCGACTTTCTGGTATACATTTCAGGGTACCTATACACTATTTACCAACCTTCACCCTCATCCATGGGTTGGATGCAGACCAACAGTAGTACCACTAGCCAGCAAAAACATCTCGTTCTGATAGTTTCTACCCATCCACCATCTAGAATAGGTACCTGTATATAATATCCCACCATACGCATGAAACTTGTTGGGAACACATCTATTGTGCGTAGGTACAGCTAAGGAATGAAATTCTCCACGAAGTCAACAACCTGGGGATCTTTAAGTCAAAATTCTAGGTCAGCGTGCTCCAACAACGACCACGTCATCGCTCATCATTACGTGAGAAAATGGCCAAGCACGATCCAATCAATAATCATCGTCATCATCATTTCAGCCGAAAGACGTCCACTGTTGGACATAGGCCTCCCCCAAATGTCGCCACAATGACCGGTCCTGTGCGTCTCGCATCTATCGGATTCCCGCGACCCTCACCAGGTCATCGGTCCACCTTGTGGGACTCTTAATCAATAATAATAAAAAAGAATAAATCAAGTATGTATTTCATATTTATTATGGTGAAAAGATTTTTTTCTTTCCTCGTTTACCCTTAAAATGAAGAGATCAGGGTGGAAGACCACATTGCCAAGGTCCTTTCATCAGATTTATAACAATCTTTATGTGTTCAAAGACGATACATATTCTAATTTCTGAAATATCTACCTAGTCTCTACCCTTTTGTTTTAGAAAGAGGTTCTAAGATTTTGGTAGAGTCATACCAGTAGGTATGTTACAGAAATTTAGAACAAATAAAAATCTAACTTATTTTCCAGTCTTTCTCGTATTAAAATTATGGAAGTAATTCAAATTTAATAATTCCTTAGTTATTTAGTGATTACTGTGTAGTAAGTCATACATAACACAAAACTCCATTCTTTTCTTTTTATTTTAAGCCCATAAAAGATACTTACCTGGGCACTTATTCTACTAATACCAAAACACTGACTACCCGACACAGCATTTTTCTTTTACAAAAGACTTCCTTGATAACCCGATATCAACATGATTTATCGTAAAACTGGGTTTCTCTATACAAACTTTGAACCCCGTTTCATCCTCTAAGGGGGTGAATTTTGAAAAATCCTCTCTTAGTGCTCGCCTACGCCGTAAAAGACAACCTTGTGCAAAATTTCACGTTCCTAGTCCCAGTAGTTTCGGTTCTACGTTGTTGTATCAGTCAGTCAGTTTCTCATATAGATATCTAGCTTCCTTAATGACAAAGGCAAGAGAAGACTAAGATATTGATTCAATGAATACCTAAGTTCATAAATATATATGTACTTAAATCACCAACTGAAAAATATAGCTAGCTATATTTATCAACAGCTCATTCAAATGTAAAGAAAACCCAGGCGAAAGTCATAAATTCTATTTTATAAAATCCTCCAAATAAAAATAAACTAATGAGTATTATTATTTCTAACATATTTTTTCAGCAAAATACAACATAATTATTTACTTACCATAGGTATCCTAAAAAGGAAAATTTTCAAGCTGCCGCAAATATCGGAAAATCTGCTCGGCCCATCCCTACGTGTCTTTGACTCATATAGAATAGATCTAGCTTACAATGTCTAGACTATTATAATATAGCCAGTATGTGACATCCCGGAACTATGCATCCGTTATTATACACACAAGAAAGTAATACAATAATTAAAATGACTGGCTAGGTAGTACCTTGCATATTTAGCATGTGTATGTGACTACACTGACTACCCAATGTGAATAAAATACTTGAAGATACCGAAGTAGAAACAATGCCATGTGTTTCAGCGTTTCTGTATGAAATTTATTAGGTTTTTGCTTTGCCATTTTTGATGTAATCGGCATTTTTGTATGAAATTTATTAGGTTTTTGCTTTGGCATTTTTGATGTAATATGAGTTATTGTTATAGATTTTTGATTTTATTGTTATTTGTCTAAATAAGTATTTAGCAAGTTTAAGCAATAGAGTGGGAAAATAACTTTTGCTTGGCTCATAACCTTAATCAAAAGTTGCCATTTTGTTGTGGTGTATGATTTATTAAAAAAATACAGGTGTACCTAGGTATGATCTTAAAGTGATTATTTGACTTTCAATAAACAGATAAATAAAACAAAAACATGGTTTAATTATGTTTTTATTGGTTTTAAAGTATAAAAATTACATGTTAGAAATTACAAAAAGAAATACATATGAAATGGTAGAAATTTTTCCATATTTAAGTGTCATTTATTGCAACATACTAACACAAATAGTTATCATTTAGATCAAAGAAACACGTGAATGATATAAACAAAGATCATCATAATATTGACCCAATTAAGTGCTTTATTTTTACATTCAAAGTTAATTAATGATACAAAAATAAATAATGTGTAGATATATTGCGTGATGTTAGTACGTAACATGTGATATGCATTCTGATTACTGTAATAGATATTAATAAGTACAATTACAAACGCATAAAGTGCTTATATACAAAACAATTGACTGTGTACAATATAAAGAGATTTATTTTATTGTGGAGTCGTTTGCAGCTGTTCTCGTGATCTGCGAACATAAAATGTAACACACAAAAACACATGTGAAATGCAATGTCAGTGTAAAAATAGATACAAGTTCAAGAATCATCATATCTTCGTGACTTCTCAGCGGTCGACCAGTGTCATCTTCTGTTACGTATACTGAAGGTATACCGGAAAGAATGAGGCACTCAGGATACATTCAGTATACGTACAGAAGGCGACGCGTTCTCTTCTCTTCTCTTCTCATCTGGGCTCCGAAGAATACTGTGGAAGATGGTAAGACTAGCTCTAAAAGTAATTTTAAGATTGAATGAAAGTAGCTTTAATAATTAAGTTGAGAAGACCACCCAATGTTAACCCTACTAGCTCACTATTTAAATGTGACGGTTCACACGAAGCCCCTTCAATATCTTAAAAGCTCACCGAGCGAACTCCACGCCGGACCCCCGCCTCTCCTCAGGGAACACCATCTATAAAATAAAGCAACCGATTTACAACACGCCAGGGTCTTCAAGCCGAAAAGGGAAACACTGATAGCACATGAATTCCGCTATCGTAACTGCTCGAGCAAAATGGAAAAAATTATGCGCTATCGTAAATATTCCTATGCGAAATTGTTTTAAAACTTTAACCCGCGTTAGAGTCGCGAAACAATCTATTGTGCTCCCCCACCAATGAGAGCACAGGGACTTGCGAAAACACGCGATTGGCTTGCAAAAATAATTTTCGCAAACCTACAACCGGTAGCGAGGCGTCTCTTTGTTTTTTACAACCTATCCACCGAGGCAGCAACGACTGACGCCGAAGGCCTTTTGTCCACCGGCCTTTGTTGCACGTAAAGGATAAATTACAAAAGACAAGTTTCGACCACCACTCGTAAAGATAACTAAAGAATTCCGAGTCTCTATGTGTGTGTCAGCCGGGAGATTGAATAGAAAAACATGAAAGGGCGTAAGGGTGTATTATATTCGTAATTTATGACGCGAGCCAACATAACACCCGGCCTGCATTATTGATTCTAATGCACAAACGAAAGGTTCTCTATGCACCGATATAAAATTCACAAAATGCAGCAAAAGCACTGGAGCGAAGCCGGGGGCGAAAGGGATACGCGAGTCGTGGCCGGCGCGGAGAAGAATGAATAAAGCACGTGACTTACCGGTCCGGTCGGTCAGCTGTTCGCGTCGTCCGATAAGTAAACATTGAAGGATGACGGATGGGGTGCGCGGTCGGAGGAGCGTGTGTTCAGGGACGGCGTCTCCGGGCGTCTGCCGGTCTGGGCGTCGGGGCGCGCGTCCCGGCTCGCCATCGATTGCCGCCCTCGCCGAGTCGCCGCTCGGCGCGCGCCGAACCACACCACGACTAATGCCGATGCAAGATTTTCATTACATACGCTATGATCGTTGTTATTTGCACCCCGTAATGTTTTTTGATAGTTTGCTTAGGCTTCGCGACCGTTTACATTACGCATATCTATTTACGTTTACATATTATTTAGATAGAGGCTCGTCGGCGGCTTATTATAATATTCTGTATGTACGAGCGCTGATAAAAAAGTCGATATTAACCAGTAGACAGGCTGCGCCACCTGTTCCTGCTCTCCCGGTGATTACGTTCCGCCCTGTGTGCGGCGGGGCTCGGGATTTTTAATACTAACATAGGTCGGCTTTATGTCGCAACGTAATAAGTGGGTAATGTAGATTTTGGCAATTTTATAAATAGAAAATATAAAACGAGATTGCGTATTGTTGGGTATTACTTACGCGCTGTTTCTTTCTCTATTGCCTCCGGTTAGGTCGGTAATCAAAAAATAGTAAAACGTCAGGTCTCGAGCTATTCAAGTAATCGTTTAGTTGTTATTTATGAAGGAAATTTTTATGGCAGTACGTCTGCGATTTTGCGTTGGAATCTTTTGTTTTCCATATGTTTCTACATAGAGTTAAAGTCCATTGTTTTACGTTATTATGAGGGAATGAATAATCCTTGGTAAGTGTGTATTATCCAGTGTATGGCTTTTTACATTACACGGGGAGAGAGAAAATCATATTATTTTTGAAACCTAGGTATGTAATGAATGTAGTCGTCGTTGTTATCTGAAAGTGTTGGTTCTACTGTTTACTTTATGAATAACTCCTGAAAATCGTTTCAAGTGTTAAAGACAAACTGTATCATACCTACAGAGGTTTCTAGGTGAACAGGCATCTACAATTTTCCAGGTAACCACAATTTCTATCTAAATTTCAAACAGTTGTAATGTCATGGAAATTAGGTTACTAAGAGGAACGGGACTTTGTGGAAAGTTATATAGTATTTTACAGTAGTTGTAAGGTGTACTTGTGTTTAGTTTCCAGTTAATAATATCATTAATATTTTATGTTACTGAATAAATAGAACCGTATTTCCCGTGCCTATAGATGAAAATTCAAGGACATTACGTAAGTACGCTAAGGACCTAGGACTGGAGAGAACCTGTAGGTATCCTAAATTTGTAGAGGAAAGGCAGCATATTTGGGATACTACAGGTAATTTGGGAT
The DNA here is from genome assembly GCA_905147345.3 of Mythimna impura. NCBI lineage: Eukaryota > Metazoa > Arthropoda > Insecta > Lepidoptera > Noctuidae > Mythimna > Mythimna impura. The sequence continues at coordinate 18,370,452 of LR990351.1, forward strand.
ACATGGGTAAATTCGAAAAAAATGGAACGGATATTTACTTTTCAGTTTAGATATCTTTTAGCTTTTGAGAACAAGAAAGAATGAAAAACAAAGTAGATGTTCCAAATAACTTACACCCTAAATCCGATCAAGACTTAAGACTTAATTCGATTAAGCTGTTGATCCCCGCATTAACGCCGGCGTTCACACGCCATTGTCTTACTATTGTGTCTCTAATTACGCACTCAAAAGGTTAATTGACATCTTATGAGAATTTCTACTTTTTGATTTGGATAAATGTTTGTATTTACAAAATGTATTAATTGTTCTAAGGCTTAATAAACTTTGATAAAAAAAAGAAAATGGTATTCCTAATCTGCACTTCTTCTAGTTATTAACGATAATGTTGTCTTATTTGGTTTAGAAAATCTAGCCATAATTAATTTTATAACTAGCATAACAAGCATAATCAGCTTTTTAATGTTCCCTTTGCTGGGACCCAGACCTTGTCTCTGGGAGAGGGAATGGGCCGTAATCCACCACGCGGGCCCAATGCCAGTTGGTGGATTTTATGGTTATATAGACTTGAGTAGTTACTCAAGTCTAAAAACAAATATTTTTTTCATTTTTAACTCCCTAAATCTAATAATATTTCGCACTCAATAAAATAAAAATCAAGATCTCGAAAACGAATAAGATAGATCACTACAATGACCTAATTTCAACATTTACGATGCCTTTTAAAAACCGGAACTAACGGTACCATAAAATAAAACTTTATAGCTTTTAAAATTTTCATAAATATTATTTGACATTTACAGCATTTTTTTTATAATTTTAATGATTGTCGTCATCATCTTTGATAAGATGAAATGCTTACAGCTGCCAAATACTGCGTGTAAGAGTTTTAGAGCAGTGGTGGCCGAGTGGTAACGGCCCCGACTTACGAGCTGTAGGTCGCTGGTTCAAACCCAGCCAGGCGCATTACTTTGTGTAATTTATTTCATCACCACTGCTCTCAAAACGGTGAAGGAAAACATCGTGAGGAAACCGGCATGTTCCAGAACCAAAAATTCGAAGACATGTGACATCCACCAACTCGCACTGGGTCCGCGTGGTGGATTACGGCCCATTGCACTTGCTCCTAGAGAGGAGGCCTGAGTCCCAACAATGGGAATATTATAAGGCCGACTATGCTTTAAGAGTTTCTAGATATTTATCTTTGTAAGATCCTATTTTTTGAGGGAAATCATCTAATAAGTTTTCCTGCTCTTTCCACCAAGAGCAGGAGGGAATACCTATCAGACTTTTACCGACTAAAACAAACCTGTGTTCGTTAAGTTGCCCTTTATATTCCAGGGCTACGGTAACTCTTTCTTTCTTTCTGCAGTCCTTCTTTCTTCAATCTTCATAACTGTGAAGACATTAGAGGTATTTTTAACTGTGATCATCTTCGACCTCTTTCCTAATCCTAATTCATTTCAGTCAAAAATATAACATTTTAACATCTCTGTATTTATTTTTAGTACAAGGTATATAAGTATTTATTACTTTAATTTAAGATTTCACATAGGTACTTTTCTTATTTCTACACACTATTGTCTACATTTCTTTTTATCTCTCCTTTCGCAGGTCTGCTGGAAGAAATTTCTTTTAGAAATAAGCAGTACCTTTTTACATTCTTTATAACATTGTATCTTCTTTTGTATTTATGTGTGTACATAAATTAAAAAATAAATAAATAAATCTCTATCTGTATTTTCACCGTCTACTCGATCTCATTCACATAATACCTATGTTTTTATTATTAGTTTACCAATTTACCGTGAAGAGTTAGACTACTATCTATTTACCTATAACGAGTCAAAGTTTCGCACTGAGGGTTCCGTACAAACTTACCTATGAAAACTGCAATTCCCGAATTTAGTTTCCGTCACAAAAAAAAAAACATTTTTTGTGTGACGTAATTGCAAATTTTCCATTTTCAGATTTTTTCCTATACTTGTGCTATGAGACCTTGCTTCATGCCAAATTTCAGGATTCTAGGTCAACGGGAAGTAACCGTTCTAGGTACGTTTTTGGCGACATAAACAGCCGTAACTTTTTTTTTCGTTAAACCAGAAGTTTGATTTTTTCACAGCTTCAAGGGATCGCAAACCTGAGTATACGGTTTTAATTTCAACTCTATACCTCCAAGCATTCCCGACATAAAGGGTCTTGATCGACAGACAGACGGACAACCAAGTGATCCTATAAGGGTTCCGTTTTTACCTTTCGAGGTACGCAACCCTAAAAATAACCAGAAATGACAAGACCAAGGAAATGGAATAACGGAAGGCCTTTGGCTTCTTTTAGAGTGTAGATTTTTTTTTGCGTTTCTCTGAAAAAACTCTGGCAGGCATTGACCCCGCAAGGCCTTTGCCTTAAAACGGGTCATAATAACAATAAATACGTAATTATTTATGTTTAGGTACCTACTTACTTCTGTTACGCAAACAAACGTATTCCTCTACCACCCAAAACTATTCATTCAAAATAATTGTTATCAAAGTAATTCTACTTCTCAACTATCGAATTTCCCTCAGCCATTTTGGCACTAGGCGTCCTAGATAGCCGAGCAGCCGTTACCCATAAAATATTGCTGACTAAGCGAGGAAGTGGGTAGCTAAACGACCTATCTAGATCTTGTAGCCAGGTCAACGGAAATTGGTGTTCCGCATCGATTAGTTGCCATCGGGTAGGTAGATATCTATTATTTAATTGTGGAACCAAATGTAGACCTTGATGACCGTGTCTCGTACGTGCATAAAAATTAGGAAGGTTTACAAACTACTTGTTGGATGTTCAATTAAGAATAAGAAACGAAAGAATTATTGTCTATTTTTTATTTATTATTGTCTTTTTGTCTTATTGATTTGACTTGTGGTGTATGCCTTTTCAGTCAGTGCATGCCACCTATTTGCGTGTACCCATGTATTTTATTTTTTAGGGTTTCGTACCTTAAAAGGAAAAAACGGAACCCTTATAGGATTACTTTGTTGTCCGTCTGTCTGTCTGTCAAGCCCCTTTATCTCAAGAACGCGTGGAGGTATCGAGTTGTAATTAAAACCATATACTCAAATCTGCAGTCTCTTGAAGCTGTGAAAAAATCAAACTTCTGAGTTAACGAAAATAAAAGATACGGCCGTTTATGTCGCAAATAACGTAGGTATATTTCGACACTCTGAAGGGAAACAAAATTCATAGGGTTTCCCGTTGACCTAGAATCCTGAAATTAGGCATAAAGCAAGGTTGCATATCATAAGTATAGGAATAAATCTGAAAACTGTAAATTTGTAGTTACGTCACAAAAAAAAATATTTTTGCGAATCGGAAAAATCTTTGTAACTCAATTCTGGAATTGAACTGTTTTCATAGGTAAGTTTGTACGGAACCCTCAGTGCGCAAGTCCGACTCGCACTTACCCGGTTTTTTTTTATTTGATAACTATGCAAAAAAACACCTAAGGCAAACAGGCGGTAAATTACTTGTTGTCTTATTTTTGCCTTAAGTGTCACCATTAAGTAGAAACATGAATAAACAACTTAAAACAAACCAAGCTCTTATATTTATCTTTATTTAATAAGGTTAAGCCATGGATCATCAGGCCACTAATGTGATGGGCTACCGCCTAAATACGTAATCCTCCACAGCGTTCAAAACTCACGTAACGATTAGTTCCAACTGATCACGCCAGGTGGCGCTCGCGGTTGCTACGAACGCGTAGTACCTACTTGTAACAGAATTGTTTTTTATTTTAAGAATTTTGACTGATATTACAAAGTTACTCTTTATGTAATAAACAAAGGAAAAAATAGCGTCTTTATCGACAGATCTGAACTTTGATATAATTGGCTAAATTAAAGAAAAAGAAATCCTTTGTCAGTCTGTCCATGTGCTACATATTAAAGTTTCTATGTTAATATTTTTTTTATCTTCATTATAGGCATGTTATAAAATTATTTTAAACGAAGGTACCTACTTAATTGACTTCCTATTTAATAGCTTGGTCCTATAATTAGTGAAGCCTTTGCAGACAAAAGGTCTATCACCTAAATCTCTACAATTCCTGACCCCATTAAGTTGCCTGATATACTTATCAGGATCGCACAGCCCTCCTTTTCGTCCTAACGAGCATTTAGGTGCCTAAATTGTAGGTGTAGGTAACAAAGAGCTATCTTAAGTACTAGATATCTATAGGTAGAGTACTTATGTTGCGATGGGCGTAGACTAAAGTTCTGCCAATAATTTAGTACTTACCCGAAGATTCTGGTTGGTTTCCAGATGAATTTGATTGGGCACCTGAAAGACACCTAAATCTAACCTTTTTTATTTATTTTTTATTCTTGATAGGTTCGCGCTTGACCGCTAACTTACCTGATGGAAAGCGACGATGCGATGATGATGACCTTAAAAGGCGAATGCCGAAGAATATAACAAAATTGAAAACAATTTACAGAAATGTAGGTATGTAACCGTGTACATCGAAGGACTAAAACAATTTACCTGCGGTCTTCCCGTCTGATTACAATTTAGGTGTCTTCAAGGCTAGAGTGACTACGCTCTTAATAAACTAGTGGGCTTCACCATCAACGACTGCGTCACTGCTTACCATCAGGTAGGATCGCAGTGAAGCACAAGGAAAAATTTTATCTACAAAAACTAACGATACAGATACCTATTAAGAAGCCTTCTGGCGATTATACGCAAGTACACTCTCGTAGGTAAATATGATGGTAATTTCAGTATTTTTAATTGAAATATTATTCCGACAGATGAGGTAAGACATCTAGATAGCTGCAACCTAAGGGTTTTTAAGTCAAGAGTTATTAAGTTACTTTTAAGGAAACGTGCTCTACCGTCAACCACATCTTCACTTACCATCAGATAAGATAGTTTCCCCAATATCTGATGGTAACATTAATAAAAAAGATTCAAAAAAATATTTTTTAAACATAAACGACATGAAATACGAAAGTTTAAAAGACCTTTTCATATAACAATCTGTACCAACGTACCTTCACAGCCTCAGCAAATCTCTCCACCAAAGACCCCGATAACTTACCTTTAAACGATCATCCCGACATCATCATGAAACATAAGAAGCTCAGTTTTACCATTTTTTCCAGTTGAAAGTGTTCTCTTCCGCGGTCGATGGTCAAATGAATGAATAAACTGTCTCAACCCCAGCGACCAGGGGGTGGGGTCGAAAATGGAAAAAAAAATGGGGTGGGACCAGACACCAGACGACCCCTGTAACAAAAAATGAAGATTTATTTGCGAATACCACGTTTTGTTATAGTAATAATGGCTGTATTATTATTGGGTGCACGGTAGTGCAGGACAAGTTCTTTTAACAAACAGCAAAATTTGTTATAAAAGTACAGTTGATATAGATTGGCATAAAAAATCAATAAAGATGTAGGTATTCCTCAAATACCTAAATATGTATACGAAAGTTTTATAATTAATCAGAAACGTATTAAATATTAACCTATAGTCGATATCAGCTCAAAAGGATTTGCCTAAACAACCAAAGGTAATTAAACCGGTAGGTAAACAGCTGCTCAGCTAAAGTAAATTATAAATCAGCTGCTTGTACAACTTAATCTAAGGCCAATTACTATTCCAGTGCCCCAGAAAAGGTTTTATCATTAATTATCGGACATCAGGTTTGCAATTAACCATTTATAAACAGAGATACGTTAATTGCCAATACATAACAATTACTAGGTCGTCAGAGCAAGCTCTTGTAACGTGACTCACACTTGGCTGCATGCTGCATCTAATTCTCGAGATATTTCTAATTGTATCTCTATAGATCTGATTTATTCAGCCTGCACATATTCCCCAAAACCAATGTGAATTTTCACGCCATATGTGATAAATAAACTCGGCAGCTCCTAATCAAGTTTGTATGAATATTAACGATATTAAAAAGGGATGTCTTTGATCCCCACGTTGTTGCGTGAGTCGGCACTGAACGCAATAAATTTACAAGATTTAATTGTCGTGTACCCAGGTCAATAATTTTGCAATACGACTTGCATATGAACGTTCATCGGCGATATGTTTATGCGTCTTTAACGATATAATTATGATCGAATGTGGTCTGCGATTGAAATAAATGGCGTCCATATGATATAAATTGGCTTTTAAAATAACAGCCAGTGATATTTAATATTTGTCTATTGATTATTTAGTTACAGAATTAGAATAATAGTAAATAAAACTTAAACACCAGGTTATTAGGTAACAATAATTAATAAAAACCGATAATTCTAGGTATTGACACCAATATGAAAACATATAAATTAAACAGTGGACCAAACACGTGGAGTGTTAACAAATTTAAAAATGTTTTAGAAAATATAAATTAAAATTAAAAAAAAAAAAAAACAAATCTAATTGGAAAAAATCCGGTTAAATAGTTTAAACATTTATATTAAGATAGCAAATAAGGTGCCGTTAATTTAATTTAATTGGAAAATTAAATAAACTTGTACTGAAAAAAATAATTTAGTTGAAAAAAAGACAAAGAAAAACCGAAAAAAATAAATAAAACACTTACCTCTAAGTAACAAAACATCACAAAATTTACACTATTTCTTCTATAAAAATGACTGGTTTCACGAATTAAATAGAAGCTAGACAATTTAAAATATTTTTTTAGGTTATTTCGACACGTCTTTGTCTACGAATTCAGTATTATTTTGAATATTCTTTTCATGGTTAGGCCTAAACACAACAAAAGCGGCGGCGGCCGGCCGACGGCGGCCATCTTGTGGCGCTGCCGTCGCGTCGCGCTGCACGCTCATTGGCTGAGTGACGTCAACCGCGCCATGACACTCCACCATTACTATACACTAACCAGTATCTCTCGACTATTCGCACACTGAATACAAAACACTATGCGGTGGACACACACGTCACGCTACCTGCACTAGTAACTTTGTAGCGTGGTACACGCGCCTATCCTTGTCGGCTCGCATTCTTGCGTTGTGAATTATCGCTTTAGAAGCTTTTAGGATGCACCCTAATCGGGCAAGGGGGAACATTTAAAATTCAAGTGACTCGACACTGATAGGTTGAGAGATTTTAATTGGCTGCTGATTTTTGTCGTCCCGACTCGACTAGTGTTAAATTAGGAGATGTTTTCTGAAGTAACGTAGAATTTACATTGAAGTATCAGAATAGGCTTTCAACGTGAAATTTCACTATTTAACAGCTTTTTGTGTAAGTAAGTAGCTATAGAAAATATAAAAAGGAATTCTTAATAAAGTTTCAGACAAAGGCAGTCAAGTTAAACGAGTGTCTTGGAAAATAAATGAAAGATGCATTCTGCATATACAGATTTTTTTCTATTTAAAAGGGTCGGTATGCGTAAGCAGTACTTCTTGCTTTTTTATGGGCTGGTTACCAGATGGAGGTAAGTTCTCCCAGGTACCTACGTAAAGAGCTTAAAATGTAACGGTGTACCTAAGCATAGGTAATGAATGAACAACATTGTAGCCCGACTTCATGTAACATAGAAAGGGTTTCCAGTGAAAGGAATTTATGTAGGTACTCTGGCAAACTACCTGTACAACGGTGTTTAACTTATACTTGTACCTACGTATTATATCGGACTTGGCTTTAATAGTGGGCAGGCAGGAATGAAAGTTTATTGCCGGTAACAGCCTACTTAACATAGCAATTGTGTATAATATGTGTGGAAAAAATAGATGATATATGTCACTATTTTTTTATAGCTATAAAATATACCTACCGTTATTGTTGCAAGAAACTTGAGAAGTTTATTATTTGAAGACGCCCTTCATAGCATAATCAGTCAAATTTTCCCACTGCTGGGACTCAGGCCTACTCTCTAGGAGAGGGAATGGACCGTAATCCCCCACGTGGGCCCAGTGCTGGTTAGTGGATGTCACATGTCTTTGAATTTCTGGTCCTAGTATATTTCCTTAGTATGTTTCCTCAAGATGTTTTCCTTCACTATTTTGAGAGCAGTGGTGATGAAATAAATTACACAAGGTAAAGCGCCTGCCTGGGTTTGAACCCACGACGTACCTACTAACTCTTAAGACGGGGCTGTTACCACTAGGCCACCACTCTTATTTATTTAGATAAGTATACTAAATGGGAAATAGACTCCCATTTAAGGTAAAATCAACTAAATAGTACCTAAGTTAAACGTACTTTGCACCTTTTCCTTTTCAATTAGAACCATAAACTAAAAGAAAGATAGAAAAAAAAATTGGTTAAATACTGCTACGATTAGGTACCTGTGCTACGGCCGCCGTAGTCCCAATTTTCGTAGACCCGAAACAGAAAAAAGGTGCACTTCATTAACAACTTGGCTAACATTAAAACAGTCAATTTACACAATTATAAACCATTACACCAAAACAAATATAAAAATTGCCTGCATCATTATAAACTATCTCTACGAATTAATCTATGGTTCGTAGCACAGTGACGTAGCTTCTTTAAATCATCGTAGCACTCATTATATTAAGCGTCACTTGGATATTATTTATTATAAAGAAAATCACCCGAACAAACTTAATGAAGTACTATCATATTTTTATCTTAAATAATTAAGGACCACCTGACCACTTGGACTTAACAACTATATCACCTCTTTGTGGTGCCGACGGTTGTTTCTCGCTTTTTATTCTCTTTTCTAAAATTTATTGTTGTAAAATATGAAATTTCCAATAAATATGTAGGTGGGGCTGCGACGTGGGGCACACCATCTGTTGTTCCCCCATATTTATGTGATTAGTTCATGGATTGGTCCGCTGTACGTATAATTTTTATTTAAAATCGCCAATTTATGATTATAATCAGGTTCTGCCTCACAGCCTGTCAAAAGTTTTAATCGATTTATGTATGGCTGCGTTGTTTGTGTTGGCTGCCTTTTACTAACTTACCTACCCTTTTTTATTAGTAGGTAACTTTATATTTTTATCGCATGACTGCTTCTGAATGTAGAGACAATTTTCTAACCCATTTTAATAGTTATTTATGCAATTAAAATAGCGCTTTGCCTCTTCAATTATTGTTATCAAATTCGAGTGCATTACTTAGGTAGTACTCAAGTAATTATTTCATCAATTTATACTCGTTCAGATAGCCAGCTTTTACAAAACTAGTTCATAGACGTGGGTTCTTACGTCGACAGAATTATTTTTGTAAATATGTAGGTAATATATATGAAGGTACCGCACGCAAAAAACTACTTGGTAAAACATAGACACAACATTGAGATAGGGACCTCGTTGATAAAAAAAAATTGGTCAGCAAAAAAAGTTTATCTCCGCTCCCGGTTCGCCAGGTTAAATAAGTAAGTATATTCACTCTTTTTGGTATAATATAACGGTAGGTTACACAAAGAAGCGATGTCCCCACATTAAGGGGGATCTGAGCCATCTGCGAGATCGAGCCCGTCGACAACTTGTATGCGATGCCGTTATGGGGAGTCAAGTGGGTGAATCAACACCCGCCATGTGTACCGTGGACGTAGGTATTCAGTATTGATTGGATGACTCGGCGGTTACTGTGTACTAAGCCAACGAGAACTTATAGATAAATTAACCACTTTATTTTAAATTTCGTTATCTGCAAATTCACAAAAAATCACTGTGCTGTCATGTCTGAAACGTTTTCAAGCGTGAAGGAATGCGATAACCTAGTTCTTCATGAGTCTACGTAATACATGATAAGCAGATCTAAAAATAGCCCCATTTGTTTTAATAACTTCGCGTTTTAATGCTTATCTAACACTTCCATAAAGCCAAACTTACGTTTTCTGCTTTCCACGGTCAAGCTCAAGAATCGACTAAACAAAAACATTACATAATTTTATAAAGAAATACAACAAACAAACAACTACATAACCTCACCTAAGTTTATCAACATCTAAAATACCAACGAAAGTAACATCTTGAAGCCATACAGTGTGGCGGGGTCGATGCACTGGACTCCATGGGTCTTAATACGGTGGAGTAAAGTCGTCATTCGCGGTGTAATGCATCACTGGATCCGAGTATCAATGTAGACGATCACAGATGCAGATATTCGTGTGACGTGTGACATGAAGCGACGTGACCTTGACCCACGGATGACGGATTCCGGCCTTGCGGGGTCGCCGAACTGTACATGTAGGTTGCTACACTATCTAGTCAACATCTCCACGTTGTAACCATTTAACCTAGTATTTCGCTTTAATAAAAAATATTACCGCGTCTCTTAGTCACACTCTATTAGTACTCGAGTAAAATATAACACAGAAAAAAAAGTAGATAAGGTTTTTCGTTTTCTATTTGAGAATTTATTTTGAAAGCAAAATAGTGACAGCCCGTTACTCGAGCTTATCGATAAGTTATACGACAAGAAGAAAATTATCGCCCAACTAATAGAAAAGATAAGTTTCCGATAGAAAACATTACATAATAAATAGATAATGCACATAGTGTAATGTTTTATACATAACGCTAATCCGATCGGTATCGGCCGAGTTTACAACAATTGTATAGTAAATAGATATTTTAGTTTTTGTGTTTACAGCGATAGGTGTGTGTTCTGAATAAAAAGCAGATTGTACGACAATGCAGATAGCATCACTTGGATGCAAATCGTGGGAGGCGGGACGATATGTTTGCTCTTTCACGAAAATATATGTTAAAACACAGTCTTTGTCCGTAATTGAATGTGCCTTTACATTGAATTTTAAATGTAATACACTCTTTGTTTTCTTAAACTACCAACATAAAGGTAAATAAATAATACATCGAGCTGATAATAATCTTGCTGGATTATTTCATTTGCGCTGTAACCTTTTATTGTGTACGCGCTACTCCTCAACACATACATGTATTGATGAACTTTAAAACAAGATAACGCTTTATGTTTATTTCAACAATGGTCATGTGTTTATACGGATCGTTAATCGTGATTTTGATGTCACTACCCACTTAAAAATCGCTTCATAAATAATATCGGGTGCACAATCGTGTTGCTACTGCAAATGAAAATTTACAGGAGTTCAACAGAGCATGAATTCATGGATCGTCCGCCCGACCACTAAATTATTTATTAGCCTCAACAAAGGAACCATTTCGGGCGAACAAATCGCCCCCGAATACATTGCATTTGATTTAAAACACAGGTATTTGACCGAGTGGCCGCCCGCTACGGGTAATGAGTTTATTTACGACAATAGAGGCGGCGGACGAAGCTCTTATTGTCATGATTAGTTGCGATCCCCACAATTGATCGAGCGAATTTTAAGTGCATAACAAACGAGACGTTATTTATATAGACGTTACTGTTATGTGTGCAATACTTTTTATTAATTTGACCATTTGTTGGCCGTTATTATTTCAAAACTGGGTGAGCGATCGTAGCAATATACAGTGGCATCGCAGAGCTCAATAAATCAGTGTACACTCAAAATACTCGTGTTTGTTATTTTGGTCGAGCGATCACTGACGCCGATGCCTTGCATAATGTTCGTCGTTAATCGTGTTGTATATCCGTGGAGCGTCAACGGGCAGTGACGGTGCAGCGCTAAGCTTCACAAATATCGTCTCGGCGACCGCAGGATTTGTCCCCTTGCCAAATATCCCAGCTGTGGACACAAGCGCGCTCTGAATACTGATTAAATGTGCGTTATTGTTTTCGTTTTTTTTTCACTTTCGTTCTTCGGCTATCGACCTATTGAATTTTTCATGGTGTTCTTTATTGGAATTTCGTACGAGCTCCGCTGATAACCGGCCGTGTGAACGTCTATCTATATGATCGAACGATACCACGGGAGGAAGTTTCGTCAATTACCCGAACTCGGCGGTGACATTAGCATACATTTCGCATCCAATTCAACGGGCCTTTATCGACGTTTGAATTGCTTTTATTTGCTGAATAAAAATAAATGCGGCTATATTTAGAGAATAATCGCCTCCAGGCCGGAAAGTAGCGGACGAAGAGAATAAAGTAGTATTTAATCGGGCTAGATATGTAATGGTACCGCAGACGCAACAACACCGCTGGATTCCACCACTAACATCTGTGTAGGATTAGCTCTAAGAAAACAAATCGTTACTTTGAAGTAGACTTTCGACGTTCACAAAATATAAATGTGTCATAACACTGTCAAATAAACATGTACTTACATGACAATACAGATACGAAATCACGTTAACCCATAGAATGGCATCGACAAAAAGCACTAAAAACGCCAATTAATAGAAAATTTCAAGCGGCGTGACTGTTGTCGTAGCGCGTTTAAAATACGCGACAGTCGCGGTAACATCGGCTTTACAGTATAGGTTCATCTCTGTCTCACACGAACAGTTGACGCACGGAACGAACAAACCCAGTATGTCCACTGCCCTTTATCTACAAAACGTATTCGTAATAGTAAAGTGGAACACTTTACGACACTACAATGCACATTTTTATGAAGGGCGAAAAGGGCGAATATCAATACTAAACCCATTTAAATGTTATACGAGTCTCACATATTATTATTCCCATCAGTTTCTGAAAATCCACATTGTAGACGCAAGTATTGTAAATTTAGTACTGTTTACTCGTTCTCAAACTCGTACATGCTACGAAAATAAGTCTGCATTAGAAAATTGAAAGTGAAGAACGATTAAATAATAAACATCCTTATCTGTAGCCATAAACAAAGGAAAATATTTATATTGAACGGTATTAAGCGCTTAATCCTTTTAACTTTTAATTGACGGAACATGTACCACCTGGGCTTAAAACAATAAAATGCATAAAACTCACCCCGGGTACTCGATTTTAAAGAATGTACATTCGCAGCGTTTTTAAATCACGATTTTAGGAAAAAAAATGTTCAAGATTGGGATCCGAATTTACTGATACTGGGGAATGTAAGTTCAACTTGCTGAAAGTTTTAAAATATCATTATCGAATGAAATGTAACGTTGGAAAATCGGTCGTATATCTTTCCATGTGAGATTTATTTTTGTATATCGCTCTACGCGCGTTTAAGTCAGTTTTCCAGGTTAAGGGAGCTGATGGATATATACATAGGACGTGCAAATAAACACGGTATTTTTATCGCCGCAAACCTTTATATAGTTGCGGTCGATTTCTCCTCTTTATCTGCTCAGAGCGGTGTTTGCTTTATCTTGAGTTAAAAAAAAGATACGTGTCGACTGTCAAAGGATTTCACATCAAGTGATTGCATTGGCTATGAGTTCGAAAAACATAGGGTGGCAGTAGTTACGATCGTTGTGACATTCCGAACTACAGTGTTCACTTAATTATCCCTTGATCACCGTCTTCTTCACACAAAGTTTATATACAACATGAAAATTTAACGATCGTCAAGAATAAAGATAAGCGAACATTATTACCAATGTAAATATCTACAAAGTTCACACGTAATTACATAATTAACGATAATTTTATGTGATTAATAAAACAATAAGGCCTTTTAGTTAACAGAAACAAACAAAATTGTGCGCTCGCGATCCCTTCGTGCTGTCGGTTGTAATTCAAATTGGGTCTTTATACAAGTTACACATTTGTTTGTCCTGGAGAAAATTTTTGATTCGATAAGAGATCGTAAAACACTGCCCCCTGTGTCATAAAATCGAATCGAGACCGTCATGCAAATATGGCCCTAAATGCCAGGTGTTATGTAACCTGGAATCATTTTTTTCGCATGGCCCGTTTTGCCTGCATTGTTTTATGACTATGGAAGGGTTACCAAGTTACGTAATGTTACAATAAACGGTTTGAGGGCAATAAATTTTAATAGAGCAGAAATTTATGCTCAATTTGTGGAGACATTTACAGCTGATGAACAAAAAGTTTATTTTTCATGCCCTTGTTTGTCAGGGCATAAATCTTGTATCGGTATCGGTTTTTGGCTGTCATAGGTATTTGTGTCACGACGGGTATGATCGTAACGCATACTACCTCATAACAATAAAAAGCGAAGTTGGAAAGTAATCTGAACGCTGAAAACATATTGCAAATTGTTTTTAACTGAAAGAAAATGTAACAAACGGCTGTTTTAAAACAACTGTCGTTTTCGTTACCCACATCGACGATTTTACCTTGATATGAATCGGAAAAATAAGGGCATTCATATTTGGAACTTTCATTTTAAAAACGTGCCAAAACGTTTCGCCAATTTGTTACATTTTATTTGACGTAATCATGAAGTTTGGGCCCTCTGTAAATATAAAAGCGGTATTTTTTTGCCAATGCGTACAACAAGAAAGCACGTCTAACCTACATACATTAGAGTCGTCTGTATCTATTCCCTAACATTCTATTTTTATGTCAAAACTATATCCGAAAAGAAAACACAGCTAGGGAATACGTGGCGAATCGAACGCTGCTAAGCCAATATATTGAAATTGCAATACAGACGAGGCAAGTTCTTTCATTAGGGTTGGAAAATAAAAACAATACAAGTGAAAAGGGTATCGGATACTGTGCGCATATTCGCCAGAGAAAATTTCCTATTATGATCCCTTCCCTAAAGTCAACTACGTAGTACCTATAGGTACGAACTTGTATAGCAATTGTCTGCCGTCCGCTGTAGGGACGCGCTCACCTCGATATATCGTAATAAAGCAATAATAAGATCCATATGCTAATGTCTCAGATACGTTCATAATTATTAGAAACCTTTGAATATTCCAGCCGTATATAATTGAAGATTCATGGTATTCAGATATCGGTAGCGTCCATAAAAGTAACATAAAGTATCAATTTATAGCTTTCGAATTATCCGGTAATTGTCATAGTGGGTTTGATAAGGATTAATTAAGAATGTTATCGACAATTACCGGTAGCGATGAGCCCGTGCAGCGTCCCTACGTCCCGGCACTCACACGCCCGGGACTACTGCAACACCGAGTCACACAGACGTACAACAAACACGCTTATACAAAGCTTAAGGTACGTATTTAGAGACATAGTTTCATCCGCGACCAAGAGTGGAAAATTCAATAAAAATGCAAATTTTTCCCGAGCAATTTCCTTCTCACTACCGCTGCCTCCGTTATTGGGTCCTACCGCATTATGTTCGGGTTTGCAGCGTTATAACATACCTACAGAGGTGGATTATCTATGTATACGTACCTACAATGCTTCAATTTACTTGTTAATGTACGCCATCGAATTACGGTTATCTCACGCGCGCAAGAATGGAGTGTAATCCCCCTTAAATCGACACTTAGTTAACTTAAACGGAATGGTAAACAGTATTTACACAGCAACGAGTTGCCATTGACGTTATTAGCTGTATTTGCTTTTTTAAGGCTAGCGTGGTGCTGACTAATAAACGGTAAATGGTAAATTCTAAGAGTGTCGATTACAGCTTGTTTAAACAAGGTGGAAAATTTAAACGTCGTGTAGTTGTGCTTTTTAACCTTTCAATTGCTTTATTGAAGCTTGCAACACTGTTAGACCAGCTCAAAGCTATAATATAAAATTTAATTTTGTTCCAAGTTGCCGTAAAGCACCGATGTTACTACCTACAATTCTAATTAAATAAATAGTTGCATACACGCCATTTATTTAAGTTTTAATTAAAGGACTGTACTTCAATGACATCGTTATCATGCAATCTACCTAATTCTCACAATAAGAACAAGTGCGTAAAATCTGCATAAATACTCCTGTTTTAAAACTTTCCGCTTAGTTGGGGCGCGGCGCTTAGGGGGTTGAAAAGGGGTGGGAGAAAACGGCAAACAGGCCAGATTAAGGACGCTGGAAGCGAGGAAAGAATACACAATTAGCTTTCTGCTACCTGCCGGAGATAACGTATCCAGTTTAATATGATCCCGTTTGACACTTATCCGGCGTAGTCTTTCGTAACGTTTTTATGTTGGCTGCCGGGGACGGAGGTCCTTAGATTCGCTGGTCGGTTTCGAGTCGGGGATTTTAAAAACGTTCGGCGAGTTTAAGCTTCGACCGGAACCAAGGGGGCCGGATCGATCAGGACTCGGATCCTCGTTGGCTTTTGTTGAAAAATCAAAATTAGATACTTAGTATTCACGTGCGTTGTGGATGAAGTAGATGGTCTTCTTGCGTTAGAGGAAGGTCATTGATGTTCCTTATAGATAGGTACCCAGCGGTTTCAAATAAGCCATGTGGTCTGCTGTCACCCTTTGTTTAGTACTTTATAATTTGATGCGTATAAAATGACTTTACCTATACATAAACGAACATGCTTGCGAACGACGAGTAATGGGTAGCTTGCCGTCCTACCGTCCGCACCAAGAACGAGTCGTCGACGGCATGTAGTGTTTCATGTGCGCCTCAAAGAGATGTCAGTGAAACTGGAGATGCCCAGCAGGGCCGACGCCTACTGGGGCCATGGGTTTACTTCCGAAAGGAAAACCCACGGTCCTGGAACGCAAAGGGCAAAGAAGGAACATAGGTGTGGTTTTAATCAGTCAAAGCCTGACACGCCCTCTCGCTCCGACCTAGGGTAGCAGAAGGCATTAGATGATTTCACACTTTGAACAAAGCTGTATTATGTACATAAACGAAAGCATTTGAAAATGCCACACAAAATTTTTTTAACCACTTTTTCTACAATTTATATTGGCTCATTTAAGGGCAAAGTATGTAGATACGTCGGAAGTAGAATTTCAGTGTGATCATGACATAAGCAGTCGACAACCTAAGACTGAAAATGCTTTATCGTCAACAACATTATCGCTTACCATCAAGTAAGGTAGTGGTCAAACGCGAGCCTATCAACAATTTATAAAAACAAAAAAAAAACCTGTGTATAAAGGAGCTTTTTCTTCTAAATAGTATTCTGAACAAACTTACACAGAGCTTAATAATACTTATAAACAACACATAAAATAAGAAAAACCTACAGCTAGGTACGTAGATTACGAGCTCACTGTGTACCAAAGGCTTTTGTTGAAAAATGGCAATAATCGCTTAGACTAAGAAAAATAATCAACAGAACACGTCGCTTGCTACAAAACGCTGCAAGCAGCAAAACAGCGAACATAAAACCCGCTCACACACAACGTTACATCGTACGGAACCCTATGTTTGCCAGTAATACTTTACAGCACATGTGCGAAAACAAACACCACACACTATGTCATAATCATTATGTACTAAACAATAAAGTCGAAAATTGAACACGAAACCGTTTAAGCGAATGCAAATAACATGTAAATATTTTGCGTTTATTTTCAGTGTTCAAGCAACAAGATAAAATTCGAGGCCGTAAAATAATATGGCGGGGCGAAAGAGTATATTGTTCGTGGTATCATTAAGCGTGTTCGCGTAGTACTTAGAGCCAGTGTTGCTATTATAAACGCTCTTTGTTGTGCATTTATGAGTGATTAAAGTTGATGAGTAATGAATATCTATTGGACAAAGTAAAGTTTATGATCCTAAATTGGGTTTTATGGAAGTGCTAGGTGATCTTACGTTAAAGGTTGTCTGTAAATGCGTTGCGTTATTTATTTGTGATAAGATCATACTAGGTAACTGCTCTGTTCCTATTGGCCAGCTATTTTATTGGTTCTTTTCGTAAGTTAAGTTCAATACAGCTATATTTTATTGGTCATCATTTTAAATTACTTCAAGTAAGGTTAGGTTACTTCTAGACAAGCGTGCTTCATTGTTGACGACATTATCGCTTACCATCAGGTGACATGGTGGTTAAACTCGAGCCTATCTGTGATAATAATAAAAAGTTAATAAGTAGGTACGTATAATAATAAATAAAGCTTAAAGCTTTTAATTTTTCCGACTTATTAATCGTTCGGTATCACAAATTTCCTAATTTCCATAGATTTGGTTAAGTCCAGTCTTCAAAGCTTTGAGCAAAAGCATAGGGTAGCCAGCCTTTTGGCGTTTTACAGGTTACATTTTGGAGAGTGTGCGCAGGAATTGCATGACTTGATTCCACCATCTCATTTCTACCATCGGACAACTCGACGTACGGTGAGTATCCACCCTTACGTTGTTGAAACCTCTACGGTCCGGACTAAGCGTTTCGCCTCGTCGTTTATACCGCGTACATCGAAGGACTAGAACGATTTGCCTGCTGAGATCTTTCAATCCAATTATAATTTGGGTGTCTTCAAGACTAGAGTGAATAGGCTCTTAATAAACTAGTGCGCCTCACCATCAACGATTGCATCACTGCTTACCATCAGGTGGGTTCGCAGTCAAGCACTAGTCTATATCAATTAAAAAAAATACACTAAAAACGTAAAAAGAATGTAACTAGAAAATTATCTACCGCAAAAGTAGGATAATATACCTGCACATTAAGTACAGTAAGCACCTATATATAACCCAAAAGCTAAAATTTCTTAATACCCCTGCTATTTCGGAGCCACCCTCGGTAATAAGCCAGCCGAGGTCCACCGGGCGGATCCACAAGTGATTTAAAGAGATTGTCAGTTAATGAGTCCCTGTCCGCCACAAATTCAGCCCTTTTCCGGTAAATTCTGAGCTAATCACACTTTTAAATGAGACGCGCCTTAGGCCTAGGTGCAGGTTAGCTTAGAGAGAACGTAGACACTCAAATAATAAATGAACGCTCCGTTGTATAATTGGAACCTTGAAATAATCTTTCACATTTATGTAATACCTAGCCCGAAGAATCGCCAAACTTAAGTCGCAGTGGGCAGGGCACATTGCTCGCCAAACAGATGGACGATGGGGACGAAAGGTTCTGGAGTGGCGACCACTTACCGGAAGATGCAGCGTTGGAAGGCCTCCCACAAGGTGGACAGATGAACTGGTCAGGGTCACGGGAATCCGATGGGTGCGAGACGCACAGAACCGGTCATTATGGTGACACTTGGGAGAGGCCTATGTCCAACAGTGGACGTCTTCCGGCTGAAATGATGATGATTATGATGAAGTATGTCTTTTTTTCAGACGGCTTACGTAGACTAAGTTCCACAACTTTTTATTCTCATTTCAATTTCTCAGAAAGAACGTCGGTATTCCCTATACTTTACACGATGAAAGTATGTGCTACGCACGAGAATCAAAGGAATAAAATATCAAATAAATACGTGAACATTTTAAAAGCATTTAGCGACTTTAGTAGCAGCTGACAATCGTTCATTTAACCACGTGACACACCGTTAAGTTTACTCAATATACGTTTAGAATGTCCCAGGAAACTCAGACATTCAATTCCTTTTAATATTACCTTTAAAAGAGAAATAAAAATAAACGCGATCCCCAAGGATTGTCGTATAGTATTACCAGCGCAAAGGTAAAAGCAAATGTTAAAAATTACTATGATAATCTTCGAGCTGACTGCAAATTAAACCACAAAAATCATTGCCCATCCATATAGAATGTTCAAAGGTTTTAAATGTTGAACTTGTAGCATCTACATAACTGGTTCGATTGCGGCCTAGGACTGGGGGCTACATCCCTATGTGCCCCTGGGTAAGCGATACGTGTACGCCCGTTCGTGTGTTCCATACAATTTATCTGTGCTCGGCCGAGTATGCACGACCGCCTTATTCGGCAATCGTCCCACACCTTTACCTGTTTCCAATATAAATAAGACTAAAAAAATATATCGTCCAAATACGCTTTCGTTCACTAGGATAAAGTTATTCGATTCTAACATTCTATATGAACATTGATGGCTCTTATGAACCGAATTAATGTCATAATTGCGGCAGTTTTGGATAAAATAAATCGATATTGCCTGCTTACATAATACCGCCCGCAGTTTGTCTGTAGAATGAATGCCAATAACCATTTTAACTTGGCCTCTATCAATTCATGGAATTTCATGTATTTCTGATGTTTTAGTGCAGCATAGAGCGGCTATGAGAGGTCACTATTTATAAAATGGATGAGTTTACAAGACAATTTTAAGTAGAATTTCTTATCTAATCCGTTGATATACGAATGCCTATCATAATCTATTATCTAGGTACGTCATATCTATATAAAGATTTTAATATGTTAAAGTGTTGGTCACATCATTACGTAAATTAGTTTTTTGTGTGCCTACCGATGAGCTTTATCTTGGGCCTTAATATTTATATGCATTTTAATTACACGTATTTAATACTAAATTTCAATCAAGTTGATAAACAAAGAGTTCCGTAATTAATCAACGATTACGGTATCTTTGGAGCATTTTAATGCTTACATAAAGTTGAGCCCTTCAAATGGGAGGATCTAAGTTGGCAGTTAAGAATATCCCAAGTATTGAAGTCAGCATAATCTTATTTGTACAGTAAGTATTTATACTGATATTATAAAGAAGTTAAATCTATAAATATGTATGTAGAGGGTAATCTCTGAAACTACTGAACCGATTTTGAAAATGATTTCACTAATATGTAGGCTGTAGCTACACTATTCCTGAGTCCTGTAAGCTATAAATTATTTTCATATCATGAGTTTTGTGGACAAAAGCCACTGGCAAATAAAACTAGGAACAAGACAGAAAAATAAGTAGACTTAGATACACAGCATGAAATATACATATTACTACAGTTGAAAAGCGAAAGATACATACATATACTTATAACTTCAAGGTATATTAAATTAGCGGAAGCTTAAAGCTCTAGAGAATATTCTAATTTAGTTTCTGTCTGTCTAGTTATTTCCGTCTAACCTAACTTGACCACTTAAACGTGATCTTTAGCCGCCACTGTAATCCTCTGTATCTTCAAGGGATAGGGGATCATTTTAAAGTGGCCAGTGATGTAGAGATGTTGTGAGTATATTACATAGGTGTGTATCGCATTTTGTGAAATTGCGAAGAAGCTTGGAGTATGCCCCGCGTGCCCTGGGGATAGCGTCTGGACTAAACACCTCGTTTTTGTTCTATGTATCTTTGTTGTAGTACCTAGCTACCGTACTTTGATCTGGGGTGGTATATTTAGAAAGTCTATTTAAAAGGAGACTCTTGAAAGAATATTGGGTACATAAATTGCTGAAAATAACATTTTAAGATAGAAAATTCTTAAAAAAAGACCTAAAGTCAGTACACATTTAAGCGGAAGATGCGGAATTATTTTCCAGGTAAAGACATAGCTGAGACAAAGCCCTTTCTTTCACTTTATAGAAATGTATTTATACCATATTAAATATATGTACTTGTTTAATTTAACTATATTCTAATTAATTTAATCATAATTTTAATTTAACTACATTGTACTTTTGTACCCTTGTTTTCTGAATAATATCCTCTTTATTTATGGACCTGTCTTTCCTTGTCTCTCCAGAACCCTTGGTTGACTGGTAGAGAATGCCTAAGGCATGAAGTCCGCCTTTGTACCTTTGTATTACTTGAAGTTTTAACGACATCCTCGATATCTACCTGATGATAAGGTGAAACACTTTTTATATTTATTGTATTTATATTAAAATTATTAAACTTTTTGATTGGAAGTCAAATATACTGAACATATTATATAAGTAATTAATTTCCTCATCAATAAATTGAAATATAAAGGAATAATCTGTTGACAAAAATTAATTACAGACAAAAAAATTGTAATTGCATTTGCATTAAATGTCAATATCAAGCTGCTGCTTAAAATCCAAAATGGTGATTTCTAGAAAAATGATTATTTAAATGGCGAATTAAACAAATAAAAAGGAATAATGTTCCAATAATTACATGTAATCCATGAAATCCTGTTGCTATAAAAAATGTTGATCCATAAACTCTATCAGAAATGGTGAGTATATATACTATCATGTCATTTCTATGACAATAGGTAAGAATTATGTATGTATACACTTGAATAATTTGTTACCTACATACATCGAATAGAAAACACGAAACACTGCCTACCATCACATGAATATGAATATTTTTAATCCCACTCTTGTAGCCACAATAAGTTCTCGTAAACTACTTTTATTCAACACCATAACCACCCCATATTTTACTTTGGAACATGTAAATGTACACCGCAATTACGTACCAAACCATTTTCAGAACCAGTAGTCAATAGAAAACAAGAGACATCACGTGCTTAACCCTACATTCATATTAAAATTTTACGTTTAAGCCAGTAACAATCCGCATCTAATTCACAAGTATAAAAGAAACAAAATGGTCAAATGGACACAAAAGAAAAAAATTCAGGTGTCCGCAAAATATATCATATGCAAAGGATATTATGTACTGCATGGTACCGGTTTTAAGCGATTACTATAATAAATATAGACCCCTCTCGTTGGGAGGAGGCTGCAAAGGATAGACCAGAGACCTCATCATGAGCTTTTAATGCAATTCATTTGACGATGTAAATAAAATTGTTATAGGGAAGGAGGATATATAAGGTGTATAGCTCCATCCCTCTTTGTCGCTCAAATGCCTGACATTTTAACACGCCATGGTAAGGCTCTTGGTTGGAAACGCTTAGCATAATCAATCTTTTAATGTTCCCACTGCTGGGACTCCGAAACCTGGGGCCCTGGGACGAATGCAACGAAGCGAAACCCGGGGCCCTGGGACGAAGGCAACGAAGGAACAGGAGTGAGTTTTTAGTCAGTAAAAGTCTGACACTATCTCTCGCACCGCCCAAGAGCGGGATTTGTCATTAGATGATTTTCCAACCTAAAAAAAAAACTGTTGGGACTCAGGCCTCCTCTCTAGGAGAAGGAATGGGTCGTAATCCACCACGCGGGCCCAGTGCGTGTTGGTGAATGTCACAAGTCTTCGGATTTTTGGTTTTAGGACATGCCGGTTTCCTTACGATGTTTTCCTTCACCGTTTTGAGAGCAGTGGTGATGAAATAAATTACACAAAGTAATGCGCCTGGCTGGGTTTGAACCCGCGACCTACAACTCGTAAGTCGGGGCCGTTACCACTCGGCCACCACTGCTCTACGCGCTCTGGAAACGCTTTATTAAGCAAAATCCAAACCTTTGAAGATCAGTGGAAGACAGATTTCAATGTCAGGCGAGATACCATCAAAAATAAACCGCCCTCCAACATCCAATACCACCTACTAGCATTGGTGTTTTAACGTGTCCGTACAGAATCATCGATATGAAATACTATTCATCTTTACAGCAAAAATAGGCTATATTAACTATATTATAGCACATGATCGAAACCAGTAGTTGCACTGATGACATTTACTAGTCACCGTGGGCGAAATCGGCAAGGGAGTATATAAATATATAGTAAATAATTCATTGTGATAGGGAATTTATTATGGATTATATTATAACAATATAATTATGCTTAAGAAAATTACTAAAAAATATTATTTGGGTACTTAAGTATTTAAAATACTAACAACTCGTCCCAGCATCATAAGAGTGTTATAAAGCATGTATTATACATTTAAACCTGCCTTACGAATCACTCTGTCTATCAGTAAAAATCGCTTGAAAATCCATTCGGTAGTTTTTGAGTTTATCACGGGCAGACAGACAGAGGCATAGCAGGGGATTTCGTTTTGACGACTCATATGTATAAGGATTATAATAGCTGTCACCTCCATGAAATATTGAAACGTAATGACCAAATACAAACATATGGCATATCTCATCGTTATCTCAACTAATATATCTAATGACATGTAAATATTCAACGTCAATGTATAGATTGTACATAAAACACGCCTTAACCATAATTTAAAATTATAATTAGTTAAAAACGGCTTCTTTCCTAAAATTGTATATTCAAAAGCCATCGAATGAGTTTGTTTATCTTTAATAAATTCATTTATTTCCGTATTAAATCTTTTTAATTGCTTTTAATTACATTATTATTCAGCTCGAAAATTCTGAAATTAATTGACAGTGACTTTATTAAATGGAACTTCTGAATTATTTCTGTAAATACATAAAACATAAACATAATCGGCCTTATAATGTTCCCACTACTGGGACTCAGGCCTCTTCTCTAGGAGAGGGAATGGGCCGTAATCCACCACGCGGGCCAGTGCGGATTGGTGGATGTCACATATCTACGAATTTTTGGTTATAGGACATGCCGGTTTCCTCAAGATGTTTTCCTTCACCGTTTAAGAGCAGTGGTGATGAAATTTGGTGGGTTTGAAACCGCGACCTACAACTTGTAATTCTGGCACCACTATACCCACTAGTTTCTATAAATAAATATACATAACAGAGCTCACGCAGCATCATCAAAGGACAGTCGTTAACAAAATCGCAAGACATTATACCCGTATCGTTACGATGCTTAACGCAACGCATTACCCTTAATGATTGTCCACACAATTGCTACGCCATTCCTCCGCTACGTACTACCACATTAGCAACTCTCATAACACTATATCTGCTATGAAATATGCTTGTGACTGTCCATTGATGGTGACCCAAACAATTCTGTTCCTTATACGTCATAATTACGAGCGAGTATTGTGTGCGGTGCGGTATAAAACTACAAGTGTGGGGCCGATTTTGTTTTAAAAGGGAGGGTTCTAATGCCTGGTCATCGGTCGACTCTCGCTTGACCGTAAGGGTAATTTGGAGGCAGACAGCGGACACATTTGCATCACAATGAGAGTCGGATCCTGGGGGGAGACGGGGAGGGGGCTTCCGTCGACGGATAAGCCCGCGTTTTGTATGTACAAAAGTGTGTAAGTTTGTCTGGTAGCTCGCTGAATACTTGAATATTAATTATTCCTAGTAATTTTATTTGTATTTGTTTAGGAATTCATTTCGATTGTAAACTATGATAATGCGATGTAGGTATTGATTTTAATAATATTTGTATTGACAATCGTTACATTGTATTATTTACTGATAGACACACTGGAGGAAATAAGTCTCAGGTTTTAAAGACCCATAAAATTTGTAAATGTGAACCCTTGAGAGACATAGAAGAATCAACTTTAAAGCTACTAAAAATCAGGTCAGTAGCTAAAAAAGCATGGACAACAATCTGACCCTTTTTGTTTCCATCCGTTTGTCCCCATTTCATGTTACATCTTGACACGGTAGCAGGAAGTTTGAGCATAAAAAGATACATCTGGTAAGTGGACGCAGGCAAAGACAATGGATTTAGTTTACAAATCGTGTCAAAATTGATTTAATACATAGTAATATTAAGAACTCTGTCTGGCTGTGTGTATCAGTCTGTCTGTCTATTACACTTTCACGGTTAAACAACAGAACAGATTTTGATCCGGAGGTTCAATTTAGTACGGAGTAAGCTTGAACTCCAAGGAAGGACAAGGCTACTTTTTACCTGATTTCGACTTCGACTTTACGTCCGCTATAACCAACATTCATGTGAATGAAGCTAGTTGAAAATATAATGAAAACAACAAGAGAATATTAGGTAAGAAAAAATTGAAAATCAAGAAAATTGGTCTACCAACAAACTTAAGGTAAGTTATGTATAAAATAAAAAGGATATGCCTTTGTCCTATACTGGCTACAGTTCGAAAAATCAGTAAAAAAATAAAATAATAACAACAATCGGTCGAGCCTTTTCTGTAATATATATATGTTGGGGTCACCTTTTATTCAAACCAGCTGCTGTTGGTTACCAGTATTGTACTTGGAGTGACCACCTATCTGACCTCCCCAAACTAGTAACTGGGTAACACGTATCACGATACCTCTAGGCAAGACTGCTGTCAAAAAATCAAAAGCATTTATTTTAAATAAACCATTACAGGCATTTTTTAATTGTCAAGAAGTCTGGCAGAAAAATGATGCTATGGACAAGAATGCAAGAAACTCCATTGACACTTTTTTAAATCATGTCATATAATAACTATCGGTTATATATTTTTTGTGGCTTCTGTTATGTGAGAACAATGTAAATAAATAAAGAAAAAAACAAAATTCACAATTGGCAGTCTAGAGATGGCCAGTCTCAACTTACAGCGTCCCGTGTATATCAGCACCACTCAGATCAAATAAAATTTTCTGGCTTCTGACTGTGATTAGTCTGTGAATGGTCACCCATCCACAGCCTGACCTCAGTAAACATTGCTTATCCTTAGGGATCAGGCCGTGTGTCTATTATTACTTAGCTACAAGTTCCTCTCTAGTTATTAGGCAACAGTGATAATTAATTCCTTAGATTTGCTCATTCCAATGACAAGCCACCGAACCAGCTAGGAGATAGACTGGAAATAAATAATGATAAATGTAACTGGTGATTGCAAAACCAATTCACTCTCAAAAAGCAAGTTATTGAAGCCATTTCAATAAATAATCACTCATAAATAAAATATAATCCTTAATTAACGGCTATCGAATCTTTGCCAACTAATAATTTCAGATCGTGGCACGTCAAGACTGCTTCATTTTCGTCTACTGTTTTGTCTAGACTCGTTTCTAATCAATGAATTTTGGCAGTCAATTGCTCATATTTTATTATTATAACTAGTACTTACGCTAGACTGAAAAATAGATTCTGACTCACGAAAATTATATTTTGAGAATTTTTATTTTGTGAAAACTTTTCATTCTTGCTCCAATAATAATTACTTCAAGCGTTGTGTCAAAAAAAAATATGGCAGTAGCAAGAAACAATTGAAGGAAGACACCAATATAATTTCGATTACTGATTTAATTCCGGGCTGTTTGTAATGGCAGGAAATGATTTCTATAGACACTTTAGGCACCTACAACTTTCTTTATATGGAACATTATGAGGACAATAGAGCTATGTATCAAAGACCATATCGTAAATTAAAAATTAAATACTTATAGCTATACTGTTTTTAAACATCAATACAATCGAAATAAATCATTATAATTATTAAGACCAGCACAATAGACAAACGTACTCTAATAAAGTTAGCGAACACTGTGTGAGAACTTGATCCAGTGCATTAATAAAATATATCGCGTAGGGGCGATTACGTCAAAATAGATGCTTCCCAAAGGCGCCAACGCACCGAGTGCGGGACAAATACCAATATGTTGCAGTAAAGTGCAGAACGACGTGATGTGAATGTACTACAAAAGTAGGGTAGCCATACGAAACATGGTCTTAGAACAAAAATCATATTTATTGTGCTGTGTTGACTCGACAATCTCGATTACAATTCTAATTTTGATAAAAATCGTATCCTATAAACTTAAGTGTAACATTAAATTGACAGAAATAGTATATTGTTATGAGTAAGAAGAAGAAATGGTTCGGTATATGCCGAAAACAGGAGCGAATGTGGAGATTGGAACAAAAATGAGAAGCCTAAATCCAATTGTGGAAGAAGTAGGATTGTGGATGATGAAGCTGATGTTTCAAAGACGCAAGCACACTCAATAAATACCAAATTTGGTATTGAAACAAAAAAGGAATAGATACTCTGGTACTCTAATCTGCTGTTACTTCTAACCCATGTAATGGATTAGAAGTAGCATCAGATGTAAGTAAAACTAAACTTAAACAAGAACAGTACCAAAATGTTTCGAAGGACCAATAATATTTACATAAAAAATTATAAAATAAACGCAGAACTAATATATTTTATAATTTTTTATTGCAAGGAAATATCATATAATTTTTTTTTGCAAGGAAATATCAACTTAATTAAGCCGCCAAAGCAGAAAACATAATGCCTGATAGCACGAAGCCCTTTAAGGCAGTTAGTCTTAATTGATATGCTAATTGTTGGCATTTTCACTAAGTAGTTATTATCAATATAACAACAAATAATTTCAATTTCGCAAAGTAGCAGGCCGAGATAACGTCATGAAGATATCAGTCATTATATTGGTTTGAAAACCAGATCTCCGTAAAATATATCCAGCTTACTTCAATGCCTCGAAGACCTAGCACAGACATGGTAAGGCAAAGAGTGACGAAAAGATACGACCTCTAATAATGGGACACGACTATACTCCATTCGCAATGCAAATCTTTTTTACTGTCCGTTCAACTGATTTTGACTTCGATTTTGTTGACTTAAGGATGGCAGTAAAGCAAAAAGTGGTTACAATACCAACTATTTACTGCAGCCACCATATATCATGCCACCAACGCAATAAAAGTCAAAATCGGATGAACGGACAGGAAGCTCGGGAAATGAATGTTTGGAAAGATTTGGAGCAGGCCTTTGCCTAGCGTGGTGGATTACGGCCCATTCCCTCTCCTAGAGAGAGGAGGCCTGAGTCCCAGCAGTGGGAACAT
Organism: Mythimna impura; assembly: GCA_905147345.3. NCBI lineage: Eukaryota > Metazoa > Arthropoda > Insecta > Lepidoptera > Noctuidae > Mythimna > Mythimna impura. Next base: position 18,398,596 of record LR990351.1, read on the forward strand.
TAAAAGGCTGAATATGCTATGCTATGCTATGCTTTGCCTAGCAGTAGGAGAGTACAGGCTCATCACCTTCATGTCCCTGGTCATTTTACTTGGAGTCGGCGCAATACGTTTTTTTCTTCAATTCTATACTGACAGCTGTGACGCTATCACTGACTCTGATAGGTAGGATAGTATAGGCTATATATAATAAATAAAAATAAGAGGCATTATAGATGGCAGTAAAGCAAAAGGTGGTTACAATACCAACTATTTGCTGCAGCCGCCATATATCATGCCACCAACGCAATAAAAGTCAAAATCGAATGAACGAACAGTATAAAATGTTTGCTTAAATGACTAATCATATTGCGAATGGAGTATGGGTATAAATAAAGAATCTGGTAACCTAAGAAACCATGGAGTCCCTACCACCAGTTCGAGTACACAGTATAATTATAGTCTGAATATAATCGCATGTATTAATGTAAACTACATTTATATATAATGCCACAGGTGTTGTAAAGCCATCAAGTGTCCACTTGATGGATCTTTGCAGGGCACTGATAGATTTATTAATGTACCACTTTACATTTTAGAATCATACATAAAAGGCTTTTGATTGAGTTACGGCCTTGTTATTGTTTCTCGAAGTAAATACATTTGTATATAACAAACAAATAGTTTTTATGTCGTTCGCTTTGGAACCATTGGGATCGTATACTATTCGATCTAATGGGTAGGTTGTCCCAGTTCTGTTATTTTTTTCATAGGGAAAACAGTTGGTGTGATTTGGAAAATAATTTACGGTTTAATATCTAGTTTGATGTTCATTGTTTATTTGGTCATTGGTTTCCTTTCTAAAGATACATTGTTGAGCCCGAGAATCAATTATGGGTGTCATTGGACGCAGAATATGTCAGAAAATTATCAGTTACAATGAAATTATCGATTGTATGAGTGTGACACAAATTATATTATTACTTATGTTAAGTGCACAAGTAAGAAACCTCGATTATTCTATACGAGTATGTTAGTTATGAGCAGATTTGAGTAGATACATACCTATATTTACTAATAACTAACTACTTCTATTGTCACAGAGAAATCGTTAGCTTTCAGGACAATTTTTTCAATGTACTAAATGCGAATTAATTAATGAAAAATATCAAAAATTCTAACAAAAACTTTGACAATCGGTAAATCAATGAATAGTTTCACTTTAAAATTGTAACCTAAAAAAAAATCAGTATAATGCTACTTTTGTATTGTGTAGTTATATTCATTGATGTATTATTTATTACAGCATTATTGACTCCGAGACTGCCTAACGAACTTCCTTGTAGTACATACTTACATAATTATTATATATCATTAAAAAAAAACAAAATTTCATGCAGTTTACACCAATAGAAAGAGTGGTCGATGAGGCATATTGGAACAGCTGAGAATTTCAAAGATTTGCATAAAATCTGTGCGAAGCGGGGGTAAGTCGCTAGTTAGTCCCAAATAATAGACATGTATTAGGTGCGTAGTCTCATAGCCAGCCAACAAACCAACCTATTTCAACAAACCCACTCAAACAACGAACGTCCCCACCGCATATCAAAACCAATCTACAAGACAGATCCTTGCAGAACCAAGTTCAATTTATCATACAACAATGTAAGACCAGACGGTCTTCTTAATCAATGCAGTCAGCGTTCACAATCACCCGTAATGGACTGATGGACGGCCAGAATGCGGTATATTAGCGATGTATGGAGCTGAACGTGCAATGCGGATGCAGTGATGTCCTTTGCCAATGAACGTGGGCTCGTCTGACTTGATACTTACTAACTGCAGTTGTAGATGTATGGGTGTATTGTATTGTGTCTGTTTAGAAGAGGTTTGTGTTTGTTAAGCTTGTGATGTTGGCTCTGATATCTCAATACTTCAACCTTAGTTCGGTCTTCGTCAGAATTGTTATTAAGATCTCTTAATGATTTGATATTTTTCATAGTATTTATTAGTTTAAGTATAATTTTAGCATATATATGCATTTTATTATTTTTTTTCTGTGTGAAGTATCTGCTAGGTATTTGTTTATTGTGCAAACCTACCACAGTGTTGTCTTTTTAATCCAAAGGTTGACTGGTGGAGAATGCCTTGTTGCATTAAGTCCGCCTATGTACTTACCACTACTGTATATGAAGTTTTAATAGATAAATAAATACCTTCTTTTAACGTGGAAATCATCAAATGATTTTGCCACTCTTGGTCCACGGGCCACAGTAACTCTTCCAAATAATCCTGCAACCCTGGCAGACTGATATCTCAGAGATTTAATAAATAGTGATAGTCATTCTACGTGAATATATACCTATTTTGCGGTGTGCGCGCTTTCTCCCACTTCTTGTAGACTTTATTTTCGATATTAACAGACTACTTGAAGAAGTTTGATTATTTACGTTCTTGGATAAATTTCCTACAAAAAGAACGCGTAATATTTTGTAATCTACGCGTTCGCTTGGTGTTTAACGGAATGGTGCGAAATCACTCGCGAACGTAGACTTGTTCGCTTGGTTGTAGACTGGAAAGCAATACCAAATAGGGTTTTGAATAGGATCTAAATATTATACGAAGACTGTATTCTCCGTCTATGTATCGCGACACGGTTGGTGCAATGGTTGAGCGTTTGACTGCTGCACTGCATGTGGCGGGTGCGATTCCCACACAGAACAAATATTTGTATGACCTACATTGTTCCGGGTCTGGGTGCTCGTGGCTTTCGCTACGTCCCCGTCAGGGGGCGTGGCAAGCGGTGTCAGGGCTTCGCCCTCTGACCGCGGAGTCCAGCCGGAATCCGTTACAAGGGACCCGTCGATATGGTGCCTAACTAGGTTCGGCGGTTGTAGAGCATAGCTCTATGTGTTTGTGGTTGTATGTGTATACTGTAGGAACGTCATGGCGCTGCTGCACACAGCGCCGACTCTTCACGACATACTAGGGGAAGCCCAGCGGGGGTCTGGGTCCTGAGTCTGGGTGTCTAGTGTATGTCAGTTTATATATTTGTCAACACACCCACGATACAGGAGTAATTCTATCGTGAAATAATAATAAGCCCTCTTCCCCAATAATATGCCTTCTAGGCAGTCGGGGAAAAAATGTATGATTTCGGCATCTTCTTGTACATAATAATACTACTTTGATAGTAGTGAGATACACCGAAAAAAGTATCTATACGGTACACAGTACACAGTAGGTTACTACTGTGTACTGTGTACCGTATAGATACTTTTGTGTACAGTCTATTGGGAGCGATTGTGTCGCCAGTTTATAGGAAACGATTTCTCAGGCTGTAAAAGAGATTTGTCTACAAACCTTGTTCTAGAATACGAGATAAAATAGCCCTTGTGTTGACTACGAAACTCAGAACCCAAAACTGACGATAACCTACAAGCTCAAACAAGGCAACAAAAAAAAATTAGGCACTATTTTTGGATGCCATTAGGTAGATGTCCTAGAAAAAGGGCTAGTCGTCTGCCTGGCTATGTAAAAATAGAACCGTTATCTACAAACTCCATTGAACATCCAATTTTCATTAAGGTGTTATTACGTGTGTGGGAGTCAATTAGACGGGTCACATCAGCATCATGCTTAGTGACCGCTGGGCAATAGGGCCAACAGAGTGGATCCCGAAAGGTGGACGTCGCTGCCATGGCTTATGAAGAGATGATAGGACGACCTAGAAACCAAGGCAAAGCAAGGGCTGGTTCCAGGAAGCTTGGGAAAAAAATGTCTGGAAAGATTTGGAGTAGGCCTTTGCAGTAGGATAATACAGGCTTACTGACCTTCCTGTCCGCAATACGTTTTTTCTTCAATTTTATACTGACAGCTGTGACGCTATCACTGACTCAGGTAGGTAGGATAGTGTAGGCTATATACATATAATAAATAAAAATGGTTTCGCTAATAGATATGCGTAATTTTTGAAGCAGTAGCCAAATCATCAAATGCAAATTTTCATAAACAGAACATCACAGCAAACACGTTTAAAATAGGTAAACCCGACAGAGAATAAAATGCGTATAAAAACGAAGCATACCAAAACACATTTCGTCTTACAAGTCACAGAACACAAAAAGCACTTCAGAATTATAAAAACAAATAATAAAACTTCTAAAACAGAAACAATAGTCACATAACAATAAGACACGGACGTAAACGTTAAAAAAGTAGACAAAAGTAAAAAAGCAACAAAAGCATACAATATGCCATTCAACCCTTTCGTCAAAATATGACTAGAATCGACACTTCCTTATTGCCTCGTAAATTTAACAAGGGACATACAAATCTTTCGAGACAATAACATATTTTTTATTAGAGAATATTCGTTACCAGTCCTTAAACAACCAGCTAGCTGTGGACGTGTTGGAAATAAAATTTTAGTTCATTTAAATAGTTTACGTAGTAAAACACGTCTCAACAATCATGTCTTGTTCTCAGAAAATACTACTGTATATGAAAATTTTCAAGTCATATAAGATCTAAGAAAAATCTTGGCCACACAGCGAAAATACTTCCTGAGAAAAAGGTTCCCGAATTCCATTAAGGAAACTATTAAAAGGAGAGGTCATTACCAAGTAAGTGGGTTTTTGGTTTATACCTACACTTGTTCAACTTCCAACAAACCTTTTGGGTTAGCTAAAATTTTACTGACCGAGAAAATTTCACGGAACCACCGGACTTATCAAAGGAACGAAAAGGCATTTTCAGCCATTCGCCTTTCAATTTATTACTTACAATATCGCTTAGAAATCTGACGACCTAAGTTCCTAACAGAAAATATCGTTACACTGAGCAATTTTTTGGACAAAAAGCCACGAAATCATAACAATAAATTGGAAGGTGTATGCTGACCTTTAATATAGTCCGTTACAGATATTTATTTGTTTTTCCTTCAAATTCTTAGTTATTCATTCATTCTTACTTTACTAGAGTAATAAAAATACTGAGAAACTCTTAGAACAGAAGCATTTGCATGGATATTACCCTCCAAGATTTCCATATTCTTTATAAATTGTACCAATATTTAATGTTTAGTATTCATATAGTTACATGTACCTATTTGAAACTGTATTTCTCTTTTGTAATGAAATTAGTTCGAAGTGATATTGGAACAAAGTGTTTTGAAGACAATAGCTTTGGAGTAGTTTATAGGAATATATATTATACAGTGTAATACGAGAGAAAGGTTTCTGTAAATACAAAATATGTAGTCCTTGGATATAGAATATGTATGCATCTATATCAAAGATATTGCAGACACTTTTTTTATAAAAAAATCATAACGTTAGAAATTATATTTGGGATTTCTTCCTTTACTTTGAACATCGCTTGTCCCCTCGAAAAATATTGTAAATATATCGTATTTACTCTTGAAATTTTTAAGTTATTTAATTCTTTTTTACTATAAATTTATTAGTAAAATACAGACTACATTTTTTTTTATTCTTGATAGGTTCGCGCTTGACCACTATCACACATATCAATCAAGAGCTTTAAAAATTGGATAACATTATAATATTTTTTTAATATTTACTTTTTTTAATTTGTGTGATAGAGTGAACAAAACACACCTCCGTCACACTTTTTTTGTACAGACGCCTTGGCGCGAGTTGTTTTTACGTTAACGAGATCGAAAAGTGCTTTCTGATTGGTTAAGAGCTTGGAGCGGGCCAATCGGAGCTCCGAACGTCACAAAGGTTTCGTTCACGTTAAAAAAAAATCGCACTAGGCATTCTGATCGATTGCCGATGGAAAAAAAAACGTCCTTTTCGAGTTTTGGAACCGAAATCAACGTACGGAAAGATTACGCCATAAAAATCTGGTATGTTAATAAATAATGACATGTATGTAACAAATGTGTCTGAAGTGTGTCGCGCCTATAATGTGAGCATCTAGCCTATCGTCAGAACCAGTAAACCGTAACTCTAAATAACCCGACGTGCTTAACTGAGAATTGAGTTAGAAACTCACGGGCCCACAACCTCGTAACATTTAATAATAATGTTGCTCATAATAGTAATTACTCCGAGTAATTAATTTTCATACACAACCGTTAAATGTGAAGGCTTCATAATAGAAGTAGTAAATATTTATTATATGAATGCGGACGGAATACTTTTAAGTTCGAAACATAGAGTTAGTAAGCACGAAAATATCTAAAAAGTGACAGGAGATATTTGTTAAATATTTATATGAAGAAACTTAATACGCAATTTTTGTACTTCATACGCAAGACGTATGAAGTTTTCTGTAATTCTTTTTTTATATTAATTTAGATTAATTGCCAATCGATGACAATGATAGACGTCGTTCGATTGGTGTGGTAGCTATTCACGTAGCAGGAACACTGTCGATCGACGTTGACTGATCCATTCCACTTTCAATCGATTGCTGACATTTGGTAAAGTTGACGTCAAAAAACATACCAATTATTTCTCTCTCTTCTTGGGTAAAAAACCGCCTGTGGTGTTGATTCTTTAGTATAAACGTGACTTCTTAAGTATGTTTATACTAAAGAATTAGTAGTAGTACTAGCGAAGGAGATGGCCGCGGCTGTAAGAAAACGGACATTCTCACAACCCAGCCGTATTTGAACAAGTCTATTGTGAACCGAGGCTCCAAAGGTGACAGGTGTACCATTGGACTGACAGGTTCCCATTTGAGAAGGCCTTTTTTCACACTTCACTCTTTTATTCACAGATAAGCTAAGCATATAAAGTTAACAACATATCTACATAGATTAATATACCTACTCGTATATAAAGAATTTTTAAAGTAGAACGTGATAAAAAAAGGTTCTGTGTATAAATTAAGCCCGTACCAGCATCTGAGTATTTATTAAAAATAGATTCTCATGTATATTAACTTAAATGCTGAATCTTCTTTAAATAACCACTGTTTATTATGTAAGCGCGCCTTGGAATATGTCACACTACATCACACTAATATTATAAAAGTGATAATTTGTATGTATGTTTGATTCTCTTTTAAGCACAAACGGCTGAAAAGATTTGGATGAAATTTTTCGAACGGGTTAGGCTACTTATTATCCTGGTAGTATGTTTCTTGTTACTCGGCTGGGCAGCGTTCGGGAAGCTGCGCGGTATCTTCTCGTCCAATATACCACAGTGTCTCAAGACGAAAGTCTATGACCAGTGCGTGTTGCCAGTGATGACATATGGCTCCGAAACGTGGTCGCTTACAATGGGCCTCATTAGAAGGCTTAAAGTCACCCAAAGGGCAATGGAGAGGGCTATGCTCGGAGTTTCCTTGCGTGATCGAATCAGGAATGAGGATATCCGCAGGAGAACCAAGGTTGCCGACATAGCACGAAGAATCGCCAAACTAAAGTGGCAATGGGCAGGGCACATTGCTCGCAGAACAGATGGCCGTTGGGGCCGAAAGGTTCTGGAATGGCGACCACGTACCGGAAGACGTAGCGTTGGAAGGCCTCCTACAAGGTGGACCGATGACTTGGTAACGGTTGCGGGAGTCCGATGGATGCGAGACGCACAGGACCGTTCGCTGTGGCGACGCTTGGGGGAGGCCTATGTCCAGCAGTGGGCGTCTTTCGGCTGAAATGATGATGATGATGATGATGTTTCTTTAGGATCATTTTCTACTTTCTCGTTCATTAACTACTTGAGTTTTTGGTAAACTGGACCCATTCGAACTGGACCCGCGGGATCACTCTACCAAACACCTTTTCAATGGTCGACTGGACCTACTGTCCAATTTCATCTCAAGTACAGTCATGGAGTGTGTGGAGTGAGTGATCCTACGAGTTCATTTCTAGTGTGTTCAGTCGACCAGAGACTCGCTTGTAGCGATAATTCAGAAAAACTTATTACTCTAAGTATAGATTATTGCATGTACTAGCAACAATGTATTTTCACATTCATAGCTACTTGTAAATAAGGCTTTCTGTGGAGATGATCGTAATCGAATCGTCGTGTTTTACTCGAATTATTCGATTATATTGCTACTTTGTTTGTTGGAATTCCAATATTTTCCACTAGTAATGTGTTGAAGTTCTTTTACCTGCAGGACTGCAGGTGGAATTTATCTCCGTATTTAGAAGTGTTTTAACTGTAGAACGTTATTGCGATTTAGATTATTTGTTCCCTCATAGTATTTACATATTATAAATTTTCATTTTTAAATATTAAATATAATATTAGGCCATGGTATCGAAAACAAGCTAGGTAGCATTAAGGATCCATTCGAACCTCAGCTGCAGGCTGCGAATGCAGGTAGCACACGCATGACACGCAGCCATTGCCTGCATCCGCAGCCGGGAGTAATTCCGAAGCTGGCTGCACGTGCCGCCAGTTGCAAATCTACGATTCAATCCAATATGAGCGCTATCGGCACCGAGTAACGATTATTGCAGGACTTGTCTAAACAGGTTGGAATGACGTGACCACGTGCGCATCAACTTGCAGCCGCAGTACTACAGATCGCAGCATTGTGGCGACATTTGGGGGAGGCCTATGTCCAGCAGGGGACGTCTACCCGCTGAAATGATGATGATGATGATGATGATTTATTATATTATATCTAGCCTGCCCCACTAGTGAGTAAAGGCCTCCTCTTCATTTCTTCCATTATTCCGAGTTCTGAGCCACTTCTCGCCAATTCCTAAAAAAGATCTAAGTCATATCTTTTTGGGCAACGGTTTGTGTTGATTACATTAAAATTTGGATTAGGTATAATAAATTAATTTAAAACAAAAATAACATTGTTAATAACCTTGAGAAAACCAAACCCTGAAACATAGAAAAAAAATACATCATGTATCGTAAAAATAATTAAAATCACGCTAATACTATGAATTAGCAGTAAATGGCATGCTTACTGTATCAAATATCAAATTCGAATGGAAATCGTCATATTTATTGATATGACAGCCATCAAAATAGGCAGTCAATATAATTTTATATTCATGTTTTTATACAACTTAATTTTAGTGATTCAAACGTTAAGCGAATCGTTGATCGTCGATTAATTTTCGAAGAATAAAAAAAGATGATTAACTAAAAGTTTAGATAAATAATTTTAGTGCACGGTTCTATTTTATAATTTCTTTGATGGAAGTAATACAAGAAATTTCATGGTAATTTTATCAACAAGTAATTATCTTATTTAACTTCTACTTATTTGGATGTAAAACTTGACTTGTTTTTATATTTTTAATATGACATGTTTGGGCATGAAGTTCTAAGATTCACAAGAAAATAATTAATTAAAAATCTATCTATTCTTATAATTATGTTCTTATGGATTTAGAACCGATTTATTAAACTATGTACCTTAACTTTTACTTGAGGAAAAAATTGGTGGTTTAACAGTTTTTGCATAGAAAATATTATGTTAAATAACAAAAATAGTTAAAAATTGTTAATAGTTAAACCCTTATTTGATTGTGTACATGTTTTATAAAATTTAATCCTGACTAGTAACATATGTCAGTCAACGAACTTTAGAATTCATAGATCAAAAATCGATTCAAACACCTAACTATTATTTTTACAATGACCCCATCCCTAGTTGTGAGCATATTTTAAATGCTGTCAGAACAACATGGCGCCAACAGTTCCAAACTTAGTCAAAGTTAAATAGGGGTGAGACGCCTTATGTGTGTTCACTCCTCACTATTGTGCGCGGCTATAATTACACTGCTTTGATAATCACGCGGGCGTTCACTGAACTTGTTCATAAGTGTATATTATCGTCATTTAGATTGGGTATTAGCTGTTTTGTGAACTGATTCACTTGATAAAACCCTTCGTGTTAATTGATGAGGCCGCTGATACGACGAAAATATATATTTTTTTTTTGTAAAAATTCATCCTCGTTATTCTCACATTTCCTGGCTATATCCCTCTTTATAATAATGTGATATAATTGTTGAAAGATTACATTTAAGTAGATACTTAATTATCACATATTTGTGACTAGTTCTTTTTTTGAGGTTAGAAATCAACAAGTAACTTCTCCTGCTCTGTGTAAAGCGAGAGGTACTGTCAGACTTTTACTGACTAAAACCCACCTGTGATCCTGTTGCCCTTTGCGTTCTAAGGGTTACTCTTTCAAATAATTCCGCAGCCTTTGCGACAGGTCTTGTACTGTTTACTAATGCAGAATGCCTATGTATATAACACAACTTATAATATTGTCATTTCGTCACCAGTCACCTGTCGTATATCAGCTTCATAACATAGTCTCATGTCCTTACTTATCCAATACTATCGATCGACGTAATCTGATCTTAAAACCACTTTGTTCATGAATAATTTCTCAATTGTAAGAATACCACTGCGCCTCAACAATCAAGCGGTTAAAAAGAAGTTCCGTAGCACTTAATGATCAGAACGGACCGTTACTTATAAAGGAATGGCCTCAACAAATCGACTATCGTCAGTAATTGAAATCAATTGATAGAAACGACATAGTTAAGCGTGAAAAACCACTCATAACTGATAGTTTTCAAGTAAGTAAATGGTTCTATAAAAATGTTGAGAATCCATTTATGTGCGTTGTATAAAAGCTCTGTAATACATTATTGTAATTACGTTTTTTCTATTCATTCGTTTTAGAATCATGCACACGACCTAGAAAAATATGTGCATTCACTGTAATAAATAAGCTCTTACCAAGTTAATTCTTGAACATTATCATAAACAGTTTTCACTAAAGAAAGCCAGACGTATAGTAATTAAGTACTCTATTAATAGGGCGGAAAATTGATCGAATATTGCCATAAAGGAATCTATTTAGTCCCTAACGACGGCCGCCAGGGGTCGTCAACATGTCTAGTAACTGTAATACTGAATCATATAAGGCAGACGCCATGACTACCCGAATAAACCTCACATTTTCACGTTACATAAACTCATAGGTATTGATAACCTATGTTAATTAAACCTTGAGCTCATGCGCACGTTTTTTGGCTTATAGACACCGCTTTTTACGTGGATTACACACGTAATTAAGCAATAAATTGCATGAAAAAATTGCTTAATCATATTTTTATTACTTTCTGGTTACTACGGATGACATTGGTTGTTGTCAACATACGTTTTTATTTACTTATCCTTGTACTTTATCCCTTTTGCTGAGTGATATAAAATTATGAAACGAATGATAATTCTTATGTTAATTTTAAGCATGCGTTTTTACGTCATTTTAGTACTAACCAAAGGTTTCCATATTCATGTGTGAATTGGTGATAGTTTTCTCTATATAATATATTATATTTATAATGGACAAATATTTGTAGAGAAATTATGTGGTGCTTTATATGGGTTTTGATGGCGATCGATGATCTAGTAGCGATTTCCCATTTTACATAACCGTGGCAATAAATTCTTATGAACGATATTATCGATTATGTAGGTAGGTATATAAATAATCCATCTACATATCGACTAACTAAACTGTCTTAATTTAATATCATTTCACATGCAAGTTGGATGTTTCAACACGTTATTTGATTACTTTTCAACTAAATCAGGAACCTGTTCGATTAATTATAATGAAGACTGATAATGGATGAGTTTATTGACTTTGATACACTTTATAGGTCTATAAAAATTTTATGTGCCAAATATAATGTTTCTTCTAATGTTTAGACAAATTAAAGACTGAATAGTCCGATAGAATTAATTAATGATGAATACTAATAAATCTAAATATGCAAGTAATTTAATATTTATACGTATTTATAATTTTCTGTATAACTGTGTCTCTTGTTGGAGATGCAAAATAAATAAATTTAAAAAAGAATCCGTGAGAACATTTGAAGATATGAATTAGTTGATCGATAAAGATCGTCAACATTACAAACTCTGTAATATTAACGGTACATTATATTAAAACCATTTTAATGCTGCAATACTTACAGACAAACACAATCCTAAAATGAAAAACATTTGAAAAAAAAAGGTGTAAATAAGAGACTTCTTAATTATAGAATCAACTATACAAAAACAAAGGGACAGGCAGAGAGATTTAAGAGACAGAAATAAGAATGCCAACAAAAAAAAAGAAACTTGAAAGAGACACAACAAAATTTGAAGGCCCAAAAAGTCTAGAAAAAGCAACAAAACAATATCCCACTTTATAATTAACATTCCAATTTAAAGCGGACATTCCACGATCCTTGTTCGTGCTGGATCCGACTTACAAAAATGTCTTCGATCCCGTAAATGTTCAAAGTTTAGCTATTTAATAGTGTCGGGGCCAGTCGTCTAACGCGACACTTAATTACATCCAGTATAATTGAAAGTTGGGAGCTTATCGTGTCTAGGAGTTGTATCTTTGTACCTATGTACTGTAGGGAGGGTCCGTAGGGGAAAACTTAGGGAATTATATTATTAATGTTGAAAGTATCGATAAGTTACATTTTTATGGGTTATGTTTAAAGTTTTCTGTCTGTGTTTATCTGGAATAGCAAACGTTTTTGTTGTGTTTAAGTATTGTAGATTTCTACAGTTAGATCAAGACTGTATCTATAGGTACCTACTTAATTATGCTGACATAATTTCCAGGAGAATAAATTTCGGCTTGTAACTTGTCTATCGTTTTTGGCTGTTTAAAGTTGATCTTTTAAAGATCAAAGAAGTTTGTTTAGTCACAAAATATAATTATAGCCAAAATAATTTTAGTTTATAATGACCATCCTTACTAACATTTAAGACTACCTTATATTAGTAGGATGTCGTGGTTGGTGCAGCTGTTGAGCGATTGTGTACTGTGCGGGTAAAATTCCCGTAAAAAACAAATTCGTAGAAATAGTTGTTCCAGGACTAAGTGTCTTGTGCTTGTGAGTTATATAATATAACAGTACATGTTTGTGAACGCCTAGAGAGGAGCGTTGAACGTTTAAAAAATATCTAATCAAGACTAGTCCTACTGCCACAACTTTATAAGCTTAATTGTAAGCAAAGCCTGTACCAGAGCAAGTTCGCAAGTCGAAACAACATTTACATGATATTGAAACACAAACCTATACAAGTAAACCGACTTCCCTAATAACAAAGAAAGTAATCCGCACGTGTTACGGATAGTAATATTACCTAAGTTTCAGCGTCTCTCCGATTCTATTATCATCTGGGTATTTACCTTACCTACTGAATATTCTTTACCATGCAACAGTAAAAACAAAACATTACAAATCTTATTATCTGATAAATTCAGTGAATCAATTATGCATACAAATTTTGAAAATGTGTAAATAGCTCTGTCTCTCTGTTACGCTGTCACGATCAAATTACTGAACTGATTTTGGTGAAATTTAGTATGGAGTAAACTTGAGCCCTAAGGAAGGATATAGCAGAAACCTGAATTATGTGGAAGGGGCAGAAGGAGGCTTTTTTCCTTTTTTTTGAGGTGGGAAATAGATTGGAACGAGAGAGCATATAAGACTTTTACTGGCTAAAAATCCCACCTGTGTCCTTCAGTTACCCTTTGAGTTCTAGAGTCACGATCACTCTTTCAAACGATTCCGCTGCAGGCTTTTTGCCTGTCGCAAGATGACTGGCAGTTAAATAAACCTACCAGGTCACTCAGAAAGTTTTGCGAAAAAAAGTTTTTATGTATAAGCCACTGGCCACTTGTAATTATTTTGAAAACTTTGGCTATTTGAAAGTAAAAATACCACTGTTCGAATTTTAAATTTCCCTCCAAATTTTTTCGAGAGCCAAATCAAATTATCGTGTCCCATTTAAAAATGGATCTGCATCGAGAACATTTTCGTGCAACTGCGATGATTTTCTACGATCAGGACGAGGTTTCACACGCTCCAAAAACTACTCCTAAATACCTTAACAATACAGAACCCATTGCAACTCCAACGAAATTTGTTGAAAGTTGTTGCTTTCGTTAATTTGGGGTCCGTAAAGTAATAATTGCTCTTGAGGAGCGCGGCCGGCGTCTAAAGTTGCTTATTAACATTATTCGGTAGCCCATAGCTTCTATACAATGGTGTGTCCTAATTATAAACTTTCCTAATTTTCTTTAATCACGTTGCTATTCTATGTATTTCTTGTCCTTAGTGAATGGCGAATACTTAAGGGGAATTTTAATTCTTTACTTTTTCGTTTTTTTTGTTTTTATGTACCTCTGGTGGAAGTCGTTTTCTGGGGAACAGAAGGTTCTTTTTGCTTTAGATCCACTATTTAATTTTAGCATAATGAGGGTACTGACTGATCACTCTAGTAGCCTTTGGCTCTGACAATTTCATGACTACCAAGTCGCCCGTCATGTCATCTCTTCGTCAATGAGAGAAAATCTCTCGTAGGATGTGACGCTTTATCCAGACTATCATAGAGTTTGATATTATTCCTGCCAGCACATTTTTTTTTGGTGAGAAATCATTAAAATAACTGCCCCCTTTCTTTCTTTATTCAGTCCTTCTTTCTAACGGTAATGTTTACCTGATACTCTAACAAAAAGAGAAGAATTTTTCAGAATATAAACCTATTAGCTTCTACCAGCGTTTTCCCTCGTGTGATAGTGAAAATTAATTCAAAGAAACATACTCCGGAGATAAAAAGAATCTTTTGTCTTATTCTAGAACATTGTCTACCCGTTTGCCAAATTTCATCCAAATATATCCAGCAATTTGAGCGTAAAAGAGTGACAAACATACACACATATGAACTTTCGCCTTTATAATGTTATAGTCTGAAAGCCAATGATCTTTTCTTCTATTGTTCTCACGACCATCTTATAACTATATTTAGTTCAGAAAGAAAAAGATTATTTCTTGTGGATAAGAAATCTGCGCAAACACGTTTCATTTAACGGGGTACCTATGTAGCATACCTATATAATTAAGGAACCCCGCGCGAATGCAATGTCGAGGAATAATTAATAAGGAGGTACCTTTTCCTTTGCCTTTTCTTAATATAATTAGTTAGATACATAGTCTTCTTTACTGTATTATTTTGTGTCGCCTATGTTTATTGAGAACTAAATTACATAATTGTGTTTTTTTTTTGTCAAATTGTACCTTGAAATTGTTCTTGACTCCAAATCTGTTTTTCCTGATGGCTACAACCCGGGAATCTTTAAGTCAAGAGTGAATAGGTTACTTCTAGGTAAGCGCGTTCCATCGTCGACCGCATCGTCGCTTTCCATCAGGTGAGTTAGCGGTCAAGCGCGAACCTATCAAGAATAAAAAAAAAAAAAAAAAAAATTCTCAATTGAGAATCCGAGACGCCTTGTAATAAAAAGGTTAAATGAAAGCACGGGTGGGTTTTCATCCAATGACTTCTCCCACTCTAGGGTGGAGTGAGAAGACGTATCAGACTTTTACTGACCAAAACCCACCTATGTAGGTAAGTTGCCCTTTGGGTTCCAGGACCAAGGCATCTCTTTCAAAAGTCCCCATAGCTTCGGCCTACGGTTTTGTTAACATCTCTTTGAGGCGCTCATGGAATACTACGCGCTCTTGATGACTCGGGCTCGGTCCTTCACCGACAGTTGGACGGCGAGCTTCCGATTGCTCGATGTCCACATGCCTGCGCCTATGGTGCCCAGAGATCACCCTGCGACTAACGATGCCCAGGGCGATTTCTTCGGCAGTGGCTGGGGCGTGAAGTTGTCTGTTCCCTCACGTTTACCGCCATCTCCTTTGCTTTCAATACTGCTTAGGAGAAGGAGGCGACAACTTCCCATTGCCTCTCAACCAGGGTCGGGCGCGATAAGTCACCGTCGCCAATAGCGATTGATTGCATATGGCAGGTTAAACTCGTAACCCTAGAACGCAAATGATAACTGAACAACACAGGTGTGGTTTTAGTCAGTAAAAGTCTGACGCGCCCTCTTGCTCCACCCTAGAGCGAGAAAAGTTATGGGATAATTTCCCACCTCGAAAAAAAAGGATTTTTGTTCTTTATGGCCTAGAGTGTAACTTTGTTTTTTAAATGTATCATCGGCCGCATAACACAATAACTGTTACATATTAATGTTTTGTTTATGAGTTCACTAACCTCACACTTCGAGTAATTATTAATTATACATACTTAATGAATGTCAGCAAACACGCTTTTTAATGTAATTATAGAGCAATAATATTTTTCATTGCCACTTTATTCTTGGGAGCCACTGCGCCTTGAAAGTTTTTTTTCCGTGTTATAAGCACATTACAATATAAGAAAAATCTTTTAATTACTGAGGAGCCGCTTTTAGGAGTTTTTAAGTAACTACCTATGCTTATTGCATAAAAATGACCAATTAAAACCGCAGCAAAAAATCTGTCTAACAGGCATTTCTGCTCATCAAATTTCACTTTACATAATGTTGGACGCTACAAAAAAATTGTCTAACCTAACCAAATATGATTGCCAACTGTACAGAGCGTTTCGCATGATGGCGGACGATCGTAAAGGGCCGGAGTAAAATAAGTAAAAAGAAAGGGCTCGCCGGCGGCATGCCGCACGCCGGGAAAGTTCAAAGCGAACTTTTGGTTTTTAACCAGTCGGTCGCCAAGTTTAAATTGGTTTCTACTAGGGATGTAACGGAAGCACCTAGTTATATCAGAACCGAAGTTTTTAAATTTTTTTGACGGAATCGGAACCGAATTCGGAAGCGGAGGCTGTAGCGTCAAATGAAACTCTACAAAAATAAAACTAATCAACACTCAGATAAGTATAAATGAAGAGCGAATTCACAGCATTCTAAGTACGAAACAAAATAACAAATGAAAGAGTATACAACAGACGGTATCACGGTACTTACAAGGGAAGGAAGGTTCCTTGCATGACATGAGTAGGTACTTACATAAAGTTGTTTGTATTTCCGATACAAGTTACCATTAAAATACATCAGAACCGAAATCGGATTCAAAGATGATATTTTTTTAAATTATTATTATTAATAGGCTCGCATTTGACCACTGTACCTGATAGTAAGCGATGATGTGGTCGACGATGGAGCATGCTTGCCTAAAATAAAATAAATCGAAAGTTCCGAACTTCCAGAATCAGAATCAAACCTCCGTAACATCTCTGCTACCATCACCTACACTCCGTCGAGAGAATGAGAAAACTAGTAACGAGAAAAAGCTACGTATACCTATTTATTAAGTAAAAGTTGGATGGCAAGCAGGCGTTCCACTGCGACCTTTTCCACCCTGATAGCCGAGAATGGCGCTAAAGCATCATTTATAACAACCACAAATCAATCAACCCGTTATATATATCTTCCTGTATCAATTTCGTATATTGTGGTTGGTCAGACGTGCCATTATCAACCTAATTATTTACATGCGTCTAACATTAAATTATGTTTCGAGCCTGTAAATAATTGCTTGATAATTAAAATAAATGGCGACATAACACAATTTATCTTCATAAATAAGCACTGTCGCATTGTTCGCTTTTAAACAATTTTGGAAGCATTTTTCGTGTCACTTTCTTGTGTTTCACTTTCTTTATGTAATGTTTGCTCGGGCAGATTGAAAAAAAAAATCTTATAGGTCATCGGACATCTAAAATTGAATCACTTTTAAGTTATTTTTCACAGCAATTACGTCATAGGGAGCGCTGTTGCCAATAATTTTGCTGCGTCCTGTCCTTTATGTTCGAACGGAGATTTAAGTGGACTATTAATACTACCACCATTTTTATGTTATGACGAATTAATTTAAATTTGATTTTAGGCAGTATAGAATCTAGACATTTATAGTTAGTTATTACATGAAAAATACTCAAAAGAATGTTATCGATGATCTTGATCTTGTTTGTAATCGTTTCCCGTAGATGCGCGTTATTTTTAGGAATGTTTTATAAAATGACGTAATTACGGGAGTTAGCGCGGTTTTACATTTATATCGGCTTAGCAATAGACGCCTTGTTGATTCACAAATCACTCGTTCGTTACAGAACAATTTATTGCTCTGATTTGATAAGCAACAATGTAAATATGATTTAAACAATAAAGGAAACCTAAATCACTTTCCATGTTTTGATTTATTGGCGCTATAAAATTTCCGTGAGACAATTTCAAGGTTGTAAAATGTCATAAAATTATTTACTCAGGAAAACCCTTGCCGCGTTTGTTTCAAGTGTACATTAATAATGATTTATTGTAATACATATCTGTTTTAATGTGTGTATGTATGGGTCATAAAACGTTTTATGGGACAGTTTAGTACGTTGCAACCTCAGAAAATGCTTTTATTGGTATCTAAGCGCCATACAAAATTGATATCGGCTGAGGTGAAGGAAGTGATTCGGTGTGAGATGTATCGGATGTTCCGATGGCTATTAAGTTGTTTACGATTACTTTCTAAAGCCTCAACAAATGGTTGTGGTGATGGGAAGGTATGCCTGAGGTGGCGCCTTAAGCAGATATTTTTAATTCATTTTTTATTTTCAGATATGAATGAATTGATGATATATTGAATAGTTAACCGCAACAGTTGAGAGTCAGAAAAAATAATGATAATAATTTATGTCTTTTCAGTTGTTTTTTTAACCCGTGGCCGTATAGCACATTCGCGTTTTCATTTCACTCTATTTCTTCTAGATATTGCTGCCGACATGATCATAAGCTTTAAATTTATGATACCGTCTCACTAAAATTATTAAATATTTTGAGTACCTATTAAATAATAAATATTTCAGCAGCTTATAAGCCATTTCACTAATATTTTAGCCTACCTGTAACCATTACATTACCAATTTATTACCAAAATATATTACTTTTACACTCCACTGAAATTACACAAATTTAACACGATTTACACTCTATTTACACATACTTCCACAAATATATTATGATTAAAACACGATCCTATTTTATGTTTACAAATTATACAAGTAAAATCCTTTGCGACCAAACTTGCACTGCAGAGATTCACCTTTTTCAACACTCTAATGGCAGTGATTATTACTTTTACCACACCTTTGTCAAGTAATTACTTTAACAGTTATATTTTTACAATGCTCTCACCTGAAAATGCGACCTCATCACTAATTTTGAACCTTATTAGAACTGGATAGGGCTGCGAATAAGATGTTTTTTCTGGAACATAGAAAGGCAGTGACAGAAATATTTATTGCACCTCAAAGGGTTGGGTAATAGCGTGATGGTTTTATGGTTCTACGTCGTGCAATTTTCCTGCATTGTACAACTAAACTGATGTATTGTAATATACTACGTTGCGTAATTTTGATACTTGAAGCTATTTACGCGTTTATGAATCTAGATCGGTACCTATTTTATTAGTAAAAATACTAGCAATTAACCTGTTGCCATTAGCTGGACCAGTTTCAGCTTTTATGAAATGTCAATTACAAATACTATAAATAATATAGACAAGTTATATAAGAAATATTTAACGTGGAAAACGCATTAAGATTTAAAATTGATATTTTATACAAAAATGTGTTAAATATTCAAGAAATTGCATAAGAATATACAATGGAGATTTAATGCATAATAATATCAAAGCTCTAATATAACTGGAGAATCGTATCCATACATTTAGCTCTAAAATTTTATTATCTATTGACACAATAAAACGCAAAGTTATTCGCAACATAAAACACAACTATAAACCTATTGCATCGGCCCACTTTGAAGTACCGTTATTAGTTTTATAACACATAAAACACCGATCAAGAATAATAATGAGAAATCGCAGATTACAAAGTCGTATAGAACTAAGTATAAATGACGCCATCTCTTCCAATAACAATGACAACTATATTATAATATTGACATTTATTTACGTACTAAAATAAAAAGCTGATAAAATGCCAGAGGTACTGTTTTTATTATTATAAATACAAGGATGTTTATAGTTTAGTAGGTAATAATTTATTTATGCCGTTCATAATATTGATTTATTTACGATTTGGCCCTTGTTAAGCGATGAAAGCTCAATAATTAAGTGCCTATCATTATTTCTGATATAAAACAAATTTATTTGGCATCCTTCTGCAAAATATAGCTAGTATTCATTTTCTTGCGAAAGTTAATCGCGCCTGAGTTTATCCCAGACTTAAACTTGTAGAAAAAACGAATATTAAACTCATAAATTCACTTAGTTTCTTTTCTATTGTTATTTTTATAAATATTTTTTTTTAATTCAGTGAACTCATGTTATTAACTGCCTACTGTCTCATTATTTGCATATTTTTTAACACAGTCTCACGCATAAAAAAATTAAATAACATGTTTATTTTTTTTTCCTATTCGCGAGGATCAAGCCCCCTCAGTCGCGTTACATGTTTGTTTTAGCCAGCAATTAACCACTGGACCATCAATAAAGCATGCTTGTAAGGCGGCCACCGACAATGGGACCATTGTGACTCCACGTAACCCTTTCTCAAAGACAGGAACAGTTATAACACCTTACTGGCCAATAAATCCAAAACAACGGAATCCTTCACTCTGACTATTGTTTGAAGAACCGTGATTTAAGTTCAGATATTACGGTGCATTTACCTGTTGCGTTCAACGTTAAGAATTCTCAAGGTTGAGTAATTTATTTTGGGAGTAGGTATGGAGATGGGTGGCTGTCAAAAATAGAATTTATTTAAGCGTGAATGTTTTGGACTGTGGCGAGTAATCGTGTTATAAAGAAATGCAAACTTAACTTGGTTTACATTGTTTGGTTCCGCCATTATAACTTATGTTTATTTCAAGATTAAGAAAGATATAAGTCAAAAAACTTAATACTACCCATTGATTTTTTTTTTACTACATTATTTAATTTTTATAAATAAATACCCAATGACATTATTAAAGGATCTAAATGCAGATTTAATACCAGTAGCTGTAATTATAAACAAATAAAGATAGGCGCCCATCCTCATCACTACATAATTAGCAATTAACGACTCACATAAATTAAGCAAGTCATTAAATTATAAATACGTAACCCTTATTAAATTATTCATAAGTTATTTGCTTGTACAAGATAGCAAAACAACGGTACGTACTGAATCCAAGATTTTTTCTAACTAAAAGCTAGACTTAAAGGACCAAAAGTATCAAGTACGAAATAGTGGAAAAGCACCATCTGTGTATCAAAAGACGAACTAGCTTGTCTAGTGCAAAATAACAGTAGCACCATCTTTGGGGACAGACGGTGTTTGCAATAATGCGCCACCCCTGCAACCCCTGTCTGCAAGCAGGGGTGACAAACATACGGCTGCATTACGTATCGCAGTTGCCTTCAAACCGGCGAGCGACCCGTCTCTATCGCCAACCCCGGACGAACTCCGAATGAAAGCGATGCCTTGATAATGTATTTAGATTTACGACACATAAATATTTTTTATCTTGATTATTTGTCTGAACTGCATATATATTTCCTAATTGTTATCGCAGCGATGACGGAAAAGCGTTGCGAACAATAATGCCTAAGTTTATCCAGAAGAAATAGTTTGGCCAAGACGCGGAAATGAATTGTAACAATATTTTCTCTGATTTTCATTGAAGTTACGCATCAATGGTTTTGTCTTGCCAAATCTGGGTCATACTGTTGTATACGATATGTGCCGATAAGTTCAGAGGCAGTGTAATAGCGTGTCATCTGAGATAAATTGTCACTTTATGGAGAAAAAAGAGGTCCATCATTTCTTTATGACAACTTTGGACTTAAATGTTTTTAGTGAAAGTAAAATTCTCTGGAAATGTTTTTGTAGCACATGCGGACGGTGGTACCTAATTATATGAGGGTATTATGTTAATGTAGGTGCCCTTAAGTCCTTGTAAAGTACGCCGTTTACGAGGCCGGTAAAGCGGCTGCAACTCTGTTGTCCCTATGTAGGTTGTTATGCTGAATTATTTATTTAGTTTACACCCACCTAGTGCGTTTCACACAGGTATTTAATTATACCATTTTAAAATTATGTTTCCTACTTTGTGAGCCATAGAATAGTACAGTTAAGGGTAAAACTAGTGTAAACGCGTCATGTCTTAAGGTCAAGGAGATGTCAGCAACCGTAGGGGCCCAGCAAGGTCAAAGCCTACTGGGGCCATGGGTGATGCGAAAGAGATGGGCCCTGCGGGCCCTGGAAAAATGGCAAAGAAGGAACAGGAGTGGGTTTTTAGTCAGTAAAAGTCTGATACTATCTCCCGCCCTGCCCAAGAGCGGGGAATGTCATTAGATGATTTTGCCAACCGAAAAAAATAAAAAATGTCTTCAGGTGACTTCTCAATACGTAACTATTATAGCTTCTGCTTGCAGTTTTTCCCGAAAATTTCATGATATGAAAATAATTTACGTTTTCTTATTCCATAATTAAAAAGTATTTAAGATAATAAATCACATTAAAAACAGATACAGGTATGGGCCATGATCCGGAGCGAGGGTGCATGGGTGGTGATCGCCTCCTGCGAAGCATTACCAAATGCTAGCGAAGGAAACGGCCGCACGAGTGAGGCAATGGACATCCTCACGCCCCAGCCGCCGAGACCTCGACCCCTACTACCAGCCGTCGTAGGCGTGGGCTTGCGAACGATGAGCAATGGGTAGCTCGCCATCCAGCTGTCCGGTAACCGTCCGGTCAGAGTCCCAGTCGTCAAAGAAACGAGCGCCTCAAGGGGCTATTAGAAGCCTACAGGGGCCATTGGTCGACTTCTGAAAGGGTTACTCGTGATCCTGGGACAAAAAAGGAACATAGGTATGATTTTAGTCAGTAAAAGTCTGACACGCCCTCCTGATCCACCCTAGAGCAGGAGAAGTCATTAGGTGATATCCCACCTTAAAAAAACTGGGCAAGTGCGAGTCGGACTCGCGCACTGAGGGTTCCGTACAAACTTACCTATGCAAATAGTTCAATTTGCGAATGGAGTTTCGAAATTTTTTCCGAATCGGAAAAAGTTTATTATTGTGTCGTAACAACAAATTTACTGTTTTCAGATTTATTCCTATACTGCTATAAGACCTTGCTTCATGCCAAATTTCAGGATTCTGGGTCAGTACCTATGAATTTTGATTCCTTTGAGAGTGTCGAAATATACGTTCGTACGTACAAAAATGGCCATATCTTTTTTTTCGTTAACTTAGAAGTTTGATTTTTTCATTGCTTCAAGGGACCGCAGATCTAAATGTATGGTTTTAATTTCAACTCGATACCTGCACGCGTTCCCAAAATAAAGGGACTTGACAGATAGACAGCCAGACAGACAGACCGACCGATCGACAGACAGACAGACCGACAGATAGATAGACAGACGGACAACAAAGTGATCCTATAAGGGTTCCGTTTTTTTTCCTTTTGAGGTACGGAACCCTAAAAACTCTCACAAGGTAGACCCATGACCTGGTGAAGGTTGCGGCGATCCGATGGACGCGAGACGCTTAATATCAGTCATTGTGGTGATACTTGGGGGAGACCTATGTCCAACAATGGACGTCTTTTAGCGGAAATGATGAACAGAGTAAATTAACAACAACAATAGGTAACTTTGATTCCTATGTAGTGCTGTTAATTTTTCTAGGTACCGGCAAAAACCGTGACGATCTTTTATCTTTTTTGGTCCTAAGAGACGATAGGCACGAGACTACCTTACTATCGATAACACAACAATAAAATCCATAAATGATCTTCCTTACAACGATAAGGTATCGAAATTGATACCGGCACTTACTAGATATTCAAAAACATTACCAAGGTTTCATTATTCGCTGGTTATGTGGTATCGATCGTGAAACACTCAATTTGCAGTTTTTCAAAAGATTATGATAATCGAAATGACTCATTAATCGTATTGTTCATCGAGGATGTAATTTTTATTTTAAATTGGTCACATTTGAAATCAATATGGCTTACGGCTTACCTACTTCATAATGTTTCATCATCATCAACATCATCATTTTAGCCGAGAGACGTCCATTGCTGGACATATGCCTCCCCTAAGTGTCGTCACAACGAATGGTCTTGTGCGTTTTGCATCCATCGCATTCCCGCGACTCTCACCAGAACGTCGGTCCACCTTGTGGGAGGCCTTCCAACGCTGCGTCTTCCGGTGCGCAGTCGCCACTCCAGAACGTTTCGGCCACATCGACCATCTGTTCTATGAGCAATGTGCCCTGCCCACTGCCACTTTAGTTTGGCAATGTTTGTTTCGCAAACCAGTTGGTACAGTCACGAGCAATAAGATTTATGTATTGTCACATTTTCAATTTATGATAAATTCTGTATTCAAGAAGTAAGTGTATGACAAATGGTCCTTTATCCTTACCGCGTACATTCAAGGCTAGAGTGAATAGACTCTTAATAAACTAGTGCGATTCACCATCAACGACTGCATCATTGCTTAAAATCAGGTGAGATCGCAGTCAAGCTCTAGTTTATATCATTTAAAAAAAATTTATTTCATGAATTGCTGAAGTTAATATAGGTAGAAAGTGTGACAATGTATATTATGTCTTATTGCTCGTGACTGTACAGTAAGAAAATTTATTCAGAAGATTTGTTTATTAATCCCGTTATTACTACATTCCATGATTATAAGTTTAGACCTAGATCAGCTACATAGATACAGAACTAGAATCTTGGTGACAAGTATCTATTTAAATGTTAAATCAATCTAGTATTATATAATCTGGAATATATTATTCGCTAAGCCTTGAGATCTTTAGTTTCGTATTCAAATATGCTGGATTGACTGCATTTTCTTCAACATAACCGTATTAAGAAGCGGATGCTGTCCTTGAATAACAACCTTTGGTCTTGTAGACTCAATATAAATAAATAATCAATGTTTATATCTTTATACGTATATACATACGTATTATAAAACAATGTCCCTCCACTGCGTCTGTCTGTCTGTTCACGATTAACCTAAAATATTACTGCATGGATTTTCATGCAGTTTTTACCAATAGACAACATTTATGAGGAAGGATTAAGTGTACAACATATGCAAATCGTACCCTTATTGCAAAAACCAACTAAATGCACCAACATTTTTGTATTATTATATTATGTTATTACAATTTTATTCAATCAAATTTGTAGGTTATTTACTTTTTGCCGAAGCTATCTTTGTAAATAAGTGTCGTAGCTAATAACCGGTTTTACCTGTAGATTCATCTTGATGAGACGAATGGATGAATGGATTTAACTTTAATTTGGGTAAAAATTGCAAATAGTTGGTTTTTGCAATAAGGGTACGATATTATAGTAGAGAAAACCCCAAAAATTCCAAAGATTTCTAACTGCTATGCGAAGCTTGGGTGCGTGACTGATGTTGTATAAAATTCTAGCTTCTGCCAGCGGCTCCGCCCTCAAGAAAGTAGAAAATATGTATACCTATGTCACTCAGTGATAAAGTAACATTCTACAGGTGAATGAATTTCGAAAATCAGTCCAGTAGTTTTTGAATTTATTCATTAAAAACAAAAATACAAATCTTTCCTCTTTATAACAATAATAATATTCCACAACTATCACACAACGCCGTCTAGTCCCAAGCTAAGCAGAGCTTGTGTTATGGGTACTAGACAACTGATAAACATACAAATATTTATCTAAATACATACATATTATAGATAAATTACACCCAAACACAGAACAAATGATCGTGCTCATCACACAAACATTTGAGCTGGGTGGGAATCGAACCCACGACCTCCGGCATAGCAGTCAGGGCTACTAACCACTAGACCAACAGGCGAGTCAAAATATAATATTAGTAACTAGTAAATAGCAATAAACAGAAGATGTGCACGGTGCAGTTTGTCAAAAAGGTATTCGAAATCCCATAGGAAAAGTCGCTAAACCATCGAACAGACAGCAGAGCAGTTTTATTCAACAAAATCAGAACACCAAAGACCAGTAGAACAAGGAAACTACAGTCCTATTTCAGTAAACTCCATTACCATCAATTAACTAAACGATATCGGCAATTTTGAACACAGAGTAAACACCAGCTACCATAATACAATCACTTTATACACGCCTCCTCGTTCCTGCCTACTCACTGTTACATTAAAAGTAATTCTATGTTTCCAAACTCCTTTTAACGTGCCATCGTCCAATAAATTCCATTTTAATCGACTCAGTATCGACTCGTATCATTCCCACAAGAACAAAGAACACCGAACTATGAAAATTCAAAATTCAAGAAATTGCGTGACAGAAATAAATACTTTCCCTATATACAAGCTATATATAAATATATTCAAACACGTGTTCGTGAGGAAACGAGGCATGCGTACAGAATGACAATCGGGATTTCCCTTTCAAGCGGAAAATTTACGTGATAAAAATTCTAAATAGTCGCGTGTGAAAAAAATTGTATAAGGTCCAAAAATAAGTGACTGCGGTAGGTGTCATTACGCAGTCTTATAGCGGTTTTGTGTGCGGCCGTAAATCAGAGAACAACGTGAGAATGGATTCATTATTTAGACAATATACGATACGTGGCTGGCGTTTACGGAGATGAGCTTTGTATAGCGCTTGCAGGGTTGCCTTTATGCCTGTTTGAACAGATTTCAGCGCGCTTTCACGTCGTCCGGAAGCAATGGCATGAGATTGAAACTTCACTATTGTACTTATACAACATGTAACTGGAATAGTGTACATACACTCGTATACATCCCAATTAGAAAATTCGGTAACAATCATGATTCAAGTAGGTACTGAAATTTTATCACAAATGCACTTTGGTAATGTTTTTTTAAGAAATAACTAAAGCTAGAACTACATTAAACTGACGCACACGTGTAACACGCCTGATTTGTACGTAGAACGACGTCGCGTGGCGTGGAACAAGTGTAGCTCTACAAGTCTAGTTTCCATACAAAATGTATGGAGACCGACGCGCCCAGATCGGTTTGTGTGGCACACGTGTGCGCAGTGTAGTACTAGCTTTATCCTTGTTGTTGGAAAGTAGTATGGGAATCAACGCTATATGTATATCTACGTGACTCTAGTGATGCAATCAAGATTTACCAAAATAGCTACTTTTTATCCTGAAATAATCAAGAATTACTTTGGGAGTAGCTTCTGCCAGCGGCTTCACTCTTTTAACTTTGAATCCCCATTTCGTCCCCATAGGGAGTGAATTTTGGAAAATCCTCTCTTAGTGCTCGCCTACGCTATAAAAGGAAGCCTTGGAAAAAATTTCACAGTCGTAGTCCTAGTAGTTTCGGTTGTGCATTGTCAGTCAGTCAGTTTCTACTTTAATCATCATCATCATCTTCATTTCAGCCGAAAGACGTCCACTGTTGGACATAGGCCTCCCCCAAGTGTCGCCACAATGAACGTACCGGAAAACGTAGCGTTGGAAGGCTCCTACAAAGTGGGCCGATGACCTGGTAAGGGTTGCGGGAATCCGATGGATAGGAGGCGTAAAAACGTTCTACTTTTATATGTATAGATAAAAATCGAATGCTGAAATCGATTTAGTGGCCGATTCTGAGCATAGGGACTACTTTCAGGATGTGTGTTTATTATGTCATCATTTCAGCCGAAAGACGTCCACTGTTGGACATAGGCCTCCCCCAAGCGTCTCCACAACGACCGATCCTGTGCGTCTCGCATCCACCGCATTCCCGCGACTCTCACCAGGTCGTTGGTCCACCTTGTGGGAGGCCTTCCAACAAATTATATCATGTACTCATGTTGTATACCTACTATCTTACTGACATAAACGAAGCTTCGTTATCAGCATAAACGCAATCTGAGTCAAAGACCAACCACTTCATAAGTTCAAAAATCACACATCCGTCCGCTACAAGTCTACCCTTCGATGTTCAATACATATTTTTACATTATCTACATTTTTTACTAATGACATTCACCACTCGAGTTGTCAACACATTACCTCGTGTTATCAAAGGCAGCCCTGCGCTATCTACCTAGTTACGAGCCACGGGCCGTTGGCTCGATGTTTCCCGACGAGATACGGATCTCCACGAGTTTTGCGTAAACTTGTTCGGTTATGTAAACGTGTATTAGATTCTGATTAAGCGATTGACTAAAAACGGTTGGAATGCTGCCGTTTTTTGGCATCGTACGTCACTATGACGTTGTTTTATGGTTCTTGGGTGATTGTGTGAGTGATTTGAGCGAATTTCAGTGATATGATGATAGTGGCAGACAAATTAATGTGACGTAAATTCGGCATTAGATTATAAGTCTAGTCATAATAATTATTGTGATCTTAACAATTTATATACAACTTTCTACGAAATATTTAATCTTTATTTAGTTAGACAATTGTATTAAAACCAAGTCCTGGGCCACATTTTTAAAATAGACATAATATAGTTTCAGGAATCAAAGGACCAAATAAGTAATCTACCTACTCTACTGTTGCCAAAAAGTTTGCACAAACCACCGTTTCATCTCAGAGGGCGCAATATGCACCCTAGGTACTGCAATCTCAACCCTTCCATACAAACAGTTCTTTATCCCTTGCATAGATGGCGCTACTTTCTTTGCACTAAAATATCACCAATCAATTCACACTAAAGGTGTTCAGACACACATAAAATCAAGTTATAACGTTATAAAATTAATAAAAGTGGTATAATAAAATAATAAAAGAGTCATCGTTCAACGGTTCGGAGTTCGAGTGTTGACCTTGCCAAATAGTTGTCAAACAAAATTATAGATGGCACTATCCTTGCGAAATTCGGCAACGGTTCGCAAAAAATACGATTCATAAAATATGGATTATATTATAATAAAATATTTTTATTAGACTTTTTATGAACGTGAATCGTAATCGTGACGCGCATAAATGATTAATAGAAAATCTTAATTACATTTTAATTGAATGCTAATTCGAAGTGGGAATTAAAAGATTAAATTTAGGTTTAAAAATACGGGAAGTAGATATAATTAGTGTTTTGAATTTGGTCGGAGGATCAGCGATGATTAGTCTAACGTTTAAGTTATCGCGATTTGTAAGGTCATCGCTGTTTACGATACTTAAGATGCGATTAAAAGTCCATTATAATAATCAAAACGTTTCAAAATCTGCGACGTTAAATATAATAAACTTTGTGGTCATCTGTATTTTCGAGTATCTGTGGAAATGCCTTATGGCATTCATTTTAACCTATGTAGGAACCACTTGTGTATATTAAGCTTCAATAAAACGAACCATCAATTATAGTAAAATTGTCTATCTTATTTGAATCATCATGAAATTCTTCTGCGTATGATTAAGGTTTTAATAAGCCCCTAAAATCTTTCTAACAATTTTTTTGCTTGGATGGACCAAAAAAAAAAAATGTTAGAAAGATTTTTGGGATTGCAACTAACAGATCTTCTTTTGTCTGCGTCGATCGAAACAATTTTTTTCTAGCAATTGTAAAATGAATAATATCGTTTATAATTTCATCAAAAAAATAATCAGTTAAACTACACAGTTACAAAAATACAAATAGTTGGATAAAAAGAGCTAACAAAATTTAATGCCGTTACATATTTCCGAATAGATTTCGTAGACGGTCTACGGCTACGGCCTAGGGTCTACGCGCTACGCGACTACGAAAAAGTTTAGTGAATTATGAATTACCTAACTATTGCTATTGTGTTTTATACTAGTCATTTCAAGGCTCTATGATTTATATAACAGCTGCTTACCTGAATTACTTTTCTACATAAATAATATCTGATAAAGATCTAGTTTTACGTAATGCCTATTCAAGCACTAGTATAATTAGTTATATTGCGAGCGTAAACCACTTAGGTACTTACTAAGTAGGGTTTTTTAACCTGTTTTACTCAAAGTTAATATAGAAAACCCTTAAGACCGGTAGTAGCGATAACTATCTACAAAAACTTATAAGTACTTACTAGAAACCACAAAATTCATTTCAAATGTACATTTCTCTAATTGGTGTTCCATTAGGAACGTATAATCTAAGTTAGACCGTACCAATATCAAAGTGAAGGGTGAATAGAATGTAAGCGCGTCGGTATATCTTAAAGGCATGTACCATTTAAGTGCTGGGTCAAAGATCACAATTAATTTGTGCTACAATAGTGACATGTGAATAGTGCTCGCGTACCGACTACGAAAGTTATGGTAAACCATCTTCTTCAATTTACCAAATAACCTGCGTGGGACGGAAACCAACTGCTACTAGAATGTTTGCATTAATTCAAGTAAAAAAAAACAGGTTTTTATTTAATTATAACAATAATGTCCCATGAAATACAATACTTATTGAACCATAGAATCGACGTGTTGGTAATTCAGACATCCATGGATCGCTACGACACTTTTATAAGCGCACATACGAACACCTTATAGCATATTTCGCTAAATAAGAAATACCTCTATCATCGCCTTCCCTTTTACATCCCCGAATGACACTACCGAACGTTCGGAACGCGCGTCTATCAAAAACTATATTTCTTACGTCCCGAACACAAAGGAAAAAATGACGTACATACTCAGCGTAAGCTTCTAAATGTCCCGTAAATGTATTGAGAGCGAAAAGTCGCTGAATTTGAGGCGTTCTTTGAGGCTTTTTGAGGAAAGCCCCGATGCTGGTGTTATAGGCTATGAGAGGGCGAGGCGGGAGGTTCTATAGGCACTTTACACGCTCTACCGCAGCTAACCTCCACCCAAATGTAATAACGCGCCGCCAGCTCTCTGTTTCAATTTGTTCCTAAATTGAAATTGTTTTTATTTGAATAATATTACTGCACACTCTCTGTAGTATCCACGAACGGCCAGTTATGATATTACATTATTTTATAACGATATGTTGTTGTTGAAAAAGATACTTACTGATAGTAATCTTTGGTCGTGGGAGAATGTCGAGTTTCATAGATAAGAGGATCTTACATTTAACTGGCCATAATGTCTTAGCTGTCGTCTGTGATATCTGATCTTTATTTAAATAATAGCAGACAATTTTGTTGCACCATTCATTTAAATTGATTTTGCATCAAAATTGTCTGCTAGAGCGTGATGAATTCTATGTATCATAAGGAGTGGAATTCCCTGACGGAGTCTCCTGTGTATTTCCTAATAACCACAACTAGTGTTGCAACGGACCTCTGCTTCTGCTTCTGCAGAAGCTCCGCAAGCTTTTTCACTTCCGTTTCCGTTTCTGGTTCCGCAAATTTTATAACAGAAGAATACAACGAGGAGCGCGGGGGTAGGGGGCCCGTAGAGGACTGGACACGACGAAAAAGACGTGGACGGAGGAGGGGGCGGTACACAAACGTGTCGCAGCGACTTTCTTTGTTTAGAATAATATATTATATTTATTTGGGTCATTCTGCGCATCATCGCATCTCGTAACGTTTAGCGTAAGCGCGTAAATCTTCTGTTGTTTTTTTTTCTTATGTTGTTGTTTGTTTTGTTCTTCTGTTGCCAATAGTTCGCCAATACTTATCAGCTCCCCCCAGAAGTGTAGCTGTGATCAATTATTTAGTGAAGCTGGTTTAATATCTATATGAAGAAAACCCAAACAGACACAAAGGTGT
The DNA here is from genome assembly GCA_905147345.3 of Mythimna impura. Taxonomy (NCBI): domain Eukaryota; kingdom Metazoa; phylum Arthropoda; class Insecta; order Lepidoptera; family Noctuidae; genus Mythimna; species Mythimna impura. The sequence continues at coordinate 18,430,059 of LR990351.1, forward strand.
AAAAGTGGGCAAATTACTTTTTATTAAATATAATTTGCCTGTTTAATTTCGAGTATTGTAGTAAGTAAAGTACAAAATACAAATTTAATTAAACAAATCCTAAAAAATAAAATTGTGTTTGATATTCATAGTAATAACACTTCCGGTTCCGCTTCCGCTTCCGCTAAGACTAACTTTTGACATCTGTTTCCATTTCTGCTTCTGTTAAAACACTTCCGTTTTATCACTAACCACAACCTAGCTCTTTAAGTCAAGAGTGTATAGGTTACATAGGTTACAGCGAGCTTCATCGTCGACCACATCATCGTAATTAAGCGTAAGCCTATCAATAATAAACAAAAAAAAAACCCTAGATATTGTCACTTAGTTACCTGGTTTGTTTGTTAAAATAATATCAACATTACAAACTAGAGCAAAGACACTAACATGAACATTATATCGATATCGAAATAAGTAAGGCTTTGCTCGAAATCTTTCATTCGACTTATTTGACAGGTTCCTATTTTAAAATCCCATTGTTTCTTTTCTCATTTCTGTTCCGACAGCCAGTAGCATTATTGGTAAAAGTACCCATTTTACTCCGAAATAATTACTGGAACAAAAAGGAATAGGACTTTACTATTTATTGGTGGGCCGGAGCTGGGGTTCAAAGCCCTTTCGCGAATTCCCCTAGGTACACTTAATTAGAATGAGCCGGTTTTACTTAGAAATTATCTTAGGAAATTTTAGTTGGAGATAGCTTAGCTGCTTCGCATCGATAACTTATCCTTTTAGAACCTTGAAATGTAGATTTTTCTAATAATTTATTCGCTAGCTCGCTTTGGTCAATTTCTTAATTGACCAAAACGAGCTAGCTTTTTTTTTGGGAGGTGGGAAACCTTCTAATGACTTCTTCCGCCCTAAGGTGGAGTGACGGTATGTCAGACTTTTACTGACTAAAACCACACCAATGTTCTTTCAGTTGCCTTTTGCGTTCTACGACCATGAGTATCCCTTTCATACGTTTTCCCATAGCCCTAGCAGGAATCGGCCCTGGGCGTAGAACACTCGACGGCGAGCTACCCATAGTTCTTCGTCCGCAAGCCCGTGTTTACGATGGGAGGAGATCGCTCTGTGATTTCCGACGCCCGGGGCGTCGGAAATCGTGACGGCTGGGGCGTGAGGATGTACGTTCCCTCACTCTTGCGGCCGCCTCCTATGCTAGCATTATTGCTTCGCAGAAGAATGGGATCCCATTTCATCTCGCTCCGGACAATGGCCTGAACCAGAGCCCGGCGCGAGAGGTCACCACCGCCGATCGCCTCCACTAAGACACGGTGGTGCGCCGCCCTAGCGAGACATCTTAAGTAACGGTAAGCGATGATGTGGTCGACGATGGTGCACGCTAACCTTGAAGTAACCTTTTCACCCTTGACTTAAAAACCAGAGGTAGGCGAGAGCGAGAGGTAGTTCCAAATTCAAATTCACGTTTATTTCAGACGCTTTCAGATTCAAATTCGCCGTGTTTTCGTATTCGAGTCTTGTACAAAATAATTCCTATTAATAAAATTATTATAAACGATGTTCATTGTTACGCAATTCAGGGATGCTTCGGTGGGGTTGCGGGGCGCGCGTTGCATCCTTTATCACAGCGAGGGGGGGTGTGGTACCCGCGCGGGGAGGGGCGCCGCTGGAAAAATTGCACATAAATATTGAAGCTGCCACTTACACGTGCGCCCACCGAATGCCGCGAGCTTAGTGTGGACGAGACTTTATTTTTTGGATGGTTTTTTGTTTTAAAAACTTTCATGTTCGATGTTGACGATTATGCGTAGACAGTGGTTTTGATAAGTATTATAGTCGTTCAGAGTCTGGGTGTCTTGTGTAGATATATAAGTTCACATGTTTGTGATCGCACCCACGAAGTAATTCCTAGTGTGAAATACATTTAAAAAGCGTGGATTAATCACTATTACCAGCTGGAATCGAGAGGCTTTGTCCATCTCTATGCTGGACAAAAGTCTCTTCCTATGACTTCCAGGTTCTATGTACCTCTCCAAAAGTCAATATCTACTATTTGATGACAGGTGTATTTTGATAGTGTCAGTAGAATAAAGCACACCTATATTTCGTATAGATAGTCTATAACCATTTAAGAGGATTAAAAAGTCTATAGTTTAAAAAGCTTAAGTACTGAAATTTGTTTTTTTCTCCTACAAGTCAGGGCTATATTCCGTCTCCACCATACCACTACCTTCTCACTCTTTTAAGAGCCCAAGTCGTCGACGGCGCGTACTGTTCCACTCCGGCCTCAAGGAGATGTCAGCAAACCGTAGGGGGCCAGCAGGGTCGAAGCCTACTGGGGCCAAGGGTCTGCTTCTGAAAGGAAGACTCGGCCCTGATATGAAAGGCAACGAAGGAACAGGAGTGAGTTTTTAGTTAGTAAAAGTCTGACACACCCTCTCGCTCCGCCCAACTGCGGGGGATGTCATTGGATGATTTTCCCACCGAAAAAAAAAAGACCTACAGAAATCGTGTGCAAAAAATACCTTTTTATTCCCAATTTTTGCAGCAAGTTCATCAACTTCCAAGACCGCAGGTTAGTTTGAAAGACTCACCGCGGCCCTTGAACACAACTATACGCTGAGAGTGAATGGTTTTTACGGTTTTTACGTGACTGCTTGCAGGCTTGCGTACGACAAACAAAAGTTGACAGAAAAATTAACGAGGCCTGCTGGGACCGATGCCTGCCAGAGCTACGAAATTGTTCGAAAGAGTTACTGAGGCCAACTGTGCGCTGAGTGTAAGCTGTTTTTACGTTACACAATCGAAACGTTTGCTGCGTTTTGCTCTCTGATTGGTTATGAGCTCGGAGCGGGCCAATCGAAGCGGCGAACAGTCGATCGCGTAAAACAAATTCGCACTAGGCACTTTGAAAGAATACAGCTGGGTTTTAGTCAGTAAAAGTCTAACATTCCGCTTGCCCCACCCGGAGCGGAAGAGAAGTCATTTGATGAATTCCTAGAAAAATAAGTATTACAGTTACGATTAACTGTCATATGATTCAGCTACAGTAAAATAGAAGATGCAGAAGAAAATTAAAACACCATAGCGTAAAGACAGGTTTTAATTGCTAATTTTCTCATGCACAACCAATCAAACCAGTCGTAAAATTAATTAATATTCTAATATTTTCTATTGTATGTATTTGTTACTTGTAATTGCAACTAAGTAGCAAAAACCGATAACAAGCTCTGTAAGGTAACGACGAAACGTTTAATGAGCTTTTTATTGCCTTTTGTCTTACAAATTGGTCATTAATATCAGACAGTACCGCCTTATGCTGTGCTGATATTGCGCAGATTTCAAGAAAAGCAGCATTTGAATATTTTTTATTTTACACATTAAATCTAAAACTGCGCCATAAAAATTTACCGTGAAGGGTTTTCCATATTCCATTTGGAAGCAGCCGCTATCGTGATGCCGTGAAGCCGTGTCCTCGTGGAGGCAATTGGCGGCAGCGACCTTTCGCGTCGGGCCCTGGTTCAGGCTATGGTCCGGAGCGAGGAGGAATGGCAGGCGGTCGCCTCCTTCTGCGAAGCAGTAATGCTAGCGAAGGAGGAGGCTCCACGCGTGAGGGAAAGAAGGTCCTCACGCTCTAACCGCCGTAATTCCGACCCCGACTACCAGCCACGGTAGACGCGGGCTTGCGGACGTCGAGCACTGGGTAGCTCGCCGTCTGGCGGTTCGATAATTAACCGGACCGAGCCCAGTCGTCAACAGTGCGTAGTGATCCTCGCGCTCCTCAAAGAGATGTCAACAAACCGTAGGGGCCCAGCAGGGCCGATGCCCGCTAGCTAGGACCGCGGAGAATTTCTGAAAGGGAAACCCGTAGTCCTAGAACGCAAAGGGTAATTGAAAGATACAGGTGTGGTTTTAGTCAGTAAAAGTCTGACACGCCCTCTCGCTCCACCCAGAGCGCGAGAAGTCATTTTGATGATTTCCCACCTTAAAAAAAAAAGCCGCTATCGTGACAAGATATCCACCAAATACAGAAGGCCCCTTACCTGCTAGCCATGTGCGTCCTGGGGCTCATGGGAACATAATGACATAACAACATTATTCTTCTCTATAACGCACTGGCAAGAAGCTCCTTGGAGTATTGTTCCTCTATTTAGTCTCCCTATTACTCAACCTATACTAATAATGTTGAATCTGTTCAGGCCCGTTTTGTTTGGTACCTGTGTATGAAGAATGGGATCCGAAAAGCTATACCAGATTACAACGATAGGTTAAGGCACTATAAGATGGTTAGCTTAAAAGAAAGGCGGATCCATTCTGACTTACTTCTACTACATAAAATTATAAATGGTTCCATAGATGCGGAGTTGGTTAATTATTTTAACTTCAGGGCTAGCCAACGCAGCAAGCGACATCATCGCATTTTTCAATTGCCTACATCCACCTTAAATATCACTTTTAATACTCCTCTTACATGTATGGTAAGGCTTTATAATGAAAGGTCCAACTTGATGGATTACCCTATCGATGTCTTCTCCATGAGTTTCGCTTCATACAGACGCTGCCTATATAAACAGTGCGAATAATGTACGTCTTTATATTTCGGTGTATTTTGTCTTTGTGGTGTTCTAGATTTAGGTATTCTGGGCACACTTTTCATTCTGTGTTTGTCTCTAATATTCATTTGGTCAATGTCATGCATACCTGTAATTTGCATGGTTACTGAAATGCCAATTTTGGATGTAAATGACTGTTTATTAATGTATTGTATTGTTGTATTGTACTGAATTTGAATTGTGAGTGACTGTGTTGTTGGTGTGCTTATTATAAATAAACTAGCTTTTGCCCGCGGCTTCGCTCCCGTCAACTGACTACTATATCCAACTCTACCCAACTCTACCCTACACTACCCTACTCTACCCTACTCTACCCTACTCTACCCTACTCTACCCTACTCTACCCTACTCTACCCTACTCTACCCTACTCTACCCTACTCTACCCTACTCTACCCTACTCTACCCTACTCTACCCTACTCTACCCTACTCTACCCTACTCTACCCTACTCTACCCTACTCTACCCTACTCTACCCTACTCTACCCTACTCTACCCTACTCTACCCTACTCTACCCTACTCTACCCTACTCTACCCTACTCTACCCTACTCTACCCTACTCTACCCTACTCTACCCTACTCTACCCTACTCTACCCTACTCTAAAAAAAAAAAAAAAAAAAAAGTAAAGTAAAGTATCCTATGTCCGTCTCCTGGTTCTAAGCTACCTCCCTGCCAATTTTCAGCTAAATCGGTTCAGCCGTTCTTGAGTTATAAGTGAAGTAACTAACACGACTTTCTTTTATATATATAGATAAATAAATACTCCCGGATTAAAGTATCCTACGTGCTATTCCAGAATATGGTTTACCCACGTACCATTTTATCGAAATCCTTTCAGCCGTTAGAGCGTAAAGAAGTAACAAACACACACGCAACACACACTCGTATACACTTGTATCTTTATAATATTAGTGTGATTAGTTTCTGTCAGTGCCTTCGCCCGCGAAGTGAAATGAAATGAAAAATTCGAAGAAGACGTGACATTTCACAAATCTGCACTAGGCCCGCGTGGAATCATAGAGAGTATTTTGTATGCTTGAGTCTTAGTAGTGGAAACTATTGGCCTTGGAGTCCTGAAACTATGGAAAGCATACGAGGGTCTGCAGCTAACCCAAAGAGGTGTTTTAGATGTTTTTTTTTTTCATGAAATGAGGCATCAACCGACAAATATCCCTGTACGCGCTCTGCAAGTGTACAGTACCTACTACTAGTACCTAAGGACAATCCCCGATTGGTTTCAAAAACTATGTAAAGACAAAACAATGTTATTTATAATTTATTTATTAGAAAAGTTATTTTTTTTACAGTGATACCTATTTATGAATATTGCCTTACCAAATTGATTTCTATTTTTAACCGACTTCAAAAAGGAGGAGGTTATATGTTCGGTTGAATGTATGTTTTTTATTTATTTTTTTTATGTATGTTCACCGATTTCTCGGTCAATTGTGGACCGATTTTGAAATATTTTTTTTTTTGATTGAAAGGTTATGCTTCCGAGTTGGTCCCATAGAAATATTGTTATGATCTGATCATGAACTTCGAAGATATGGAACAGAACTCCTCATAGGATCACAGCAGAACCGTCGTAAAAAGTAAAATTGCTTTGTTTATACGTGTAGTCGATGACTGACTGAAAGTAGAGGGGGAATATATCGAACTAATCTGATGATGAAGCCTGAAGTTAGGCACCGGAACTCTGTAATAAATTAATGTAATCTAACCGTGTTTGGGATTATTAGAATTGTCATGAGATGCACTCTGGCTATAAGGTATTTAAGTTTGGCTGAGGGGTACTTTTTAGTGGTGGTACCATAACTAAAAAGTGTAAAAAAAAAACTTTTTACAAAAAAAATACAACCGACTTCAAAGTAAAAAAAAAACACTGAAAAGTGCAAAATAACTATAATTTCGGAAGTCGGTGTTAAATAACGAAGAGACAAAACTATTATAGAAACACCGACTTCCGAAATTATAGTTATTTTGCACTTTTCAGTGTTTTTTTTTACTTTGAAGTCGGTTGTATTTTTTTTGTAAAAAGTTTTTTTTAGTTAAAATTTTAATTGACCTTCTAAGCTAAATTGGCAACTTATTTACCTGATTATCCTATGATTTAACTAACCTCGACGTTAGTTATAAAATTTATATCATTAGACCTAAATTATTGACATAAAGCCCATAATGTTTGGGACCGACCTGCGCTACCGATTTTTGACAACTAGTATGTCTGGTATCATCATCAAGTGTCTCCATAGCGACCGCCCATCGGATTCCCGCGACCTTAACTCGTTGGAGACGTTCCACGCTGAGTCCAGTACGCGCCCGCCACTTCAAATATTTTGGCCCCATTGACCTGAAATGTGCCCTGCTCACTGCCACTTAAGTTTGGCGATTCTACGAGTTACGTCCGTAACCTTGGACATCCTGCGGATATTTTCATTTCTGATCTGATCAATCAAGGAAAATATGAGCATAGTCAGCGTCATTGCCATTTGGGTGACTTTAAGCCTTCTAATGAGGCCATTTGAATAACCACGTTTCAATGTCATATGACATCACTGATCACATCGTCATATCGTCGTTTCAACCGAAAGACGTCCACTACTGAACTTAGGCCTCCCCCAAGTGTTACCACAACGACCGATCCTATGTGTCTCGCATAAATTGGGTTTCTGCGGCCCTTATCAGGTCATGTGGGAGGCCTTACAACGCTGCGTCTTCCAGTACGCGATCACTACTCCAATTCCTTTCGGCCCTATCGACCATCTGTTCTGCAAGCAATATACCCTGCCCAGACACTTAAGTTTGGCGATGCTGATCCCATGCATGGAGAAAAAGGCAGTATAAAAAAAAAATCGCAACATCCCGAGGCACATCCACACTACTTCAACGTCGCGGCGCTGCGATGGGAGCCCTCGTTCTTTTTCTTGTAGCAAATTTCGCAACAATCTCACTTATTATGCCACACAAATTTCCGCTCCCCGCCCAACTCCAGACGTGAAATTAAAATTTCCTACTTACCCCCCGTTTTTGTATACGATACGAGCCGAATAGCTAAATAAATATTGCTACTTAAGAACCTTTAGTACGCGGGGTACGTTATCTTTTTATGGGGATTTGTACTTATTAGTTTTCGAGCTAAGAAATTGGGGTATTTCCTCTTGATCCGGTAAAGAATTTTAAGAGTATCTACTTTGTCGTATTAGAAATTTTGGACAGCCAGGCAATATTCTTGTATGTCTAATTTATCTTGGACTTTTATTGCAGTTACATGGTATGGCATTTTTCACAGTCTCTGAAGTCATCACCACTACCAAAAAACACTACTATAGATACAATTAAAATGGTAAACATCCTACCTATACACATAAAAGTTTTGCGAACACATTCATTGTGCGTACTTCTAAGGAGTGGTGTTACCTGCCGGAGTCTGTATAAATATGTATATGTTATTGAGTGGAATAAAAAATGAAAATAAAAAACTTTTTACAAAAATAAAATACAACCGACTTCAATGTAAGAAAAACACTGAAAAGTGCAAAATAACTTTTAATTTCGGAAGTCGGTGTTTCCATAATAGTTTTGTCTCTTCGTTTTTAACACCGACTTACGAAATTAAAGTTATTTTGCACTTTTCAGTGTTTTACTTACATTGAAGTCGGTTTTTTTTTTGTAAAAAGTTTTTTATTTTATACTTTTTAGTTATGGTACTTACCACCACTAAAATGTACCCCTCAGTCAAACTTAAATACCTTATAGCCAGAGTGCATCTCATGACAATTCTAATAATCTCAAACACTGTTAGATTACATTAATTTATTACAGAGTCCCGGTGCCTAACTTCAGGCTTCATCATCAGATCAGTTCGATATATTCCCCCTCTTTTTTCAGTCAGTCATCGACTACACGTATAAACAGAGCAATTTTACTTGTTACGACGGCTCTGCTGTGATCCTATGAGGAATCCTGTTCCATATCTTCGAAGATCATGATCAGATCATAACAATATTTCTATGGGACCAATTCGGAAGCATATCCTACGTTTTTTTTTTAATTACTCTGGACTACTATCTCACCTGATAGTAGGCGATGATGGAGCACGCTTGCCAAGAAGTAACCTATTCACTCTTGACTTAAATACACCCAGGTTGTAGCTACCAGGAAACACACCTCCATCAGGGAACGCCACTCCTTAGCTGTAGGTACACACAATGAACGTGTTCCCAAAACGTTTTGTACGTATCGGTGGGATGTCTACAGGGATACATACGGGCCTTTGGCGCTGGAGACAAATTTACATTCAATCAGCGATTTCCGATTAATAAAAAAGTCTTAAACATGGATTGAATTGATTGATTGATTGATTGTTGATACTTGACATTTTAGCATTTCGACCATCGCTGTCATTATAAATGATAAATGATTTCTATATTTATCTTTGTTAAATTAAACTAGTTGAGGCTGATGTTTCCTAGCTGACTACACCAAAACAAATAAAGACGTCAAAGTCTCTTTTAAAGTTCGTCGACGGCGCGTAGTGTTCCACGCGCGCCTCAAGGATATGTCAGCAAACCGTAGGGGCCCAGCAGGGCCCGGAAATCAGACAAAAGTGTTGCTAAGCTGACCCTAACATGGTAGGGAAAAGACTGGGCAGATTTATTCTGGTCTCTAATAAATTATCACTACATATAAGCTCTACAGGACCTTTTAAACATTTCCAATAGGTCATCATCATCATCATTTCTGCCAAAAAACGTCCACTGCTGGACACAGATCTTCCCCAAGCGTCACCACAAGGACCGATCTTGTTTATCTCATCTATCAGATTCTCACGACCCTCACCAGTTCAACGATCCAACTTGTGGGACGCCTTCCAACACTGCGTCGCGGTCGTCCGGTACGCGGTCGCCACTTCAGTACCTTTCGACCCCATCGATCATCTGTTCTGCAATTTATGTGTCCTTCCCACTTCTACTTTGACGATTCCAATCGGTAGATTAATTTATTTATAATTTTCTTTTTTCTGTTTCAGGTGACGATGACTGCTATTGGGGTGAGTACAAATTTATTAGTCTTACAATTGTTATTGCTTTTAAAGCGGAATCCTTCAAGTACCAGTCAACTGTAAGACTATGGTCCTGGCAATTCTTTGTGAGTGTTCCTTTGGTTTGATGAAGGTATGTATTGATTAAATCAATTCTGGGATTTTTAAATAGCTATGTGACATGTGACATGTTTAAAGTTAATTCAGGTCAGACTTTGACAGGTTTGTAAAGTTTATGGGTTTAAACCTAGCTTCATGATTATTCGGTCAATATTTTGAGCCGAAAAGTTGCTGAAGAATTTTATGTTTTGTAATAACCGGTTAGGCAGATATAAAAAAATAATTTTGCAACACCAATATATACAAAATTCAGTGAAATTGGCATGAAGACAGCAAAAAATGCTGAAAAACATACAGCAAGAATTACTGAACTGGAGCGCCGTAAAAAAAATCTGATAGCCGTTTAACATAAAACATGGTCCACAATTACGACACTATAGAGCATAAGTGGAACATTTGTCACATTGATAGCTGTTTCATTGAGACAAAGCAAGTTTATATCGAATTTAAAAGCGTTGGATCTATAAACTGGTCGTTAAATCTCACAAGCGATAGTTGTAAATTTTCCAAAGACTTCGAAGCACTTTTACGATGGACGTCGCTCCGCCCACCGGCGACTTTGCGGCTTGCAATATAGAGGTTCCCGGACACCGATACATCTATAAAATAAGGGAGATTGCACCAACGCTCGTGTTCTTTTTAGGGTACGCTCCTTTTTTGGTACATGGTCCATATAAGTGCACACTCTTGAACTAGTTTTTAACAAAGTACTCTGTATAAGACTTTGTTATTAGCTACCTACGACGAAGCAACGATGTTGTTTGTTCGAACTTCGATGATTTTTTATAGTTGTCCTATTGTCTGGTTTTTGTAGACTAGATGAAAATAAACAAATTGAGAAATAAATACTATTGGGAAATACCAGTCGCAAAATATCGAGGAGATTTTCGACACCATATTATGGATACATTTTAATTTTTTAACTTACGAGCACTTGTATTTTTTTGTATTTTTTGTTTTAGGTTACATAAGACGTTTAGTTTTAGTTAGTTAATATTATAATTAAAATAGTTAATAATATATTTTCTGAGTATGTCGATATTAATTATAGGTATCAGACCCAAAAAATGTTTCTTAAAAAAATTACAACAATACAATATGTGCCTTAATTAAGAAAAAGCACATGATAATATATCGTGTTTTGCTTATCTAACCCTTAATTGTCTCATTAATAAAAATTCAACTATTTTTTTTTATAACCGAAACTTTAATTTCTGACAAGGACATAAATATTTTGCCAATCAATAATTTTTTCAGTAGGTTTTGTATCTTATTGGAAATTACCTACCTTAACAGTCTCATTGGTCGCCTAAAAGTTCCAATAAGACACAATATGACTAGCCCCCAAGTTACTTATAGTTTAACAACAATCTAATATGAACTGAGATGGAAGTGCTAATTGGTTTCGTTTCATTACAAGTCGTTTATATTTACTGCACAATAGTTTCAAAGGTGACTGACTAACTAGAAAGGTGCATATTTAAGTACTGATGATGCAAATGGTATTCCTATTAGATATTATGAGCAATACATACTTGCGAAGTAAAATAAATTGTAATCTTAAGAGGCAGTTGGCAGTGCGCATTGCTCGCAGAACAGATGGCTGATAGGGCCGAAAGGTTCTGGAGTAGATACCGCGTATTGGAGTATTTGAAGGCCTCCCAACAAACACACGCGAGAATTCACTGAATACGAGACCTACAGGACCAGTCGCTGTGACGACACTTGGGGAAAGCCCTTGGATGGTGTTGTGTGTAAAAATTGAAACTACGAGTATGTAGCGATATAATTTAAAATGAAAAAAAAGAAACAAAATAAATATGTGTTTAATTGGCATTTAATGTATTTATACGAGCTTGTACTCAAGCTGCTCTTCCCATCCATATTATGACGCCTCGGTGTCAGCAAAAACATACCAGTATTACTTTACTATTATTAGTATCCACGATCCACGGTACTATTAAATTAATTAGGAATATCATAACTTCCACACTGATGGTTCCCAGAGATAGTCGGATGAGCCGCTCTACAGAGTAATTCAGAAAAATCGGATTGTCACATCTGCTGCTACTGCGGCCTGCTGACTGTGGCAGAGTGGGAGTCAGGTATCTGGCTTCACGCACTACTGTCAGCTTTGTCGTTTGACCTTGTTTGACGATACTACTTTCCGCCTCACTGTTTACCTACGCCTAGGCGCCCCCAACTGTTCTACTCATTACCGCCAGTGAGACGAATTTGTCAACACTCTTGGTCACCACAATCTTTCATGCAGTGGAAGTGCAGATGGCTGGAAGACTACTTTTGTCGATACTCTTGCGCCATCCTATCTCCTTAGCTCGTCTTGTTGTGCTAGCGGCCGCAAGCTGCGGAGAACCTCAAACAGCGAAAATCCAACCAATTTGGGGTTGAAAATCTTAAGCCAAAATGCTCATACACTATTTAAAGAATTATGCACACGCCGATTTGGCACTTCGCTTAACCCAAAGTCGGCTTTTACTTCAGCCAGAGATTAACCATTGCCATACACATTTCAAGTCGACCACGATGTAGGTAGAGGAATTTTTGACGGCCTATTTAAAAATATTTAGTAGTGTTTGATTTAAATAAGTAAGTACCTACCTAAGTTAAGGAATAATGTGTATTTTTGTTTTGTAAAAAAATAATGTCTTCACGCATATGTATTTGTATTTTAATGTAATTGTAATCAGATGGTTGCTGCAATATTTTTCTAATAAGTAAATCTTTATTAATAAATTGTTTTATTGTCCTGACGAACCTCTATACCTATGATTAATTGGCAATTTTATTACTTAAACCAAACCAATAATTAAATATATAAGTCACAAATAAATTTTTGATCCATTCATCATCACACCATCACCTGAAAATAACTTCATCAGGTCCCAAAAAACTACCTGATAATGTTGCAAGGGAGAAAAAGCTAAATTGAAAAAAGCTTTTCTTAGACGTTTGCCCTCGACTGATTGAGTGCTGAGGTCACTGGTACCAACCAATGAATTCTGTGCTATTGATAGAACTGAGACGGCTGTGGGCAACGGCCCTTATAAAAATAACATGATCTTTAATAAAGATGATATTATCACTATATAATAGAAGCCCTACCACGAGCTCCTAACGCGATCCATTTGATAACCTAAACTGAACTGTTAAAGGGATGGAGCTATACAACATTATTTTTAGTATATATGTGAAACCCGAATATAGTTTGTTCAGAATCAGTAACTGAATCGATTCCAATAATTTTTACACCATGTTACATTACTTCCCAAAAATATTTAAAAAAGGTCACAAGTTGGACACCACCGAAACTAAGTACAACACAGGTCACGGCAGGTCATAGCGGGCATTAGGCGCCAGCGCACAGCTGGGTGCGGGAGCAAAACAACCTCTCATTCGCCCGGATGGCCCAGTGACCATGTATTTGTGCGGACAACCAGGTAACATAACAAGCTTATAACTTTGTGATTTTTCATGATACAATTATGAAATTTTGTACATAGATTCTTTAGATAAAAATAGGTACTAGACACGTGTTTCAGTTTTCGCATAAACTAAAACTAATTTTGTATAGGGTGTAGGTATACCTCCATCCCTCTTTCTCACTCTCACGCTTGACATATTAACACCTTTTGGTAAGGCTCCTGGTCTTTTGTACCTACCTACAATTTTTGTTGTAAACGTAGTTAAAAATAGACTCTAACACGTCATGTCCTTTATTAACTTTGAAAATATAAATAGAAATGTTATGTATTTTAACTAAACTTCCGTGTTTACCATTTTCAATAAATATGTCTAAAGAAACAATAATCAAACTAGCTGTGGCGGTTTTTTTTTTCTTTCATCAAAGAGAATGAGGCCATCTATCAATTTTATTTATTGTCGTTTTTGCAATATTTATATGTTTTACGCTTTTTTCTTCTAGTTTGTGAAAACTATATCCGCAGACATAAAAAAATACTTATTACATTCAAGATGGTAATTTACCATTTTGAATTTAATGATTTTTACTCCAAATATAAAGCAATACAAAATCGATAACTACTTGTCGAAACAATTTATCTACGCAAAAAGCAAAATTTAACGGTCCAAAGAGTTTCCTCCATCGGAGCGATACATTAAACTGTCATTAACCTCATTAAAAATCAATAAAAAAATTGCTCATATCGCGGAATAAACGGCTTTAACTGGCCATATCATGCATTCCATACGTTTACGGCGAAAACATCACAATAACAACATAAAACGTATACTTATGCAATGTTCTACTGCCTCACAGTCGTACCACCGACCTGATAAAGCTGAAAAGGCAACTTAAGCCTATAAAAACCATGCACTAAACACGTCTAACAATCAAAACTGTAACAAATAAATAAACAACTCAGGCAATAAACGGTTTTATTTTAATAGTCGTAAAGTTTGTTATTGCACATGTGCTCGGTGTAGTTACGACCAATACGTATGAATGAAACGTGCGACGGAGAAAGGAACATTCAATGAAACGAGATGGATAGTACCCGTCCGTCCACGTGGCCGGCGTAACGCAATTTAGAGCAATTCATGTTTTGAATCCGATAGCATTTCGTTATTTTTGTTTTTGTAATAAGTAGGTAATTTAAAAATAAATTCCTTTGTAACAGTAAAATTCTCTTTTACTACATGAAAAACTTTACATAAATTATATTTTATATTGAAAAACTAAACCATTGACATAAGTACTACAAAAATAGAGGCTGGTTATGTATTTTTTTTTAAATAAAATTATAACAATTGTTAACAAAAACGTTAACATAATCGCACCTGACTCTATTGCGATATAAAATATAATTTGGAAATAAAAACGCAGATTAAAAAAAATAATGGGACCAGAATAAATAATAAGTATCAAACAATAGCAACAGCTTGTCACCTTTTCGTATGTCAGTTAAAATATGTCAGTATCTCTATTGGATTAAAGTATGGCATGTTTTCAAGAGTCATTCAGGAAGTTAATATTATATCGAAAAAAAATATATATAAAAACAAACAAAATTTTAGAGGTTTGCGAAATAATTGTACTTACACTATAAAATTTTATTCAGTATCAGATAATTACAAAAAATACATTTAATATTAAATGTAATGTTGCAGTTCTGTTTAAAGCCATTCAATTTGACAGCTAGAAGTGCCGGAATGGTTTGTGATTGGCGGTGAATGTTCTGCACCGGATCACTATTGGTGTAGACGAGGTCTGTGCGGAGGTGCGGGGCGCCCGGCGCCATTACGAACAATGGCCGTCGGAATGGTCGTTAGCGAATAGCTTTTATCTCTTTCTAATATAAGCCACGCAGGTAGGAATTAATGAGACGGAGAGGGTTCTGGCGGGTCGCCCTCGAACATCGTTGCGTCTCGCTCCCACGCACGTGGCGTGTTTCGCTGTCTCGAGCGCGGCGCGCGGCAGCGGTAACGCTCGCCACGACGGGGAATTCGGAGTCGTAGAGCCTCATACGCGGGTCATAAACGATCCGCGGCCATAGTAGAGGTGCACGCGCGAGAATCGATCCGAATCGCCGGCGATAAACGCATCTCCCGCGAGGCGATCGTCGCGCGCCGCGTCGCCGCCGAGCGATGAGTTCCAAGTTCATCATCGATAGCATGCTCCCAAAGTACCACCAGCAGTTCCACCACCAGAATTTGTTCGCGGGTGCTGGGGCGTCGCCTATAGAGGCGTCGCTGTCATCTTCGCTGTCATCGTCCCTGTCGACGTCGCTGTCAAGTTCGCTATCTGGCGGGCTGGGAGCGGCCGCGCTGGGGGCAGGCTCGCCGGGCGCCGGCAGCCCGCAGCGGTCCTCATCCTCGTCCTCGGCATCGCCGGGCGCGCCATCGAGGATGTATCCTTACGTGTCGCATCACCAGCAGTTCGGAGGTTCGGTGCCGTTCTCTGCTGGCGGTGGTTTATCTGCAGCGGACGACAAGAGTTGTCGGTATCCGACGGCTGTGGGAGGAGACCCGATGGTGAACTACGCACTGGGCCAGCACAATGGCGGAGCAGCGGTATCAGCAGCATCGGCCAGCATGGCGGCCGCTGCACAGTTCTATCATCAAGCAGCGGCTTCTGCAGCCTCGGCAGCGTCCGCCGCCACCGTGGACGCCATGGGCGCGGCGTGCTCGCAGCCAGGCTCTGCCCAGCCCCTGCCGGACATACCGCGGTACCCCTGGATGTCCATCACTGGTAAATGTTTTACTCCTTCACTGCATGACAGTTTGCGATGTTGGCGTTCCTGAAACAATTGTTACGAATTAGTTTTTGCGTTGCTTATAAAGACCAAGATAAGTTTCATTATTTATACTAATAGGAAGTCTTATCAGGACATTGTGTAGTTTGCAATTAGATTGGCTTAAATGTTTTCGTTGAGTACCTAGTTAAGTAATATAGATGTTGTTTTAGACGTAAATACACAGTTAATTAATTGTTTATTTTGTGCTGACTTTACTTTAGCATTTTTCGTTTTGCTTACACGATTTTAAATTGCTCTGTAATTAAATTATTTGTTTTATTTATATGTTTTTAGTCTTCCAATTGTTATTATTATTTTTCATATTCATTTACGCTACATAAACAAATATAACTAAAAAAATACTCGACAGTAATTTATTTTATTAGTCATTCCAATTAGAAGTAGGTATTTACCTATTTTTGTAAATATACCCAATCGAATAAGATTTTAGCACTTATATAACAATAAAATAATTCAAACAGTGCAATATAAACGCAATAAAATTGACCATTATTATTTTTATCGCCCACGAATCACAATAAGTATCTTTTATGGGTACATAATAATTTGGGTAAAACTTTAACAGCTGTTTTGCTGTGAACGGTATAAAGTTAATTCCGATCACATGTAATTTGTTTTGTTGAATATAAATAAGGTAATTAAAGAAAGTATAAGGGTGTTTTGGTATAAACAGGTCATAAAACAATGAGTATAAGGTCGTAAAAGTTGCGCGAGCGCTTCGGTCCGCTTGGTTCTCTCTCGGCTACGTTCGGCCGTCGGTCGCCGATGCTCGGACCGCCCATTCCGCCGTCGGCAATGGGCGGGTCCATAGTATACTTACAAACTTTACATAGAACTTCATTTAATACCTAAAACATATTTTTAACTGCATAATATTTTTATTAGCGTTTTAATTACTGTTTAGGTAATTAAAATAATGTTTATGAATAAGTATACCTAATAAATTAATTATTTTAATCAAATTCGCAATCATTATAAAATGTTTAACGGCCAATTGCTTTAAAACGGGTTAGTATTTAAAGCATTAAATGAAATTCTTCAAATAACTTCTTTACTGAGTTACTTCATAACGTTTTAGCATTTATTGCTATAGCTAAAAATTGATCAATTAAAATCGGCAGAGTATTGTATAATCATCAATAACAATAAATTAAAGTAACTACCTATTCTAAAAAACAAAAAACTACGAGGAAATTTTTAATTTAAAAGGTTTCTGAAAGCAAAAGTACCTATTAAAATATTTGATGGTAAAGTAGCCAAACCATTTTAAAATTCTGTAGCTGATTTTAAAAATGCCAAAAGCTATCTAGAATATTAGAGTAGTGGGGCAGAATGTTAGTACCTTCTTTACTATGAATTTAGAGTATAAAATCATTAACTCTTGTGGGGTCTACTTAGTACTCAAAAAAGGCGAACGATTATTGAGCCAAAGTGCCTGTACGTTTTGCATACAATAGCGCTGTTATTTTTATTTGCAGTTTTATTATCTAGCAATCAATCTTCCGTGGTTATTACAGGGTTAAATATCGCATTCAAAGGGATTGAACGATATAAATGATTTAATTGTTTTTTTTTTTTGTAATGGTGATCAAAATTGTAGGAAACTATTATTGGCATATGCATTAAGCAGATATAAGTATCAAATAAAAATATTTTTGACTATAGCCAAAGATATAATATCCAGTAAACATTCTGCCAATTGTTTTGAAAGAGGTCATTTCAACAATAATCTATATAATTATATATATATAAAAGCGAAATACCACCACTAATTAATCACGAAATCTCAGAAACTGTAACACCTACAAACTTAAAATTTGGCTGGTAGGTTCCTTATAGGGTGTAGACATCCGCTAAGAACGGATTTTCCGAAATTCACCCCCTAAGGGGATAAAAGGGGGGTCCAAAGTTTGTATGTTGAAACCGACTTTCACGCGGGCGAAGCCGCTGGCAGAAGCTAGTATATATATATATTCTATAGGTTTTATTTATATTATATATTTTTATTACCAGAAAATTGCAGACTCCTTATTGTAATAAATCTTGATTTTTCATATTACAATTTCTGGATATATAATGAACAAAATCGTTTTATATATATATATGATAATTCAGTTCCAAACGAATTTGTTCCCAATATATAGACACGGTTATAGGTATGTTGGAAACCAATTAATTTATTTATATTTAGGAAAAATAGTTAACAATTTCTCGCGTTATTTTACAATCTTACGGCGTATAAATCAATATGAGTAGGTACTCAATAATATAAAATATTTGATATAAGCAGTACGTAGCCAATAATTTTATTAAAAAGATTTTGTAAAATGGAAAAATCTTCTCATTAAAATCATTGAAGACTCTTTACCAATAAAATAATTAGTTGAACTCTTAGTTATTTTTAAATAAACATGAACATATCAAACCTATACTTGTATCTTTTTCCGTGGGGGTAGGCAGCAAATAATTTTATAATAATAATAATAAATATATGTATAAAGCAAATAATAATAAATATATATATAAAACACAAAAATTGTTTTTACCTATGTCCGTTCTAGACTTTGAAACCATCCAATTAATGTGCACCAAACCGGTTTCTTTAGAAAGGTCATATTGTGAAGATGATTTAGATAGAAAAAAAAATGCGCATATAATATTTTCCATCAAACAAAAAAAAATGGTGTATCTAGTAGCAAACGCCGGGTAGCCGCTGATTTTATGTAATGTACCATCTATTGGTCGCTTAGCTACCTGTAAAAATATTATTGGCATCAGGATGATTCATTATCAGTAAAAACTAAATTATAAACAAAAAAAATAAATAACGAAAAGTCATGTTTTGTAGAACATGATATCTGTTCAGCACATAATTACAGTAAATTTTAAAATCACCGTATTACTATAAAAAAGTGTGGCACAAATGCTGGTCAAGTGCGAAACGCATTTATATTTTAAATTGTATTATTTCGTTTATTTTGCAAAAGGAAATAATTCATTTGATCATTATATATAATTATATTTAACAGCACTTATGTACTTTAATGTGCACTATATAATACAAACGTTTATTAAAACAATTGTATAGTAATATTGTATTGTCACCTAGTGGACACATTAATTTTTCAACAAAATGTTTATTTTTAAAACAATTTACTAAAAAAGCAGGCGTCGGATTTACTTTATATAGCACGATACATAATTACGTAGGTCAAATGAGAAACACGGTTATATATAAGGTTTTTTATATATTTAGTAGATAATTATATACTTTAATGCACACCACATAATTCACCCGTAGGTATATATACGTCATTAAAACAATTGTATAACTGAAGGTTTTATGGTAAAGGGTGATTCCATTTAGCTACTTGTTTTTTCAATAAATTATTTAATTTTTAAAACAATTTACTAAAAGCAGGTATACGACTTTTGACATAAAATAAATATGTAAGTAGGTAGACATATTGAAACAAGAAATTAATTAATAAATCATTTAAGAATAGTTCAGCAAAAATGGGCCATTATACGAAATTAAAATCATACTAATTATTAAATTAAGGATCAATAAATTATATTTTATTGCTTTATCGGTTCTAAAAAAAATACACGGAATGTCAAACAGGTAAAGTCAAAAATTAACCCATTCATTAAAAAAGTAGCAAAGAATAACGTTCTTAATGAATGTCACATTGAGAAATAATTTTGTAGGGTTAAGCAAATTTTTTAAAATTTATTATTATTTTAATTGATTTTACTATTATAATCTATTATATTATTTCCATACTACCGTTTCTATCTATCAATATATTGACTTATTTATATTGATAAGCTTATAAATATTTATTTATAATGGTTTTATCAATACAATAGTATTTTGACCTTCATTTAAAACAATATGGTCACCATATAAATCAATTAGGGCCATTACATACATAATTTTTATTTGACTGTATATCGATTTACATAATCAGGCAAGTAGCTACTTTTTAGAGTTCTGTATTCAAAGAAATGAAAACCTATTTAATTAGCAACAAAGAAAAGCAATATTGGTGGGAATATACATAGCAAAAATATTTTGAATGTTAATTTAACAAAAACAAAACACAAAGTATTTGTTCTTTGTGTTTTGTTTAAAAATTAAAATGTATTTGAAGACTCTTCGTTTTTCTAAGTTCAATAAGGTATATTATTTTTATTGCAAATCATAGCTGGTTTATATAGTCTAAAATAAACGTCAAAACAGTTGTATAACAGTTAACAGTTAAGTATGTAAGAACTTAAAAATAATTAACTACTAACCATTATTTTGTTTCTATTTATACAAAAACAAGAGTAATTATAGCGCTCACAGAAAAATAAGCATTTGCGCATGACTTAATTTGATAAACTGAATCATAATTATGCCAAAAAATTGCACGTATGAATAACTCTGACCGCGGCATAGATAAGACATAATTATCTTAAGTGTGATTTTTTTTTTGTATCTAGTACCAAATTGACGTTCTTGGCACTGGCTGACGCATACAGTTGTCATGCGAAAAAAAACTTATCAAAGCCAAATGAACGTCATAACAGCCTCGTAGATCACTGAAATTATATAAAATGGCCTATAATCATCTTGTTTTTGTTTAGCAATGGACTATTTTCATGATTTGTCGGCAATGTTGGCGTATAAAAATGTCCGGGCTGATGTAGGTGAAAATTCGTCTCAGGAAGACAAAAATAAAATGGCAGGTGCTTGCGCACGCGCACAAGAAATTAAAATGGCGGACTTGTCAGTAGCCGACAGTTATACGTCGTAACGCGCTATAATCTACAACAATTTGACAGTATAAGAGCGTATTACGTTCAAACACTACGCGAGTGTTAGTTTGAATGAACTTTAGTGCGATGTTTTTTGTTTTTCAGCGTTCTAGCGTTGAATGAAAAAACTAAACATGTGCGGCCAAAAGTTTGTTGATATGTCAATTTTAAAAAAGAATTAAAGCTCAACAAACACTTCTCTACATAAAATATTTCAGCAGTAAAAACAAAACAATATCTTTGCAAATGTCCAGTTACAAAGCTACGAGTCATTTTAAACGTAGAACACAACTCGCGCTTGACTGTAAACATTGTATACCGCGGAAAAGAAGAGCGCCAGTCACATGTGTGCGGCGCGCAGAGCGCATGCGCCGAACAAATATGGCCGGCATTTACAGCCAATCGGAGCGCGCCGTGAGCAATCGGAACCCACATGCCATCAAAAGCCCTTTATACTATTGATTGCTATTTGTAGCACGTTATTAATTAAACTGTTAATGCTGTATTGTTCACACAAACTATTATTTTATTAGGTAGGTAAGTTGGTGCACTTGTTACCTAGACAAAACAATTTAATTTAAATGTTTTAAATAATCTTGATTCACTTGCGTATATGTACGACCTCGTACTCTGTTGCAGGGGTTCCCAAAAAACAATAAAAAAAACGCTCAACTTGAAAAATAACATCATTATCTTTCCCCAATGATATATGGGACTGATACAGAACTCTTAACCTTTTCCATTTTCGGGTTACACCGCCTTTCGAAAGTTTCGACTGTCGATTTTTAAATTCTCGATCGGAGACCAAAAGCCTGTTGTTATCTCGGAATGAGTTGTGAATTTTCGAGTATCGATATACGGCGTTCGATCCGTTAATCGAATTTTTTATGCATTCGCGGTGTAATTAACGACTGCACTCAATCGAGACAATTTAAATGTTTCCGATAGGTAGAACTCGTTAAATTTAAACGTTGCTAAAAACCGGAGTAGCTCAACATGCGTACTTAATTGGCCGTCAATTTATTTGTGACGTTGATAGCGAAGACAATTCTTTACTATCGAATAATATAATATTTTTCGTCTACAGCATTTTATTGAGCTTCTCAGTCGGTAATAGCTTTTGTATTTTGATGTAATGCCAGAAAATTTTAATAGAATTGTAATCTAGTGGCAGTGATGTCATTCTTTATAAAAAACGTATGTCTATAAACGATTATTCTATTTTCATTGTAGACGAGGTAATTTCATGGACGACCAATTTCTTCGTTATTTGTTGCCCATATTTTGGATTACCTTTAGAGCCCTACAGGAGCTAATCATGAATTTTATAATGCGCAAAAGTTTATGATCCAGTGGAGTAAACAGAATCAGAAAAATATAAATTATTCTTCAGGATAAATGCTAGATTATTTTTTCTAGCAAACATAGTATGTTCAAAAATTAACACAGCTAATTTAATATGATAAAAAAAAACACGAAGATGTCTCTAAAAATTACTCTCGTCGATTAAAAACCGGACTAATATGCATGCAATAGTGTTTTAATTTTATAATTAAATCTGTTGATCTTTAATAATTACTAAAAATGCTTCATATTTTGCAAGCATTGTATTTTTGCGCATCTTTTTCTTTTGTATGCAGTTCGAAATTGACCGCGCTCTAGTTCCTGTAAGAATCTTGTTAAAACATTATTATTTGCCATATTTAAAGAATAAAATAATAGAAGAAATCATATTTTAATCGGCATACGCTTCCGTTTTTGTGACATAAATAACGCTTTTTACAATTCACTTGGCAATTTTATTAAAGCTTCAAAAATCAAAACATTGGGAGACTTATTTTATTAAATTTAACTATCATCCTGTATAGTGTATTTAAGAGCTTGTACAAGTGTTTGTTTCAATACTTTTAACACATCATTCTGAGTACGTTTGTACGTACCTAGTTTATATTTATAAATAGAAATCAGCAGACATGATTCACTGCAGAAGATTTCGATATTAGAGTAACTCCACAATACAATTTGCAATTAGCTTGCTCTCCAAGCAACGGCATTTACTCGAATCAACATTGTTAAACGAAATGCTCAATAAAAACTAAATAATAGCTTTAATTGATAAAGCGTAATTAAAAATGTTTTACTCGTAATTTAGATTCACGATAAAATGTAATTAACAGTCAATTGTTCTAGCCGTTGATACTCGGTGTAAATAAGCTAAGTCGCTGTGAAATCTACTATGTGGTTGGCTATAAAAATTTTACAACCACTTTACCCTTTGAACTGAGCAATTAAACCTGTTTTTTCTCATTTAGGTACAATGTAAGGTTTCCGGATTGTTCTAGTTTTATTGTTTTTATCAATCACCCTGTATACTACTATACAAGGTGAGTTGCCGGAAATCGGTTAAATACATTAATCCTGGGAACGTCAATTTCTCTTCCCATAATAATTTAAAAAAAGACGCAATTATATATTTTTTAAATATTTTCAGCTAAATGTCCAAATTAAGTCTTTATACTTTTACTTCTGCATTCCGTAAACCCAGTTATTTTTACTAGAACACACATTATTTTACAAAAAAATAAAAACAATATTCGTTCGAAAATCATTTAATAAATACTTTGATATTGGGAACGTCAATTTCTAGTCACACAATCATGTAAATTAAGACGCTATTTTATTTTCTAAATATTTTCAGGAAAATGTCTAAATTAGGTCCTATATTTTTATTTCTGCATCCCGTAGACTTAAGTAGTCATTTTTTCTAGCGAACACAATTGTTTCACAAAAAAATAAAGCTCTATAAATCTTTGTTCCTAAAAGATATTGTTAAAATTAATAAATAACATTTATCTTTTATGAATTAAAATTCAAGAGACACACTGTATAATATTTATTTGCGAATTGTTTTATATGTTTTTTTTGTGTAATATAGGCTTTTGATGTTATGCATGTGACTTGGCCGAACCAAAGACCTTCAATACGATTGATAATAGATTTTCCATTTCCAGATTGGATGAGCCCCTTCGACCGGGTCGTCTGCGGTGAGTTCAATGGTATTTATCGTTTCAAATTTATTTTCTTTTAGTTTTAAGTATATTTAGTTATAGTATAGGAATCTTAACACACATTCGACAAAACGCTTTTAATGGTGTATCGTTATCACCGTTCAAAGTCTTTGGAATTTTGAAACTGAAACTTGAAATATTTATAACCCTTAATGGGTTAACTTTTAAAACCTCTTGTGATAGTGACACAATTAAATGCAGAATGTTAGGAATCGTGACAATCGTCTACTAAATCGTTTTGAATAAAACAAAGTCTTGTCTAATCGTTTCGCTGATTAATGTCTCTGTGGGAAATATAGGATTGAGGTTTTTGTAATGGGTTTTATTTTGTTCGAAACTGGGTTGCGTGACAGACATGATATTATTGTCTCCAGTCACAACATAGGGCTTTTATACACCCAAGGCTTCGGGAATGTTTGAAAGAGTTACTGCGGCTTTGGAACGCAAAGGGCAACGTTTTGGGAACACATTTATTGTACAAACAGCTTAAGAGTGGAATTCCCTGCAGTCTTTTTTTTAGGTGGGAAAATCATCTAATGACAAATCCCACTCTTGGGCGGAGCGGGAGATAGTGTCAGACTTTTACTGACTAAAAACCCACTCCTGTTCCTTCTTTGCCTTCATCCCAGGGCCCCGGCCTTCGCTTTCACACTACCCGTGGTGCAGAGTCTGTGTTTCCTAATAGCTTAAAACTAGGGGTATTTAAGTCAAGAGTGAATAGGTTACTTTTAGGCAAGCGTTCTCCATCGTCGACCATATCATCGCTTACCATCAAGTGAGATAGAGGTCAAATGAGAGCCTATCAATTATAGAAAAAAAAAAAAACTGAAAGAACACAGGTGTTCATCTTCAGCGGGATGGCTCGAATGATTTACCGCAAAGCGAAACCCAGGGCCCTGGAACAAGAGTGGGTTTTTAGTCAGTAAAAGTCTGACACTATCTCCCACTCCACCCAAGAGCGGGATTAGTCATTAGGTGATTTTCCCACCTTAAAAAAAAGCCCTGGAAAGTAAAATGTAACTCAAAGAGCAGTAAAATTTATTCTTTTTCCTACCCAAAAACAAGGGGTTTTGTATACATATTTATTTATTTTTATATATTTTATTTATCTCAGGACCCTGAGGTCCTGGACCTTTGGGAGGCGTACGAGGAGCCGAAGCCAACTCGCAGAGGCCCTTTAAATAATTATAATGGAACATGATACCAACCGACGATTATCCCTGTACGCGCTATGCTAGTGCACCCAAGGACAACCCCCGGTTATTGAAAAACTGTTGCGACATATGGAGAACAAAGATAATAGGGCTATGGTTTTTGGAGTCTTAAGTGGACTGGTAACATGGAACTATGTCAAGACTATGGCCCCTGCCTGAACAACGTTATTAATATGCATCGAAAAAAGGCAGGGGGTGACTTGCACACTCTTATTTATTTTATTATTATTATTGATAGGCTCGCGTTTGACCACCATCTCACCATCATCTCTCTATTTATTTAAACTTCATGTACAGTAGTGGTACATAGGCGGATATTTCAGCTCTTATTGAGAAAAATACATATCCGCGGACACAAAGTCATCACTGCATAGCATATTCAGTCAACGTAGTATTTTGTCGAATGTGTGCGATGATTCACAACATAAATCCTTTGGACGCTGAAGTAAAATTATGTTGCAATTATTTCATTTGATATGGCTTTGTGGAATTATTGCAATCAGACCTTTTTTAGCCGACAATAATCTTTTTTGTCAAATAATTTTATTTATATTTAGATAAGGTTTTAAGTTCAACGAACTATTTTTAAATGATTGCCAGCCTGCATATTTTGCACGGCAATATAACAAAGCAACGTCAGCAGTAAAGGTGCATCAACTAACCCTTAAATGCTACCTGTGTTTTGCGTCATATATCACGTTCGTTATTCGGTTCTTTTTGCGAAAAATTTCTCTCCATCATTGTGTTTTTTACCATTGACAACACTAACAATTGCAAAACTATTGTTTTGTCGCAAAAAAGTGACGTAAAAGGGTTTAAAAGGTTCGCAATAAAAACAAACTTTCCCCAGGAACAAAAGCTTTAATAGGGGGTCAATATTAGCAACCGACCATTAAGGTACAAAATAGCCAGGGACCTTCAGTTCTGAGCAACTCTGTTCCGTACAGATAAGGCGCACAATTATTTCCTTTAGCCGTTTTCCTTTCATATTTATAACGCGGGCGTATTTTCCTCCCAAAAGTTATATAAATAAGCAAACCGGGAGCACCCGAGTAACATTTAAATCCCCCATTTTTAATAACTATAACTATAAACTTTTAGTTGATGGCAACATCCCGCCCGGTCCTTCAGACGCAATCTTGTAGCAGAGCGTGTTTTGTAAACGATTTACCATTTTTGCCTACAATATATGTATATACCACGGAACACACTTCGGTTTGTTTATAAAATATTATATTATCTTGTATCAGTATTGCACTGACGCATTGCATGGTTTTGATTTTACATACAATGCGACTCACGGAACCATAAAAATCAGGACCGACAGACATGCTACTTTCTCCATTTTTTGCAAATTTATTTAAAAAATCTAAACAAAGGGTTCACGGCAATAGGGTTGTGCAAATTCTCGTTTTTGTTGTAAACAACAATCCTTTGTGTTAACAAGATGTTTACAAATAAGGTATAAGTCAAAGGGTTTTAAATCACGGTGTCGAAAGCTTTTAAAACAAGCTTAGAAAGGGGTCCATTGTTTTGTTGGCACGCTCGCAAATTGCTTTATTACGGACGCTTTGCGGCTGGTGTGCGAAAGTCGATATCGCCAAAATCGTAGTCAAAACAACGTTTGTTATCATATGATGTTCACAGGCCAGAAGTAAGGGCCGAACCCGTACTTGCCACAATAAACATAACCACAACGTTTGCATGCGTTTATCTCACATACTCGAAAGAGTCGTGAACATTATGTTCATCTTCAAGCATAAATCTATCACTTTAGGAGTTCATTTTACAAATGTTCAGATTGAGAAAGTACGGTCTCAATATTTTTATCAACAGTAGGTAGTATAAAAATACAAACAGTGAATCAACGTGAAAAATGGATAATCATAACACTTACAAAGTAAATAAAAAGGAGTTTTATAGCGTCATAACAATTAAGTCTTAATCACTGTCAATCGTAACTCCACCGTTATAAAGTGATTGACGCTAGAGTTGTAAAAAAAAAGTTTGTCCGCGAACAATAACTGTTGAGAATTGACCATAAAGTGGCGACCTTGTGGCAATAAAAATTTAACGAGCCAAGCCCGTAGCGTGGTGTAGTACAAACACATTGTCAGATTCGTGAACGTGACTGTCATAGGAACAGCTGGGCTCACATCTGTGGACCGCTAACCCGCTAGCCACAGACGCAGTCATTAAAATAGTAAAGAATTGGGGAAACCAATATTGATTTATTCACGCCATTTAATATCTTCTTCACATAAACTCGTTTGGTAAAACCAATCGAAGATTTATTGTCTTAGTTTTTCTAATGTTTGATTTACAATCGACTCTTGTAGTAAAGTTGTATCGTCGATATTTTAACGTCTCAGCACTTAGCCGTATAATAACTTCGTCTGAAGTAATTCGATGCGATCGTTATAGATGAGTATTTTAATATGATCAGCGGACGTTTATGGGTTGTGGGCGCCAAAGTATTTTAGACGGAAATTAATTTCCATAATGGTCTATGTGACCACCAAGTGGAGTTATCGTGTTGCGCATTGCGAATGCGTAGATGCACGAGCACGACTCGAGCGTCGCGTCGCCAAATAAGTTAACTATGTACATGCATAATACTGTAGAAATGTACACGATGCCTTATTCTGTTATCTCTTGGCTGACTCTACCGTGTTGACATTTTAAGGCATACTTTTTAATGTTAAGATGTCTTATTTTGTACTTGTTCTCAGTGAAAAGATAGAGGGCGTTAAGTTATTAAGCAACGTAAAAGATATAATGTTTTCTTGTGACTTTATTCGTCGTTTAACCACTTTTTTGACTATATAATTCAGTTCTTAAGGTCAACAAGTTTTATAATTAATAACTATAAATAACTGCATACAATCTTGTCGTTGGAACGATCTGTTTGTATCATAGTTGTAATTCATGTAAATCGTTTCAAAAACGCTTTAATTAAAATTAAATATCATTGAGATAATTTCAGAGAAAAAGATGCAGTTGCTTGCTACCATAAATTTTGAAACTAAAAAATATCAAAGAATGGATTTTTAATTTTTTTTTTCTTGGAGACAAGTATATATTGCTATGATAAATACATTTTTATTTCAGGCTCGTCTAATAAATATCGTCCATGTCATAGTGATATCTTGAACATGTTTCGCGTTTTGCTACGCTTACTCACTCAGTATCAAATGCCTATTCATTAGACCAGTGGTTTCCAACCTTTTTTTAATGGTGAATACTTTGGTTTCTTTTTTGTAAGAGACTAGAAGTCCAGAAGAAAACTCAACTATATTTACTTGATTATATGGACTGATTAATTAAAATTATATTATTTATTGAAAAAATAGAATACCTAAGACATTTAATTATTTGACTGATGGAACTAAATTTATTTTATTTTATGAATTGAATAGTAATAAAACAGTGTTTTTTTTGTAATTAATTGTAAAAAAACGTTTCTACTCACGAGTAAAATCTGTACTTTTAAATGCCTTGTTATTGGCAAAATATGGCTGTTCTCCTTATTTATTATTTGGTATCGCCATGACATTTAGGTAGCCATACTTTCAAAATAAAAATCTAACTTTATCTTATCTTAACTATGTAAGTGAATAAAAAAACGTATATCATAAATTTAAAACTTGGAGAAGGTACATCTTCTTTAAAATAAATGTAACGGGCCTCGTCTTAAAGAACACTTCCTGGTAGGATCTTAAAACTAGTTGCTTTTCAGTTGGACATTTTGAAATTTTCAAACCTTCGTGGACCATATTTCATAATTATTATCATTTTTACCTCTTGCGGACCACCAGGAGATCGGGGACCAAAGGTTGAGAACCACAGCGTTAGACGAAGAAGACAATTGTTCGCTTGCGCCTACTTCACGACCCAAGGTTGTATTTGTTGATGCTGTTGACGGTACACATTGCGTAACAAACTATTTGTGGTACAGAAAACTTCGAGTTCTTTGACCTCTCGCGTTAGAGTGCAAACTGTCATATTCATAGCTCTTGATTTACTAAACATGTCTCACTGCTTTAACCAAGTTAAATACCGCTATGCCTTTAATTCTACTAATTTATGGTCTTAATAACTTGGTCATTAGTATTTATATTTGTCTATAAATATTAATGCTTTGGTTTCTCAATCGATTCTGAAGGACAGATAAAGGGAGAAGTAGGTACATAAATTTGAAATTGGATTACATAAGTTGATTTAGAAAATATTCTCCAGATTTTTCACATTTATGATCTGAAATGAAATATTACTAGCTAGCTTCTGTCAGCGGTTCCGCCCGTGTGAATGTATAAAATAATCCCAAGGGAAGCAAAC
The DNA here is from genome assembly GCA_905147345.3 of Mythimna impura. NCBI lineage: Eukaryota > Metazoa > Arthropoda > Insecta > Lepidoptera > Noctuidae > Mythimna > Mythimna impura. The sequence goes on from LR990351.1 coordinate 18,459,562, forward strand.
TGTAATACTCCCGGAATATAAAAAAGTATTTTACGTTTACACATAGAATACTTTTAGCAAAGTTGAATTTTGTCTTGGGTAAACCTTGTCCTGCTAGCTACATTCCAGAACATGGTTTACCCAAGCCAAAATTCAACCTAATTTGTTCAAAGGTTAAAGCATGAAGGAATAAAAAAATACACACAAATATCTACATACAAACTTTCGCCTTTATGTTCATGTTACTAGCTTTTGCCCGCGGCTTCGCCCGCGCATATAAAATATAGACTATGTCACTCAGGAATAAAGCAGCTTTCTATCGGTGAAAAAATTTTAGTAATCGGACCAGTACTTTCAGAGATTACCTCCAACAAACAAAAAAACATAAAAACAAACTTTACCTTTTTATAACATTAGTGTAGATTCTGATGTGATTTTATTCATAATTTATTTGACTTTTATATTATTATTTTAAATTTTATGTCTAATTTTTATGAATAATTTAATTAAATGTTTAAACTGCATGTACAATGTAAAATATTGTAGTGTATATAATATATATGTATATAACTGATTTAAATATCAACAAGTATGTTGCTGTGCCCGGACAGGGTCTACAATGATGCATAACTCTAAGCCTTTTTGTTGCCATTTTATCAACATTGTGGAAGAAAATAAATTATTATGAATATGAAAAAATGATAATTTACACGTGCCTAATTTGCCTATTTACACAAATATTCAAAAACACTGTTTTAGTGTTCAAAACATTTATTTCGTGTGGGTGTAGATCTAAATAAGTACAATACAAACATTTAAACTCGCTGCTAATACTCGCTGTCCTCACCAGTACATTGAGATAATTAATTGATACTCTATTAATTTTAGACTTGGAACCGTGTAGATATGAATATTCAAATTCATAATATTGATATTATGGTATACACGACCAAACGCGGCCGTGAACGGGTTAGATAGGGTTTCCAACCATACTTTATAATAACGTATCTTACTGCATTTTTGGTAAATAATATACTTTATATTTTTGCATAAAGTATATTATTTTCGATGCTTCAAGTAAAAAATTGTCTTTAAGAGAATAAATAAATTTCATTCTTTTTTTTCTCTCAAATACTTTTGTTTCTATTAAAAAATTGTTATCTATGCGTTATTTTTAAGTTTACAAAGTAGGTTTGGATATTTTTTAATTAACACCAAAATGAAAGGCTTTTTTGATATGTTTAATAATGTGTAATATTAGAACTACCTTCTTGTCATACATATGTACCTACTTATACATTTTAATGACGTGTGGAGCGTACCTGCAATTTTTTTTTTTACACAAGTGAAATTATATCGAGGTCTTTATTTATTCTTATGGTACATATAAACAGTAAATCCATCTCACACTTCAACACCACCCGTAAAAAACAGTTCCCGGACCATCTATCTGTCAGTACGTATGTTCAGGATAATCTCGAAAATTACTCGTTAGATTTTGGTACGGCTTCAGTCACTTAGACCGCTTTGAGGAAAGTTTTGATGTAGGTACGAGTACCTATATTAATTATATGCGTGGCGTTCCGTCTCGTAACTGTTATCCTACAAAATTGATAGTCTTTTCAGTTCGATCTAACCATGAAAACAAACAAAGCGTAGATTCATTTTTTTATTACTCTTTATGAATGAAACTGGTTCTTTATATTAAATATAAACACTTCAGAATGTACTTGAGTCTTGAGCCTCATATTTCATTGGGTTCGAGGAAACGGAGTGAGTTAATGATTTTATTAACTGTGAGCTGACCACGTACGATGTCGAAAACTTTTGGATGTTTCAAGTTTCTGAGAATCCTTTGTTAGGAAGAGGAAATCACGACAGAGCCTGCCTCTGTTCTGAATTTTGGCTCTTGATTAAGGGTTCCATAAGCCAACACCGTTTAAGTTTTGAAGAACTCATTACGCATAATTTTTTTTTTGCATACAGCAGGCACCTTGTTAATTCTACGAATTCAATATTATTCTTAGAATGCGAATTAAACCCATACAAAGGCACTTTGCTGACCTTGCCTTCTTCCTCTTATATGCCTACTAACAGCTTGCTTCCTTATAAGCGCCTGGTATTTAGCATTAAAAAAATCCATTAGATCGGCATCTGATAAAGTTTCACACAAAAGTTCAAACCTTTCTTTTATTTTTATGATAATGTAGGAAATACGTGTTTAAAGATGTCACTTAGCAATTTTAATTTCCATCCTGTTGACATAAAACTAATATTTTATTAGCTGTCAGCCTATTGATCAACGTGTTTTGTTTTTATGTTTGCTAAATAATACATTCAACACTTGAAGCTGGTGCAAGCATTGCATTCAAACATTATTGTGAATGTGCGCAAACGCATGCACTGAATGAATTGTCTATTTTGTTTCGTAGATCTTGACTAGATCTGGACAGCGGGTTTTCCCATGAAGTAAATCGCAAGATATTCTTCTGATATCTTTATGATATTTTCAGTTTTCATGCTATAATTTTTTGATTGGTTAGTTGAAAATTATTTGTTTGTCATCACATTCAATTTAAAAAAAAATAAGATGGGTTGTTGTCTCTTTTTAATTAGGTGACCAACACTGAAACAGTTAAAAACACTTGTATTTTCAATGATTGAATTTTTAAGTGTTTATACTATAAGACATTTGATTAAGTTATTGAATAAAAAGAGTGGATAGTCAAAGTGCGTGCTTTAGAAAATAAACCGTTAATCAAAATGTAAGATACTCCTTCATTTCATATGTAAACTTATTGCCAACTAAGTATATACTCGCGAGCGAGTAAACCTATCCATCTCATTGCTAATGTCATGAATGTTGGCACAGTCACATAATACAGAATAATGCTATGAATACACTATAGCTCCCGTCCATACAAACAAACATATTGTCATGTAAACACATCCATTTTGCCTATTCAGCTGACATTTTCTAGCGATAGATTAATTGATGAAAATAGCTTTAATTAATATGTATTAACTTAAACAAAATGAATAATGAATGCAACCATTCTTCTGTCTTGTATAATGCCAAGTTTTCGCAAATGTATGGAATCGATCAACGAAGAGAATATACTACTGGTACCTAATAGACGTGATTAGAATATTATAATCAATTAACTTTTTAAACAAAAGATGTCTTATTTCTTAGGATTTCACAATCATATTCGCAGATCAGTGAGGTATAACAGCAAGGCTAAAAACTATAGGTAACATAAATAGTGTTTGCCCATAAATATTTAACAGTCAACACGTTTACCTGGAACACAAAATAAATAAATATCATAAATGTATAATACATTACTTTACTGAATTAATGATACGTGTATTCTGTATGACTGATTTATATAGCTTGAGATCAGATAACGTATTCGATATTTATTTATATATTTATTGAACAGCTAATTTTCATTCGAAATCACGGAGTGAACAACAATGTTCTGCGTAGTTTTATGTGTATAGAGCTATGTATTATGGTGTGTTATTAGTACATAACGCTACAGACGTGACTCAATAGTAACAAGAATGTGAACGGAGGCATTGTTCAACAGTCCGTCGAACTTTCTTAAAGCTCCAGTTTACTCAGTTTATGCCAACTACGTTATGCTAATATAGATACGATGTCGTCTGCCAGTTCTCTAGTACTACGAATTTATTTTATTCGTCTGCTATGACTTGAAATTTAGGTACGAACTAATGCTAATGTTACGTTCTAGACAGTTTATTGGTTATTTCAACATTGACGCTATCATTACTTGGAACGTATGGCGCTACAAATAAATCGCGCACTTTATGCTCATTACAAACGAGATGTTGGTTTAGTTTAGCTGAGAGTCACGGAGAGTTTGATTTGACGCTTGTTACACATAAGCGCGGCCTAAAGTCGGCAAGTACATACTTACATACAGGCGACGAAACACCGTGGCAGCACGTCTCGCGTCTGTGCCGTCCGATAACGCGTAGTTTCGATACGCTATGGCCGTCGATTGCTCTCAAAGGGATTAAATGGAATGCGTACAATTTATATCTCTATTAACGTAGTGTATTGTTTACACACGCCTGACCGCGGCCTCGGAGGCCAAACGCAGACGCTTGTGAAAACATTCGCTTCGAGATTAAAGGTGGACCTGGCTAACACTGCCGGGTGGGACTGACCCGCATGGTAGCGCCCAATTCGTAATGCGTCGTGGTTCCGCAGAGGTCAGCGTATATTAGTCGCGTTTAAGTTTTGTTTACAGCGGGCTCAGCGTTTCCGACCAGTTTGCATAACTCGAGGGTAGTCTCAATAAAAACAAATTGGCTCGCTGACCAGAGCGCGCATTACACACGTACGAGGAAGCTGGCTGAGCGGGGCGACATGCCCGACGGTGATTTACTGACATTTCATGCCAGTAAGCTCGAACGGTTATGGAAAATAGATGTAAACTATGATTATGTTCTAAGCTCCCGAACATTCCTATAAGTATTATGCGATCTCGGAGGTTTATACGTGCATTTTCTCTACCTAATAATTTTAGGCACACAATGTTTACGAATATTTGAAACCTCATTGCATACTAAACACCTACAGCAAACGTGCTTAACTTAAACAATCATATAGCCTAAACACGCATAATTACGTTCGTCATCTACAAAACACATTACAGTCAACGCATGTAAAACTTTCCCGTTTAAAAAGCCATTTCCAATCTAAACCTGTAGGTACAAAACATAACTAATACCTAGTTAATTAAATAATTTCTACATTACTAGATAGTTGATAACAGTTAATGGGCAATTAACCACGCCATGTTATCAGTAAACATCGAAAAATTGTACCTACAACAAGTCGTGTTGGAACAGTAAATAAGGTGTAGAAAACAGAAACGGCAGGTAATGTTACCTATAGGCCGACACTCCTGCGCATTAATCTGGGAGATAAAATCGCGGTCACAGCGAGCTTCGTAAATCTGAGATAGAGATCTTGATATATAGTGGGGAGAGTGGGGGTACGTTTCACCTTTGTAAGGACTTCTGCGGGATGGGGCGACACCTCGAGTCGGTTATCGAGCTCGATATGGGCGGCATTGTTCGGGTCGTATCGTTAGTTTGTTTTGTTTCTTTACGATACGAGTGGACCATAGAGTGGAATCGATCTTTTAAGATTTTGTCGTTTTTGTTACCGAGCTTTTGGTTTTAATTTAGAGGGAATATTCATAGTTACAGTGTAATTATGTTTCCTGAAACCATTTTAAACACTGTTTCAGTTCATTGTCTTTTCAAAAAACAAACGCAATAAGATAAATTTTATAAAACCTATTTAAGTTATTGCTATCATATAAAAGTTTAGTAAATCTTTTCCAGCACAAAGCTCGGTAGTCAATAGACATTCATCCTTTTATAAAATACAATATGGCTGTCTCACACATTATTTTTACTTCGCCGTACAAACTATAAATAAACTTCGTCTTTTTTTTGTATCTTGTTCCGTCTTACTAGAGAGGCTAATAAAAATTAATGCGGACATTTCGTTCAGATTTATGTCAAAAGTTTAGTAAAATCAAACAGATGCCCAGATATGCATGTTATAGTGTTATGAAACTGTATACAACAATTTTTATGACGATTTCACACCGTCAAATAGTCGACTTGCTCGTTACACATAAGTAATGACGTCATAATTATAAACATTTCGTGACCCAAAAATTTACATTCCCTTTAACTAAATAAAGGAATACCTACGACTTTTTTGTTGTTTATTTACAAGAAAAATCACTTCGCCTCGTCCTGCCTGGAATAAGCAACTTTGCCTCGCTATGGCCAATTACGGCGACGTTTAAAGTAATTTAATCGCCACTAATAAGAAATTAAAACGTAATTTTATTGTAGAGGAGCTTAATTGTACGATACGGAGATTTTTGACGCGCCTGCCTTTTGAGGTCAGCCGCTCGGGGACGACCGACCAGGCCTTCAGTGCGTTCCACTCGAATTAATAATTAAAACAATTTAATGACTTTATCTAGGTATATGGCATCTGCGATGTCATTCTCATGTTGCTTTCATGTAGCGAACATGAATTATGGATTTAATCTAGGCCTTGCTCGTATTGCCTACGTTTTATGGAAATGAACCTTGGAAAACTGTAATCAAGAATTGTTAATTACAAGCGGTTACCACCCACGACTTGTTACTTATTCGTAATTCTTATTATTTATGTAAAGGAAATTTTATTTGGTCCGGATGTACGCGATATACTCTACATCTTTACTTTTTATATCTATGGCGTCCATTATATAAGTTGTATTACATAAGTTTATGGTGGCAGTTAACATAAGTTTCCGGTAGACTTAACTTGGGTACTTTAAGAGATACGTTTATGTTGTTTTTTTTTGTAGCAAAGAAAGAATTTCGTTTGCTCTGTAGAATGTTGGGAAAGAAGCCATTTCTTGATGTACCGAGAAAGTTTAATCTGACCAATAGAAACTATCATAACGTATTGCGAAAACTCTTACGATTTATTTACGTGGTAATGAAAAATACGTGAATGTGTATTCAGAAAAGTGAAAAAAATCTATGAAACGTTAGAGTGTGGCTGTACTAGTGAGGTACATACACAAACATACAACGTATTTTCATCAGGAGCCGTCAAACATGATACGCGTGCTGCAGCTCAATCGTCCGATATAAATAGTGATGCTTACATCTGTAATCTTAAAATACGCTCTGTTTGATAATCGATAATGTAAACGATTTTATACATCAATGAAGCATGCTTACGCGTATGAGTGGCCAGCCCTTTAGCGTAATTATGGCGATATATCTATATTTTTTAACATTACCGGTTATTTAGCATGTTTCTTAGTATCCACTGACCGGATACTGAGTTGCGATAAATTCCATGTTTACATTACGATATGCATCTGCGTTATGGACGACAAGATTTCAATGAGCCAGTGGCGATGGAACCGTAGAAGCTGCAACTTTGTAACTGGGATGAAATAGTTGAGGGGACAAAGATACTAACCCTTTCGCTGCAGATGATGTACGAGGTGCCAAATCTGAAATTGTAATTTGACAATAAAATCCATGCAATTGATATAATTTTATACAGCCGTTTGCATTCGAGTGGTGTTGTGTAATGTATGTTGGAGGGATAGCGAGGGGCATCTGTGGGGTTTAGGGGATCAGGGGACAGGCACAGGGTGCGTCTGACATTGAAGAAGTGCCAATAACAGAGGTATAAATAGCGGGGGCCGGCGGCTGAGGGCGTTACTTCGCTACGAGATCAGAATATTTTGTTAGTTCGCTCCGCACGCTGTCCTAAACAACGGATTACAATGCGGGAAGGCGACTACCGAACGATACCGATCTGTATCTACTTGATAAATTGTAAAGCTGATACAAATTTATTGCTTTTACGTGTCGTTCGACACTTAATGTAAAACATTTAAGTATAAATACTTAACATTTAAACAGGCAGTAAGCATAATAATTGTTTTCATTTCACACGAAGCCTACTTGTTTAACCTCGGACAATGATACCTAACTAATTTGTTTTACAAATCCTTTTACAAAAGGTTTTTGTCAGAGTTTTCAAAGACTTCGTCACATTGTAAATCGGCTTGTTAACTGATTAACTTTGGGAAGTGACCCGTAAAGTTAACCCATTCGAGCGATTCAATAACTTCCAGTTCACAATGAGAGAAGCAGGTTTCAGTAAACATCGTTTGTACGATCGAATGCTGGCCACATGACTCTAGTTCCAAGGTGGTATTAGTCAGAAAAAAGTCATAATAAAACTCATAAATTCTCCCCTAAAAATTGGTCACCCTCGAAGTAGACAAAAATGACCAGAATAAATTGGAATGGTAGTGGCAGCCGATAAAACATTCAGTTTATGGGGTGTCATATTTACATTCGGGAAGATATCGACGTGGGAATACAGATAACTACTTATTTTGGTGTACGTGGTGAGCACAATATGTTCCTATTCTTCTCCATATATATTTGTTTGAGTGATATAAATCTACGGGTACAACACATGGGATAAAGTGCACTTGGGGATAAAAAGACCGCATTACGCACGCGCTGGTTGAATTTTTCCGCCTGAAATGTTTGTGGATGTACATTTACCTTTTTGGTTCATTACTTAAGGAAGTAATAGGGGCATGCCATTGAGCCTGTTAATCCAATCACGGTAGCACTCCAATTAAACAAAGCCCTCTGGCTGGTGCTAATCGATTGCCAATAAATTGGGATCCGAGCGAACTCCGAACGCATAATTTCTTGCACCCTGCGGCAGTGTAATGTGATGTAGCCTGGGGCTGCAAACGCATGTAAATCTATGGATTAAGTGCCCACCCTAGCTGTGAAGATACTGATAATATTCAGATGGGGCTCATAGATCCGAATGGGGTACTAATATTAACGGCTGGAAACAGCTAGCTGTATAACACATTATCATTTCCATATTTTTGACTAAATTCGCTTGTTATTCGCTACCAAATTTTGCGTTATGTACGCAAGGTGCTTCTACCAAAAATAAAACGTATAATTTTATGTTACACAGTCTCGTTAAAGCCCCATGCGAACGCGTGTAATCTCCAGACATATTTATTCGAAAAACGCGCGAAAACACCCCTAAATGGCGGCTCAAGATTAGTCGGAGCCATTCCGACACGTTACGTGAATAGCGATGCTACCAAATAAAATGTTTAGGGTCATTTTGGCCGACAACGAGCGCGCCTAGCTCACCCAAATGCCAATAGGTCTATTTTACCCCCACGACCCGAGGGGTGTATACGGCCATCATAAATTGTCCGCCGCAAATTTGCAATCCTATCTTTTTTGGCCCGGTGAGGGAGGTCCGACATTAACATAACTGTATGTTGGGCAATTCCACGTGTAGCTTTATGAACATAACAGCTTACCCAAGCGCGGATATGTGCTTCAAACTCTTCGTTAAGAGCCTTATATCACGACCCCGTAATATAAGTAAAGGTGCGCCTTAAACAACTCCTGAAATTTGAATTTCTCTATCATTTTTGCATATTTTGAGCATCAAATAAATAGGAGAGATAAGCCAAAGAAAACGAGCGCCGTCTTCAGAAGTGGGTTGTGTATTTTCAAGACTTTACATAACCAAACAGACCCTAAAACACATTTTCATTCATATTAATGCCTTGATTTAGAACCCAAAAAATTACAAGGAAGAATTTTAATGAAACTTCATGAAACTGGATTAATTTTTAATTATAATTGCGGCATTGCAAATGGCGGACGGCGTCGCTGGAACGCGTGAGAGGCGCGATTTAATCACTCGTCTTATAACAAGGGTGGAGGGGGGAGAGGGCTTGGGGGGAAATATTAAGGGCGTTCTTGAGTTATTAAAGCCCCTTAATTGCGCTTAGATATTTTCTGGTTCATTAAATACTCAAGATTTATAACGAAATACTTGAATGAACGAGATAAGTAGCGTGACGGGAATGAGGTATCTTATGGGGTGATTAATATCAACGTTGGAGTTCCTTCTGTTATTATCTTCGCTTTCCATCAATACCAGTGTTAGTCGAGAAAAAAAACTGGACCGTGAACCGCTTCTATTCTCAGAGAGAGCTATATTTTTCACTTCTGTGTCGTCACACATCCGACATCTCTAATAAAATGTATGACAGATAGAATAATTTTAAACGACGAACTAAAATACAAATAAACAGTTAAATTATAGCCTCTTATAATTAACTGGGTAAACACTGTGACTGTTTAACACAGTAATACAAACACGAAACTGGGCCTTTTAAGCGGCGACACGCGTGGAACGTGGCCCTATCATAGTTTAGTAGCACATAAGGGAGGCTCCGTCGTAGGCGCTTAAGGGCACATTACACCCTTGGAATAGCGACTCCGTAATTAAAACGCTTTAAACTGACAATTACGAAGTACCTATGAAAATAACACACTGGCCTCCTATGAGCCTTTCAACAGCTTAGTTGCTGGAGAAATTCTCCGTATCACTATGAAATTTCATCGCAGAGGAAACCGCATGGCAATGGAAACCCATAGCCATTTCATTGCTCATTCATACAAACCAATTGTTCATTAGTTTGTAAATTCCAACTGAATAGTATTTTATGTAAAATTGTATTATTCATTCGAAGCATGTTAACGATACTATACTTGTGTGAACTTTAAAACACTTCGAATGTGCTGAAAGAATTTCGACTCTATCTTTTGTGAATAAAGTTAGAAATTAAACTTCTATCTTTTTATACGAGATTGGTATTCTTTGTTTGTCTAGATTTCAGCGATGATAGAAAGTTGGTTTAATACAACGTTTTTTTTATTTACTGCTTGATCTCTTAGGTATGTATTTCGAAAGATTTTGTATTGATGATTATTTTCGATGCATTTCGTCGCCTTAAATGAGCTTGCATGTGGGTACATTCTACTTGTTTACTAATAAAGATTCACTAAGCCTTATCCATAATTAAATACAGCAGATATCCAGGAAATATCTCCACTGTATCTCCACCCGCATTAACTTTCAATTAAAACAATTTATGCACCCAACGCACAGTGTTCCGACGTTGAAATTGTATCGTCATAAATTATACAGTTGAATTAATAAGTGTACAATAGACGAGCTAACGAGCTCTGTCGGCGGCGGCCGCCTGGGTGCATACGAGCAAATTAAATTTGCATGTTTGCAACCCCATGACACCCCTTCGCTCCGCCCTGTCCGAACGGGAGTTATTAGCAACAGCCGCCATTTTTGGCCAGTCTGACCGAGGGGTGAACCACTGGGGGATAATGTGGTCGGCAAGCAATTTGTTTTCGGATTTAGTTTTGTAATTGGAAGCGTTTCACACGCGGCATCCGTTACCTACCTACCGTGAAATAGGTTCTGAAATGTTAGGCACTTCTCCAAACTTACGACTATTTACGAGTTAAAGTGCTAAGTCGATAGTACACAGACGAGACGGCCCATTTCTGATCAGTTAGACACTGGAAAAGTAAGCAAATAGAATAATGCTCTCCTCTTCCAAAGAGTGGAGCTATTAAATAGTCGTATTCCTCAACACTATCAGACGAAACAACAATTTCTCTGAAGATAAAGGCAGTCATTTTTGTGCAAAAGCTCTCTACCTAGACATTCGGTACATTAGGGGGGTCTATTCTAAAAAACATTTTCGTTTCTCTCGGGTGGGTGGGGTTGAAATTATAAAATATAACAGCATCGCGCCCTTTGTTTTTTAAAGGTATCGTACCTATGTGATGGGGCGTGAGCATCCATGCGCTATTCAAATTTGGGAGCTCTGCAGGGGTAAACTAATTCGTTTTAAATTACGTTACGATATTGCGTTTCGAGTTAAAATATAGCCGATATAAACAAGCGGAGAGGGTTCGAATAAAATATTAGAAGGCACTCAGGTTCGCGGCGTAATTAGATTACCTATTAGATACGCGCACGTATCGCGATTCGAGACCCGGTGTATGATTCTGAATTCTTGTAATATATTCGCATGGATGTCAGTTATTAGAAGTTATTTTTCATTTACTTTATGAATAGTTTTGAGTTAATATAAAGCTTGGGTGTTGCGGAATTGTCAAAAGAGTTTCCGTGGCCTTGAACCACAAAGAACTACTAAAAGATCACAGGTGCGTTTCAGTAAGTAAAAGTGTAACGGGCCCTCTCGCTTCACTCGGGGTAGGAACAGTCATTTGATACTTTCCCCCTAAAAAAGCATTCAAGGAAAATATTAGTGAGTACCTAGTCAATTAATGGTCATGTAAGTCTTAATCTTATTCATAATGAAGACATTGTTATTATAAGCTGATTAAATACAAAGGAACCGCCTTGACAACGTTATGTAAACAAACAACAACGATACTATCAGATAACAAACTTCTACGAATCCAATTCATTTATTTACATATATTTTAAAACGTTGAGTGTGACATTGATCATAAGTTCCTTTCGCAACGTCTAACTTTAAAATTTAGGAATATTTTAAAACTGACACTGAATCATTTGGAAATTCGGACTTAAAAATCCAAGTTATCCACCCACTACCATAATTTATAACTGCGAGAGTGTAGCCCTGTTATCGCAACACGTTCGCATTGATATTTATTAGACAGGTGCATAATTTATTAGCTTTCGAGCATAAAACATCACATAAAAACTATCACTGTGGCGCTCACTGAATGAGTCCGAAACACAAATCTTATTCGCAATAAACGAGACGAAACGCAACGCGAACGTTAATAAAGATATAATAATAAATATTCGGAGGAAAACCTTTCGGGATTCGAATTAAACTAAGGGTAGGAAAATTGCGTGAGTCCCCAAGGAGGAGGTAGCGAGCGACAGCTGCGAGCCTAATGTCCTTTCTATTTATCTGTGATCGGGGAAACGAGCCAGAGATATATACTACGTCATAACAGTAAAGTATATCACATACCGATACGCGACAGATGCTACGATATAAAATAATCGCGATTACTCACATAATCGACGCCCTTCTCTATAACATTCGGCGACACGTCTCATAGAAATCGTGCCAATTTCAACAAACGTAACTAAATATTCATAAAAACATATCCGGTGTATATGATTTAAAGCCAATAAAAACTATTCAGCAAACAAAAACGAATTAGTACGACATGATCGTCTATTCGCACTGATATTACGTAAGTCGTGATGACAATCTCTGTTTTATGGTGTAGACCTCGTAAATGTCTATTAATATGAATGGGCTCCAATTACTTTTACGATTCGCGTTTTGTCGAGAGACGTTCTAAAAAACTTTACGATCTTCCGCGCCCCTGGTCTGTTTGACTTTACGTCTAGCTGAGGGTGTGAGCCATTCAAGACTGATTGGAGCGTGGACAATCGGCCCAGTGGCAGATGTCGCACGGAAACTGTCACCTGTTCAAAACTGCCTTTACTCAGAGCATGAAACCTATAAGCTGATCTGATAATCGACTCTCAGTGTCGACTATAAGACCATTTTACATCAACTTCGTCGTGAACATTTTTGGCATAGACGTTGACATTAACATTGAGAACACTTCAAAGGGCCTCCCGATATTTCGGGACTCCAGCAACATACACGTACACACCTTCTCATACTTACCAACTGAATGAACGGATATCAGATGATATTCAGAGCATATGAATGGTTCATTTATGTATGTTTCTCAAACGCGACGATGAAGCAATTACGATGCAACATGCGCCCTGTGAAGTGGCGAACGATTTTATTACAATTTAAATTTCATGTTTATTTACTTCACTGAATTATTTTATAAGCTCAGTAATTTGCTTTTAATGTTCGGCTTCTTTCTTCAGTGCAGCCCTTTGCAAATCGAACCATATCTGTGAGCCCTTCAGGTAGAAAATGCATTGCAAATATCATGCAGCAACGTATGAGTCATGGCGGTTGTGAATATACCGTATAAGACTCGGATATTAGCTTTCAAGTGCATAAAACAAACAAAATCAGCGTCTGAACATGTGAAATGTACAATAAATCCCATTCAGTGAATCAGAATGCGTCGAAGTGAATGACTATGGTCCAATAATGTAGTGCCAACTTCCTCTAGAGTGTGCCAGCGTGCCGGCCGCGCGTCTATCACATCACATGACCCGCTGAATGCGTCTTATTACACTTTTATCGGTCGTATCAGTCATAAAATGCTAATGAACGAGCGTTGCGGACCAAACATCCGAGCGAGAGATTCAAATGACGGTATAAAACGTAACCCGAAGTCGACACTTCGTTGGAAACGTAATCGTAATCGGTCTATGCGCTTTCAAAACAACGCGTAACACGACCGTTTGTATGGCCGCAGAGATACCACACGATGTTTTTAAAAGCTCTTTTATTGTGCGACCGATATACCTAATACAATAATGTGCGCTTGGACTCTGATGCCATTGTATTCTGTACTCAATAACGTGAGACGTAAAAACGATATTTGCTCGGAAAAATGTCGTACGAACAAACGGAGGCTACCTACGTCGAACGTCACTGTGATTCATAACTTCTTTCTGATTTTTACAACGTACAATGGCATTTAAGTGCTAATATTTCTTAATATATGCGACGATAATATTTTTAATTACAATAAACCACTGTTGTAAAAGCTGTAATTGGTTATAACACATTTGTTTATTGTGCATGGTCCTCGTTTTTGTTTTTCCTTATTGCTCCCGTATAAGAGTTCTATTCATGTTATTTTTATGTTAATTATTCTCATTTTCTTTTTGCGTTCGCCCTGTTATTTATTAGTCTGATTTCAGCAAGTCTGGAACTGGTTTAAAATCAATTAATTATGAAGTCGTTAATCATATTTTTTGCCAAAGTACAGTATATTTTATGAATGCAATGATAATTTGATGTCAAATATATAATCTCGTTCTATTAGAACAGAGGAAAAAACTGAAGTCTAACGAGAGGTGTTGACTGTTTTATTTTATGCAATCTCATAGAATGATATTAATATGACGCAAGATGGTTTTCTAGTGCTGTAAGTTCATAAATCAATTACGACTCTTGCTCATTTAAATAACAATAACGTCACAGAAATATCCGACGAAGTGGACTGAATAATATTTAGTTACTTCAGAACCGTACGCGACACTTAATACGGAGCATTACAGTTTTTTTTTTTGTGACGCCCCTGGAACGTTATCTGTGACTGATGGAGTCATTTTCAAAAATAAAACGGCCCTCTCCTTGTGCGATGAGAATATACGACCACTTCACATTAATATATTATCAAAATAACGCTTTCTGAGCCACGAGTGTGCTTAGAAGCAGCGGCTTATCTACAAACACAAATACTCACAAATAATATCTAATAGGAAATGAAGTATGTACTTAGCGAAGCGATTTGGTGTTTCAAACATCCTGTTATAGTGTTAACACGTGGGCTCCTAATATAAATAATGACGACGAAAAAATTAAAGCAGTGTAAGGCAATTGTTTCCGGGACTTGTATTTCAAACATTCGGGCCTTAGGATTAAATAAAACAATTCGTTTGAACACATGGACTGTTCGCAGTGTTTGCAGTTGCACGTAGGTATAGAAACAAAGACACGGGCGCCTGAGTCAGCCGTGGAAGAATGCAAAAAGTTCTTAATTAAAACATCACAGGCAAAGCGAATTAATCCCTACATTGCGGTGGGCGGTAGACTGCACCTATTTTATTTGTGTCGCTAACGTATATTTCAGACGTAGCTTAAAAGGGGGAAATCCTTGCTGAAAATTCCCCTATTAGTTTTAAGAGAACTGAAATGATCCTTAGGTGTTTAGAGATAGGGGCTGAAATGGTTTGTGTGTCGGTTGGAGATTTGACTTTTGTCAGGTGGGTCGCTGGACTGTGCAGACTTTGTATAATTACGTTCTGTGGGATTTGGCGTTTGGAAGCAATGTAATTATAACTTGCGCTCACATGCACCGACGCGGTGTTTTTTGTCTAGAGCAAGGCATCGCAGCAATTAGTGAGTTGCTTGAATTATGTAAACTTGCGTTCGAAAGAGGCTTGTGTTAGTGTTTCTAAAGGATGAGTGCGCTAACTAAATTAAATAGCTTTCAGTTTTATCTTCAACTGCGCCGTTTAATTTTATGACGACTTGACTGACTCAAGTGGGTTTCTAAATGGTGTATGATAATGTTTATTTTGTTTGATATTTGACACCTTAAGCTCAATAAATAAAATATAACGACTATTAAAATTTCTTTTATCTTTTGGTTGAAATCAAAATTAAAATCACATTTCGTGAAAATATAATTAAAAAAAACATCATTTTCGTCATAAAACCACCGGACGTAATCAAAACGATCGTTTGGCGTAAACAGCTGCACAACTAGTTCACAAAAAAACTACAGATACTAAAACTCGTGACTCACAAAATTAAAAAAAAAAAATTCAAAATCGTGCGCTCGAGTTCTCCAGAAGCGTTTCTCATTGGCCATTCCGCAAACGTTCGAGTGACTCCTTTACATATAAAACCTGTTTGGAAGGCTACTGAGAACACTTCATGGCCTGACAATGATCTATATGCCTCGGAGATAACTTTCTGTCAAAAGTATGCGCTTGCGCTCCCCTCGCTCTTAAATAGGAAGCTTGTTAAACTGTGACTCGGTGATCCAAATTATGTAGAGTCAACAAAAGAGTTTATAAAACATTTTTTTTTTACTTTTACTCTCCCACTGCTGGGCAAAGGCCTCTCCCAAGTCCTCAGTCTTAAACTTCCTGATGATTTTATCGAGCCGTCAGAGAGCCTCTCGCCTGGACTCAAGTTGCTTTGGCCAACCTGGAAAACTCTAAACAGACTCCGTACCCAGGTTGGGCGCAGCAAAGACAATTTCTACAAATGGGGATTCTCAGATGGTTTAGATCTACAGTGTTTGTACGTCCTTTCTCCGCAGACCATGTCCCACCTTCCATCCTGCGTCATGGCATTGCCGTGGCCGAATATTGAGCCAGGCAAGAAATTTAACTTAAAAAAAAAAAATTTTGCCATCGACACGCTTTATTTACGATTTTTGGAGGTGGGAAATCATCTAATGACAATGCCCACCCTTGAGCGGGGCGGGAGGGCGTGTCAGACTTTTACTGACTAAAACCCACTCCTGCTCCTTCTTTGCCTTCGTTTCAGGGCCCCGGGGGGGGGGGGTCATGGGTGATGCGAAAGTTCTCTTTCGCATCACCCATGACCCCAGTAGGCTTTATCCCTGCTGGGTCCCTACGGTTGCTGACATATCCTTGAGGCGCGCGTGGAACACTACGCGCCATCGACGACTTGGGCTCGGTCCGGACGGTTACCGGACAGTCGGACGGCGAGCTACCCATTGCTCGCCGTTCGCAAGCCCGCGCATACGGTGGCCGGAAATCGGGACCGGAAAAAAAAAGGCTGGGGCGTGAGGGCCGTTGCCCCGCGCGTGCGGCCGCCTCCTTTGTTAGCATTACTGCTTCGCAGAAGGAAGCGACCGCCTGCCACTCCTCCTCGCTCCGGACCATGGCTACAGGCCATGGTCTGGAGCGAGGAGGAGGCCCGGCGCGAGAGATAGCTGCCGCCGAGCGGGGCTCGCCTCTACCATATGCTCCACCGTGTGCCATCGACACGCTAAGAAGAACATTATATGCACTGCTTTGATTAAATCGTAAACTATGTTCGTCTAAAATCCCCTAGTTAAATAGTTATGACGTACAAAAGTTACACTACGTTAATTTAACTGCATGATCAAAAAAAAATTATTTGTAGACTGCATACCAATCTATGTTGCTGGCTGTACGATGTAGGTACTAAAGAGACTTAAAGAGATTTTATCTCAGACCCAGTCTAGTTTAGTATTTAAGTGGTTTTAATTAGAGCTGTAGGTCAGTGATGATACAGATTCCATTTTTAAATTTAATTTTTTTTTCAAGGACGTTTAGTTTTAAAGCTATTCTAGTATTCTAGATTTGAATTAATTTTTTTCTGGTCAGTATTGTATAATTTCAAATACGTTCTCAGAATTCAGAGTTTCAAATCTATATATCTATATATCATAGAAATTGATCACTTCATGATATGGCCAAGTAAAACTGGCCAGATTGTTTTAAACGTTAAAGTTTGATGATATGTGTTTTATTATTATAAATAACTAATTTTTTATTTTATTTTCTGTTTGAAATATCTATTATTTGTTTATTTTGCAAACCTACCACAGTGTTGTCTTTTTTAACCCAAAGGTTGACTGGTAGAGAATGCCTTGTTGCATTAAGTACGCCTATGTACCACTACTGTACATGAAGTTTAAATAAATAAATATGTCAATCCTCGTTTGGCTTACTTTCTTTAGACTTTTTATTATCATAGAAATTCTACAACAATGATATGGCCAAACGAGGATCAACAGATCATCAAATGTTAACGTTTAAAAGATCTGGCCAGTTTTAGTTGGCCAATCAATTTCTATGATCTGGCCATATATAAAAGGAGCAACTGAGTGACGTATCAACTACTGGGTCTAGGAGCACTAGATCAATTTTGCACTAGGTTTCCTTTTACAACGTAGGTGAGCAATAAGAGAGGATTTTCTAAAATTCACCGCTTAAAAGGGGTCCTAAATTTGTATGGAGAAAACTAGTTCCACGCGGGCAAAACCGCTGGCTAAAGCTAGTCTATTTATAATACAAAAGCATGTTCATTTTAATCCCTAAGATGTCTCTGTATTACAAAACATTGTGTTTGAGAATCAAATATATTATTTTTATTTCTGTTAGGCTGTTACAATAAATCGAGTCGTGAGCAGCTGTCTCACTGTTTAACCTTTAATCCTTGAGTAAAAGTAAAAGAAATATTCCCACAGTTAGTTTACTTATAAGAGAATTATTATCAGTATTAACTATCCGTAGGTTGGTACGTAAATACACGAAGGTTTATGTTGACTTTTCCTTTTTGTAAAGCAGATGTCCGCGACACACTTATTTACAACTTTTCAATTCATATTAAGGATGTTGTCGCACTAGGCCGTTCGACTGCAGCGGCTAACAAGACATACTTTTAATACAATGTAAGAACAAAATCAACCAAAATTAAATCTTCCTTTGCCCGCAGCAGCTTTTTCACCTAGTGCGTTAACTCTCTTCGAACATAACATAATTGATTTAATACATAACTGTCGATTACTCGATCAAATATATAACATAGTGAGTGGCTACTGCAAACTGGTTTTATGATAGATATATATCTTATAGCTGATAAAACATTATGTAATCGATGCTAAATGCAGTATCTTGTAACATAAACTACTGTTTAATTTCATACAGTTATCATTAGCTAAAGTATAGAGAGAGTAATATTGTAATTTTTTATTATTGATATTGAATGGAATGGTGTAGCATATTTCGTAGCGACGTCTACGACTTCCGTAGCACATCCGCGTAGCAGGTGTCGTGTGACCTACGCAAAAAAATATTTGTAGATTGGTAGAAAAAAATAGTATTGAAAAATAATATTATTACCCATTATCATATAATAATATTTGTGTATCCTTTGATGGAAATACAGAAATATAAAAGACTAAAATAAAATCTTAATAAATAGGTATTATTAGTTATTTATTACTAGTAGTAGTTTTTTTTAATTTGTTTTGATTATGAGATGCTACTCGTAATCAATACGAGTTTCTTCTACGAGTAAACGTATAGTAGGTAAGTACGTCTGTTTCCAACCAGAGACCACACTGCGTGTCTGTGCCTATACTACACATAGAAGTATCTATTAGACCTTCATCGCCGTCCCCTACAACCCACACGGAATACAAACAGCTGATAGTTTCAACATTTCCTTTAATACCTCGCTTAGATATTACTGTAGGTACAATATCTATAGGTGACTTGATAATGGAAACATTCAGACTAATTAAATCGAACATTATATGTCGATTGCGATACCGTTTGACCTATTTATCTCGTATAAAGTCATCCATTTCAATAATTACTGTCATAACGTTCACAATGTACGGCCCGAGTATAATAAATAGCATTTTATAACTATTATGTACTTACTAGCAATCCGCAAGTCTTCTGTATCTACTGTTCATTATACATAATTGAGTCATTGACGATTATGGTTATGGTAGTTTTTAATGTTTATATTTACACGAGGTTTTATTAAGGCCCTAGCTCCCATTTAGTGTCATAAAACAGTGATTTTCTGAAGCCTACTCCTCGATAACGGCTGGGTCAATAGGTTTAAAAAAAAATTATTATAGATTCATGTACAACATTATCATGATTACATATGATTTTTTCGTTTGCTCTGATAGTTTTGGCAAAAAAAAAAAAATATCATGATATTTTTTTGCTTATTTTCCCTTCTTTTTTTTTGTTTTCGGGGGGAAACCTTCGAAAGGCGCCCGGACTTTGGGGATAAGTCCGGGGAGTGTGGGATTTTTACCTCACTAAAACCACCCCGGTGATCACCATCAGCACATATAGAAGGGGCGCCGTTACCTCTTAAAAGACCATTCCGGAACCCCCTCTGTGCAACGCCTGTTAGGGCACATCCCTGAGGATTATTTTCCCTACTCCTTTCAAACGGTTTTGATCTTTAGAAATACATTTACACAAAAAAAATTGCTGGTTAAATGTTCTTCAGCATGTACATAGCATATGAAAATCAATCATTATTTCAAAAAGAAAATGGATTTAAAGGTCAGCGGTGCTCCATGCGGGCGCAGGATGTAATGAGGGAAACTGCAAGAAAATTGAAATTAATTGTCGTTCTCCCTACAAAGGAAGACGCGAAAATGTAATTACTTATTATTTACGACTTAACACAATTGCTATGACCTACCGTATACCGTATTTATAACTCTATGAAATATTGTAATTTGAGTCTGTATCTAATTATTTATTCGTTAAGAGAATTATAGCTTTAGAAATAGCATTCGTTTAGCGTAGGACGTCGTTTCACTTATCACAACGCTTTTAAATCGTTCCTCATTTATCTTTTCAACGCGTTTCTCAACTTTTCAACTGTTTTTAATCATATTTTATGCTATACTACCTTCTGCCAGCGGCTTCGCCCGCGCGAAAGTAGTTTGTATCTTTAGACCCGTTTCGTTCAATTAGGGGGTAAATTTTAGAAAATCGAGAGGATTTTAGCGCTCGCCTATGTCATAAAAGAAACCTTGTGCAAAAATTTCCCACTCTTAGGGCCCTTTAGATTCGGCTATGCTTTGATATGTCAGTCAGTCAGTTTCTCCTTATATATATACTAGCTTCTGTCAGCGGCTTCGCCCACGTAAAAGTAGGTTTCCTCATACAAACTTTGGGGCCCCGTTTTATTCACTTGGGGGGTGAATTTTAGAAAATCCTGTCTTAGCGCTCGCTTACGTCATAAAAAGAAACCTCGGGCAAAAATTTCCCACTTTTAGGCCTTGTAGTTTCGGCTGTGCGTTGATATGTCAGCCAGTCTGTTTCTCTTTTTATACATGTATAGGCTTTAATGGTAATAATATTAAAAATAATAACTGCAAACTCAAAAGAAATGTAACTTCACCTAAAAAATAGAAAACAAACTGTTTCTAATTTAATTTGCAGATCATAAAGCTTGGGAAAAAGTGCTATAAAAAAAGAACAGCGCGTTTTATTTTACTACTACGGTATCTAAAAACCGTAATACATACAAAATAACGTGAATACAAAGCTAATGTAGAGAAGCAGTCAAATTATTTAGTAAAGAAAACGCAATCATAGTATACCATAACACCGGGTAATTATCACTTGCTTATTATGCTAATCAGCAACTAATTAATGTGTGTACAGTTAAAATAGTTAGTTGTAAAAGGTTCATACAACTAACCGCGTACCGGAAAACGCAGCGTTGGAAGGCATCGTACAAGGTAGACCGATGACCTTGTGAGTGTTGCGGGAATCCGATGGATGCGAGACGCACAGGACCGTTAATTATGGCGATATTTGGGAGAGGCCTATGTTCAACAGGAGACGTCTTGCGGCTGAAATGATGATGATGATAAGATTTATTATCTTATACTGTAATATCCGCAAGGCAAAGAAACGATCTACAATATTTATGGTGAAGTGAAGTGAACAATTTTGCTTGCTTAGGATTTGAAATACAAGCTAGCGCAAATCTTTGAGTTATAGAGAAACACTTTGTATAAGAATACTGAAGACATGTTTTTATTTATCAAAATTCAGAATGCGGAAATCCTTTGTTATCCTACTTACTATAATCACACTTCTTAATATTATAGGTACAGGCGTAAGTTTATATATGTATTCTATCTACATGCTCAAACAGATTAGAACAGATTTAGATGAAAGGAGAGGTCAAAAATGGGCTATTATTCCGAAAAAATTTGAACACCAATTTGTTATACCTTATAAAAAAGCTTATTTATTACGTTACTTGATCATGATTAAATATGAATTTTTCAGTCCTCCGTTTTTGTAATAAGCTGAAAAATGTTTTAGTAAAAACAAAACGCACATTTTTTTTGATTATTCGATCCTACACAATAGAATTATTTAAAATGTGGCTAAATTTGCCGTATCTATTAAATACCTTAAGTTTTTATTATGATTTCAAATGCCGTTTTATGAAATAAAGACAAAACATAAGTATTTTCATGATAATGCAGTATCAAAACGTGTCGAAAGAAGATCAAATCCGTAAATGTCAGATTGACAATTTGTCAAATTGACGTTTGACGTTGCAATAAACACACACAGATACACTAAACGTCATTGAGAACATACACACTGATACAAAGTTATACTGTCACGTCAATCATAACAGAGTTGCTAACCCTATAAAAAGAATTATAGTGATACAACTTTATATCTTTTCCACTTAACTTAAAAAAAAATCGGAGAACTGAAAAATTTTATTTAATGCTCAAAAAAATCAAGATAATTACGCGCTTTCAGCCTGTATAAGTCAGATTGCTGTTCAATTTTTTGATTATTTTTAGCCCAAGCTTCACACATTTTTTGAACGTCGCCTTTGGCACACGTATAGACTATGTTTTAAAATAGGACATAGGATGTTTTTTATCATGTAATATAAACATACCCTTATTTATTGAACCTACCATAAATGTCAGGTAAGTACATTATCATATACATTTTACCTCCCAAGACGTATGTTGAAAGACATTGCAGATATCTAATACATATCGTCATGACTTATGTAACGCTTCTAGGTAAAGGAAAGCGAGTCGGAAACTTCTTATTCAATTACGTAAGATCTATCCATAGATCTCTCTGAATTCTGTAGGCACACGGAGAGAAGTGGGAATTATATATAGGATAGGTCGATAGGTCTACCTTCATTTCGATCTAAGTAAAAAACACGTAGGAAAAAACTGCCAGTAGACGATGACGAACTTATTCTTGGATATAATTTTATAATAATATATTAAAAATAAAGGAGCAAAGGCTGATCACTGATGGTGACTGGATCAAGGGCCTTATTCAGAAAGCGGTACTTCTGAACATGGCTCGTATTGTTAGGAGGTTCCTTTCTCTGGAGCCCTGACCGGTGGTAGCTTGGACCCTGTTCCCGATACCGGTGAGATAATGGTTTATTTTATTATTATATATTTTAAAAATAATAATAGTACATCGGTCCATTGTTACAAAATACATCTTATTACCATACATAGTTAGATTATATGCTTACAGTAACTTGAAAAATTAATATTAATTTAAATTTTGGGGGCCAGAGTTGCTTTAACTTACATTTTTGTCCGAGACATGTGAAGTTAATTCTTATTAAACGATATATAGAAAATTACATATATGATAAATTCTTGAATTCATATAATAATAATCATTTTTTTATCAGGAAATTATTCCCATACTTGATATGGGAATAATTGATCTCTACAAATACAATATACATAAATACACAATCATATACATCACATTCAAATTCTATATCCTTCAAAAAAATCTATGGGTACAGTACTCCATCACGGGAGGGCATTTTTAAAGCCTAGTTTTCAAATCTACGTGAGCAAATAATCCTTCATGTCTTCACCTATCTCAAAAACCTTTCAACCGTAGCCAAACGTGACTACCAAACCAATAAAACCCATTCACACAACTCAAATAATCTGCCATTGCGCACTCAACGAGCAATTTCAATAAATCGATCCACGTCTATTGCCTTCAATTAGATAACTGCACAGCATAATCTACAAATCACTAACAGTCCCATTACTTCAAGCATATTTGACAAACTGGCTTGATCGTGAAGACTGAAGGTCTTTAAGTGGAGAGAGCAAAGGGCATTGACTCGCTTTAAATCAGGTTGTCCGTAGCTGTTAGTTCGTTTGCAAGATGCAGCTGCACTTAACTCGTGCATACAATATAATAGTGTGAATGTACTGACCTTCTGTGAAGAGCTGTTGGGATGAAAAAGGATTGCGTTGAGTGTTTAGTTCCTTTCGCGGTCGATGTGGTTGAGGGAATTGATGTGCGGACTGATCTACATCTGGCTTTTGTTTTAGGACAGCGTTCAAGAACCACAGCATTTATTTTATTATTGATAGGCTCGCGTTTGACCACTATCTCACCTGATAGTAAGCGGTGATATGGTCTAAAATGGAGCACGATTGGAGATTGCTTGCTTCATTCTTGAATTAATGACCTCTAAGGTTGTCATCATCATCATCATCATTTCAGCCGAAAGACGTCCACTGTTGGACAAAGGCCTCCCCCAAGCGTCTCCACAACGACCGTGCGTCTCGCATCCACCGCATTCCCGCGACTCTCACCAGGTCTTCGGTCCACCTTGTGGGAGGCCTTGAAACGCTGCGTTTTCCGGTGATTTTAAGGTTGTAGCTATCAGGAAACACAGACTGCGGCAGGAAATTCCACTCCTTAGCTGTACGTACAATAAATGTGTTCCCAAAACCGTTTTGTACGTATATATGTGGGATGTCCACCATGTCCGGTGGCGTACGTCTAGTAGTCCGACGACAGAACAGGCTTGGCGGAATTAAATTGTGCAATTCCAGTGCACATCCCTCGAAATGTAACCGATAGAAAACCCACCAGCAACTCGACGTTGATGCTCAAGACTTTGAAGTTTCGACTCGACGAGTGCATCATTGCCGATGATCTTCTTGCATTTATCTCAGGTCTCGTAATGAGTAACTGATTTTAAACTAATCTCCAATTTAAATTCTTAGTCAAAGCTGGCTTCATACCTAGTGTGTGGTAGAAACTGTTTAAACTAGTTTCCTCAAAAATGTTTGAAGCTGATCCAAAAAAACTTTTTTCAATCAAAAGCCTTGCCGTAATCGTAAAATTTAATCCGTTCGAAGATAGAATACAATGCTTCTTACCTTTTTCAATCCACAATCAATTTTGAGCTCTGTTCAAACGGTATAGAGTTGGAGTTTCTTTAGGGCTGAAGCCAGAAAGTGTTCCTTACTAAGCTATGTATAAAATTACGCTCATGCCGCTGGCAACCCTTGCTTATATTTTGTGATGGCTCTCAAGGGACAACTCAATACATAAGGAACCGGTCATGTGCGAATCGGGATTACGATAGGTCCCATATGTTGTAAATATTTCTGAGATCATCGTTTACTACTTGGTAGTGAAAGGAAGATGTTATCAAAAAGTTAAAGTTTCATGTGAAGGCAAAAACTGGCTAAAAGCTGGGTAACATTTATATCCAAAGAAATTGATAAATATTTGGTTTTAAATATAAATATTTGGTTTTAAATTGACCTCTAAATATTTTTTTTTTAATTCAATTTTATTATCTATTATTTGATTTTTTTATTATGATTTAATTGAAAGACCTGACATTATGCAGATATTTTAAATTAGAATCAATTGTAATATTTTCTTTATATTCTAAATGTAATCCTATTGTATGTAATTTTTATTATGGGTCTTTCAAAGTCAGACATAAATGAGTTTATTATAAAATTATAACTTATGATAAATGCCAGACTTATGGCACCAATAGTGACGCATGATGAATGACTAACGAATCACTTTATTATTATTATAAAGCTATTTTCGAGTCCCTTATAGACAAACAGACAAAGACATTCGCAGACACTTTCCTGTGCCTCAAGAATAACTAAAACGACCTACAGCGACAATTCCTAGAAGAGAAAATAAATTATTCAACATCATACGCATAGACGCATACAAAGTGCATCTACACAACTTTATTATGAACCCAAGAATGTACTTTTATAATTCCTTAATGACTACGCACATAATAAAATACTAATTTCATTGTGTAATGTTTGCTTTATCTATAAAGATTGTTAGATAAAAGTAATTAAGAAACATGAATTACTTATGCAATGAATGCATGCGGGCTTCGCAACGCATTCTCATTGCGTACGGTAAACTCGTAAAATATTTAATTTTCTCATGCTCGAGTGAAATGTTTTAAAAGTACACGAAACAGCTCTTGAAAAAAAAACATCTAAGGTACTATTCACTATTGTTATAGTATATTAGGAGCTGACCCAGCAAACGTTTGTTCTGCCATATAATTTATCAAAGAAAAAAATGGTTGGTGGTGGTAAAAAATAGCCTATGACGTATTCTCAGATCTACCAAATATACACAAAAAAAATTACAAAAATCGGTCGAGCCGCTTTGGAGGAATTCGATAACAAACACAACACACGAGCTTTTTAAATAAGACGATAATATTTCTATTTTAGCTTTCAGTAACTTCGGAGAGGGACCGAGTCAAACTATAGTAAATAATCCGAAATATTTTCAACGTACAGCCTTTCTTCAGAATTACTGAGATTTATTTGGATTTTACTATTTTCCATTAATTTTCCGACTTTTTTGCGAGAGTAGTAGCCCAGCGGCAATATCCCCGACATATAGACATAGGTTCAAAAAGCGCTTTACTAATGTAATTTATTTCATCACCACTAGTCCCAAATCGGTGAAAGAAAACATCATGAGGAAACTGGTATGTTTATGAAAGATAAATATGAATTTACGAACCAGAAATAGGAAGACATGTGTCATCCACAGGGCTATGTTTGGAGTTTCCTTGCGTGATCGAATCAGAAATGAAGATATCCGCAGGAGAACCAAGGTTGCCGACATAGCACGAAGAATCGCCAAACTTAAGTGGCAATGGACAGGGTACATTGCTCGCAGAACAGATGGCCGTTGGGACCGAAAGGTTCTGGAGTGGCGACCACGTACCGGAAGACGCAGTGTTGCAAGGTCCCCTACAAGGTGGACCGATGACCTGGTGAAGGTTGCGGGAATTCGGTGGATGCGAGACGCACAGGACCGTCCATTGTGGTAACATTTGGGGGAAGCCTACGTCCAACAGTGGACGTCTATGATGATGATGATGTGTTCTCCACCAACCCGCATCGAGGATTAAGGTCCATTTTCTCTCATAGAGAGGAGGACTGAGTCCCAGCAGTGAGAACATTATAAGGCATTATGGTGTACTGACTTTTCACGATAAAAGTACTTAAATTTAACTTTATTTACTACGATATGACAATAAGCTAATTCATCTAATAAAACCGCGGCCATCTTATTTACATCTTTCAAAATATTATCCTCCTTTTGGTCTCTGCCACAGTCGAGCAAAAAGGGACTTACGTACTTCACACGTACCTGCCAACGTAACTAGGGTAGTCATTTGTATAAATGAAGCAATTTTCAGTAAAACAGTCGTCAAAGTCAGGTCGTAAATAAAACGAACAACATACCTACATATGACGTTATTTCTATTTTAATTTTAAACTGTGTATGAGTGAGTTCTACTGCGATAAGGTTTCAGACACACTGAGGATTTTAATGAATGCACTATATGTAACTTCTTTTGTTTTTTTTCTTTGTTTCATTATCATTTTTGAGGGTTGGTAAAAACGAAACCGTTATAGATTCACTTTGTGGTTCGTCTGTCAAGACACTTTTTCTCAGGAACGTGTAGAGATATTAGCTGAAATTAACACACTCAAACTGGCTACCCCTTGAAGCAGTGAAAAAAAAAATTCTAAGCTCGTTAATATTCCGATTAGAGCGCATACTTTGGCGCTCGCAAAGGAATCAAAAATTTTAGGGTACTTTTCGATGACCTAGAATCATTACATTTGGCACGAAGCGTGCCAGTAAAGGAAAAAAAAAACAAAAACCGTCAATTTGTAGACATCGCAAAATAATTACTTTTTGCGATTATTAGCTTAAGTTCGCACGGAGGCCTCGGTGCGCGAGTCCGACTCGCACTTGTAGGGATTTAAAAAAAATTATGAACCTGAAAATTGTGTCCAAATGCAGGGCTTCTTCATCCACCTTTCTCTGTTCTCGGCTTCATCTGGCTAAGCCTTTAGGTAGGAGTTCAAGTCTTCACTATCTTGTTCTGGACTTATTACGTCGCTGGTTTTCATGAAAATTGTGGTTACCTTCTCCCAATTTAGTTGAGATATGCCCGCCCCACAAGTACATATTAGTTTTTTCTTCGTTTATTATTTACTAGCTTTTGCCCGCGGCTTCGCTCGCATACATAAAAAAACAAAAAATAAATATATATAAATATAGCCTATGTCAGACAGAAATAAAGCAGCTTTCTATCGGTGAAAAAATTTTCGCAATCAGACCAGTACTTTCAGAGATTACCCCTACAAACAAAAAAACAAACTTTACAGATTTATAATATCAGTGTAGATAATAATAATTAAAATTGTCACACCTTTTAATACGATAGAAAGCAGAAAAATTCTATTATGTTTTGTAATAAGTACAAAACTATTTTGATACTACTATATATATTATACTATAACTATTTATATACTATATATATATATATACATACACTATATATATATACTATAACTATTTTGGTGAGGGTCGCGGGAATCCGATGGATGCGAGACGCACAGGACCGGTCATTGTTGCGACATTTGGGGGAGGCCTATGTCCAACAGTGGACGTCTTTCGGCTGAAATGATGATGATGATGATGGCAAAACTATTTCGAACTGCCGTCAAGGCATTATTGCATACCTATATATCAAAAGAGTTGGATTACAGTTTATCTCAAAGAATCATTTAAATTGTAATTTGTTTAGAGTTACAGAAAGTAATTTAGGTGATCCATCACGTAGGGCATCCTAATATGGAATCAAGTCTCTCACATAGGAACAGCATATTGTGTGCATTATATCAAACTTTAACGTTTTTACATCATATGTGAAAAATACAAATTAATTTGTGTGCCTTTGTGAATCACACACAATCACTTTAGAAACTTATGTACATATATCTCGAAACTACTTACTTTAGACAATGCACTTACATATTCTACAACATTTCCATTTCATCCTAAGCTCCCCAAAAGGATTTTACTAAATGAACAACCTCTCACAAGATTAGCCAGTAGCCAGAAACGTCTCTATTTCAAGACATCAAAGACTAGAACGCAATCTTAAGGAAAGCCATTATACCGCGTCCTATATTTTATTCGTCTCTGTATCTTTAGTTCCTTACATTGTTGCAAATGAATTCATTATCTAAGTAATTCAACCTTTATAATTATGCAAATACGTGCCTACCTGCCTGACAGGTACCTGATCGGTTGCTAAATAACAATATTTTATCTATACAGTACTTAGTGTAGATATGTGCATTTATTTTATTTGCTTACATGCATACCTACAAGATTATTCTGAAGTGTTGATCGCTAGTCTTGAGTCACCATATTATTTTTGAAAAAGTGTTATCAATTCATTTTGATGGAAATCACTATCAAACTCGAAATAGCATTTCTTTATTTTTACAAAATTCACTGAATGTGGTCGTATAGTCCACAATTAAGTTTTAACCAAAAATTGGAAGACATGTGATATCCACTAACACACACCGGGCCCGTGTGGTGGATTACGGCACATTTCCTCTCCTAGAGAGGAGACCTGAGTAGTGTTGCTAGGTGTCCCGATTTGCGCAGAAGTCGCAGAGCGATTTCTGGCCACAGTAGGCGTGAGCTTGCGGACGATGAGCAATGAGAACCTCGATATTCGCCCATGCAGTAAGGCCGAGTCAATGACGTGTCGTGTTGTATGCGTTCCTCAAAGAAATGTCAGCAAAACTGAAGGGGCCCAGTAAGGCCGATGCCGTCTGAGGCTGCGCGGGAACATTTGAAAAAGTGACTATAGCCTTGGAACGCAAAGGGCATCTAAAGAACATAGTTCATTTATAAATGGTCAGTCTTTACGGATGGTCATCCGTAAATACTGACCATTTATAAATGTCAACCGGGACCAACGGCTTAACGTGCTTTTCGAGGCACGGAAGAATCTTGGTATGTGATGATGGCCACCCATCCAAAAAACAACCTTGGCAATCATTGAACCATCCATCATTACCTTACAGATTGAACCTACATAAAAAAAAGTCAGCCTCACTTAAAATTTACCACCTGTGATCAAAGCTTTTGACCATAATACAATGTTTTATGACCAAAGTGGTCACTAGACTGCAATGGCGTCAGTGTATGTCAAACTGTTGTTCATCTGTCGTAATGTTTACACTATGCAGTCAGTTATTTCAAGCAGGTGAGCCCCCAGTCGAAGAACTTGTTCCACTCACCGATTCCACTTCAAAAGTGACGACAGGCTTAATCACCATGTTTAATTGATGTTCTAAGAATCCTAATTTGCTTCTCATTTGAATTTAATCAGCAAATGATTAATTAAGGCGTATTTTTGTTCACATCCTTTGTAAAAAACATATTCGTCGGCAGTTCAATTACCTACCAATTAAGTTTCTAATAAAACAAGTCTGATCTTGTATGTATTATTTTCTATGATCAGTGCGTGTGCTGTTCCACGTTTCAATGATACAATTGTGATTACTCACATGTAGCATTGAAACATGGTCGCTCACAATGGACCTTATCTTAAGGCTTAAAGTCACCCAAAGGACAATGGAACGGGCGATGCTCGTAGTTTCCTTGCGTGATCGAAACATAAATGAGGATACCCGCAGGAAAATCAAAGCTACATACTATAGCCCGAAAAATCACTAAATCTAAATGGTAGTTAGTAGGGCACTGTGCTCGTAGTATTTGAAGATAGCAGACCAGAGGCAGCGTCGGAAGACCTCCCACAGGGTGAACCGATGATCATCAGAATGCCTAGTGCGAATTGATTTTACGTTCGAAACGTTTACCGCGTTCAGCTCTCTGATTGGTTAAGAGATTGGAGCGGGCCAATCGGAGTGCCAAACGTCACAACACTCTCTGGTGAGGGTCGTGGGGGTCTGATGGATGCGAGACGCAAAGGGTCAGTCGTTAAGGTGATGCTTATGAGAGGCATATGTCCAGTGGTGGGCATATTTCGGATGAAATCATGATGATGAATTATTTTCTTACAAATAAGCCAATTAAAACATTGTATCGGAATTATTGAATCAGTCACGGCAATCGAGTGCTTAATGAAATGGACAATGATTGGCTTCTGTTTGCTTGTTAACTGTTTGCTATTGTAATCAACAATCAGTCGGTTTATATTGATCTTCA
Organism: Mythimna impura; assembly: GCA_905147345.3. Taxonomy (NCBI): domain Eukaryota; kingdom Metazoa; phylum Arthropoda; class Insecta; order Lepidoptera; family Noctuidae; genus Mythimna; species Mythimna impura. The sequence goes on from LR990351.1 coordinate 18,490,640, forward strand.
TTGATTACTAACGTCCCGCCCCAGCTAAACACGGGTGTTAAACTTTGAAATTCTCGGCTTTTCTGTACTTTAATATGCATGTATTGTACACTTAAACTTTCCTCATGAATCACTCTGTCTGCTCATGAAAACCACATGAAAATCAGTTCAGTAGTGTTTGATTTTATCGCGAACAAACAGACAAACGCAGTGGGGGACTTTGTAAGGATGATGGAGATATATATTTTACGACTACACAGTAACTAATTAAGCGAAAAGTGGCAACATTTACTTGTGGCAAGCTGTCTCTCTTTATATAGCGCATGTCAATCCCACACATTTTAAGCTTTGGACAATAATTTTCGCATATATAATGCGGCTTTGTCTAAACCCCCTTTAAAAACAAAACGCTCTATATAACTGAAGCATTAGGCATTCGATAAATGACCCATAATTCGATACTTAGCGACCATTTATTCACCTAAAACTGTATCAAATATAAGTTTAAATCACCAAATAGTCCAATTCCACGTATTGTATGCTTATCAATTGATCAGATCTCCCCTACACACATAACACACCTACATAATGCATGTTTTTTAGTACTTAGTTAACAGTCAGTTAGTCGGGATGAATAATGATGACGTCACGGAGGCGCGCCGCCCCTGGATCAAAGATCGTTTCGCTTGAACACACCACTGTGCGTGCGCGCAACTGGCGTAGGGACGTCACTTGACAAAAAAACATCGATGTTTTATAATTACGAGTGAAATATAGAAAGAGATTTTTATTATTTCCTATGTGACTGTGTGATATTCGGAAGTTATGAGATTATTATTATTATTAATTAAGCATTAATCAGCCTCATAATATTCTCACTGCTGGGACGTGGCCGTGATCTTCCACGTGAGCTCAGTGCGGATTGGTGGATGTCACATGACTTCGAATTTATGATTGTAGAACATGCCGTTTTCCTCACGATATTTTTCTTCACCGTTTTGAGAGCAGTTTGTAAGAAGAGTTATGAGATTAAATACGCTGAAATGAATTAACTAGGTGTATATATTAAGTGCTTAGGTCCAGCTGCCTTCTCGAGTTTTATTAACATCTAGGCTAGGAAGAGTGAATTGAAAAATGTCACGGAAAAAACTTCTCTGCGTTCATTTGTTATACCTATAATTTAATTTGTAAATAACATTCAACAAGGCTTAAATAACAGTTCAAGTAGGTAAATGTAACTCGTTAAACTTTAGCCGAAAATTTTGTAAAGCAACAGTTCCCAGTTTCGGCCTTATCCACCAAAAACTTATGATATTTTGTCAAAGACAAAGTTTGGCGGAGTCGGAGATGGGAAAATATGTTAGAGACTTCCCCCTCTGTTGTTTTCCTTACTTCAATGACATGCTACTTAACTTTCCTAGACACAACTCGAGTATAAGTACATCTTTCTCCATATACATTTACAACTTTTGGTTATTTTGGCATTCCACTCTGGGGTAGAGCCTACAACTCGGCCATCTCATGCTTGCAGAGAACGAAAAACATAATACTTCGAACAATTAGCTATGTCCCATGGTATGTTACCAACCAGAAAATTTACAAATATCTGAATACGATAAAGGAGAAAATCCAAAAGGTCACCTTGAAATACCCAGATTTAACAGAGAAGAAAAAAAAACTTTTTATTAGTAAAACATTGACTGGAAAATTTACTCGAAATCTCAGGTAGGTGCCTGGACAAAGGGCACAGTCTCTCATTTCGTTTCGAGATACTACGGTCACGATAACCAGACCACGATTCTGAAACACATGCCACGCATAGCATAGCATTTATACAAATGCTATATAGTTTATACCTCTTCAATCTTCAAACAAAAGAATCAACGAGAAGATCTATTTAAGGCCACGACATGGCCTAAAGCATGGGTTAGCAACAAATGATTTATTGTTTTTTTTTTTGAAGCTTTTTTATCGATTCATTAAAAAATCTAAATTCAACTAAGTTGCATTAAAATTTTATTGATCATTGACTGTTGACAGTATTTTTACCGACGTATGTACGTAGGTTAGTACAACGAAACAAAAAATATTATGAAGTCTTAATTAGAGGTAAGTTTGACGACCATCTTGATCGAGACTTTTTTTAAATCACTTTTCAAAAACTACTATGTTCTGAGAAATATAATCAAGATCAACATATATTTTTTCCAAAGCCTCAATCTATGTACTTTAAGGCTGCGAAAAGCTAAACAAAAAACTAGAAAACCAGAACTTCTCGGGGCTTTTGCGAACGATAGCGTCACGCATTAAAATTCTGGTCACGTTTTTTAGCGACGTTTTTCGGATCCCCTTATAAGGAGTTGGCCAGCCCTATGGTAAAGGCAATGTCCTACGCGAGGCACAGAACAACACAGTGATGATTTAACAGTCGCTCACAATGAGCGAAAATAGTTCTTTCCGACACTATCAAGTATAATTCGTACTTGCACTCAACATTCGCGTTACGAGGGTTATAAAACACTTAAAGTTTTGTTGTATGTAGTTCGTTTCGTACGTAGTTTATTACAAAAATACCTGCCAAGTGCGAGTCAGACTTGCGCATGAAGAATTCCGTACCGTCCGTAGCAAAAATATCACGTTTGTTATATGGGAGCCCCCTTAAATATTTATTTTAATCTGTTTTTTAGTATTTGTTGTTATAGCGGCAATAGAAATACATCATCTGTAAAAGTTTCAACTGTCTATCACGGTTCCTTAGATACAGCCTGGTGACAGACGGACAGACAGACAGAAAGACAGACGGACGGACAGTGGAGTCTTATTAATAGGGTCTCGTTTTACCTTTTGGGTACGGAACCATAAAAAACAGCGAGTACAAACAGTTAACATTTCATTAATTAAATCACAATCTATAAATTACGTACTGACCTAATTACGCGAAAATAGTGTAAATAGACGCCTGTTAACACAAATTAAACACTCCTATTCTAATTTATAGCAAAGCAAGTTAAATTAATTGCCTGTATACTAACGGACCTCTTACAATACATCTCCGAACTAATTATACCGAAACAAAACTGGTTTTAAATGCGTTACAAAGATTTTGTCTATCAAGTTTTCAACCTCTATAGTGCGTGCCTTCTAATCATTTCGTCATAGGATCGATTTACACTAATAGCAAGAAAAGCATCGATAATATCGTTACTCGGATACGGTATCGATATTAACAATAGATGCAAGGTAATCGATTGTCACGCGTTGTTATTTAAAATAATTTTATCATGCGATATGGAAACGTTGTTTTAATTCTGTCCTTAAAAGGTAAACATGTTTTAACGATTTTTTTAGTGTATTGTTCTGTGTTTTTATGAGAATAATTATGATAATGGTGTCTAACTATACCTACTTACTTATTACTCATGAAGAAATAAGACCAACAAACTTCCTCAGCTACAATTAGATCAAAGGAAGATTTCTCATTGTATTCAAAACAGCACTCCGCGTCAAGAACTTAAGCGCTTAAAGCGCAGGAAACTGCACATCACAACACTACAAAACGTCAAACATCGATCCGGTAACAATAGGAGAGAGTCTACATTTGAATTTCGAACACGAACTATTTTAAGATGGCGTCCCGAACGCACACGAGAGTTTACGACGATTCGCGAATTACGAGCCAATAAAGTGCGGTGTCGCCGACACGCCGCTACAGCCCTTAAAGCTTTTAATGTCCGTTTAATTGATATAAGCTATACTTAATAATGCTATCGATTTCTTTTACAGCCGACTTTATGGCCAGCTTTTAATTATATGATCCAGTTTTATTTCCAAATTATTTACACATACTTGCATCACTCAAACGTGCTATAAACATAATTTCATCTCGCATTAACGCATCAAGCACCTCAGTAACATAACACATCTCTCAGTCCATATTTTCTCTGCCTCAGTTAACTGCATGACTTCCACAAATCTGAGAGACACTGACCAAGGCTTACTGGTTCCATAAATAACCCTCTTACTGGACAAAAATTCTGTTATAATTCACAATCAGACCTTTAATATCCCGATCCGACGGGTGGGCATTAATCAAATACAAGGAACGGGTTTGTACAAAGGCGGGCGGGCAAGTTAAATAAAATAATAAATAAGGTGCATTCCGTGAGATTTATTTCGAAGAAAAAAGGCAGGGTAAGAGCCGGGTCATGTCGCAGTATGTTTATTGTCCGCGCCGGTGTCGGCCCACAATGTACGGCTCTAATTAATGCTATATCTCGCTCGCAGAGATATATCGTGTCCAAGTCAGTGTCTTTTTAACTTACGATCCTTTTTTTTCTAATCTCAAGATTAGGTACTAACAATTTATTAAGCGACACAAACCAAACATTAAAAATCCTTTTTATTCCAAAATAGAGTTATCAGATCAGACGCCAATTACAGAAAAACAATGCAAATGAGGTTGACGCACTATATCCTGTGCAGTATTCAATGTGATTGTTATCTCGTATCATGGGAACATTCGGTGGTTCCCAAGTCCCCATTAAAAAAGATGAGCTCTTACAGGTACAATACGATGCGATAGTCAAACCTCTTCGCAACAACAATACTGTAGAGAATAATGGAAGCCAGCTGACGGGAGGTGCCTTAACGTCCGTTGTCATGGCGACCGTACGAAGGGTGAACCTGCCTAACATATCACCGACCCCGACAAAAAATGGTTACACTCACCCCCTCCTGATATCTGATTTTGGACTCTACCCCATAAAGCAGAAGGATCTTTTGACACGTCATCGGACATCACTTACGACCTTTCACTGTAATCGTATTATTGGGATACGTGTATTGTGTTTTGGGTTCCATCTTTGCTTTTTAAAATTAGAATGTGTATCGCTGTCTCGCTCTATCGTGCGAGTATTATCTGTCCTTGCCCGTCTAACCACACTTGTATAATTATTCCATTGTCTGTTTATGACATTTTAAACAGTTTTTAAGTTTTTGTTGAAATAATTAAAAATATTGCGGCCGTAAAAATGCAGTTTCGGTAATTTATAGCTCATGTAAACGCGGTATCAGACTTTCAGTCGAGTCACTTGATTTATTTAGTCGCTGCATATTTTTTTACTTTGTAATAAGCAAAATGAAAAAGGTTTTTTTTTTTATTTAAGTATTATTTTATCATTGAACATAAATTCACATTGTTACATAAAATATTGGGTTACTTCGTGCCCTCGTAAGGTATTAAATATTCAAAAGGCGATAACTTTCATTCAAGCTTACTACGAATCAATTGAAAATTTACATTTTAATTAAACGATACGTTTGTTTTTGATTAAGAAAATACTGATATTATCGTCATTGGAATTAAAAAGCTACAACAAACTTAATCTTATGCATTTTTAATAGGTTTTTGAATAACCTTTACGGAAATTGTAATGTGGGAATGGAATATAACAAGAAAAATAAATAAATTATGTTCTATAAAATTAAAATTACCTGCACAATTATCGAATCACAGGAATGGTAATTCTAGAATAATTACTAAATTAAGTAACATTTCAGATCGCCTTACTTAATTCAACGCGCAACAATTTAAAGTGTTGGTACACCAATTAAAATAACCCATTAGCTGTATCGTATCTGTTTTCTTTTAAAACGATCAGGTAACTAAGGCCAGCCTACACGACCGAGAATTCCGTTTCCAAGACACTGTTGGTCCGCTATCAATTTTATACACGGTGGGAAGGCCATTTATCTTGCCTTATTTATTGGCTGACTCAAAAACCAGTCTTGGGACCCGATCGCTTTGTGGAACTCGGTATTTACCAGTCTATGTATACTCGACTATACGACGCGTATGCTGGATAAAATATTTGCCGTTCAAGAATTCTTAGGTAGATTATAATTAAAGTTAAATGAACCGTTAAAGTCTCCAAAGTGTTACGTACGAGATTTTTACGATGCTAAAGGGTAAACTTTCACGATTTCTAAGAAAACGTCTTCTACAGGAACAAAATAAAGGGATACCTTACAAAGCATTAGAAAGTTGCGCAACCCTTCTTTACGCGTCCCTGACTTTTTTGTAGCGATTTCTTTTTAGAAAGGACACTATTGTTCGCGGACCGTTTGCTTCTAACCCTTTCCGTTACTTTTTTGCTTCTTGGGGATATTGTTTTTACTTATTATTATTGTAAGTACCACCTTACGACACGACATCGACGACAGAACCCGTCTTCATCGATACCCGTGAGGGCTGCGCTCCTTCACTGCTCTGATTAATTTCCTTCGAGGTTGGTCTCAGTAGCGGATAACTCTAAAATTAACTTTACTGCGCTATAAAATATTAATGAGCCATTAAAATCTAAAATGGTATAAAAGTGAAATTTAATGGTTTCTCTCGAAGCCTTTGCGAATCGAAGCTGTTGGAACGTGATATATGATGCTATAAATCGATTTTAAAAAATCCAATTTAACCGTTACATATAATTTATTTCAGATTAATGTTGTTTATATACCGCAATATATTATTAATTTGTTAATAAAACTGAATATTTAATAATTTTATTCTCTTTGTTTCCAGGACCAAACGGATGTCCACGAAGGCGGGGTCGACAGACGTACACGAGGTTCCAAACGCTAGAACTAGAAAAGGAATTCCACTTCAACCACTATCTGACACGCCGACGCAGGATAGAGATTGCACACGCGCTCTGTCTCACAGAGAGACAGATCAAAATATGGTTCCAGAATCGACGCATGAAATTAAAGAAGGAGCTGCGAGCTGTGAAGGAGATCAACGAGCAGGCTCGCAGAGATAGAGAGGAGCAGGAGAGAATGAAACAGCAGCAGCAGGAGAAGCAGGCCAAGCTGGAGAACCAGCACCATGGCCACCATGTGACCCACCATCACGACCCGATGAAGATGCCCATCGACAAGGGCTCCAACGACCTACTCAAAGTGAACAAGGTCCCTACGTAAGGTGTCCGCGGCGCCGTATAGGAAATCTTGACTGATTCTGTATCATATAGTGTGAGAGGAAGTGTTACGTCCATACGGACCTGCGGGCGTTAGTCGATTCGTATCCACTAGTTTTATGTTTTCGCGTCGGAGCCCCCTCGTTGTGGAGAGCGGCTCCTGGTTTATGATAATGTTCCTTTAGTGCGAAGGACTTGCCTCGGTGTCGTTCGCTGGGTGGACAGGCTGGTGATGTGCTTTAAGCATTTATTTTGTTGCCATAACCACACCTTGTATTGCAATAATATTTTACTAAAATATACAAAAAACGTGTTAGAATCGCTCTAAGGTTTAAATAGGAGCCCGAGTGAACTTCGGTATTGTTAGTTAAGATTTTAAATCTGTGAATCTCATAGTATTTATTGCTACCACTTACTCTTAATCCATTATGTTATATTTTTTATTAATAGATATTATATTATGTACATTTTGATGTATATTTTATTATTTGTCCGCTGTTAGCGGACTGGTTATGTTTTGATGGTCACATTTTTTTTATGATTGTAAAATTTGTTGTATTTTATCAGTTGATTTGGAAAGAGTTACTTCTTTATTTTTCTTTTTGACCAGATTGTGATTCACTTCAGTAGTTTAAGTCCACAAATTGTTGTTTGGTTTGATACATTGATTTCGATAGTATAATACTATCGACAAATATTAAAATACCTGCATAGCTAATTCCATAAGAACTTAAAATGTATATTTATAACAAAATACGTATGGAAGTACAATTGCAAATAGGTCTTCGTCGTGACGAGCGTTGTGTTTTATATTTTTCGTCTTCAATAATTATGAATATTTAAATGTAGACGGTATTTTTTGATAATTCTAGTTGAAAATACCATGTCCATGAAATAAATAGCAAACGAACAAAAAACGGACAAGATTATGGATCGGTACTGCATACGGCGTGTTGTCCATACATCCCGAGTCATCTGATGTTCAAAATTATATACGTAACGATGATACATATAATAAATTACAATAATGTGACTAAATATAAATTTTACACTTAATATTAAAAGTTGAGTAGTATAAGTGTATTATAAATAGGTAAATAGGTTCGACTTTGTATGAAGTATTGCTAAGACTAGGTACCTACAACATAACCAATGTACGGCGGAATAAACAGTGGTCGCACTTTATCAGGCGAAAAGTCGATGTCATTAAGTTCCTTTTTTTCAACGAAAGTTAAAAGACACCGTATTTCGAGTAAGAAACGGTGGCGAAATTATGTTTCCTGCAATTTTACGTAGCCATATGCACATTTGAATTTTCCCGCTCAGTAATTTCATACATAAAATGCCTACAAACGGTATTACTAAATGGAGCTCGGATAAAACTCAAAAATATACACGGTTCTTTCGCGAGAATGCGAGCTTGTTATACATGGCCGATTTCAAATTATTCCACACACCATATTCGCTTTCAATTCCACGTTGTGCCAAAATACATAATTAAAATAATTTATTAACACGTACATTGAAATATTTGTTACGCGTCCAAAAAACAGTTTTTTAAATTCTTCATTCTTTCAACTCTATACGTAATAACTGAGCAAAAATTAGAATTTTAAAACTTAGTCTTGATAGTCACCATTATACGTAAATTAATGTCAGGGTAGAATTAAAAAGATAAATTAATAGATAACTGTATTAAAATTGGAGTCTTCGCTTAATTTTTATAAAAAATCACCCTCTCAATATCTGTCCACTGTGTTATTCGGAAAAATATATATATCTGTAGGCTCTGTGTAAAGGCAACATGAAATTTTTATGTCGTGATATCATTAGGAAAGATTTAAGTCGTCGGTAGATATAAAAACATGAAAACTCGTATTGTCTTTTCACGTTTCATAAATTAATATAAATTAAATTACGGGTCACAATTTCAAAATGAATGTCATTGAGACAAAAACAAGTTTGCAAAAGTTATTTGCAACTTGTGTCAACATGGACAGTTAGTAACATTAATATGTTGGTGATAAAAAATCATATTAAAACATACAAATTTTTTACTTGCTTGGTAACGCTAAAATAAAAGGAAAACGGGTCTGATTTTAAAGTATCAGGCAATAAATCTTGCTGCAGTTGCAAAAATTTATAATTCAGTAATAAAAAAATTAAACATCCACCAGAAATCTATAAAAGATTGTGTTGCTCTTTGGTACAATCTCGACGACTTTTACATTGATTGTTTGTAATGTCGTGCACGTAAAGCAATGGATACGTAGGTAGTTTATGAGATTTTACATTGATTTCCATTAAATTTACCCTAGTACAAGTGCAATAACTTCAACCCACATTATTTCATTAAACCCGTAGTCCCCTAAGATTACGTACATAATAAGGTTGTCGTTAGTAATGTAACTTTATCCCATCTTATTTTTAAATATATATTTAAAAAAATCGAGAATGAAAAATCGAACAAAATGTACTTAAGTAACTTCGAGATAAGTAGGCTTTATAAATTATAAAACGCATAGTTATTAAAAATATCGTAGACACTTGTAATAAAACTTAAGCGTAAATCCGATGGTTAGTAATTGAATTAAAAAAAAAACGCTTTAAAATTATTTAGTATTGTTCGTAGATGGTCTTTTGGAAGGTGAATGGAATAAGCTTCTTTGTGAAGGGACGTACACACCGCAAACTAAAACTGTTGAACTTTCATAACTACACGATGTGTGTATACGAGTTAAATTGTTATTACTGCATTTGTGAACTAAGATAGTTGTTTTATCGGTTTTCGATTATTGTTTGGGACTGTGCAAATAAACGACAGATTTCGAAGTGTCAAGCATCTTCCCCTTAACTATTCATTAAGTTTCGTGTATAACAATAGGTAAATCTTGTAACATAGTAACGATATTCGTGTGTAGGTATGTACGTCCGATGATTTATGTCATGTACACTTTATTGTTTCTGCCTCGTAAACAACTGTAATTCACGGTGAAACAATGAGCAATTTGCTAAATAGATTATATATGTCCTCCATCCATAATGCTGTCTTGCCATATTGCTAGTGTTTTTTAGACTGTAGGTATCAATATACCTGACCGAACATTATTATATCAATATTAATATTAATTAATATAACTTTTCATATTAGGTTATCACGTCTTTTCCCAGTTGTATTCCAAATTTGTCACCTTTACTTCGTTTTGTCGTATGTTTTGTTAGTTTTATATCTTTGTTGCGTTGTCCACGTTATAGTATTTCCATTTTCTTTGTTCTCTTAACATTATGATTACAAGACTTCCGTTTATTAGTTATTATCCTAAAAAAACGATCAATTTTTATCTTTAATATAAATGTAGCTATGTATCTATGTACCTATATCTATATTTTTGAATATAGTTATTAAAATCGTCTTAAACTTAAGTAACTGTAAATAGTCGTGAAAGTTTTATGTGGCGCATTATTTTTTGTTTATATTTTTTTTTGTTTTATGTTATGTATTTATGTATTGAGATGTGTCGTATGCCTGTGCAATTTGACCATGTTATGAGACATCGGATACCTTTTAAGCACTATTGTGTGCGGAGTTCAAGGTTTTTTGGTCTTTTCGACATGGTTGTGATTCGTACGCGACTGTAACGAAAAGGTCTGATTAAATTGGATTGAGTGGAAATCGATTCATGTCTGGTATAACTTGAACTGTCAATGAGTACACTGGTGGTCTAAGTTAACGTGGTCAAGTGTGAGCTAATGGTACGATTCAACGTGACTGTGTCGTGTTATATAAGCAAATAGTTGGGTGATTGTATATGAAGCCCGCATTCAATATTGTAATATTAATTTCAAAAATTCAAGAGAATAAAGAGTTAATAAAAGTATGGCTTTTTGATTTTTGTTGTTTAGATTCCCTTCAACTAGGCTTTTGATACTTATGAATTATGAAATTAAATTACAAACATGAAATACGTAAAAACATTTTAAAGTAGATATGTAATTCTATGACCGATATTTATAAATAATATAAATATTACAAAATGCAAAATATCTTTTTATTCCAAAATCACAAACACCTTTTCCACTTTATCTTATGAATAAATCACTTAGGATTTAAATCAAGCTTTGCTAAGTTAATTACAACGCTTCAGGTAATGTCATTCAATACATAAGTTAGAATATTTGTAAGCTTAGGAAAATATAAGAAAATATTTATTAGCTGGGGCTTTACCATAACGTGTTAAAATGTCAAATGTGCGAGCGAGAAAGAAGGACAGAGCTATACCTACATAATATACAAAATTAGTTTTAGTATACGCGAAACCTGAAACACGTGTCTATGTAAAGAATCTTTGTACAAAATTTCATAACTGTATCATGAAAAATCACAAAGTTATAAGCTTGTTATATTACCTGGTTGTCCGCACAAATGTATGGTCACTGGGCCATCCGGGCGACTAAGGGGTTGGTTTGCTCCCGCACCCAGCAATGCGCTGGTATCTCCTGGTATATTCTGCCGTGACCTGTGTTGTACTTAGTGTCGGTGGTGTCTATCTTGTAACCTTTTTTAAATATTTTTGGGAATAAATATAATACGGTGTAAAAATTATTGGAATCGATTCATTTACTAATTTTGAATGAACTATATTCAGGGCTCGCATATACTAAAATAAAGTTTTATAGCTCCATCCCTTTAACACTTTGTTTTGGTCGTCAATGGGTCGCATTATGAGCTAGGTTCGGTAAGTTCTCTGAACTAATATGCCTTAGTCGTTGAGCTCCTTAGTAGTTCTGAGTTGAGCTACGTACACGAATACTGACAAATGCTTGCACTGACTGGACAGGTCCGCTCCGAACTGTGTGGTTCTTTCTTCAAAAGACCATCTCAGACTCCAATCTGCATGGTTCTCATATGATTTGACCATTACATGTTTACTGTATGGACTTTAAAATAGAATTTGACCTCTGAGTTAGTTTCGGTGTTTCTTCTCAGGGTAATCAGCTAGGAAACACCGGCTTCATCTAGTTTAAATAGACAAAAAAATTGACGCGTAAAAGTGTTTTTAAAAAAACCTATTTGCAAAATAAATGTAATTTATCATTTATATCCATGACTGACAATGGTAGGTTTTGCTAATCCAGTCTTTCTTGATTAGGCTCAATTCGTTTTCATTTACTTGCTTCAACTGGGTTTTTACAGTGCTAATTGAATTGAACATTTATTAATAATTAACCGACTGTGTAAGGGCGGTACATGTTTATGATACAGTTTATTAAACAAAGCATGTAGTCAAAATTGCAGTTGCACTCTACTAATGCTAAAGTGTCTAAAATTTTCTTTGTAGTATACGTTCAATGGTCTACAACTAATTTAATCACTACTACAGGTTCTATGCTACAAATTACATGAGTCATAAACCATTGACCCTCTTCTATAAATAAATTTTAGACATTTTAGACTGTACCTACATAATATGTAGATATTTAGGAACCAAATTTATCAAAATTGTCATTTTAAGAATCAGTCAATAAAACTATATCGCATATATTGCTAAAAACGAAAAATCATATTGTAAGTGTATACAGTAGTTGCTACACTATAAAGGTCATATTAATAAAAATAGTAAGTAGAGCTATTTAAAAAAATTGCATTCGAAGAGTCAAAAGATTAAAAAAATAAAACATTCGAGGTTCTGTTATACAACATTATTCTTCAGAACTAATATAGTTTCCTTTAATCACGATACTGACAACCTAGATAATACAAAGTTTACTTTTTTTTTTATTTGATATAAACCAGTGCTAGACTGCGATCCTACCTGATGGTAAGCAGTGATACAATCATTGATGGTGAGGCGCACTAGTTTATTAAGAGCCTATTCACTCTAGCCTTGAAGACACCTAAATTTTAGTTGGACGGGAAGACCGGAACAATTTAATATTTAATTCTTGAGAATACAAATAAAAATATAAAAATCTCAAACATCAATGTCGATAATAAAATTTAACAGAGAATCTAAAACATTAAACCGAAAAACTCGATCAGGAGTTTCATATTTCAAATTTTGCTACAGTTAAATTATCATGCACAATATTTTACACTGCTTATTTGATACATTAGATAGATTAAGAAAGAATAGAATAAACTTTATTGTTCACCAAAATAGTTACCAAACTCTTACACAAACTTAAATCGATGGGTACAATTGCAATTTTATCGCGGACAGCGATATCTACCAGACTACCTCTGAATGGATTGTAATAATTTAACTAAAAAAACTGGGCAAGTGCGAGTCGGACTCGCGCCCTGAGGGTTCCGTACAAACTTACCTATGTAAAGAGTTCAATTCCTGATTGGAGTATCGAAGCTTTTTCCAAATCGCAAAAAAAAATTGTGACGTAACAATAAATTTTCTATTTTCAGATTTATTCATATGCTTGTGTTATAAGGCCTTGCTTTATGCAAAATTTCAGGATTTTGGGTCAACGGGATGTAGTCTAGAATTTTGGTTCCCTTTAGTATCGAAATATACGTTTTTTGCGACATAAACGGCCATATCTTTTTTTTTCGTTAACTTAGAAGTTTGATTTTTTCACAGCTTCAAGGGACCGCAGACTTAAGTATATTGTTTTAATTTCAACTCGATACACGTCACATCCACACAATCCCGAAATAAAAGGTCAGTACAGACAGACAGACGGACGGACAACAAAATTATCCTATGAGGGTTAATTTTTTTTCCTTTTGAGGTACGGAACCCTAAAAATGGGATGTACTGCAGACTAGCAAATTAATAAAACAAAATTTTATATTAAAACTATACAAAGATGAAAAAATATATAGCTCTAAAAACGACAATACATAAGCTTACAAATATATAATATGTACCTTATTTGTTAAGCCTATAAGCACCTAATAAAATAAAAAGCGAAGTACGAGCTCTAAGCAATAGACAATTCAAACGTCATTTTTATATTATTATGCTTTATACCAAATATTTTTCACCTCTGATTAACTAAAATGAAAGAATTTTAAAATTATCTTTATCAAATGCTAAGTTAACCTGATAATATTAAAAACAAAAGTCCCACAAGGACTTTGTCGTCAAAGTCCATCATGCCGCTAAACAAAACGATGTTTTCACGAGAGGGATATATATGTACTAGCTTTTACCCGCGGCATCGCCCGCACACATAAAATATAGCCTAGGTCACTCAGGAATAAAGCAGCTTTCTATCGGTGAAAAAATTTTCGCAATCGGACCAGTACTTTCAGAGGTTACCTCCTACAAACAAAAATACAAACTTTACCTCTTTATAATAATTATCAGTATAGATAATAATAATTAAAATTGTCACACCTTTTAATACGACAGAAAGCAGAAAAATTCTATTATGTTTTGTAATAAGTACAAAACTATTTCGAACTGCCGTCAATGCATTATTGCATATTAGTGTAGACTTGTTGGAATTGTTTTATCCCGTTTACTTTTAAAATAATTTTGATTTTGTTTTAAAATTTTATTTTTGCTTTATCGAACCAGTTTTTGAAAAAATATGTATGGATAACTAGGGTATTAAGAAAAGTTATGTGCAAAAACTATTTTAATCAAAAACTATGTAAATGCTCAAAAAGGAGCATATACTTCTATATACATATATGAAATAGCATAATATTATATCAGCGACTAAAAAACAGTTTTCTCATTTCCTTCTCATTTTTAAAAAAAAAATTCTTACTCTAAACAGAATTGAGTTATGAAGTAAGAAACTAGAAAATTTAGTTTCGTGCAATTCTCAATGTCCACAGAATCTAAAAGAATGTCTGTTTAAAACTTTTCTTATTTTCTAAAACGCTTTGTCAATTCTCTCGAATAGTTGTGGTATGGATCTAAATCAAACTGTTACATCATGAAAATTGTGGTTATAACATTTCATAGATTGATAGATAAGTCTTTGAGGTACCGCAAAAACACGTTAGCAATAGGAAATACCAATAGAGAAACAGAAATCCCCGTTAATTAGCCAGACGTTGTGGTTACGAGTCTTCATCACTTTTTTATATTAATATTAATACCATATTGGTCCAGCTGTTTCCCAAAAGAATGTTATCCTAATTTAAGAATTCCTATGTCTAGGATACGGTCTAAGTAAATTGTATGTTAAAATTCATCCGAATTCGTTCAGCCGTTTGAAGATTTTTTTTGAGGCGGGAAATTATCCAATGACTTTCTCGATCTATGGTGGAGCGAGAGGGTTTATCAGATTTTTACTGATTTAAACCACACCTGTGTTCCTTCAGTTTCCTTTTGAGTTTTAGGACCGTATCCTTTTCAGAAGCTTTCCCATGGCCCTAGCAGGCATCGGCCCGGCTGTGCCCGGTTTTGCTGACATCTCTTTGATGGAACACTACCCACCGTCGACGACACAGGCTCGGTCCTTATAGGACGGGTGGACGGCGAACTACCCATTGCTCGTAGTTCGCATATCGCGTTTGAGCGTACTTATGGATGTGTGTATATGTTTGTTAGCCGTTTGAGCGTAAAGGAACAACAAACACACACATACAGACAAATAAACTTTTGCCTTTATTCTATTCAATATACTATTTTTTTCATCTTTAAACGCTAAAACACACATGCTATTAAAAGCATGCATTGTTAGTATTATTTTAAAGCAAACAGTTTTTTTTTCTAACCACTTAAGGAATCTAAAGCTTCGTTCCTTCGATTCCTTCGTGGTCTAATCTTGAGTCGCACCACTTAAAACAATATTAATTTCCCACCGTAACTAACAAGTCGGCTACAACACTCTCTGTCTCATATATTATCAATAAGGAAGAAAAAAATATTACCCCTAATAGTTAAATGGCCCTAAATACCAATAACGTTTGTCGGATCCCCGCCAAAAACAAACCATGAGTTATGACCATAATGTATTCTGCCATTCCGCCATTTTCCATTCTCCACAGACACTGGGGCTGTCAAATAAATTTCAGACCTACGGAATTCACAATAGGTGGGACCGATCTACGCTGAACCGAAAATTGCTTAGCACGCCACTCTTATTTTAATACAAAATGTACTGGCAAACGCACCGAATTGCAAGCGATTGTAGACTTAACATACTAAACATTTTTTTACACCGACCTTTCATCTGATACTTTGCCTTTATAGTTTTTGTTGATAGTTTTTTTCGAGTGCTATCTTTGACATTACCATTATGGCGCCTTGTATCTGTAAGAGAGATCGTAGCAAATTCTAATGGCTATTAAAGCTCGCTAAAATAGCAAACTACTACCAAAACAAATTCAGTTGCTATAATATTAACTTTTATGGGAATTTAGATTCCTTAGTTGCAATTGATCGATCGATAGCAATGGAAAATTGTTGAGTGGAGTACATTGTGATACATTGTAAGGAGTGAACTTGTTCGAAGGTATTGTAGCTAAAGTATAACAAGGGGAACCAGTAATAATAAACGTTTATTTAAAGTAATTCTAAGCTTTGTATTTATGACCAACTTATTAGTCAAATACTGACTGTTTGTTGATTGGTTTTCTACAGATTGTTTAACAATCTCGTGTTATGATTATGTTAATTGGTATCAAGCACACAGATTTATGCTTAAGAGGGCTACAGGACCTAAAGGGCGTCACTCTGCTGCATAAAAAAGAAAGAGCGCGGACACTCTCGGACTGCATAGAAAAAACAGAGGCGCAAAGCCACAATGCTTGCAAAAATGAAGCATTTTAGCGATTAACTAAAAATATACAGATTTTATAATGAAATTAAAACACTATAACGGTAAAATGTTTCTTGTAGAATAATTTAACAAACAATCAAAATGATTGCATTTTAGAGGTATCTTCGTGATTATTTTCTAAAGTACTAATAAATTAACAGTATTATGTTTTGACACACTGTCTATCTAGTCATTTATCCTGATGAAGATAACATACATTTTTTTCGGATTCTGTGGATCATATACTTCTGCGTATTATAAAACTCGCGATAAGCAGTTGTAGTCCTCTTAAAATTGTCAGTTGAATATAACTAAAAATGTCACAAAACTTGCACTATATATTTTTTGATATTTTAATTTAAACTTTATAAAGACATTCAGTTACTACCTACGTATTAAATTCGGATATATATAGAAATGGCTCAAATCCTATCCACTGGTCGACGATTAAAGGCCGATGCGTTGCTCTGATGGCATAGACTGGGCCAATTTCATGGTCTAACGCTTCCACCCTGCATCACGATCACTCACTACGTATCACCCGCTTTACCTTTATATTCCTATTGCCAACCAGCACCGAGAGGCGTGCGAAGAGCCTAATTGGTGATTCAGATTTAGTTGACACCAATCTACAAAGCCCGGAGCACATGCGTAGAAAAGTGTGCGCAGGAATTAGGTACATGAATTATTCTGTCATCACCTTTCTACCATCGGACAATCCGACGTACGGCGAGTGTCCACCTTTACGATGTTAACATCTCTACGGTCCGGACTATGCGTTTCGCCTTGTCGTTTATACCGCGTACATCAAAGGATTGGAACAATTTGCCTGAAGTGGTCTTCCCGCCCGATTATAATTTATGTGTCTTCAAGGCTACAGTAAATAGGATGGTAATAAACTAGTGCGATTCACCATAACGATTACTGCTTACCATCAGATGGGATTGCGATCCCACCTGATGGTAAGGTCAAGCACTAGTTTATAGAATTAAAAAAAATAACAAAAAACGAAGAACACTCACAAAAAATTGGCCACAAATGTCATTTATGTTGCAATCGGATACAGTTTCTTCATAAACTTTAATTAGTGCTTTCGACAATCATTTTACAGACTGTACAATTTCGTAAAAACAAATTAATATTTACGACGTATCGTAAAATAAAATCATGCTTTGATTGCAAATTGTTCCTTTCAAGTTACAACTACATACGATACGTAATAGATGCCCATCTGAATTGAACATGGCGACTGCGATCCGCTTGCAAACTATTCCGGTTGCGATAGAAAACTCCATCCTTTTATTTTATTCCCTTTTCTGTTTTTATTCTATTGAGAAAATTGTTTCGTTTCACTATAGGTACCTATAAAGTGTTTTTGAATACTTTAGTTCGGTATAGATTTATCTACTATCACAGTCAACACTTATGTTGGAATTCGAAAAATAATTGAAAAACAACAGAATATGATTTCGAGTATTATTTGTCTATATTAATAAATGATTTGCTATTTCATTTGCTAAAACTGAACAAGCACTTCATTTCAAATTTGTGTAATTTAATTTATTTTGTGATGTAATTTAATTTGTCTGTATGTTTATGATGCAACTACTTATCTAAAATAAATCTTTTGTTTCTTGAAATAAATGAATACTAATATTTCATCTATGTGGCTCAGATAATATACCTACTCTCAGAAATTGGTAATGACTGAAATATAAAGGAAAATCAGATGACACACTACACTATGGCCACACCAGAAATAATCACATCGTGAGTCTGCTTCCTGCGGTCAATAATGTGCACTTATCAAACAAATATGTACCTATCGAACCTACCCAGAAAAAGCTGACAGATGTACAGATGTGTGATGTGTGTGTGCTGTGGATGTTATTCAAAGAGTGATATGATGATATGTATATTTTTCAAAAAAATAGCTTACATGTTTGTAAGTTTTCACTGCTCTACAAGGCCTAGAGTTTTCCTTTCAAGAATAGAAGTCAAGAGACTATATTAGGAGAAGAAAGATTGAAAGAGCAGTACGAGTTGGGTTACATAAGTCCAACCATCTAAAAATATAGAAGCGAATTTTATGCACAATTGGACACGAACTCGACACATTTTACCGACCGAAAAGGAACCTACCTACAAAAACCTGACAGATGTCACAATTCCAAGAGTGATATGATGATAATGTATATATGTATGTGTATATTCACATAAAAAAAAAAACAGCCTGCTAACATTCACTGCTATAAAAAGCCTAGAGTTTTCATTTAAAGAATAGAAGTCAAGAGACTATATTAGGAGAAGAAAGATTGAAAGAGCAATACGAGTTGTATAACATAAGTCCAACCATCTAAGAATATAGTAGAGAATTTTATGCACAATTGGACACGAACTAGACACATTTTACCG
Source organism: Mythimna impura (assembly GCA_905147345.3). Classification (NCBI taxonomy): domain Eukaryota; kingdom Metazoa; phylum Arthropoda; class Insecta; order Lepidoptera; family Noctuidae; genus Mythimna; species Mythimna impura. The sequence continues at coordinate 18,509,743 of LR990351.1, forward strand.
ACCGAAAAGGAATCTACCTTCAAAAACCTGACATATTATGTCAAAATTCCAAGAGTGATATGATGATATGTGTATTTTCACAAAAAAAAACAGCCGCAAACATTCAGTGCTATAAAAAGCCTAGAGTTTTCCTTTCAAGAATAGAAGTCAAGAGAGTCATATTAGGAGAAGAAAGATTGAAAGAGCAATACGAGTTGTGTAACATAAGTCCAACCATCTAAGAATATAGTAGAGAATTATGCACAATTGGACACGAACTCGACACATTTCCGTCCTTCCTTCCTTATATTGTGTTGCACAAATTTCCAACATTATCTTTAACGTTTCTTATTAGATAATCCACATTCTGCCCGGAACGCTGCCCATTATTTTTATTTCCCGTTAATAACGTTAACCCCGGGCAATTTTGTTAATGAGAAAATTTCCTCCGTTCTTCTGTCTTAATTTCTTTGTATATACTTAGTTTTATTATTGGAAGTGACACAATAATTTCACAGATGACTGCTAGAAAGGTCTTTTGAATTGATATTGAGGACATTATACGTGAGGTTTTTAGTTGAAATTGGTTTAGAGAGAGCGCTGTCTTATAGCTGAACTTGAAAACATCGATCGCACTGAACGTTTTCTACTCATGTTTCTGAACTACGTATTAAAGTACGTTTGTTGAATAGGAATTCTATTTTTGCAGCTAGTTCGACGCTTGAATATAATGCCAAAGGTCACTTAATACTAGGTACTCGTACTTCTTCTGGTATATAAGTACCTACATCTACACAGAATCAATGACAGATACTGAATAGAAGCGACAAGAAATACGTAACCAAAATTATACGTAACTCATAATATGATTTAAAAGAGTGTCCATGGAGTTTCTTGCATATTCCACTCCATAGAGATCTACGCTTTGGAACGTGCAATTTAGCTTCACTTTTTTTTTGGCTGATCGACATTTTGACCATTCAAAAGTGTCTGTAATTGGTCTATTTGAAATAAACGTTTCTGATTAATGAAGGATTATTCGTCACAGTGGCCATGAAACGTAAATGATAACTGAAGGAACAGAAGGACAGTGAAATTCTGACACTCCTTCTCGCTCCACCCAGAGCACGAAAAGTTATTTGACGATTTTCCAAAGCAAAAAAAACAAATGCTCGTTATTTTATAGCTCGACTTAATAATTTAGATAACACTAGCGGTCCCGGGACTAAAACCCACCCGGGATTTAGTCAGCAAAATTCTAACACCCCCTCTTGCTCCACCCGGAGCAAGAAAAGTTATTTGATTATCTCCTACCTCAAAAAAAGGACTATAATCTCTCTTAATATGGGAATAAACGACCACAAAGATGTTTAAATAGCTATAAATCTCAATACAGGTAGCGACTGCAACCCACCCTCATCACAAAAAAACTTATCCCATTTTCAAAAGTTACGGTGTGATCCCATTCTCAACCAAGCCAAAATTGCCACCAAACCTAACTAATTATATTCTGAAGGCGTCTGGTTATTTTCCAATCTCATATACTTATCCCCAATCCAAACCATGAAAAATTACCCAGCTTTCAACTTGCTACTTCGTAGTACTAATATTTTTTGCTACAGTTCAGAGATCGTTTACAAAACACAAATGCAAGTCACTTTGTTGAGATAATTTTACTGAGGAATCTGGTTCAGTGGAGCGTCTGGCTTTTGGTCTCAGAGTCGAGAAGTTGTTCCTTGCATTAGGACCTACTAAGCCATTTTTCTACTTTGAAAAGAATCCTATTTCGTGATTGTGAATTTGGTGTTGAAATTAGTTAGATATGTTGTGAAAAATTCGTGAATGCAAATGAAAGTGCAGTGAAGGGAGTGTTCCTAAAGAAAAATATTTCGTTGCTAAGGTAAGCTCTATTTTTTTATATATATTAGATACAAGAACGGAGTCATAGTAATCATAGTAATTGATTAACGAATTGAATAAATGCTCTACATTTTGTTGGGAGTCACAGGGCGATCGACGGTCACAGTAGATGGGGTTGCGAACCACGAGCAATCCATCTCGCCATCCAGCCGTCCGGTAAGGACGCGTAGTGTTCCACGCGTGCCTCAAAAAGATGTCAGCAAAACCGTATAGGCCCAGTAGGGCCAATGTAAGCTAGGGTTACAGGAATTTTTGAAAGAGATACTGTGGTCCTGAAACGCAAAGGCAACTTAAGGGTTTTTTTTTCGTTGGGAAAAAGGGTACAAATATGTTTTAGTTAGTAAAAGTCTCACACGCCCTATCGCTTCACCTCTAGATGGAGCGAGAGGGCGTGTGAAGTGTGCGGGAGAAGTCACATGATTCGAGTTCCCACCTTATGTCTCAGTTAATTCTGAACGGAGTACCGTTGTGAGCTGGACCTAACAATATCTATAACATTTACCTGGATACCTCAATTCATCTCAATGCATCAGCCAAAAAATAAATATAATTATTTAATCCACCTCATTGTACGAAAAACTCCAAGCTTTACACCAACATGAAAAATTAAGCGTTAACTTAAAAGTAGTGCACACACCTTTAGGCGTAAAAGCGCCGTGCAGTATCGATTGAGGCATCGTTTATCGGTTCACATCCCTCGTCTGAAGCCCGGAGGAACTCCCTCCTATATTCACGTATGAAGCTAACAACTGACTATAAAGATATAAGTTATATAGTTCTTTAAAACCACGTTTGAGTTTTATAAATGAATTTCTAATTATAAAATGAATAGACACAGGACAAATGATAAAAAAAACGATCATTTGTCCTGTGTCTGAGTGTAATTTATCTATAATATGTATGTATAAGCATATAATAAGCATAATCAGCTTTTTTAATGTTCCCACTGCTGAGACTCAAGCCTCCTCTCTAGGAGAGGGAATTGGCCGTAATCCACCACGTGGGCCCAGTGCGGGTTGGTGAATGTCACATGTCTTCGATTTTTTGGTTCCAGGACATGCCGGTTTCCTCACGATGTTTTCCTTCACCGTTTTGTGAGCAGTGGTGATGAAATAAATTACACAAATATACATAATATGTATGTATGTATTTAGAAATATATAAGTATGTTTATCAGTTGTCTAGTACTCATACCACAAGCTCTGTCTTAGTCTCACTCTATAACTGTAAATTGTTTGATAAGGATCAATTTGCATATTTTTTCTTGAAATCAGCTATCACGAACGCTATCACTCATTTAATCGATGAATCCAGCAGATTAATGCCTTGATTGAAAAAAAAATCATGTTGAAATACCCTTATTGGCAAACTCAAACGGCCATACCTGAGTCACAGTTCTTATAACAAATTCAAGCCTATATAAAACTAAATAGATATAGAGTTTTTGTGTGATGAGGGTTAGAAGTTATCCCACGAGGTGGACCGATGGCCTGATGAGAAACACAGGAATCCAATGGATACTTTGGTATCCATTGGATTCCTGTGTACAGGACCAGTCATTGCACAGGACCAGCCATTGTAATAGACACTTTGGGGAGGCCTATGTCCACAGTGGACGTCTTTCGGAACCTTTCGAGTACCGTAATTAGATACACAATAGAAAAACAATGAGCGAGCGAACGCTGGCGTTCGCTTGGGGTTTAATGAATATGACGATGATAAGATAAAACAATAAACAATGAAAACTAATTTCATTTATACACAAAGGCTCCAAGAAATTAGATATAATCCCTTTTAACCTTTCGGGTGCGTAATCGCGTGAACGCCGGCGTTAATGCGGGGATCAACAGCTTAAATTCCAATTTGTGTTCCTAAATTCTAGTGAGCTCTTAAACCGTATTAACTTTGCTGTGATTAATTTCAACCTAAAACGTACCTAAATGTTAATCTAAAAATTGTGAATTATAGCCATATAACAATTAAAATTTACGACCAGCTTACTAGAAATTGTATTCAATCAAACGGCAACTTTCTAACAAAAATATAATGTTTTCCTACTAAAATAATTGAAACATGGTATTGCATAATAAACTATCGAAAACTTAGATATGTTAGATAAGTCACATTTATACGAACAAAGCACGTTTCAAAGAATTGACACAGCAAATGTCTTTGTCTCTGTAGAATTGTTTGAAAGAGTGACCGCGGTTCTGAAATGCAAAGAGCAGCTGAAGGAACACAGGTGGATTTTAGTCAGTAAAAGTCTGATACTCCCCTCTCTTCACCCAGAGCAGGAGAAGTGGTTTGATGATTTCCCATATCAACAAAAAATCGAGGTACTACACTATGCGGTACCTGCTTAATGTAGGTACATATATTGGTTAAACACTAGTAGCTTAAAATATTACCAAAAGATATAAAATAAAGTAGGTATTTGCTAGTACATTAATCATGAAAAACTTCTTTATTTACGGATTACTTACCTCAAAAAAAGTGTATTTGTCTGTAGTAGCCAATTTATTTTCATATTGTTAATTCAGATCTAAATGTACCTATGTTTCTTCCAAAAGTTACTATTAGATCGAAGTATAGTACATAAAAACGTAGTAAAATGAACTACACAATACATTCAAGTGCTTAGAGAGAAGGAAAGAAACTTTCCACATATTTTTGGAAACAAAAAACAGAGATTCCTATTATTATACTCTGTTGTAACAGCATTAGCATTTATATCGCCAAACACGTCGTTTGCGTAGCAGGTACGTTATTATTATTATTGTTATCATCATCTTATGCAAAATTTTGTGGCTGACACATTTATAGCGATAAAATTGACATACAACCAAAAATATGAATTCATACTCAATCATTATAGCAACAAAAGGAAGAAACGTTTCGTTCTCATAAAATAGCAGCTTCTGACAGTGAATCGAAAAAATATACAGCCTATGTCACTCAGTGATAAAGTAGCATTTTATTGGTGAAAGATGTTTTAAAAACGGTCCAATAGTTTCTGAGTTTAATCATTAAAAACAGGTGTACAAAAATACACATCATTCCTTTTTAGTATAGAATAGTCTATTCGTCGTTTTAAAACAGCAGCATCTGCATAGAAAGTCGGCCCGAGTGGCTGTTACTCCTGACCGGTAGCGCTCTGTGAACGTTTTGCGACTGCGCGAAAACTTGCTAATGGCCACATTGATTTTGCAGATAGAAGCCAGGTCGGAGTGTACAATCCTACCTCTTGTTCCCCGAACGGGGCGCCCATTCACCGCATAGCTGCAATTGTCATCTATTGAACTCATTGTACGCAGTTTAATCGCGTCTACCCGTTGTACGCACGCAATGGAAGTCGTAAAACTCGAAACGGTTGATGTGACTGCACGAAATCGACGCTCCTGATACAAGGCTTAGGTTAAGGGAAGGTATAACAATAACTATATTATTATTACCTATGTTCGTTTCGACTGAAGCTACCGCTTGTTCTTACTTTACGTCCAATAACGACGAATTGCCATTGGGAAGGAAAATCGTTATTATATAACAAAATGTAATATTACTGTCCTCGGTCGATTACGTTTTCCGAAGGAAAATACAGGAATATTGAAAGAAACGGTCGAATTGTCCTTTTCCTATTGAGATGGTTGTAATAATTCGAGGACTCCTAGCAATTTTATGCACTGTCGGCTAGAGTTAACTTCATTGAAATAAAGAGGAAATATGAAAGGTTATGTGCGTGGGTTTTCTTTGATGTCGGTTTCGTGTAGGTACTAAAATAATAATGGAAATAAATCGGCTTCAAAAAGATGGTGTACTAAATTTTCAATTTACAATCGAGTAAAATAGGCTTTTGAATTGTTGGCACCTAAAATGAAAACATTCCGACAAGCATTCCGAATTTATAAATTCAATTCCGTTCCAATCTGTAACCATTCAAAACAGCGTTGTATCGATTACAAAACGTTCCTAACTCCGTCGTTTATTAAAACAAACCAAATTAAGGACACCTCAGGGCGCGTCGTGTACACACATAAATTCGTAGCTATTTAATTGGATCGTATTACGTGGTGTATGGCGGTACGGAGCCGCGGGCGCAATATAGGACGTTATTCGTACACTTAACTATCCAACGCGAGTTACGACTAACCAGCTCGTTTTTGTTGTGCTCCTCGCTTTGTGTGGCTCCGACAGCGTTTGGAGCATTCCAGTTCTTGGGCAAGTCAATCACGAGAAATTCAAATATGGAATTCAATAAAACTCAATTCATTCGCGTCTTATAAGTAATTTTGTGACTGGCTGGTTAAACTTTCATTAAATGATAATTTGAAGTAAGTATTACATTCGAATTTTAAATACACTTGTATTCAAAATAAGTTATAAAATGTAGCTTCGAGCCATGAACTAACTGGACTAGCATTGGTACCCAATGCCCAATTGACACAATTTTTTTTTTAATAAGTATTTGCAACTTTATCCAAAATCAAAAATAGAAAGAAATGTTCAAATTGGTTCCATATTAATCAAGTTAGAAACCTTTTTAATCTGGTGGAAGGGCAAACAGTCAAATAACAGTTTATGGATGCTACTGAATTATGACGTTACCGCCATTACGTTACGTGTGCTCAAAAGAGATAGCGAACAATTCCCAACACGCCCTCACTCTTCCTCAAACCAATATTTAGAATACTAATTGCTGTTTCATTTAAAAAGAAATTTTGATGCTGTATTCAGAAAAAGCTTTCTTTTTAGTGTTATTTGTTGTTTAGTAAAAAATATTTTACAAAAGTAAGCACGGGCAAATATTCAATTTGTCCTGTTGATTAATTCCATCAAATAAGCTTTCAAATTAGCCAGCAATATGCACCAAAAAGTACCTACTGCCGTCTCATGTAATATTCAAATTGTAACAAATCATCAAGCAATCGATATTGTACCGATCGTTATTTCTACACTTTATTGTACTGCAATAATTTTGCATGACTCAGTTTAAATAGGGTGTCAAGACCGTGCACAATGCGATGGATTACAAAATAAAGGACTGTGACTAAGACTTGGTCTCAATTCAATAACTGAATTGTGGAATTCCCGATATTGCATAAGAATTTCTCAGTGTTCTACTAGCGCGAGTAACTGGAAGCCAGATAAGATGAGATCACTGTAAAAACAAGTTAATTTGTTGTATGACTTCTTAAAATAGGCACGTAATTCTTGTATCCTTCCTTATTAAGTACATATTATAAAACAAAGTCCCTCACTGCGTCTTTCTGCCTGTCTGTCCGCGATAAACTCAAAAATTATTGAATGGATTTTCATGTGATTTTCTCTAATAGAAAGAGTGATTTAAGAATGAGCTAATAGAGAAAAACAGCAAAATAAATATTGAATAGCTTTCAGAACAATAAAACTGTCACATTCGATATTAAGCATAGCAAACACGTTCACTCAACTTCACTCCATAAACAGAAGGAACCGATTTAACTACTTTTACCCATGGTTTCGCGTTAAATTTGGGGTAACATAGATCTTATTTTCTTCAAAAATGAAGGAGTTACTTTACAAACTCTCAACCCCCTTTTCACCACCATAAGAGTTGAAGTTTGAAGAGTCCGTTTTTATTCCTCATCTACGACTTAAAAACAACACCTATGAAAAAATTGAGCTTTCTAGTTCCAAGGTTTTGGCTGGGCATTGAAGAGTCAGTGAGTCAGGTCTTCTCTTTTTATATTTACACAACGTATTTTTTTTGTATCCCATAACTCTTGGGTATGAATTGAACTATATCAAAGAATCAACTGGCATATGAATTATTTTTCAATTATTATTATATTATTATTTACGCTGTCATATAACTACTGCACTACTGCGAAGTTTGACAACATCGTAAAAGTAAAGATTTGTCATACGGGCGACAATTTTTTATCTAAACTAATTATTATTGATGATATATCTTCGAAACCATGCATTTTTGGACTACATATTCTAGGACTTTTAGTATTATTTTTCCTTATAGAATATAAACCTTGAGTTATGGGATAACAAAAACAACACGTTGTATATATATGTACTAACTGGTGCCCGCGGCTTTGTCCGTATCAGACTCGTTTAACAGCACAATTCCATTCGGTACAAAATTCAAGTGTTTTATTGCGCATAACCCAATTTTTTTCCGGAAATAAAAGTTGCCTAAGTTATTTCTTACAACATCAGCTATCTGCCAGTGAAAGTCCCGTCAAAATCTGTCTAGGATTTTCAGAGATTAGCCGGAACAAACAGAGACACTTCAATTTTAAATATCTTGTGAAGCTCAATGAAATTTTTGACATATTATTGTAAGTTTTAATTTTCTTTTTTTTTATTAGTCTTCAGTATTAGTATTATTATTTATTTACTTTATTTTTTTAATCTTTCATTCTGACATTATTTTTATTAGTAATTACATGTGTAAGTACATAGATAAATAAACTTTGTTTAATTTAAATAAAAGAACCAATCCGAAAATGTCACAATTGTTGAGAAAATCAGTAGGTACCACTACGTGTCCAACAAGATCTTATACTTACTTATTTATGACTGATTTAAATTACAACTGACTACCCAGTACTCTGTTATTGTTTAAACCAGTTCCAATAACAATAGAAAGTATCAATTCTCTTACAAGAAATGGAGAAAGTCGCTGTCAGTACTTGTATGAGAATGCATTACAGGCAAGTAACTTGAATAAGTGAACGCACCTTTTAGCAACCACCTCTCATCTATTCCAGTCAGCCAGACCTGTGACAGAATGCTTTCATTCCCCTGTGTGGTCTGTTTTAGTTAGAATGTCAAGAGGTGGGGTGGGTCTTGTTAATCTGGATTTCTGTTCTATGTATGTGTGTGTGGGGTGCAAGTATAAACAGGTGGGGTTGTTATTGTGGGGGTGCGGTGCATCGCTTTACATCCCTGTGTACCAACGGAACAATGGGACAGTTCATAGGAAAATCATTACGGCTACCATTTTCTTTTCCTGGTAAAAAATATGGTTAAAGATATTTTCTTGTTGGATGTTGCACGTTGAAAAACCATTATATGATTGTCGTAGCATTAAATTATACTTTAAATTCGTTAACATGAATGCAAGAAGTTGGTAGAATCATCACAGCATTGATTGGCTGCATTTGTTTTTTCATAATAACTTTACTTACCTATTTATATATTATGCATGTATCTAAGTATGCAATTATTATTGTACTTATTTCTATTATTCAATCATTATTGTTATTTACTAGTGCATAAAGTTTTAATAAATAATCAAAAATATTTTTATTTTTATAGAAATAAAAAATTAATATTTTTAATTTCATAAGAGCTTGAAAAATAGAAGACACAAAAGTAAATTCAAAGGATAATATAAAACCGTGTAAAGGTTATTTTGTCAGTTTATGTTAAAATCTTTCCTTAAGCTTAAAAAAAAGCTTCAAGAAAGTTTTCAAACAACATCGTTCCGACCCTATTTCTTAACAAAACGATTTTACTTTCAAACAAACACAAACTTGCAAGAAAATAACTCAACTACATTTAAGTCACCTGTTTTATTTTGTTTTCCGATTTTTCCAACTCGAAAGTTATCGCTGCGGAATACAATATGTGATACTTCTCGATACGATTGTACTAGACGAGGGTCCGTTCAACGAACGAGTGCGCCACTCAACAACGGAACGTCGTATAACAATCCTACATACGCCAAACAAACGCCATTTCACCCTCCTAAATACAACCGATTCCTTCCCGGAACAAATGTCTCAACTCCCTTCAAATTTTCCGTCGCTTACGCCATTCTTGCACCAGTTGCCCGCGAAAACGTCTCGCGCAAAACCAAAATGTATTAAGTTACGACTTTCCCCAAACTCATACGACATTTGTAAATAGAATGTGTACAGTCTTATCTCGCCCGTAGCAAGGTGATTTACTATAATTAGAAAGATAGCGGTAGATGCCTTTTGTTATAATTTTCCAGGCTGGCTCACGAGCGTTTTCCCGCGCAAACTCATGAAAATGGCGGCCATTTTGTAATGTGCCTTGTTTTTTGATAAGGGTATTAAAATAATGGCGTTTTCGGACGGTTCTTTAGTCTGCTGGTGAAGGTATTTGTGTAGGCACCTAGGTACGTGATCGCACATTTTAAATGCAAATTGGAAGAGTTGCTAATGAAATTTAGGGAAATTAATTGTTTGAGATACCTCCTTTTTGTTGCTAGCTGTGCATGAATACCTAATAAGATAAGCTATTGATAAACACAAAGCTGTAGGTATCTATAGCCGACAAGTATCTACTACACCTAGATGTTACTGACGAAGCATTTAAATGAATGGCTTTGGTTAACATGTTGCATATTATCGTAAACGACTAACAGTTTGACATAAATGTATATGATACTTTTGCTTAAGATCCCAGACATTTATAGATACTAATTATAGTAACAAAATTCTAATAACTTTAAAGAGCAAAACATAGTAGACAATAACAATTCTAACTTATTACTGTTTTTACTTAAACATTTATATTAGAAACGTATAAGTCGTACATAAAAGCGGCTACTAGCGCTTAATTCGATTATTTTCTCCTAAGGATCTCTCTAATTGGAAAAAAATATCAGTAAGGGTTTTTCCGCTGAATTAAATCGCTTGAAAATTCCGAGGTTAGCTCTCTTTGTCTGGCCGAGGCTATTGTTGGCTTGATCGACTTAAATGGGCTGAATGGATAAGCCCCGGAATACAGTATGAAACCGTAAGATATTGTTACGAACGATATTTCACTTTCCGTTTCGTCTTATGTTGCAGAAAGAGAGAGACTCATAATTTTTAGAAGATTTCATCATGGTAACTACTTCTTTCTAATATAAAATGTGAAAGTTTGTATGTATGGACTTTTCTTTATCAATCAAGCATCTCTGAAGAGTTTTTAATGAAATACGGAAAGATCATGGCCTAAATTAGGACATGGGCTATATTTTATCCCAGCAGTACGTTTTGGTGAGTTAATTTTCGCCTTTTATGCGATCGAAACATGTAATATGAAGGCTTTGCTTGATATTTACGCCTTAGTTTGTGCATTTGAAATGTATTTCCGTAAAATGAATAGGTTTTGAATGACTTTCAGAATCACTCATTCATCTCCTATTTCATAGGCATCCATTGTTCTACTGGAATAACAACAGCAGTTACAGTATTCCCTAAGGCATTTGAGACGCCATCGTCCCCATACAATTAAGGAAATATCTTGCCTTCCGCTTGCTTATGTTTAGCATACGACTGTTCTACCAGAAACTCCATTACACATAATGGACTTGAACTCTGGGAAGTGTATAAAAATTTCTCATAATTTGCCATGATGTTCATTTTAATAGATAGGTACGTTCATAGGTTTTACGTGATAATAAATCCGAATGACATAACTCATTAGAATTCATGGAAGTAAAAGATAAACCACAGCACAACCACTCTGTTGGAATCATGATCGAAGTAGTTGCATACTAAACGTGTAACTGGCCAATTAGAAATCATAAAATACTAGGTACCTACTGTCGTTTCTCTTGCATTAATTCGACTTTTGAATAAGGAATTATTTTTACCCACCTTTATGAAAAGGTGCTTTTAAGCAATGCATGGATTGCCATAAATAGATGGATGGGCAATATTCCACCTCTGACAGCAACTTAAAATTAGCAACCATACAGAAACGAAACTAAAGATCATGTTGCAAGAACAAAGCAATAAACGATTAAGTCAGACGTAAAATTAATGTGGATAGACAGTTATTGGAATTCTTTTTCGCTTAGAACATACCCTTGAGAAGTCTCTAAATACTGCTTAATTAATTATATAGAATTCGAATTATCTTTTGCGAAATTTTCTTTAGGCAAATTTCGTGTCATGACTCATGACTACGATATTAATCTTCAATGAATTCGAAAAGTAGTCACCCTCACAAATAGAAATTGATATTATCCACAAGAACCTTCCTTATAGAACGACAATTCTCCATCATATCATTATCATCATCGTTTAAGAATCCGGAATCACCTATAGGCCAATCCATTATTCCGCCATACTTTCCAGTTTCATCACATATAACTTTATGCCCAAAACATATTCCCATATCAATAACCACAACAAAACTCTATGGTGTTACATACATAGGGTATTAATACCGCGATAATGCAAATACCGCCAACGAACGACGTCGAAGGGCGTTTGGCAGACATTACTGAAAATTTCGCTACGTATACCTCCCGTGGGCTTCAGCTAACACACTCGCTATCAAGAGCTTTTTGTTTTAATTTTAATAAAATTTTACGATATGTGTGTGCGAAAACATGGATACGGTTTGAAATTTAACAACTCGACGGAATTGTTATGTGTATATGGGCGGTGTCTGTTCGTTTTTGTATGTGTTCGTTAAGTCTACGGTATATGTTATTTATTATATAGTTATGAAGTTCTTTGGTTAGTTATTTTCATATTTAACATGGAGTATATACTGAAACGTTTTTACTATAGTTTCCTGTATCAGCACGTATTCCTTTTCAAATCCAAAGTTTACTGTACTATTTTGAGTATTGTAGTAATTCTGGAAGATTTTGTTATTAAATTGTATGTTTATGAAGTTCATTAGTTAGACATGGGTGGAGTAACTGGTGTCTTAGTACTCAAGTATCGTCACAAACATTTTCTTCCTCATACCTAGATTTATAATGTTCCCACTGTTGGGTCTCAGGTCTCTTCTCTAGGTGACGGAAAGGCCGTAATCCACCACGTGGGTCCAGTACGGGTTGGTGGATGTCACATGTCTTCGAAAAATAATTAATAATGATTTAATAATGTTGTGTTGTTAATCTATATTGAAGTATTTTCCCTAAAATTTTCCTTAACCTTCATTTCAAGCTTTTCAAGCTAAAATCTGCTTCGTTAGTCTTCAGGATACCTAAGTTTTAGTATATCGTAGGTTTAAATAGTCTTACTATGCAATGTTTTGGAGTAAGGCCAGTGCATATTCCCCATTCTCACACATATAGCGTTCTCTGGCGTGCATTTGTAGAAATTACTCTTGAATTCTCGATGTGTTCTGTGAAAGTGTCTAAACCGTAAAATGCTAGTGGTATTAACTAAGGTACTTACTGAATTGAATTCTTGGCAGTTATAGAATAGGACATTAATTGTCCGAGGTCGGTTTATGGATGGGTGACCATGTTAAGATATCGAGTTTCCTTCATGCCTCAGAAAACACGTTAAGGTGTTGGTCTCATCTGTAATTTGTAAATCTCCTTGACAGACGTAATAAATAATTATCAGAAGCCAGAAAATCTGACACCAGTCTTGCGAGGTATCGTGTTATCCATTAACTGGTTTTTGGATGTCAGTCGCTCCATGTACTGGTATCCAGCTGTATCAGGTATGGCTCTAAGTCAACTATAATATATATGTATTTAGTAATTTATAAGTAGGTATGTTTATCAGTTGTCTAGTACTCATAACACAAGCTCTGCTGGGACTAGACGGCGTTGTGTGATAGTGGTGAATTATTATATCATTATTATATTAACTCCAATTTAGTTGGGAAAATGCTAGGCAAATTGATTGAGGAGCTTAATTGTTTATATGTAATGCAAATTCTAAATACTGAACGATATCTACTGAAATTAATTCGATGGTTTAACAAACACAACATTGGACTTTGAAAATCAAGGAGGCTTTAGTGGCCTTATTGTACTTTATTTCTTTTTTATAATACTTCATAATTATTTGAGCTAGATTATCTAGCATCAGCCAGCGCCTTATTCTGCGTGAAAGTGGAAAATTATGCCAAGGGAACATACATCCGGGATATAATGTATCCAGATAATGGATGTGATATTCCAGGACATGGACTTCCCGTGTGCCAAATTTCATCTAAATCCCTTGCGCCGTTTTAGCATTAAGGGAAAACGATTCGGCATAAGTACATTTTTACTGTTTTTCATACAACCGCTCTTACGCGATTATGACGTTATTACACATTTTTCATTCGATAGGTATTTTGAAAACACAGAAATATGGATTTATGGATATTATCTAGGACTCTATTGAAATCAATTTATAAATTTGTGTAAAACTAATCCAGTTCCTCATTCCAAAGACCTCTGAAAATCTGCTATTTTACATGAACTTTGACATTTCATAATATACTCAAAAATTAAAAAAGTCAAAAAAGTATAACAACGTCAAACATCGCGTTGGATTGCGTTAGATAAAGTAACAAGCTTTTAAACCATGCTCGATGTTGACGATAGGTGAGTGAAAAAGGACCCTCTTAATGCAACAAGGCGTTCTCTACCAGTCCAACCTTTGGGTTAATAAAAGGTTCAAGGTGCTTTTGCATTTCTTTTTTTCCTATGCTTTTATTAAAGCATAGGTTTCACATTTAGATGTAAGATAGTTTTTAAATTGTCGTTGAAGTAAAAAAACTTAGCGTATGAAATATATTTTAAAAATTGGTGCTTCTAGCAATACAAAATAGAAAATTGAACATTGAAGCCGTTTCATTCGAACCCCGTCCCCACAATACTGTGATTAACCTGAAATCTCGAATTGAACCCGAAAAGGCAGATTTTAGGTTTTACCAAGGATGAACTGCAAACCTTTAGATTAACTACCCATAGTTATGTAAGTAACTTTTCTCTGTAAAGAACAGTATGAGTAAAACTATACCTAACAGTAGGTAAACAAAGTTTCGTTCTTAGTTAAATCCCTTGCCTGTCCTCTGTACTCGGCTCGACTAAATGTGGGTCATGGTCTGCGAAGAGACGGCACACATACCTGAGTACGGAGTCTTTTTAAAGATTTCCTAGTTGGCCACGGTAACACGTGTCTAGATGGAGGCTCTCCGACGGCTCGACGATATTATCAGGAGGTTTAAACTTCTCACGTCAAAGATCGACTCTCTCTGATGTAGTGGTCTCCAAAAACTGGTAACTTGTCTCACAGGTTTTTGGTAAAAGCTTGGAAAAAAAAGGCTGGTCCAGTCGTGTTCGTCAATGTTCGATAGAGTTGTCTTAGACCCGGAACGCAAACGGCAACTGAAGGAACACAGGTGGATTTAAGTCAGTAAATAATAATCTGACACGCCATCTCGCTACACCTGGAGCAAGAGAAGTTATTTGGAATATAGTTTTAGCCTTATTCACAAACGTGACAAAAAAAAACAATATTATGAAGAGAAATTAGATCATTTTGAATTGAATTGAAAATGATAGAATGACCACAGAAGAGGAAATCCGGGAATACAGACTACATCACCCCCATTTAAGAAAAGACCCTGAACACCGACGTCAGTACACCCACTATGTATCGAAATAAACTCCAGAAAATATATGTTTACATCGAAAAACTACGCGTAAAGTGCACAGAAACTTTCAGTTAGATGTTATGAATTTTAAACTTGCCACGGAATGAATCGAGCCAGGCATCGAACTCGGATTACGTCCGATTCGATAATATATCGATAAAAATCCTACCGTAACTTCGACACACCGTAACGTCTTTTATTCAATTGCATGGAAAATCGGAGGGATTCAGTGTACCACCCTAGTCGTTTTATCCCTTTCATATTCCTTGTGTTAGAAAGAGAGGTCGGACAGTAAAGGTAATTGAGGGTAATAGAGAAATAGTTTTAGTCTAGACGGTAAGTTGTATGTCAGAATGATAGGCGTGATTTTGAAGAGAATGTATTGTAATAGAACTTGATCTGAAGAGTTCATAGAGAGGATCTGCATAAAGTTGCGTTCAAACTATCAGATATTGGTTCAAAATTGGATGTTAAATTATTTAAACGTGAATGAACGTTGGCTCGTCGGTGGGGCCGAAAGGTTCTAGAGTGGCAACCGTGCACCGGAAGACGTAGCGTTGGAAGGTATCCCACAAGGTGAACTGATGAGCTCGTGAGAGTCACGGGAATGCGATGTATGCAAGACACACAGAACCGTTCGTTGTGGCGATGAATTGGGGGAGGCCTACGTCCAACAGTGAACGTCTTTTGGCTGAAATGATGATGATGGTGAACGATGGATTTGGAAAGGAAAGATGAAGAGGACCTCATAGCTAGAATAATAACAGTCCCACTCGTTGAACTCGAAAGGGCATTCGGAGGTCAGGCTGTGGATGAATGACCATTAATAGGTTTAATATCTAGGATGAACACGTAGGATGTTGTAGAAAGCACGTTTTAAGCCGTTGCTAAAGGCTGTAATTTACAAACCTTTAGTCTGAAGCCAGGAAATCTCTGGTATCAGATTTTGAAGACCTTTTTAAAATCATCATCATCATCATTTCAGCCGAAAGACCAGTGGACGTCTTACTGAAGAACTATTATTTTAACTTCTGTCAGCGGCTTCGCATAGGTGAAAGTCGAAAAATAATCCGGAGGTAACAGACGGAGACCACAAGAGAAAAATAACGTCCAGGACATGGACTACTCGTGTGCTAAGTTTAAAATAAATCAGTTAAGAAGTGAAAAGATGACAAACAGACAGACATTCATCATCATTTCAGCTGAAAAACGTCTACTGTCGGATAAAGGCCTCCCCAAGTATTGCCACAACAAACAGTCTTGTACACCTCGCATCTATCGCGTTCCCGCGCTCCTTTTACAACGAACACATCGGTCCACCTTGTGGGAGGCCTTCAAACGCTGCGTCTTCCAGTACGCGGTCGCCACTCAAGAACTTCAACCCAGAACTTTATAAAATATTATCAATAAATTTACACAGTTCATTAAATCCAGAATAGGATTTGCATTTTTTTTAAAATAATGTAAACTAGTTCTTGATTGCGACCCCACCTGATGGTAAGCAGAGATGCAATCTTTGATTGTGAAGCACACTAGTTTATTAAGAGCCTATTCACTCTAGCCTTGAAGACACCTAAATGATAATCGGATAGAAAGACCGTAGCAGGAAAATTGTTCCAGACCTTTGATAATTTTGGTAAGGTCAAATCGGTTTAGAAGAGAAAAGGTGACAAAACGACTGACACCAGACGAGTTACTTACGCATTTGAAATATTAGATGTTAGTTTCTGCCAGCGGCGGTGAAGCCACGTGAAAGTAGAAAAAAATATAAAGGAACGGAAAATGGATAAAAGTGTTGTAAGTACAATGCGTTCCAAATAAGAATAGGATAGATGCCATGTTGTGACGTCACGTCATACTGTCAAATCGCAAGAAATTGGGCAAAATTGAAGAACTCAGAGATGAGCAAAATTGAAGAACTGGATTCTGATTAAACTATTTTCGTTCACAGTTCGTAAATAAATTAAATTTTAAAAATTTCTTGTTTTGATCACCATAATAATTCTTCGATTTGCAGTATGACGTGACGTCACTACCTGGCAATCGATCCTATTCTTATTTGGAACGCATTGTATGTGTTTTTCAGGTCATCGTCTACCTGTGTTCAAAATTTCAACCAAATCGGTCAACTTTCGCCGTTATCTGTATGTATGTCGTGGCCAGATCGTTTTAAACTTTAAAATTTGATGAAAAGTCAATCCTCGTTTGGTCTACTTTCTATAGACCTTTTATTATCATAGAAATCCTAAATCAATGGTCTGATCAAGCGAGGATTGACATATCATCAAATGTTAAAATTTAAATGATCTGGCCAGTTTTAGTTAGCCATTTCATGAAGTGATAAATTCTAAGATCTGGCCACGACATATACTTTTAACAGGAGAAACTGACTGACAGACATATCAACGCACAGCCTAGGACTAGGAGCGTGAAATTTTTTCACAAGTTTTCCTTTTATGGCGTAGGCGAGCACTAAGATAGGATTTTCTAAAATTCAACCCAGATAGTAGAGAAACCTTTTTTTCACGCGGGCGAAGCCGCTGGCAGAAGCTAGAGATATTTAGTGAGTTTAATAATATATCTAATAATTAATTAAATATCTCATCGGCACGTAAGGAATGGTAGGTACCATGTTACTACGAAACTGCGAAAATATCTATTTTAGTTTTTCTTTGAGTCATCTTACGTTGAGAAACGTACATAGGAACATAGGTACATAGGTCGGTTAGGTATGGTAGTAGGTAGATATATATCTAGTGGGTATACCACGTCTAGATGTTCAAAACAGTCCTTAGAGTTTATGTTTATTTCAGTTAGTACGCAGTTGCCTCGGGCAATTGTCCTTTTCAACTATTTGCCAAATTGTTATAATTATACAACATAGTGTTTAAACTGCGAATTGCTACATTTGCCTACAAAGTCTCTCCGGCCTATTTACTGTGAACATGGGCGTAAGGAGAATTTTCATCCCTTAATTTTCTATTGCAAGAAACTTTACAGTTCATGTAGCAATATCCAAAATTGTGTAAGAGTTTTCAGAGGATACCTACAAAAGTTGAAACCACAAAGGAAAGTAACAAGATACCTACCGAAGTAGATTCCTATTGAACGGTTTCTCTTCAGAATACCAAACATACCTACAACACTTCTTGTGCAAAATGTGGTCATAAAAACGTACTCAAGGTGCCATAAAAGCATATACTATTATCTAAACACAAGTCTTGTTCGTTTTTATAATGCCACAAAGTTATAAATGCCATCAAACGATAGCACAACACACCTGCGGTCAACTTAAAACAAATACTTTGGGTACTACATTCACCTGCCAGGACTTTATGCCCCTATAAAGCTCACAAGCACCCATAAAAGCATTATTACCTATTAATTTCACACCACATTAGCGAAACACACAATAAAACTTTAACATTTGGTTCGGTGACAGTGATTTGGAGTTTTGTGTTTAGCGCCATCTATCAGCGGAGGGCGGAGCCTCGCGGAAAAAGATTATAGGCATTATACGGCCGAGTTTACGACGTCGTAAAAGTATGTCGTAAAAGCGAAGGGCACGCACGCCCTCTGTTAATCGTTCAGAAACCGATATTGCGGTGAGGCCTCGAGATAGATTACTTTTAGGAACGTTAGGAATAACTTCTTGGCGTTTGTCTATTTATGGGCGCGTGCCGAATTGCGTAAGTACCATAACTCACTCGAGGGTAGTAAAATGTGTAATGGGTTGTTTATGTAACCAGTCAAATGAGGTCACGAGATTACAATACGTGAAAAATAAGGTATCAGGAAGTACAGAGCTCGAAGCACAAACATGACTTGGCAAGATCCTCGAAAGATTTAGATAAAGCTGAATAAAAAGCCAAGATATTTATTTGAGTGGTGGAAAAACTTTCTCAACGCCAATTGTCTTGTTTATTTGTTACAGCAATTAACTATGCGCACAAATAAGACAAAAATAGCCACAAACTACAGTACAATGCGTAACAATTTTATTCGTGCACCCTCGTAGTCGTTAAATTTTTATTGACTCCAAACTGCGTGACTTTAAAAATACACAAATTTATGGTCACTCAAACTGGAAACGATTATTCAACACGTCGTAACTATTTTATTGCATCAATGTAAACAAAGCATCAATTTTGTTAACTATTGGGCGACTTTTTTGTTGACGATTGGTGCGACAATACCAGTTTTATATGTTTTTAATTGCCCATCTTTTTAGGAAGATTGATCGTTATCTTTACCTCATTCTTCAACAATCCACCTGACGCTGAAGTTTTAGAGATAGCCAAAATACCTTAAAATTGAAAGTTTTTATCATAAAGTTCAAACTATTTAACTACTTATAATTATTATGATTTTTATTTTCTACCATTCTTCATTTTAGAAAGAGTAGGTATACTTGAGTGGCTTAACTTAAAACAGGCTTATATATCAATTTTAAATATTGAATAAGACGGTCAAACAATCCACTGCCATGTTACAAACATCCACTGTGAAAGCATGAATCTTGTAAAAGTAAATACCGCAGTGTACTTGAAACATGCAGCTATTCTGTACCCAGCTTTGCAGCACTATCAGCCTCTTGCGTATTCGTTCGAAACTACTAAAGACGCAGCGAATGCACCAAGGGAACTGCGAGTGCAAATAATGCGCGCGCATGCCCATAGATGGCAGGCGCTTAAAAAGTTTTTGACGAGTAGTTAGCATGTGGTCAATGTAAATTTTACTGTGGCCAATAGATGGTGCTGTTTAATATTTTAGAGGCATTGAATTATTTTTGTTTTAATTTTGTAGTTACACTATAATACACTCAATATTTATCGGGGAAAATTCAAAGTATATTTCGTAGATAATCATGCACCGAATACTACAAAAAAAAATATTTTTCTTACCTCTAGCTAGCAATTTTACTGTTAGGCACTCTTCATACTTATTTAATTTTATTGTACATATCCTCTGATTTTTTATGCACACACACACACCCTGTTGCACATATATTTATCATTGTCTATTAACCACACTATTATTGCTATTTTCTATCGATTTATTACCAATACACAGATAAAATCTTCTAAAAATGTCACACTCTCTCAAAGTCAAAACTAAACTAAATAAAAATTGTAAGAAATATATTTCTGACAAATTACAAACGGTACCTTTGAGGCTAATACTGTTTCAAACGGAAGGGTTTTATGACCAACGCAATGGTGTTTACAACTTTCAAAGAAGCCGTCATTCAATTACTTACAAAACAAAAAAAAAGTCCAAACATTTTCATACTTTGTTCAAATAAATTGTTGGTAATTTAGTTGTAAAATAAAACAACACGTATAAATTATGTTTTATTTATTGTTTCAGATTATTGCGTCAGCCATTTTCAAGATACGAAGGCCGATATCAAGACATTAAAGTAAATGACAATTTATATTAACACCTATTTATTTCGTTAAGTGTGGTTTTATATTTATTTTTATCTAAATAGCCAATCAGAGAGATCCCTAAAAATGCCTCTAGGCAATATCCATTCAAATTGTTTTATCACTGAGCTTCCGTTTTTTTAGTTTTAAATTACTTACAGTTTAAAGTGAAAACTAAATCGAATACTTTTAATGAAGCTAATAAAGGGTGTAGTAAAAAGTAATTGTCCCATGTGTTAATTAACATGATGGTGTAAATTGTCATTTAACTTAGTAGCCCCCATCGTTAAGAGCATTAGAATCTAATTTAATGTGAAATACGTACTTACATACCTCCCTACATTTTCCTTACGAACGTACTTTATTTACCAATTTTGCTGTGTTATTTTTTGTCTGTTGGTAATGAAACAAATCTTTAAGATTTTTAATAAGCATAGATACCCAAATGTTTGTGTGATGAGCACGATCATTTGTTCAGTGTCTGGGTGTAATTTATCTTTAATATATATGTATTTAGAATATATAAGTATGTTTATCAGTTGTCTAGTACTCTTAGCACAAGCTCTGCTTAGCTTGAACCAAACGGCGTTGTGTGATAGTTGTGGAATATTATTATTATTATTTGTGAGGCCACGTTGCCCTATGGTTGCGCGACGTGCCTATGTCACCTAATCCGTGAATGTTAATCGCACTCAACGCTCTCCTTGAATCCAGTCCTGGACTAGATCTATTCACTGATGAATGGAAGGAGGTACTGACTGAATGTCTGGCGATTTGCGCGAAGACTGAGTGAGAGGTCTAGTTATGTATCTGTGCTATTTTTTCTATAATGTGCTTTACATATCTAATTTGTATCCAATGTACAGTCAGGGATCAAAAGTGTAGTTGCACTCTACAAATGCTAAAGTGTCTAAAATTTCTTTATTGTAGAAATTCAATAGTCCACAACTAGTTTATTCAATACTTTAGATTCTATGCTACCAATTAAATCAGTCATGGATCATCGACAAATTTTAGACAATTTAGCATTGGTAAGGTGGAACCGCATTTTTGACCCCTGGCTACAGCCAGGGGTCAAAAATGCGGTTCCTAACGCGTGCGGTTCGGAACGACAAAATGCCTATTACACTGATTATGTACACCTAATCAGTGTAATAGGCATTTTGTCGTTCTGGTTAAATAAATAAATAATAAATACCAAGCATAATCGACCTTATAATATTCTCTTTGCTAGAACTCAGACCTCCTGTCCATGAGAGAGAATGGGCCTTAAGGCGTATAGTCCCTTGAACATCTGGCCGGAGTTAAATGCACACAAACTCGTACTGCCGCCTGCGCCCGCATAGAGCCCCGCTGACCTTTAAAACCATTTTCTTAGCGAAATATAGATTGATTTACATATGCAATGTAGTACATTCTGAAAAACACCTAACCAGCTATTTTTTTGTAATAAGCATATATATTTCTAAAGACCAAAGCCGTTTGAAGGGAGTAGGGAAAACAAGCGAAAAATAACAGTTATTTTTTTTTTTTGGCAAATTGTTAATCATACGAAAAAATCATAATTATGTTGAATTGATAGGCTCGCGTTTGACCACCATCAGGTGAGATGGTGGTCAAACGCGAGCCTATCAATAATAAAAAAATCTATAATAAACATTTTTTTTTTCAAACCTATTAACCGACCCGTTAACGAGGAGTAGGCTTCAGAAAGTCACTGTTTTAAAGCACTGCTCGGGAGTTAGGACCTTAAACCATCACGGGGGCCTGTGGTGTCTTTTTTTTTTTGTTTCTAAGACATGACGTTTTCTTCTAAGTGTTTTCTTGTACTGCACCGTATTGAGAGTTGTAATTAAGAAATAAACTACATAAAGTAAATATAATAATAATAAATACTTTATTTCAGACCATGGTGTCCAATATACAAGAAATAATTATATAATAAACAATTTACCAAGAACATTGGTACTAACAATGTTCTTATAGACTAGTGTTAGTAATACTTAAAACTACCCACAACAAAACATTTAAAAAAACAAACAATCACTACTGCGCCATTTCATGACAAATGGCGGAACAATGACTGATGTAGCCACAATACTTGTACTATTTCTTATTCTGTGCCATAGTCCAGCCGACTAGCTATCATGCTAAGGATGCTGTTGGGCTGCCCCACACTCTACGCACCAGGGATGGCGCATCTTTTACACACTTACTACAGAATCGCTGCAGCCCCATCAGCATGCTGAACGCATTATTAAATTGGACTCGGAGGGCACTGTAAGACTTTTGGGTATAGTCGGCCCACAGGCTGCACGTAGGTATAGAATGAAGTACAATAGGACCTAAAAAGTGTAATTTTGACATCTGTCGAACAACGAGCAAACTTGCTAGATATCATGTTCGCCCGCACTGCCAGCGCCCTCCGTTCCCTCTCAAGTAAAGCGCCTGCCTGGGTTTGAACCCGCAACGTACGTATTGATACCTAAGTAACAACCACTACTGCTCAAGATTTGAAAATCTGTCATTATCTACGGTTAAAATCTACCCTTGAGAGCTAAAGGCCAAAAGATCAAAATTTTTAAACATTAATTCAAGTTTTTTTTTAGCCGTTGTCGACAGTTGTCCACGCCTTGTGTTTTTGCCCCAGTTTTTGTAGCTGGCAGATGCTGAACCAATGGGGTAGGTTATCTAAATAGCAAGAGTAATGTCTGTACAGATCAGCAGGTGGGAAAATTTATCTAGGAGTATTTTATTTCTTCCGAAGATCTGGTTTGTGGACAGCTTCATTGATAAATAAATAAAATAAATTATTTAACTAGGCACTTATTGTAGAGCCAAAGTTGTCTGGTAGATATCGCTGTTAGCGATAAGACCGCCATTGTACCCATAGAGTTACTATTTTTGTGGACAATAAAGTTTTATTCTATTCTATTCTATTCTATTCTATTCTATTCTATTCTATTCTATTCTATTATATTCTATTATATTCTATTCTATTCTATTCTATTCTATTCTATTCTATTCTATTCTATTCTATTCTATTCTATTCTATTCTATTCTATTCTATTCTATTCTATTCTATTCTATTCTATTCTATTCTATTCTATTCTATTCTATTCTATTCTATTCTATTCTATTCTATTCTATTCTATTCTATTCTATTCTATTCTATTCTATTCTATTCTATTCTATTCTATTCTATTCTATTCTATTCTATTCTATTCTATTCTATTCTATTCTATTCTATTCTATTCTATTCTATTCTATTCTATTCTATTCTATTCTATTCTATTCTATTCTATTCTATTCTATTTATTTATTTATTTATTTAAACTTCATGTACAGTAGTGGTACATAGGCGGACTTAATGCAACAAGGCATTCTCTACCAGTCAACCTTTGGGTTAAAAAGACAATACTGTGGTAGGTTTGCACAATAAACAAATAACAGATACTTCAAACAGAAAAAATAAAATAAAAAATTTATAGTAATAAAATACATATATATGTTAAAATTATAAACCAATAAATACTATGAAAAATATCAAATTGTTAAGACAACTTAATAAAAATTCTGACGAAGACCAAACTAAAGTTGAGAGGACTTCAAGTAGTAGTTCCGAATTTTACGCTTGAAGGAAAATTTACTTTCAGCTTTTTTGATGTCAAGGGGAAGCACATTCCAGAGTTTTATGGTGGAAACAGCGTATGAATTGGACATAAAACCAGTACGGTGAGAGGGAATATGAAGGAGCATGTTTTTGGATGCACGAAGGTTAAGATTATGAGAACTGCCCAACACTTTAAAATATTGTTTTAAGTAATCAGGAGCACAATTTAGCACAGCATTCTACACAGAGAGCACAGTTTTCTATTCTATTCTATTCTATTCTATTCTATTCTATTCTATTCTATTCTATTCTATTCTATTCTATTCTATTCTATTCTATTCTATTCTATTCTATTCTATTCTATTCTATTCTATTCTATTCTATTCTATTCTATTCTATTCTATTCTATTCTATTCTATTCTATTATATTCTTTCTTTTTAAACGGTTTAGAACTGGATCGTTCTTCTTTAAGTTTGTGGGACAGCACACTTTTTATTAAATAATAAATAGAAACTCATGTATGTACCTACTACAGTCAGGGCACAAAAGTGCAGTTCCACCTTACCAATGCTAAAATGTCAAAAATTTCTTTGTAGAAGAGGGTCAATGGTTCATGACTGATTTAATTGGTAGTAGAATCTAAAGTATTGAATAATAAGTTGTGGACTATTGAACTTCTACATAAAAGAAATTTTAGACACTTTAGCATTCATTGGCAGAGTGCAACTGCACTTTTGATCCCTGACTAGTACATACTTGAAACCTCGTGAGTGGCTTCCTTTTGTCGAGTCTACCCCACTTTCTAAACGACAACTTTAAATATTTTTGTGTTCATTTCGCCAGGGTCTCCACTACTATACTAACTCCACTAAATACTCCAACTCGTTAGCTCTTCTGTCACCTATGGAAATAGAAGAGTTAAACGGTAGGTGTACAACAACAAATTATAAATAATAT
Organism: Mythimna impura; assembly: GCA_905147345.3. NCBI lineage: Eukaryota > Metazoa > Arthropoda > Insecta > Lepidoptera > Noctuidae > Mythimna > Mythimna impura. Next base: position 18,535,001 of record LR990351.1, read on the forward strand.
TTAAAATCAAATTAGGTGCTTATATAGCACAATAGCATAATCAGCCTTTTAATGTTCCCACTGCTGGGACTCAGGCCTCCTCTCTCTAGGAGAGGGAATGGGCCGTAATCCACCACGCGGGCCCAGTGCGGGTTGGTGGATGTCACATGTCTTCGAATTTTTGGTTCTAGGACATGCCGGTTTCCTCACGATGTTTTCGTTCACCGTTTTGAGAGCATTGGTGATGAAATAAATTACACAAAGTAATGCGCCTGGCTGAGTTTTAACCCGTGACCTACAACTCTTAAGTCGGAGCTGTCACCACTCGGCTACCTTATAGGTGCTTATAATAATAAAATTATTTATTTAACATAAACATAAGGTTGACTGGTAGAAAAGCCATATACAGTTTGTATATATTTATAGTTACCCAAGAAAGACCTTGATTACTTTAGTAAATTGATAGGAATCGTAGTACCTACTTATTGTTGTGAAGCTGTTTTTTTTTTTTTTAAATTGATATAAGCTAATGCTTGACTACGATCCCACTTGATAGTAAGCAGTGATGCAGAATTTGATGGTGAGGCGCACTAGTTTATTAAGAACCTATTAACTCTAGCCTTGAAGACAACTAAATTATAATCGGACGGAAAGACCGCAGCAGGCAAATTGTTCCAGTCCTTCGATGTACGCGGTACAAACAACGATGTGAAACACTTAGTCCGGGCCGTAGAGGTTTCAACAACGTAAGGGTGGATACTCGCCGTACGTCGGGTTGTCCGATGGTAGAAATGAGATGGCGGAATCAAGTCATGCAATTCCCGAGCAAACTCTACAAAATGCATCCTGTAAAATACCGAAAAGCTGACTACCCTATGCCTGTGCTCAAGGCTTGGTAGATTGGACTTAACCAAACCTGGATCACCAATTAGCCTCTTCGCACACCTTTCCACCGAGTCCAAAGCTGTTGTGCTGAGTGGAGAATTAGTTTTATTTAATTTGTTTTTCTTAGTCTATTTCAATATCTAACTAATTTATTAAAAATTAACCCTCAAAACATCATCAAACAACATTTTTGATGTTTTTCCGGTCCCCGTACTTTACTCACCGTTAGATAATTATGTAGATGCGCCATTTATATTGAGATTGCGCTGTTATTGCGTACAAAGCGTATAATATTGTACCATCATACAAAAAACAACATATGTACCAAGACTTATGTATACGTCCTCAGCTAGAAGCCAACGCTTATCGTACCCCGCCATCTAGCGGAGTCTCTCGACAATTTTTATCGGTTGATTAAATCGTTCCTAGCTACCCCTTTATGGGCGAGGCGTGCATATATCCACTTGTTTTGTTTTTGGACGAGCAGGGAGATACAATCTGTAGGTGTTTTGTTGCATATCAGAACATTAAATCAGGATAATGTTCTTGTTCCGCGTCAAAATATTGAGGAAATAACATTTTGGTAGGTACCTATGAGTCACAGTAAATTGATAATGGAAGATAGCTTTGTTCTTTACGTTCTTTTTATTATTTATTCTTCTTGAGGTAACGATGTCACAATGGTTGGCCTGTTGGTCTAGTGGTTTGTTGGCCTGAATGCTATGTCGTGGGTTCGATTCCCACCCAAGACAAATGTTTGTGTGATGAGCACGATCATTTGTCTTGTGTCTGGGTGTAATTTATCTATAATATGTAGGTATTCGGTATCTCGGGTCACTCGTCCAAGGGGATGGTGAGGTAGACCGGGACGTAACACATCGGATCAACGCAGGATGGATGAAATGGCGACAGGTCACGGGAACAACTTGTGACCCACGGATGCCCCTCAAGTTGAAGGGTAAAATCTACAAGTCCGTGATAAGGCCTGTCATACTGTATGGATCAGAATGTTGGGCTGTGAAAAAGACGGATGAAAAAAGATTGCACGTAGCGGAGATGAGAATGTTAAGATGGATGTGTGGTGTGACGAGAATGGATAAAGTGAGAAATGAGTATATTAGGGGAAGTTTGAAAGTGGCGCCAGTGACTGAAAAGTTGAAAGGGAATCGTTTGTCTTGGTATGGTCATGTGAAGAGGAGGGATGAAACGCATGTTACTAAAAGAGTTATGAGTTTACATGTGGATGGATGGAGAGGGAGAGGGAGACCAAAGAAAAGATGGATGGATTGTGTGAAGAGTGATATGAAAGAAAAGGAAGTTAGTGATAGTATGACGAGTGACAGGGCAGAATGGAAGAAAAAAACATGTTGCGCCGACCCCAAATAACACGGGACAAGGGCAGGAAGATGATGATGATGTAGGTATTCAGAAATATAAAAGTATGTTTTTTAGTTGTCTAGTACCCATAGCACAAGCTCTGCTTAGTTTGGGACTACACGGCGTTGTGTGATAGTTGTGGAAAAAAAAATGTCACAATGTACTTAACGGGGATTTTTTGAGGTCAAATCATCAAAGAACTGTTTCCGTTCTGGGTGGAGCGAAAGGTGAATGCGAGTGTTACATGGCCTATGAATCGCGTATTTAACTTAATTGATACTTAATTGTGGTTGATAACGTTACCAAAACCGCACGTAGGTGCGGTGCGGTGACGAGCGAAGCGAAGCAGGCGCAATCAGTTAAATTGATATTTTTGCGAACTCTTGCGGTGCGGTGCATGACTTATTTTATAGAAATGGCGGATGAAGTAGCGACCGTAAAACCCACTTATGTTCCTTCAGTTACCTTTTGCGTTTCAGGGTTGCGGTAAATTTCAAATAATCTTGCAGTCGCGGTAGGCATGAGCCGTAACCCTGACACTTATACTAACATATCTTTGAGGCGCACGTAGAAAAAACGTGCAGTTGATTCGGGTCTGGTCCTTACCAGACGGTGAGCTAACTTCAAGAAACACTGGGAGCAACCAATGATCTTAGAGAGAACTAGGTAGTATTGCCAAGAGAAATTCATAAAGTAAATTGTTTTGTAAGACTGGAGACAGTGGTGATATTTTTCAACAGCTATAGAATGAAATAACATGGTAAGAGAAAATGCAAAAAAAAATACGAAGTTTTTATTGAGTCAGCACCAAAGATTGATTGATAACAGGTTTTCATGCCAAACTTTGGCATGAAATGATGATGGCGTTTGATAAGTGCTCAACTTAAAATTCTAAATTCAGAAATTGGGGGCTACTTATTAATGGTAGCATGCAGCAACGGTGTCCCTTAAATTTCTTACAAGAACCCATAGCCACAGTTCTAATCAGAATAAATAAAAAAAACCTTATAAGTAAAATGTTGGTATTTATTATAAAATCTGTGAACATTTTCTATGACAGACTCACTTATGTGAGTCTAAAGGATATTTCCATAACCTTTACCTTGGTATAAGTAGAAAATAAATTGTAGATATACTTAGACATAAATTCTATATGTAGCAAATCCTCGTGCCGTATGCAAATTTTTTCATGATATTTTGAAACATATATTCATCACCACCTAAAAGATCCACAGGTAGTGTGAACGTTAAACCCGGGGCCCTGGAACGAAGGCAAAGAAGGAACAGGAGTGGGTTTTTAGTCAGTAAAAGTCTGACACTATCTCTCTTAGAGCAGTGGTGGCCGAATGGTAACGGCGCCGACTTACGAGTTGTAGGGTGGGTAGCAGCTGGCTGGGTTTGAACCCGCGAGGTTCAAACCCAGCCAGGCGCATTACTTTGTGTAATTTATTTCATCACCACTGCTCTCAAAACGGTGAAGGAAAACATCGTGAGGAACCAAAAATTCGAAGACATGTGACATTCACCAACCCGCACTGAGCCCGCGTGGTGGATTACGGCCCATTCCCACTCCTAAAGAGAGGAGGCCTGAGTCCCAGCAGTGGGAACATTAAAAGGCTGATTATGCTATGCTATGCTATACTATCTCTCGCTCCGCCCAAGAGCGCGATTTGTCATTAGAATATTTTCCCGCCTAAAAAAAAAACCTCCTAAAGGATAAATAAGTCATTAGTTACTTAGCAACATACTTTGTATGAATCAGGCTAAGGTCCTTATACAAAACAGAAGTCGCAAATGAGGTGCATAAATAAACTTTGTACGTCGAATATAACATCATTATCCAATGAAATATTTACCTGATAAGTCCATTAAAGCCATGGAAGACGTATGCGCAAGATAGCAGCTCCTGCGTCCGCCATAAATCTGGTGACAGTGGAAAAATCTTTGTTTTAAAGACGTTATACACTTGTAGCTGTATCTTTTTGTTTGAGCCTGTGACTTTTTTTTTTAAATGATATAAACTAGTGCGTGACTGCGATCCCACCTGCGGGGCTATTGCGTAACTCTGTTGACAGTTCAAGTGATGATCACTTGTTAACAATATGCATCATTGAACTGTCAAACAGCTAGTTTCGTATTGCCTACCTTCAGTGACCAACTGCAGTGACGTCATTAGCCACTGGTGCCTTTGATAGCCACCGTAACACGTTTTGACAGATGATATTGTATCGATACTTTTAAAATTGCGATTGTGTAAGCTTTTGAAGCTGTATAATAGTCAATAAAATTTTAGAGTGGTCACAATAGGCACCGTAAATTTTTATAATTCACCACATTTCCACCGTAGTTTGTTAGTCACTTGTGTGATACGTAATACCAATTTTATGAAATTGTCAGTTTACAACTAAGTTTAGTGTGCAACGAATGCTAGTTGTCAACTGTTATTGAAAAAGTTAGCCAATAGCCCCCCTGATAGTTGGCAATGATGCAATCGTTGATGGTTAAGCGTACTAGTCTATGAAGAGCCTATTCATTTTATGTTGATACTAGCTGACCCGGCAAACGTTTTATGCCATATTAATAAATCAAAGAAAAAAATAGGGAGAGGGAGTAGGAGGGTAAGAATAGCCTACGACCTATTCTCAGACCTATCAAATATACGTTAAAAAATATAAAAAAAAATCGGTCAAGCCGTTTCGGAGGATTTCGATTACAAACACTGTGACACGAGATTTTTATATATCAGATTTATTTATTGATAAGAATCGTTAACACACAAACACGGGAATATTATGCTGACATCATTTTAAAACTATTCTGGTGCTGCACTGCAACTCTTTTTATTTATAATTAATATTAATTCTAATCACAGTATTAAGATATAAAAAATTGGGCAAATGCGAGTCGGACTCGCGCACTGAGGGTTCCGTACAAACTTATCTATGAAGTTAAATTCCTGAATTGAGTAACGAAGATCTCGAATCGTGTTATAACTTAATTCTAATCCTATTTTTTTTTCACCCTTTGTTATTATATTTTTAATTTTTAGGGTTCCGTACCTCAAAAGGAAAAAACTGAACCCTTATAGGATCACTTTGTTGTCCGTCCGTCTGTCTGTCTGTCTGTCTGTAAAACCGAGATAAAGATCTCGGGAACGCGTGAAGGTAACGAGTTAAAATTAAAACCATATACTCAGATCTGCAGTCCCTAGTAGCTCTGCAAAAATCAAACACCTGAGTTAAAGGGAAAAAAAGATGCGGCCGTTTATGTCTCAAAAAACGTGTATTTCGACCCTTTCAATGAAATAAAAATTCATAAGATACTTCCAATTGACTTAGAATCTTGAAATTTGGCATGAAGCAAGGTCTCATAACACAAGTATAGTAAAAAATCTAAAAACTGTAAATTTATAGTTACGTCACAAAAAAAAGCTTTGTTTGCGATTCGGAAAAGACTTCGAGACTCCATTTGGGAATTGAACTGGTTAGTTTATACGGAACCCTCAGTGTGCGAGTCCGACTCGCACTTGCCGGTTTTTTTTTAATTAAAAGGTTCTAGAGTCCTTAGCTAGAAAACACCAATCGACCTATGTTTAAGACGTCAAAGTCGAAAGTTAATTCCTAGTAAATACCTATCTAAGGCAAATAAAATCAAGTAACAGTAAATTGGAGTACTAAAGCAACTTCAGCTACTAATGCAATCGAATCAAACTTAATAGAATAAAGAGTTTAATTCCATAAGACCGCAAACTTAACCAAAACTGCATGAGACAGCTAATTAACTGCATTGAAATAGACTTCAAATTATTTTCGCAAGCTTTATTGCAGTATTATCACACTAATATTAAGAAGTCGATAGTTTGTATACATATGACATTATGTATCTCAGGCATAGATACATAATGTATATGCATGTGTGTGTGTTTGTTACTGCTTCACAGTGAAACCGCTAAAATTTGACTCAGGGGTAGACCATGTCCATAGATTTGTTTTTATCCCAGAAGAATATATTCCCTTAGGTTAATTTTCAGGTGAAACCACCCCACCCAGTGTAGCTAGTAACGAGACGAATTATTTAATAATTTCCCAAGTAAAAAAAGATAATAAAATAAGCAAGGACACAGGTTATCCCAGCAACCATGGGCACAGGCTTGTGGACGACGACCAACGGGTAGCTCATTATCCGGCCGTCTAGTAAAGCGCCTATTACACCACTCGATATTCAGACAGTCTTAGTCTATGTTTATCTATGTACCTCATCGTTCTCTTTCATTCGTTTACACGACATTGGCGTAAGTTGCTCTTTTTCTTGTGTGACGCTACATTGACTAAGACTGTCTGAATATCGAGTGGTGTAATAGGCGCTTAAGTACCAAGACCAACTCGACAGCGCTTTGTGTTCATGATGTCATCAAACCGTCCCAGTCCCCCAACAGGGCCGATGCCCGCTAGGGCCACAATGGAATTTCAAAAAAGGAAACCCGTAAACTAAAAGAAACCTACCTAGGGTTTTAGTCAGTATAAAAAAACGCTCTCTTAATATTGGAAGTCTAGTCACCATTGACCACAGTCAATGGTGACTATTGACTATGACAATTGTGTCTTAACACAATTGAGTCTAGAACACTCATGTGTTTTGCTCATGCACGCACGCTTCAACGTGTACCTATGTATTAAAACAAGCAACACTCCATAAGTGTGCACTCAGCTTTAGCCCAAAGATTTGTGCGGCGCACGTATAAACAGTGGCTGTTAAGGGGCGGTCGCGATTTACGACCAATTAAAATCTATATCGTTGGGCCAATTAAACCTCTACTGGTTTATTAGTATTGAATGCTGTGTTTATCGGTTCTGTGGCATTTCAACCGGTATCCAACTTACCTAGTACGAGGGAACAACCCCGCTTAAAGTTATTGGATTATCTTTACTTAATTAAGCCTCTCCTACTATGTAGGTATGTACGTGTTTTTTCTCTGTCTCTTTATTGCTTTTGTATCTATGCGATGCTCGCAAATTAATGGCTCGTGTACCAGGAGTTGTGTGAACGTAGCATTATGTTGTGTGTCTGCAATTACAGGGTTTATTCGTTAGGTAGTATAGACTTTAATAATGTCATCTAGATAGATGAGTAATAGAAATGTGGGGTTATTTATTAGATCTGATAATAAAGATGTTGCTGGTAGGGTTGTACTTTTGAGTTGTCGAAAGAGTTACAGTGGTCCTGAAACGCAAAAAGTAACAGAAGGAACTCAGAAAGTTTTGGTTCGTAAAAGTAACAGAAGGAACTCAGGAAGTTTTGGTTCGTAATAGTAACAGAAGGAACTCGGGAAGTTTGGTTCGTAAAAGTAACAGAAGGAACTCAGGAAGTTTTGGTTCGTAAAAGTAACAGAAGGAACTCAGGAAGTTTGATTCGTAAAAGTAATAGAAGGTACTCAGGAAGTTTGGTTCGTAAAAGTAACAGAAGGAACTCAGGAAGTTTGGTTCGTAAAAGTAACAGAAGGAACTCAGGAAGTTTGGTTCTTAAATGTAACAGAAGGAACTCAGGAAGTTTTGGTTCGTAAAAGTAACAGAAGGAACTCAGGAAGTTTGGTTCGTAAAAGTAACAAAAGGAACTCAGGAAGTTTTGGTTCATAAAAGTAACAGAAGGAACTCAGGAAGTTTTGGTCCGTAAAAGTAACAGAAGGAACTCATGAAGTTTTGATTCGTAAAAGTCTGACACTCCCTCTCGCTCCACCTTGAGCAATAGGAGTTATTTGTGTAGACCTCCCAAGTCCCAGCTCAAAAAAAAATGTGATCCGCTTTTAGACTTACCAGACAAACTTACCTACATGATGAAAGTTTTACTTTTGAAACAGGAGTTTAGAAACTAAAACTTTCATGAAAACCTTTAAATAAACTTAACTTATGAGATATTTCTACCTATGACTTCGTGTTTAATAGTAGAAAATAATTAATAAAGGACTAGATTCTGCCCACGGCTTCGCCCGCGTGAACGCCGAAATTCATCCCAACGCCTAGTTACAGTATCCTACAACTTATTCCACAAACATTAGTAAGTACATGACGTGCTAAGTTTTATAAAAATCCATTCAGCCGTTAAGACGTAACAAACTGACAGGATTACTTTCGCATTTATAATATTAGTATAGATTTTAGAACCTGAGATTTCGCATTAAATGAATCTACAAATAAATCTTAATAATATTGATGATTTAAAAATTAATAAAATTAAACTTATGAAGTTTCTTGTTGTCTCTTTGCTTCCAATTTTTCTTTTACTGTTCCCAGATCACCAGGAAGTTATTATAATTATAAAATCATAATATCGTATTAAAATGGAGAGATTAATATCGAAACACATAATTATAAAGAGAGCATCATTAATTATCTTTATCGTTAATTTATCGGATGTTATAATTGGGTTATAATTTTGAAAATCTAGTTGTTAATTAAGTATTTAAATATTTTGCATAAATATTAATTTTTTATTATGTATTTAATGAATTTCGACATAACATGTTTCATGAATGTGTGAGATTGATCATAATATTTATCACCAACATATAAGAAGCGACTTAAACCCAATTTGATTCTGTTTTTTTTTTTTGATAAGTAGGAGTATCTGACACTAAGTGGTGTGAGTGAGTCTGTCTTTGTTGCTCCTTCACGCCCAAACAGCTGGACGGATTTGGCCCCCGGGTAGACTAGGTACCTATATAATAGAATAAAATTTATTGTACATCAAAATAGTTTTGTTCAAACATTACACTTTACTTACAAATCTATGGGTACAATGTCAGTCTTATAGCTAAAAGCCGCTGTGTCCTGAAAGAGCACATAGGATTCTATTTATCCTGAGAGTTGGTTTCCTTGGGATAATTTTCCACTTATACATTAAGCATACGCCCAATCAGCTTTTTAATGTTCCCACTGCTGGGACTCAGGCCTCCTTTCTAGGAGAGGGAATGGGCCGTAATCCACCACGCGGGCCCAGTGCGGGTTGGTGAATGTCACATGTCTTCGAATTTTTGGTTCTAGGACATGCCGGTTTCCTCACGGTGTTTTCCTTCACCGTTTTGAGAGCAGTGCTGGCCGAGTGGTAACGGCCCCGACTTACGACTTGTAGGTCGCGGGCTTAAACCCAACCAGGCGCAATACTTTAATTATACATTAATCATAATGTTAATTAATTTATCATAAATATAAGGGAATGAATAATAGATTCAGACAAACTAAAGTCTTATAAGAAAACTGTCTTCTTTAAACTAACTAGAAAACAATTCAAGACTATTCTAATTCAAGAATAAGTTTAAACTAAGCCATAATTTACTTCACCGTCATAAACCTTTATTTCTATAAAATAAAATACTCCATTAACGTCGCATTCAGAAACAAAAAAGTCCCCGAAAATAATGGGGGAAACTGGCGAAACTAATCACTTAGAGTTTCCAATCCCGTCGTAGGCCATGCAGGGTCAATACTACAAATTTTCAATTACCCCCAATGGTAGCAAATTCAGCTGAAATGTAAATTATTTCAGCGTGTGCATTATAAATATAATTGTAGGTGTTTCTGGGCGGGGAATGGCGGGCCAATGGCAGTGCTCCGTCGGGTTTGGGCGCCGCCCGCCGAAAGACTGATGTTTTGCCCGCGAAGCCTTCGAGCAGGACGCTACACTCGCACGGAACGGATGCCTTACGATGTTGCATGTTTTTGTATCGTAAATGCAAGGACGATTTTAAAATAGAAGGGAGATAGTTTTAGACACTTTTAAATTTTTTCTTATGTAGGTAGGCCTTGAAATTAATAGTTGTACTTATGCTGATTGATCTTCGTCAGTTATTAATAAAAGAAAACCGATATTTCTACGTGCAATTAAATTTAAAATTTATAATAACACTTTATAGTGCATTTTGTTTTTTGAATTGGTTAGCCGATTTGTTTCTTTAAGTATCGTATTTTTTGTATCATAATTAAATATCTACGATTGGTAAATTGTATTGATTGGTGCACAATTAGATGCGTACGGAACTACTCTAATAACAGAGAAGAATTCGGAATACAACCAAATAATACCGTTTTAAAATGTATATAATTTCCACAAATACAAAACTATCTTGAACAATGCATTCACACTTATGACAATGAGTAAGAAAAATAAAGAAATTTGATTTCTCACATTTTTTAAACCCGTGTTACGTTTTTACTTCTATTTATAAACTTTTTCTAATCTGTAAAATACTATTTGAATTGTCTACTAGCAATTTAAATTTGTTTTTGGTAAGAAATTAATCATGAATTCATGACAAAGTAACAAAAGCCAGTTTGATTTATTTTATTTACTATTGTATAAATAAAAGTATCTGACATTAAGTTAAAAATAAGATATTTTATTATGCCCAAGAGCAATATAAGAGAAAATTTCCCAAACTTGAATTAATTATAGACAAGTTATTGTGAATTCAAGTAAATATCACAGCATGACGCCTTTCCTTTAAGGTAAAGCAGTACAAAATTTAAATAACTATACTTACCTACCTAACTTTTGGTAGTAGTTACTAATTTGTATTGATGTAACAATCTGTGTTAATTATGGTTGCAGGTCTTTTTAAATTTTATGGCATATTATCTTGTTCTCAGAAAAGAATAGAGCAGTGATGGCCGAGTTGTAACGGCCTCGACTGACGAGTTGTAGGTTGCGGATTCAAACCCAGCCAGGTGCATTACTTTGTGTAATTTATTTCATCACCACTGCTCTCAAAGCGATGAAGGAAAACATCGTGAGGAAACCGGCATGTCCTAGAACCAAAAATTCGAAGACATGTGACATTCACCAACCCGCACTGGGCCCGCGTGGTGAATTATGGCCCATTCCCTCTCCTAGAGAGGAGGCCTGAGTCCCAACAGTGGAAACATTATAAGACTATGCAGTAAAGAATAAATTAGTACTTAAATTCATTATCAGCATCATCATTTCAGTCGAAAGACTGTTAGACATAGGCCTCCCCCAAGTGTCGCCGTGTTGCATCTATCGGATTCCTGTGACCCTCACCAGGTCATCAGTCCACCTTGTGGGAGGTCTTTCAGCGCAGCGTTTTCAGTACGTGGTCGCCACTCCACAACCTTCTCTTGAACCATCTTTTTCTGGAATCAGTAAATTAAATACCAACAAATTAAGTATCTATGTGATGTTATTGTATTTTATTCGTACTTTTTAGAAGTAACAAAGAGGTAAATATTAGCAACAGAACATTGACGAACCAGGCAGTAACAAAGCTGTCTATTTTTCACGCCGCAAGACAATAAAATTTAGAAAATAAAAGAAAACAATCGTAATATATTTAAACCTACATTGTACTTACCTATTTTTAAGTAATTTGTGTTTGTTAAAATGCATTATATACATGAAAAATCCAAATTGTTTTTAACGTAAATGTTTGGATTCAATATCAAATTAACCCAGGTATCGATATGAATATCGTAAATGTACAATAAATTAATTTTCAATTTAAAAAAAGAACCCAAAACAAAAAATACTTGACATGATTTCTAAATCCAGTAGCAGTTTACTTCGAGCAACTTAATACATTATTACAACGTATGGACATTTAGTATCACCAAATGACTCATAAAATTGCCCGAATATCCCACAACACCGTAAATTTATCGTTGAACACGTCATTCAACTCATAAAAGCGTCAAGGAGATTCTCGTAGCAGAACAAACTCTCATGTCAATCATTAACGTCAAACAAAATATAAAAATCAATTTACGCGACATTCAAACCATTATGTGGTAGTGGAAAACCGCTTCATTACCACTCATGGTACCCATAAAAGTGCTCATGTTCCCGCGCACAATGCCGCCATGATTTACCACGCGAATATATCTCAATATGTAATAATAGTTTGTTCATTGTTAATTCGAACCACTTCGAGCCCCAGAACAATAAATCTGCGATTAGATATAAAGCAGAAATGTGTCTGGGATGATTTAAATGCGAAGGGAAGACCCCATCACTGTTCCTATATTTACCTGAAGTGTATTGAGCTTTCGATGCCATATTATGTGGACCACAATGTAACGAAAATAATCTATCTTTTTTTGTGTGTGAAATGTGATTCTGTACGTTCATTATGGATTCGCATTTCTTTTGTTACAGCCGACAAAATGGAATGGAATTTCGATTCTCTTTTTTGTTACGGAGAAATGGTTCACTTTAAAAAGGAACGTGAATAAAAAAAAACGTTTAAAAAACCTTGTTATTTTATGAGATTTTTAAACTCAGTCCGTATAAACACGAAGTAAATAAAATTTACTTGATGCCAGAAATGGTTACGAATTAATACCTGAAAATATTATTTAAGTTCGTGACAAAAGATTAAAGTTGCCTTGAAAATAATTGCACGATGAGCCTCTCAAGTGAATACATCAATCCACGAATCTCATCATCTTCAAATATAATTTTCACGCGAACTTTTTCAGCTCATTGTTGGCATTTTCTCCACTAATGACTTTACTAAATCATTTTATAATAAATCCATACAAAGAATTTTCTCATTTACTTTTATCACATAAATTCCAATGATGATTCAATCGGCTAAATATTGAAACAGCTTGCCTGACAACTTTACAGTACAATAAACAAAAAAGGGTACAAATCCAAAAACGTCATTTCGAAGCATAGTATTCGGCAGAAACAAAGCATTTCAAGCAATCCGTTGGATTTATTACAAATAAACGGCCATAGAGGGCACACTTGAATTTCAACATAATCTTTATGCCGCCATTAATATATTCCTGGACTTATTTATTGAGTCCCAAAGGAAGGTCCAGGCAGGTGGTCCGTACTTAATCAAGACGTTACCGAAAATAAAAAAACGTGTAGTCATATTTTGTTTTTTTTTTCTGAATTATTGTTCGGCCCAACGTAAGTTATTTGAGGAGGACTAGACCCCGTTTTGTTTAGTTATTTATATAATGCCTTTTAATACGATGGGAAAGACATACGTTATAATGAATATATTAGCAGTAAAGTAAGGAGTACACTAGGGAAACCAGTTGTGTGCAATAAAGTACTATTACGACATGTTAATAACGTGAACAAATGCACGTTTAATAGTTATGCACCGGTTATGATGGACGGCGAAGATAATGCGGGTGAAAGGTGTATATTCTAATGCCTTAAGTACACACATTGTAAGGTATTCGAAGCTTTTAAGGTGTGTAGAGAATAAATACACGAATTAACATTTGAATATCACGTTGTTAAAGTATGGTTATGCACAGCGGCTCTGTCTGTCTATTTCGCTAATATGGCAATAATTTTAGGTATTATCTGTCTATTAACTCAGCAGAGAAATATTCTGAATATTTATATGCCAGAAAGGTTAAAAAGATAACCTCTACAATCTCAGTAGTCAGACTCTCAACATCTTTCTGCGGAAATGTTTGAAAGAGTTACTCGCGGCAACAGAAGGAACACAGGTGAGTTTTAGTCAGCAAAATATTGACACTCCCCCTCTCTCTCTCTCTCTCTCTCCACCCAGAGCGAGAAAAGTCATATGACGATTTCTCAGCAAAAATAATCAAATTTTCGTTTTATTTGGTAGATAGTGTCTCATCTTATGTAGACCCAGTTATTTCAGATACATTGCATCTTTATGTAATGAAAGTGACCTTACAAAAATCTGTCGTTCCCTCTCGTTCCACCCAGAGCGAGAGAAGTTATTTATGATTACCCAACTTAAGAAAATAACGTCATGTTTAATTAAAAGTCACATAGTGTGACTTTTAATTCACACTATGTGACTCACCACCATTTTCCTACCAATTGTAGAAGTCAACGACGTCTTAAACACGCAATAATACACCCTTAAAACAGTCTGTAGGTACCTAAAAACAAAAGAAATAAATCGAATTAAAACAGTTGTAGGTACGGGCAAGCCGGCACAATAAAACCAGCATCCTACAGAGATCTGAGCCGAGATAGCCAGTTGATTTAGCCATCTTACGGCTAAGATTTATGCAGTTGTAGGATTAGCTTTATGTTCAGTCGCCATTCGGCTGTTATGTACGGTCAGCACTGTGGTATATGAAGACTGGTTTGGTGTTAAAATAGTTAGAATGTATGGGTGTGTTCGTTAAGATATTGGGCTCTTATTAGAATGTCTTGTTTTGTACAATGTGGTGGGGTAAAGTAAATTATAATCAACTGAGTTTATTCAATTCTGGACTTTATTACTAATTAAGTAGATATACTTTAGAATTAATGTCTTAATGGTTCTCCCTCCACACTGAGTGGAGCAAGAGTGTCAGATTTTTATTGAATAAAATCCACCTCAAACCGGCCGCCCAACACCCGTCTCGGTCTTTCAGTTGCCATTTGTGTTCCAGGGTCGACTCTTTCGAACAATTCTGCTGCCCTAACAAGCCCTCGTAGACCCTGACACTCAGATCCAGATTTATTTAATTATAAACATAGGACTCATGCTGCCCCGCTTGGGCAGAGCACCGCCGTGTCCTCGTGGGGGAGATCGGCGACAACGATCTCTCGCGCCGGGCTTTGGTACAGGCCATGGTCCGAATAGAGGAGTGGCAGGCGGTCGCCTCCTTCTGCGTAGCAGTAATGTTAGCAAAGGAGGCGGCCGCACGCGCACGCGCGAGGGAAGCCCCTGGGATCCCGATTCCGATTTACGGCCACCGTAGGCGCGGGGTTGCGTACGGCGAGCAAAGGGTAGCTCGCCGTCCGACCGTCCGGTAATCGTCCCGACCGAGCCCAAGTCCTCGACAGTGAGTTTTGTTCCATGCGCGCCTCAAGGAATTGTCAGCAAACTGTAGGGGCACAGCAGGGTCGAAGCCTACTGGAACCATGGGTTCGTTTCTGAAAGAAAAACCCGGCCCTGGTATGAAAGGCAGCGAAGGAACTAGGAGTGGGTTTTAGTCAGTAAAAGTCTGACACGCCCTCCCGCCCCGCCGCAGATATCATTGGATGATTTCCCACCTAAAGAAAAAAGGACTCGTGCTCATGCTGACTCATTTTCCTGCTAAGCATAAGAGCAGAGAGAGAGAGAGTAATATAATATTTAGGGTTCTTGCAGCATTTTTCCATCTTCCATTTATCTTTTGGCTATATCATTTCAATGCAATACATAAATGATTACGTATGGTAAAAAATTTAAAGCGCCTTGCACTATCATTTATAGTAGAGCATTCTTTTGATTTAATTTCCAAGAAACACATTGTAGCTGCACAAAAGAATTTCAGCAAAAATTTCTAGGAAACGAAAATCAGGAACAGATTGACAGCAAAATTCCCACACGTAATCATTCCCATCATCTTACAACTATAATCTAATCCTACGGTCCACAGTCCACTGTATTACACCATTTTAAAAAAAAGCACCCTCTCTTTGAAAACTTATCCTCTGAGGGCGAGGGGCGAGCCAACAAAAGATAAAAGAGATATATAAGTGCCCTCACAGTACCATCGAGTCGTTACAACAGCAGTAAAATATTTCAAATTGTACCCAATGCCACGGAAAACGGAACTTACGCGTTTTCACCCCCCCTTTCCCCCCTCCTACACTATGTGTTTTTAATTTCGTTTTCGATTTTGTTACGTTATTGGAAATGTTCTCAATTAGTCCTTGATGTATTTTGTTTGGGCTAATGGTCGTTAATGGTCCTTTGAGTTTTTAAATTGGCAATGCGGCTTTTGATACACTTTTTTAATGGTCCTAATGGAGACATTATGGTCAAATACTTTTCTGATATCGAATTTGCATTTAGAAGCCTTTAAATGTAAGATTAGCATCGTCTGTTAGTAATTAATCCGGAGATTGTTTGAGCAGCTGTGGTCCTTTCTACTTCCAAATTATTTCGGCCTTGATCACACTTCCAAGACTCAATTTAAGTCGTATAACCACACTATCAATATCCAGTCTATAAAATAAGCTAAGCAATTCATACGGACAGCCGTATCCAAACTGGACATGACATTTCAATAACTTCAACTATAAACCAATTACGTACCCACGCTGTTATATTCATCTGTTCTATGTACTGACCATTGTGTACATATATAGTGGACCATTCACCATATACGTCCATTCCCATGATACAACAATGGCTGACAATTAGATGCAAATATTATTTCAATGGTGGTATTAACGGGCATAGGGTCAGTCATGCAAATGTACGGAGCTTTTGGATTTCCCTTGTGGATATCCCTTTGGTATGAAGTAATAACTTTTGCGATGTAGCCAGTTTATTTGTTATACGGTCCAGTGAAGGGGTGGACAGGGTGTTTGATGGGTAAGCATTATAAATTTTGAAAACAGGATATAATTTAAAATTTTGGTCCTAAAGCTCATTCAAAGTGTCATCGAGCTGTGGAAAATAAAAAACTGGGCAAGTGCGAGTCGGACTCGTGCACTGAGGGTTCCGTACAAACTTACCTATTAATTAATTGTTTTTTTTTTATTGAAGTCCGTTTATTTTTGTAAAAAGTTTTTTATTTCACACTTTTTAGTTGTGATACACTTATAACCAGAGTGCCTATATCTCATGACAATTCCAATTACCTAAACCAAACACTGCTAGGTTACATTGTTTTATTATGAAGTTCCTTCTACCTTCCGGCTCCATCATCAGATCAGTTCGATAGTACCTTATAGCCAAAGTGCATCTCATAACAATTCTAATAAGTCCAAACACGGCAAGGTTATATTTATCCATTTCTGACGACTAGACAACGGGAGGTACTTTATGAATTTTGATTTCCTTGAGAGTGTCGAAATATACGTTTTTTACAACGTAAATGGCCGTATCATTTTTTTCGTTAACTTACATTAGTTTGATTTTTCCACTACTTCAAGGGACCGCAGACTTGAGTATATCTAGACTAAAACCCACCCGGGTTTCATCAGTTACTCTTTGCGTTCCTGAGAAGCAGTGATTCTTTCAAACGATCCCGCAGCCGTCGACTATTTGGCTGCGCTCGCTTCACTTTAGACTTCAGACCATAGACTAGATAAAAAGAAAAAGAAGAAAACAAAAAGTAAAAACATTCATTTAAGGCTCACACAGCACAGACAATAAATTAAAAAAAAATACAGTAAACACAACATTTAAACAGAAAAACGAAAGACCTGTGCGAGGCCAAAGAGGCTCCTGTTTCAGCATAAACAGTGTTATTAAAAAAAAAAATACGCAGCGCTGCAGGCTTAGATAAATGACTTTTCCGTTAACGTTCCCGCTAAATGCTAAGTACAACATAACCCTTCTTGCAGTTGGGTAAAAATGTATGGCACTGACATTACCTGCGCAAAAGTCACGTAACAAGTGATGTGTTAGGTAACGCTAACAGAAGTCTTTTTTTTTTATTGTTGATAGGCTCGCGTTTGACCACGATTTTACCTGATGGAAAGCGATGATGTAGTCTACGATGAAGAACGCTTGCCTAGAAGTAACCTATTCACTCTTAACTTAAAGACCCCTAGGTTGTAGTTAACTGGAAACACAAACTCCGACAGGGAATTCCACTCCTTAGCTGTACGTACAATATGTGGGTGGGATGTCCACCATGTACCGGTGGCGCAACGCCGTACGTCTGGTGGTCCGATGATGGAACGGGCTTGGTGGAATCAAATTGTGCAATTCCAGCAGTGCATACTCCCTGAAATGTAATCGATAGAAAACCGACAGGCTAGCAACTCGACGTCGATGCTCAAGGCTTTGAAGCTTCGACTCGTCGAGCGTATGATTGCCGATGATCTTCTTGGCTCGCCTCTCAATCAACTCGAGCGCCTCCGAACTTGTGCTTGATAAAGGTTGAGCAACTGTTCCGGAGTGAAGTACTGTCTCACCTTAGCTAAGCCCACCTTGTCTAAGCCTACTGGGATTCTGATAAGGCCCGTGATGCCACTGACACACCTACATAAAAAAAAAAAACAAGATTTATCTCAGATAAAGAAAAGATTTGGTTTTAGTATTTAACTCAAAACAAAACAAATATTACAGGAGGTAGTACCAAAGGTCCTATGCTACACACACCCTACATAAACTAGCTGTGTATAGCAGTACAGAGATGTCCGTGTTCAACGGAGCGAGGGTAGTTTCACGCATGGTCGCCGCTTGTGACCGGCCTGTTTGTTCTGTTGTTGTTATGTTTTAACTGTGTACGTGGCTTGGAGAAGGGTAGTTTTGTAGTAGGTTGATACAGAAATCACACCAATATTAGAAAGGCGACAGTATGTGTATTTAGTTACTTCTTCACGCTCGGACGGCTGAACGGATTTGGTTAAAATATAGCACACGGCTATGCCATGTCCTGGAAAAATACATAGGATACTTTTTTCTACCTTCACGCGGGTGATGTCGTTGGCAGCAGCTCGTAGATTATAATAATAATAATAATTCGTAGCCATAGTCTTAACGTAGTTCCATGTTACCAGTCCACTTAAGACTCCAAAAACCATAGCCTTATTATCTTTGTTCTCCATATGTCGCAATAGTTTTTCAACAACCGGGGTTGTCCTTGGGTGCACTAGCATAGCGCGTACAGGGATAATCGTCGGTTGGTATCATGTTCCATTATAATTATCTAAAGGGTCTCTGCGAGTTGGCTTCGGTTCCAGGACCTCTGAGTCCTGAGATAATTGAAATAAAAATAAGGCTTTTATAACTCAGTATCTTATCAAATTCAAGAAGTCTTGGTAGATGAACGAATTCATAGATTAGAGGGATTAGCCAAGTTGATAATCTACAATCGTTAACGCTAGTAGAAAATTTCAAATGTATGGGAATGACATCATCTCAACGTTAAGTCACGTGGTCGGGATTCGAAACGAAACGGTCGTAACTTACCTAGGCCTGCTGGACTTGTTTGAGAGTCACCGCAGTCCAGGAATGCATATTGTAACTAAAAAAGCACAAGATTGTTTGGCTATTACCATTTAGAACATATATTCGTACAACTGTTTAAAAATAAACTATCGGGCAGTAGCCCGGACCAGATACAACGCCTGTCTGGTCGGAGGATCCTCCCTTTTCAAAAGAAGTTTGCGGGATTTTACACCCTGTTCCGCATACCTCCAAACTCTCGTCTAATCGACCGACTGGCTCCAAACTCGTCTTTGCAAAAGGTATTTACTTATCAATCGACATTTATATTGTTTTCTATATCACAAAAGAATATAATCTGCAATACCTACTGTGCTATTTAACCAACATTAACAATATAAAGACCATCTTATTTTGATTTTATTTATCTACTTACGAAACAGCTATATTAT
The DNA here is from genome assembly GCA_905147345.3 of Mythimna impura. NCBI lineage: Eukaryota > Metazoa > Arthropoda > Insecta > Lepidoptera > Noctuidae > Mythimna > Mythimna impura. The sequence goes on from LR990351.1 coordinate 18,554,537, forward strand.
CTCTTTACGTCTACTCAAAAACCACTACTTACAAATTATTTAACTAACGAACCTAAACAACATGTTAAGTGTTGTTTATCAGCAATAGAGTAATCAAAACAACCTTAATTACGCCCTTCATACATAACATTCACTACAAAACCCAAACAAAGACTATAGCGTGCCAAGAGTTCGTAATAGTTCCCCTAGTTTATGTAACCACCTAATAGATGGCGTTACGTGCTTCAAACGTGGATCGATTTGTAGGACGCAGGAAGAAAAATATCCATAGATGCAAGCTTTTGAATAATGTTACGTGCAGTATTTGATTTTCGAACTCGAATGGCATTCTATTAGTACCTAATAAAGATTGTCAAAATTGTATTCGATTGGCATTTTTTTTAAGGTATAAGGAAATCATCCAATGGCTTCTCCTGCTCTGGGGTGGAGCATGAGGGTGTGTCAGACTTTATTGATTAAAATCACCAAAGGCAAGAAGGAACAGGAGTGGGTTTTAGTTAGTAAAAGTCTGATCCGCTCCGCCTAAGAGCGGGAGAAGTCATTGGATGATTTACCACCTAAAAAAACGTATGTTCCTTTTTTACCTAACGTTCCAGGATTCCGGGTTTTCCTTTCGAAATTCAACTCGTGACCACAGTAGACTTCGATTTCGATTGGCATGCACTACTAAAGTATCGGGTGGTCAATCGCTTTTATTTTTTTAAATGAAAAATCATCAAATAGCTTGGAGTGTCAGACTTTTACTGACTAAAACCCACCTGTGTTCCTTCAGTTGCTTTTTGCGTTCCAAGGTCACAGTAACTCTTCGAACAATCCCGCATGTGGTCAATCCTAAACATTGGTTTTTGGAGATTTTTTTAGGGTTAAGTTCAGTGGCTGTTTTAATATTCGCAATTCCTACCGAATATTCTGATCTAAAATTGGTATAGTTTTGTGATTCAAACGTCTACACAACTGGGAAAAATGTGGAATGATTGATTGACTGATCTAGTGCGCCTCACCATCAACGATTGCATCACTACTTATCATCAGGTGGGATCGCTGTCAAGCACTAGTTTATAACATTAAAAAAAAAACAGGCCTATCTCTAACTACCTCAGCAGAGCTTGCCGAGAAAGCTGACTCTATACATTTTTTTTTAAATCTTTATTAATGAGCTTTGTCACAATATTGACTATGTCGCTCCATCATAGCCAAATTTTGAATTTTAAGTAATTTTAAATGATTGTAATATATTTTATATAGAACTCTTGCCTCGTCTGACGAAGACTTAGCTAAGACACTGTTGCAAATACCGATTTCAAAGATATTTAGAGTGCTAATCCGATTTCTCCTGAGGCGTTCGCCCCGCTCACACTCCACCAGCTGTCAAATACTGCAATGACATAAGAATGTGTTAAAACAAAGTCACTGTATGCTGTATAAACTAAATACATTTTAAACTTGACAACTTTGCATAAACCGTGCGAACTCAATAAAAAATCTTAAACATTTTATCTTGAGGCTTTTTTTCAGGTGAAAAATCATTGAGTTTCCCCCGCTCTAAGGTGAAGCGTGTGTCAAATTTTTACTGATTACACACCTATGTTCCTTCAATTGCCTTTTGCATTCTAGGACCATAAATTAGAAGAGACCAAAAGGATACTCCTTTTCAGAAGGCTAAGTTCACTACTAAACTATAATAAGATTATAGTGTACGACTCCAGTGTAAAACTCCACGTAGGTGAGTTTTCCAATTATGACTGAACCAGATACGACGTAGTGAAAAGCACTACGGTAAATTCTGGTACTCAAAACTTATAAAATTAATGTATCTATCTATGCTTTTAGCTTAATTTGGTTTTTGTTCTACTTAACTACAACTTCTGTGTTAACAGACAACACTGGGTTAACTACAAAACGACTATTATAGTTCAACGGGTCATCATTTGAACTTCTTTCCATACTTAGTTAAAATCCTATTGTTAATATTACCTACTTATTATACTGAATGAAGCTGAAGCATGGACGATCCAACTAAAGAATCGTAAAAAGATTGATTCTCTTGAGAAATTATGCTGGAGGCGTTTGCTTAAAATAAAATGGTAAAGTTTCCATTCTGAAAGAGCTTTGCATCAACCAAAGACTTTCATCTATTGTGCAAGTGTGAATCTTTAGATGTTTGGAAATATCATCCACAAGAAAGAGAAGAGAGTACAAACAAGGAAGAGAAGAGCTTACTAAAAAGAGAAGGGTGTACAAGAAAGAAAAGAGAGTCCAAGGAGGGAAAGGATCCAACGTTCTCGCGGCCGATCACCCACCAGATAGACAGATTTCATTCAATCGTCTGCGAATTATTTCCTAACCGTGTGTAAAGACAGCACCACGAATAGAGAGAGATGGAGAAGTCTTGCGGCTTTTGCAAGACCTCCATATCTCCCTAACCAACCTCTAAGAAGATCCATGACCACGACTGAATAAAACTCAGATCATCATCATCACTCAGCGTTCGATGCACTCACACGATTGTGCACACATTTGTTATTTATTGTAAGGCAGACACACAACTGTACAATATGGTTACAAAAAGAACAGATAATGAATGACAGATGATACTGGCAGTTGATTTTAATAGAACTGTCATTGAATGTTGACATTTTATAAATAAACTTCATTTAAACTAAATATTGTTTCCAACGTCAACCACTCCGCCAGTAGTATGACTCAGAGAAAAAATTGTCAACCTAAAGTATACTTACTTACCATAATTTTAGATAGACGGGTATATCTGATCTATAACCTTCGTATATAATTTTCTTCAAACAGTATTTTTATCTGTTCAAACACAGTTTCTCCTCGTTCTCAGCTAATCCATGTTACCTATGAACTCGTTACCATAAATCTCATACACGACATATATTATACATGTAAATGTTTTTACTTGTACACCGTAAAATTATTCCGAGAGGCATTCGTTTGACTTTTATAGCCGTGTTGAATAATGTTATATTTCTATGTTTGTTTCATGAAATGGTGGTCTAAGGGTGTAGGTGAGAATGTGACGAGGAGTGACGTGTTTGACGTTTGGATTGTAAAGGCCGTCAGCTACCTAAACTTTAATGATAATTTAATATGTCAAAAAGATTCAAAAGATTCAAAGCATTTTATTTCAAATAAACTATTTACAGGCACTTTTGAAATGTCAAGAAGTCAGTCAGTCAGAAAAAATGATGCTTATTGCACATTCCAAAGCGTAGATCTCTATGGAGAAGAATGTGCAAGAAACTCTATGGACACTCTTTTCAATCATGTTTTGTAATTACAAATATCTCTGTTACATGTTTCTTGTCGCTATCATGAGAGAAAAATGTAAATAAAGTAAAAATAAAAAATAAATATAGATATTAAAATATCAACTGACAGCTAAGAGATGACCAGTCTCAACTGACAGCGCCCGTTCACAGACATGACGCGAATATTAGCACCACTCAGCTCAACCATGTACTTACATAAGTACTTACATAATTACAATATAGATTTTGATGTTATATTATCACGGTTTATGCACCATCTCTTCTCACAAATTTGTACGTCACTATATGCGGCTCAAAACTTGTATCTGTATATATATATTATTATCTTGCATACAATGCATAATGTAGGTAAGTACATCATGATAAAACAAATATTACTTACAGATACCGGCACGGATTTTGAGCGCTGTCTTCTACATTTCTACTTGCACAGAAGCACGCAGAAGTGAAATATCGGGTCTCTTTAGTGGTATGAAGAGAGATGCGGGGGCGGGAAGTGAAATCCTTGTACAGTGATTGGCTCGCCGATGTGTACGATGCGCAAAGCGATCCCAGCTCTTTCGTCGAGCGCTCAAGATTCGTGCCGCTATTTATACTTAGGTAAAGGTGCCCTTTTCTTTCACGATTCGGTATTAAAATGGGTTTACCTACTACATTGGCATATTAATTTAAAAATAAATTACTTTTATTATCAATAAATAAACACATTAACTAATTTTCAGTTTCTGAGAGATACAGGATTGTTCTAAATAGTTACTGCGACGCTGGAACGCTATGGGCAACTGGAGATTACAAAGGTCGGTTTTTGTTAGTAGCAGTCTTATACTCCCTCTCGCCCCACCTAGAATGGGAGGAGTCATTTGATGATTTCTCACCTAAAAAGATATTTTTTATCTGAGGGAAACATAACATATTAATCAAGTGTGTCTTCAAAAGCAAAAGATTGGTGCCAGTTTCCAAAATAAAATAATATATTTGATGAAAAATGAGCAACAATTCCCGTACGAACGTAGACTATTGCATACTAAACTTGATATGTAATACAGACACACCAAAACCTACCTTACAGTACCCAGTATCCGTAGTAAAGGTGTATGCTAAAATAAATATATGCATAAGGTCCCTTTGAGAATAGTCGTTGTTATTGAAATAAGGTGCCTCAGCATCCGATCTCGGTTATCGATATAACTTTATATACACTTATATCGCTTTATACAGCTTTATCCATAATCCGCGCGCCTTCCCGTCTTGTTTACTTCCTCTAAGATATCGCGTTGTAAAACCTTGCTATGTTTGTTTTGAACATTCCTGAAGGATTTTGCTAAGGAATTGTGAAATTGTCCAAGGATTTTGCAAGCGAATGGCCGGTTTTATTGCTCCGAATGGCGAGTAGCAGTGTTTTAAATAATTCTGCTGTTTTATGAAATTAAGTTTCTAAGTTTGTCTTGGACTAGCTTCGGCCAGCGGTTTCGCTCGCGTTATAGTTGAAAATAACCTATGTCACTCATGTATAATATCTATTCCAATATTATTATTAAAAACTGGGCAAGTGCGAGTCGGACTCGCGCACTGAGGGTTCCGTACAAACTTACCGATGTAAATGGTTCAATTCCTGAAAGGAGTTTCGAAGATTTTTCCGAATCACAAAAAAAGTTTTTTTTTTGTGACGTAACCACAAATTTACAGTTTTCAGACTTTTTCCTATACTTGTGCTATGAGACTTTGCTTCAAACCAAATTTCGGAATTCTAGGTAAACGGAAAGTACCCTATGAATTTTGATTCTCTTGAGAGTGTCATATACATTTTTTGCAACATAAACGGCCGTATCAATTTTTTTCTTTAATTCAGATGTTTGATTTTTTCACAGCTTCAAGCGACCGCAGACTTGAGTATATGGTTTTAATTTCAGCTCGATACCTCCACGTGTTCCCGAGACAAAGGGTCATGACAGACAGACAGACGGACAACAAAGTGATCCTATGAGAGTTCCATTTTTTCCTTTTGAGGTACGGAACCCTAAAAAGATTTTTATTTTTGTTTATAATGAATAAACTTTAAAAATCGATCCAGCGATTTCCAAAATTCTTTCATCAGTAGAATGCTATAATACTTTATCACTAAGTAACAGCCTATATAATTTCTATTTTCAAACAGGAGAAGCCTCTGACAAAAGCTAGTCTACAATATAACGAGAACACTGATTATGAATCGATTTATAATTTCATACAAATAATACAGTCATAAACAGTTAGAACATTAAATATTAAACATAGCTTGGTACAATTTAATTACATAAATAACAGTAATTGCTTGGTAACTACCTACATGTACAAAATGAACATAGAACATGGGGTTCGTACCCACCAATAACACCCATAAAATCCAAAACATACAGCCAGACGTAGGAAAAAATAAATAAAGTCATATATCTTGAAAGTATTTTAATGAATATAATTTCAAAAGTGTATCACGCATGCTACGATTTACGAACAAATGTCACGCGACGCAAAATAATCTGCTAATGAACTCAGGGCTTTTAGCTTATTTAATGAGTTTTTATTTCATTTTTTGAACTTGATCACATCTGCTGGTCACAAGTGGATCTGAAAATAAACAATGTTTTATTAAATATTAGCTTCTGCCAGCGGCTTCGCCCGCTTAAAATCGATTTCTCCATACTAACTTTGGACCCCCGTTTCATCCCCTTATTGTGTGAATTTTGGAAAATCCTATCTTAGCGCTCGCCTACGACATAAAAGGAAGCTTTGTGTAAAATTTGACGCTCCTAGTCCCAGTAGTTTCGGCTGTGCGTTGATATTTCAGTCAGTCAGTTTCTCCTTTTATATATATAGACTATCGCTCTTTTTCGACATATCCCGAAGAATTGCCAAACTTAAGTGGCAGTAGGTAGGACACATTACTCGCAGAACAGATGGTCGACGGAGCTGAAAGGTTCTGGAATGGCGACCGCGTACCGGAAGATGCAGCGTTGGAAGGTGGACCGATGACTTCGTGAGGGTCGCGGGAATCCGGTGGATGCGAGACGCACAGGACCAGTCGTTGGGGTGACACTTGGGGGAGACCTATGTCCAACAGTGGTCGTCTTTCGGCTGAAATAATAATGTTATAGATGATTTTATTGATATTGCTATAATTGAAGATTGGTTGTCATAAATCTTCGTCTAATTTAATATTTTGTTGAAATGTTATGATATCACCTTTCCAATTTATATTTTAAACCGGGAAAGTACCTGATGGAAAATATAAATTCCAGATTTTTTTTAGTGGTAGAGATTTGAACTGTAACATAATCAGATTTATAGGTAATGTTCCCACTGCTGGGACTCTAGCATCTTCTCTAGGAAAGATAATGTGTCGTAACTCGCCACACTAGCCTGGTGCAGGTTGGTGGATGTCACATGTCTTCTAATTTATAGCTTAGAACTGTATTAAAAAATTCTCGGTTCCCTTACGCTCCTTTTCGTTTCCCATATTTCTTGCTAATTTCTTGTATACTTAATGAGAAATAACTGTACCAGGCTAGCATGGCAAGTTCCTTCAAAACGTTTCCAACCCAATTTTTAGCTTCACCATATCTCACGAACCCAATAGCCAATACAAAGCAATTGGCATCAAATCATAACCCGAAACTAACAACAATAACAGGCAAACGGCTCAACAACTCACGCCTACCACTTGCAATACGTAGCGGAATACGTTTTCGGCAATAACTGGGCAACATTTCAACAATTTAATACGACATAAACAATAGAAACGCCGGTTGTACGCGACCCTGCGCGTATGTGAGCGAGCAACGCGTTTGTTAGTAATCGTGCAACGCGTATGTTAGTACGCGGCGTATTTATTGCGTATGGTATTGTGGTACGCTCGTTACCGTATATCTGAGTGGGGGCGTATGGGAGCGGGCCATCATGAATCCTGATACACGACGACCGCTTTATTGGGAGCCGCGAGCTTTTTAACGATCGCTGCTACGAGGATGGACTTTCTATTCTGTATTAGGTGGGGTATGTAGGTTGGTGAAATAGGACTTATACCGCAGAGGACTTTATTAGAAAACTTCTTTAAAAGAACCTGTAAATATCTCGCTAAAGCCAGACGAAAAATAACTTCGCTTCAAGTAACATTTTTACTGACATTTTAGCAACAACGTTATTGCTCACTAGCTTTTTCCCGCGTCTTTACCCCCATGTTCTCACAGTTACCGTAAAATTTTCGGGATGATATTATCCATAAAGTAGCACTTGGCGATCATGTTCTCTTGGTTTTCAGTGAAATAATTCGGATCTGCCTATTCGTCTATTCTTTGAAAATCTCAACGTGAAATATTTATTTATTTATATTTAGAGAAAGTTTACAGGCTAATAACAATTATATTTTTTTACATAGGTAATGAAAATTGCTAATAACAAGCTTCCACATATATATATATATATATATTTCAGTAGGTATATTATGAATTGAATCGAATCATGTAATATTAAAGATTAAGAAGAATACTACATAGCGTTATCTTAAATAACAACTAATTAAGTTATCTATGATTGTCTCCAAAAAATTCCTTGCTTAGGATCTTTCTATTTCGATCTTTTTTTATATTTAGATGAAGTAAACTTCAATATAATTATCATTCATCTTATACCTAGAGATTGACTTTCACTGAAAAGTACCAACAAACATTTTACTTCTTTTTAATTATAGTTGTCAATGAAATTAGCACCAAAATGACTCCCACATCGAAAGCACCAAACCTTTCAGTAGCTCAGAAAAACAAACAACCAAGACCAACGTACATTGGTGGTAGCGTGAAAGGGTTGGTTGATTGGACGGTCCCCGAGTACCCGGGTACCCGTGACCCGTGCACCATGTTAATGGGCTTAATCGTCTGTATAGTCCGTCTCAACAATTTATGTATCATTTTCGATCCCGTTATGCTCGTCGGATTATGCGTACGTGCGACCCTCCCGTTTCGAATTCGTAATGGTGATGGCTCGAGATATCTGAATTTATAATGTTATATCAACACTGATAATGGACCAAAGGACCAGGGAGTAAGCCAACATAACTTATGTATTGGTTGTTTAAGTAAGTAAGTGGGTACCTAAGTAGCTAGTGCAGAGTAAGGAGTAAGAGGAATAATTCAGAGGGCTCGGAAACAGTTTGTGTCTTTGCGTTGCGAAGGCATTTGCTAATGGTCCTCTCCGCCATTTCCTTCGAAATATTTTAGTGATTACTCCGAATGACTTTTTCGGTGATAAAAATGTAATTTGTAACGAGTATCCAATGTTTGCGATGAATCGAAACTAAACTAAAAGGACTAGTATTTTTTTCGGAAAAATCTAAATGATATACCCAACCTTGATAGGCCTACTTAGGAACCAGTGAATAAATTATCAAGATAATTACTTATTCAGTGGCCCCTCCTAATAAGTACAGTATTAACTGAGAAAATGCCTCTATCATCACCAACCTTTGATAATGGTGCTCACCAAGCCGTTGTAAGTCCAAAAATGATGACCTCCTTTCCACTAATTTACATAATTATTCAGTATTAGATGCCCAAAAATACCTACTAGGTTACACCCACAAATTCATAGCTCTAAATCCAACTATACCTACTATTAAAGTGCCTACGAATAACAGGTGCGGCTTTATCAGAATTTAAAATAGGGATTAACACCGCCCGGCTCGGGCGCAGCGTATCGCCGGCGCCACGCCCGGGTAACCGGATCCGAGCGTATTTACCCGGATTTAAACCGGATTAATCCGCTTCGACGCTGCTGCCAGCTTTGTAGATATCACATTGTTTATTTTACGTTTAAAATTGCAAATGGATTGTTTTAATTATATAGGTATCGTGGTGTGATGTGGCCAGTTGCGATGTTGGTTTTTTGTATGAGATGTTTTCACATAAAAAACCAACGTCGGTTGTAGATTGTTTAAATGAGTAGATCCGTATCATTAGAAACAATCACATGCGTATAAAACATATTGCCGCAAAAAAAAATTGTTTAAATACAGATATAATAGTTTTAATCACACTAGTACACTAGTTTTTGATGTTTTATAAATGCCAATGTAGCCCTATGTGATTAAAATATTGCTTAACTTTAACTACAAGCAGTATCAAAACATAAATAACAGATATTTTTATTTATTGATTTGTAGCACCCGTAGCTCTAAGTAAACAGCTTCTAATATCCCCGAAATTCTTTGTACACTAACCTATACTCAGCATAGCATCACGCAATATAAATGAAACCAATACACATACATAAAAGTTCGGCACACAATCTCCTGAATCCGGCCCCCGCCGCGCCGCTCGTCGTAGACCCGCTACGTCGTAGCACTAACATATAATCCTTTTCGCTACAATAGCAATTTCAAACTTCCTTAGGGGCTTCGGATAATCTTTCTTTATATCGAGCTACGAGTCGCAACCAAGCTTATTTCCCATCTCTCTCCAACACCCAATCCCCCCCTTAGAGCAACAAAGACAGCAAACACAAAAGCCTGAAGAAAGCGGTAGACTTCCCAATAAAGAGGGGGAACAGTAATGTGTATTTAAATTTTGGTTCAAGTGTAATAATTTTGTTTTTTAATTTAATTTCTAATGGCGTTATAAATCTAGGGTGAGAGTGAGAACCATAAATTGTTCTGGTGATCTTTATTTTTAATCTGAAGACGGTGGGGAAGTTTCCTCGACTTTCCAGAAGTTTATGCGATATTTTTACAATCTTATAATTGGGACTATTTTTTTATTTTGAGTAAATGTTTTTGTAAGTAAGTAATAAAAAATATTAACTACTATTTTGCATCATAAAATATAAAATAGAATATAATATTTGAGTAACGAGGTCAATAAGATATCTATGACAAATATGGTTGTATGGAAATTATACTTACAAACGTTTTCAGAGTTAAAAGGTAATTATATTTTATAAGCGGAACATTGTACTTGTAGTAAGTACTGTAAATGAACTATACAACTTTTCTCTATTTGCTGTGTTAATCAAAAGTACTCACCTATTTAAAAAAAAATGTTTGTAAGTAACCATGAAATCACAAAAGAGAGAATAAGAATAAGAACAATGTAAAACTAAGTCAAGTGTTCATTTAGCACATTCACAATTTTAAAACAAAGAACCCAACAAGCAATTCTAATTTAAAATACGAGTATTCTCACGCAAAACAATGAGTATCGATCGTCTCGAATACGAGCACAAATGCGACCTAAAAATAATCTATATCAATTTCCTTATTAATTTCGGGAGTGGCAAAAGCGTTACTTTCATAGCTACTTTAATGGGTAATTTTCATAAACAAAGTTGAGGATCCCTGAAGATGGGGCGAAGGGGTGTAAAGGGGAGGCGCGGGGCGGGTGGCACGGGTTCCTTTCTGAGATAGAAAACAGCTCTGGTGCTCGTATAATGGGTTTTTGGAATGGCGTCGTCCGTCTTGCCGCCCCCCTCCCGCCCCCTCTCCGCCCGGGGCGAGAAAGGATGAATTCTTATTTCCTCATCTCGAGCCGTCCGCTACGAACCCTCCATGTAGATTGCCTTTTTCTCGTAGAACCTCCGTATAACATAACAATGGCTTGTTTTCAATTTTGTTGGTGTTATTTCTTCTGCTTTTTTGTTTATTTGGACATTGAACACGCATTGGTCTGGTTTGGTAATTGAGATGTACTGAATAAATGCTACGGCTGTAGGTAGGTTGTTACGCAGATGAAACTTGTCTTGTTCTTCGTTACTCAATGAAGGGAACCTGTAACAGTGAAAAGCACTTATAAAGAAAATGACTTAGTCAGTTTTCGCATACAATATACAGTTATAGTCTCATTGACACAACAATACAATTTGGTGCTTTTTTAGTTCTTTTACGGTACTGTCTCGGTTTCAAAATTGGTCCTTATAGCGAACTGTGACATCATTGAAATCTGTTCAAACATCTTTGTTCTCAGAGAATATATAAGATAATGAAGCCAGATACAAGTACGACAGGAAACTGCTGTAAAAAATATTCTGATCAGAAAACACTGAAGAAACCTGAACTTATAAATAGTTAATATAAGTCTGCTATCTCTACACCCCGTCTTGACCACAATCATGTTGAATCATTCTCGTGCCTTGTCTTTATGAGAATGGGCTTTTGGTTGGAGAACGTTACGTACTGGTACTTTACAGAGTTCATCATTTCAGCCGAAAGACGTCCACTGTTGGACATAGGCCTCTCCCAAGTTTCACCATTTCAACCGGTCCTGTGCGTCTCGCATCCATCGGATTTCCGTGACCTCACTAGGTCATCATACCACCCGTCCACCATGTGGCAGGCCTACCAACCCTGCGTCTTTTAATACGCGGTCGCCACTTCAGAACCTTTGGGCCCCATGAACCATCTATTCTGCGAGTAAATAACTTATATCGAACAATCTGAATTACAAGAGTAGTGGTGATCTACTAGTAAAGTCACGGCTTACAAGTTGTACGTCGTGGGTTCAAAGTTTACTTCGTGTATTTATTTGATTACCGCTGCTCTTATAACGGTGAAGATAAATATTGTGAGGATGTTCTAGCATGTTCTAGGATCAAAAATTTAAAGACTTGTTACATCCATCAACCCACACTAGGTCCGCGTGGATTACGGCAAATTCCCCTCTTCTAGAATGAAGACCTAAGTCCCGGCAGTGGGAACAATAAAAGGCTGATTATGCTAAATGCTAATTTAAATTACATTACAAAGTTGACTGGCAGAGAATACTAAGCAGCATTAAGTCCGCCTATGTACCACTACTGTACAAGAAGTGTAAATAAATGACAATAATATAGGAATACACTGTGGCGAAATATTTCATAAAAAGGAAGCTCTGCCCCCCCTAGTCAAGTTACAAACGTTTCGTTTCGATTCTCGAAACGGTTGTAACTTGGCTAGGGGGGCGCACTGCTGGGAATCAGAGTAGTGGGAACAATAAAAGGCTGATTATACTATATACTAATTTAAATTAAATTACAAGGTTGACTTACAGATAACTTTAGGTTGCTTTAAGTCTGCCTATGTACCACTAAACTAATGTACCTAAGTACATTAACACATTTAAATAAATTATAATGAAATAAGAATACACTATGGCGAAAAAGTTCATAATCGTAACACATATCGAACGGCAATACCAACTGCATTCATGAAGTGTTTTGCGAGCCAAAAATACTTTGACACTTTGCCAGAACATGCAAACACAAACATAAAGTAAGACTCGACCGCGCTTGTTATGACGTGCTTTTTAATTTAGGTTGACAGTGTCGCTTACACCATGATTTAGTCTGTTATTGTCTAGAAGAAATTCTTCGTTGATCTAAATTCGGGGTTAGGAATTTAGTGTTTGTATTTGAAAATAGAATAATTGTCATTTTTTTCCTATCTCCTCTAAGCAAGTAGGTTAATAAGTTTGGAGAAAGACTTGACAGTTTCGTTGAATATTTTAGGTTCTGTACCCTAAGGGTAAAAACAGGACCCTGTGAGGATCTGCGTGCGAAAGGTGAGGACGCCGTAACATCTTTCCAGCCACTCCTCGAAGAGGGGATTTATGACTTAGATCGTTGTTGTTCAAAACTGTTATTCTACTTCTTATTCTTATAAACATTAATTAGTTTCAATTTCTTAAGGTCGGCTTTTCAAAGTCAAAGCTATACGAAGGATGTAAAGTGATAAAATTTATCTGCAACTTTGCAATTTTTTGATAATTACCGTAACTTATTAAAAATATCACTATCCACAACATGACGAAAAAACGGACATGCCTTATTTTTTGCACTTTTAAGAAAATCCGCAAAATTACTGATAGCTTTCTCACTTTGACTCGTCGAATTTCGTCGTGAATGCGCAGTTTATTTTTCATGTCCTTCTTTTCCGCTGAACAAGATTATGAGCTGTGTCATTGTCGAGTGAGCTTCTTTTGTTGTCATCGTTTACAATGGTTGGAAAACTAGAACGTGTAAAACACTGGTCTCTTTCTTTGACATACAATAATATAATAGACATATATTGTCAGGCATCTTGGCTTATAGATACATATATATCTTACAGACTAACATATTATATAAAGTAAAAACCATTTATTGTTAACGTATCTTATGAATGAATTTTAATTTTGCATTGAACACGAAATGGCAACTTAGCGTAACCGCGTAGGCGCGCGAAGTTTAAAAATTTGAGTTTTATTTAATTTAATTCATTAGTTGTGTTCTGTGATATAGATAGATGTGAGGTATTATTTTCACATCAAGCCGGGCTTATTTACTTATATTGCTCGCATGTCCCTGAATTGTTAGTAAATAAGACTTATGACAATGTTAGTAACACTTCGTGCTGTTCTGTGGCACCTATCCGCGAAAGCGAAGAAACACAACGCCCTGCGACCAAAAGTCTTCCTTCAACATGAGGGGCTGAAAAGTGTTCGGGACTCGCACCACGAACGCCTTGAAATTGACGTTACGGTGCGACTCCAGCAGTTGTACCTCATTGCAAACTCCGTCTTATGGCGCATGTACTCCAAGATGTATTCCATCCTTGTGGTGTTATACATATGATCATGATAATCATATGAACCCTGAAAATGTGAAGATACTTACAACGGTTCGATGATTACTAATTTTCCGTATCAATATCCCTAATAAAGACATAACCAAAACTATGAAAACTATACAAACAAGCTATAAATAAACTGGTAAACATAACAAAACGTATTAACACTCATAATCAGTTGCCGAAAATCTGCTTTCATTCGTGCGACGCCATTATGAAAACGCCTAACGCTGCAACCATTCTTACATGATCCCTTTTATTCTTTTCTTTTGTACTTTTTCTTTAAGATGAAGGGGGTCAGAGTATGGTGGCGATTATATAGCAATCATAGCAGTTGTGTGAAATGAGAAGTCTCCCTTGAAAGATAAACAAGTCGCGTGTGTACGAAACAGCCAAGACGCGCCGAATTCATATTTTACTTCGGCCTCCCTTAGGAGAACGTGTTACTAGAAGAGGCGGTATGGGTGGACAGGTGCTCTGTTTAAATGCAGACTCCCAAAATAATGATATCTTGTGTTAGTGAAAAAAAATGTAATGCGAAATTTCATGCTTCGCTAAATAAGAAACTCTAAAAGTCGAACTTCACTCAAAAGACTATAAAATAATTTCGTAAAACTCGTAAAAAAATTGTGATATTTTCTACTTTTTATATGTTTATTTTCGAATAAAACACTTTTAAATCGATAAAATATTATTAAAGAACGAAGTAATCGAGTCGACAATAATAAAACAACACATCACCAATTATGGTGTTAAAGCAACATATTTATTAAAATAATGTTGCTTTTGCAATAATAAAATCTTCTCAAGTTAAGAACTTTATGTTCTGAAAAGAAAACTCATGGTCCTAGAACGCAAAGGGCAACTAAAAGATACTTACAGGTGTGGTTTTAATCAATAAAAATCTGATACTTACACCCTCCCGTTCTGCCCTAGAACGGGAAAAAAAAACTAGGAACGTACTGTAAAAAAACAGCTATACCAAACTTTGTCAGAAATCCGAAAAGCTCTCACACAAATCTAAACAAAACAAAATAAAACCCCGCTACATAGAGCATCTATCCACCCGCATCTTAAAAGTAATGTACCAAAACGTTACAGTTGTACCATTCCACCATCAAAATTGCTTTCCTTATATCTTCAATAAATGTTTAAAACATCCCGGCAAGCATGTGTTTTATAGATTTTAGGGCTTGTTATATTAATTTCACTGGTTTCTGTACTTACACCGCGGTTGAGGGATGAAAAAATATTTAGGGTCGAGCTTTCGGTGTTCAAAAGTATTTTGGTTCCGTAAAAATAAAGAGGCACAAGAGGGCCAAGATGATGTGATATCCGATCAGTGAAAACGGTGATCAAAGAATTTATTTTGGGAAGTAACAAAATATACGAGTATGCACAGTTGCTGCATATCAAAAGTGCAGATGCACTCTACTAATGCTAAAATATCAAAAAAAATCGTAATAGAGGTTTTTGGAGGTATGCGGAACAGAGATTAAAGTCCCACAAACCTCGGTTGAAAAGGGAGGATCTTCCGGCCTTCCGGGTGTTATGTCTGGTGGGCAACTGCCCAATAGATGATTTCGAGCTGTTCTATATGTTCCAATCGCGCGGAGAACTTTGATTGCGCGTTGCAGGATTAGTTCTTTTTGTGACGCCATAGATGTCGCTACAGGTTCAATGCAACCTCTATCAGGATTTTTTTAATATTTGTTATGTATCAGTTATGTATCATTATACATAACTAGTTTATTTAATACTTTAGATTTTATGCTACATTATTAAATCAGTCATGAATAGACCCTCTTCTACCAAGAAATTCTAGACACTTTGGGATTGGTAAAGTGCAACTGCATTTTTTACCCCTGACTGTACAAAAATGTCATGTCGTGTGAGTGAGAAGGAGAGATGGAACTATACATCCTATACACCCCTATTTTTTAATTACTACAAAAAAATGGGTCTCTATCCGTACCCGTTACTGATCATATTTGTGTAGTCAAAAGTAAAAAAAACGAAATCCCAAAATTATCCATTAAAATTTGTCATAATTGATAAATTCATAATTGAATCAATTATTCATAACAATTGCTACTAGAAAATACTACGCGCAATGTTTTTCCATTGTTTTTCATTCATAATCAATAGCCTGTACAATATTTCCATAAATTGAGTGGCATTTTGGGATATAAACAAACGCTAATAACTAAGCTGATTAAGCTGATTATATTATATTAAGCGTTATTATTTGAGTAAAATCTCAATAAATAATATTTATTTATTGAGATTTTACTCAAATAATAACGAGACCTTTTCTAATAAGCCCTTTGAGTATTTGTAATAATTAAAAATTAGTGGTATATAGCTCCATCCGTTTAACAGTTCAGTTTAGGTTGTAAAATGCACCGCGTTAAGAACTCGTAGTAGGGCCTTATATTCTTTCTTTTTTAACTCGATTTAGTGTTTAATTTTTTATTTATGGGCCTCATCAAATGACAAAGTTGCCCAAAGGGCAATGAAAAGGGCTATGCTCGGAGTTTCCTTGCGGGATCGAATCAGGAATGAGGATATTCGCAGGACAACCAAGGTCACCGACATAGCACGAAGGATCGCCAAACTTAAGTGGCAATGGGCAGGGCACATTGCTCGCGGAACAGATGGCCGTTGGGGCAGAAAGGTTCTAGAATGGCGACCACGTACCGGAAGACGTAGCGTTGGAAGGCCTGCTACAAGGTGGACCGATGACTTGGTAACGGTTGCGGGAGTCCGATGAATGCGAGACACATAGGACCGTTCATTGTGGCGACATTTGGGGGAGGCCTATGTCCAGCAGTGGACGTCTTTCGGCTGAAATGATGATGATGATGATGATGATTTATAATTTGCCATTACCTATTAAACCATCTAACAAGGTCCCGTTAAAGATGTTCTACAAGTACTACACAGTTTATGCAGCCTCCATGTTGGACTCGTAAAGTTGAAAAATTATGAAAACGTTCTCTCAAGAAAACTCTATATTACTTTAATGAGCCCATTAATATAAATAATGTGAAAAAGTGTTGATTATTGCATTTTTCCAACTTCTCATAATAAAATGCTTTTCTCTTAAAGCGTATAGGGAAAATACATGTGAGCTACATGTATGGAATAATGAAGTTTTATCTCATTTATCCTGACCTTCTTTTCTACTTCTTAAAGCGTCATCGTATAGTCGTCGTATTTAAAGAACTGTATCTGTAAATAGTCCTTTTTTTTGACGAGGGTAATCATATAAGAACTTTTCCTGCTCTAGTTGGAGCTAGAATGTCAGACTTCACTGACTAAAATCCACCTGTGTTCCTTCAGTTTTACTGACATCGCTTTAGGGTTCGCGTGGAACACAACGGGCCGTCTCGGTCCGGCTTTTATCGGACGGACAAACAGCGAGCTACTTATTGCTCACCTTCCGCAAGCCCGCGCTCTGTAAGTAATTTAAATTGTGTTTGACTTAGGCTACAACAATAGGATTGATTGTTGAGTTTTTTTGTTGCTATCCTTTCTTGATGAGTCCGACCTCTGAAATTAGCTATATGAATCCAGGGGAGTTACTTACCATTTTTATTTTTTTTTCCGAGTGGGAAAATCATCTAATGACATCCCCCGCTCTTGGGCGGAGCGAGAGATAGTGTCAGACTTTTACTGACTAAAAATCCACTCCTGTTCCTTCTTTGCCATTTTTCCAGGGCCCCGGGGATCTCTTTCGCATCACCCATGGCCCCAGTAGGCTTCGACCCTGCTGGGCCCCTACGATTGCTGACATCTCCTTGAGGCGCGCATGGAACAGTACGCGCCGTCGACGACTTGGGCCCGGTCCGGACGGTTACCGGACGATTGGCCGGCGAGCTACCCATTGCTCGCCGTCCGCAAGCCCGCGCCTACGGTGGCCGGAAATCGGAATCGGGATCCCGGCGGCGGTTGGGGCGTGAGGACCTTTGCCTCACGCGATCGGCCGCCTCCTTTGCTAGCATAACTAATTCGCATAAGGAAGCGACCGAGGGGAGTTACCATGACGTGGTCAAAATGTGTGAGCGAGAAAGCGGGATGGAGCTATACACCCTATATAGCTCTATCCCTTTAACAGTCCAGTTTAGGTCGTAAAATGGATCGCGTTAAGAAGTCGTGGAAGCACTGCTGTACTCATATCGGCCTTTGAAATATAACCAAACATCAACAAGTAAACAAAGTAGAGCAAAAATGTTAAATAACGAAGAGACAAAACTATTATAGAAACACCGAATTCCGAAATTAAAGTTATTTTGTACTTTTCAGTGTTTTTTTTTTTTGTAGAAAGCTTTTTATTTGTTGCTATCCTTTCTTGAAGAGTCCGACCTCTGAAATTAGCTATTATAATATGAATCCAGGGGAGTAACTATGTCGTGTTGAAATGTGTGAGCGAGAAAGCGGGATGGAGCTATACACCCTAAATAGCTCTATCCCTTTAACAGTTCAGTTTAGATCGTAAAATGGATCGCTTTAAGAGCTTGTGGAAGCACTGCTGTACTTATAATATGCCTTTCAAACATAACCAAACAACAACAAATAAACAAAGTAGAGCCAAAATGTTAAATAACGAAGAGACAAAACTATTACAGAAACACCAAATTCCGAAATTAAAGTTATTTTGTACTTTTCAGTTTTTTTTTTACTTTGAAGTCGGTTGTATTTTTTTTTTTTGGAAAAAGTTTTTTATTTGTTGCTATCCTTTCTTGAAGAGTCCGACCTCTGAAATTAGCTATTATAATATGAATCCAGGGGAGTTACCATGACGTGGTAAAATGTGTGAGCGAGAAAGCGGGATGGACCTATACACCCTAAATAGCTCTATCCCTTTAACAGTTCAGTTTAGATCGTAAAATGGATCGCTTTAAGAGCTTGTGGAAGCACTGCTGTACATATAATATGCCTTTCAAACATAACCAAACAACAACAAATAAACAAAGTAGAGCAAAAATGTTTATCTTCGAGTCTTTAATAAATAAACTAAAGGAATAACAATAAAGTGGGTAGGTAGCGTCCAACACAGATTTATGCTTATCTCACGGGCATAAAGTGGTATTAATGCATATAAATATGTCGGAATGGGGTGGACATTGTTTTTCTTGTAGTTGACCTTACTTGAGATAGTATGGTACTTGTTTATGTAGTGTATAAAATAGAAAAGAATATAAAAATCTGTATTTCAAACCTTTCACTTAACTATTACTCCCAAATTTTTACTGCATTTTAAATGTTGTATGCAATTTTTTTTTTTTTGAACACGTAATCGTTTACTATTGTAGTTGTCTACATCTACACTAATATTATAAAGAGATAAAGTATGTTTTTTGTTTTTTTTTGTAGTAGGTAATCTCTGAAAGTACTGGTCCGATTGCAAAAATTTTTTTACCGATAGAAAGCTGCTTTATTCCTGAGCGACATAAGCTATATCAATAAACGCATTTTTGAACGAACGACAAGATGTCATGTTGTCATGTTTTTTTTTCCTTCAGTTGCCTTTTGAAGTCCAGGGCCACAGTAAAAAAAAAAAAAAAAAAAAAAAGGTACCTACTTAGTGTAAAAAAAAAATCAAAATTGAACTAATGATCATTAGAGTCGCTACAATAAAACGATTACTCCAACATACAGCACTATAGCAATTAACAAAAAAAACTGGTCCATTTCACCCCAAAATACACAGTTACCCCAGTGAGCACAGGATGCCCGGTCTCCCTTTCGCCGGTTGCGCGGGAAAGTTCGCCAGATCCGTTTCCTCTGTTTGCCATTTCCCCCCAGCGCACCCGCTACCCCTGACTGACTGCTTCCACAAATAAATACGCCTACCCTCCCAAAATAAATCTGTTTTAACGAAAAATAATGTTTCGTGGCATTAAGGTAGTTTTTTATGATGGTAAGATAATCGCTATTATTTGTTTTTTGACGCTTGGTAAAATCAACCAGGGTTATGTGTTTATTCAACTATTTCTTTTGAAAATTTTTGCTGATTTAGGCATTTCTCACCCAAACCCAGACAACATGCTAGTATGTTTTTTTTTTTGAGGTAGGGAATTATCCAGTGACTTCTCTTTGGCTCTTTGGTGAGGCGAAAAGGCGTGTCAGACTTTTACTGATTGAAACCACACCTGTGTCTTTCATTTGCCCTTTACGTTCTTTTTTTTAGGTAGGAAAATCATCTAATGACAAATCCCGCGCTTGGGCGGGCGGGAGATAGTGTCAGACTTTTACTACCTAAAAACTCACTCGTGTTCCTTCTTTGCCTTCGTCCCAGGGCCCCGGGTTTCACTTTCATACTACCCGTGGCCCCAGTAGTACGTTCTAGGACTAAAGGTTTCCTTTTCAAAAATTCCCCATTGCCCTAGCAGGCATCGGCCCTGCTGGGACCCTACGGTTTTGCTGACATCGGGCTCAGCCCGTACCAGACGGGCAAGTTATTATTTATGTGAGGGAAGACGGCAGTTTCCTTCAAACTTGTGTCAGTTTTCAGAGAACTGGAGCACAATTCATTCAGACGTTGTTGATTTCATATCAATGACACATGCAGATCTGTATATGTTAACTAAGGCTAGCTATTCTTTACTGTTTACGTTACAAAAACAATGTGTACTAAACCAAACCAAACAGCGTTAAAATTATAAAGACGAAAGTTTTATATCTGTGTGTGTGTGTGTATGTTTGTAACTCCTTTACGCTCAAACAGCTAAACGAATTTGGATAAAATTAGGTACACATTTCTAGGAACCAACTTTTTATCCCGGAAGTAATGGGATTTTTTTGGGCTGTCTGATAGATATCGCTGTTAACGATAAGACCGCCATTGTACCCATAGATTTAAGTTTATGTATAAGTTGTGTTACTTTTTTGGTGAGAATTCCTTGGGATATTTTTTTACTATCACCGCGAATAAAGCCACTGACCAAAGGTAGTAAAGGAATAAAAAAAGTTCAACAATAGACTAATCTGTAAAAACAATTACTAACAAAATTCATTCACTTAAATTCATATGGGAAACTTGCCAACTTTAATGCTTTCTTTGAAGCAAGTTTGATAATGAGTTTCTTTGCAGAATACCACTACCGCACATATAAGTCCTTCTTATCTCTCGTAATTGTCAGGTTGATATTAAAAAAACAAAAGTACTTAAAGTCTTTATTCGTGATCATTATTTCAATTGCAGCGATACCGCGGTTTTCAAGAAACATTCATTAAAATAATGGAAGAAACCAAGCAAAATCTATTTAATGCTAATACTATAAAGACGAAAATTTGTATATCTGTGTGTTTGTAACTCCTTCGCGCTCAAACAAGTCAAGAGTGAATAGGCTACTTCTAGGCAAGCGTGCTCCATCGTCGACCACATCATCGCTTACCATCAGGTGAGATGGTGGTCAAACGCTAACCTATCATAAAAAAAAACAGCTAAACGAATTTGTATAAAATTTGGCACTCATGTCCCGGAGCCCACTTTTTATCTCGGGAGTATGTTTCCTTGGGATAATTTCTTACTATCACACGGGCTAAGCCGCTGGTCGAAAGTAGTAAAGGAATAAAAATGATTTAACAATAGACTAATCTGTAAAAACAATTACTAACAAAATTCATTGACTTGTACGGGAAACTTGGTAATTTTAAAGCTTTCTACTTTTTTACATTCATGGACAGGCTCGCGTTTGACCACTATCTCACCTAATGGTAAGCGATTATGTACGACAATGAAGCAGGGTTGCCTAGAAGTAACTTATTCACTCTTGAATTAAAGACTTCTAGGTTGTAGCTAACATGAAACATAGACTCCGGCCGGAACCTTCACTCCTTAGCTGTACGCATAATAAATGTGTTCCCAAACTTTTTTTTTCTACTTTTGAATTCAGAAGTAAGTTCGATAATGAGTTTCTTTGCTGAATACCACTACCGCACATATAAGTCCTTCTTATCTCTCGTAATTGTCAGGTTGCTATTAAAAAAACAAAAGTAATTGCACTTAAAGTCTTTATTCGTGATCATTATTTCAGTTGCAGCGATACCGCGGTTTTCAAGAAGCATTCATTAAAATAATGCTGATCATTATGAGCTCACTATAAAATATGTCCCTTTTGTGCCAATTTTATGTATTGTCTTTGTCTTTTATAAGAAAGGAATTTTATTATGCTTGTTTGTATAAATGTTCGGAATGAACTACAAAATACTTGATCGGTTTAGATGTGACTTTCAGACGGCATGTTTTTTTTTTTAATTTAAATAATAGTGAGATCATCAGAGAAGACGCTACCTTCTGTTATACAGTTTTCTACCTAGATCAGAAGTCAGAATATCAAATATTAGATAAATAGATAGATAAAGCAGTTATTGGCTACAACACAAAACATACACCAAAACACAAATAAATTATAAAAACTAAGCACTTATTCGCGGACTTTCAGACGTCGAGTAATAGCTAGCTTGCCGTCTGATATGGACCAGGCCTAAATCGATGGCGCGTCTTCAGATTTTAGTCAGTTATAGTCTACACCGTGAGGAGGAAATTATTTGAAGTTATTCAGAAAAAAAATAACGTACTTTTAATATAAAGTTTATTTGAACTTATAATTCCAAGTCAATCCAAAGATATAACACTTCAAAGCAACCCGTTTTAAAAAACGGCAATTTCATTCTTTAACTTTAGTTGATGAAATGTTTAAAATAGGGATTATTAACATTTTATCAACTAAAGAGTCAGTAATACTTAAAAACCTAAAACTTATCCTACTGCTGCACCACCAACAGCAACCAACGATTGCTGGCGCATCAGCTTTTTTTTATTTAGGTGGGAAATCATCTAATGACGAAATCAACTAATCACCGAAATCATCTAATCCCTCTCGCTCTAGGACAGAGCGTGAGGGCGTTTCAGACTTTTACTAACTAAAATCCATTCCTATGTTCCTTTTTTGCCTTCGTTGCAGGGCCCCGGGGTTCTCTTTCGCACAGCCCATGGCCGCAGTAAACTTCAATAGGTTTTGCTGATATCTCCTTGAGGCGATGCTATTGGAGTTGGTTCTATATCTACTTAGCAACGAGCAGTTTTCATTTCAATAAAACAAGTAATAAACAAAATACGGGGTACTCAAACACAGCATGTAAGTACACTCATAATGTAATGGCAGAACTGTGTTTCAAAGAGTTAATTAAATCACATTTGCCTTCCATTCTTTAGTTAACATACAATCATAAAACTCATTCATTTAACAGAACTACAAACAAACAAAATAACCATGGTATAAAGCCTACTTAAAGTCGTTATAGTGAATAAAGGTGAATAACACATAACTGTACCCTCCAGTAATCATATTTATCACTTCATTATAACACTAGATACCGGCATTTAAATATTATCAGTCGGTACAATCAAATATTTAATTCCTAAGAAACAGTAAAAATATATAAAAACACACATTCTTAAATAAAGTATTTCTTAAGAGCGCCCAACCAGAGATACACTGCCTTACAACCGCTCTTACGTGATTATGACGTTATTACTCATCTTTCTCTAGATATTTTTGAAACACAGATAACTTGTGTATATTATCCAGGTTTCTAATAAAATCAAAATATAAATTTGTGTAAAACTAATCCAGTAAAGACGTTTGAAAAATCTGCGATTTTGCGTACTCATAAATTAAAAAAGTAAAAGATATATATATTTATAGGAACCTTGCTTTAATCGAAATTCTTAATGACGTAAATTTTGTCCTAAAACTTTTAAGGTCTTTAAAAGGACACGTATTTATTTTTAAATAAGTTTTGTGAAATATTCGAGTGAGTAACGGAATTACCGAATGTCAACAAAACGTCCAGGCGTTATCTCTCTTTTTACGCGTTGCCTCTTTAATACACATTGCGTTGGATTGCGTTAGATAAAACAATAAGCTTTTAAACCATGCTCATTTCGACGATAGACGAGTGGGGAAGGGCCCTCTTAAATTAGAAGTGTTAACTTTTTAATTATCAATTTTTATCCATTTTATAATTTTCTTCTAACAAAACTTACTTTATCATATAGAAGATCAAAGGATGCGGTCAGATATAAAAATTAATGAATACAAACACTCCATTTTACAGACATAACTTGGAGGCAAATCTCAACTAGAGTCAAATACAAAGATGTTACGAAACTAAGTCACTAGATGAGCTAGTGGAATAAACTGAATTCAACATATTTAAATTCTGAGAGTGTTAAATATTACCTACACTGATTTACGATAATTCACATTTAGATTGGATGTAGTCCGTTTTAAATTATTTTGATACTCATTTAATGCTCGAAAACTTAATTTTCTTAATTAACGTTGTAATTTTCCTCGTAGAGAGCGTGTTGCACGATTATCAAGGTCATAAATCAACATGAAATGTCAAATTACATAGCGTAGTCACGTTATTAAGTAATTAAACATTTTACGACAAGTCGTATAAATTAAATTAATTGACTAGATAGAACATTCACAAATTAAAAAGGAACAATATTTGTGGTTTTCTGAATTTTGATAAAGTTTTAATGATTAAAGCTAGGTTAGGTTCGCTGATTGCGTTCAGTCTCATTGATAAAATTGGCCCATAATCTGACTACAAATTTCGAATAATTTATTTGCAAATATACAAATCTGTTTCATATATTTTGGTTCTGTTGATATATTATTATATATTAGCGTCTGCCAGCAGTTTTACTTACTTGAAAGTAAAAAAATAACCTAAGGGAACATACTCCGGGGATAAAAGCTAAAACATAATCTATGTGCTAGGACATGGTTTACTTGTACGCCGATTTTCACCCAAATCCGTTTAGTCGCTAAGACGTGAAGATACCCATTCACGTCTATGTGGACAAACAGACAGACCGACAGAGTTACTTTTATATTTTATAATATTAGTACGGATTTTGCTTGACAATTTTATATCCTTCTTAAATATGTAAACAGAGGTCTGATAAATTATACCATTGGGCTTTGATGCAAAACAAAATTAAAACACTCTGCTGTCCATTTTACCTATTTCATAACCCCACTCGATATTTACAAAAAATTGCATCCGAACACCCTAAACTACGCTCAATTACATAATACCTTATTTTAAGTCACTTCTATTTTATCTACATCCACGTATCAGTCGCCACGTTGCAGTCAACAATGGCGCCGATAGTGGCACAATAAACCGCCTCAAATGGCCCGGAACTTTTTCTCTAATGGTTTATTTAAAAAATCTCACAATTTTCATTCGGAGTTTCCTTCGGGGGAGGCAGATAAATCTCTTTTATTCGCCTTCTGAGACATTCAGCTTTTGATCGGGATAGCTTTTATGTGATGTTTGCGCTCTTTCTTAGTATCTTTGTGATTTAGTGTTATGGTCTGGTCGACGTGTCCTGCTTTCATAGACACGACTCCTTAGAAACTAGGTGGCTTGTGAAGCTATTGAATACGTAAGGAATCCTTTTTTTATTGTCTGTATATTTTATTAATGGAGTCTGAAATCGGCGGAGATTTGGGTCAAGTGAAACTTGTAAATAGTTATTTTTATTGACTTACCTACAATTTTGTTTTTGGCCTCAGTCAACCACTTTAAATGCCATAAAATGTACAAGATCATAAATAAAATAATTACTTATTTCCATCTCGAACATTTCCGGTGTTTACATTCTTAAGATGCTCCAACACATTAGAGATCCCCCTCAAAAGCCGCGGTATCGAAGTCGTCAGGGTCAGGCAATCGCGTTTACGACGCATAAAAGTTAGTCTTTATAGGCTCTCCGTGTATAAAAGTGGCGTTTATACCTTTTTAATTAATTGTCGTGCCGTTAAAAGCCATATCAGCTTGGTCGTTGATGGCTGATGCCCGGGAAATTGTTAACGAATAGTGATTTAATAATAAAACGTATTTGATGGTCGGACAGTTCATAAAAGTCTCGTAAAATATTCGTTGTAAATCTTCAAGTTCGTAAATTTTCCCACAGCTGTGATTTATTCTTCTCGTTACGGCCACTGATATGTTTTAGTTAAAGGATTTTATGATACCAAATCGGTTGATTGTTATTAAAGTCCATTTTAAAAGCGTTCGACTAATTTATAATTATTACGGCTCGGGTCTAAAAATGGGAGAAAAAAGTATCTTTATTAACATGTAAAGTTCATCGAAATGTATAATAATAAATTATTTGATCAGTATATTTCGAACTCCGAAGTTTTTATAAGATAAAACACCCAATTAATCGGTTTCGGTGGGCGGAGCTGAGATATCTTCATTGTGCGATAAATTCAAACTAATGTTAACTTATACAAGATAGTATGGTTGGAGCATCCATTAGTCACAGCTTGAAGCCCCATCTATTCTTGCTTACCGGCCGTTCTATCCGTGCAATAAAGAAAAAGATTCTCCAAATAATTTCCCAATACTAACTTACATTTGCCTATCGGTTGAACCTTGTTGCTTGAAAACTAAGCACTAAATTCCTTTGATGCTTTCAGTGGCATTTTAAATTTATTGGGAATACATTATAGGCACAGCCTCTTATGGACAGTTATTAATAATAACGAAGTGACATTCTCAGTACCTACACGTGTCTCCTTTACTAAATAAATTCACCGAGATGGTATTTTCTTATTTATCGTAATTTCAGACATTCTTTTTACATTAGAATCCCTTCGTTTACTCTTACCCTACAATGGAGTCAAGTTTAGAATGAAGTGTTAGAACTGTTTACTACAGAGAGGGTTATGGTAATCTATAGTCCCATAACGCCTTCCCCAAAACTAACATGGACTAACTGCCGTAAGCCATTAACCTTTCATGATGGTTTATCGAGGACATCGTCGTCTGTTGACGTAATCGGCTCTTGTACTTGAAGAAAATATGCCCCAATCTTTAGCTAAACAGACTGAAGAAAAAACCGACGAAAAAATACACATAAAACTTATTAAAACATTCAATTATCGAACAAAACTCAACCCCACGCTACCGCTGACGGTATTTACGACCCGCGCCAATTAATTTTTCCCTTTTTTTTACTCCGTCAACAGTAAAGAGTACAAAATGGCCATAGACACAAATACAAGTGGCTATAAAATGAATGTAGCTGAGTCAGTGGCAGTGGGTGCTTCTACGCGCATGTGCGGGACATTCCGGTACTTTTATTGATTTCAGTAGCACTAACGGTCCATAAACCCGACGTGCCGGACCGAAGCCTCTACTCTATGCCCCTTATTAGGTACTCACGATTTCAACTCAGTTCTACTTGTTAACTTTTAAATAGGTAATTACTTCTTGAAGTTTTTTTTTTCGCTTTCAAGACTCTTTAGCGATTTGGAGTTGATTAAGCAAGCGTTGGAATTAAGATCGTTTAGGCGATAAGGATTTGTAATTGCTGTTAAACTTTTAGAAGAGGTACTAAAACGAGGTTACCTAACTAAGCTTTTGAAAGTATATTACTTACTTAACATTGTAGATAAATTCTCATGCATATGAAACAAGATTAATAATGATAACACTATAAATAATAATAATGTTCGTTTAATGCGTAGGGGCTACCTTGCGTTGCCATTTTCATTGTCTAAACAATATGGACCCTCATTTTTCTCTTGAAAACAAACCAACCTGTAAATGCCGACGGCAGTCAATAAACACCCAACGCACGTATTTTCGGATTAACTGCGCAGGGAGTCGCCAATCTTAATTGCCATTCTCTACGGGCAGCACGCGGTGGTCATTGGGACCTGTGGACCTGCACTACATTATTTTGTTTGTACGCCTCATTTACGAGGGTTGACTCAATGTTTCGGTATGTGCGGTTGCAGTTAATGTTGTTACAGTTACGGGTTCAGAAGGTCTTAATTAAGTGGGTTTAGAAGTTGCTAGAAGAAAGGATAGACAGGTATTATAAGACAATTTAATCGCAAGAAAAATCGCTAAAATTCAAATACGGTACAGAGAAGAAAAATACAAAAATCCTAAATGTTTAAACAAACGCAAGTATTCTACTCAACCATAATTCCTTACTTTGATCTCAGACACGGCATAAGCCAGAGATTGTCAACCCTAAGCACATAATAATGCTTCAGCGTAATATGAAAAGAGAACATTAGTGGGTGTTCGTCGTCGGTAATATCAACGTAGCGACGGCTGCGGTGGTCGCAATAGGGCCTTTATTAAAACAAAATTTCTACCCGCAAAATGTCCACAAGCTCTGTCGGAACATTTCTACTTTGCGACTCGGAATATTCGAATTTAAATTATTAAAAAGCTTTCTGATGCATACTTTTGCACTTTTATAATGTCAGTTTCGGTACATACGTATGCAATGTCTTTTGCATAACTTAGATGTTATATTTAAGTGTTACTAACAATGTTATTTGTTGTAAAAATAAAACTAAGTTATTTCATGTCGTGTAGAACTGTAAGAAGTTTCGGATATGCGGTACAATATATTATTAACTTGGAACTACTACGACGACACAAATAAAGTTCACAAACAAAACTAAAACATATTTCCTTTGGAAGTTACAGAAGGAATTCGCACAAAATAAACCCGGCGTCGTACAAACATCCCGTACAAGTTACTCAGTGATTTCATTCCGGAACCGAAAGTCCAAATTGAATCAAATATACCGTACTATCTACTGATTACAATATCTACTAGGTTGGTTGGTAGGTACAATATGTCCGTACGCCGCACCGACCGGCGTTCGGCAGTGAAGCGATGATTTCGGTACATTTGCCGAGACCGTAACGATGCCTGGAATCGTCTTGATGGACGCTATGAATGAGCTCTCACAACATAAAGAAATCCCCTTAAAAAGGGTAGCGTTGGGGTGGAATAAAAGAAGCCAGCGACGCTCAAAAATGTTCTTTCAAAGAAAATTAAATATGAAACGTTTCTTACAAGGAATGAACGGCTCGGAATTTTATTTTATATTAGAATAGTAACAATAGATGTTGTTTCAGGTTTTGTACCTCTGTTTTGTTACGTAAGTTGGGGGTTTTTATTCTGGGATATGTTGGGAACCGGTGTAAGGGGAGATGGCATTGGAGACACAAGACGGAGTTCGGATAAGCTGAGGAAGCCGTTTTATCTCGCTGTGCCTCCTAGCACTGTTTGGTAAAGCTGAATGCTACAGGATTTACTTCGAGAACTCGAAAAGATTGAAAACAATCCTTTGTTCATCTTATCTCTCAAAAGGTACTTTTAAATCATTTTTTGTTATTTATCAATTAATTTAGACACATATAATCTCTTCCAGCATATCTGCGAAAAAAATGTTTGAACAAAAAAAAATATGGACACCGTGTGTACAATTTGTCGTGTGAAAAATAAGTACAAAAAAATAATCTATGAAACAAGGGTTAAATATTTAGATAAATAAATGGCACTGTATTGTAAATATTACTACGATTGAACATCCAAACGTATATCAGACTATTGACCCCATCAAATAGTTCCCTAAAGCAAACTTCCTAAAATGATATCAGTACCAAAACATAAATCGACTTTCGTTTCCTTTAGAACAACTAAAATAGTTCCACAAATACTCGATAAATATCTGTTCCAGCTAAAATATTGTTCTTTCAGCATTTTCATTCTTAGTATAAAAATAGATATAGCTCCGTGAGTTAAATCCATGTTTACCGACGGGATCTCAACCCATTAAATGTCCACATAGTAAAATAAACAGAACAACTATTTAATATTTATTTTTATTCATAGTTTCACCGCTAAAGTACATGTTATGCCTTTATATGGGCTAGTAATTAACACAATTAATTTCATCATGGCTCTCAA
This sequence comes from Mythimna impura, assembly GCA_905147345.3. Taxonomy (NCBI): domain Eukaryota; kingdom Metazoa; phylum Arthropoda; class Insecta; order Lepidoptera; family Noctuidae; genus Mythimna; species Mythimna impura. The sequence goes on from LR990351.1 coordinate 18,584,265, forward strand.
TAAAACTGTACGAGTCGGCACTTTAATACAATTGTTACCTCGTTACGTTATAGTAGTTTTGAATATTTTAAACCACCTTTGTAAACAAACTCTCGTACTAAAAACGGTTCCAACGCTATATCTCAACGGGTATTACAGGGTTAAATTTTTGTTCGGAAAATATTTTGTTCTTGAACGTAAAAACTATTTTTCGCGAACTAGGCACCATTTCATTACGTCGTTAGATTTATAGTAACAAAACAAGCAAAGATATCTTCTTGTGTTACATAATAAATCGGCAAGACTTGCTTTAGGAGCGTATTTCTGACCTCCCCCGCGGAATGGGGAGTAAACAAAACAACATTTTTTTTCCAACTTGGATGAATAAATAAAACGGGAAGGGTCGCAGTTCGTAGGGGCCATCCCCAACATCGGAATAGGTACTTGTTTGATTTGCATGTTTTAATCCTTTCCGAATCTTCCTCTCAGGCGGAATGGCGCGGAATTGTTTTAATGCTGATCTGGAGCTTCACTTAAGTTATTGTTAATTTATGAAAATGCCCATTCATATATTCATTCATTTTGCTGTTTGTTTGAAGATTTGGTTATCATTACGAGTTGTTATTATTACATGCAAGCTTCAAAAGAGAAATAACATTTCAAAATTTCATAATTCTACATTTTACATGCGAGTGACAAAATCCCGTAAAGACGGGACTCGGCCTGTGAACCCCGGGCGATGAAACTAACGGCCCTGGGTATCAACAAAAGAGCCATAAGATATGCTTGGAAAAACTAGTGTATGCGTCCCGTGGGTACAGTCCCGAGCCTGGCAGGCCCACATCGCCGTCGGGGGTTTAAGAGCCCGTGCGTACGGAAAGACGATCCCGGAAAATAAATGACTATCGGTATTGCCCTGAAGACATTTGTGGGCGAGAATAGATTGATTTTCATTCGGTTTCGGTATAATCTAATAATACCCCGAATTGTTCTACGTAAATCTGAACAAGAAAATTATCAACAAAAAGATCAACTGTGATTTGTTATAATTTACATATCTAATTCTGTAAATAAAGATTAAAAGACAAGTTCTGAATCTAAATTAATATAATAGTTAAAAGATTAAAATGACAATCCACCTGAATTTATTACAGCAATGAATTTAAAATATTCTTGATTAGGAAAACTGACATTAACTCAACATTAGATATGTAACTTATCTATAGAAATGACAAGCGTCGTTATTCATAGAATTAAATCATATTTATATGTATCATTCAATAGGTATAACTTAGGTTTTATCCTTGTCTTGTAACCTTGTCTGGTATTGTACAACTTTTCCTTGTAATAAATAAACTGCATCATAATTCCTGTCAAGATTGAAAACTATCGGAAAAATATAATATCTTTGCAATCCTTACGTAACAGCCACAAAAACTATAGGTTTTTCTCAGTCCCAGATAACTTAAAATATCTTTTTTTTTTCTGATAGCTGCAACCTAGGGGTCTTTAAGCCAAGAGTAGGTTACTTCTAGACAAGCGTGCTCCGTCATCGACCACATCATCGCTTACCATCAGGTATCAAGTGAGATATAGTAGTCAAACGCGAGCCTATCTGTAATAAAAATATGAAGCCATACGTATTTCACTGGCAATACCAAAATAAAACGACTATCCACTAATAAAAACAAATCTATAGTTTTTCGAGTCGTGCCACGTTGGCGATATATATCGGAACGGGGTCGGCAATATGTATAATTGCTGGGCCGTACCCGGGACTAGGCCCCACGTCACCGGGATTGCCGCGTATATCCCGGTAATTGGAGAGCAACCCGGGATTCCACTTTCTTTATTGCGAATAAACTAGTCCCGCACTGGTGCTGTTCTTGCATCTTGGTGTAAGGGTTAAGAGAAGAGCGGTTTTGAAGATGTCTTAATTAAAATATTTACATAGAGTTTTATACAATAAGAACAAAATAATTATTATTTGATAATTTACTTGAAGATTTTAAATGTTTTCAATCAATATTTAAAATCATTTACACAAGTAAAAATGAGAATCAGCAGTTTAAGAATGTCAAAAGACAAGACTCCAATTTGATATGGCGGTAGGTGGGCCGCCGCCATTTTCTAATTTTAAATTTGGGAACTGGTGCAAATCTCCTCAGCAACACAGGCTATGGCCTTAAAACTTTTGTTTATCCAGTGACTATAACTTTACTTTTCTATTAATTGTAATGGTCCACAAATTATAAAATTGTTTAATTCACATGACTGTTGTAATTATATTCCAAAGTTTTTACGGCTAATAAACAGAAGATGTCCGTGCTGCTGGCAAGACTGGAGAGAATCAGTCCGTACTGATTCTCTTTAGTCTTGCCTGTTCGCTAAAAAAAGCCATGGTTGTTGACCGCAGCAAGTATCTCACTCTGTCAGGCACACTGAACCTGGAAACGGCAAACACCAACAACACAACAATAGGTCACCGTATGAGCATAATAAGACATATTGGAATGACAAAGAGTACCAGGGAAATTGAATTCCATCTAGATCGACAGGAGAATAATCCATGTTATGTCTCTGCACTACCCTAAGGTGAACTGGTAGAAAATGCCTAAGATATTAATTCCACCTTTGTACAGTGTTTCATTAGTGCGTAAAGTTTTAATAAATAAAATAAACATCTCGCGTATGACCAAGAAAAATCATCCTCATTAACCTTATACTAACTATATTTCTGCGCATAGACTTGACCCTTTCAAAAAACTAACTAACATCGGAATAACACTTTTGAGACAGGTTATGGAAGGAAAATGCTCGTAATTCACTAGAGAGAGCGTCGGATCAATGAATCCATATTATTTAGCTGAACTCAAAACATCTACTATGAGATTCACCACCATTCGCCTACGGGGGGAGGTTTGAATAGCATAGCATAGTCGGCCTTATAATGTTCCCACTGTTGGGACTCAGGCCTCCTCTCTAGGAGAGGGAATGGGCCGTAATCCACCGCGCGGGCCCAGTGCGGGTTGGTGGATGTCACATGTCTTCGAATTTTTGGTTCTAGGACATGCCGGTTTCCTCACGATGTTTTCCTTCACCGTTTTGAGAGCAGTGGTGACAAAATAAATTACACAAAGTAATGCGCCTGGCTGGGTTTGAACCCGCGACCTACAACTCGTAAGTCGGGGCCGTTACCACTCGGCCACCACTGCTCTCAGTCGGGGCCGGTTTGAATACTTTGACCATATTGCCAGAAAGGGACGTGATAATCTGGAAAAGATGTTGCTGACGGGAATAGATGCTGGAGCAGGAGCCTGTTACGTTTGTCAGATCGAAACCGTTCCACGCAAGAGACCACAGTCTGCGACGCCATCTACATTGCCGAATATGTTGTCCCTATGGCAAAATATTGTCCAAGATAAAATCCATCGTCAAAGTCACAGCCTTGAGCATCGAGAACAAATTACATAAGGAGGTAGAGAGTCTATTTACAGCCACAATCAATCCGAATTTTGGCTTTCGTGTACACCACTTCCATTAAACTTCAAACAACAAAAAAATGTTTAAGTATTTGTAGGAGAATTTTTTATAGCACAATTTACGTCTACCGTATACTCCACCGTGTCCTCCGGGCAGTCCGCACAATGGTGACACCCGGGCGTTTCTTCCACACGAATCCGGTGCAGGAACCTCCCGAATTTACCAGGTCCGGTGAGGACCTGCGTCATGCGGAAGGTAAGGACGCCATGTTGTCTTTCCAGCCACTCCTCAAAGAGGGGACTTACCGCCATTATTGTGGCGTGCCCAGACTAAAACCCACCTGTATTCTCTCCAGGACCGCTATAATTCTTTTGAACAACAAATTTCCTACAAGGCATAACTACTTGGGCACGCACAGAGTTCCGGCGGAATCTCATGGTAGGACCCATGTCCACTGTCGCAACCCAATGCTGGTCACGCCACAATTATGGCAGTAAGTCCCCTCTTTGTGGAGTGGCTGGAAAGACGTCACGGCGTCCTCACCTTCCGCATGACGCAGATCCTCACTGGACATGGTAAGTTCGGGAGGTTCCTGCACCATTGTGTGGACCTCCCAAAGGACACGGGAGAGCATACGGTGGAGGTGCACCTCACTTGGGTGGAGCACCGCCTCGTCATCGTGGGGGCAATCGGCGGCAACGAACTGTCGCGCCGGACCAAGGTCCGGACCATGGTCTATACCAGGGTATAGACCATGGCGAGGCGTCCGAGGCGACGAAGAATGGCAGGTGGGCCGAAACCTACTGGGGCCATGGGTTCGATTCTGAAAGGAAAACCCGGGGTCCTGGAACGCAAGGCTAAACTATTGAATATTTCTAAATTTTCAGCCGACTCTCATCCTCACCCACCCTTCACATCTCACCCCTTAGACCAAACAATCGGAGATAGCATTTGTGTAATTTACTGGTTGAACTTACGATCGTACTCATTACTGAAAGTGTTTTGGAAACGATTTGTAATGGCCCGTTTTATATCTGAACCAAGTAGGCGTACGCCATCCGAAATAGACTCACAAACCCGTTTGTGGCGATATAAAAACGCTGTTATTCCTATACTTCAAGTTTTTTATTATGTAAATAGTTACATACGTATAATATTTTATAGAATAGAATCGTCTCAATGTTTGATTTGATGGCTTGTTTAGTGTGTGTTAATTTTAGATTGAAGTTAGAGATTACGTTTTATGAACTATAAACGGTGCTTGTTGAAAAATTGCTTCTGTTTTTGACATTTGAAGCGATTATGTGGTGAGATTTATTTTTTTATTTGTTAATGCTTATTGCTAGTAGTTTTTGATTGTTAAGTGATTATTTTATTCATTTTATTACTAATGCTGTGTTCTAACGAGTCAAATGGAAAACAATATATATTTTTAATTGCAGATACAAATAAATCAATACTATAATGTAATCAGGAAATATCTGTTGTTATTATTTATGTCTTAAGCTAGAAGATAGAGTAATTAAAAATAATACTAAACAATATTTATCATGACATAACATTCAGATTAAGTATAATACACCAGCATACGTTTCTTACAATAAATTTAAAAGATTCCTAGCTTTATTTAAAGCTACTAACAATACTCCTGATCATATAAAATACATAATATTTAAAACTTCAAAACAAATTCTACAAATTCTCCTAAGAATTCATCCGTGACATTTTTTTTCCCGTAAGTAGGGACATTTGATCGTCTCCCGTCGGTTCTCACTGAATTGCACGACATTACCTATTATTTCAGATTTTCTTTTATTTTTCTTTCCAGTCTCTATGTTTTGATGGAACTGTCTATTGTTTAAAGTAATATAAAAATAAGACAACATTTTTGGCCAGTTTTTAAACTTGTTCTACCTTTTTTATCAATATCTATGTGAGAACACTAATAGACTCCGCAGATTCATAAATGATTTTCTATTTCTATTCGTTTTTTTTAAATATTTTTTTGTGTACTATTTATTATAATTTACTTATTTGGTACCTACTGTTATGACTGGACTGGTTAAAACTTTCCTCACACGTCAAATAGTATTCTAATATGGAAATACAAAAAATATTAAAGTAACCGTGGAGTTTCTGGCATGTTCTTTTATGTGCGTGTGAAATGAGGGACCACACTGGCATTTCGCAAAATAAAAGCATAGGATTTAGTAGTAGACGAACAATTGTAGAACAAATCTGGACTAAAAACTACAGCCCTTAAACTGCATTCCCTCAGTCCTCATAGACTATCAGCCAGATCTCGGAAAGTATTTGATAAATTAAGATATTGTGACTACAGATATTTAGAAAACAATTCGTAAAGATATTTACTGAATAACAAAATATAAAGCATCAAAGATAAAAAAATAATTTTGTAAAGCAATTTTAGCACTCATTAAATACATCAACATAACAAGTCCACGAAAACAAAGCCACATGACAAACCTAGTATTTAACATTCTTAGACCATAATGATTATTGGATTAATTAGAACCTAGGATACGTTGAAAGATCTAAGTATTTATTGTGAAGTTGATGGGTAATTATTTACGAAGGTTAGGTTTGTATGATTTTGAATTTAGACAATAGTAATCTAGGTTTATTTATTGTAACTATCCCAGTTATGTGCCAAAGAATTCGCTAAATTGAACTCTGTGACATTATTCAAAACTAAATCCTTTATGTTGGTTAAAAACTTTAAAGTAGGACTGCTAGAAAAACTTGTACATAACAGTATTTTATACCTATTTTATTTAAGCTTGGTTTTCCCATGGCTGGGCAAAGAATAGAATCTTCAACTTTTCCAGGTCTAATGAGATTACAACCTCTTACAGATCTCGCCATTTCTCTCTGGTTAAATAAAGCATAGCTTTCGTCATCTTTAACCGACTTCAAAAAAGAAGGAGTTCCTCAATTCAGTTTGTATAATTTTTTTCATCTTTGTTACCTCAGAACTCCGTCATCGGTGTTAAAAATAACTAAGAACAAAGTTAGATGAACCAGCTTTCGAAATTAATATTACTTATTTTTTTGATTTTATAGTGTGTTTTTATATTGAAACGGGTTCTGTTTTTCTACAAAAATATGCCATTATTGAAATACTTATCTTGTGAACCTATATTCAATCTACCAAAGGCGTTGGCAAGCTATCTATTGAAAACAAAAACGTCACCAAATCGTCCAATGAATATTCCGCCCTATAATTGTCTAAACAATAGATAGTACTATATACAAGTATATATAGTACATAGTGGAGCTCAATGGCCGGCAATGAATACTAATTTATATGCGCTTAATGTGCCAAGCAATTAAACAGCTACCGTCGAGCGCTTTGCCTGACCTAGCATATATATTGGGTTATATTATAGTATATTGTTACTACAGGCAAACTATAATTTTTATATTTATAATTCAAAACCGAATTCGAATTGTGTCTTACTTATTATTTTATAACTACACTTTTTTTTAAATGTCAAAATCTATCCATACACCAGAGAGATAGGCTATCTCGAAGGGTGCAAAGTAAATAAAGTTATCTGCAATTGTGCGATTTTCAGATAGTTGCAGAAACTTACTAAATATTCATATTCTAAGACGGAAAATCGTCTTTCAAGTGTAAAAAATGCAAAAATTATAGTTGTTTTTTCAACAATATTTTTGAAAAAAAAAAAATACTTATTAACACTAATTATAAGAAAATCGCAAAATTTCAGATGACTATACTTTTTACTTTGCGCCCGTCGATCTTCGATGTTCATAGACCACTTCTCATACATTTCTGCATATACTTCATTGTAACTCATAAGCATTAGCATAATCAGCTTTACAATGTTCCCACTGTTAGGATCTCAGGCCTCCTCTCTCTCGTCAGTAGAGAGAATGGGCCTAGTGTGAATAAGTACAGATCTGTCTCATGTCTTTGAATTTTTGGTTCTAGGACATGTCCGTTTATTCATAATTTTTTTCTTCACAGTTTTACAACTCAGAGTTTTAAATTGGTTTATTTATAATCTTCCAAATAAAAATAAATCTCACCACAAACCATGTATATAAGTCCTTTGATGTCCCATTACAAATATGGATTCTCGCCGGGAATATGATGTCATTTTAATCTTTTGTTCTTCTTGATTCTTCTACTTCTTTATTTGGTAATCGTTTTGATGTTTCAGTATGTCGTCATTAGAGAACCGGCACACCCTGAAAATAATATAAAACAAACTTAGTGTAGGTACTCTTGTTATGTTCTATTCCCAAAGGCTCTAGTTGAGAGTACCGAGAAAATCTAGCTAGAGAAAATATTAATTGTCTCATTTCGAATTAAAAAAATACTTAGAAAATGTAGGTCTACGTCCGATAAAAATGTTTTTAATTAGTATACAAAAAAAAAACCAGTCACGAACATCGAAATTCGATAGAAACGCAAATGTAACTACTTCGTTAATTAAAATTCACGACGTGTATAGCCATTATACAATTTCTAATAATAAAACGCGACGAAACAACATCGAATCTGTGTTAAAAAATAAAGGTATGGAGGAATTTATTTGTAATGGCCGCCATACAAGCGAGTTGATATTACAAGAAAATACACTCGACAATCCAAAAGTCCGTGAGCGTTTTTTCCAACAATTCTCTCTACACACTGTCAGGGACTTTGAGACCAGTGCGGTCTAAAAGTACCTGGTCGGGTTTGTTGGCGAGCTACAAGGGGCGGCGGTACGGGTCTTTCGGACCGCGGCATTCTCATATAGAGTTGTCAAGGGCGGGGTCTCGTGATGAATTGGAAACATTGTAAGCGGGCGGGGGGACGAGGGGTTTTTTTGAGGGGATCTCAGTTCAGAGGAGCTTGGGGGGTGCGGGTGCAAGGGGGTTGATGAATGGCCCCCGCTAGAGGGAGCCATGTTCATTATACCGGCGGAACGATGTGTTACTTGCCTACTAATATATTTTGCCTTAGCCCGAAAGCTTTGGGTATGTTATTAGTTCATTATTTTTAGACATTTTTATCTCTTCCGGAGATAAAAAATGACGTCTCACTGATTACGAATCTTTTGTTTTTTTTTTTTTAGTTGTATTCAAAACAATAATTTTAGACGGCGTCGTGTTCTATTTAAAATAAGTACAATTAAAAATAATTAATGGCTCAATTTATGAAGATATAATAGTAACTAATTATAGTTTTCACGTTCACTACAATAGCTTGATTAGGTTCAACAACGAACACGTCATTATCTTTATAAACGAGATTTTTTCACATTAATAAAAATTTCGGTATGAATCAGCGAAAGTAAAGCTTGGTGCACACAGTTCCATTTGTAGCACACCTGCTACTCAGCACACGCACGCCCTCTCCGTCAGAAAGCGAATTATAAGTGAAATACGGAGCTAATATTGGGGCTTATAATGTGGTGTAAAAAGGTAGCGCGCGTGGAATCGCGAGATAGGCAGTGAGCCCCGCGCTTAGCTTACATATTAATGACATTTATGAGCGTAAGACGCAGTTATAACTTTTTCGCTATACGCATATTGTCTAACTTAAATATTTTTGGAAGAATATCATGTTAAATATCAACGAAACAGACGGACCTAATTTGTTTTTACACTTTTGTGGATTCGCTGTATACTTATTTGATACTTAGAAAATAAATTGAGATAGCTCGATCGATTGATTAATTGTTGTTAGGTTTACAGAACAGATATAAGAAGAAGGTTCTGGAGTAGTCTCCCACAAGGTGGACCGTCGATCTGGTGAGGGTCGTGGAAATCCGATGGATGCGAGACGCACAGGACCGGTTACTGTGTTGACACTTAGGGGAGGCCTATGTTTAGCAGTGGACGTCTGTCGGCTGAAACTATGATGATGATGAAGAATTTAGGTTATCTAAGGTAAACAAAAGAAAAGTGCAAAGCAGACGCTTTACAAATACAACGGCAAATCCAAGAATAGAAGAAAAATAAAATACAGGTCAGGGCGAGTCGGACTCGCGCACTGATGGTTCCGTACAAACTTACCTATGAAAACAGTTCAATTCCCGAATTGAGTCACGGAGATTTTTCCGAATCGCAAACAGAGCTTTTTTTGTGACGTAAAAACAAATTTACAGTTTTCAGATTTTTTCCTATACTTGTGCTATGAGACCTTGCTTCTAGGTCAACAAGAAGTACCCTATGAAAAGACTGTCGAAATACACGTTTTTGCAACATAAGCGGCCGTATCTTGTTTTTCGTTAAAACTTAGAAGTTTGATTTTTCACAGCTTCAAGGGACCGCAAACTTGAGTACCTATATGGTTTTAATTTCAACTCGATACCACCATGCGTTCTAGAGATAAAGGGTCTTGACAGACATACAGACAACAAACGGACAACAAAGTGATCCTATAATGGTTCAGTTTTTTCCTTTTGAGGTACGGAAACCTAAAAACATGCAATTTTTGAGAGGCTGCCTTACGTAGGCAGTCTCTCAAAAATTGCATCAGATACAAAGTTTTTCAGATGTCTTCATGATATACAAAACCTGCAGCATCTTACACAAACGTACCAAAGAGGCGTCTCAAACTTAAGTATTCCATTCGCACGCCACGTTTAAAATAGAAACAATGGGACCATTAAAAATCCGCTCTCGGATATTTTCCGAGCGGATCCCGTAACACAAATAAATCGCTAGCTTTCCACCGAAGCCATTTCCAAACGAGCATTTTCTATTCTGAAGCGTGCACCCGTTTTTCTTAGACGCCCATTATAAGGCGAGGGAGGGTTCTACCCCGGGGTGGTCCCCAACAGGCAACGGGGGGGGCTCAACCCCGAAAGTAGAGGTTAAGTCGACGTATAGGCCGTTATGAAAGTTTATAAGTAGAATGGATGATAATTATACACCACGTTTTATGTATAGGGCGTGCTTTAAACGATATCACCTTGAAGAGTTTTCGGTGAATTGCAAATTTTTGGATTATCTGTATGTTGAGTGGCAGGGACAGATTTATTGGAATATGAATGGAGCATGTAGGTTTGAATATTTTAGGCTTGACGGCGACGGTTACATTTGGAATACAGCGTTTAAGATTCAAGAGCATCATGGATTACTTTTTTATGGCATCCTGTTCGATAGAAAACAAAAGCGGATCGATATTATACGAAGTTCAAACGTCGATTCCACACGGACGCGCACCTCAAAGAGGTACCCGTAGGGGCCCAGCTTTTGAAAGACCTAGAACACAAGGGCAACTAAAGGAACAGGTGATTTTAGTCAGTAAATGTCTGACACCCACTCTCGCTCCAACTTAGACCGGGAGAAGTCATTAGATAATTTCCCACTTTAAAAAAAAACGCATTAAGAACTATGCGTGATTGTTCGAAAGAGTCACCGCGGCCATATAACGTAAAAGGTACCTAACTGAAGAAACTCAAGTGAGTTTTAAACAGTAAAAATCTAACAATCACTCGATTCACCAAGTACAGGAGGAGTTATTCGATATTTTCCCACCACAAAACAAAAAAAAACAAGAGCTCATTAAGGCCGTTCAAAAACAAACTAATCAGCAATCACACGTTAATTCACAGCATACGTAAGTAAAGCCAACAAACACCAACGCAAGCGCCATACAACACCGCAAACTTCGAGACACCATCTCTATTTACATGTAAATACTTTGAAAAAGTAATTTGCGCTCGGCGTCTCCCGCGCCGCCCTGGAGATTGCGAAAAGGCACATTAAGCTTCCACCAGGTGATGCATGATAACTGTTATAGCCGAATATAATTTTCTCAGGGCCGCATCGCTCCCTTAATCCCCGCAAAGAGCCTTCGGAATTATTCCTACAGATATTTACGGTTTCGTGAATAAATAAAATTATGAACGGTGTGTACGGGGATCTAACTAAGACGGGCTTCGTCTTATTTATTATTATTCCTATATTAAGTTGTTTATCTTTTTAATGGTCGCAGAGAGTTATATGGGTCGATGCGATTTATGTCGTGTAGGATAAGAAACTCGGTAGGATAAAAAGGAGGAATGTCGGGGCTCGAGTCTGATTCCACGCTGAGATTGGATTTTTAAATTTAGATGTGATGATATTGTTGCGTTTGCTTTATGTTTATGGTTTTTTTTTTTTTGAAATTGTTTAAGAGAAAATTGTGATCGAATGACTTTGTTATTTTATTCTTAAGTGGGTTATAATTTCTGTGGGTTTTACAGCACAAATTTACTTGTTGAAACAGTTGCACACACTATGAAAACACATGATTGGTTATGCACTCTCACCTGCCAATAATGTAAATTTCAATCGAAACAAAATTGCGCTCACATTTTACAAACCCCAACTAAAACACAGTTCACAATTTTAAAACACAGAGTCACGTCTGACGTATATAGCGTTCGATATTACACTCATAACAATCTCAATATTCACTGATTCACTGAAAGGGGTTTCTAGTCTCTCAACAAAAGTACGCTTTTTTAAAACTCAAAAGACTCGTGGTCAACGCCGGACAAAGGAACGAAGGAAATTCAAACAATATTGCGCAGAACGGCACTTTGTGCAATATATCGCCATAAAAAGAACAATAAACAAAGAAAGGGTAACAAAGTCACTCCTCAAACCCTTTTATTGCCTTCGAAAGAAAAACAACCCTTCCATTGAAAACACAAAGAACTTTTGTTTCTGCCCGACCGTTATTTTGACGCAAACGCATTTAAAATTTCTAGGAAAGTACTCTTTAGGAATATAAACAAAACATCTTCTGTACATTTTTTATAAACACCTAGCAGGTAATATATTGATCTGTCAAGTAAAAAAGTTAACGGATTGCCTTTAAGAAAGGTAAAAAATTGTTACTCTCTTACATTGAAAAATAAGTATTTCAAACAACCGACTTCAAACGGGACGTTGCCAATAAATCCGTTTACATCTTGCCCACTGGCTGTTACATTAAATATATTTATTCTTTTTTTTTTTTGCACTGATATACCTATATTTGTACTCACACGCACTTTGTCTGGAAGCCGCAAGAGTCGAAACTTCAGCGCACATGAACGTGGCTTCAAATTGTCTAAACACTTCCTAGTTCCATGATGTAATTGTGTGTAGTGTGCCTAATAAACGTATCAATAGACATGACAGACACATTGTTACCAACATCACCAACAAGTCTCCGTATAATATGTCATATCATAACCAAATACGGGGACCAAAATAGCGGTAAAGCTGGGTGCAATGACCTCACTGCAGACCCTACCCAAGGCCGTGCTAGTAAAATGTTTATGGACTATAAAACCTCGTCTGCACTGTGTCTGTATGTCAAGGACTCCAGACAATTTTATTGACCATTCTGACGATTCGACGAGACAGAATTTACAACCGGTTGTCAACTGTCAACCCTTTATTGTTTTTAAAAACAGATGTTTGGCACAAGTGGGGTACTAGGAATTAGGATGCCTATTGAGTTAAGAACAAGAATAAAAGTGGTGTTGATGAGTTTTTTGTCCCTACAGATGTTTGCCTAGGTCATGAGTCTAACTGCCTATAAATATTTTATTTATTTTTGGCAGAATTTATTTTTCTTAAAAATAATGGTTTAAAAATATACGCTCCCGCAATCTCTCCATTACTGATTTTTTTATCGCTCTGAAAACTTTGTTAGCTCACAGACACATTAAATTAACAAATTTATTTACAGGTACAATTTCAGTGTTACAAAAATATAACTGTCTCTATGTTCTGTCATAGGACCTACATAGGAAGTGGCATACAAATATTAGTAAAATATAGGTACGTTTAAAAGTAATATAAGTAGTACATCGAAGGATTGGAATTATTTGCCTGCTGCGGTCTTCCCGTCCGATAATAATTTAGATGTATTCAAGACTAGAGTGAATAGGCTCTTAATAAACTAGTTCGCCTCATCATCAACGATTACTTAGCTGCTTACCATCAGGTGGGATCACAGTAAAGCACTAGTTTATATAAATTAAAAAAAAATGTTAGAACATGACAATGATCCTGCACACGTCACGCTTGGAATCCGTTTAAGTTTGGGTCGCGTACGCACGTCGACCATAAAACTTGCACAAGACGAAGGGTCGGAATTAAATATTCCATAAAATCGCAGCACTTCTAAAAGAAAAGCAATATCGGATACGCAAGTGGCTAATGACAATTTGATGCCGACGGTATGGCGCAGTCGTAAAAAATCACTAGAAATGATCCCATTTTGATTAAAAAATCACGAGTACCCACCCTCAGGCGCTTACAAAAGGAAACTTCCGAATGATTTAAAAGTTTTAATAACGGAATTCTAGTGAAATGACATTATACTTTCAAATTAGGAGTGAAAATTTAATTTAAAGGAGAGACAACTCGCCGTTGTAGGGGCGAATGAGATCCACCATCGTAAAAATGTACAAGCTCTTCTTTCACCGAGTTTCTTTTCAGAGTGCAAAATTTATACCGCTTAAATCTCTCCGAGGAAAATTAGAAGGGGCCTGTATTTATTAAACTGGATGGTTCTCACTCGTTATAGGAATTTTAATGGACGAAGTTTTCCTTATGAATGCGGCTTTCGCTATGACTTTCGAGTTATCTTTTATTAGATTTCAGTCCTAATTAGGGTTGTCAAGTGTTCTGGAACGAAATCTTTAATGACCACTTATTACGCCGAGTTTCGGTCACGAAGCAATTTTTTTCTGAAAGTTCAGTATCAAAAACGGCCAGACATTTTACAATGTAGCTAGCAATTTTATTCTTACTTTATAGTAACATAATTTCCGACATTACAAACTTTTCGCTCCAGACAATACACGAACAAGCTTTTTAACTTTTAATTTCTAATTAGAGAGGCACATTATTAACAAAACAAACATCGTGTGTAAACTAACATGGCGAACGCAAGAGTGTGATATTGCTATTAAAATTTTGTTCTAAACGGGCCCACATAGGGACCGTCTCCGTTTCAAAGCATTTTCGTGTATAGCTAATTAAAATACGCTGTCGCAAATGTAAACGGCGCGAGCGGTCGCTTTTACACCTACCAAAATTAATTTGTGCTTTATTAAAATTATTTTTTACGTGTTTGCATTATTTGTGAATGGGGCTGATGCGTTTTTTTGTTTGGAAACAAAATAAGTAGCAGTATTTATTATAGATGCTTAAGAGAAAGCAGAAGATAAATATGCAGCATGGTTGAGACGCAGGTCTAGGAGGAGAAAATGAGACAAATATGTGATGACAACTGAGATTATAGTCTCTGCTACATAACTGTGAAATGCACATTTGTTTTTTGGGTTTTCGAAATCATTATACAGTATAGCTGTCCCGACAGACGTTGTCCCACCCGGCAGCAGGCTTTTCTTCAGAAAAAAAATTGAGAACGCGATTGCAACGCCACGTGCCGGGTTAATTGAATTTTAAAACCATCCACCACCCACTCAAATATACACATAAAAAGTTCATCCAAATCGGTCAAGCTGTTTAGGAGGAATTAGGTGACAAACACACGTATAGATAGCGGCACGAATCTTGAGCACTCGGCGAAAGAGCGGGGATCGTTTTGCGCATCGTACAATATCGGCGAGCCAATCACGGTACAAGGATTACACGCCCCGCCCCCGCATTTCTCTTCATACCACTAAAGAGACCCGATATTTCACTTCTGCGTGCTTCTGCGCAAGTAGAACTGTAGAAGTCAGCGCTCAAGATCCGTGCCGGTATCTATACAGAAGAATTATATATTTATAAAGATAAAACAAAGTCGCTTTTCAAGTCAATCTGTTTATCCGCTAACTACGCAACGGATTTTGATGCAGTTTTCACTAATACAAAGAGCAAAAAACGAGGAAATTTCATATTTATAATTTTCACTCGTGCAAAGCCAGGGTCACTAGTCAGTTCTAAAATCTTGTTTATCACATCAAAGTATCATCATTTCCGTTGGTATTTAATAACAATTCATCATCATCATCATTTCAGCCGAAAGACGCCCACTGTTGGACATAGGCCTCCCCCAAGTGTCGCTACAATGAACGGTCCTGTGCGTCTCGCATCCATCGGATTCCCGCAACCCTTACCAGGTTATCAGTCCACCTTGTAGGAGGCCTTCCAACGCTACGTCTATAACAATTAAATTTTAAATAACTCAATTTTATCAGTAGGTAAATAAAATTATCTGGCTTGCTACTTAACAAATTAGAAGTGTTTGTGTTTTTAGCACTATGTAATAAAGATAATGATATTTTTACATTAAGAACCTTATCGTTAGCAAACACTTTACATATACATCGGATTTATAATAATTCAGATTCCAATGTTAAGTTCATGTTTTCATAAATCAGATTATGATATGAAACAATATCGTGTCCAAACCATTTTCGACTGGAAATAAACTTGTAAAGCATTGCAATAAGAAATAATAAAATTAAAAATATAATTTAACGTCTGGCAAGTTTCTAACAGTCGTTTTAAAATATATTTATAATGTCAATATTTCTTTAAAATCTATTCTTAAAGTTTATTGTAATTTTGTACTTTATCTTGATATTTAAAAGCTGTTCAGCAACTTTCACTACATTATATTCGATATCTATTGCTTGAGTAGGTAGAATAATTTACAGCCCGTTTTTTAAAAACAAATACAAGGTTTTAGAAGATAAACACAGTAATTCACAGTATACAGGCAAAAGTTTTTGAGAATGTTTGTACGTTTGCTGCTCCTTCACGCTAAAACTGCTGAAGAGTTTTGGATGAAATTGCTATATAATCAGCCTTTTAATGTTCCCACTGCTGGGACTCAGGCCTCCTCTCTCTAGGAGAGGAAATGCGCTTTAGGCGCGGGCTTGCGGACTGCGAGCAATGGGTAGCTCGCCGTCCGACCGTCCGGTAACCGTCCGGACCGAACCAAAGTCGTTGACGGCGCGTAGTGTTCCACGCGCGCCTCAAGGAGATGTCAGCAACCATAGAGGCCCAGCAGGGTCAAAGCCTACTGGAGCCAAGGGTCTGATTCTGAAAAGAAGACTCGGCTCTGGTATGAAAGGCAACGAAAGAACAGGAGTGGGTTTATAGTCAGTAAAAATCTGACACTATCTCTCGCTCCGCCCAAGAGCGAGTGATGTCATTGGATGATTTACCCACCGAAAAAAAAACCCCTGCTTATTTCTTTGGCAACTCTTTACCTCTTTAATTGTTTCAAGCTTACTAGATGACAAGTTTTTATTGCACCAAAAACTAAGAAACCCATGTCATTATCATAGTCATAATTTGACGAACAAATTAAAAACGCCAGTACTCACTTTTGAAGCATTCACATTTCCCAATTTTCCTCACCAAACCATCATCTCTCTGCCCTTGTCCCGTGTTATTTGGGGTCGGAACCACACGTTTATTTCTTCAATTCTAACCTGTCACCCGTCACGCTATCTTTAACTCCCTTTTCTTTCATATCACTCCTCACACATTCTATCCATATTTTCTTTGGCCTCTCTTTCCCTCTCCAAATATCCACATGTATACTACAAACCAACAGTAAAATAAAGTAAGTTAACACTGTGTCGTTTGGTGGCCATTTTAAAAACGTTAACTACCTCACTAGAGGAGCGTCTACGTTCAGTTTATAAGCCATTAACAAACCGTTTGGCCGTAAAGTTGACAAGTCTTGTCGTTAAGATTAGGTGCAGTACACCTCTATTAGAGCAGATTGCTCAATGTTATAGTGATTACCTGCTAGAATGTAGGTAAAGTGGGCTCAGGGGAGACCCCTCACCGTCTCCTCGAGGATGTGCCTTAACAGGCGTCGTACAGAGGTGGTTCCGAGGTGGTCTTTTAAGAGTTCATGGGGTCCTCTTCCATGTGTTGATGGTGATCACCGTGATGGTTTTAGTGAGGTAAGAATCCCTTACTCTGTCTTTTCCCCAAAAAGCGCCTTTTGAAGGTTTCCCCCCGGAAACAACAAAAAAGGATCTTTAAGACTTTTCTTGTGCCTGAAATCTGAAAAAGACTCAAGAATCAACTTGGCAGACTAATATTATAAAGGTAAAAGTTTGTATGTACAAATGTATGTTTGTTACTTCGTCACCTGAATGGATTTGAGCAAAATATAATACAAGGGAATCCCTGGAATAGGAAATAGAATACTTTTTATCCCGGGAGTATATTCCATTGGCATAATTTCCTTCTTTCACTCGGCTGGCAAAAGCATGATATTACTATATCATGTCTTTGATTAGTGTAATGACATATTATATAGGCCTACTTATCTCATTGACAGTAACCTTCTTACCTTCAATTGATAATAGTCTTTGTTTCCTCGTGTCTGTTTCTCCAGAGCTCGTTAAAATGTATTATATTGCTTAAATTATTTCTTTATAGGAAGTCTTTTTTGTAAGAAAGAGGTGGCGTGATAACCTAATCGTGTACCACGAGGTTGGTTCCCTGGAACGAACGAAGCTGATTTCCTATACATCCAAGGAAAAGAAGAAAACCTGGGGTAGGCTAATAAAAACAAAACTCTTTGATGTAGATAATAGATTTTAGACAATGCGATAACCCAGTAAGTGTAACGAAATCAAAACTGTGAAACAGATTGCTGTTATTGTAGTACTAAACGTTTTTTTGTATAAGGAAATAAGTCCTGTTAAATATGAAAGCTTAGCATAATAAAGTATGCCAACTTAACTTCTAAATATAATTGCTCGTGTTAGGTATTACGGTATCAAATTCCCTTTAACTTTACCGCTCATAGTTCAACAAATAGAAATAACAAAATTAAGTAGCACTATTTCTTTTTCATAGGCATAGTTACATGTAGTCTACTTGAAAAAAATGTGAAACAGTTTTGTGAAAATAAATTCCAATGAATATTTGTATAATATGCGTTATTATTCTCATTAAAACCATTTTTATGATGATGAATTGTACAAAATAGCGGCTTGGTTGAAGAATAGAAAATTAAGTTGTATGATTTTTTTTAATGAGTCCGTTACTTACGCACCACATACCGTATGTTTGTATGATTTTATGTATATTATAGTTTTTTTAGTTTATAATTTATGACGTGAAATGGAGTTATTATTTCAAGAATTTAAATAGTAAAGGAAGAATGCGTAATTAAGTAATAACTCTGGTTTTTTTTTCCCAGCGATCTCTAAGTAACTGAGTACATATCTACAATCCGAATTGTGTATGTTTGAGTAAGTAGTTATCTACAGTTCTTTTTTAATTTTGATAAATAACAGCGGCGCTGCTACAAAAAGTAGGTACTGTATATATTAGGTATACTTTTTTGATGGAAAATCAAACTGACTCCCACATTTTTTACTCAAATGAAATCGATACCTATAACAAAAATGTACTTTTTCCTTTTTTTTCTATCTGTCTGATTGTTTGTTTGTTCCGGCTAATATCCGAAACGACGGACAGCCAGCCAAAGTGATGCACTTTGTGTAATTTATTTCATCACCCACTGCTCTCAAAACGGTGAAGGAAACCATCGGCATATCCCAGAACCAAAAAATCGAAGACACGTATAACATCCCAACCTACAGCAATAAAATCAGATAGCAATTTTTCCTCAAAACAGCAAAATAAAGTTATTTAAATATCCAGTAGGTATTTAAATAAAAACGGTCCAAAGATAACAATAAACTCACGAGGTATTTTGAGTTCGTTCAAACATAAATAAATGTCACTTTTTATGTGATTTAATTGTTCTTTTTAATACATTAACAGTTTTTAAATTTGTTTTTTTATTTAAATTGGCTGTTGGGAATATCTTTATAATTTATATAAGAGGTTTAATGTGTGACTTTATACAACATAATTCATAACTTTATGTTTTTAGTTTGCTATGTTTTATTGAGTTTATCGAATTGTATGATAGATAAAAGTCACCCAACAATAAATATGCAACATTGTTGTGAGCACAAACATTTTCCAATTTCTGATTATTCCTTCTATGTTAGAGATTGTAATTATTGAGTTCAAGCATAGTTCGATACCACTTTCTGGCTGAAATGCCAGTCGAAAACTTTTACTTAACATCTAAGAAGAACAATACCTATAATATCACATAAAAGTCTTGATCTAGAAGGACATTGGCCCTTTCGGGCCTAGCTAGACAAAATAATATTCGATCAACAAAAGAGATGATGGAGAAGTGATACAGAAGAAAAATGTATGCAACTGATATAAACTTCTGATAACCATAAGGAGCATATAGTCGTTATAGAAATTCAAACGCTTTGAGATCGATAACCCCTTGTTAGAAACCTTCAGGAGCTTGCGTATGGCGAGTAATAGGTAGCTTGCCGTCCGAAAAGGACAAGGCCCGGGTCGACAGCGCATCATGTTTCACGCACGCCTCGAAGGATTTTCAGCTAAATAGACGGGGCCCACTAGGCATGGTCATGTGAAGAGGGAGATCCGTTCAAAGAAAAGATGGATGGATTATGTGAGAAAGAAAAGAGAGTTAGTGATAGCGTGACAGATTACAGGGCAAAATGTAAGAAAAAAACGTGTTGCATCGAACTCAAATTACACAGAACAACGGCAGGAAGATGAAGATGATAGACGGGGCCCACAAGGGCCGGTAGGATTGTTCGCAAAATGAAACTAAAGGAACACAGGTAGGTACATCTTAATCAGTAAAACTCTGACACTTCAGTTTTGTTTTTGCAATTATAAAGTACCATAACTCTTAACCACAAAACATCAAACAACAGCCACATGAAAGTCTCCATGTCTCCAACAACTCAATGTTTTATTAAAATCGTTTCTGAATCTAATACGTTTGCTTCTCGAAATACGGTCCGACGGTACCCCATAACGAATGGGAATGACCCCATTAAAGGCACCTTTTAACGTATTAAATCGAAACTTATCGGGAGCCCTGTCCACGGACTAACCCAAGGGTGAGCCTTATCGAATGTACCACTCACTTAGGGATACTAGGATAGTGGATGTGGGATATACGATTCTCATTTGCGGTTTATACCGGGGACATCTCTATATATTAGTAGGTATCCCAGGCAGCTATTTGTAGTTTATGTTTGGGCCAAGTAATGAATAGATTTTGTGTGTTGCCCTTTTGTTGTGTTCAATTTATTCTGATTGTGTTTTGCTGCTAAAGGGCTATGTGGATGTCTGTTTTCTAGATACGATGGAAGTTCTTCTTAACGAACTCGAGGGACTGCAGAACTTGTGCATTTATTTTTTCATTGTTGTGGGATATCATCCAATGAATCCTGCTCTAGGGTGGAGTCAGACTTTTACTGATTAAAACCTACCTGTGTCCTTTAGTTACTCTTGGCGTTCCAGGACCACGGTATCACTTTCAAAGATTCCCGGCAGGGCCGGTCGCTAGGGCCAAGAAAAAATCAAAGATCATTTTCTTTCTCAATGACATAATATCTTTATGTATGTCTGTATTTGTGAACGTAAGTATATGTTTGTATTATGTTATTTGTATTGTTAGTGATTTTAAAGTTGTACACTGAATTCTACCCTCTATCTATAGTGATCTCTATCTGTCACTCAATGGTGGTCTAGCAAAAACTCAACTTTAAGTTAAGGTTAGAGCACCAGAGTAGCCCGCGAAATCCTCTAAAGTTTTTTTTTTATTTTGCAACTTGGTGTCAGGTTCTATGTTAATTAAAACATGATTAGCGACTGTTACAAATTTGGCGTTACTGGGTTATTATAATCATTAAAATCACCAATTGAATCCCCTCCGTTCAGGTAGCCCTATTAATTGTTTGTTTTTTCCATTTCTGGGTATATATGGCTATTTCTAGCCATATCATTAACATCATTTCAGCCGAAAGACGTCCACTATTCATATTATATATGTCTATGAAGCACCAATAAAATATTTTTTTTACTTCGAATCAGTAGTTCCTGAGATTAACGCGTTCAATCAATCAAATAAATTCTTTAGCTTTGTAATATTATTAATATAGTACCTAGGTACAGATTGTAAACTAATTGCTACATTAAATGATCAATTAAAAGATTTCTCATTTTGAGTGAAACCTCTTCAAATAATATCAACATAACCTAAGCATAAAATAAATTAAACCAAAAAAACAACAAAGATTTTAAGAAATTTTCTTTTTAACAGCTTTTAGTACCCAAAAGCTCCACAGTGTTTCAGCGCCACAGGAACCAAAGGTTGTGTTTCCAATCACTTTGATAGCGCAGAAGCCTTCGAGCCTACGTAGTTCCTATAAACGCTACGAGATGGCAGCACACGTACGAAACTGTAATATCCTCGTAAAATTAATTTTAGTGGTTATGTAATCACTTTTATACCGTTTTAAGTGTTTTAGTATGATATTTAAATGAATAGAATATGAATTTACCTGAATTTAGTACCCTAGTGTTTATTTTAATGTCACGGAGGATTTTTTTTCTTTTTTTTTTCGGTGGCAAAATCATCCAATGACATCCGCGCTCTTGGGCGGAGCGCGAGGGTGTGTCAGGCTTTTACTGACTAAAAACCCACTCCTGTTCCTTCGTTGCCTTTCATACTAGGGCCGAATCTTCCTTTCAGAAGCAGACCATTGGCCCTAGTAGGCTTCGACCCTGCTGGGCCCCTACGGTTTGCTGACATCTCCTTGAGGCGCGCGTGGAAACAGTACGCGCCGTCGACAACTTGAGCTCGATTCGAACGGTTACCGGACAGTCGGACGGCGAACTACCCATTGCTCGCCGTGCGCAAGCCCGCACCTACGGTGGATCACGGAGGTGAATCATAATTTAAATTTAGGCTATCATCAGTTTCTCGAAATTGACTTTTAAATAAATTATTAATAGGTAGCTACACCCACTTATAAAACAGTTATTTTAATGTACTACGCCCGTAGAGGAGTGGTGACCACGTACCGGAACACGCAGCGTTAGAAGGCCTCCTACAAGGTGAACCGATGACCTGGTGACGATCATGAAAATCCAATGGACGCGAGACGCTCAAGTCCGGTCATTGTAGCGACACTTGGAGGAGGCCTGCGTCCAGCTGTGGACGTCTTTCAGCTGAAATGATGATGGTGATCATCACTACGCACGTGACTTTTGTTCGTCTTTATCCACTTTTAATAATTGTGGGCAAATCAGAGAACAGATTGTTGTTCTGAGAGCAGTGTAGGTGTCCACCTTCCTTCTTAGGTATGTTAATTCAATCCTCCTACAAATAATAAAAAAGTCACCATTTGAGTTATCATTTTAATCAGACATTTAAATAACATAAACTAGCATAACTAGACAAACTTGTTCCTACTATTTAATCAGTTTTTCTCACACAGCCATTATTCATTAAAAAGATTAATATTTATCGTTTATTTAATTAAAAAATCCATCCCCTTTACAAAAATGGCTGTTAAAACTGTTAGAAACACGGCCATTAACACTCATATACCCACTTAACTTGTACACAACGCCCCTATGCGATCGCCATTTCACATCGTTGCTAAATTGGTGACCACATAAATCCTTCTGTTTAATTTAATCAACACTACTCTTCTTCACTTATAAGTACACTTTATGACCACTCCATCCTGACCTCTGAATCATTACCAATTCACCCCTTTTACTGACATAAAAATAGCACTGAAGAGGGGAAGGGTAGTTCTTGTTATGTCGGTCAGTAGGTTGCCCATAATTTTCATTTATGTGAGAGCTTAACCACGCATGTTTACTCTGACAAGTGTAAGATTAATTTCGTTATTATAAGGGATAATTTTTTTATCAATAATGCTACATTACAATGTTGCTAAATACTTAGGAAGTTATACAGGTACTGAATACAGTAAAACAAAAACAATAAATGGTGTTGTAAAAGTCAAAAATCATCAACATTGTGATTTAGGTTACCTACGTGTACGAGTCAATAAATATATGTACATTCAACCCCACAAAACAACAAGTAGGTTTTATATGTAGTTCTGAAACTTAGTTTTAGTTATAGGTACCTAATTAAAGTATAAAATATAAAAGGACATATTCCCACAATAAACAAACACTACACCTACTGCAACTGGTAGCAAAATTCCAAACAATAAAACAACAAATAAAAATTTCAACCCACATGTTTCCCACAAAAAAAAACAACACTTATTAAGCAATAGTATGTGTAAACAGACCATAGTTACGATAAACATCAATATTTCGGTACTCCAAAGAGACATTACGGATCATTGTTTATCATCTCTCTATAACAATAATGACATTTCAAATTCAAATCTAAAATGGCGCCGGGTCGGGTGGGGTTCCTCCCTACCGGATGCGGAGCGCACCGTCGGAAACGAAGGGAATTATTTATGAGACTGTCATATATTATTTATTTTATTTCCAA
Organism: Mythimna impura; assembly: GCA_905147345.3. NCBI lineage: Eukaryota > Metazoa > Arthropoda > Insecta > Lepidoptera > Noctuidae > Mythimna > Mythimna impura. The sequence continues at coordinate 18,608,098 of LR990351.1, forward strand.
CTTTCGATGACATACTAATGTTCGGTACGACACATAACATTACCATTTCAATAATCAAGAACCGTCATTATTTTTTTTTTTGTCAGCGAAAACTGTGGCTATTGAAATTAATAAAACACCCACGTTGTAACTAAATACTGTTCCAACATAATAAAGATAATGAATTTACGATTTTAATCTACAATTTAGCTTTAGTTGTCATCTTATCTACGCACCGTACCCGCATGATGACGCAATCAAATCCAACTAAACACAGTAGGAATTTATAAAAAATAGGCACCGAAAATGTTTATGTAAATATTATTATTTAAAGCAATATATTTTGGTTTATTTATTAGCTATTATGTAAAACAGCGGCAAAAATGGTTGTTATTTATGCGTTTAGATAAACAGCGGGAAAAAAAACAGGTTTCCGTCATTGGCTAATCTTTAAATGGTTATATTAGTGTAGGAGAGACGATTGTACACTTACGGGGAGTAAATAAAGCAACTTAAACCAACAAAGAAGCATTTGGAATGGCAGATAATGAGTGTGACCAGCGAGAAGGAACGAAATGTCTGGATGGGAGAGGTTACGATATTTCCGGGCCATTTGACACTTTGTTGTTACCCTACAGTGTCATGGGCACGCGGCGGGGGAAGAGAAAGATGGTACAAATAAAACTGTTTTATGTATGTTTATGCACAGTCGTATAGTTATTTTAATGTTTGGATATGATAGTGTAGAATTTACTTCATCTATTTCATCTTGTTTTATAAATAAATATCTTGTTCTTTTCTACTTGCCATAGCCTATTCTCCGATTTCTGATTTCAGCATTTGAAGTTAAATACTCGTATTTCTCAAACCATCCTTTTACCTGAAATCCTGTCATGGCATTAAAAAGTAGAGATTGAGACGTGCTTAATTCAAAAAACTCAATTCAGAAACCCGCCCTATGCCCCTGTAAGTAGATTGAAATTTTTAGTAAGTAGATTCAATTTATTGGACCTTTTTTTTACTTTTTCCATTATTTTATAACTTTATCTATCTTCTAATAGATAAAAATGTCGTGTCATAGTGTTACCGAGCTCCACTGAAACGGCTTGACCGATTTTTATTATTTTTTTGTGTATATTTGGTAGGTCTAAGAATAAGTCGTAGGCTATTTTTTACTCTCCTACCCCGACCTAAAGGGGCCTCGCACAAGCGAGCGCTCTTTAAGAAGGAGGGTTTTTTTTTATACTCGATAGGCTCGCGTTTGAAAACTATTTCAGCTGATGGTAAGCGACGATGTGATCGAACACTGGGTTGCGACATTTGCAGTCTCGTTTTCGAATTTATGAAAGAAAAAAGCCTCGCAGATGCGCTTCGCCCACGTCTAAATTAATCCACGCTACGCCTCTGACTCCCACCCCTCATTTTTTTTTTAATAATCTATATGGAAGAACAGTGTGTGCGAAGTCAGCTAGTATTTAAGTAAAACTAGCTTTTGCCCGCGGCTTCGCCCGCGTACATAAAATTTTGTCTATATAATGCAGGAATAAAACAGCTTTCTACAATTTTTATAGATACCACGGTAAACAGCTAAACATCCTCTATTGATCTGTCTAAGCAGTATCTTTCTTTAGTCAATAGATTCAGAGATATGTAAATAAACAAAATCACCGTTATTTTAGTTTCCCTTAATATCCATATAGTTCAAAGCTGTTATTTGTGCGTAACACAAAATGTGATTTTATCAGATAAAGGTATTACATGTATACACTCGGTCCTACCGCGTTCATATGTTATCTTTCTCTATCACTTTTTTTTTAGGTGGGAAAATCATCTAATGACAAACCCCGCTCTTGGGCGGAGCGGGAGATAGTGTCAGACTTTTACGGACTAAAAACCCACTCCTGTTCCTTCGTTGCCTTCGTCCCAGGGCCCCGGGTTTCGTTTTCACACTACCCATGGCTTAGTAGGCTTCGACCCTGCTGGGCCCCTACGATTTGCTGACATCTCCCTGAGGCGCGCGTGGAACAATACGCGCCGTCGACGACTTGGGCTCGGTCCGGACGGTTACCGGACGGTCGGACGGCGAGCCACCCATTGCTCGCCGTCCGCTTCTCTATCACTTAAATGTTTCCTGAGTGTATTATTCTATTATATTGGAATTGTAACAAAAATGTGACATTATTAGAATCTGGCATTTATAGAATCTGGCATTTATAGAATCTGGCATTTATAGAATCTGACATTTGTAGAATCTGGCATTTGTAGAATCTGGCATTTGCAGAATCTGGCATTCATAGATTCTGGCATTTTAAACTCATCAGACATTTGTAGAATCAGACATTTATCGACTATTCGGGGGTTATATATAGTAAAAGTGGAGCATTCCACAGCAGAGCTATAATTCGACTGGTTGCTTAACTTAAATCTGATTGAGAAAAATTGTAATACATTACCTACCAATGAAAACCTATGCCTATTTTATATTGTTTTAGTGTAAAATAAAGAAATTCAGTTTCTAAATATACCATAGATACTACTTAACTGAGTTTGATCTGTGGACCCTTTTTTTGAAAGTGGTAAATCTTCAGTTAACTTCTTCGGCTCTGGGTGGAGCGAAAGAGACTGTCAGACTTTAACTGACTAAAACACGCCCGTGTTTTTTCAGTTCTCCTCTGCGTTCCATGGCCGCGGTGAGTCTCTCAAACAATCATGCACACCTAGTTGGCCCCTACAGACGATTCCTTCACATTAGATCTATCTCTCTTTAGACCTATGGTTCCTAACCTGAGGTTAATTACCCCTGCGGGGGGGGGGATGATTATAAGAGACCAATACAACCGAATCTAGCTCACCGCATTTCATACCTTAGTAGTATAATCAAAAGACAAGTTAGATCACACTACCACCCTAAAGTCTAAAGAGCTACCTACCTAAACTGGTAATATAAAGTGATTGTAAAAACTAACTCAATATTTTTGTGCATTTTTATATGTCTAATTAAGTAAAGTATTTATATGACGTATTATAGTCATTGGTAGCATGAGGGAGAGGAGTACCGTATGGTGTTCGGACGTAAAGAATAGCACCATCCCATCTCTTCCCGTGGGTGTCGTAAGAGGCGACTAAGAGACATGTAACCATAGAATGGGCAGCAGCATTCTCTGTGCATTACAACAACTACACTGCGATTGCCAAACCGCCTACCAAGCGTAGCGATTATGGCCACCCCCACCCTTGGGTAGGCCTATGTCCAACAGTGGACGTCTTTCGGCTGAAATGATGATAATGATGATGAGGATGAGGAAGCGGGGGGAGTAAATTAGAATCCCAAGCTAAACCAAAGGTTAAGAACCACTACTTTAGACTCTAGTCTGATCGTAGCTAACTAAACCAAGAGTGAGCATTTCATTCAAATATACTGCCATAATTGTTTTGGTATTTAGTCATTGCGTTTCGATTTTAGTCAATATAAAACGTCTGTAAGCCATTAAAGATAAGCTAAGAGCATACAAGTGGAATGTAGAATAAGTTAAACGCTACATATTTTCAAATAGTCTGCTAATTTGGTTGTGAGTCACATAGGACCACACAAACTTGTGTAAAAACTAATAGCGTATGTATTGAATACATAGTCGATGATACGAAATAAATTTTGTAGATATAAATAAAATTTGTAAATGTTTTAATAGTTGCGATTGCCTTAATATTCTTTATCTTGAATTTTTCGAAACCTAGAAATATAAAGTATCATTGTTCGAGTATTCCAAGACATATTGTGACATCTACTAACCCGCATTGGGCCCGCGTGGTGGATTACGGCCCGTTCCCTCCCGGAGACGAGGCCTGAGTCCCAGCAGTGGGAACATAAAAAGGCTGATTATGCTTATGCTTGTTCGAGTCTTTGGCCAACTGGACCCACTCAAAATGGACCCGCGGGACCACTTAAACCAAACACATTTTTAATAGGTCTACTGGACCTACTGGCCATTTTCATTGTTACTACAGTCACGGAGTAAAACCAAAAACAGTTTTCCAACGGCAAAGTTAAATTCGTGTCTCAGTATAGTTTTTGTTTTTCTTAATTGTTGATAGACGCAAGCCTAAAAAATCGCTTCGTTATATACCTACTTAGTTCCTACTTTTTATGTATTTATTTTTTAATTAAATTAAATTTACACACGGTATTTTTATAAAAATAAATATGCTGGCCAAAGATATGAGGTCACCATTGAGCTGACTAAGTTTGTTATCCTAAACGGTTGAAATTCTTGATCGGATTTGATACGACAAGTATTATTTCTTCAGCAATGTTATCAAACGGTACATTTGGTAGTAAGAAAATCAGGAATATCTTTTTCAAAAATCTGAAAAGAAAACTCGTATAAGAAACTAGCTTCTGCCCGCGGCTTCACACGCGTGAATGTAGGTCTCTCCATACAAACTTTGAACCCCCGTTTCCTCCACTTAGGGGGTGAATTTTGGAAAATCCTCTCTAGTGCTCGCCTACGTTATGAAAGGAAACCTTGTGCAAAATTTCACGCTCCTAGTCCCAGAAGTTTTAGCTGTGGGTTGATATGTCAGTCAGTTAGTTTCTCCTTTTATTATATATGTAGATACCGAGGAAAATAGGTACACCATTTGTGAACATGTCTAGTAAGTATGATTTGTTGACATCACATTTATTTCCTAAAAGAGGGAAATGCCTTATTTGAGTGAGAACCGTAGTAGCACTCAAGAATGGAGTGGTCCTCATCCGCTCACATTTTTCTGGTAGAGGCTTCTCGACATGACGAAAGAGAGGTATCCACGCCTCTGTTTAATAGTGCTTTCTTTATAGTAGGGATTTAACGGAAGTTATTATATCGGAACCGAATTCGGCACCGGAGTTTTTAAATTTGGTTTATCGGAACCGGGATCGGAACCGAAATATTGAAACAGTTATATATAAGTATGTCGTGGCCAGATCGTAGAATTGATCATTTCTTGATGAACCGTAGAATTGATATCACCGGCCATATCATAATATAGTTGTATTTCATGATATATAACATTAGAGAGCTTTATTTTAATCTAACATTTTAGTTACTATGTTTTAGATTTGCGTAAAACATAGTAAGATTTTTCAATACTTATAATGATTTTGAAATTTATTCTTGAAATCCGGGATTTATGTAATCGTCATGTTTATGATTCCATGATTTTAGAGGAGGTATTATCAACTCTATGTTACTTTTTTCCACAAACTTTATGTAAATATATTCTACCTATTTCGAACTCTGGCGATAATTTCAGAAGTGCCACCACGAGCTCTGAATGCGATCCATTTTACGATCTAAACTAAATTGTTAAAGGGATGGACTATATAGGGTGTACAACTCCATTCCTCTTTCACGCTCGAACGACTGACATTTTAACATGTCATGGTAAGGCCCCAGTACTATGGAGCTGATCCAATACAGCTGGAAGGTAGACACAAGAACTCCTCAACGAAGTAAGATAGCACCATCACGTTTAGGTTTATTGAATATGTATTGATTAGCAGAGTTACGTTTAGTACCCTATTACTAGGCCTCCGCTGTCCGTCCGTGAGTCCGTCTGTCTGTCTATCAGCGGGCTGTATCTCATAAACCGTTTTTGTTTAGTTGGGAAAATCATCTTATGACAAATCCCGCCCTTGGGCAGAGCGGGAGATAGTGTCAGACTTTTACTGACTAAAAACCCACTCCTGTTCCTTCTTTGCCTTTGTCCCAGGGCCCCGGGTTTCAATAGAGATTTGAAATTTACACAGAATGTGTATTGTCTATTGCCGCTATAAAAGCAGATCATCATCATCTTCCTGCCCTTGTCCCGTGTTATTTGGGGTCGGCGCAACACGTTTTTTTCTTCCATTCTGTTCTGTCACTCGTCATACTATCACTAACTACCTTTTCTTTCATATCACTCTTCACACAATCCATCCATCTTTTCTTTGGTCTCCCTCTCCCTCTCCTTCCATCCACCTGTAAACTTTAGTAACATGCGTTTCATCCCTCCTCTTCACATGACCATACCAAGACAAACTCTATAAAAGCAAATAATAAAATTTAAAATGAAAGGGGGTTCCCATACAAGAAACGTTATTTTGTCGGCATTTTTACTGGATGTTATTGATATTGTATTATGTTCGTGTGCAAACCCGACTCGCACTTGCCCAAATATTTTTCAGTTATTTAAAAGTTTAGTTTAAGCAGAGTTTTCCTCATACTTAATTGTTATAATTATACAGATCTATCTGTCAATAAATATAGATATTAAGGTAGACAGATAATAAAATTGCTTAGCTAACTTTCTTTACTTTGCACCCGTTGAAATTATTATTTAATTTCAACGGGTGCAAAGTATAGAATCTGCAAATCGTCTTTCAAGTGCCAGAAATGCAGAAATAATAGTTTTTTTTTATCAATAATATTTTTGAAAAAACAAAATACAATATAGTAATAATAAGTGAATAATTTCATATTATTCACTTATTATTACTAATTATCAGAAAATCGTAAAATTGAGGATAACTTTTTTACTTTGCACACGTCGATTTGATAAATTTATACTTAGCTTAAAAGCACTTCAAGTAATACCGATTGAATAAAAATAGCAAACAGCTATCCAATATCTCAGCTGAGCAGGATGAAGGAAGCATAAATTAAACATATGCGCAATCAAGATCATTAATAGAGCTGTTGGCCAGTTCTGTGCCATAATTATACTTCAGCGTGGTTTAATTAATAACACATCACTTGCGAATAACTAGATGTTATTTTTAAATAGCTCTGAACTTGTTTATTGCGTTTTTAAATATGACTAACTGCAAGTGTGAAATTAGTACCCACCTTTTTAAATTATAGCTTAAGTTTTTGTGTGACATTCACCAATCCGCAATGGGCCCACGTGGTGGATTAGGGCCCGTTCCATCCTAAAGAAGAGGCCTGAGTCCCAGTAATGCAAACATTATAAGGCTGATAATGCTTATGCTATGTTGTTATCCAGGATATACGCTACATTGGTACCAAATTTCAGCCAAATCCGCCGTTTAAGCTTGAAGGAATAACAACATACACATTACGCTAACTTTCTTTATAATATTAGTAGAACCAGGAATGAAGTTATCCGCAAGAGAATCAAGGTTACCGACATAGCCCGAAGAAAGGCCAGGCTTAAGTGGTAGTAGACAGAACACATTACTCACAGAACAAATGGTTGATGAGGCCGAAATTTTCTGGAGAGTCGATTGCGTAGGTATCGGAAGACGCAGCGTTGGAAGGCTTTCCACAAGGCGGACCGATGACCTTGTAAGAGTCACGAGAATGGATGTTAGATTCACAGGACTGGTCGTTGTCACCACACTTGGAGGAGACCTATGTGCAGCAGTGGACATCTTTAGGATGAAATGATGACCATAGAACGAAAGTCAAAGTTCATCGGCCAATGCGGTTTGAAGAACTCGGAGCTCATTTCTGCCTAACAACGACAGACAATTCTACGTAAATCCAAGAACACATGAATTAAACAAACCAATTAAATATACAAATGTTAATAAGGACACGATCGTTTCATAGAAAGTGGAGTCCTGAGCCGGGAATTCGATACAATGAAGAAGTGACAATTACTGTGACTCAGAATAAAACAATAGGGAACTAAGTGGGCATTTAATCAATTCAAGGAATGGCTAATAGTTACAATATGTAAATTCTTACGTGACTACACTTACCTGGACGATTTAACTTTAATCTAAAGTTGTAATATTTGAAAAGTATAATTGTTTTCATTACAGCCGGATTTTTATTACCATCCCATTTTTTCAGCGCATGATTTTTTTTTAATAGTATATTTCGTGTCCCACTGCTGAGAAAAACGGTGAAGGAAAATATCGTGAGGAAACCGACATGTCCTAGACCCAAAAATTCGAAGACATGTGACATCTACCTACACTCACTGGGCCCGCGAGGTGGATTACGGCCCAGTCCCTCTCCAAAAAAACAGGAGGCTTGAGTCCCAGCAGTGGGAACATTATACAGCTGATTATGCTATGCTATTATGCTATACTGCTGAGCAAAGGCGTCCCCTTTCTCTTAACAAACCTCTCTGTTTTGGGCTATCTCTGGTGAAGTTTGCCCTGCGAACATGATCAGATTGTCACACCAGCTTCGGCGTAAGCGCACCCCCCTCCGAGCGGAGATAAGGCGGGCCAAACTCGAGGCCCGCAACGTGTGGCTGGGGACTCTGAACGGGGACCCATGGGGACGCCCCTACAAGGTGGTGCGGGACAAGCTCCGCCCCTGGGCTCCCCCGCTAACGCAGAGTCTCCGGCCTCAGCTTGTGGAGGGTGTGGTGAGCACTCTGTTCCCCACGCGAGGGGAACACTCTCCCCCGCCCATGGCTCCGCCACCAGCGGTGTCCGACGCGGACCACGATGGCGACGACGACGACAACGCTCCAGAGGTGACCGAGGTAGAGATGAGAGTGGCGGTACGAAGGCTGAGTGCCAAAAATACCGCCCCAGGACCCGATGGCTTGCCTGGGAAGGCCTGGGTTCTGGCCATGGAGGCTCTCGGGCCTCGACTAAGAGGGCTCTTCAGCGCATGCATGGAGAGGGGCCAGTTCCCACTTCGCTGGAAGACTGGGAAACTGGTCCTCATCGCGAAGCCGGGGCGCCCTGCGGACTCTCCGTCCGCGTACCGGCCCATTGTGCTGCTTGACGAGGTGGGCAAGCTCTTTGAAAGAGTAATTGCAGACCGCCTTGTCGCGCACCTAACACGGTTGGGGCCGGATCTGGCGGACGGCCAGTTTGGTTTTCGCAGGAGGCGCTCCACGGTGGACGCCATCATGCGCGTGCGAGCCCTCACGACGGGGGATGCGGTGGCCCAGGGCAGGTGTGTCGTGGCGGTGTCTCTGGACATCGCCAACGCCTTCAACTCCCTGCCTTGGAGTAGCATTAGGAGGGCACTCCGGTATCACCGGACGCCCGACTACCTCTGTCGTGTGGTCGAGGCGTACCTGTCGGACAGGCACATCATCTACCCTGGTCACCAGGGAGAGTGGGAACGCCGAGAGATGTCGTGCGGTGTTCCGCAGGGATCGGTACTAGGGCCGCCCTTGTGGAACATCGGATACGACTACGTGCTGCGCGGCGACCTCCCTGACGGGGTCAGCGTAGTCTGCTACGCAGACGACACGCTGGTCCTGGCGCGGGGAGAGTCGTACCAGGCGGCGGTTGAACTAGCGACACACGGGGTTGCGACAGTCGTGGGCAGGATCCAGGAGTTGGGACTCGAGGTGGCATTGCACAAGTCCGAGGCCATGTGCTTTCACGGTCCTCGGAACGCGCCACCACCGGGTTCCCAACTAACGGTAGGAGGAGTCCACATCGGCGTCGGGTCGACGATGAAGTACCTGGGACTCGTTCTCGACAGCCGATGGGATTTCGAGGAGCACTTCCGACGTCTGGCTCCCAAACTAAATCGGACTGGGGCTGCCCTCGGGCGGCTCCTGCCCAACCTGGGGGGTCCAGACGCCTCCTGCCGGAGGCTCTACGCAGGAATCGTTCGGTCCATGGCCCTTTATGGCGCACCGGTATGGGCGCCGGCGCTGCGGAAGCAGCCGGCGGCCCGGCTGAACGCATGCCAGAGGGTCATGGCCATACGGATGGTGCGAGGATACCGGACGATTTCCCGCGAAGCGGCGAGCCTCCTTGCTGGACAGCCACCATGGGATCTGGTAGCAACAGGCCTTGCTCACATGCACGATCTGCGCATGGAGATGCAACGCCGGGGCGAAACTCCGCTGCCGCGACAAGTCGCAGCATGGCGGACAGAGCTCTGGCGGGTTCTCATGGAGAAATGGCGACAACGACTGTCGCGACCCAGTGCTGGGCACGCCACAATTATGGCGGTAAGTCCCCTCTTTGAGGCGTGGTTGGAAAGACCTCACGGCGTCCTCACCTTCCGCATGACGCAGGTTCTCACCGAACACGGTAAGTTCGGGAAGTTCCTGCACCGAATTCGTGCGGAAGAGACGCCCGGGTGTCGCCACTGTGCGGACCGCCCGGAGGACACGGTGGAGCACACGGTGGAGGTGTGCCCCGCTTGGGCAGAACAACGCCGTGTCCTCGTGGGGGCGATCGGCGGCGGCGATCTCTCGCGCCGGGCCTTGGTACAGGCCATGGTCCGGAGCGAGGAAGAGTGGCAGGCGGTCGCCTCCTTCTGCGAAGCAGTAATGCTAGCAAAGGAGGCGGCCGATCGCGTGAGGCAACGGTCCTCACGCCCCAACCGCCGCCGGGATTCCGATCCCGATTTCCGGCCACCGTAGGCGAGGGCTTGCGGACGGCGAGCAATGGGTGGCTCGCCGTCCGATCGTCCGGTAACCGTCCGGACCGAGCCCAAGTCGTCGACGGCGCGTATTGTTCCACGCGCGCCTCAGGGAGATGTCAGCAAATCGTAGGGGCCCAACAGGGTCGAAGCCTACTGGGGCCACGGCTTCGGCGTCCAGTGGTTGACAATCCTCGCCCATCTGTCCTAGAGCATTCGTGCGACGTGGTCATGTCCACTTCAGCTAGATTAATGAAAAAAGTATATATGACAAAAAAAAAACTGCTAAGAAGTATTTTACATTTTTTCTTAATTAATGTATAATTTATTAAAATTATTATGCGAACCAAAATGTATTTTAAACACACTCCAAAACTTATTCCTATCCGTACCGCTTTTGGGGTCTCAATTTAGTGTTCGCACTAGTGAGCGTCAGTCAGCCCCGCCACTATGTATAATATTTATTGTATCAGGCTGGTCGCGGGCAGACCCTACCAAAGTGCGTGAAAAAAATTCGCGAGTCACAATGACTGTTGTTGTGAATAAATATTACGCTTTTTTAAAATTATTATTAACCTAACTCGCTCGCGCTTAAACTATCTCACCTGATAGTAAACGATGATGTGGTCGACAGTTGTGCACGCTTGCTTAAAAGTAACCTTGAGTCTCTAGAAGTCAACTACTTCTAGAAAAACTTATCGATTTGATTACGAAAATTCTTCCATTGATAAAAAACTTCACTATTGTTTTGTGATATAGGTTATCATTCCAGAAGTATACATGGTTCTAACAGTATAAGGCTACAGGATCAAATATTTAGTCAATAAATATACGGGCTTGATTTTACTGACCATTTTAATAAATAAAAAAGGTCCGATTGTTTCAGGATCAACACTGGCAATATACAAAAAAAGCCAATTTAGTTTAACATCAATAACGTTCATGAAAATGCATGAAAGTCTGATGAGTTCGAACGCGGAACGCTGTCGAACGCTGTCGAATGCGGTATCCCGACTCCGACTATTTACGGCCAGCGATAGCTCTCGCCGTAAAAACGTCATCGAGCGCCCGATCCTCGCCTCCTATCGCGGCCCTATCACCGTCATAGATCCCCAGCTATCTATAAGCCACGACTTTTGATATACGACCAAGAAACCATTGGTTACTGCTGTACTGTGCTGGCCTGCCTATCTGTGATAAATGCCTGGATTAGCAACTGTTTGACTCAGCTTTTGTTATCGATTGTTGCTACAATTTTAAAAGGATATAAGAGTCAAGAGATTTATTAACAACGACAATTTTCTTGTTTTAAGTTCAACAGTAAATTGGTCCACAATTTATTTGTTAACGCTATTAATCAATTGCACCCACATTCACCCAGCTATTGAGTATGATTAGGCCTTGTCAACCACATTGAAGTATTTTCCGAGAAAAACACATGACTTCCTCATGAAAATGGCTTCTTCACAGATTTATGTATTTAATAGCAATAAATTGGACATTTTATTGACACGTTTCTAGATAGGTGTGTATAAATTAATGGAAATGATGTCACGTTTATTTTACCTTTATTCATAGCAGCAAAACAATAATCTACGTTAAATTTAACTTTTCAACTCACAAAAAGAAAATGTTAGAGGATTTCTGCTCTACAGCTAAACGAACAAAATAAATTATACTAATTAATCTTACGATGTAAAATGAAGTTGTGACGATGCCAATCATACCTCATTTACCGCAATAGGTAATTATAAGTGCTGGAAAAATAATAACTGCTTACGTCTCAACGTTTACATGCTTGAGAACGTTTCAATAGTCTCCATATTTCTTATGCAGTTGGTAATTAGGTGCCAATGTTCGTGTGAAAATACAAATAATAATCGATTAGAATATCGGAGAATGGTCGACTGTATGTAGTGAACTAATTGCGATTACGATCGGCTTTGTTTCGCTCAAAGAACAAAATTAATTAGTGCTGTTTTTATGTACGTAGAATTGTTTGGATTATTACACACGTAGTCGAAAAACACCTGTGCGTTTTATTTTGACTTGTTACTTTACATAAATGTTACTTTTATTTTGAAAATCAAAAATGTAAGCCTTAAAAGGGATCGAAAAACGCAGTAGAAATTGTAATTGGTTCAACTTTTAATAAAAATAATCACAGATAAGATGCATATTATTTAAGTTGATAAGTGCACAAGAAAAATTAAGCACATTAATTAAATCAAACAACACTAAAAAACATCTATGCATAATCATAGTGAGGACTTAAATGTACATATAATACAACGACACAAAATACACTCAGGCTTCGAAGTACTCCGCCACATCGCTGTCATCCGGAAATGTGCCCAGAAGGCTGGCAGCATTACCACGTTGAATGGCAATGCTAATTCTTTGGGCGAAGAACGAGCCAGCCCTCTGGTTACGCAAAGTGTCAATCAGACGGTGTAAAATTTCCTTGAAAAGGAGACGCGCACTCGGACCCCGTGACCCAAACGTTTCGACCCCAAACGGCTCAAAACTGTAATAACCAATAAGGTTACAGTATTTGCGCCGTTTGAGGGTCTCAGCAGCCGCAGCGCAGTTGATAAGTAGTTTAGCAAATAAAAATAATTTGTTGGAGATCTTGGGTTTAAATTAAGCCGAGGCCTGTATTTTTGGCCTCAAAGAGATGTCAGTAAAAATGAAGAGGCCTAGTAGGGCAGCCCCCTTAGCCAAGTTACAACCGTTTCGTTTCGATTCTCTTTTCGTTGATTGCCTCGAGTCGGCCACGCCTCCTATTCCTTTGTTCTGACCAGGTGACTGAGCGTTGAGATGACGTCAGAATATAGGAATCGGAGGCGTGGCCTACTCGAGGCGATCGACGAAAAGGGAATCGAAACCAAACGGTTGTAACTTGGCTAGGGGGGCAGATGCCTGCTAGGGCTGCAAGAACGTTTGAAAGAGTGACCGTGGACCTAGAACACAAAAGGCAATGGAAGGGCACAGGTGGGTTTTAGTAAGTGAAAGTCTAACACTCAACACAATCTCGTTCTACACTAGAACGGAAAAAGTCATTTGATGATTTCTCATCACAAAAAAAAATGGCTGGTATTTTAGAGCCTATAGACCCCCAAGAAAAAACATCAAGAAGAAAAGTTAACAAAAAATAAATATTATTTATAAATATAATAAATAACCTACCAGTATCTTTTTGCTACAATTAAGCAATTTGACCTGTTATTCTGACACCTCTGTGTAGATCAACATTTTCTTCTTTCAAAAGGGTACCTAAATATTACTTTTCAAGCTACCAAGAACTTAATATTTTTACCACCTCCTCATATAAATGTGTTCAAGTACAAAATAAATCTCGGCTGAAGGTTACGCCACAGCGGCAGGAAAAAAGAATTGGTAGATTTTATCATTGGGATTTATTGTTTGCACATACTCGTACCAACATGGATTAATTCCATGTTTACTCGTTTTTTACATATTTTATCTCGAACGATAAACGATACAGCCATTTAAAAGTTTACATAAATGCCTATATAATGTAAACCATTTCAGTTCCACACAGCATAAAAAATCGCTTCATGCTTTATCAAACCATCCCTCAAATCATTTAACGCCTACAAGATCGCATTTGAATTAAAATTCATGAACTAATTACTACAGGGCGTGTGCGAAATGAAATAAACTAATTAAAGGGCAACACTGGCCGGCCAATTACAGCGGTTGATTTATCAGTGTTGCCTGATCAAATAATTAAAAATACGCCGGCCGGTAGATGGCGGCACAGTCGTAAATCGGCAACGTTCGCGCATTCAATTTGCGGAATGAAACTGGCCGGCCTCAATATGTTCAGTGTATGAGAATTGACGATTTATTGGCCTCTGAACTGAGCATTCTTCGAATAATCAAATTATTATAAATAAAACGGACGCGAGTGTTTATGTCACAAGCGTCATTTACTCTCTACATTCTGTACCTGGAGATATTTTTATTTCGCATTCTTGGTTAATTTAGACAAAAAACCAAGGTACCTAGCTGATGTGCTCATTCAAGGCAAGCCCTAAAACTGAAATGAATGGGCTGGCCGTACGTACCACGATACAAAAACGGTAAGTAGACTGATAAAACTACAGAGTGGAAAGGGCCAGAAAGAAAAATAAGAGTAGACAGAAGAGAAGATCGGCTGAAAATTAACAGAAATGATGGGCAGAAAATTTGCAAGTGGCAGGGACAGATAGAAGAAACTGGAGGTCGCCATCAACCGCGAAGGCCCATGAAGGCCAAAGAAGTACTTACTTTAATTATTTAAAAAAAAAATGAAACAAATTATACATTTAAAATGTCACGTTAAACGTAATGGACCATAATGAGCGCTTTTATTTATTTATTTCTGGTTGTATGTAGTGTTGCCAGGTTACGCCTTTCTCATCCTATCAGGTACAGCAGATAAATCATATATCTCCACATCCCACCTGGGTCTTGGCTCATCTGTGATGTCTACAAAGGTTAAGGTTATAATTGGTTTAGCAGACATCAGGACCTGAACCATGACGTTTAAATTAAGATTGTTTCATTCTTATTTCCAGTGTGGGTAAGAGATGGCGCTAGACAACATGTATAGCTCTGTCTCTTACCCACACTGAAATAAGAATGAAACAATCTTACTTTGAACGTCATAGTAACCCCTCTGATCTCGGCAACCTCAGTTTTAATCAGCTGTTATTTTTTCAACTATCTGCATTTAGACAGGATGCCTTTTTAGTCTCACCGTTTATACGACTGCAGATTATTTCAAGGGATGCCTACTCAATGATTAAGTTCCAAAAATACTTCAAATTATTATAAATATGAATGTTGAAGGGTAAAATCTACTAATCCGTGATAAGACCTGTCATACTGTATGTTGTGGATCAGAATGTTGGGCTGTGAAAAAGACTGATGAAAAAAGATTGCATGTAGCGGAGATGAGAATGTTGAGATGGAGGTGTGGTGTGACGAGAATGGATAAAGTGAGAAATGAGTGAAAAGTTGAAAGGGAATCATTTGTCTTGGTATGGTCATGTAAAGAGGAGGGATGAAACGCATGCTACTAAAAGAGTAATGAGCTTACATGTGGGAGGATGGATGGAGAGGGAGACCAAAAAAAAGATGGATGGATTGTGTGAAGAGTGATATGAAAGAAAAGGAAGTTAGTGATAGCTTGACGAGTGACAGGGCAGAATGGAAGAAAAAAACGTATTGCGCCGACCCCAAATAAAACGGGACAAGGGCAGGAAGATAATGATGTCTGCGTTGGATTTGGTCCTATTCGCGAGAGTCGTATGTTTGTGACTGGGTATCTACTCCTCCGTCTCGTTTAGCTCTTCAATTCCCATAAGTGACAGAAGGAGCTGACCAGATGGAGTATTTCGTCGTGGATGTGCAAATTGGGCGGAATAAACCCGAGAGTGTTTGTCGGATATATCCGACGAACACTCTCGGGTTTATTCCGGCGGTTAAAAGATCATAATAATAATAATAATCAGCTTTTCAATGTTCCCACTGCTGGGACTCAGTCAGGCCTCCTCTTTAGGAGAGGGAATGGGCCGTAATCCACCACGCGGGCCCAGTGCGGGTTGGCGAATGTCACATGTCTTCGAATTTTTGGTTCTAGGACATGCCGGTTTCCTCACGATGTTTTCCTTCACCGTTTTGAGAGCAGTAGTGATGAAATAAATTACACAAAGTAATGCGCCTGGCTGGGTTTGAACCCGCGATCTACAACTCGTAAGCCGGAGCCGTTACCACTCGGCCACCACTGCTAATCAAAGTTAAAAGATTAAAGAAAGGGTATCAAGTGTGTAAATACTTGAGTTTCAGCAAAAAAATATCATATATCCATATTTTAATTAAGTTTAAATTATATTCAAAGTAGAGGCAGACCGATGGTCACTTTGCTTTTTAACTCAAAGTCGTATCTTATCTTATTTATTGTATTGATACCAACGAAGTTTTAAGTACATAAATACATCAGGCCTACCTATACACAGATAAAAGACTTTTAAATCATGTTAATATATGAAATAAATTACCCTTATCTATATCAAGATACAAAAAACTATGAACATCACGACATAATTTTCTTTTAGGTATATAATTACGCTAATGATCGCCGGTACACTACAAGAATTTAAATAGGTAGATATAATTACTCGTGATAGTGAAAGTTAAACAACTGAACTTATTACACATAAATAACGTAGATATCTACACAATTCATTCATTCAGCTTCAACTATGCCATCAATTTAATTAAAATGTTTTGGTAAATCACTCAATCTAAAAATTCTTAATAAACATAAATGAATTATATAAAAAGCACTCTTAACCCAATCCGTCCTTCAAGCCTGCAGGCCTACGAAAGCCTACAGGAGAGGATGGATACATAGTGCAAACAACAACACTAGTGGCATCCGCATTCAATTACCGAAACAAGTAAATCGCGCATACTCATCACAACTAACTACCAAAACTAGTGACGCTCTATCAGGCGGCTAAATAAATCCCGGGAATAAATCTCTTCTATAATACCGGGATTGTTTACGGCCAGGCTGCTAATGAACGTCACAGAAGTTGATGCGGTTCACAAGCAACACGTTCCGAAGTGTTTACGAATGTTGCATTCTATATTTTTCCTGAAGGCCTTTAATGCATGATGCGCGAATTGAAATATGGGACGAATCGGAAGGCGATTGTGGATCGTTTGAACGGGCGAGTTGGGATGGACGTGGACACAAATGCATCTTCCTGCAGTGTTAATTTATTTATGGGCTATAGACGATAACGTTTTGAATGGTCCGCTAGTGTATCGTTTTGTCATCCTAGTTTTTAAATGTGCATCTACTTTTTTGTTAAATTGAATGTTACGAAATACATTTTAAATTCATTGTTCATCGTATACTAAAACATTACAATTGTGAAACTTGCTACTGGCACAAAAGTCACTTTGATTTATAAACTACAAACAGTAACTAACAAACACATTGGCCAAACATGAACTACAATCAAGTATTTCCCAATTTCTCACAACAACAATCGTACTTCACTGCAGTATCGACAGCAAGATAATTGTCTCAAACTAAATCCTTAAGTCGTAAATTTTCTCGCCTACAATTGTAAATATATCGTGAGCTAACCTAGTGGAGTGTAACGAGCTCAAACGGGGCTCCGATGCGATATCTCGAGTCTCCACAGTCCAATGTTATATTGCTCAGTCGCCGTTTAAAGTACGAGTTTTTGATCAGTCTCGCCTTGAGGCCGATGAACTGGCTTGATTAATCATACTGCACTCTTTGTCTCTTTGAAGTATCGTCCAGAAATATACTGTGTGTGCGAGGGTTATGTTGGTACACCTGTCTGTAAATAGTGTGTTGTATTGACGTTAATATTGTTTATGGTTGGGCCATTATTGTAAATTCTGACAATTATATAAACAAAAGTGCCAATTTAAACTTTATTTGCACTATTTCATCATTTTCTTGCCTTTATCCCATGTTACTTGGGTTCGGAACAACCCGTTTTTTTTCTTTCATTCGGTTCTGTCAATCGCCACGCTATAGTCGATTTCTTTTTCTTCATATCACTCCTCACACTATCCATACATTTTGTCTTTGGGCTCCCTTTCCATCAAATGTATACTCATAACTACTTTTGTAACTTACATTTCATTTCTCCTCTGCACATGAACGTACCAAGACATGATTCCCTTATGACTATTTCAGTCACTGGTGGCACTTTCAAACTTCCTCTAACGTACTCATTTTTCAATTTATAAAGTCTCTTATTCTCTAAACCAACCCCAGTTCTTATTCTAATTTGGCAGAGCAACGCCGTGTCCTCGTGGGGGCGATCGGCGGCGGCGATCTCTCGCGCCGGGCTTTGGTACAGGCCATGGTCCGGAGCGAGGAGGAGTGGCAGGCGGTTGCCTCCTTCTGCGAAGCAGTAATGCTAGCAAAGGAGGCGGCCGATCGCGTGAGGCAACGGTCCTCACGCCCCAATCGCCGCCGGGATTCCGATCCCGATTTCCGGCCATCGTAGGCGCAGGCTTGCGGACGGCGAGCAATGGGTGGCTCGCCGTCCGACCGTCCGGTAACCGTCCGGACCGAGCCCAAGTCGTCGACGGCGCGTGCTGTTCCACGCGCGCCTCAAGGAGATGTCAGCAACTGTAGGGGCCTAGCAGGGTCGAAGCCTACTGGGGCCAAGGGTCTGATTCTGAAAGGAAGACTCGGCCCTGGTACGAAAGGCAACGAAGGAACAGGAGTGGGTTTTTAGTCAGTAAAAGTCTGACACTATCTCCCGCCCCGCCCAAGGGCGGGGGATGTCATAAGATGATTTTCCCACCGAGAAAAAAAAAAAAAAAAAAAGTTCTTATTCTAATTTATCTCACAATCATTTCTATCTCACATATGGTACTCTATTTTAGGGGGAGGATGCTCTATTCATAATATACACCGTATTTTATACAAATTATTTCAATTATATAATAGCATAGAATATTGATATTGAGAATAGTATAGGTGTACATTTTTCACAGTCCTGTATAGGAAAAAAGTCTTCAAGTTTTCCGAATCCGTTTTCCAGTTTTCTAAGATACAGTTTCATTTGGCATTCCTACTGTGTGATTGTCATGTATTTAATAATGTGTTTGCTGAGCAGCCAAAGTTCTAAAAATAAAGCGAGGTCTATCCCATTAAGGTCTTGCAATGTATTTTTAACCACTCAATAATTTATCAGTTAAAAAATACACGAGTCTTTAGATCGCGACATAAATATCAATTCGCTTTATAAGGTGAACTATAAATTGCATTGAAAAAAGTGGTATGTCGGCATAATAGTCAGAAGCACGCTGAGGACTCGAGGATCATCAGAAGCGTTATAACTCATCTGTCGTAAAGATGATCTGACATAGCGAAGTGAGCGATTGTGATAAGCGAAGCGAGTAATGAGCGAAAATGAAGCTTAAAAAAAAATAGACAGTCTTTAAGGATTTATCTTTAGATACTTTTCTATTGCCAGAAAATTACCAACACTTAAAGATTGTTATATATTGTAGAAAGGAAAATATAATTCGTAGCATGAAAGTTGCTTTGCCACACGCTCGCCTATATACAAGTAATCTAGATCTAGTCATAAAATATTGATAATGAAGCCACATAGAACATATTCTATGTGCTTGCATTCGTAGTAATTTCTCTAGGTATGTAGGTCTTTTAAAGTTGTCATTTACAATGAGACATTCTAAGAATTGTAATTCTATTTATTATTGCTTGTTTTGGGCAAAAAATAAATCTCAGTATTGAAAGCTTACTGAAAAAAAAATTAGGAACTTGCCACACTTTGGGAGTTTACAATTTTATTTAAGTACATATAGCGCTTAAAGACGGGGATAATAAAGGTAAGAAAAAAGGCTGCCGGGCTAAAATAGGATTGGGTGGATGACATCAGCCGCATGCACACTGATCGTTGGGCAAGAGTCTCCACAAAGTGGGTACCTTGAGGATGGACGACGCCGCCGAGGTCGACTTGGGAAGAGGTGACGAGATGACCTAGATGCCTGATTAGAGGTGGCTCAAGAAAAGAACACCTAATAGAATTTGGGGAAGGCTTTGCCCAGCAGTGGAAAAGTACAGGTTAAATTATAAAAATATCAAGTGCATATCATCTGATAGCTTTCATAAGTTAGCTTCTACTGTGCCACGCCCTATAGTCTTTCGAATGATTAATTAATAAGTATTAATGACGTTGACATTTAGAAAAACTGCAATTAGTTTTAAATGTACCATTCGCGTCACATCTCATGATCGTAATTGTAAAGGATAAGGTGCGAGGAACTGCCAGGATCATAACTTGAAGTTTTTGCTCAGAAATTTTTCATACATTTTTATCTCGCTATTATTAATGAATGGAAGTGTTAGTACTTAAGCTTTTCTACGAAGTAAAGTCATTAAATTAACGACGTCTGAAGAAACACCTTCTGTTAAAATAACGTTTCAAATTGTGGTAACGTTTAGAAGTGCCTAATTAACTATACAAGCTGTATACGCGTACATTGCGACAAAACAACCCCCATGATTTAGATATGAAACCTTAGTACTTGTCAAGTCTGAGAACTTTGCAACCAAAACTCTAAACAGCGGCAGGGGAACTTGCGAAGCTTCAGTGTTGCGGTTAAACTTACGGACATCCGCAATAAGTTACAACAAGTTTGTGGGGAGCCCAAAATCGGTACCTTTTCAGCACAAGACCCCGCAAAATGACACCGTGTCAACGTGAGCGTTAGCACCCACTTAAACGTCAAAGGATTTCGACACTGTGTGCTTAGTTGGAAGACGTCCATTGGTCGCAGTGGCCAGTATAAACATCAGGGTGTTACAAACTTATTTGCATTTACACGGGCCGAGTAATTGCGTTGCGCTACAGGGAGAACTTTAATTAAACTTAAGAGTCTTAAACTTAAGTAGATATAGCTTAAGTACGTAATAAGAAAACTTTTGTTAATTACCTAGGTTGATACTAGGATTACCTACGTAGGTACTTGGACGGAGTTTGTTGCCAAAAGCGGAATTAGCAAATTGGATGTTAGGTATATTTTAGCGGAATTCATATGGAGGAGATATATTTTAGCGGAATTCATATGGAGGGGAACGGAAAAATTTCTTGGAGCAATTTGATGCCATATGTATTGTGACATAAATACCTATCACCGGGATATAAGGGCTCTATTTCTATATTTCACTCTGTAATCGGTAAAGGGGGGTAGTTCATACCCACTGAGAATAAATTTGTTTTCTTTATATTCCGGTTAATATTATGCTATGACACAGGAACGATAAAAGATATAAAATATATGACATGATACAAGTTACCTAAGCTAATTGCATTGTAAGACATTTTGAAAACAATAGAGATGTATTGCCATTTCATTTTATTAAACGAAGCTATGATCAACAATCATTACTAATTGGACAGACAATAGCAACAAGAAATAACAATTAACAAAAACCCCGACCACACATCAAAATCTATTTTCGTAACAAAAGATTAGCATAAGAAATATATAAAATTTCCTTATTTATTACATTTTAGCGATAATTTTCGCACTATAAAAGTAATAAAAACCACAAAACACATTAGTGATCATTAAAAACCCATAGCATACTACCGTTATCTATAAGACTATAACCAATTGAAATGAAATTAAAAAAAAATAACGGAGAAATCTAAAATACATATAAAATAGTTAGTACGGAGTAACTACGCTTTCGAATCAGCTGTGAAATCAATCAATTGATTAGTGACGGTAAGATTAATAAAACACAGTTGGTGTATAAATTGAAATTGATAGTATCAATAGTAAGTTATAATTTAACAAGTTGTAAGGCAGTGGCCACAACGATGGGAGTAGCGCGAGTCGCGACTGTCCGGCGCCCGCGCCTTTGGGCAAAGGTTGATTAGTTTTCTGTATCTGATTGTAGGCTGTATATGTAGCAAAACTGGTGTTAATATTTATGTGTGTACATCTTTCCGACCATGCTGACGAAGAGATTACTGACATGGTTACACATATAAGTACCCAGTGCAGCAATGAATTGAGGAGTGCTTTGGAGTGTGCTATTCGGAAGTGTCGCAACATGCCGCTTGAACTTAGGCCGCGCTTACCTCGTTTGCCCATGCATAATAAGAATAAGGCGCTGGTGGCTACTCTGGATTTTCCAAATGGTTTATATATTATCACCAGCAGGCGTACAGCGGCATCCTACCCGTACGCACGTTTTGGGAACACGTACATTGCACGCATAGCTAAGGATTGGCATTCCCTGCCGGAGTCCGTCTTTCCTGATAGCTACAACCTGGGGATCTTTAAATCAAGATTGAATAGGTTACTTCTAGGCAAGCGCGCTCCATTGTAGACCAGATCGTCACTTTCCATCAGGTCACATAGTGGTCAAGCGCGAGCCTAGCAATAATAAAAAAAAAAACTTTAAATATATTTCGAGAGCAACACGTAGTTCAGTTCAATTCGAGTATGGTTTCCGCACTAAATCCTATGCGGACCATTGTGCATGATGGCGGGCAGAACCTTTGGTGGGTTTATTCTAACCAGCCCACCTCTTACCAAAAACTGATTAGGCCTTTCAGGTTTTTCAGTGAGCAACACATAATAAATTAGATAGATGGATAGATATATTCTTTATTGTACACCAAAAATAAAAATTATAATAGGAACTTAAAATTAATAGGGTGTCACAATGGGCGGTCTTAACGCTAAAAGCGATTTTTTACAGACAACCTTTGCATTTGGTGAGATTTTCTTCTGAAGACGCATCAGAGGTTACTAAAAGTTACTACTAAAAGCTGTACCTTATACTCATTAATTTTCTTTCAACGAGATTCACAGCGCAACGAATATTAATAGTCAAAATCACACCCAATAATTATCATTCAATTTATACTATTGCGTCGAGTGCACCTGTGTAGTGTGTAATACAAACGTAACATAAATAACAACAGTTATCTCCTTCGAACCGATCAAATAAAAAATTCTACGTCTCTTGGGATATAAAAAATAATAGAAAACAAGTCAAAATCTTTCTGTTTGGCGTTCGTGACCATTATATTTGTATACAGCGTGAAATAACAGTTACCGTAATCGTTAGTCTTTCGCTAGTGTGAACCAGGTATTAGCCTAGTGCTTGCATTTATTTTTACTGCCACGTATATTTTTCTACTGGCAACCATTAGAAAATAAAAATTGCGTTTTTAATATGAAAATAATAGATTTCAACTCACTGGAATTTCTCTTTTTTAAAGTTATTACTTTTAATTGGGTTTCTGCAGTTGCGGCAAATATTAAAAAACTTTTTCTAGAAAAAAAAAAACGATTTCTATTGCTATTTTTGGAAACCAATTTGGGATAGGTATGAAATTGTGAATTTGTGGTAGCAATGAATACTGTAAAAAATACAAACGTTGTAACGTTTTATCGACCAACATACCTAATAGTGTAGGTCTCCCTGACGAGCATAAAACACACAGTAAAGTCGATGCTTCACAGAGCTTTTCAGACCAGATTAATCTTTGCAACAACAACGATTCTAACATGATACGACCATTTCATGAAATGGTTGAACACATCATGAAACATTCAATTGTAAGATCTGGCCAAGATTTATACACAATTTTATATTATTTATTATGCTACATTTTCATTACAGTTATTTTGTCCGAAATAAAGGCACTAAGGTAATGATAAGTAATTTCACCAATATGCATAATAACGCCCTGAACTCTAATCGGTACTACTCAATTAAAATTATAAACTCATATGTTGTTTACAATACTGTTACATGACAGTTCATAATTACTTGTGTTCCCTAAATCATTATTTTGTACTACATTAACTTCATGGTCCAATAATTTGGGTGCCTTAACTTCTTGCTCTGTTGAACTCATCCATAATGAAACCTTTCCTTTAAAGACGTATCTCATTTTACTGACAGATTCTACTATTTCATGCTTAATGATATCTTCTTTTTGATCTTCATCGTAATTCACAGAAGGTGTATACAATATCTATATTCTATTTAACTGTCCATTTTCTGTTCGATGTTTAATCAGACTTATTGGTTTTACCTCGTACCGGAACACGCAGCGTTAGAAGGCCTTCTCACAAGGTGCCTTCTCACACCGATGATGTGTTGAGGGTCGCGGTAATCAGATAGATGTGAAACGCACAGAACAAGTCATTATGGCAACACTTGAGGGAGGCCTACGTCCAACAGTGGACGTCTTTCAGCTGATATTGTAATGATGTTTGGTTTTATTTTAAGCTTGCCTTAAGGATCAATGTCTGTTTTGTGTGTTTAGATGGTATGTTTTATAACTGTGTAGTTGCAGTAACAAACATAATATGATCTTCTGTTTATTCAGCGTTTTCATATTCTAACCTCTAAAGCATTTATTCAGTTAATTGTCCTTTGTCTTTTTTATTTCATGATCTACAAAGAAAAATCATCTGCAGTAGCTAAGGATAGAAGACATCCTTATAACAGAGCAACTAAAACGATTGCTCTACCAAAACACTATCCCAACTTATGACCAAAGATCTATTTAGATAGAAAGTACTTCATCCACGCAAATGCATGACACAAAGTGATGTAACATCTAGTTAAAGCCCTAGCTATAAACTGATTCTGATGCACATCGCAATATTTAAGGGGGCCGCGGACACAAATTGAAAATTATGGGTTGTCGCGTCAGAGTAACGAGTGCGTTAAATTATATTATGAAGCATGTTTATGTATAATTTGGACTGTTTTAGATTGGACAACCCTTAAATTTTGTTGCTTTTTTGTTAGAAGTATTTAAAAGCAATGTTTCATTTAAGAGATGCATAGAATTGAAGAGCCATTTTATATTTGTGGAAAAGGATCCGGCTCGAAGGACCATTAAGTTTTAGTTAAGACTGTAGATTGTTTTAAAATCAGTGTATCAAACATTGATTTTATTATGATTGATCGATATTTATTGACACAGCGTGATTAAATGACATACAACAAAAATGCAATTTATGTACCAATTATGGCAAGTTTGGCGTAGATAGGAAATATTTCATAGGACACACTTGACTTCTTGAAGTAACTTTAATGGAGCTGTAGTAATTTTATACAATGTAAATAAAATAAAACCTAAAGCAAATTGCTGACGTTTTCCCTACTACACAGCAGTAGGCGTAGGCAAACTGGAATAAAAACTAAATTTATAAGATAACGAAGTAGCTAAAACAATAATTCTCCACGGCGACTAAAATAACGAAGATCATTTAATTTCTAAAGAAATAAAAACTAGTATCAGTCCAATAACAAGTACATTGATACAGATAGAAAGGCGTTTGGCCTCAATAAGTCAGAGTGATTAATAACAGGTCTATTTGTTATAATAATCCACTTTATTACTACAGATCAGTGTTGGAGTGTTGGCCTATGCGCAAATTAGAAATTATTGGGTCGTGTCCTTTAATTTATGTGTTTATGTATCGTAAAGCTTACGTCAAATGATGCATAATAAACAAAATATACAAAAAAAAACACGAAATTGGATAAAAAATGTTTATTATTGTTCCTGTTTTTATTATCCATTGACCGTAATTTTAGTAAAACAAAGCCTTTACAAAGTAATGCAAAAACAGAAACGTAAACTGGTTACACATTTAACACGTGTACACAAGGTTTTACACAATTTAACTTATAATAACTTTATTTCTACCGTGTTTACACTATTTCGTTTTATCATAGTGGCTCATAGGTAGCTATGAGCTGGTAGTATAGACCACCACTCAAAATTAAACCCTAACCCTTAAACTTAAAGTTAAAATTATTATAAAAATCTAACAGAAAAAATCTAAGAATTTTCTCACGTTCGCAGTGAGCTGCCATCTTCAAGGTTAGATGTGGTAGATAAAGGCAGTACACATAGGCCGGTGGTAGTTAAAATGGTCATTTTCCACATCAGTTGACCACATGGGTCATGTTCCTGTACGTGACATCCATTCTAACTAGCTCAACTATGCAAACGTAGGCTTATTCCTGACTTACAGGTTGGTTAAATTATTAGGGTCTATTTTGGTAGATGTTGCGTATGTGTGTGTTTAAAGGTATAATAATATTGATGGTACCACTGAAATAGAAGGTATAGATTCTAGAGACTAGCAACCAATTACAAAATTATCAAGTAAATAAAATAAAAATGTTTATTTATATGTTACTTTTGTAAATATGATTTAGAGATCACCTTTTAAACAAGAAAATGCTTGTTAAGTGACTTTGCTCTTCTACTTAACAACAATCTATGCAATTGAAATCTTAATACCAGAAAAGAACAAAAATGTAAAAGTAAAATAAAATACAAAAACTTTAGTACTTAAAATTCTTGCTAGCAAATGTAGATCCTTGACAGCTATTACGGGTGATCAAAAGCTTGAAAGGTTATCAACCAGCCTAACCAAGGTGTAGCGTTTACCCTGATACTTGGTGTTGAAGGTCAGATAGGCTGTCGCTCACAAACAAGTTGTATGTCATCTTAAAAACTACCATACTAGTTTCTATGTCCAACGTTTTCAGTTATTCATTCAAATATTTCGTTTCTTTTATATGTATATCAATATGAATCCAATCACTCAATAGGCTATTTAGATAACTCTCAGAACTAAAGCATGTCACACAGCTGTTTCGTTCAATATTATGCCTCCATGCACTACATACAGTCTGGCACTGGCAAGCTCACAAGATGCATCGACAGCTGACTCACTGAGATGTTTGACCTCCAGACTACATACATAATAATTATGTACTTATATACTGCATTTGGGTTGAGTACATTGAGTAAGAAAGATAACTGTGCGTGTTTTTTTATATTCTAATAAGATTTTAAGTTTGAGAATAATAACAGGGATATTTATGATGAATAAGTATGAGTTACAATAACTACACAGTGACTATAAACAGTAGTAAATGGCAACGCGGCAAGCTCAGGAAGAGACGGCACGAACTTGACATTTTTCTTAAAAAATGGCCACACAGACAGCAATAGATAGATTAGACATGAGTAGAAGAAAGCAAAAGAGAACTTGGCTAGTGTGACACAGAAAAGACTAGTAATCAGAGCAATGTCACAGTAAATTTCATTGGGAAACCATACAAATGAATATCATCTAGCATTAAATAACCAAACAGTACTACTACTTATCTTTTTCACTATTGAAAAAAAGAACTTAACCTCGTACATAAAACTGTTAAACATAAAATTATCAAAGCCATAACTAAAAACTCAGTTATCAAAGGAGTATGAGAATCAGAGACACATAAAGGTAAATGAAGGCGCATAACAGTCGTAGTTATTCATTGGTGTGAGGACTAATTGTAAGTGGAACGTTGCTCGCGAGGAAATGTCAAAATAAACGCAAAACACGTGCCCGTACAGAACTCATATAAATTCCACAAGTTTCATTTGCGAGGAGGCGTATGGTGTAAGGTGAAAGAGTTAGCGGGAATTGTGGTGCAGGCAGAACATACAAGAATTCATTAAGAGAGCTAAATATACAAGAATTAAAGTTACAAAAAAAAAACAGTTAACCATTCTTTATCTTTTCAGCTTTTTCGTTTAGTCATTGTACCCATAATTATCAAGTGTGGCAAGTTGATTGGATAAACTGCCATTACTTACACTACAATCAAGGGGGAGAGCAAATTAAAAGCCACTAATTTTATGGTCAGGTGTACCTAGTTATAAGCAATTAGGAACACCGGACCATAAAAATATTAATGAATCTCCTAACTCCTCATATTTTCAATACATTTCATTTAGGTTTAATTTGATACAGATCTATAATTATTTTGATACATAATCACCAATTAAAAATATAAAAGCACACTTATGCTACCGTTCTCCAAACCAGCTTTACAGGATATTAATTTCACACATCATAAACCGCATTCAGATACAATTATTCTATCCCCAGAATACTTTGACACATGACCAAATGGGGAATTAACTTTAAATGTACCGAATTTGTCATGGCTTTGACGTTGGCCTTTGCAAGCAACGCCACTGCTGTAGACCGGGTTCCACTGGGCGCTATACTCAGCCCGCTTTCGTCCATAGCTCAAACCACGTTTCAAGAGGGGCATGTTGAACGCATGAGCGTCATACATTCATGAACATTTAAGGTGTCCGGATCAAAGGGCTCCTCTGACTTTAATTACCGAATGATCTCATTTCTGTTCTGTTGGCAAACTAACCGATGATAGACACTTCAATGGAGCATGGATCTTTGCCATTGTAAGTTTACCGATTTTAGATACAGAGTTTCTGACCGACAATATGCGACTGATATTTGTTTGTCACAAAATGTTTAATGAGAAACGTTATGTAGTACCTACTCTTGCCTAACCGAGAAGAAAAATCTGATTGAATGATAAGACGAGCATTCTGGAACATAAAAGCGGTGATGATAGAAAGTCTTATGAGACTGACTAGTTGGTAACGAAAGAATTGGGACAACTGTTTGTGTTTAAACTAGAAGTAAAACAGCTTAGGCAATAGATCAACTATCGCTCTTAAAAGTAAAATCAGTCTTCTACCCCTCTTATACGACGATATAACCCCTCATTAATGTAAGAAACATTACATGATGAACAAACATGAAGGACGACTATATAAACGTAGTTCTCAGTCATTTCGCCCAGAAGTACGTCGTTAGAGTGATTTGCTTTCATTATTATGGCTCGGAAATGTTCAGTTTGCGTTTCATGGTCATAATGCCTTTGATTTCGGTGACGACAACGTGTTTATTATGCGAAGTTGTTCTTTTCTATTTTTAGGTGAATGAAATTAAACTGTGTGTCATCTTCCTTGATGTATTTTCAAGCATAGGATGAAAACTTGTGTATGAGTCGGCACGATTACTTTCAAAAGTAGTGAGAACGCGTTTATACCGGCAGTTGCCAAGAGAAGAGAGATCTGCCTTTTTTATCGACGATCAAGTTATTTAATCAGTTGGGTAGGTCAAATACTTCAGCTGCAAACTCGAAACCCATCGATTTGGAAAACATTGTAGCAAAAAATATTCAGCACAATAGTGTACGGAGAGAGTCTTAACATTAACATACAATTCCTTGTTACAACCCTATCAGGTATAACCGGACTATTGATTTAATCAGAAACATCAAAAGACTTCAACATTATATAAGCCAACGGGGTCAATATAATTCGATGTCACAACTTTCGATCTTACTGCACTCCAATACATTGTAAAAAGCGTTAAAATGTCAGGCTATGTGAAATATTCGAAGCGGTGCGCATAATGAGGTTTGGCTGCCAAAAGCAATGATTCATATTCTTAATAGCGTCAATCTCATGTTTGTTGCCAAATGAAGGTTAGACGTAGAGAATATAGTAAGTAGGTATGTAATAGCTAATGCATGTGTGACGATTTGGCATCCGGGCTTGAATATTTTAGCGCATTGGTGTAGGTCGCGCATATTAAAAAGATAAAGGGGAAATTGAAGGACCCACGTACTGACAATTAATTTTGAAATGATAATGAATCAGGGACGAGGGATTGTTTGAAAGAGTCAACGTGGCCCTGTAATGCAAAAGGCAACTGAAGGAACACCGATAGGTTTTAATCAGTAAAAGTCTGGTACTCAGTCTCGATCGCGGGTAGGAGTATGTATTGTATTTCGGGCAGGTATCCGCAACTCCACGACTAAAAAGCACATATTTTGCGTATATTCGATCCAACCTAGCTCCTCAAGGAAGGCCAGCAGCGACTTGGTTACTTGGTTTTACTGACCAAATGGACAGTAAAGGCACGGAGGGTACCTGGGTTTCCAAACTACTTTGCTCTGTATCCGCGGTAGGAGTTATTCGATGAAATTTCCAAACCAAAAAATAATAAGTAAAGGAAATATGAAAATATCATCAGTGGGTCGGCAAAATAGCTTGTTTTGCTGATGACATTACACTCGAAAAACTGGTACCAATATTTCTAGCGACAGCAAGACCACAATGTTCTGTTTTCTCTCGCAAAAGCAAATAGCCACACCTCTACAATGCGGAGTACACACCCACTTTATTTGTCTACCCGTAGAAGTCTAGATAGGTATTACCGCCATATCTAAGATTAGCTGAGTACCGGCTAGGTAGTACACAATAGCTGGCTTCTATTCGTGCGCGCGTGGGCAAACATGAAAGCAATACTTCATAGGTTCTACTAACAAACCCTTTTGTACTCCCAGAGTAACGGCCACCGGGACTCTAAAGCATGTCAGTGTATATTTATAACAGTACGAGTTATATCCATGAGTAATGGGACTTATGTACCCCGCTGCATTATACTGTTGTAAATCCAACGTAGTGTCGCATTTACTATTTAAATGTATTCATCCGAGAGTTTATCCGGCGTCATGGTGAGAGGCTTTCGCGGCTGCAGACACCCATGAATAATTTTCGTATAAGCCTCATCGTGTCGTTTGGATCCCTCTACCTTAGCTGTGATTGCCTAAAGTATCGAAATATTTTTCCGGAAATTCATGCGATGGAATTCGTAAACTATATCCAAATGGGTGCCATTGTAGGTGTTGTTCTAAATATTCTGCATAGATTACTGTTATGTAGACAGAATTGATTTAACTGCTAGTTTTGGAAAGTCGATCGGTGATCGCAGTAGATGTTCGGCACCACAGAGGATTGTACTCATTCTACAGTCAATTAACATGGCTTCTAAAAAACACACATTCTAAAGCCGCTTAATAATGTTCATAATTTAACAGAATTCCATCTTTAAAGTGAAATGCGTAAGTAGTTGTGGTAATTTCCGCGGTTATTTCAATAGAAGCAGATGCTTATCTACGCATACAAATTGCAAGTGTCATCTGAAGGAAATTTTAATTTAATATCACTGAAGGCGATGAAGTAGCGATTACTTACGCTGTATCGGGATATTTTAATCGATAACAAATTGCTTTTAGTGACTATAATAATGGAGACGATGACGATAAGCTTCTTTTACTTGGAATCGTTCTTTTAATCAAATTAGTGACAGAAGAACTGGGAAATAAACTGAAGTCCGTCTTTTGAGTTGTACGAGCTGTGCCTACAGTGATGGTTATGGTTTATGGCATGGTAAAACATTTTAAAAGGGTTTTTAGTCCTTTTAAAATGGCATCTAGTCGAAGGCTACATTGACTACCCCGCGTATTCTGGACGATCAGTAGAATTGGAAAGAATTGGGAAGGCCTTTGCCTAGACGTCGAATAGGTTCGACTGACAAAAAAAAGATTTCAAGGTACTCTTGTGTCGTTTCTTTGAATAAAGATTTAAATTTCGATTGAAGTTACTGCAAAAAGGTGTTAATTCAGCTGAATTATTTCTGATGATTTTGGTGGCACCTTGCCTCTATCCCTCCAAAGGTGGCACCCTCATTTCCACATTTTTTTTCCAGAAATGACAATCCTTTCGCAACTCTAAAAAATTGCAGGTGAAAACTAAGGTAAAGAGAGCTGTCATTGTGCATTATGTGAGAGGTTGGCCAATAATTAAAATATGCACCTGCGTACGTTGAAGCATGGGCCACACGGATGGAATCCAACGGCCCAACAGAGGTGACCTCGCTTGTTGTAATGTAGACAGCAGATTTAATCCAAATTTTTATATGACCTTCAACGTCCTTGGATGGTGGGTGCGTTTTCCCAACCGCAATTTAACCGGAGTGATTTGCAAACGTGTTGGCGCGTGGATTAGATCCGTGTGGCCGCAACACAATCCAAACACACAAACTAAGCTCCCACTAAGGTGACCTCTGTTGGATTGGAACTCTGGATTGCGTCCGTGTAGCCTATGTTTTAACCTTTGCATTCCAGGGCCACAGTAAAGTAACTCTTTCAAATAAGCCCGCAACCCCAGCAGGCTTCGACCAAAGTGGGCCCCATAAATGTTGCATACGTTAAAGTCTTAAATTTCATTTTCGATAATCATTTCACTTTTATCGATTCGATTGGTACTTATATGAATAAAAGTGAAAACGATTTGATTTCTAATACAGATGTGGACCGATTGACGAGAGTTAAATTAACCATCTATTAGTTAATGGGGTTATAAAACCCTGGTTTTATGACGAATGCTTATTTTAAACGCGGTTTAACCGTTTTATGATACGTTAATGGTGGATTAGTAATAAATGTCAGGTAATTGATATCGATGTGTTAAAGTTATAAATATGATGTTTTTCTGGTTTTTAGTTTTTTATTTGTTAGTTTTTTACCTCTGTTCAAGTGCCGAGGTACATTTTTTTTTTGTTCTTGTTGGTTATTTTTGACAATTTAATTGTGGGTCACGCGAAGTATCAAACGTGACCCATACAGCATGGCTAAGTTGACACTTGGCTAGTCTTAAGATTGCGTCATTTCCGCAAATAAAATGTTTTTCTTTCTTTTTCTGTGCATGGCAATGCCGCCAGTCTTTTGGGCAGTCGACAGTGATGCGGAGGAGTTTTTCGACGCCTTTTTTCGTATTGTTTTTAGTTAGTTTTAATTAAGTCTGGGTTTTTTTTTGTTATAGTGTAAGTGTAATTCTAGTCAATCAAGTAATGTATAAACATTCAAATTGTATACATGTAACAAAAAAAAAAATTGTATGAAATATAATTTAAATTAAATGTTATTGTGACGTTAAAGAATAACATTACAAGAACATAACATTTTGCAATAAGATGTTGAATTAGATAAAAATTTTTTTATCAATGTTGGCGCAGTGGCTGAGCGATTAACTGCTACGCTGCGTTTCACGGGTTCGATTCTGTGCGAGAATCGATCTCGTGATACTTCTGGTGTCCTGTGTATGTGAGTTTGTATGTTTGTGAATGCACTCACGATACAGGAGTGAATCTTAGTGTGAGGCAAAGTTAAAAAAACTTTTCCTTGTCTCTAAAGTTAAACGTTTGTAAAAAATAACCAATCAAAGAGCAATTAAAATTAAAACAAGCCCCACCACCCACGTCAGTAACCTCAGGTACATGTTTAATTAATTGGTTAATTGAATACTAAAAGCACGATAATTGTATGCAGTGCTAATTGTCACTATGTCATGTTACAAGGTACGTACCTATTGTATTAATTTGCGTATTAAACAGGCGAAGCCACTGCATAATTTAGGTAAGTTGTGTTACGATACATACATGTATGACGGAGTGTGTTTACCAAGTAACTGATTTGATTTTAATTGCTTTATTATTTTGTTTTGTTGTAACAATTAATTAAACACAAAGCTTGTTGTGTCGTTTTAATTAGTTTTACAAAGTACTTTGAGTTTTTTTTAGGATTTATTTATTTAAATGATTTGGAAAACTTAAAAAAAACACGAATAATAATAATAATAATAATATAATAAAATTTATTCAATTAACGTTTACAAAAAATTAACATTAAGCCAACAGTAACAAGGTTTCCCATACAATTATAGTGCCTAAAAATATACTAAAACTAAAATATTATTGAAGGTGCAATTAATCGTGGTTCGGAATAGCAATGTTTGATAGTGGACTGCCCGATCTAGGTTAATTTAAACCTGTGTTTCAGGCCATCACTTTACAGTCCAGTTTCATTGCGACAGTAAAATTTAAAGTTACAGTAAAACTATTTTAATAAATTATATTCTATTATAATAAACAATTATGAAAATAAGCTTATAGTACATTAATACTTAAAATTATGTCTATGAAATTATACAAAAATAAACACAAACGAGGAGATCAGATAACATTATGCCAAAATTTCTAGAAGTTGTTCTGTGTCTGTGTAATTGAGTTTCACTAAATATTCTGACAAATTCTTACTACATTTTTTATACCTTACACTATAGAAACTTAGTACTTTGTTAAGCCTATTATATAGAAATGGTCCTAAGAATACGTAAAAACGCTTAGTAAAGGCATGTCTGGTTTGAGGCTTTATGCAAACCAAGTCCTTCCTTCTCTTGTCAGAAGGTAGAGGGTCAAAAGGAAGTGCCGCATGCTGGTGTAGTACTATGTTTAAGATAAATAATTGCCGCACTGTTAGCACATTGCATGCTATGTAGAGCTGGTGCGAAGGAAATCTAAAAGGGCGAAAGGTAGCAACCTTGAGAATTGCTCTTTGAGCACGCTCTAACGGGAGTAAAATTGTTTTGGCCGCACCACCCCAAGAAGTTATGCAATATGTAAGGATGGATTGACACAAAGCTAAATAGACCTGTTTAATTAAATTGTAATCGGCTATGTTACGTAAATTTTTAAAAACATATATTAATTTGCGCACTCTCGTACACAGTAACTCGATATGTTTACGGAAATTCAGATTTGAGTCAATCGTAACACCTAGATATTTTAAATTGTCAGCTTTGGCTAAAGTCGGGCAAGAGCATGCAGTGTCAGCATACGTGCAGTTAATATGTGCGTGAATGTTTAGGTTATTAAGCGGTATGTTAGCATTTTTCATTGTAAATAAAATGTAATTTGTTTTATCTGCGTTTAATGTTAGGAGATTTTTCTGGAGCCACTTAGTAACAATGTCAAAACCATTTTGAGCGTATTCATACACCTCAACTTTTGACTTACCTGAAAACAATAGAGCAGTGTCATCCGCATATGACATTATAACACCATTTTGGAGCGACAGGCTGCATAGTTCATTTATGTAGATTAAAAATAATGTGGGCCCCAAAATGCTACCTTGCGGAATGCCAAAACAGCTATTTCTAAGATCAGAACTGGTATATTCACCAATTTTTACACATTGATGACGATCACTGAGATAGTCTGAAAATAGTAAAAGTTGTTTACCTCTTATCCCAAGTGATTCAAGCTTGTGCAAAAGTAAAGAACAAGAAATTGTGTCGAAGGCCTTGGCAAGGTCTAGAAAGATCCCAATTGTGTGCATACCATTATCCAGGTTAGTAGTAATATAGTTAGTCAAATTGTGTACTGCTTGGCTAGTTGATCTCTTAGCCCTAAAACCAAATTGACTATCTGATAGTAGTCTGTTTTCTTCTAGATATTTTATTAATCTACTGTTAATAATTTTTTCTAAAACTTTAGAGAGGCCTGTTAACACTGAGATGGGTCTGTAGTTATTCACACTGGTTTTATCTCCAGATTTGAATACAGGTGTGACCACAGCCTTTTTAAGTAGTTTTGGAAATATACCTTTAGATAAGCAAAGTTGGAAGATGTGGGTTAGAGGAGGGGCAAGTAGGTATTTAAATGTTTTAAGAATGTTATTAGGTATGTTATCCCACCCAGTGGCACAGACATCCTTAAGCCCGCTTATAATTCTGACTACTTCGTTAACGTCTGTATCTAATAATACAAAAGATTTTAATGTGGAGGATGTCGTGGTAGAGTTGTGTTGGGAAATGATATTAGAGTTGAGTGTTTTTTCAGCTAAGTTTTTACCAACGTTAACAAAAAAGTTGTTTGCTTTATTTATTGCTTCTGTTGGGTTTATACCTGACAGTAATATATCAAACGGGGGTTCGGGTTTTTTTGATCGAAATGTATGAGATTTTACAAACTTCCACACTAGTTTACTATTTTTCCCGGCCTTCTGTAATTCGTTTTTATCGTACTGATTTTTTAGTTTTTTCAAAAGATTATTACAGAAGTTCCGATACCTTTTATAAGTTATAGAAAGCACTTCGTTATCAGGAGCTAATTTTAATTTTAGGTGAAGTCTGTCTCTATGCCTTATACAACGAACGAGACCAGGGGTGATCCAGGGTTTAATGCAACTATACTTTCTAGGCATTTTCATAGTAAACGTGTTTTTCTGTATCGCAGATTGTAACGAATTTATGAAATAATGTAACGAACTATTTGCATCGTCTGAATTATAAACAGGGTCAAGATCAATACCGCGTATGTCATTTTCAAGAATTGACATATTGACTTTAGTGTAGCTACGCATGCAGTTTTTTCTAGGTGAACTTATTTGTAATGTTAGTAAAACAGCCTGATGATCAGTAAGCGTAGAATTAGTAACCAATGTTTTGGATGGATTGTTTGATTTTAGAATGATGTGGTCTAAGCATGAGCCGCTCCGATGCGTGGGGTGGTAGTGTGCTGGTAGAAGTCCATGAAATGAGCAAATATTCAGATAATTGTGTACTTTACTATCTATTTTCCCGGAAGCAATGTTAATGTTAATATCGCCCAAAAGTATTATATTTTTAAAAGATGCTATGTTTTTTAAGTTTCTGTCGAGTGACTCTAAAAATCCATCTATGTTTTGAGAAGGAGGCCTATAAATAGCCATGACTACCGTATCGGGAATTACTTTAATTATTAAACAATTACTATCCAGGGATACTGGTTCTTCTCTTACAGTTCTTAAATTATTTTTGATATAAACTACTACACCATCGTTCTGGTTTATGTTTATGTCACTTCTGTAGGAATAATAACCGTCAAGAGATGGTAAGTTAACCATCTGTTTTGACAGCCAACACTCTGTTAAAACAATAATATCACAGCTTACGTCAAGATCCTGTAACAGTACTTCAAAACCGTTCATGTTTCGACTTATGCTGCGAATATTCTGTGTGAGTAGGGTTAGTGTTTTGTCACCAGAAGGAAGAAGGTGTTTACAATCCTCAACATTGCAGACTTTGGACTCCGACACAGAAAAACTATCTAGGTCGCAAATTAGCTGATTTGTCATGACAATTAAAAAATAAACTAAAAAGTAAATAAATATAAGCTACCTGTTTATCTGCTAACTAACTAAGTATTAGGTGACGCTCTTAGGCGCCTTCATAGTCTATTGAGTTTATGTAATTCATTTCTGCATGTTTGCGGGCCGGGCAACTTACATCACCAGTTGGATGGTCACATTTCCTCTTGAAGCGTTTACACGTTGCGCATAGAGGGGGAGAAGATTTGCTGCTACATTCCTTGAAGGAGTGTCCGCTCTCTCCACAGTGGTTGCAGGTAGGACTGGTTTCTCGGCAGAACTTGGCTGCGTGTCCGAACTGCTGGCAATTGAAGCACCTGGTGACTATAGTGAAATCTCTCACCGGGCATGATGTCCAATTGATAAAAATTCTGCTTTGGTTGATGATAACCTTTCTTATGCTAGCAGGTAGTTCCAGGATGTAGTTACAAGTTGGAAGGTCTCTCTTACCCGATTTATGGCTCAATTTGATGCACTCTAGGAACGACTCGCGAGTTATATTCGGCAACTTGTCTGATAGGTTCTGCTCGTAAATACAGTCAAATACCTCCTTTTCAGTAAGAGCGACGGGGACACCAATGATAGCAATCCTAGGTCGGCGTTTGGAAGGTTCTTCTATTTTAAGGCCTGATGATACCAGTTTTTCCGAGTTCTTGAGTTTATCAATATCGCCTTTGTTTTCGGTGCTAATCAAAACGCCCCCATTTTTCACTTTTTTTAGGCCACGAACGTGAAGCTTAAGTTGTTCTGGGGAGATGATCTTTTGGACAAGAGACTTGGTGTCCTCACTTGTTTGGGTTTTATCGCTGGGATAGATGGCGACTGATCTCCAATTTGCAGGACGGACGACGTCGGTACCTTTCTTAACCATGCTAGCATAGGACGAATTTTCTGATGAATTCAGTTTGGTTTCTACGACCTCTCTGAACTGCTGGAGAGTGTTCACAACATTCTGCTGAACCTGAAGGTGCTGGATTGTAGTATGGGCCTGGATAGTTTTTGTCTTCAATGATTGGTATAAGACGGCCATCTGAGCCGTCCCACTTGAGACTTTACGGCAAAGAGCGGAGACACGAAGCTTCTGGTCCGAGATCATTTTCCCATCCGCGACAATAGCGCAAACTTCACTCAGGATTGCATCTATGGATCCTATCCACTTCTGTATCTCCTGCGTGCTGATGACTTCACTCGGCAATTCATTCTCCGTGGGTGCTGGTGGGTTTGGGTCGCTAGGGGGTACTGGTTGGGTAGGCGTCGGTGGAGGACTTCGCCGTAGTAATTGGCTACGACCAAACGGGCTCGCTCCGGGGTTGGACATATTACCGAAAACACTTTATTTATTGTACAAAAAGATCTATCTAGTTCATCTTGTTTATGTAAGTCGGTTACAAATCACACGCGACACACTTTAATTTTATGCTGACGGAGCAATATTTATATTTATTTCTCGTAATTGTTTATTTCATTATAATCAATAACAGAACACACGTCCGCTTAGTCTCGCGACTCGTAAAGCGATCAACGAATAAGGAACAGCAAGTTAGACTGACAGTCAATAAGAAGTCCTCACTTATATCGCAGGGGCCCAGCAGGGTCGAAGCCTACTGGGGCCATGGATAGTGTGAAAACGAAACCCGGGGCCCTGGGACGAAGGCAACGAAGGAACAGGAGTGGGTTTTTAGTCAGTCATAAGATGATTTTCCCACCCAATAAAAAAAAAACTTATAAATAACCGAACAATAGATAACTAAATTCTTTGGACACTAGGCACAGAGATAAGAACAAATAGATGCTAAATTACTAATATACTATAGTTTCAATACAATTTTATTTTTTTATGGATAGGCTCGGGTTTAATCACCATCTCGTCTAAAGCAAGCGATGTAAGCGATGATGTAGCCGACGATGGAGCACGCTTGTCTAGAAGTAATCCTATTCACTCTTCCTTGAAGACCCCTAGGTTGTACCTAGCTATCAGGAAACAGACTCCGGTAGGGAATTCCACTCCTTAGCTGTACGCACTATTTAGTTAACAACACACCAATCAATAATCATAACCGGGTTTAAGCTCGAAATTCTTTCAAACATTTCGTAACAAATTCAACTTATCACTACCGTACCCTAATCACTTCATGGCTTTTAACCATAATCACATGTACGGAACCCATGATTACAACCTCCAAGGAGGCTCCCACACGGTAATAGACATTCAAATCACTGATAAAAACCGAGAAATTGTAATCGTCTACGGTCAATCAAAACAAAATAAAGTTAGGTAACTTTCAAGTAGGGTGGAATTGGGTAACCCTCGAAAACAAAAAATCTATATTTTATTTGCAAATGACAGATCATTATTAGATTAATACCATTTTTTTAAAATCCCCAAATTGTCACAGTGACAAATATGTAAGTACATATCATCATCATTGAAATCATGAATATCATTCAAATAATCATTCAACGGGGTTGAACGATTATTTTATGAAATTATGACATTCAAGCTTCGATCAAGCATTTAAGGGTAATTCCAACTTAGAGAAATTTTATGACTTTAATTACTACATATATTTCGATATAATATAATTATATAGAATCTACATATTTGTGAAGGCAGTGATTAGTCTTTAAATAACATACTGAGATGCAGAGTGTAAAAACTTTAAGAATAAGTGTTGTATCCGGCTCGAAGAACCACATGTTCGGGTGATAAGTTTCTTAATATCATAAATGTATGTAGTATATCAAAACACATGTACTTCTTTCGAAAATGCTTAAGACACTAAATCACTCAACAGTCAGCACAGTTATAAAGA
This sequence comes from Mythimna impura, assembly GCA_905147345.3. Lineage (NCBI taxonomy): Eukaryota > Metazoa > Arthropoda > Insecta > Lepidoptera > Noctuidae > Mythimna > Mythimna impura. The sequence continues at coordinate 18,647,529 of LR990351.1, forward strand.
CATTTCAAGACTGTATTGTTAACTAAACATGTTTCTAATTCCTCGGGCTATCCTAGCGCTTTTGTTTTAATTGACGTTGGTGTATTTTCACGAGAACTATGACCCAGCAAAGGCCTACTTAAACAGGCGGAGTAACCTTATCGGGTTTGAAAATTGTCGGTAGAGCTTTCGAAATAATAAATCTTTCCACGAAGCTATGGAAAGGGCGATGAGCAGAACATTTAAGGAACAATAGCTCAGGAGTGGGCGGTATAGTCCTACTGTTTTAATGTACACTCACGAGCATTAATATGTGACAATGACAAAAATTCAACAACGATTTTCTCCTAAAGTATTGAATGCAAATGTTATGGTGTTACTTGTACTGTATCTTCAAATCCAAACTATTATGAAACAGTTATTCTCTCATACTTATAATCGAAATATCTGCTTTTGGCTTTTTCGTAAGTGTAAGGTGTTTATACAGTTGACTGTACCTCTCGAAAGCCGTATTGATAGGAGTAAGATCGTATCAGGTAGAACAGTTAGCTGCCAATGCAATCCAATCTGATCTGATGAATCTTTATGGGCCATTGTTGACACCCACGTTGAAATGGTGGTTTCCTAATACACGTTTTATAGTAATTAAATGCTTGTGAATGTTTTTGTCTATGCTGAGAGTAATGGTGTTAACAAAGCATCGGTAGTCCCTATAGGTATTAAAAGTAATAAACTAACCACATTAGAAATAAAAAATGACAAATTATGAGGAGTACTTAAAGAAATTTGAAGAAAAATATACTACCAACATTCCTACCAATACCATTTTGTTTTTTTGAGGTGAGAAATTATCAAATGATTTCTCCCGTTCTTGGGTGGAGCGAGGAGTGAAAATTTTCGCAATCTAAAAATCCCTTAGCTCTGACAGTACTTAATACAACTACTAAATAAATGTAGATAAGTTTATCTAACAAAAGAAAACTACCTACAGAAATAAATTAAGCACCAATTCATCATCATCATCATCATCATTTCAGCCGATTCCCGCAACCCTTACCAGGTCATCGGTCCACCTTGTAGGAGGCCTTCCAACGCTTCGTCTTCCGGTACGTGGTCGCCATTCCAGAACCTTTCGGCCCCAACGGCCATCCGTTCTGCGATCAATGCCCATTGCCACTTAAGTTTGGCGATTCTTCGTGCTATGTCGGTAACCTTGTTTCTCCTGCGGATATCCTCATTCCTGATTCGAACACGCAAGGAAACTCCGAGCATAGCCCTTTTCATTGCCCTTTGGGTAAAGCACCAGTTGTTTTGTGAGAAAAATATTAAAAGAAAACATCCAGTGCATGTCAAACTGATTAGCGATCAATAATCGATTGTTTCGAAAAATCGATAACAACGTATGACCAACTAATTAACAAGCTTGAAAATCAACTTAAACAATTATAGAAATAGCCAATTAAACACGCTGATTTCTTGGCTCCGTACTTGAAAAAGTTTGTAAAAAGCGGGACCAGTTTCCCGTTAAGTAAGATAAAGTTGAAACTTGAAGCGGCCGTTTCAAAAGAAGTGGAAACATTCGAGAAATGCCGATAGCGTGTCTGCGCCCATTGATTCACTGGTTAACCAAACCTTATGGACTCAGAACGTAAAGGTTTTGCGCTGGGAAATTAAAAAAGAGCTTTATAATGTTGAACTTGAGGTTGATTCCTGGAATGGAGTTTCTCAGTAGCAACCTGGATTCTGGACTTATGTTCGGTTGATGGTAAGGAGAGGAGATAGGAGAGGGCTATGCTCAGAATGTCATTGCATGATCTAATCAGAAATGAATATATCCATAGAAGAACTAGGGTTAACTAGTTTGGGTGTCTTCAAGGCTAGAGTGAATAGGCTCTCAATAAACTAGTGCGCCTCACCATCAACGATTGCATCACTGCTTACCATCAGGTGGGATCGCATTCAAGCACTAGTTTATATCAACTAAAATTAATAAATAAACAACTAAGGTTAACATATAAAATAAAACGTATCCCAAAAAAACACCAAATTTGACAACAACAATTTAATGACAATTTGTTCTGCTGTGCTCGCTGTACAGATTGTTTATGGTGCCGAAAGATTTCGAAGTGTCGACCGCATAATGGAAAACGCAGCCTTGGAAAGCCTCTCATAAGATGGACTGATCACCTGGTAAGGGTCGCGAGAATCCGATGGATGTGAGACTTCATCATGTGTGTCTGTATAGATATTATAAAGAAAATATATATATATATACAGGTTGATAAAGCTGCTTGCATAGTGCAGTTATTATAGTGTGCTAATCAGATCACTTTTAAAAGTTCTTGAAATTTACTCCAAAGAAAATGGTTGCTGTTAAAGATTGGGCCAATAGGTTTTCTTTACACTACGTATCTTAATTGAAAAACAAAGTGCTCCAGTACCTCTTAGCTTAGCCTACAGTCAATTAGTAAGTTAAAATAACTGGTTAGCTAAATATGTAGGTAGGCTACTTAGTAACAAAGTACTCAGAGAACAAATAAACTTAGAGAAGACGAGTATTTTTTTTTTCCAAAAAATTGTAGCAAAATGAAAAAATACACTTACGGCCAAAAAAAACTGTAGTCACGTTTTTTTTTTTTGTAACTTCGAACGCGTCTAGCTACGTCCTATTTCAACATTACGTACAAACGTAAAAAGCACCAGCTCACCTACAGTATTTAGTCACCTCGGACAAAAAGACAACTGCTCATAATTACTTAAGCACGTCCCTACATGGACCCCCGACTTGTTGGTATCCCGATGATTTGTACATAAATTCATTATTGTCACTATATTTTATTACCAAACCCATAATTACTTATTGTCTATTGTTTTAGCTATTATAAAATGCTACGCTTGACAGTGTGTCTATGTGAGTCGAAAGTACAAATGCCAATGTGTTTTTGTTTACGAAATATACATACCTATAAAAAAAAACTTATACCTTCCAAGAATAAGCTATTTCATGAAGTAATAATAATAATATTCCACAACTATCACACAATGCCGTCTAGTCTCAAGCTAAGCAGAGCTTGTGTTATGAGTACTAAACAACTGATAAACATCCTTATATATTTCTAATATTATTATAGATAAATTACACCCAAACACAGAACAAATGATCATGCTCATCACACAAACATTTGACCTGGGTGGGAATCGAACTCACGACCTCCGGCATAACAGTCAGAGCCAGTAACCACTAAACCAACAGGCCAGTCAAAATTCACGTTCCCTTTTTGTCGTGTTTATTAATTTACTGAAATATCTGTAAGTTCAACTGATTTATTAAGCTTGTTATAAATAGATTTTCCGAATTGGCGTCTAAACTTTATCGGTTCACAATCAAGAATTAAAGCCTTCGTTTCCAGGTCAGACCATTTGCTGCAGTACAAAATAACATGGATTATTAGAAAATTAAATAAGTTAAGGTTTACTATGCGTCATTTATTTGCTTACCTTGTTTTTATTTTATTTACAGATAAAACAAGTGAGGACATTTGCTGAAGTTATTGTTACGTAGTAAAAGGTACGTTGTAATACATTATTCTTTTTTTGTGCAAACTTTGTTTGGCCTAAAGTGTAAGTAGTCATTAAAATAAATGAGTAGACATACTTTTCAATTAACAGAACTCAACATAGTCTGTCGATAAACCCCATATGCATGTTAGGTTAGTGGTTGACTAACTTTTCAAGCAATTTTTAAGTAGCATTGCATAATAGCATATAATTATGCTATGCTACTTAAACATTGCTTGAAAAGGCTGATGCCTTTTAATGTTTCTACTGCTAGGAGTTAGGTCTCCTCTCTAAGAGAGGGAATGGGCCGTAATCCACCACGCGGGCCCAGTGCGGATTAGTGAATTTCACATATCTTCGAATTTTTGGTTCTAGGACATGCCGGTTTCCTCACGATGTTTTCCTTCACCGTTTTGAAAGCAGTGGTGATGAAATAAATTACACAAAGTAATGCGCCTGGCTGGGTTTTAACCCGCGGCCTACAACTCGTATGTCGGGGCCGTTACCACTCGGCCACCACTGCTCAATTTTTAAGTAACCATACATTATTGCTCCTGATAAACTATACGGTAGGTACTTAAGTGCAACTGAAGAAGTTATCCTTGTCTGCAAAGTTCAATATCAACAAAACAATAAATTATGGAATACGTCTAGATATTTTCGAATGCGCTTTATTTACCGTCATAGAAAGTCACGTCCACCATATTAATTGGCCAATTTTCCAGCAGCTGATACCACATGAAGTCCTGTAAATAGTAGCAAAAAACATACAATTTATTGGTCCCGCAGTGTAAGCAAGTAATATATGGCGTAGAATTTGTAGTTTTTAGGGATATCGTATCGGACTATAGACTTTGTAATGTAGGCATTTAATATACCTTTTGTATGGGTAGCTAATTGTTTCTTATCGGACTTTTGATATTATCAACAATGTGCGTTTTATTTCCACAGTTTCTTCAGATACTGCCAGTATTTTAAACCGAACCTGCCACATTTTTTGTACTGAAACAGACACCTTTGTAGACGGTTACAATTATTGGTACTATGTCATTGAAGCAACAAAGAGAAATATAAATAAATAAAAAACCAGGCAAGTGCGAGTCGGACTCGCGCAATGAAGGTTCCGTACAAACATACCTATGAAAACAGTTCAATTCCCGAATCGCAAAATTTTTTTTTTGTTACGTAACTACAAATTTACAGTTTTCAGATTTTTCCCTATACTTGTGCTACGAGACCTTGCTTCAAGCCAAATTTCGGGATTCTAGGTCAACGGGAAGTATAAACCCTATGAATTTTCGAAATATACGTTTTTTGCGAAATAAACGGCCGTATCTTTTTTTTCATTAACTCAGAAGTTTTATTTTCTTACAGCTTCAAGGGATCGCAGACCTGAGTATATGGTTTTAATTTCAACTCGATACCTCCAGGCGTTGCCGAGATAAAGGGTATTGACAGACAGACAGACAGACAGACGGACAATAAACTGATCCTATAAGGGTTCCGTTTTTTTCCTTTTGAGGTACGGAACCCTAAAAAAGCATAACTCCTGCGATTTTTGATTTCTCATCTCAAAATAGATTAAATTATAGTGATGGTTTTTTATATTTGGTTACATAAAATCTCTACTCTAGGTACTATCACAATTTTGGCAATCAATATTTAAATTAAATAAATTATTACATTTAATTACATAGTACCTAAATTCGTACATCATGTTAATAATTAAAATAGTAATTTAATTATCGTGTACCTATAATATAATAAAATAACGTAAAGAAAGGAAAATATAAAGGTTTAGCTAGCAAAATCGGAATAGTTTTATTCCGCGTTTCCAAACTCCAAGAGTTCAGAAACAGAAGTACAGCTTCTAAGGACCAAATTAAATGCCATTTTGATAATGATTACGCGATGACACTGATGGCATAAATGGCGTAACCGCCTTCAGAGCCCAACTAGTTAATATTCAAACCATCAACTCAAAAACTCATAATTGGGATTTTTCTCAGAATTAAAACCAGGAAAAAAAAATTATAAATATTTATAAGTTTATTATTTATGTATTATATGTATATGTATTTTATTATCTTTTTATGTTGTTGTACGTACATTGACAGCCCCAAATCTTTTCCTTCCGTTACAGTCCATCCACAGGTTGTCTGGTAGAAATTGCCCTGTGCAATAAGACCGCCTATTGTACACTTATTTTTTATAAATGTCTGTCCTGTAGTAAGTTAAGGTGTGCAATAAAGTAATAAATAAATAAATAAAAATCCTTTACGTCAGATCCTCAATTCTATCTTCTTCCAACCTGACCCTGATTCCGTCCTTACAATACATGTTATCAAGGTAACTGTATTCTAAAGCCTCTCATGGGAATATCAAGTCAGTAGGTGTATAATACGAGAAAGCCTCCTCAGAATAATGTGTACTTATCTTGTTATCGTTGATTGGACATACATTAACGGGGTACCCACTTGTCTGTACATCGGTAATCTGAGCTAAAGTTCAAGGCACTCGTGCTACTTACCATTAATTTTCATTGTTAAGTAAAACCATGGGTAGCCTGCGGGTTTTCGAGGAGGCATTGTTTTGTGAAATCCTTGGGGAAATTGGGTCTTGAGTGATTTTAACGGTAATCATTTTTTACCTTTTTAAGATAGAGTTGTAGGGAACTAACCCAGAATCAGATGACCTAGTTGTAACTCCCATATATAAGTAATTTTTAGGGTTCCGTACCTCACAGGAAGAAACGGAACCCTTATAGGATCACTTTGTTGTCCGTCCATCTGTATGTCTGTCTGTCTGTCAAGACCATTTATCTCGGGAACGCTTAGAGATATCGAGTTGAAATTAAAACCATATACCTACTCAAGTCTGCGGTCCCTAAAAGTTGTGAAAAAATCAAACTAAGTTAACTAAAAAAAAAGATACACAATTTTTTTTCCTATTGTGAAATATCTTAGAGATTCCATTCGCGAATTAAACTATTTACAAATGTAAGTTTGTACGGAACCCTCTGTATGCGAGTCCGACTCGCACTTGGCCAGTTTTTTTTTTTAGGTGAGAAATCATCCTATGACTTCTCCCGGTCTACGTGTCAGACTTTTACTAGCTAAAACCCACTCCTATGTTTCTTATTTACCTTGCGTCCCAGGACCACGGGGATCCATCACGGACGACCCATGGCCCCAGTAGTCTTCGGCCTTGCTGTGCCCCTACTACCTTTTACCTTTTTAAGATAAAGTTACGAATGCAGGGAATTAACCTAGAACCAGATGACCTGGTTATACTCCCATTTACATATTAGTAGTTTTTTTTTGAAGCTGAAAAATTATCAAATAAGTCCTCCTGCTCTGGGTGGAGTGAGAGGGAGTGTCAGACGTTTACTAACTAAAACCCACCTGTGTTCTTTCAATTTCCCTGTGCGTTTCAGGGTCGCGGTAGCTCTTTCTAACAATCACTTGTATTACCCGTTATATTACAAATTGTTAATTTAATTTATGTGTAACATCTATTTATTTGTACATTTATTTACTGTTCTCTGTATCTATATCTATATATAAAAGCGAAATACCACTCACTGATTAATCACGAAATCTCAGAAACTATAACACCTACCTACAAACTTAAAATTTGGCAGGTAGGTTCCTTAAAGGGTGTAGACATCCGCTAAGAACGGATTTTACAAAACTCCACCCCTAAGGGGGTGAAACGGGGATTGTAAATTTGTATGGAGAAACCTATTTTCACGCGGGTGAAGTCGCTGGCAGAAGCAAGTATTCTATATAATTGAATTAAGTTATTACAGTCTATTTTAACTTTTTTAACCTATTTTTACATACACCCTGTGTTTACATCTCTCACCCATCTCTACTACGGCAGGTCTGCTGAAAGAATTTTCTTTTGAAATAAGCAGCACCTTTGTAATCTTCTATCTGTATTTTTTCTTTTAATTTTTAAGTGTTTGTGTGTACAATAATAAATTGTCTAATTTTTAACCTTCTCTCAACCAAAAAAAATCTTTAGTTTAATTTTGATACCTACTACAAAATCTTTACATTGTACCCAAACCGGCAAAACAATTCACTAAGCTATAATGAGGTAGCTAAATGGATACCTTTTGTATCTCAACGCGAGCCACTCTAAAAGCAGTTTAAAAAATCTTAAAAAAAAAAATACAAGCTCATTCGACAGCTTTTGAATTCAAAAGCGTAGTACCGTAGGCGTTTATTAAAAAGCTCTAATTTGTTCGCCCGCCCGTCCGCCCGGGCGAACTTTTGAACGATTGTAAATCGCACTCGCGCCTGCTTTATAGCAGCAAGTAGCCGCCCGATGGCACGCCATGCTCCAACAGCCACGCCAACTCCATTATTTTAAAACTTTACCAACCAACTGTTTAATCTTCGTCGCTTTTAAACTTAAGCATAGTTCGTAACTAGGGTTTTGAGAATGGAGCTGCAGTTTCAAGAAAATGTTTCAGAGATAAAGAGAAAAGAAACTTAGAATTGAAACATATTTGTCTTCGTAATCAGCGGAAAACTAACACGAACCAAATGTGTACTTAAAAGTATTCAAGTGGGGGTACCAAAACAGGAATTGTTATTTGAATAACCGGAAGGCTGGCTTGTTCTTTGCCCAAAGACCTAACATTGCCATTTAACGTGGCAATGTTGCCAGTTTTCTGAGCACGTTTCCACCATCTCCAGATGATAGTGATGTGAAGGAGTACTTAGACGCCTGTGTATTTGATTCTGTATACATACATATGTACAACGTACGTTATTAGTGAATATTGAAGTCACTTATATATTTTCTTATAAATAATTTAAAAAAAATGAAATTTGGTTGTCTTTGCAATCAGAGGAAAATTAGCATGTACCAAATGTGTACCTTCTTGGAGACATCACGCCTCAATTTCGAAGAAAACAAACTACCTTTAATAATACCAATATCAGGCAGGTAATTCTTAGCCTGTTCTGTAGATATGAAACTGAACCGCATAAATTCCGGGTCCTCAAAATTCGAAGAACACAATAAACGCAGCCATCGACGCCTACCACGTTCGCAAAAAACAACAATTTCGGATCCCGATGATAAACTGGTTTCCGAACGGGCAATTCGTCTTATCCTCCATCTCCCTCGCACCCATACAAAAAGTGTATTGAAAGAAAAAGACGCAAGCACCAGGTAAGCTAAAACCGGCGATTCCAGTTTTATTTATTTCTTAACTTGTTGCTGGCACATAAAACATTTTTCGATTTACGGGCCAAAGCTTGTGTAATTGCTTTAGCATCTGACTTGACTAATTTGCATGGTATGAATTTTAAATATGGCGGCTGTTAGGAACGTAAATAAATTATCTGTGGTGCGCTGCCTGTCTTTATATTTGCGAGGCGATATGGACCTCGTAGCTGGAAAGGAGAAAGGTAGGGAGGGTGCGCATGAGTTTAAGGGAAGTATTTTAAATTCTATCGGCTTTTTAAAGTCTATGCACTAAGAATTGAGATACCAAAGGATCAAGCTACATATAGCTTTTTTTTTTAAATTATATAAACTAGTGCTTGACTGCAATCCCTACTGATGGTAAGCAGTGATGCAATCGTTGATGGTAAATCGCACTAGTTTATTAAGAGCTTATTCACTCTAGCTTTGAAGACACCTGAATTATAATCGGACGGGAAAACCGCTGCAGGCAAATTGTTCTAATTCTTCGATGTACTCGTGGTATAAACGACGAGGCGAAACGCTTCGTCGGTAGGTGCTGTGTGCTTAATTATCTTATTTATTTTCGAATGAAATGGGTTTTTCTTTCAATAGAAAATTATCAAATGACTCTCACCGCTGAGTGAGAGGGAATGTCAGATTTTTACTGACTAAATCAACCTATGTTCCTTCAGCTGCCCTTTGGGTTCCAGAGCCACGGTAACTGTTTCAAACAAACCTGCAGTCGTACGAATAAATAGGTACGCGTCGAATTTATAAAATAAAAATAAATACATAAATAATTTATGTGAAGATAAGACAGAATGCACTAGAAACTATTATGTTTTGCATTAGGTGCATTATGTGCAGGTATAAATAAATTACAACCAATGTAAGCAAGAGCTCGTACATTACCGCTTGTATATTCAGTAGTTATTTACGAACCGATAATAATAACGATACATCAACGTTCATTGTTTTAGATTAGAAATTATATTACTTACAAATGTATTTCTTGTTGTATACCTCAATTTATTTACACTATCATACGTTACAGGCACTTAATCAATCGGCGAATGATTAATATAGGCGGCAAAAGCCCAACAAATCAAATGCCCACAGTGTACATACGTCATCATTGCATTAAGCGTAGTAAATAAAGCTTGGTACAGAACGTACACCACGGTCCGCAAATAAATCGCGAATCGAATTCCAAAGACGCTTTTAAATCATGACAATACCAGATACAGTGCGCGTTATCAATTAGAACTACTTAGCAAGTTTAATTTTACACCCCTGAAACTGACTACCCGCTGTTATTAGCCGAGTATTAAGTCTGTAAATCGCTTGGCAATTAGTTGGCAGATAGTAAAAATGTGTTGGTACAAGGATCGCTCGCTTCGGGCACGTAGCGCGTAATACATAAAGGAGAGGAGAGTTAAGACACGGCGTGAGCGGGACTTGTTCCTTATCTGTCGGACTGTGTGTACTAGGCCGGGTAACCCTACACCCCGTTAGATACTTAGGTACATCGGAAAGTATATTGTTGTATCTGTTTACTAGAGATAAGTGGTCAATTTAACTTTAAGGAAAGCAACTGTGAAGAGTTTTTAAAATAATGTGTTTAGAGCTTTTGAGTGCAATGGATGTTCGATCGTGTGTCGTGAGTTATGTTAGACAGGCTACAAGCTTCTGGAAGCTGGCATCGATATGGTACCTATATCCCTTTTTTTGGAGGGTGGGAAATCATCTAATCGCTTCTCCAGCTTTAGGGTGGAGTGAGAGGGCGACTCAGACTTTTACTAACTAAAACCCACCTTTGTTCCTTCAGTTAGCCATTCTTCTTATCGCCTCCACGAGGACACGGCAATGCTCCGCCCAAACGGAGCACACCTACACCGTATGCTCCACTGTGTCCTACAGGCGGTATTCGCAATGGTAACACCCGATCGTTTCTTCTGCCTGAATCCAAAATAGGAACCTCCCGAACTTACCATGTCTGGTGAGGACGCCATGGCGCCGCTCCTCAAAGAGGTGACTTAACGCCATAATTGTGGTGTGCCCAAAATGGTCTATCTTATCTTCTATTCCTGAAAACGATTAAGGCTTACTATCTACGAAGTAAAGATCAAGTATACAACATTTTATGTTTGAGACATAATAATATGACCCAATTTTAAGTTTATTAAGTAGATTACTTTGTTTAGAGAAAACCCATTCCTAAAAAAAAACGCAAATTGTCGCTTACGTTGTTCTTCCTGAAAAGGCTCGATAAGTTATATACTTACATTGTAAGATAGTTATTCATTAACATCAACGATCATTCTTCTTAGTAACTTAACTTTAGATTTTTTAAACGAGATTATTGAGACTTATTGGCTTTTATTTTTCCTTCGCTTTTGTATCTTAAGCAGCACGAAATGGAAGAGAGAAGCGCAATACCATAATGGATGCTTTATTATGAGTCAGAGACCACACATTAAATATTTATAAATTACAAAAAAATAAGCACAAGCCTTTAACAAGACAGACCACACCATTTTTAAGACTGTAACGTCAATATTTACGATGTATGAAACGCAGACAACGAAAATGCAATAAATACTCCTTGAAAGCGAGTGGTTATCAATAACGAGGTGCAGCTGGAAAACCTGCATTAGCAGATGTTGCCGTCTCTTATTTATCTCGATTTTATCAACAACCGCGCGGTTTGCAGAGAAAAACTCATTATGAATATAAAATAACGAATCATGAAATTCAGCATACGTAGGTACCTACCACAGTCCTACACAAAGGTATAATAAACCAAAAAATATGTCAAAGAATACCTATAAGCAGCTACGTTATTTCTAATAGATTCGCGACCGTTCTTCGAAAAACAACGCTCAAGAATGAATCTTTAGCCCAAGAAATAAAACTTGAATTTGAATAGACGCAAGTTTGGCAAGCAACGGGGTGCCGGGCAGAGGGGCTGATTTATATTGGAGCAATGCAGCAGTAGAGTAGTGTGCAGTTAGTATTGATTTCCATTCGTAACGCCCATCCCCCGCCCCGCATGCATCTCACCTCACGCACCGTCACAATGGCAAAAGGCCAAGTATCCAACACTGGCGACATTAAAAAAATATATAGCCAAATAAAGAACATGGAATGTCTTCGATTAAATTGTGACACGCGATGTATGCCCGAACACACGGTTACCACTGTGCTTCATTATCATCAAGCAAGAACCATCTTTATTTCTAATCCAGTAACGTTTAAAACTGGCTCAGCAATTTCAGCTCGCGTGTAAGTGCGAGTCTAGTGGAGCCGTGAATTGCCTCAGTGAGTCAAAACTGTTTACCAAAGCAAACGTTCCCACTGATTGAAATCGGAGGAAAATTCGTTCACTAAGCAGTTGAACACTATTGAGCGAATGTTTATTTGCATTCTGATGGTCTTATTGATCGCATGAATGAAAATTTGCACGGCATTAATTGGTAAAGAAATGTAGCGGTGTTTTTGATAGTTTTGACTCGAATTAATTTATCCTAATGCTTAACTGAAAAATGGATGGAGTTAAAACTGGATTATTTATGCTGTATTTAATTTCGTAATAGTAAACACAAAATGCAAGGAAAATTGAATGCGATAAGTTTCAGGAAATCAGCAGCTTTTAGTCGCATAACACGTAATTTCAACGATTTCTAGCTAGCAACTTACGACTTATTTACCCACTAAATGAGCGCCACAATAAAATCACAACAGCTCACTCCCAAAAAAAAATTTATCTGACGATATCGTCGGCTCGTAGTGTTGTCAGCAACAAATAATAAGTTTTATGAACTATATCGCTATGATAAACGCTCTCAGCGGCCTCGACCAACCGACACACTCCCCGGGCTGGGGTCGTTGAACGCCATTTCGGTTATGAAACAGAGTACACTCGACAACACACGCCTTACGTAATACGTTTATTCGGAATTAGAATTTTGAGTACGTTTTTAAGACGTTTGAAAATGATGCGTTCTATTTTTGTAAAGACACGCTGCATTTTTTATTGGCAATTATGGTAGGTATTTTTTTTTTTCATTCATTTGTTACTTAGGAAAAGCTTCATTTGAACGTTGACCAAGAATTTGTTCAGAGACATCATTAACAGTTGATTTTAACGGTATCATTAAAGACTAATAATAGCCATTGCAGATGTTATGCAAAAGGTTAATTAAAGACCATTGCATCTATCGATCCCAAAGAAAATAGCGCAAATCTATAAACACGATTTATTTGAGGTTATATTACAGAAATATTATTTATAATTCTGATACAAGTCATGGTTTCTGTTGCATGCTGCAAATAGCAAAACTGCAATGGCAATTTATGGGAACTTGTCAGTAAATGAAAAAATATGTTCCACATTATTCATTTCTGAACAAGTTTCCCTGAAGCACGTTTAAAATGATTAAATTGCCGATTTCCATGTTAAAGGCGCAGGTAATTTATTGATATTTCATACATTTTTACATTGAGAAATGTTCGGATTTAATATCCGTACTATTCTCTTAACATAATGTAGGAACACTGAATATAAATCAAAAGTCGCAGGTAAAAATAAACCACTTAAACGTGAGGGCACGAGCTGTGTTGAATGACGTCTCTGAGTGCTGTTTCACGATTGGTCGATATTTTTGCTGTACGTACCCCCTCTCATTCTTCAATACCTAATGGATAGCGTGTATTCTTAACACCTTATAATTAGTTCAACACAGCATTACCATTTCTGCTTGTAGTATTAATATCAATCTGTTAAATTATATTAAGAGAATTAAACTAATTTTTCTTCTTTCAAACATCTTGCTCGCACACGAATTGTCACTTTACTTAATTTATTGTCTTCTCGCTCTTCCATATCGAAGTTCCGTATTTTTATCTCTGTCTCAGTTCAAAATGACATTTCATACCTAAAACTGCTTCTGTCGACGGTTTTGTTTTTTTTAGGTTCTCGTGACATTGAAGAAAGTTACAAAAAAAAATTTTTACAAAAAAAAATACAACCGACTTCAAAGTAAATAAAAACACTGAAAAGTGCAAAATAACTTTAATTTCGGAAGTCGGTGTTTCTATAATAGTTTTGTCTCTTCGTTATTTAACACCGACTTCCGAAATTAAAGTTATTTTGCACTTTTCAGTGTTTTTATTTACTTTGAAGTCGGTTGTATTTTTTTTGTAATTTTTATTTTTATTTTACACTTTTTAGTTATGGTACCACCACTAAAAAGTACCCCTCAGCCAAATTTAAATACCTTATAGCCAGAGTGCATCTCATGACAATTCTAATAATCCCAAACACGGTTAGATTACATTAATTTATTACAGAGTTCTGGTGCCTAACTTCAGGCTTCATCATCAGATCAGTTCGATATATTCCCCCTCTACTTTCAGTCAGTCATCGACTACACGTATAAACAAAGCAATTTTGCTTGTTACGACGGTTCTGCTGTGATCCTATGAGGAGTTCTGTTCCATATCTTCGAAGTTCATGATCAGATCATAACAATATTTCTATGGGACCAATTCGGAAGCATAACAACTCAATCAAAAAAAAAAATTTCAAAATCGGTCCACCATTGACCGAGAAATCGGTGAACATACATAAAAAAAAAAAAAAAAACATACATTCAACCGAACATATAACCTCCTCCTTTTTGAAGTCGGTTAATAAAATAGAGTTAAATGGTCTTCATTATTACATAAGTACCTACTTTAAGGCAAAAACATAGGTTGATGTTTTACATATTATTTATTTAGTGTCATTTTTTTCTTGATAATTTATGACTAAACGTTTATTATCTTTCGTCTGTAAAACAAAAGTGAACAACGCGTTACCTACCCATTTATTCTTTAGATTGAAAATTATCTATAGATATTTTTAATTAGTCTGGTCTATCTTAGGCAAACTTTTAGGAAGAGGTTTTTTTCTTTCCTAATCAAAATGTATTTAGTACAGTCACTACAGTCTTACTAAAAAAAATATGATTAATTATTCATACAACTACTGATCTATTAGAATGGTAATATAATATACACCACTAGTTTTTAATTAGTACAAATACATAAAGGGCTTATTAGAAAATGTCTTGTTATTATGTAAGCATAAATAATATTCATAAACAGCAAAGTTATAATCGTTCGTTTATATCCCAAAATGTCATTCAATTTATGGAAATATTGTACTGGAATGAAAAACAATGGAAAAACACTGCGCGTAGTATTTTCTAGTAGCAATTGTTATGAATAATTGATACAATTACGAATATACCAATTATGACAAATTTTCATGGTCAATTATGGGATTTCATTTTTTTTTTACTTATGACTACATAAATGATCAGTAACGGGTACAGAAAGAGCCCAATTTTTTTTGTAAGTACTAATTAAAAATAGGGTTGTATATGTTTTTTTATTAACCTATTTTGTGTCCTACTGCTAGGCAATGGCCTCCCCTTTCTCCTTCCAAACCTCTTTGTCTAGGGCGATTTCTTGAAAATCCAGCCCTTATTAAATAAATAATGTCAAAAAACTTTTGTCCACTTCTATACTACGGGTCCCTTGTAGTTCCGGTTTCCATGGGTTCATCGCCGAATCTCGAGTTCGTAATGTGCATTGAAACATAAACGATTTGTGACTACTGTAATATAATGCAACTGAGTTTATTTTATTGGTACATAAAATTATTATTATTTGGTTTATAATTTTAAGTAAGTAATTTATTTTTAATAGAATAGGATAGATCTTTATTTGCACAGAAAGTAGGTGGTCTTTGTCAAGATTGATGATTCATACTAACTACCTTACCAAAGGAATGCAAAACACTGTTACTGTTTTTGGAATACAACTAATATGTATATTTATAGAGAATACCTGAGGCAAAAGGGGCTCCCTTTGAAAATATACGTTTTTCAACTTGTATAAAGTACATTAAAACGGCATCAAAAATCTAAAAAAAATTAATGAATATCATAAATAGTCATGGTCTTTAATTTTGTACAAATATTTTTTTTATATTTTTTTTTGTTCTACAAACAATAAAAAAAAATCCATTTGCGTTTATTATTTATGTTTTAACTTTTTTATCTAAGCAATTACCAACACGAAATTTATATCTATCTATAGAGAATAAATAATCATTGTAAATATTGTAAAAATACTTTTTTTACTGACAGTATTTTTTTTTTTTTGAGGTTTTAGCATTTTTTCACGACAAATTTCGACGGCAAAATGTTAAATAGGTCGCCTAGCCCTTGACGGGTAGACGTATGGCATTTTTTTCACCAAAACGCTACCGTATTTATGTAGATTTATCGTTCAAATGTAATAATATAGGGGACAAGAGGTGGAAAAATGCTCAAGATCATCGGCTTATAGGAGCCCCTTAAGTCTGCCATTTAGTTGCATGAAGATTAAATAAATAAACATTTTCATAAATTTAATAGTACATTATGATATAAGTGTGTAATGTTAGTGATTATCGTCGAGGCGGTATTTAGACCCGAGCCGTGGCGAGGGTCTTAAGAGAGCCAAGAACGGTAATCATTAATTACTCACGTGTGTCATACGACGTTTTTCAATACATTTGTGAAGAAAACAACAGTAAAACTAGTAAAATTTTCTGTGACATGGCGGTAAAAATCTGTTTTTATCATGTTTTTATAAGCACGAGCATTTTTTTTTTACCCCTAAAGGAAGGCTAAGGTATTTTGATCATACTGCCTAGTCTTACGTTTATATTATGTTTGCGTGAAAAGTTTTTACGATAATGTCTTTCGTAGTGACAATAGAATACGTTACATCCGTATTCTATTGTCACTACGAAAGACTCATTTTCTAATGATTTTGTAGTATTTAATTTAATTTAATTAATAAAGCCACTGAACATCACTGGAATAAAAAAAAATCACGCAAAAACCGCGCGCATCTTAAAATGGCGGCCATAGACCACAAAAAAAAAAACAAATTTTAGTTGAATGTAGGTACGATTTATTTACTAAATGTTTTTTATTAAATAAATCGTTTGTACAAGTTAAATTTATCCATTTTAACTTGTAAATTGGATGAAATAAGTACCTAAGTAAGACACTAATTTATATACTCAATAACATAATGGGAATTTTACTTCGCGCCGAAACTGAAATGCAATTCTATTATTGTTCACATAATGTAGTAATATTTTCATTACGGGTCAAAGGATTCGCAAGTTTAGATATATATAAAAAAATACAATCAATGTATCCTGGCAACACCATCGCGTCTAGATGTCACTTATTTTTTTTGCGGTAAAAGTTTCGCATGGAAAAAACTTTATCCTATCTAATTATTCATTTAAGATACCCAAGTGATACATCTTATTATTCATTTATAATACATGAAATAGTTCCTTCTTTAGCAAAATAACAAAATTTCAAGTGATAACCTATAAAGTGTATTGTGCAATAACGAATTTCAGTGTCGAATTTAAGCCTTGAATCTACAATCACACAGGATGAAGAACCGATATCCAGCAAAAGCCAAAGCAATAAGTTGCTCAATCTTCAATCAGGGTACGAGATACCATTAGCGAAGTTGTTTTTGCACGCTAACTGATTGGAAGCTGCCAGACTGGTACGTGATGCTCTTAGCGGCTTATTCTACGTTGCTAGTCTGAAAAGGCCCCTGAAACCTGTCATCGAGGACGCGATCCTCATCGGGCAATGGCGGAGGCACTAAGTGATCATAGCGAGTGCTGTTTTTCGGACTTGCGAGTCCGAGGCCTTGTTCAATATTCAATCAGGGTACGAGATACCATTGGCGACGTTAATTTTTACGCGCCAACTGATTGTAAGCTACCAGACTAGTACGCGATACTCTTGGCTTCGTTACTCTACGTTGCTAATCTGGTATGCATCTGTTATAGCAGGTGAGTCCCATTCATTTATAATCCAAAGAACAAAAATGGCAAAAAGACTAAGTTCGACGTGCTCCACTTTATCAGTGCCTATAAAGGTCACGAGAAGGCCAAGTTCATACTACCCATCTGTGTATTATTAATTCGTGTAAAAACAGTACACCACCTATGTGTAGATCGCTACAAAACATTCAAACTCCTTTAGTGAATACGAGATATTCCAAACCACCATAAGGTGGCAAGTTATACTGCCTAATATGTAAATTATAAACTTTCCAAAGTAATGCTAAAGAATACGAGATATTCCAAACTGTCATAAGTTAATCCAATGTACCTAGCCGGATTGCCGGTAGATACCCACCTGTGTCCAGTTGTTGGACTAGAAGCCAACCCAAAACCATGGGAGAAGGCAAGGCAGAATTATTGACACCCTCACCGGCTACAATGCTGGTGGAAAATACTGCCATAGTGCGAGCATAACAGTGGCCGATTATCAAACCTATTTTTTGCTGAGTTAAATAGTAAAGACCTATTCAATAGAAATATTATTATTTCCTTATGGTTATGTTGTACACTGACCTGCAATATATTCAAAATAATAAAAACAAAAACAAACCATGGAACACGAGATGTTCACAATGATATATATCTAAGCACTAAGTGACATGAATACTTCATCAACAATTTACAAATGATTTCACTTATAGCAACAAATATCAGTAAGTGTTGATTATGATATGACTCCATGTAATAATATCTATGGAAAATCTTGATATAATTTAAACGGATTAAATTCATAGGTACAGCATATCATTCCACATCCTCAGTATTTAAGCTTATAGTAAAAACCTTGCTCAAAGAGCATGTAAGCTAACTTTTAAGGAACCAAAACCTAAGGAAATCGCAGGTTAAGTCCTCTGCTGATACCAGCAGTCCTGAATAAAATTATAAGGTTCTAAAGTTTCAATACCAGAATTACAGGAACTCCTCACAGGCTCGAAGAACCCGTGCACCAGCACCTTGGAATACTTGATGTATGACACCAATGCCACAATTGGTGTGGCCACCCGCTGGGCTGAGTGGTTTGAGGAAGCTACCATTGATTTTAAGAAGAAGTAACTTCTCACTGTTGAAAGCAGAAGGGAATAATATTGACGGGCAAAACCACCAGCCCTACTTACTTATAATCACCCCAAGGGAGTAAGTCAGCAATAAACTTATAATGATATACAACAACTAAATAATGAAATATGTGCTGATATATTTGTAAATAGTTGTTAGAACAAAATGGTATGAGGTATCTACCTTACTCGTACTTAATGTCTAAATCACTCAATAAACTAAAAATTCAATATAAATGAATGTCAAATTACACAAACCGTGTACGCCTGCTATTGACATAATTGCACAGAACTAAACCTAAATTCAAATCTTTTGTAAAAACTTACCTGGTTGGTGCTCCTAATAAATGAATAAACAGGGAAATCTTTGTTGTAACAAAACAGAAATAACAAGATTCAGATTTAATTTGATCTGCACTGATATAACATTTCCAGTAGCAATTGTCTTATATTGACAATATTTTCTGTGTTCAAATCAAATATTGTATGGAGGGAAATTGCCTTATTATAGGGAATACCTAGGAACAAGCTTCCCATGACTAGACAACTGGCCTTGTCATGGAAACATTACTTCTGATGCATTTGGCACATAAGAGCTCTCATGCCACGGGACACAAAAAGTGTGCACCAAAGCAACTTGTTTCACAAAGGACTCACTTCTATGACAATCAAAAAATCTCACTGCGCTTAATAGAAAAATTACTTTGCAGTATACATGACTCCTGAACTTAAAAATTTAACATAAAAGTAGACAACTATCTACCACTTGGTAAAGAAATGTAATGTTACATCTTATGTTAGATCATTCAGACATTCCCAAAACATGCATGGCATACCCACCAATTTTGGAACAGGGATGGTTTGCTGAACACAGTTTAATATCATGCCTATAAGCCTATATGTACCTATCCTATAAGTCATATGGTGAAATTATGGCTTCTCTCTACTTTGTTAGGTTGTCACTGTCAAACAGTGTCAGAAATGCAATAGACAACTTTGTCTACGGTGCAGCTAAAACCCGGTCCACACATGATCTACAGTAAAACTAGTCTTTTCTTTGGCTGATACTTTTAAATTTATTTCATGTTTATCCAGGTAGAATAAACATATCTTATCTCCTCTTTATTCTCTAAAATAGCTAAGTGGGACTGAATGTTCAAAATACACTTACTTAATTGAGGCAATGAATTACCCCATTTGAATTACTAGTATCATCAAAACTATAAGTACTTAACTTACCAATACAAAAGTAAAATTGCATTGAAACAAAAAGGGGGGGGGGGTGTATGCTGGGGACCAACTAGTGCAACAGGTCCTCGTGAAAAGTCAGTGACCATACAACTTCTCTAGGTATCTAGTCCCTAGCAGGAAGTTCATTTCATCGACATGACATAAACCCCTCCCTCAAGAAACAAAGTTTCTCGTTACATATAACATAAACTGTGACACAAAAATACTACTATGATGACAGAGAAAGACAATCGCATTAACTTCCATTTCGGGAGGCACAAAAAAATGACATAAAATGGTCTTCATAAGTATAAAATAATTGTATTTACATATATTTAGATAGACCCATATGCATATACATACAGGTATATACAAGTATACACATACATGCTGAAATAAACGTTAGTATACTAGCTGTATCATGCAGTAGAAAAAAAAAAAAAAAAAAAATTGTAATACTTAATAATAATAATATTAATAATAATAATAATAATTTGATATCATGTTCCTTTATAATTATCTAAAGGGCCTCTGCGAGTTGGCTTCGGCTCCTCGTACGCCTCCCAAAGGTCCAGGACCTCAGGGTCCTGAGATAAATAAAATATAAAAAAAAAAAAAAAAATAATTTAATATAATAAAATATAATTTATATGTTATGTTAAATGAACAAACGGAATAATAATAACAAAATCGATAAGCTAGACTTCCATACCAGTCACCTACAATGTCAACACAAATATAACTTAGATGTGAATAGATACTTATCGTTTGAAACGAAAATGATGAATGTGATAATATATAATGCATGTACCTAATTGCATTGCCTAATGCAAGGCTAATTATATGATGCATGTAATGTAATTACATTACCCCCAGTGACATTTAAAACATCACTATGGTATGATAAAAACAACTAATGAGATTATTCTGCTTCAATAGATTTCAACAAATTGTCTTTGTGTTAAGTGGGAACAGCAGTATTATAAAACCAAAGTAACTTTTTGTCTGATTACATTTAGTAATAATGACCTTGTAATATAGCCGACATCAACGGCTAGGTACAGGGGCGCTGGCTTTTAGAAAACCCCATGGGTGCTCATGCTCATTTGATGGACTCGAAAAAGTGGCGAAGTGTGAGAAGAAAAATGCACACTGATCAACCGACAAATAAATAAATGTCCTACTTACATACTGCGTACCTAATTACTAATTATGTTCGATAAAAATATAAAATGAAATCATTTTATAAAAATGAAACTAGTTTTTAGTATCAAGAAATATTATAATGTAACCGTAACCTAAAAGGCGATTACTTATCTGTTTCTTGATGTCTATTCTCAGGGGTGCTCGGCACCCACTGTTTATTTCTCATAATCGGCGCCCCTGGCAAGGTACATATAACGATGATGTACAAATAACCAAGTAAGTACTAAAATATACTGAGAGTAATGATATAATATTTCTAAAATAAGCTAGTAAGTCATAAGTGACTTTCATTAAGAATAATCCAATTAATTACAATACACGTCTCACACCGTGGTATTATAACTGCCCCTGTTGAAGATAACATGCTTCTCATCTAAATCAGTTGCCTATCAATGAATCAAATATATTTTTACAATACGAGAATACTTGTCACACAAATGAACGGATAGTCTAGTCAACACCTTGGGACACTCCCAGCAAGAACGTATGACTGTAGCGACAAAAAAACCTTAGGGAAAACTGAAATCAACTCATATCTTACTATAAAAAGAAACCGCACTTGAGTTGATAGTACCAGTACTAACAATAGCGTAACAATTAATTATTGCAGCAAACTCTAAACATCTACATTATGTGAACAATAATAGAATTGCATTTCAGTTTCGGCGCGAAGTAAAATTGGGAATCAAACGAGCTTACCTGTTAAGCGAAGTCTTGATTCTAATTTTATGAGCGCCGAAACTGAAATGCAATCACCCACCCACCACTAGTTAATAGCCCCAAAGCTGCAATAATTAACCTACCTAACTCACAGTTATCCTTACAGGGAAATAGTGAATGTAAGTATGCGGTAACAAGTCTGTCCAAAAGACAGCTTGTTCCTTGTCCTATAATCTCTAAAGTAAGTGACATCTAGACGCGATGGTGTTGCCAGGATACATTGATTGTATTTTTTTATATATATCTAAACTTGCGAATCCTTTGACCCGTAATGAAAATATTACTACATTATGTGAACAATAATAGAATTGCATTTCAGTTTCGGCGCTCATAAAATTAGAATCAAGACTTCGCTTAACAGGTAAGCTCGTTTGATTCCCAATTTTATTCGAATTCAAAATTTGTTCTGCGAACAAAGAGGTTGAACAAAAAGGTTTTGACTACATTATAGCACTAGTGCGTAATGGTAATCAAAATGTCACAGTTTGGTAACGAGTGCCATTATATACCTAAATGCAGTGCAATAAGAGTCACTTTCTGAGCAAGTGTATTGAAAACGTGTTTTTTTTTATCTTATACCGTTTGAGATCCAACATCGTCATACCAACATGAGATACTTTACCTACTCGGATAAAACTCGACATACGTAGTTTCCATAAACCGCCTCAAAACACTACAATTGCTATAGGAAGGTGCGGATGACAGCTGTCGGATTCATACAATGTAGCTACCTATCCTTTTCTCTCATCTTAAAGATGCATATTTTCGTCCTGCTGTCATCCTACCACGCTATGTAAAAAAGACCTTAGTATATGAATTTCTTAAGATTCGATATAATTAACAGCCATGATAAAATACTATGTTCATTAGTTTCATTCTGAAATCAACTGTCCCAATCGCCGGTGTTAATTTTTACGTTCAAAAGAAAGTTTATTTCAGTCCATCCGCTGTTTCATCATCGGTCATCCATCCCCGCGGCCCTGGCACGAAGGCAAAGAAGGAACAGGAGTGGGTTTTAGTCAGTAAAAGGCTGACACGCCCTCGCGCTCCGCCCAAGTGCGAGAAAAGTCATCGGATTAGACATCTTAGACATCCGCGAGTCACTGACAAAGTATAAAAAATATTTTTAAAATTTAATTTAATGTACTTAGATATAATAGTTGAATTTCATTGTTATTAGAATTCTAATTTTATCATTATTATTATTTAATCAATTTTCAATCTTTATTAATTTATATCATGTTTTTATTACATTTGTAGTTTTATTTTTGTTGGCTTATTTGTTTAAATTATTTTTATGCATGCTGTGGTCTCCTATAGGTAAGTGAAGGAGTACAACAAAAAGATACTGAAACCATTAATTATAAGATACAAATATTGTGTACATCCTTTGTTGGAGATCCTAAATAAATAAAAATAAATTACTTCCCACCTAAAAAAAAAGTGGTTTTTTTTCACGCTAACATTTGTCACCAACTTAAACCAACTTTCCATATAAAATATATCATTATAACAAACAAAAGTCGGTTAAAGTAACTACTTCCTCGGATAACATCTCCGAACTAAGAAACAAACAAATAAACTGTCTTTATAGCCCATATTAGTCTAGATTATGGGCCCTCACTCAAATATATTTTGATCTAGTCAGTTAATTTGAACGTAAATTATTTTAGATATATTAAAATAGTTTTGCTGAAAGGAATTTATGAGTAATTTATTATGTATCTGTATTTATTGACGTGGTTCTCGGCGAAGATAAGAGAATCGGCTACTTTTCAGATAGTATCTAAATCAAATGAAACCAAAAAATAGATCGTTCAAGAAAGTGCACTGTGGTACTTAATTTTTTTTTAACGTTACCCTACACTAGGACAAAACAGTGAAGGAAAACTTCGTGAGGAAACCGGCATATCCTAGAACCAAAAAATTCGAAGACATGTGACATTCACCAACCCGCACTGGGCCCGCGTGGTGGATTACGGCCCATTCCCTCTCCTAGAGAGGGGAGGCCTGAGTCCCAGCAGTGGGAACAGTAAAAGGCTGATTATGCTACACTAGGACATACTACTGTATCGTGGGTGTGATTACAAATAGGTATTTACAAATAGACAACCAGACCCGAAACAACTATCTGTAAAACATACAAATATTTATTCCGTGTGAGAATCAAACGCGCGATACGCAGTATAACAGCCAATTACTCGACCACTGCGCAACCAATTGTCCAAAGTTCGAAGCGGTCAAGATACTTCAGCTGAACTGTACAGTCGCGTACACAAGACACCTTAGGAAGGCGTTGAGGGCTCTGACGCTTTTTAGGGTTCACACCCAAAGGGTAAACGGGCCCCTATTACTAAGACTCTGCTATCCGTCCGTCTGTCACCAGGTTGTATCTCATGAACCGTGATAGTTAGACAGTTGAAATTTTCACAGATTATGTATTTTTTTTTAATTGATATAAACCAGTGCTTGACTGCGATCCTACCTGATGGTAAGCAGTGATGCAATCATTGATGGTGAGGCGCACTAGTTTATTAAGAGCCTATTCACTCTAGCCTTGAAGACACCTAAATTATAGTTGGACGGGAAGACCGCAGCAGGCAAATTGTTCCAGTCCTTCGATGTACGCGGTATAAACGACGAAGTGAAACGCTTAGTCCGGACCGTTGAAGTTTCAACAACGTAAGAGTGGATACTCGCCGTACGTCGGGTTGTTCGATGGTGGAAAGGAGATGGCGGAATCAAGTCATGCAATTCCCGTGCACACTCTCCAAAATGCAACCTGTAAAATACCCATAGGCTGGCTACCCTGCGTGTGTGCGCTTGTGTTATTTCTGTTGCTACAACAAAATTTCAAAAATAGAATAAAATAAATATTTAAATGGGGCTCCCATACAACAAATGTGATATTGTTGCCAATTTTTGCTCGATATTAATATAGTAGTACGGAAACGTTCATGTGCGAGTCCGACTCGCACTTGGCCAGTTGTATAAAATGAGGCATATTCATCATTATTATTATTTTGTCCGCAGTTCTACACGCATGTAACTAAAATAGATCGCCCTACATCTACATACCTACGTAGAAACCCGGTGTCAACGCTGTTAGAGTTATAATTAGTGCTTTAGCAACACCTGGACTCAGGCTTGTCATAATTTAGACACGTGTGTTGAAGCGGAAATTAATGCCTTCAGTATGTGGGGTCATGTTATACTGTGCCTTAGGCCTGGCCTGGCATGAATTCCGTGTGTATTTCGCTTCGCCCGCGTACATGAAATATAGCCTATGTCACTCAGCATTAGAGCAGCTTTCTATCGGTGAAAAAGTTTTAGCTATCGGACCAGTACTTTCAGAGATTACCTCCTACAAACAAAAAACAAACTTTACCTCTTTATAAGTAATATTATACTGTAGAGGAAATATGGGGTAAAAACGTATCTCCTATATACCAATAGGAAGGTTTCAATTTTGGTTGGGGTTATGCAAAACCAATGATTTTTATAAAACTGCCTCGAAAAGCATGCCTTTGGTCCCGGTTGTCATTCGTAGATCTTCGACAGTCGTAACAGATAGTCAGACGCCAGAAAATCTGGCCATCAGTCTATCCAAGGAGTATCGTAACCAGCTCTAGGTGGAGCGAGAGAGAGTGTCAGATTTTTACTAACTAAATCCCTCCTGTATTCCTTCAGTTGTCCTTTGCGTTCCAGGGCCGTGGGAACTCTTTCGTATAATCCCACAAATCTGGCAGGCATCGGCTCTAGTTGGATCCTTCAATGTTGCTGGCAGCTCTTTCAGTGGTGCGAGGAAAACAACCGGACGGTGAGCTATCTACTGCTCGCCATCCGCAAGACCGCACCTATTGTGGCCGAGAATCGTCCTGCGACTCCCGACCTCCGGGGCATCAAACTATTATGGCCATTACATTACATAATTTTGTTTACGTCTCTATAAATTCCTCAATAAATATCTCAGTGACAAACGGTCTTAAACCGTTTCGCAATGAAGATTACTCGTACATAATTTCATGGCTACTATATTTTCGTCTTGTACCTCTGAAGGAGGACATTTCGTGTTTTATATGTGGGCTCGCCATAAGTCACGTCGACCGTAGTTAAGATAACTCACGATAAATCAGATTTACGCGTATGTAAAACAGAAGCGATAATTTTCACGTCCAATAAATGCGTGCTTACCTCCGTACGTTTTCACTGCCATCACAAAATCGTTGGAACATTCGATATTTGAGAATCGATAATCGGGAATCTCGATTCTTTCATAATCGGAAAAAGTTTGGGGCTCGTCGATTTATTTTTGAAAAGAGAAAGCACCGAAAATATCGAGTTCGTCGACACCCACTCTTCCGGGTTCTGTATTATATGCTAAGGTTTAAATAAATAAATAAATACGTCGCGTGAGACATTGATTCTTATCGTGTACCAATGAGATTTATTCGGGGCTTTCGAGTGGATTTATCGAGTTACAAGGAACCCGTTCCGTGCCTACTTAGCTCAGTAAATAATGTTCAACCGAAATTAATGGTGTTCTTTCTTTAAATAGATGACTAAATACCGTGGTTCACGTTATCTCGGTAACCAAGCCTTGTTTATATTGGTTGCCATACGACTTACGTAATCTTAGCATTGGGCTCCATTAAGACAGTGACCCCTACAGTTGCATTATCATGTTTCGTTGCGTTCAACTACTCTTGTTTATTTACTAACCATTGGGTTACCTACGGAAGAACTACTTTAAGAGGACTACAGAACTAAACCACGGTCACTCTCGGACTGCATACAAAAGAAACAGATGCGCAAAGACGCAATGCTTGCAAATCAAAAATCAAAATCAGAAAAGTGTTTATTTATCTCCACAAATTACACTTCAAACATCCAATATGTTATTTGGTAGAAAAACATTAAAACTTAAATAGATGAATTTGTAATTTGTGGGAGATCTGGAGTCTAAACTAAGCCTAAGCCTGTATCTTAGAACTCCAGCCCCCCCCCCATCATCAAAAACTTAAATATTAGACCATGCTTTGTGCTTTAGAGCATATGGACGTGTGTATTAAGTAAGTGGAGGTGTGTAGATATATATAATTATTTATATAAATATGACAGAATATAACAATACATATCATATATATATATTTAGCGATTTACTAAAAATCTACTGATATGATTATAACACTATAACGGTAAAACATTGCTTATAGAATAATCTGACAAACAATCAGAATGATTGCATGTTTCCGGCATGAGTCCGGTTTTTAATCGATAAAAGTATTTTTTAGAGGCATCATCGTGATGTTTTTCTATCGTACCTACTAAATTAGCTGTATTATATTATGTTTTGAACACACTATCTATCTAACATTTATTTTCTGTCTCTGTTGACTGCAGTAAATTATATACTTTTGCGCATTATAAAACTTGCGATTAAGCTCATGTAGTCGTCTTAAATGAATCTCTTCTACGTAGGTAGGTATTATATATTTTACTGGGTCGATTACTAGATACATTAATTTTTGTAGTGTTTATGTTGTTAGATATTTTGTGTTAGTCAATCTAAAAGATTGGCGGAACCCTCTAGAGCCCATACTTGGCAGGGCTGCGGTATTGTTGATCACTCTTATGTTCTTCTAAGTTTTAAACATCCATATTGATCAAGAGGAATGTAAATGTTGTGTACTGCTGAAACAGTTCCATTCAACAATGTGATTGGCTTCCATTCTTACCGGAGGCAGCTGAATATCAATGTTTTGGATGGAGAAACTGCCTATCTGACCTCCACAATTCAGTAACTGGGTAAGACGGTTGTCAGGCTTTTTAGACGCTGACGTCACGATTGTCAAAGATGATACATAAGTAGGTACTGACATCTTAGTACAATGTACAAACGCCCAAACAACATCCCAAAAATGTAAAAAGAAACCGTGAGTAAAGCTTTACTAACACAGTCACATTACAGCAGTATTGGTGATAAACAACCGGCTTATATGCTGGTGTAGTACATGAAGTACACGCCTGTCACGTACTTCTGCGGACACATCTTCTGCTTCACGTGTGGGGTGAACTGGCACGACCCCGTGCGATGCTGTCAGCTCAGGAAGTGCGACAACGATTCACTGACATCCGTGTCATCTTTGACAGTCGTTCCATATCAGACGCCCAAACAATGTCCCGAAAAATACAAAAGGAACCTCAAACATGACTAAGGCCATATTCACTCTACAGCAGATGAGCAAAGTCAATGTCAAAACATTGAAGATAGACCAGCAATAATAAGCATAACCAGCAAATGGGAGACGAATATATCACTGCCCAGCCTTGAACAACACTTTGTTTCTCAACGTTTTAAGGTAAGTCAACACAGTGTGCGATATCGCAGTTATTTGTGGCCTACGATATTAAATACGACGCACAAAATAATAAATCAGTATAATGTATGGACGGCAGAATGTTGGAACGGATAAGCGTTTTCGGAGGTGAAATGCTGTTTAAGTCCTGTTGTCGATGTTGTGGGTAATTAATTTAATGGTTTTTGTATGATAATTTTTTTTAAGGTGGGAAATCATCCAATGACTTCTCCCGCGCTAGGGCGGAGTGGGAGGGCGTGTCAGTCTTTTACTGACTAAAACCACACCTATGTTCCTTCTTTGCCTTTGCGTTTCAGGACCCCGGGTTTCCCTTTCGGAAGCCAACCCATGGTAGGTTTCGGACCTGCTGGGTCTCTACGGTTTTGCTGGTATCTGTTTGAGGCTCGCGTGGAACACTACGCGCCGTCGATAACTCGAGCTCGGTCCGGACGGTTACCGGACGGCCGATGATAGAGTGTATCACACACTCTATCATCGGCCGTCCGGTAAATTTATGTGAGTATGCATTTTATATTCAACATTTTTTACTTTACAACTTGTTCTACCAACATGCTTCTAACGTAATTAAATGCGTTTCCCCCAAAAACTATTTTACTGCGTGCCTCTACCGACATGTATTTCATATAAATTACACATGCTATACGCATTTTTCAACATCCCTCACATTCATTTATAAACACCCGACCTTCCGTACCCATTAAACATTATTCTAAAACATAAACCGATTAAAAACCCTTATCAACACAACATCAGATATATTTATGATTGTTTAGTAAATAATTTGACTAAATTTAACAACTGCGGTACGCACGAGCCCATTTTCCCCACGGTTAATTCCTTTACCTGACTTATTAGTTATTTTCCCTCCAATACTGCACGCACCATGCCCAAACATGAATAGATTTATACCCAAGCCTAGCATACGACAACGGCTTTGTAGACACGAAGCATGATTTACCATTTATTTTGTAATCCATTGAACTTTCCCGTCTATACTCTGTAAAAGAAGCGATCTCGTTCAGAAGATATTGCGCAATGTGTATCGGAATAAAACTCGAAATTTCGCAGCAAGCAATTTCGCAGAGCCCACGTTATGTACACACATAGTACATACAGATTCGGTACAACACAGAAATCCACTTACCCCGTACAGTGGGGCCCTTAAGAGTATCACGTTAGCTGTTTACAAGAAGGGCTCAATTTATTTATTCGTTCATTAAGTAGCGAGGCGGGGGATCTCTGCGAGAGACGAATTTTAGGATAATGGCCGTATGGTGTGCTTATGAGCATAGATTATTAAGGCGTATGCGGTTGATAGTGGAAAAGCCGTCGAACAAATAAAATTATACCAACGGCACTCATTAACTTTTATCGTTATTTCGCAGCTTATAATTTTTTGTACACCGATTTCTTTTCAAGTAGCAATTTCATGTTTGCCCTGAAGCTGTGGAAAAAAACGTGCACGACGTATTAAAAGAAAGATTTTTCTTGATTAATTTCAACTGACCAAAAATTTCACAAAAATACCGATTTAAAAATCCGTGATCTGCCACAGAAATCGATTTAAAAAATCAGATATAAAAACTATTACAGATAATAAATCAATTACACGAAAGGTTAACGAAACAAAAACGTGAGAGACAACAAATCGATTCACCGCAATCGATGGGTAGTTAAAATCGAATCGTCGCATAAACGGTATTAAACAAATCGTACCGGAGATTCCCATTCGGTAGAACGTGAGAGACAAAAAAATCTTGACATTTAAATTAAGAATCTCGCAGTAGGTTGAGCTGAGTCAAGCGTTTATGACTATTCTGTGGTTCTGTGTCGAATCGAAGGCTATAAAAGTGTACGCAGTTTTAGAATTCAACCTTACAAAGGCGTTAGATTGAATTTGGCGTGTAATTCAATAATAGTGTCGGAACACCGGCGGCACTCACAGTCTGGCCCCGACCATTATGTGCAATCAACGATTTGATACAGAGAGATTGACCTTTGACTATGAAATCGCGATGCAACACCGAGAGGATATATCGTTAGGAAGTGTTAAACTAAATCGTTAAACATTTAATTCGGGACTTTCAAAACCATAAAAACTTTACAAAAAGTTTGCTTTCTGAAAAAATCTCGTCACGAAATGGAAAGTTAATTAAAAATTATTTCAAAATCGTGATGAATTTATAATTAGATTAGCGCAATTTGTTGCTTTATGAATGTTTCATTGTTTCCGATAAAATCGAGACAGTTATAACAACAACATTTTCGACGTTTCTAACAGAATTTTTCTGTTCTAAGACGCTCTTAGCTCTATCTTAATTGTTCAACGATTCTGATTCTCACCACCTAACAGTAAAATTGATAGTGTTGTCATGTCGTACGGTAGTGTGTGCGTAGCATTATAATCCTCTTACCGCCCATACTTAACTACTACACACTGTACAAGATACACTTCCAAAGAATTTGTTAGCAAAGACATCTCCTTTACGATAATGTTCGATTTTCTATTAAACTTGAAAGCGTTCCACGTCCCACATTCTTATCTGGAATGTTCTACGACATATTTTTCCAAAGTTTCCCGGCGCGAGCTTTCAGGCGGCCGCGTATAAAGCTCTATTCACACATGGCGGGAGATAAGGTAGCTTTCACACCATTAAGCCGCGCGCTGGAGCCCGGGGCTTTTCCAGATTAGATTATACACTCGATTTATGACGTCATTAAAGCTTTGATAATTACTCGGGACAGGCTGCGTAGGCGAGACGCGGCAGGGGCAAGGAGGGGCGTGCGGGGGAGTGGGACTGCGGGGTGCGCGGAGGGGGCGGGGGTGCTTGTACTGTTTGATTGGATTCCTGGCACTGCGAGGGTTAAAGGATTAAAGTTATGGAGATTAGTTCGCCGCCCGCGGCCGCGCTTCGTTTATGTTAAAAGGTCTATAGAGATATGTACGGATAAGAGATTGGTTATTGCCAATTGTGATACCGTGGCAGGTTTTAATTTCGCCTCATACGTTTGTAAATAAACTCCCGATTGGTTTTAGCAATACAACAATAGCGCAAATATATTACAGCGCGTTCTCCGATGTATCGCTATGATACGATTCGTGAACACGCTAACGATATTATTTACCAAACACTATCTGTGTGTGCCTGATTAACAGCGTGAGCTTCTACAAAATTATCAATATTAGTTACTAAGTAATTCTTAACACGGAATTAATAGGGTAAAACCGGGATAGATGCCCCACTTTTTGAAATAGCCTCCTTATTTAAATAATATTAATCTTAAATGAATAATTTATATGAGTGTAGGTAGTTTAATTATTTATGTTGAATTATAATTATTATTTTTTGTCCTATCAACAATAAATTTTGCAGAATTCAGCTTTATGTGGAACACTTTTTTTGAGGATAGATGCCTACATGTATGGATAGGTGCCCCATCTTGAAAAAACTAAGAAGGATAGATGCCTGCAGTGCGGGATAGATGCCTTTTATAGATACTGTATAAACGAAAAACCCAACGAAATATGAGGTCGAATTACGAAAAACGTTTTTTTTTTTAATGATTATTTGTTATCGTTATAAGATAATTCTAATAAGACATAAACAAACATAATAAAATTTTAAAAGCATTTGTTGAACAAAAATATTATTTTTTAATTGTTATTATAAAATATTAATTATTAAGTGTCAATATGCATAATCATACTTTTTTTAAATTAAAATAACACAACAAAGAAATCATTCCTAATCCTACTTAAATGAAGTTGAACCGGATAGTGCTTTCAATTTTCCACATCTTGAGCAATAATTTCGGAAAAGTATACAAGTTTCATGTAATCAGGTCTGACATCACACATTAAATCCAATCGGATTTAGACTTCGTATTTATATAGATTTAAAAAAAAAACAGTTTACCTCTGACACCATTAGTGTATATAGGGTAGATGCCCCTAAGGGCACCTATACCTCGAAAAATCAGGGCAACTATCCTTTATGATAGGTACAGATGCCTAAGTATTTTTTAAATAAATTAAAAACAAAAGTGCAACTATTAACACCCAGATGAACACTAAATGAACCAGTACATTGATGTAATAAAAAATATAACGGGATTTATTACTACTTATAAAGTTATACAACGGCAAATACTAATCTTTAAATCTTTGACGTGTTCGTGAAGTTCACCGCGGAGATGATTGCACACACGAGCGAAACGTGTCCTCACCGTATGACAACCCGGGGGTAATTTTGATGCGGGGTGACTGCTGATCCTACTTACACTATTAATTCATAGTTGCGAGTTTGGGAAGTTAGGTTTTTTGAAAATGAGGCATCTATCCCACTGCGGCATCTATCCCGGTTTTACCCTATGTATTGTCCTTACACTCATGCCATTTAAGATTGTAGCAATTTGCTATATTCCGTGTTCTTGGTAGTAATTGCTTTTGACGAATAAATTCAAGCTTGTTAAGGACAGTCTAAAGTGACTGTGGGCTGGTCAAGTGGTCATGTCTCTTGAAGGCACCTTGACTGATACCTACCTACCTACCTATATACATATACCTATTGAAATCGTATGAAAAACGCAACCTTGTCATTACGCAGGCTGATCAATCAAATATAAGTACTTATTAAGGGTTTTTTGTTTGTAAGAGGTAATCTATGAAAGTATTGGTCCGATTGCTAAAATTTTTTCAACGATAAAAAGCTGATTTATTCCTGAGTGACATAGGCTCTATTTTAAGTACCTACGCGGGCGAAGCCGCGGGCAAATGCTAGTTATTGATAAGCTCATGCTTGACAACTATCTCACCTGATCGAAAGAGGCGATGTGGTCGACGATATAAAAATTATTTTAATTAAAAGAATGGCTTTTTTAACCAGTGGTAAGACCTATTTCGAGTGCAAGCATAAATACAGTACAATGATTACTCTTACATGTGTAGCTTGTTATGATTGCATGAACCGAACTGTTTGCAATGTTTGCATGCCCATAATAACTGCACTTTGCTTACCTAAACCCATAAGACTGCCTTCTGTAGGCACGCGATGTAAGTGCACGACCATTAGTCGCATGATTTATTACACTCTTTGTTTTAAAATTAAAACAACCCTTAAAGTTATAAATTGATTACAAATTAAACAAAGAGGCTTTCAAATCTGCGAAAGAACTAAAAAACTGTGTTTGCTGACTACACTAAAAAAACATGAAAACTTCATCAAGACAATGTTAAACGTTTTGGGAACACATTCATTGTGCGTACAGCTATGAAGTGGAATTCCCTGCTGGAGACTCTGTTTCCTGATAGCTACAACCTAGGGGTCTTTAAGTCAACAGTGAATAAGTTACTTCTAGGCAAGCGTACGCCACCGTCGACCACATCATCACTTATCATCACGTGAGATAGTGGTCACGTGTAACAATAATATAAATAATATAAAAAAAGCAAGGATAATAATAAAAAATCGTTATCATTCGGATAAAGTCGCCGCCCGACTCGAGCCGAACTTACCCGAATGAGCGTTACATAGCCGAACGTGGCGGCTCAGTTACAGTCAATACCAACAAAATTAAGTGTTCAAAGGCCCTACCACGAGCTCTTAACGGGATCCATTTGACAACCTAAACTGAACTGTTAAAGGGATAGAGCTATATGGGGTGTATAGCTCTATCCCTCTTTCTCGCTCACGCGCCTGACATTTGGACACGTCATACGTTATAAAGCCCCAGAACACCTGAATAAGATTTCACTTCAAAAATGCAAAAACAAAATACATCGCTCATTTGCGACCGCATAAATTAATATCGAATGAGTTTCAAAGTGCCTTAGGCCGGACTCCTTCAAAACTCCAAGCTTCATCCTAATACCTAAATAGCTCCAACGGGAACCACACAACACAGGATATCTTATAAATCGCCGTAAATTGCTCTAAAAGGGATCAATTTTCCCTACACGTGCGCTGTTCAGACTTTAATATTGTAATTCAAACAATTATGACCGTTGTATCTTATGTATTACAGGCAATTTTCCATCACACCGCTCTCGGGCGTTTATGAAAAATGTATATTTTCTCGGAAACAAAAGCTGTTAAGGCGACTTACTGTTAAGGCGTATCTATTATGCCTGCACATATTTCCCTAGTCGCTTGAACGCAAAGTAAGCGAGAAATTGTTTTCCTTTTAAAGTGTTGATATAAGTTGAAATGTTTATGAACCATTGTTTCAAAATGTGGAATGTAATACTGGAAATATATGGGCGGTTTGATAAAAACGAAAATGCGGTTCGAATTGTTTGATACAGCGTGGTCTTAAACATTCAAAGATGCAAAGCATTTGATTTCAAATAAACCATTTACAGGCACTTTTGAAATGTCAAGAAGTCAGTCAGTCAGAATAAAAAATAATGCTAATTGCACATTCCAAAGCGTAGATCTCTATGGAGAAGAATGTGAAAGAAACTCCATGGTCACTCTTTTCAATCATGTTATGTATTACAAATATTTCGGTTACATGTTTCTTGTCGCTACTATCATGTGAGAACAACGTAAATAAAGTAATAATAAAAACTAAATATAGATATTAAAATAGCAACTGGCAGCTAAGAGATGACCAGTCTCAACTGACAGCACCCGTTCACGGA
This sequence comes from Mythimna impura, assembly GCA_905147345.3. Classification (NCBI taxonomy): domain Eukaryota; kingdom Metazoa; phylum Arthropoda; class Insecta; order Lepidoptera; family Noctuidae; genus Mythimna; species Mythimna impura. The sequence continues at coordinate 18,682,491 of LR990351.1, forward strand.
CATGTCGCGAATATTAGCACCACTCAGCTCAACAAGTTTGAAGGGAACCGATTGATTCAACACACGCGCCAACATCAGTGAGACATTTGAGTGAGCATGAAAAACTCTCAACTGCTAACAAGTCCAATAATATATAAACTATAAATACCTAAAAACTATAAATACCATAAATTAACTCTACGTAATACAACAAATTCAACCTTTAAGGGGGTGCAGAAGGGGAATTTGGATTGAATACAAAACCTCATTCCGTGTTTATATACTTGAAAGTTAGCTAGTAAGCTCAATAAGTAATAAAGGTTGTCATTATTTGTTTTTAGGACTACCCCCAATAGAACAATTTAGGGAGTTTTAAAGATTGTATGGAGGATCCTTATTTATTTGATTAATAAACCTGAAACATAAATTCTAATCAAAATTAATAATAAAGACTAATTATTATTGTTTTTAAAAACTACCCTTGGAAGTAAATACGTAAAACACTCTCGCGAATGAAGTCGATGGCAAAGTACTAGTAAATAATATTTATTTCGCAAGTACTTCTTTTACACTTCAATTTTTTCGTCAAAGTAAACTAGAGGCCTGTGTTTCTTAGCTGACTACCCTGAAAAGAAACATCAAAACAAACTCAGAGTTCAAAATCACTTTGTAATGGTCAAACCATATGAGTACCATACCAATTAGTGTCTGAGATGGTCTCTTGCGAAAATAATCACAAAGATTTGAGTGGACCTGTCCAGTTAATGCAAGCATTTGTTAGTAGGTATTCGAAGTTCAACTTAAGACTATTATGGAGCTCAACGGCTGACCCCAAGCACAGTTGGGAAAAAGCTGTACGAGGCATGTTTTGTTCAGATTTTCAGGACAATATCCACTTCAATCACTATACAGTCAATTACAAACAATAAAATTACTTAAAACCAATCTAATATACGAAACCTAACCTACCCTACCTACCTTACCTTTATTATTTAACCACGCACTTCGCCTATCCGACCTAGTACGAGGGTGGCTTAATTTTTTATTCACTAAATACTTCCTAACGGGTACCTAACTTTTTGTCCGTACATTAGTGCAGCTATTTTGGCCTGGGACCACCCATCAGGTCCTAATGGCCGTCCGCGAATGACCCTACAATTAAGTGTAATGAGCCGACCCGAAATGCCGAAGCGTATATTTGAATATCTATGTGGGTAGATATATTTTGTCTTCTAAGTGCTGTACGAACGAAATTTGGATTTCATTAAGGTGGTTAAATTGATGTGTAACATGTTTTACTACCTTTAAATAACTACTTAGCCGTAATAGGACTCTATTACAGCTAAAAAAAAAATTTGTAAGTACTAGCGACCCGCTTCAGCTTTGCACAGTTGTTACAAATCATTAAAATTCACGGCTTTCCTCTACTATAAAGCATGTATTTAACAACTAAATCTTCCTCATTAATCACTCTGTTTATTGGTGAAAATCGTATGAAATACGTTCTTTAGTTTTTGCGTATATTGCGAACAGACAGTCAGACGCGGTGGAGGTTTTATAATAATATGTAAGAATACATAGATATCTAATGAAAAATGTTTCTCGTAATAATTATAATTTACAGATACTTTATTATTTAAAAGAAATAATGGTCCTTTTTAGGCCAGTGCCTCACTAGAACGCCATGGTGGTGCTGCCAGTTCGCGAAGCCGAGAAAATGCATGCAGCCCTGTTGGGTGTACCTATACCTCACCTGGCCACTGCTAGTCACGCAGTCAACCATACATTTTATTGACGTGACATGACTAAGCCGCCATGCCATAGCGTCCTAGTGAAGCATGGGCCGACCAACAAAGCAACACGCACGTGCCCAAAAACGAATACGATGTTTCCTTCAAAACACATATTCAAACAAAAGAAAATCGTAGTTGATTTTCTCTTGTCTCGAAACCAACAACTGTTTCGACCATTGACGTTTTGGAACTTCCTACATCTCCTCAGATTTCCATGATAAAAGAAGATCTGAACATCAACGACAGTACCACAGCAACCCGGAAACCTACCATCCAATCCGTATTTCAGCAACATAACCCATTAGGGTCTATTAGCGTCAGAGAATGGTGCATTAAAAGTGGCGTATCATAAGTCCGGTCGCATTTGGCAGCGGCATTGTGATCCTGATACGTCGAACAAACGCGCGATAATGATAGTTTGTGATATTCTAGTTGATGTATGAGCGTTTGATGCTTTAGACACAACCCAATATTTATAAAAAAAGGAAAAGTTTATTTTTTTCTTTTTACAGTATAATAAAAACTTGTTAAAAAAAATACTTAGCATTCGTATTCTCAGCAATTCTTTTATTTGATACCCATATTGTAGGAAAGTACAAAAAAAACTTAGTTTGCCATCTTTAGGTTTTTCTAGTTTTTCTCAGTAAGCCCTTTCTTTTGATACCCATACCTACTCTAGGAGTGTATTAAAAATAACTAGGCCGCCACCTTGAGTGTTTCGCCATGTTGGATTTAGAATGACGTCACACAGTTGACAGTTCACTATATTATGCACTGTCATCCAAACTAAAGGTGAGTACAAAATTTTGGCTCAATCGGTTGAATATTGCAACGTAATATACTTTATTTAGTTACATACATTGCAAGTTAAAATAAGTTTTTACCTAAATAAAATGTGTTTCTGTCATTATTCACTATAAATAGAATTAATTCTAATTATAGGTATGTATTAAACAGCCTTAGAGGTAACTAAAAGAGGACCGGTAACGTATGTAGATATTCCCTTAGACATTTGACAATTTTTGTGTGAGAAAATGTAACGAATAATACCTAGGTTAGGCATATTATTGCAGCTACATTAAAGACGTATTTTTCACAACATTTCGTTCACATACGGTATAAATAACAAATCATGATATTTTTCATACAGACAGTAAAGTTAGTGCATTTTCACACAGCTCAAATTTTCTCATAAAGAAAATATATAGGAAACCAACATTCCCAGTTAACTTGACAGTCAACAACAAACGCAATATAAATAAATACGACCCACATTGTAGATAACAGTAACGGTCAGAGACAGTATCTAATCTACCGTCCGTACTACGAGCGGCCTGTAAGCTTCCGATATTGTCCAGTCAAAATAGGCGATAATTATGAAATGTGGCGCCGATTGTCGCTCCATTAGGCGGCTTTGTGGCCCAACCAGTACGTGCCCGTTCCTAGATATGCAAATGTAGCTACTATCTATATATTGCGAGTGATTTATGAACTGGCAGCTCTAGTAGCTAAGACTAATACGTCCGCCTAAATAACGATGATTGAATATTAATTTTTAAATTGGTGTTCAAAAATACTTACCTAGGTATGTTGACATGGGCTGTAGGATTATTTGAAAAAGTTGTCGTGGCCCTCGGACGCAAAGGGTAGGTAACACAGGCACAGGTAGGTAAGTCTAATACTTCCTCTCGACAACCACGTAAAAAACTTAATATACTTAACTATATTGATGTAATAAAAAATAAATATTGACAGAAATAACTGGTCGCAATTTTTTCCTAATTTTTACTACACAACACTCACGCACTTTATACAGCAAAGGTAAGATACAAACTGAAATACTGAACACAAAAATCAAACTTTCTTTGTTGAATACAAAAATCTCGTTATTATCCCTGTCACCTGCTAAATTGCGCGTGACAAAACATTCATAACAATTAATAATTTTTGCACAATTTTACGCAAAAACAACAATGGGAGAAAGACTTTCTTCTAAAAAAGCTCCGAAGGTGTAATTATCTTGGTACCTTTGTTTCGTAACAAGCCTAATGGCACGGAACACCTTTGTACATTGTCAATGTTACTTTAACAAGGTACTTTTTAGTGGTTTACGGTGCAATAAAATCGGTACGGACAAGGCCAAACATTGCGGGATTCTTACGATATTATTCGCAATATATTAGAGAAAGGTGCTCTCAGTATTTTTTTCTAAATAAGTATCTATAAATTTTTATTACAATTCCTTTCAAGGTTGCGTCACACATTTAACCCATTTAAGCCCCAAAAAATGGTTCTTTGTCGCTGTAAGGGTTACGTTTTTTAACAGGAATGTTGTTTTATTTTTTTATTTTTACGTAACAACAGGGTTCCGCGAACGCGTTCTCTACAAAAGGCTAAACCGTTTTGTTAGTAAAGTTTTTGTTTTATTTTATCGAAGTTAAATATACGTTTGAGGCTATTGTGTTTCGGCCAGTTTGTTGTTAGCCATTTAGTCTTGAAAAAATCCTTCTTGTGCACGCTTGCCTTCAGATATCTATGAGAGATAAACGAATTCCAGTGAAACAAGATTAGTGAGAGTTTATAGTTAAGATTACGATTAACTAGGATCAAGTTAATTAGTGTTTGTGACTTGTGAGCGCCCAGATAAGTGTTCGACGTTAAAGGTAAGAGAAACAAGTTAATTCAGTTTCTTTACTTAAACTAGTCATGTTTATTTTAGTTTGTTTTTTGGGAAATCATCAAATATTTTCTCCCGATGTAGGTGGGGTGAAAAGGAACATCAGACTTACTGACTAAAACCCACCTGTGTTCTTTCAGTTGCCCTTTGTGTTCTAGAGCCACGGTAACTCTTTCGAACATACCCAGAACCCTGAATGTATCGTTTCTATGTCTTTCATAAATTTTATAGTCCTGTGGTCTTAGACAACGTTTCCTTAGTAAAACCGATCTTCTATATTATCTATGGAAGGTACAAATAACTGTTACGTTGTTTATTAGCCTCTGCTGCAGTTCAAACGGTCGCCACTAGTCGTGAGAACAGTTCCTACCTTATAGTAACAGTGATTTACCTTTTAAGGTAACGTATTCGTTTCTATAAATATGGTACCTACCTTTATACACGTAGCATAATAATGGCCAGTTCACGACGCCACCTTATTATCTATTATTTATAAATTCAGAAACCTTTTAACTTTAAACGCCCAAACATCTATCGTGAGCAAATATAAAATAGAAAAAATATAGCATTTTCAAATGGAATTTTCGTTTTTACCATATCTGCTTTACGTAGTAGGTATAAAACAAAGTCGCTTTCTGTGTCTGTCTATTAGCTCGTGGGGTTCTTTGGACCGGGACCACGGTCTCAAATTCCACCAATTTTTTTTTTTATTAGTATTTTGGTACCACAAGGTAAAGACATTAAAGTACAGTTACCATAAAAACTATTCATTTTATTTGTGGTCCCAAAACACTACTCAAAAAGAAACCCATGACCCTGTCTATTTATCCGCTAAATCTTCTATATATAAAAGGAGAAACTGACTGACTGACATATCAATGCACAGCTAAAACTACTGGGACTAGGAACGTGAAATTTAGCATAAGGTTTCCTTTATTGACGTAACCGAGCACTAAGAGAGGGTTTTCCAAAATTCACCCCTTAAGAGTATGAAACGGGAGTCCAAAGTTTGTATTGAAAAAATTACTTTCACGCGGGCGAAACCGCTGGCAGAAGCTAGTAATCTACTAGATACTTATGTCTAGTGTAATAAAGCGAAAGAGATTTTTTTTTTGTTTAGTCGCGCTAATCTCTGGTTCTCTAACTCTCTCCCTTAATTACATATAATTATGTAATAATTTGATATTTATCATAGTATTAGCATAAGCATAAGCATAATCAGCCTTTTTATGATCCCACTGCTGGGACTCAGGCCTCCTCTCTCTAGGAGAGGGAATGGGCCGTAATCCACCACGCGGGCCCAGTGCGGGTTGGTGAATGTCTTCGAATATTTTGGTTCTAGAACATGCCGGTTTCCTCACGATGTTTTCCTTCACCGTTTTGAGAGCAGTGGTGATGAAATAAATTACACAAATTAATGCGCCTGACTGGGTTTGAACCCGCGACCTACAATTCGTAAGTCGGGGCCGTTACCACTCGGCCACCACTGCTCTCATAATATTTATTAGTTTATAATCTTAGGATAATTATGTATTTTATTATTCTAGGCAACTTATTTTAATGATACTTCATTCTATTTGAAATATCTATTACTTATTTATTGTGCACACCTACCTCAGTGTAGTCTTTTTTAACCCAATGGTTGACTGGTAGAGAATCTCTTGTTGCATCAAGTCCGCCTATGTACAATGCGTTCCAAATAAGAATAGGATCGATTGACAGGTAGTGACGTCACGTCATACTGTCAAATCGAAGAATTATTATGGTGAGCAAAACAAGAAAATTTTAAAATTTTATTTACCTGTGAACGAAAACAGTTTAATCAGAATCCAGTTCTTCAATTTTGCTCATCTCTGAGTTCTTCAATTTTGCCCAATTTCTTGCGATTTGACAGTATGACGTGACGTCACAACATGGCGTCATTCCTATTCTTATTTGGAATGCATTGTACCACTACTGTAAAATAATTTTAAGAAAAATCTGTTATACAACATTAGTTTTAGTATATGCTAAACCCGAAACACGTGTCTAGTATTTCTATGTAAAGAATCTATGTACTAATTTTCATAACTGTATCATGAAAAATCACAAAGTTATAAACTTTTTATGTTACCTGGTTCTCTGCACAAATACATAGTCACCGGACCATACGGGCGACTGAGAGGTTGTTTTGCTCCCGCACCCAGATGTGAGCTGGTACCTAATGCTCGCTATGACCTGCCGTGACCAGTGTTGTACTTAGTGTCGGCGGTGTCCAACTTTTTAAAATATTTTTGGGACAAAAAAATATAACATGCTGTAAAAAATATTGGAATCGGTTCAGTTGCTGATTCTGAATAAAGTATTTTCAGGTTTCGCATATAATAAAAATAGGTAATGTTGTATAAGACCCACGAATGTGGAATAGTAAACAAAGACGCAGGCAAAACGGCGTGGGACAGCTAGTCTGGTGACATATTCACAGATGCAATATTTATGTCTGTATCAGTTTAGGCAACTACCCACTAAACACGTTTTTTTGTGCCTATTGATAGCAAACATTCTAATTAATTATAAATTACTAAGTCGATAGCCGTTGTAACAAGTAAATTAGCATTTTATCTGTTGAAAAAAAATCTTAGATATATTTCCACGTTTCACAGGCTTTTCAAGGAAAGATAAATGTGTGTGGTTAATTATTTATATTTATTTATACATCCGTTATTCAAATGCTAGAAAATGTTTAGTTAATTGTTTTAGGTATGGGCGTCGCCTTATTAAGAAAACGCCTGGCTTCTCATTGCTTCCATATCTTCTAACCGTGGAAGAAGGTTAGAAGATATGGAAGTAATGAGTATCAGACAAAACACATCTGGAAATTGATAGAGTAAACAAATAAATTTTACGTCAGCTCTATTATCAAGCTCTATCATAAATATCAGCACCACCATATCAAGATCCTAATGGTGGACACATAAATAATGGCAGGTTGTAAGCCTGCCACCTTCGAACACTATTAAATAACCCTATACCATCTGCTGCGGTTTGTGCTACACGAGGGAAAACCCGGGTAGACCCGTGAACATGTAGACTACAAGTTAAAGGAGCAATTAAAATATAAGAATTAAAATTAAAAAAAAAATATCTTACAACATGGAAAGTAAATAATGCTATTTTTACAACATGTTCAAGCTGAAATACATAAAAATAATCTATCCATATAGGTACACGGTGTGTGTATGATTCTGGACCCCACCCGCAGTGGTGGAATTTTTCGTCAGCTTTTGCCTAATTTAGAACAAAAAAAAAAATTGTACTTTTTTTAATTTAAACTGTGTAAAATCGTTATTCTTACCAAACCCGATGATATTTTTAGTAGAAAAAAATAATATTTTTTTTTTAAATTAAAAATTAAATAATTAAAAAGTCATCGGGGTAGATAAAATCGTTATTGTAATCAATCCCGATGACAATTTATTTTTAGTGTTAAAAGTAATTCATTTTTTTTTCACTAAAAATGTTAGAATAACGATTTTATACAGTTTAAATTAAAAAACGTAAAGAATTTTTTTTTAAGTTTGGAAAATACCGACGAAAAATTCCACCAGGGTCCAGAATCATGTACTGGATCCATGGTATTATAAGCTTGTGCGTCAATGCCAAAAACAGCCTGTATATAAAAGGAGAAACTACTAGGACTAGACTACTTATTACGTAGGCGAGCACTAAGAGAGCATTTTCCAAAATTCACGTCCTGAGGGGATGAAACGGGGGTCCAAAATTTGTATGGAGAACCCTATTTTCACGCGAGCGAAGTCGCTGGCAGAAGCTAGTATTATAATATGTACAAAGGCGAAAGTTTGTTTGTGTGTGCATGTTTGTAATTCCTTCACGCTCTAAAGCTTGACGGATTTGCATGAATATAGGGCATAGGATTTTTTTCTCGGGAGTATGTTAGATACCCCTGGGGATAATTTTTTACATTCACGGGTGCAAAGCTGCAGGAAGACCAATAATTTTATATGGTTTCAGACACAGCCAGATTAAGATGTACATACATACGAAAAACTACAGAGAATTCAGCTCGAAGCATAAAAAAGACTACATAAAAAACTTATTTATAAGAAAACCATTAAAAGTTTAAAAAGCTAAGTATTATCGAACTTTTCAAAAATTCTTTTTTAAGTTGAAGCCCGAAACCATAAGTGCTCAATTAATTACATTGCACAACAAAATTGAATCGGCTCTTGAACAAAAATACTACCCACTTATATCGAACGCCTATTACTAAATGAACGTTCAATGTATTCAATATGGATCTATGGACACATAAACATTAGTTTACTAGCAACTAGTCTTGGGTTTGCTTGAGTTTTGACGGAATATGAATTTTTAAAGGAAATTATGTTTTGAATAGTTGGTTAGGTTGGAATCTTAGCACGACAATCTTAAACAAGCTTCTGAAAATTCCTGAAATAAATACGAAAATAGCACAGCAGGGCACTTCTTGGCCAACGTAGGCGCGGGCTTGTGGACGACGAGCAATGGGTAGCTCGCTGTCAGGCCGTCCGGTAAAGAACCAAACCCGCGTCCCAGGGGCGCCTCAAAGAGATGCCAGCAAAAATGAAATGGCCCAGTAGGGCCAATGCCTGCTAGAACTACGGGAATGCTCGATAGAGTTACCGTTAGGTGGATTTTAGTCAGTAAAAGTCTGACAAGCTCTTGCTCCAAGTTTCGATGATTTCCCACCTCAAACAATAATATAAAATTATAATAAAAGTAAGGTCCTCCTTTGAACAGTAAAAAACCGTTAAGTAGGTACTTTATTATCTTCGACAACACTGTGACCTCAAAAATGATTGACTTCATTTTTGCATTGACCTATTCATTACCTTTTAACCTCAAAAATACTACCCAAGACCGCCCCCGAAAATACAAAGTTCACTCGTTACTTCAATCTTACGACCTTTAAATATAATAAAAAACAAACCCAACAAAATCTTTATATAATATATAATATCTCCGATTCTCCGTCCTGTCGTGCCATAAGTCTGGCTTTCTTTACTAGTTGTGTATCGCTGTGGCATTTGCCGGGCTCAGGGTGCGATGCCGGGTAGTAGCAGCGGTTTCCAAATGTGCATGACAATTTTTTATTCTGTATGCTTATCTGGAATTTTTTCCATGCAATATGGATAATTGGCTGATGCAGTTACCTGAAAAAAGAAAATTATTTTTATCACCTATTTGGAAAAAAAAATCTTTTGTGTTTAGGTACTGTATCTCAAAGTGCCTTGTATCTTAGAAATTAAAATATTTGTTGGATAAATAAATAATAATTATTATATTTAAATCATTAATTACTTTTCCGGGTTGTTTGTCCATATTTAATTAAATAGAAGAGTATTCGTATTTTTTTTATTTTAAACCTGCTCTTGACGTCTGAAGCTGTTACAAAAAATAAGATGTTTTTTCTGTATTTTTTCTTTAATTTCACTTTTTTTTCAACAATTACTACTTCAGTTAAGGATTACCCTGAAATGGAACCTGTTTACTACAACCCAACAAACTATGATACCACAGTACTTGCCGATAAACGGTTGCCACTTGCCATCACGCTCATATATCTTCCATCTTTCACTAATAAATCAACCAAAACAAGAAATTAATTTACGTGTCACAGAATAAAAAATAACAATCTCACCTACAGTGTCACACAGTTTTTCCAACCGTTTTTGTACCTCGCAGCTTGTTCATTTATTCATTGAGCATGAATTATCCAACAAGCGAAGTGGAGAAGCTAAATCAAAGAAGCGAACATCTGCATTCCAATGAAAGTTTGAGAATCAGCCGCGTTTAGCAACTGCGTTACCATGGTAACACGAAGGATTGTCGTTCCTTTGTTTTATAAATGGACTTTTAATACAGTATGAAAATGTTTAATTTTGAAGTGAATTTAGTTACAGTATTCTTTATCGCTTGCATTTTCTATGTTTTAGTTTGAGAATTTTCCATTTGAGTGTTTTTGTTTTTTTCTATGGTGGAAAATCCTCAAATTTCGATCCGCGTGGATTAAGAGGGTATGACAGACTTTTACTGACTGAAACCCACCTGTGTTCCTTCAGTTGCTCCTTGCATTCTAGGGCCACGGTAACTCTTTCAAACATTCCCGCCGCCTAATCATTGAGCGTCAAATCGGAATATAATTTTAATTATGCGCCCTGATCTATGAACCCTTTTTTGGGTGGGAAAATCATCTAATGACATCCTCGCTCTAGGGCGGAGCGGGAGATCGTGTCAGACTTTTATTGACTAAAAACGTACTGTTCCTTCTTTGCCATTGTTCCAGGGCCCCGGGTATCTCTTTCGCATCACCCATGTGAAAAAACAATTTCTCAATTTGATAAAGATCCGAGGAAACTATACTTTAAATTCAGCAACGAAATCACTATCACATTTCATCCTCATCGGTACCACTAACCGGTATTCTTCCAATCATATCACACACCTAAATAACACCCAATATAAATCTTCAGTCAACCCTTAGTAGAGGTCTTTAGTCAGTCCCTCCATAAGTCAGGTCCTCGTGTCTGCCAGGAGATAGCGGCCCCCGCTCCCCCTCCGCCCACATAAACTTAATACTACATAACTCACTCTTGAATAAATTATTGCCAACTTATTCTTGTTTGCTGAGCCCCTTTTTGCCTAGTCTTGTTTATTTTGTGGTGCAAATATCTGATCGTGTGCGTGCATGACTGATGGTAGCGCAGGAATAGTTAGCGTTATTGGGTGCGATAATTGGCTGTATAGTTTGTATGAGGTGTATGTTTCTACCGTGCAACTTGCTGGATCTGACTTGTGGTATCTGATTCTAGACCTTATGTAAATCGTGAGTTGTCATGTCTAGCTTCTAACGTTAAGGTGTAAATATATGTGGGTTTATTGGGTTTATTGCATTAGTGACTAATGCAAAAAACATGTCCTTACCGCCATTTTCAATCAGTCAATAGGTCAAAGTTAAAAAGATCCTTTAAAGGTTTATATAAGTTTGTTTTTTCCTGTTCAGTTTTCTATAATTTAAGCCCATTCTCTAGTTCAAATAAATAATCAAGAGTCTTTCTATACTTCAGTTTAGAAACCGGTTAAATCAATTGACAGCTTTTATTCAAATGATTTTCCAACTACCAACATTTCAATGGTATTTTAATACAGGAGTCACATGTTTTACATCAGCATAACTCATGAATATTGATTGGCCAAAGATTTATAGGATTTCCAAAGAAAAAAACATACATTCCGTGACGTGTTTTAAGTCGATATGTAAATAGTTATAAATAGACATACTTGTGTAATTTATGCTGTCTCAACAAACGTGTATTTGTGTGAAAACTTTTTTCTTCTTGGGTACTCTTTTATATTCTGAATAACTGGAATCATTGAAGCAGCTACATCGGTCAAAACTTTGCATTATACCTCATTACACTACGCCTCCTGACCACTTTGCATGGTTACTGTATTATTTTGTGATATTAAAAATTATCAATGCACATAGTATTCGTTTACGGACTGAGTTATAATGAGAAGTTTTCTTTTTATTTTTTATTTATACAACTTTTTACAGAAGCTTCTAGGACTTGTTCAAGACAAAGTTCTGTTATCCAAATTTTATTTTATGTGCTTGGTACCTATAAATGATCCATATTTTAGCAAAGATTTGTTCAAATGTATTGTTATAAACAGGTCAAACTATAGATACAATAAAAACATATCTTGGTCAAGCAATAACTTCAATTCAGTTCAGTCATTTTAGTTTTTTTTTTCCTTTTTGCTACACTGGGTCTCAGCGCTAGTGTCTCTATTTTCTCAAGTCCCAATAACAATAGAAAATCCAAGACCTAGAGAACAACAAAACACAGTACTGAATCACGCTAAGTGCTAAAGAGCATATTCTCCGTTTTTTTTTTTCAAAGCAGAGCCGTGAGTGGGCACAGGCAACGATACGAAGGGCCTTTATCTCACCGTGATGTATACTCTGTCACGACTCGCTTGGGACGTGACCGAAATGCGAGCCGATTTATTCAGTTACTTAAAATAACCGCCAGGACTTTGTTTTGATTCGTCATTCGAATTTTTCGTATGTTGTATGTCTCTGGTTTTTTTTTTCTTTTTTATTTATATGAGAACCTTAAAGTGGGGAGCGTCCGTTTATCGAATTAAGTGCTTCGATATGGTATCACGTTTAGCTTTGAATTATTCAATTGTTTAGTTTTAAAAGAACTTTATTTTTTTCATAGAATTTTCTACACGAACCTTCAAACTTCAACAAGTGATAAATAAGTCCCTTTACGTTCCAATTTATCTGCCAATAATAAACAAGGCGGATATCGTACAAAGATAAAATTACCTACAAAACAATCTGCGCCAAATAACTTGAAACACAATACCAGACAATTAGCGGTGTATAAATCAGAATGGGAGCATTCCTTTATCCTGCTGCATCTACAATATGGTGCTTGGCAGTAGGCTCGTTGGGCCGAGCCGGGAACTTATGGCCGCTGTAAAAGGATGTTCCTCCACGACAAGCTACGATAAAGCTACAAGACCCAAGGGTATTGCGACACGGAAACTGGAGCTTTTCCCTTGTTCTTGTGCCTTGCATCTATGTAGGAACTATAGTTTAAGAGCCGCTGTTTTGTTTAGAACACCTTGCCGTGGCTGGAAGTTATGGGGTTTGATAGTGGCTTAGACTTCCTTGGTATTTCAGGAACATTTTCTCCGAAAAAAGAAATGGTGTTTGCTATTGAATTCAGGCTGTTTAATACATTTGTCAGGTTTTCCAAGAATTGTGATTTTGTTTTCGTTTTCTAGCAAATCGTTGTAGTTTTTTTTTACAAAATATTTATTTTAGAAGTGGCATCAAAATCGTAAAATTAGTGACGATATCTTTGTAACTCAATTTCAAAAGAAAGCTGTAAATATAATGCGTAACAAGTACTTACATAGGTAGTAGCTACAAAGTAATTATGAGGTGTATGAAACGCTCTTATAATTTATCCTAAGTATCAATATTCATTAACTGCACCTAGAGCAACATACCTACAGCCTAAGTAAACATTTATTCGGTAAATTGACCGTATTAAAATTATAATCATAATCTTTATGGATAAACGTATTGATTAGCAAGCCAATTTAGATAAGTCATATTCCATTTATGGCAGAATTAACCACTATCCAGTGCCAATCCGAATTAAATGTCCAGTCAATTTATTTATCATTTATAATCAAATTATTGTTCATTTACTTTGCCGTAGGTAAGTCCTACTGATAAAATTGCTGATATCTGTAAACGGTTTTTTTAATTTTAATGAATTATCTAGTTATTTCGCTGATAAAATTGGTTAATTATCTTAATAAATAACGCTCTAGGTTTTTAAAACCTTATTAATAGCTCTCAGTCTTGACAAATGATAACTAAAAGTAAAAATATCTTAATGAGACAAGTGTATCTTTCAGATAGGTATTACTTTCAAGAAAAAATATGGCGCGTCTAGATATTTTTCTCCGCCCGTCAATTAGCAAAACAATTCAAGATTTACAACATTAAAAAGAAACAGTAAAATATTAAACACGTACCTAATCAAAAAATATAAACGTACTATTAATAATTCACTCTCCCTTCGAGAAATAACAACGCAAATTGCGATGCAATCAGTTGCGTACGCGCAGTTAATTCAAAGACATTTAAAACATTGTTCGAACACATTCAAATATGTATCAAAACTTACTCCAGTAAACCAAACCGTTTATGGAATGGTATAAGGTTCAGATTACATCGGGATGGGTTGTGTAGTAGGCTGTTTTTAGTGTAGGAACATAAGTAGATTTATAAGACACTGAACGATGTGTAGAATATTGTCTGAGGTCCTGACACCCGTGTTTAATGTCTCTGTTCCAATGAGATTCCACTGCGCAAATTATGGGAACAATGTCGGTTGATATCTGCCACCTCTGTATCTTAATAAAATTACCTATAGTTAAAGCGTTTTAGAGATTATCCTGTCTTGCATGACTCTTGATGCAAGTTTCAGTATCTCCATAATATCTGTAACTATGCACATACATTCTCATTTTCAGCCATAATAACTGGTCGATTTAAATACCTACATAAATAATTAACACAATTAACTAATAAACTACAGGTCACATAATTAAACTATTTTTATTACAGTTAATAAAGGCATAGCAAAAAACCAGATGTTTCACGCCGAAAATTAATGATATGACAGTTAACGACGGGATTACAGACGCCTTGCAAAATTCACCAGAATGTGAAATTGATTTGAAAATTCTACGAATAAATATGCATAATTTTATGCGCTATAGGTAGTATTTTATTATGTAGGCGAATATTTTCAAATCTAAAGTTCTTCATGAGGCTTCGTACTACCTACCTACTAACACGCCAAAATACTATCACGAACTCATTGTACAGTTATTTATCACATATTGTAGTACCTATGCTTGACACGATAATGAATAGACAATTTCCTCCTTTCCATATCAAAAATTGTCTAGCACATAGTGCGTAGCCAAAAAAAAACCCAGACAAAAATTTGCATACAATCCAAATCCTTTTCTAATCCAAATTATCATTCTAGCAGTCAATCAAAAACGTGTCTCTATATGTGAAACAATAGACAGACGGTCAACATTACTCGTATCATAACCCAAATAACATTTGCATGCTTAATTTAATCCAAGAGCGTAACCGTAGTATGAATCATAGCGAACTCGCTACTAATTCCTCTAGGTGTTTAAAAATAGCTGACACGAAATAAATCCAGTACAATGTAGAGTAATCTCTTCAAGAATCAAGATTACGGGGTATAAAACCGGCCATACACGAACCTCAAGTGTTAAGTGATTAACGATTAAATAATAAGCCGCCGCACACTCGTAAAACAAAGATTAACATACAGTTACGGGTGTAAATAGCCTATAACTTTGATTTTTACGACTAAATAATCGTAAAGGAACCCTGGTAAAGCGGCTATATTAAAGAGGCGAGTTTGAATGCGGTGGGTGAATGGAACTACACAGTTCTGTAGCCGGACGGTTTTTAATCGCGGACAATGCAAACGGGAGGCCCGCTGATGCACTTTTATTTTACGACGCACTCATAACATAAAACGCTGAATGTCTCAACAAGGGTTATCAGCCGTTTGAGGGATAGGAATGGAGTTATAACAGTTAGGTATGTCTGTATTTCGAGAATGTCGTATATGTTCGTAGATCTTTGATTAAACGGATGTCCCAAGAACATCAGCTGATCGTCGCTTGCTATTAATAAGTACATTTTGCACAGTATAACTCGTCCTAAACACAGAATGATATACCCTGTTAGTCTAACCACCTAATTTTGCTGCGTCCGCACACTGCGCCCATTACGGTTTCCCTGGGCCAAAATTCCGTGTAATTAAACAACTGAAATTTTAACAGTGTCCAGTATAAATTTAATAAGGATGGGCTATTAAGAGTGTAAATGGACCAAATGTTTGGCTTTCGCCAAAAACCAAAATGGGGTCTGCGGAACGGGCCGCTGTAAGTTTCGATCGTAATGCGGTGGCACTAGGGGACAACATGTGTAAAATATATGGACGCATCAATTTTGTTGGTAAAATAATGAAAAGAAAATTATAGAATTTGATTTGGAATGAAAAAATGAACAGAGACATTGAGTTTTGGATTAGAATAATAGACTGAAGTTACAAATAATCGGCACTTTGCGACATATCATATGGGTAGGTTTTTTTTTTTTTTTTTAGGTGGGAAAATCATCTTATGACAAATCCCGCTCTTGGGCGGAGCGAGAGATAGTGTCAGACTTTTACTGACTAAAAACCCACTCCTGTTCCTTCTTTGCCTTCGTCCCAGGGCCCCGGGTTTCACTTTCACACTACCCGTGGCCCCAGTAGGCTTCGACCCTGTTGGGCCCCTACGATTTGCTGACATCTCCCTGAGGCGCGCGTGGAACAATACGCGCCGTCGACGGGGTAGGTGCATATTTTCATTACCAATCCAAGTCAAACTCGAACAAAACCTGCCAAATTCCCACGCGTACACGCAATAGCAAGCAAAAAAATAAAACACAATACCTACAACAAAACGGAAACAATCAAAATAACAATCGCCTAGATTTTAATTGAACAACGGAACAGAGATTCTCGGCGAGTGCCGGGTAAACGCCGTGAATCGCCCAATAATAATGAAAGTGATGGCTGTGACGCCGTCGCTGTATGAAGCGGCAGTTTTGGCTACATAAACAGCCCGTATACTACCCTATCTTGTACAAACAGACACTTACTTTAACCCTTAGTACCTAACAATACGGGTTGTTTTTGTATGGCGCGTGTATCAACTTATAGGAAGTCTTTGTACAGCGCCCCCCTCCACGGTGGCGGGTGGGGTCGGGTCGGCTCATACGTAGACAAAATGGCCGACTTTTTTGTCGCAAGCGATTGGGAACGCGCGTCTTGTGTGTAAGCCATACGGAGCGGAGTATAAAAATTAAAAATATGGAGTTCAAATATTGGTTGTGGTTTAGATTTCTTATCTGTTGGATGGTCGATTGGTGTAATAGATTTATGTTTGTGTCGTGTTGATTTGTGTATTGAACTAAATGTACCTAATGTTTCATGGATTTCCAAACGGTCAAGCATACTTACGTAGGCTTTTAATTTTTTTTATAAATTAAATATTTATTTGATGCAATATTTAATGTTTCTCCTACTGAATAGAATATTTTGAGTGATTTTAGTTTCAGTAAAAAAAAAAAAAATATTGGCTAGGAATATTAAATTATCTACTTCACAATTCATTGTTTTTGGGTAGGTATCCTTAGGATATATATTATATTACTAAAGTACCTACAGAAAAAAAGCTAACAATGTAATTTTTATTAAAAATATATTACCTAGGTTCTCCTCTCGATCAGTCCACTAGATTTTAATTGCTATATTTCACCTACATTTTCGGCTTCAAATAGGTACCCGGTTCTAAGAATTAATTCAGAAAAAATCTGAAAATATTCACCTTCATGTAAACCGGCCTCATGAAGGGTGGGTGTGGATATTTTCAGCCGACGAGGCGACCGGCGCCGACTGCCTTGTCCCGAGCTCCCGACCGTCTTTTTTGTTCCGTTTCGTAGGTTCCTCCACCTTCTACTTTCTAGTCACTAGTCGGCACTTACTTATTGTAACAAAGAATATAAACGCTTTCTTTTTGGGAATTTTGAATCGACATTTTGCTTATTTTAAGCATTATCTTGGTAACTATAGATTAGCAACAATTAAAAAAAAAATTATCTATAGGTACACATAATAAATCTGTAGAAGTTTTTAGTTGTGCGCGCATCACGTAAAATGTACGAAATCGATACTTATAGATAACTTTTATATATTATATTGTGTGTAACTTGATATAATTTACTTAGGCTTTGTTTCATCACAATCGGTTGACTATATCGAAAGATATACGAAAGGACTGTTAGGCGTTACGAAGATCGCCGGGGTCAGCTAGCTTCAAATATAAATATTATCTCCATCACATTATATCTTTTCTCCTATTCGCCTTGGTAGTCTCTCAAGAGTTACAGACAATTAAATACTGTCTGCCTACCTAGGTAAGTATATATTATGTAGGTATATATTTGTGTATGTAGTACCTATGTTTATTAAGAAAAGCACACGGGTAGGCCTTATCCTGGAAAAACACTTTTTCATCAAAACGCCTTTGTGATAATTTTCGGACGAATCAACTGGCTGAAGCTAGTAGAACCTAAATTAAATAATCATTTACACCTAAATAGTGGGTTGGTATTTATTCTATAACTCTTTCCCCATCTAAGTCATTATTAGTAACAACCTAACTTTATTATTAGACACTAACTATAACGATCTGCAGTTGTTTTTCAGAAGAATGCCACCACAGAGTCAATAAATACCCCAACAACATTATGGATAAAGTTTATCTGGGAAAAGTCTTTGACTAACTGCACCAATCGAGTCATCAATTACTTTTATATGCAGGAATGTGTAAGTTGGGAAATTCAATAGAAGTCCGTTCAACCGCATGAATTTATTAACAACACAGATTAATAATTCTGTACACAAACCAAAATTAATTTCTCTACGACAAATAAACAATAAATAACCAAAAACTAAACAATTGAATGTCGAGGGAACAAGCCAACAGACAATGGTCTAACATAATCAATTCGAATAAATCTACTTATTCATTCAAACCAAATAAATTGTAGGCGCGATACGAATAAATCTCAGAAATTAGAATACGGAAACTAATATTAATTTTCATGGTATACAAAGGCACGTAACCTATAGAACATAAAGGCTATAAACTAGGTGGTCCTATAGAAAATTATCTGGGAGGCAGTGTCCCATTGTACGGACCCTGAAGACACCTATCTACTTTATTCCTGTTCCATTGGTGTTCCTGATATCGGCCTAGTGTATGTAAAACACATTCAAATAAGAGTGGGATGGTACAAGTTTCTATGTACCTAAATGGTGTAAGCAAGGAAGAAGCCAATGCTTCTTATAATGCATGTTTGTTGTTTCGCGGTATAATTTTCTGCCAGAATTGGTAACAGAATGCCTGTTCCTATGATATCTGATACCGATTTGTAAAACGTTTTTTGTTCCTGTCATCCATATGCTTTGCCATTCCTGGCCCTATGTGAGTCTTAGAAATTTGCATAGCTGAAGCAGGATTAACGACATGCTACAGTTTCATTTTAGGAGATATTGCAATGAGAAGCAACCGGTATGGTATGGAATAAGGACGTTTATGAATGCTGTCTTTTTTCCGGTGAGAAATCATTAGAGTGGGTGGGCTTCACCCACTCTAGATGGAGCGAGAGGGGTGTCAGATTTTTACTGATTAAAATCCACTTTTATTCCTTCTGTTGCCCTTTGCATTTCAGGGCAATTGTAACTCTTTCGAACAATCCCGCAGCCTTGGCAATGAATGTTATCCTGAGACATGAATAAATTTACAGTGCTGATAAATTGCCTCTGGGTACCTACCTGCCAATACAAAAAATTACATCTAAGCCAAATACCTACCCACTTAAGAATGATACAGTTACGTGCCAAGAAAAACTTCAAGGAGAGAGTACTCTCCTTCAAAACGACGAGACTTCACTACCTCAGTTCTGGCTATACATTCCCAGCATAAAGAAATTGACATTGAACCTTCGTCACAATTACCATGCAGACACGTTCCTCACGTATTAGCAAACAATTACATCAGCTGATCCATGAATGATGAATGTATTTTAATTGGCCAACTTCAGCACGCACTCTCATCTCCAGGAACCAGTCAATTTACGCGTGCAAAACTATTCATTGCATGCATCCTCACTTACGTTAATAAAGTGGTGTATTCCAAACAGCCTTGAGAATCGGTTACATCACAAACGACATTCCATCATAGACATCATTCAATAAAACGCTCACGCGATCCAACAGGCTATCGAGCGTGAAAACAAACAATGCGCAGGAGTTGAATGTTAAACTACAGCGGCGCCAGCGCACGTGCTGCTGATATCCGTCGAAATATTTATATTTTTATTTACGTTTTATGTCCGGGGTTGGGTCGGTGACGACGAACGAACGGTGCGAGCCGAAACGATGACACCCGAATAGAGCCGAGCTTTTTTGGGGGTACCATTACATTGTACGCTGATTGATTTCAGATTGTGAGATCTGTTTGGTTAAGTTGTTTTGGCTATTTTCAGTGCTAATTTGGATCGAAGAACAAAGCCACGCTATTGAAGTTTTTAAAAGCTTCTACAGTCTTCTAATCCATTTAAAAAAATTAAGCTTCTTCTCCTGCAGAAACAGCTGCAAACTTCAAATTACAGTCAGCCATTAATCACATGCAATTCAAAACGATCTCTAAAGCTTCTGTTGTGAATTGCAATTATACTACAATAAATAGACGATGGGATTACCTATATGGCCCTGAGTCACAAGACTTTTAAATGCCAAGGTAGACACTTAAGGCTATTTTAACCTTTGGCTGTAGTGTCGCTTTATAGTATGGCACACCTGTGGGTTAACACAATCTTTGAACCTATAGATACAACTAAACACCTTGGGGCAGCAAATGGTTAGATGAAGACCTCAATCAGCACCATCATGCAGTTTTAGAATTTACATTTTTTGAGTTATTTGTAGCACATTTACCTACCTAAAATTTAGATTAGATAGATAGATTTAGAGAAATGCTTAGATGTGATTAATGCCATCCGAATTCTTTTTGTTTTCGGTGTAAACAAATGTTCCCAAGCAGACCTTTGGCCCCAGTAGGCTTCGACCCTGCTGGGCCCCTACGGTTTACTGACGTCTCCTTGAGGCGCGCGTGAAACAGTACGCGCTGTCGACGACTTGGGCTCAGTCCGGACGGTTACCGGACGATCGGACGGCGAGCTACCCATTGTTCGCCGTCCACAAGCCCACGCCTATGGTGGCTAAATCGGGATCGAGATCCCGGCGTCTGGGGCGTGAGGGCCCCTCCCTCACGCGTGTACATGCGACCTCCTCCTTTGCTAGCATTACTGCTTCGCAGAAGGAGGCGACCGCCTGCCACTCCTCCTAGCTTCGGACCATGGCTTGTACCAAGGCCCGGCGCGAGAGATCGTTGCCGCTGATCTCCCCCACGAACATACGGCGGTGCTCTGCCCAAGCGAGGCACACCTCTTACGCGGGGAGGTCACGATCCGTATGACCATGACCCTCTAGCATGCGTTCAGCTGGGCCACCGGTCGCTTTCGCAGCGACGGCGCCAACAACGGCGCCCCATAAAGGGCCATGGACCGAACGATGACTGCGTAGAGCCTCCGACAGGAGGCGTCTGGACCCTCTCGATTGGGCAGGAGCCGCATGCAATTCAGTTTGGGAGCCAAACGTCGGAAGTGCTCCTCGAAATTCCACCGGCTATCGAGGACGAGTCCCAGGTACCTACTCCATCGTCGACCCGACCCCGACGTGAACTCCTCCTACCATTAATTGGGAACGCCGTGGTGGCGCGCTCCGAGGGCCGTAAAAACACATGTCCTCAGACTTATGCAGCGCCACCTCGAGTCCCTACTGCTGGATCCTCTCAACGACTATCGCAACCCCGCGTGTCGCTAGTTCGACCACCGCCCGGTACGACTCTCCCTGCGCCAGGACCATCGTGTCGTCTGCGTAACAGACCACTCTGACCCCGTCAGTGAGGTCGCCGCGCAGCACGTAGTCGTACTCGATGTTCCACAAGGGCGGTCCTAGTACCGATCCCTGCGAGACACCGCACGACATCTCTCGCCGTTTGCACTCTCCCTGGTGACCAGGGTAGATGATGTACCTATCCGACAGGTAGGCCTCGATCACACGACAGAGGTAGTCCACCCGGATGCCATCCTGCATCCGAGCTAGATTAACACAAATTGAAATAATTTCTTGCATTCATTGGTTGAATAACTAAATAGGTAGGTACTACCTAGTCCGCGGGACAGCATCCAGTCCATTTTGTTAAATAATAAAATACATAGTACTTGAAACTTCTAGGGCTTCCTTTTGGCGAGTCTACCACATTTTGCATTTACGCCTTTTTTAAAGTGCTGCGTTTTCAAGTGAACATGATCGAAATATGCCAAATACACGAGATTTTCTTTCTGACTCAAAAATTCTCGTTGCTAGTAGTAAAATAATGTCTGTACCTAGATACAAACAGTACCTACCTATGTCTATAGGTCTATCAGTACATAGGTATGTTATGGATATGAAATTTCGGACTTGGATAAGGATACAGGAATAACATTATACACGTTTCGGATACGGTTACGGATATTCATATAAAATTATTTCGTAATTCGAAATAATTTTAAATGAATACCCGCTAGTTTCGAATAGATCCGGTAAAAATTCTAAATAATAAAAATAAAATAAAAATCGCAAGATTTGACTTTTATTTCTAGTCTACATTATTATTTGTTTTTACAATCAGTCATAATACGTAAATATCGTTTTTTAGACACTTCAAAGTCTCCACCTTTATCCGGAACTGTTAGGTATATCGGTTTCGGTTAGGGTTGTGGATATTTTTTTTTATTTCGGATATCCGATAGTTTTGATTACGGTTCATAACATCCCTGGTCTGTAGATAATAAGATCACCAATATAACTCACACCCACTCGATACAAAAGCCATTAAAATAATTCTATTACAAACGCGTAGGCAAGTTTTTAATCTTCAGCCACTTAATCCACCACTCTTGATGGTCGCACTATATAAATAGAAACGGATGAATATATCAAGTGTACCTACATCTAACGTTTAATCTTTAAGACAACTAAGAAAAATTATGTAGACACATAAACTTTCAACAAATCTAAAGCAATTTGTTCAGTAAAAGAGCTCTTTTTAAAATGGTTACGTGTCGGCAAAATTAGCTTTCCGACGGGGTAGGTACAAAGCGTGATTACGAATTTAAATTGCCCAATCAATTTTTAATTTGGTTGCAGTATGCCTGAATATGTTTGGTTTGTCCTGTTTTAACTAAGAAATCATTTTGAAGGGTATGGTAATTGGGAAATGTGTTTTCTTTGCTGAAAATTAATTGTGGCTATTGACTGGCTCATGTTTTCCGTTGGCAGGATCGGTTATGGATTTGGATTCAGGCCAAGATTGCCTTTGATTGGCTAAATAAGCATCCGGTGTTGGCTGATAAGTAAGTAGGTAAGTAGGTAGATATGCCAACCTACAGCTGTATATTGCGATGTTGTGATATTAATTTAGTGGCCACCTGAGTTTATTTTATGGCAAGGTAAAGACGGTTGTGGAGAGATTTTGGTGTCTCTGTTTTGGCCAGATCTTAGAAATTGATCACTTCATGATATGGCCAAGTAAAACTGGCCAGATCGTTTTAAACGTTAAAGTTTGATGATATTACAATCCTCGTTTGGCCTACTTTCTTTAAACCTTTTATTAACATAGAAATCCTACATGTCTACAATGATATTATGACCTACCTATGTGAAAAACAGAAAGTAGGTAGGTAGGTACCTACCTATAATTTTAAGGCGATGTCAGTAGAAGCCAGATAGAAGTTTCTGGTGGTTTTTTGATTTTATAAGATAGGTAGGTAGGTACCCAACTGAAAAATTCAAGCGCACAAACATACCTACTTACTAAAAGTAGACGTAGTAACGATGCTTGTGCGCATCTGAAAAAGTCTGTTATTTAGTTTTTAGGTGAAGGTAATTGTGGCTTTTATAATGAGCACCTAAATAAATACCTAACTAGGTGCATACTGAATAGGTATCTGTAGGTTTATCTTAAAATTGAAGGTGATTAAGTTAATCTTTGGTTACATGAGGCCGCCTTTCTTGATTTTTTGTTCTGTCTGAATACCAATTTGCAATGAAAATCAAATAAAGAAGAAAAATAATCGTTGTCAAAAGGTTAAAGGATTAACAACGCTATTAAACCCATATAAAAGCAAGACAAGTACCTAGGTGTGAAAATGGTTGTTAAAATTTTATTACATTTACCAGACATTAAAAGAAAATTTCATACTTTTCATCAAAATTGTATCCAATTACTCCTTTACAACCTATTAAAAATTAATTTTAAATTATTTTATAGCAGTCACAAAACTCGAATCGCTTCGCACTTACATTTTATTACCGTAAGAGTGACAGAGACAGATATAGGGCTATCGATCTCTACGAACGGCGACGCATCGCCAACGAGCGTAATGGCGGACGATACAAACACATTCGATATTTTAACGATTTAATCGATTAATTGTAATATTAACCACTTAACAATTAAACACAGTTATTGTAGCACCATATTTAAACACTATACACTAGTTTCCTAACGATTTAACTGCAAAATAACACATTTCAAAGTAGATAAAATCACATTGGTCGCTCGTCGTACAGCGCATCAGTCGCCATATCCAAATTCCTATATCCAGGGACGAATTTGAGGGACCTTGGGGAGTTTTATTTTTTATATGGGTTATAATGTTACGTAATCCACTTTAGTGTGTTCTGTGATTTTCGTAAATAATATTTAGCGATACTGTGTCATTTATTTTTTTGCATAGGTTTTGGTCGTCGTATTATACTAAGTAGTGACTACCTAAAAATCGAAACGAAATTATTGCTTATTTTATCTCCTATTTTAGATTTTTATTTAGATGTTTTTTCCTAATTTCCCACATGGTCTGTTTGTTAAAACACAATTTATTTAATTTGAGGCCGTAGTTATCAAGTTTATTGACGAAATGGTAACTTACCTGACCGGTTTTGTCAATAAATCTTAACTCATTACAAATAATTTAATAAAACTATCTTGAAAAGGCTTTTTAAAACTTGTGACGTGTTTTTCCTTAATTATTACATTTATCTGTGAGTAACG
This sequence comes from Mythimna impura, assembly GCA_905147345.3. Classification (NCBI taxonomy): domain Eukaryota; kingdom Metazoa; phylum Arthropoda; class Insecta; order Lepidoptera; family Noctuidae; genus Mythimna; species Mythimna impura. The sequence continues at coordinate 18,707,409 of LR990351.1, forward strand.
ATAAATGCTATTTGTTTTTCTATATTCTGCAGCGACAACTGATAATTACGCACCCTCACTCCGGTGCTGGTTCAATTCCTTGCAAAAAGAGGTGAAGAAGACTTCCTGTGAGCCCTTAGCCGCCGACCATGAACTCTACATCACAGGCAGTTTCACTAAGTTAAACGCAGCACCGACGCAGTCTTTGCATTGACCAGACAGTTAACCACAATGGTGTCAACCAAGATTTGAACAGTACAGGCACTTTCGGAAGTAATCATGTACGGAGTTGCCTGGTCTCTATTGTAATATGCCCTTTACTTAACAAGTCATTGCCATTCCACCAACAGTCCCGGTAGAACTCAGCCCTGGGTACTTCGACATGACGAGGAACCCACGTATAAGGTGCTTACTACCTTTAATGCGTCTTCTTGCATCACATATAGTGACATAAGGATTTTAGTACTAAGAGCCCTGGGTGGGAATCCGGCCAACAAACTCTCTGCAATATCGCAGAATCGTGAAGTTAGGAGTCGTCTGGTGATCTACCGACACTAACGCCAACGACCATACGATCCTCGCATAGAGCCTTCTACAGGAGGTATTACCTTCCACCACCAATCTCATCATCTTTTGTAAAAAAAAAATATGGTATTCGTCCTGCTTGGCACAAATGAACTTCTCTTCTTCTTCCTTTTCTTTTCCCACCCCCTCATAATGATCAGCAGCTGTGAGAATGCAATCGTGGAGTGATACGTAGTTTACTTGGTAGCCAAACTCTCAAAGTATGGTCCAAAGTCTAACTACCTAGGATTAGTTCTAAATAGTTGATAGACTATTTAGAACTTATCCTAGGTAGTTCATCGTTGACTTATGACCGATGCGGACACCACTTTTGATGTTATTCTTAGTCTCTACCATTCACTCTTATCTCCCTCTACCGTATGTTAATCACACACACATCTTCAAAGTCATCAACACATCACACCACACATCAACACACCATCACACATCTTGAATTTTATAAGTCGTACTAAAAAATTTAAATCCAGATACGATAATATCAGTTACTATTCTCACCTGATTGATAGGAAACCAAAGTATGGTGTCAGCATTAAACAAAAACCAGAAAAATATGAACTTGAAAATCTCACCACTTGCCAAGAAGATGAGTCAACTGAATGCGCCCCTGTGCATGCACGCTCCGCCCATTACAGCAACAAAAGTTGGCGGCGTTCCTTCAAAATATCTCGTTTGGAGGCCATTTTGACGATCGCGTGCGACAGAGATAGTATCATCATCGCGCCGTTACAATTGCACGTGCGTGAATGAGACAATTATGCAAAGTTAGTTTAGTTTTAATGTGGCTGGAAAGTGCGTGGGGACGTTTTTGTGTGTGTGCATTAGATTTCATTCGGGTGGTGTCGGGTGTAGGAACTAGTGTTCTTGCGTAGTAAAAATGTAGGCCAATTTTGTATTGTTGAAATTTCATTGATTTTTATTATTTATGTTTTCTTGTTTATAGGTGTGTCTTGTCATGAAACATTTTTTTATTCGTGTTAATTATAGGTAGGTAGGTGTCACATATTTCTAGATTTGTTAATACCTAGGTCCTATCTGCTAGGTACATATCTACCCTACCTACCTGGGTTGAAATTTATTTTGTTAAATATATTTGAGTGATTCTTCTAGTAGAAAGTATAATTTTTAACAGCAGTTTTAATCTTTTTTTTTTCAATGTTCTATTATTGTATTTTATATTTTTTGTTAAGAGTGTACACCTATAATACCCATCTGTACTTACTCATACTGTTACAAGTTTTTAACATTATCTTCATATATTACTACATTTTGTTTCGACCTATTCGAACAATAAATTATCATAAAAAATTGATAAGCATATTTTTATGTTGCTGCTATGCTATTTTTGTTATCATAAATCATCCACGATAAGCAGACAACCCCTAACTTCATTTTTATCAATAAATATAAAAGCTAGGTCACCACTAAAAGCTAAAGCTAAAGCTAGGTAATCACTTGAAAATTACCATTGAATCACCGCATTTTAGTAGGGTTAGCCCACCCACGTAGTGTAGTATAGAAGTGACTACAAGATCGTACTTAAACAAACCGCCAAATCCACATTTACGACACTTCCATTCATTGAAGAGTTGTACGCATCGTAAAAGCTCTCATCTCACCATGAAGTGACGTCAGCTAAGTGCCGTGACGACGCAGTCCCACGACTTACCGCTAGGTGGCGCTAAACACAACCGCACTAGCCCAGTGCTCGTAAAAATAAATTTTATTGTTATGACGAAAATAAAACGCTTGTCGTCAATTTAAACATCATTTTACTGTGTAATAAGATTTATTTTACGATTAACAAGTGTCTTGATGAATTTATATCGCTGAATGATGAATAAAGCAATAAAATTCGCTTTTATGTTCATGTTATCGCTTTTCTATTGGCAGTTATGTCACTTTTTCATACGGAGATGAGTATTATGTAACATTATAGCGGAACATAAAACTAAATCATTACGTTATTAATAGCTACTAGACGTTTGTTTGTTTAAATTTACTCATTTTGTATGATAAGATTTTAATGAGAAGTATTTATAGGGTGTTTTGCATCATATATCTTCGTAACTTTACTGTTTTCATAATTTGATATGAATTCAGTTTTGTTTGCATAATAAAGTTATTTTTATAAATTCATCATTTGCTGTTTTCTCAGGTATCCGTAGCAATTCCAAAGCTCAGTGAGCTTTCGTAGAGGCCGCGCAAGGATGACAACAGATGGCACTTAATCAATATTAGGGTGAAACCATCTTATTTAAAATTATTGAAGCTTAAAACTTAATTTAAAGAATAACGCAATGAAAATGTTTGGTTTTTTTACACACGTTCTCCACTGTTTATAAGAGTGTATGTTGGTTGAACTAAGCTTATCACTTTTTATGATAGATGGCGTTACTATCGCGCGGACGTGCTTCCATACTTATCTCGACGAAGAGCCCACTCTATCTTGATTATTGGTACTCAATTAATGATTCTAATAAATTTCCTATTCAAATAAGAATAATATTATGCATCGAGCTAAAACTAAAATTTTAATAATGTTGTTTCTAAAACGACTATTTTTAACAGTCGATACATCGCTACCGGTATTTAATTACCGGACCATAGATATATCATTAATAAACAAATAAAGTACCTAACTATAAATTATAAATTCATTATACAAAATCGATTGTTATCAATCCTATGATCATCAATAACTTGCGAGTCAATAAAAAGGAAAATTACAGTCATAAAACGCCCGCAATCGAGTCAAACCAGACACCGAGACGCTGAGGAAGCGAACAAATCGACGATCGTCGTTATATCCTCACACGATGAAGACATAAACTATCAACGACTCCTTTATCTCTATTAAACGGGTGATACTTTAAACAAGTCAATAATGGTTCAATAAACGTCTAAAGAACGGCATAATAACAATCCACGTGCGTTCACTGGCTGCGTCAATAAAGTTACCAATTTATATCGAGGTTTAGCCCCGGAGGCGTATACGAAATAATCTGAGCGGTGTTTACTGGGAGTTCTACAAACGGCGCAATTCACGTGACGTTTACGAGCATTCGAGTGGTTGTAAAAATCGTGTTTACGAGGCGCGCGCGCACGCGTGGCCTGCGCCCGCGCCGCCGCCCGCCATGCGAATATCATCACATCTGTCGCTGCATGTGAATGAGGTGTGTTTTTTTTTCGTTTGTTGTGATAACGTGAACTACTGTAGTCAGTAGTGGTTTCCCCAAATGGTCTTTTATTTATTTTTAAACTGCTTCCTGGCTTTTTCGAGTTGGTGGTTTTTTATGAGGATGTGGATGAAGGAGAGGATTATGGAGTGGGTAATAAAGTGGTTGGTGGTGACACTTCATCTATTTCAGGGGGAAAGTAGCCCTAATAAATTATCACGCTAAAACTAAGCATATTTCTCATGCCTTCATGAGTTTTTAATTTCTACTTAATAAGCTTAAGAAAAAAGAATCACAGTAACCCGCGAAATCCAAATTTTCTTAAGTTTTTTTGCATTTTGGAGATATTGAATGGCTAGTCTATGAAAAAGTCCTTCAATAGGGTTAGCTGAACTGAGATGGTAGTATTGATGAGTTTAGTAAAGGAGGAGGGAGCATGTACACGCGCGAGAGAGCGACCCTCACGCCTCAGCCGCCGGGATCCCGATCCCGATTTCCGGTCACCGTAGGCGCGGGCTAGCGGACGGCGAGCAATGAGTAGCTCGCCGTCCGACCGTCTGGTAACTGTCCAAACCGAGCCCAAATCGTCGACGGTGTGTACAGGGTCGAACCCTACTGGGGCCAAGGGTTTGTTTCTGAAAGGAAAACTCGGCCCTGGTATGAAAGGTAACGAAGGAACAGGAGTGGGTTTTTAGTCAGTAAAAGTCTGACGCACCCTCCCGGTCCGCCCAAGAGCGAGAGATTATTGGATGATATTCCCACCAAAAAAAAGTAATGATTATAATTCTGTAAATAAATTACGTGTTACGGCCGCCAATCATACTTTAATTAACATAGGTACAATTTCACACTGACCTGCAAAATGCAAATATTTACTTAAGAAAATTTGAATCAACCTTGGGATCTTTAAGTCAGGAATGAATTTGTTACTTCTAGGCAACATCCATTGTCGACCACATCGTCGCTAAAAAAAAAAACGTGGTTGCCCTGGAGCATGGAGCATGTAGTATAGAGGGCAGTGTTGTATCATAAGCTGTAAGAATAAATATCGTAAAACGTCATCATCATCATTTTCATTTCAGCCGAAAGACGTCCACTGTTGGACATAGGCCTCCCCCAAATGTCGCCACAATGACCGGTTCTGCGCGTCTCGCATCCATCGGATTCCCGCGGCCCTCACCAGGTCGTCGGTCCACCTTGTGGGAGGCATTCCAACACTGCGTCTTCCGGTACGTGGTTGCCATTCCAGAACCTTTCATCCCCATCGACCATCTGTTCTGCGATCAATGTGCCCTGCCCACTGCCACTTAAGTTTGGCGATTCTTTGGGCTATGTCTGTAACCTTGGTTCTCCTACGGATATCTTCATTTCTGACGCGATCACGCAAGGAAACTCCGAGCATAGCCCTTTCCATTGCTCTTTGAGTGACTTTAAGCCTTCTGATGAGGCCCATTGTAAGCGACCACGTTTCGGAGCCATATGTCATCACTGGCTACACGCACTGGTCTTAGACTTTCGTCTTGAGACACTGTGGTATATTGGTCGTAAAACGTAAATGGTAACATCACCCACCCATAAACATAGATTACCAATGAAGCCTCCAAGAACTGTTATTATGGAATTATACTCTAGATATCATTTATGATTGTAATCTATAAAAGATACCCCAAGATTTGCATCTATACTGGACTAGACAAGATGCCACAGGTGCGTTACTCCCGCCTGGGCAGAGCACCACCGTGTCCTCGTGGGGTCGATCGGTGGCAGCGATCTCTCACGCCGGGCCCTGGTACAGGCCATGGTCCGAAGCGAGGAGGAGTGGCAGGCGGTCGCCTCCTTTTGCGAAGCAGTAATGCTGGCAAAGGAGACGAACGCACGCGCGAGGGAACGGCGCTCACGCTCCAGCCGCCGGGATCCCGATCCCGATTTCCGCCCACCGTAGGCGCGGGCTTGCGGACGGCGAGCAATGGGTAGCTCGCCGTCCGACCGTCCGGTAACCGTCCGGACCGAGCCCAAGTCGTCGGCTCAATACAAAACTACGTATCCTCTACAGTAGAAAAAAATGCAAAGCACATCATTTCATTTTACCCTTTCCTTTCATGAACGCAGGATTACTATAAACTTTGACTCCAACTATCCTTGATCTCTTAACCCATGAAAACCGCCGCAAGCAAACCCATTATAAAAATAAACAATACAATACCCAAGTTATAGGTAACTTAAAAGTGCATAAGTTACAAGAACACTAGATTATCAGATACTTTGCAATATTCAATATTGTAAGCAGTGAAACAGCCTATAAATGCAATTGTACAGTCAACAAAAAATACAATGTGGTAAGCTGAAGACGACTAAAAGAGAAATGGTCCGGGATTCTTTTTCTTTTTTCTTCAGTTTAAAATCATAGAATGACTCCTACCGCTCTGGTTAGGGCGAGAGAAAGAGTCAGACTTTTATTAACTAAAATCCACATGTGTTCTTTCGGTTGCCTTTTGTGTTTCAGGGTTTCGGTAACTCTATCAAACAGCGCCGAAAATGGTCAGGAAACCTGGACTTAAAATTACAAATCACTATTTATTTATTTATTTATTAAATGCTTTATGCATACAAAAGTACAGAGGCGGACTTAATGCCTTAGGCATTTTCTACCAGTCAACCTTAGGGTGATGCAAAGAAAAATAGTAGTATGTGCAATAAACGAGAGAGAGAAGACGAATACAAGAATAGATATAAGTACTAATAAACCATATATGTAATACTAACCTAACCTAACTAATATAGTTAAACAATTAGTCCAAATCGACAATTGGAAAACATTAACGTTGTGATGATACTACTGCCAACTTCTTACGAATTAGCTCTCGAACTTTAGTTCTGAATGTTAATGGGCTTACTATCTTACATAGGGCTCAATAAATTTCTGTACGAAAAGAGTTAATTTCCTTGCAGTGGGGGAATTAAATACTTATCTACTGATATTATTCTAAATGCAGTCAAGTTAGCTGCCTGTAACTTAGGGATTTTATTTCAGAATACTTCTCAGACTAGCAAAAACAGCAATGCAGCGCCATCTAGTGTCAATCATTTTTAAAAACATTGTCGTGTAAAGAAACGCTATAAAATACGGGCCTATAGAAATAATCATCATTTGAATATGCTGTCCTTAGGTAACTCTAGATATCGCATATCCGGAGTTTCCCACATTCAATTTACAAGTAAGTAAGTAAGTTCCACATGTCATGTAGCTACGATGAATATATCCAGCGCAGTTTAAAGAGTTTTTTATACCCGGCATACCAAACTCTTTTGTTGTCCGTACATTGTTGAAGCTTCATGGCTTATTGTTCCGCCCATTTGGCCGTAGAGAGGTAGGTAATTACAGAGTATTAAATACTACTAAAGCTCCTGAAAGGTAATAAATTGGAACCAGTTTGTGAGATGGATCGCTTATTGGAAAATATTTGTAGTCTTATTGGGTATAAGTCTATGGGAAATCTTATTGGTTGTGGATTAAAACGTTTGCCATAGAGTACATAAATCGATACCTACGTGAAGCAATTTTGATAGAGGTGTACCTGGCTTTTGCTGTGTAGAATAATAAAAAAGACTTTCATATATTTATTATATTAAATTATAGATATTACTAGCTGACCTGGGAAACGTTGTTCTGCCATATTATCACAGGAAAAAATGGGGAGTGGGGGTAGGAGAGTAAAAAATAGCCTACAATCCATTCTCAGACCTAAGTACCAAATATACACAAAAAATGTCATAAACATCGGTCAAGCCGTTTCGGAGTTTCGATAACAAACACTGACTCGAGATTTTTATAAATTAGATTGATTCATACGAGTATTTCGTTAACATTTAATGCCCGTTTACACGTGGGCCCAGCCTCCGATGGCGATTGACCGAGGCTGGGCCCACGTGTAAACGGGGCATTAAATTTATTTAGTCTATACTTCCTAATAGCTGGGCAAAGACATCCTCGAAGTCCTTTTTTGAGACGGGACTTCTTCCCAGGTCTATCAATTTTAGCCTGGCAGCATTTTTTCCTACGTTTAAGACCTCGTTTCTCAGCGCAGCATAAAGTTCCTTATTCTGTCGGTTCTTTTGTCACCCAGAATTGAAATAATAATAATGACCTAGGTATTAAAAAAATTTAGAAGACTTGAGAACCTCCTCCTATTTTGAAAGTCGGTTAAAAATAGTCGTAGGACTTTACGAACCTTCACGTTTGAAACAAAAAAAAACTTTAAAGAAATAGGTATGTTGTGAAGTAAAAGTAATGCTCATTAGTAAGTATAAACCACACACTAGTTACACCTTAGTTCCTAATTAACGACCTTAACTTAATTAACATTAACATGATCTTAACTCGTAGACCGTAAGACGATTCTTTGTCGGAACCTTATTATTAGTTCATGTAGTTCGTATACATTAATATGTATAACATATATAATATATTTAGTTCTCTTATAGTCACTGGTAACCAATTACGTAATTATAAAGAAAACTTAAACTAATAATAATTAAGTGAAAGCTAAAAAAGATAAACAAACTATCTTGATTTGGCTCGTGAGGTTGACGACAGTTGTGACGGCCAATGGCTTAATTGCTAAGAGCCTCGACCAACATGTGAGGAGACTCGTGTTGGGCAGTTGGATCAAGGACTTGGTCTAGAAAGCCTCCTGGACATGGCTCATATTGGTAGGAGATTCCTATCTCAGAAGCCCTGGCCACCGGTAGCTTAGACCCTATTCCCGATACCGGTGGTCTACTATTTTTATATTTTTAAATGTTTTTATATCTTAATATATAAAAATGTAAATAATAGGTGTATAAAGAAAATAAATTAAATAATAATAATATGTAAAAAACAAATTATTATTACTACAATGACAGCCAGCGAAACCTAGCGATTGTGCTACGGTGTGATCGAAGTATTCGTAGCGAAGCTACGCTACTACGAGCTACGAAGCGAATAGCTACGAGTTTTTAGTTCACAAAACTTAGGACTTTAGATTTCAACGTAGGCGTAGTCGTAGCATTATTGTGTTAGGAGGTAGGAAGAATATTATTGTAGGGAATTTGGTTGACTGTATTTTGCATCAGCATGTCTATACTCGCAGGAACTTGGGATTAAGCGACGTCTTTCGTCGATAGTACAAAGTCATATATTTTATTTTTGACACATCTCCTGATGCGTCAGCTGCTTGAAGAAGAGACGGAAGGCGCCTTGTCGTGCAAGTAAAAGTGAAGGGCACCAAAGAGAGAGAGGAATGGCACCATTGAAATAGACTAATCAAGTTAAGTCTGCTGTAGGTTATCCCTTGCACGAGTGCACCAGGATATCGTCCAGCAGGAAGAAGTGGTGAACGATCGTGGGGCGAAACACGTCGACTCCTTTTGAAGTCACTACGTGATGATCATGACCGGTCTGAAAAGAGTGTCACGAAAAAGAAGAAGATAAGATAGAGACATTAAGTGCACCTTTGTACCTTTGTGTTGTATAAATTTTTATAAATAATAAGAAGATAGATTAAGCTGTTGATCCCCGCAATAACGCCGGCGTTAACGCGCCATTGTCTTTCTATTGTGTCTCTAATTACGCTATTAGATAGGTTAAATCTACATTGCTTAATTCTAATAACTACCTACGAGGAAGTACCTATTTCAAAACCCTGACAAAATAAACTGTGAAAATAAAAGGTGCCAGAATTTCCTAGACAACTCTACGACATTGCATAACTTGGACCAGGTTCTATGACTTGATTTCTTATTGGGGAGTCTATCAATTAAATTGCCAATGGTCCCAATAGGTTAAGACTTGCGACCTTTCCTAAGATCACCTTCTCTGTAGGATGCCCATTAAGGAGTTATATTTCAATAGTTATTTATGACCTATTGTGAGCTCTAAGCCATATATTGAAAGTTAGTAGTTCCAAATGTCACTGTGTCTGTTAGTCTAAATAGATTTTCCAACTTGAAGGCTATATTATAAGGGAATTATAGCTTCCAAAAGACGCCACCGGAAGACATCCCACCCAAACGCACAAAAAGTTTTGAGAATACATTCAATTATCGTACAGTTAAAGGGTTGAAATTCCCTATGAGAGTCTGTGTTTCCTGATAGCCACAATCTCGGGGTCCTTAAGTCAAAAGTGAATAGGTTACTTCAAGGCAAGCGTGCTGCATCGTAGACCACATCATCAGTGTGGAGGTCAGATACTCAGCCGCTCTATATGGAACACTGATGTTCAGTTGAATCTGGTTAGACAAGATGCTGACTTCAAAATAGTTTGGAAAAGACAGATTGAATGGCTTTCAAAGGACCATAATGTGGCGTTGCTTATTGATCATCACTGCTTAGTTACTTAGTGATAATGCACGACGAAACTAAACTTCCTTACTTCTATTAAACTTTCTAAACTCCGGCAGGTTGATTTTACTGTAGGTTAGTAGTTACTTCTATATAGAACAGCAGCTGTGTTTCTCTTTAGAAGTAACTAGGTACTAACCTTAGGTACTTTTTGCCTTCCGAGTTCAAACCCAGATAGGTGATCTCCACGTGTAGTGTGAAAGTGAAACCCGACTCCCTGGAACGAAGGCAAAGAAGGAACAAGAGTGGGTTTTTAGTCACTAAAAGTCTGACACCCCCTCACGCATCATCCAAGAGCGCGAGATGTCATTGGATGATTTTGTGTAATTTATTTAATCACCATTACTCTCAAAAAGGTGAAGGAAAACGTGAGATCCTAGAATCATACATTTGAAGCCATGTGACATCCACCAACCCGCACTAGGCCCGCACACATGGATCTCCTAGAGAAGAGATCTGAGTCCAAGCAGTAGATACATTATGCTTCATCATCATCATCATCATCATTTCAGCCGAAAGACGTCCACTGTTGGACATAGGCCTCCCCCAAGCGTCACCACAACGACCGATCCTGTGAGTCTCGCATCCTCCGCATTCCCGCGACTCTCACCAGGTCGTCGGTCCACCTTGTGGGAGGTCTTCCAACGCTTTGTTTTCCGGTGCGCAGTCGCCACTCTAGAACCTTTCAGCCCCATCGACCATCCGTTCTATGAGCAATGTGCCCAGCCCACTGCCACTTAAGTTTGGCGATTCCTCGGGCTATGTCGGCGACCTGTTATGTATGTATGTTATGTTTATCCAATCGCCTTCTTCTTCTGGCTCGAGCTTATCTCATTTATTTGGGGTCGTCCCTCCAAGTCGAGATGAGCTTGTTGATTTCCCCAATCACCATCACAGATATAATGTTTAAAGACCTAGAACTAAGTTGTGTAAAAAGTAATGCTTGGTACTATGGTGACCTAACACTTTTTTCTCGTATTGGTGATAGGATATGGTTTACCTATATGGCAATTTGGGAGTCGAATTGTAAGGTACACTAAATCACTACAAGACTTAGTTACAAGACAGAGAATGGTAATGGTTTTGGTTTTGAGTGCATGTAGCTCTAATGAGATCTGGACGCGAACTGGTCCGCATTTTGGTGAACGAGCGAATGAGCATACTTGTGTTCGATGCAATTATGCATTATCGCTTAGTGTTCAATTAAAACTCGAACAAGTTGTATAGCGAAGCTAGTTGGTTGTGCTATAAAGAACCCTTTGGAGAAGTTTGGGCCTATTTAAAAATCTTTCGAACACAGCGAAAACAAGCTACACTATGAAAATCAAGCTATCCAATTGGTTGATTTCAAACACATATTTTGCTACGTCGATTAGCACATCTCGACTCGAAAAGCAGCCTAATTCTGTTGGGTACTATCGCAGAACGAATCTGCTGACCAAGGTTTGGTGAGTAATGCCCCAAGGGAATTGGGACCATGGGCAAGAACAACGCTTTATATATAGTTAGAGCTAAAGTAGCCTATTTTTGTTAACTTTTCCTTCAGATAATACTAATAAAAAATATAAGGAACCGGTGTCGTAACTAGGGTGTTGCCAGCGATGCAGGCACAGGGCGCAGACCCTGATGGGGCGCAGAAATGATCAAACCAAGGTCAAGTTTTATATCATTCATTTCATTAGAAAGAGGTTACTGTTTTCCATTGTCTCTCGCTCCGTACCCTGACCTGGACCAGGGCTAGACGCTCAAGTCGCCACCGTCGCTCGCCTCCATTAAGATACGGCGGTGGGGCAAACTTCCACCATATGCTTCACCGTAAGCTCCGACCAATCCTCGCAATGTTGACACTCGAGCGTTTCGTCCTGCCAGATCCGAAACAGGTATCTCAGGTGACCGGCGTCAGGGGGACTAAACTTATTCAATTTGGACTTTTTTTAGGGGCGCTGTTTCAGAAACTGGCACCGGGCGTATAAAAGGTTAGTCACGTCACTGTAAGGAACCTACCTATCGATTGTCTTTGCAATTAATGTAAATTTTTTAATGCTACTGATGGAATATATATACCTACCTGATTTTTTCCAGTATATTTCAATAGTTAAATAAATACGTCAATAAGTATTGCCTACTTATATCAGATTGACTAAATGAACAAGAGACTTAACAGGCTAATGCTGCAACCTTGTGGCTTGGTTACGATACTTCTAAATTTTCGAAAATTGTGTTTTTTTTTCTTTCGAAAACTTAAAACTTTCCGTCCTTGTAACTTTATTGGATCAATGAAAAATACACTATCCATACTTACAAATTTTAGACTAATAGGTAATAATATAACTCTGATAATTAGTTTCGAAAGTTCGAACTAAAACCAAACTGAAGTTTAACGTAGATTGGAACCGGAAAAAGACTTAATTAAGATACCTTTCACCTATATTCTACACAGGTGAAGCTGTTTTTAAATATATGTCATTGATTTGATTTGATTTTGATTTTTCAAGTTCTTTATTTGATATGTTTACAATAACTGTTTACAAATGATTTTATTCTAATTGTAGACCAATCGTAATTAATTTTGTTACACAGGCTAGCCATCGCCTTTTATAAACATTAAAATATTCTGTTACTACCTAAGTGTTAATTCTACACTGATATAAACTTGCATTTGGATATAATTGAGTTAGTGGTATGTAGGCATACCCACATAATATTTAATAAAATATGTCATTATGAAAACTAAATTAATTTTCCTTCAAAATCCCTATTTTCACAAACTCACTATGATTCTTATGCTTCTGAGGTCAGAATGATTTCTGCAGGATATATGTCTAGGTAGCCTTTGACTGAAAGCAAGCCTTTTCCAATTATGTTTCCTTATACATACGTTCCACAACCTAGGGGTTTAAGTCAAGAGCGTATACCCAAACGTATACGTTAGCCTAGAAGTAACCATACTAAACTTCTAAGCAAACGTGCTCCATCGTCGACGACGCTAATTCGTTGGGCAAAGAACGAGCCAGCTCTCTGGTCACTCAGTGTCGATCAGTCGGCTAGAAATAGTTAGGTATCATTGAAAAGATGACCTGCATTCGGACCTCATGAAACAAGCATTTCAACCCCAAACGGCTCAAAACTATATAATAAGGTTAGAGCATTTGCGAATTGTGGGTTTCATCAGCCACAGCAGCAGCGCCGGTACAGCCCTCTGTATATTCTTGAACATGAGATGACGCAAGGGAACCAACGTCATGCCATCTAGTCCCTTTCCATCTTCACATAGGTACCAAACCGTTGGTGATGTCAAGAGTTCGTTGAAAATCGGAAATGTTTGGAGTTGCCCGTATGACATTAGTGCTCATATATGTCAATTCTATATCGACATCCCAACCTATGTTGCCTACGTTTTGGACTTTTTGATAAACTTTATCTATAATATATGAGAATTAGATTTCAAAGTTGAAAATCTGACAAACTCTACTTTACCATGAGAACTTATGAACCTTGCATTACTAACAAGTAGAAGTTGACTCTCAAAATGAGCAGTGATGTTTCAGTTGTAACAGTCCCGACTTATAAGTTGTTTGTCGTGGGTTCAAATATTTTTCCTTCTGAAGAGACGCCCGGGTGCCACCATTGTGTGGACCGCCCGGAGGACACGGTGGAGCATACGGTAGAGGTGTGCCCCGCTTGGGCAGAGCATCGCCGTGTCCTCGTGGGGGCGATCGGCGGCAGCGATCTCTTGCGCCGGGCCTTGGTACAGGCCATGGTCCGGAGCGAGGAGGAGTGGCAGGCGGTTGCCTCCTTCTGCGAAGCAGTAATGCTAGCAAAGGAGGCGGCCGATCGCGTGAGGCAACGGTCCTCACGCCCCAACCGCCGCCGGGATTCCGATCCCGATTTCCGGCCACCGTAGGCGCGGGCTTGCGGACGGCGAGCAATGGGTGGCTCGCCGTCCGATCGTCCGGTGACTGTCCGGACCGAGCCCAAGTCGTCGACGGCGCGTAGTGTTCCACGCGTGCCTCAAGGAGATGTCAGCAACCGTAGGGGCCCAGCAGGGTCGAGGCCTATTGGGCCATGGGTGATGCGAAAGTGACCCCCGGGGCCCTGGAAAAATGGCAAAGAAGGAACAGGAGTGGGTTTTTAGTCAGTAGAAGTCTGACACTATCTCTCGCTCCGCCCAAGAGCGGGGGATGTCATTAGATGATTTTCCCACCCGAAAAAAAAAAAAAAATATATTTTTCCTTTTTTTCGTTCTTTCAAAAGTCCAAATCCAGGCAGGCGCTCAAGTTTGTGTAATTTCATCACAACTGCTCTCAAAAACGGTGAAGGAAAACATCGTGAGAATACCTGCATGTCCTAGAACCAAAATTTCGAAGACAAGTGACATCCACTAACCCGCAGTGGGCCCGCGTGGAGGATTTCGGCCTATTCCCTCTCCTAGAGAGGCCTGAGTCCCAGGAGAGGGTTCATTATGCTATATTTAAATAAAAAACCTTGATAAGTTATTACAGTCGACTCTGACTGAATTTTTTGACTATTTAAAGCCATGTTAAACTTGAAGCAAAATTTCGAAGACAATTAACATCTACCAACCCATACTGGGTCCGCGTGGTGGATTTCAGCCCTGGACAAGTTCTTATACCTAGTCGGCTCTCTGAATTTTTTCACAATTTAAAGCCAAGTTAAACTTGCCCAAGAACGATTCGTCACGGGTTTACCAATTATCATGCAATGCCCTCTCGAGAGAGCAATGGGCTTTTAAGTATTCCGAAATGAGAGGAATTGTTAAGGGCCGTTTGTTCTTCCCAATACAGGACCGACCCTTTTTTGTACGGTAGCTTTTGATCACTACGGTTGGTAGCTTTTGGGCTTCCATATTTTTTTTTTAACCGTTAATTAGTCTTTGTGATCAATTACGTTATTTGTCTCTAATCTTTATGAGTTTGGCGTTTTAAGGAAAAACTTTGAATTCAATTTTTTTTTTTGGTGTACATAGGAACTTCATGAGGACAGCAAGCAGTCAACTAAGAGTTAAGGAAATTAAGTAACTTTTAGGTATTATCTTGGTATTTAGGTACTATTTAGATTTACCTAATTAGGGAACTTTTCATCTTTGACATGTTTAAGGTTTTCTTTTCAGCCCCCTTCCTAGACGAGTCGATTGTCTATGGGCTCTCCACCACAACTCTAATGATGGCTATTACAAGATTTCTCACCGATCTATTTATTGCATGGAGACTTGCTCCAGATGAACTCATAATTATATTTTTATCTCTTTATTAGTACATCTTGATATAAAAACTTTAATGTAACCTGCAATCTAGTTCTACATAACACTACGTCACCTAGGACGTGTTGGTATCTTGGGTCCAATTACACGCACTAACAAAAAATCGCCACACAGAGCCCGTTCCCTTCCTTTTTATCGATAAATATTTGTTTAAAGAGGTGAGTGCAATAAAAATGCGAGCGTGTCTTTGGGTAGGCCGCACAGCGCACTACCACAGCCATTCATTCGTTTGATGACTTCATTTGGACGCGCGAACTGAGTGCTTGCGATAATGCGCTATTGTTTACCCTTCGATAGTGCGCCTTCCACTGCACGCGCCACACTGCGCCAGAGCGAGACAGACATACTATTTGCAGCTCCGACGCCGCGATAAGCGTTCCGCTCATGACCTCCCGTCACTCTCCCCCCTATGCAACTCGCACACGCGCGAGCGTAACAGCAACATCACTCGTAAAAACAGGTAGTAGAAGAAATAATAATCATCTTTACGACTTCTCACTCTATTCAGCACCTTGTTACGATACTGCGCGCTCATTGTGGCACGGTCGAGGAGTGGTTGTAAAATCTTTTCTTTACTCGCCCGTTTCACTAATTGTACGTTTATGAGTTTACGACTTTTGCGGCTTAACTTTTCAGTTATAGTCATTATTGGGCTTTTGTCGATGCTTTTTTTTTATTTATTGTATTGCGTGGGCCGACAACTAAGTTGTACCGTTGCACTACTGTGAGAGGATGACACTTTATGATTTATGTTTTTCAGCTGATAGTTGCTGGTTTGTGCGTTTGTTTATTTACGAAGTTTGGTCATAGAGCATACTCACATGTCCTAACGTAGGTGGTAGAGTTGCCTGAAAATCTAGTTATTATGAATGGTCACAATAGGTTGCATACCCACGTGCTTCAGGAGGAGTGATAAGAAAGGGAAAAGAGAGCGTAACTGATAATATTTATAGTCATTAGCGAAAAGGGGACGGAACAATCGTCGGTGTTGCGATCGCAGGCAGCGCAGCGCGCGGGGCGGCGCGCGTGGTCCGCTCTCAGTAGATTGCGTGAGCCGAGCCGCGCCGGTCGCACACGGCACACAGTCGCGCGCTCCCGCCACACGCGACCAACAAACTTCGCTCGCGACACACGCGTCTGCGTCTCACACATCGCGAACTGAAAATTTTAAGAAAAAAATCACAACACTCGCCACTTATGCGAGCACTGTGAGACGAGCCGGCGCCGCATACAACCGCTTAAAAAGTCGTAAAACCCGCGGCACGCGCTCCCAAGTCGTAAAATAATCGTAAAAAGTAAACACACGTCAACTGGCCTTTATCGCCAACGAAGCCCATTATGACGCTCGAGTGACGTTTAAGAGGCAATAAAATTAATAAAATTAAATTACATTGTCCGTATTTGGAGTGACATTGGCGGAGGTCGCGTTATCACGGCGCGTGGGGCCGCGATGACATAAGTGTTCCCTAACTGAGTGACGTTAGTGTCGGTGACTGATCAGAATGAACTCCTATTTCGAGCAGGGTGGTTTTTACGGGGCGCACGGGGTGCACCAGGGTGGTGGCGGCGGTGACCAGTATCGCGGGTTCCCCTTGGGTCTGACATATGCCCAACCGCATGCGCTGCACCAACCGAGGCCTCAGGATTCGCCGTATGATGCATCAGTGGCAGCTGCTTGTAAACTTTATGCCGGAGAGCAGCAATATGCTAAGGCAGACTGTTCTAAGCCTGGAGGAGAGCAACAGAATGGCTATGGAGGCAAAGAGGCTTGGGGCTCTGGACTAGGGGCCCTGGTGCGGCCGGCAGCGTGTACCCCGGAGGCGCGATACAGCGAGTCCTCCAGCCCGGGAAGGGCGCTGCCCTGGGGCCAGCAGTGCACCCTGCCAGGTGCCGCGACAGCAGCAGCGCAGCCGGTACAGCACCAGCCCACCAACCACACCTTCTACCCTTGGATGGCCATAGCAGGTTAGTTACCTTCTAATTATATTTTTATTAGCAACAAAACAATACCTATCAGAAATCCATCTGATCCAGTCGTTAATTGACAAAAAACTTTCAAACCTCAATATAACAACTCTTTAATTGCTCAATAATATGTAATAAAAATTTGAAACATCCATGCACTGATAGTCTCTTAGCGTAGGCTCTAAAATGCCGCTATCCGATTAGAGTGCGCCCCTAAATCGGAAATTCCCACTCAAGTCTCGTAGGAGACCAATAAGATGAGCAGTGGCAGGTAGAGAGCCGACGAGCCGACAACTCGACTCAAGTGTCAATAAAACGCACATAAAACGAACGACCCTCGTTAGCACCTTATTAGTCAAGACAGATTTGAGTGCCATTCATAACTTTATTGTTGCCATCAACTCTTGGAATCTTCATTAAAATACTAATTTGTGACAATAAAAACTAAATAAATGTAGCGGTAGAGTTCATTTGAGACGATATTTATGGTTGGTTTTATTTTTTTACTGCCTTATATTTCAATTATTTGATAGATATTGTAGTTTAATGTGCCATTTTATGGCGTTTATGTGATATAAATTGTAGTTACATGTATTATGTAGCCATTAGTGTTGTAAAAGACATAAAAATACTTTAAAGTTTTTATAACACAAAAATCACAGAGTATGAGTAATTCCCACATCATAGATAATTTATTTTTATCTTTTTAAAGTTTTTCGATTACCAATTAGGTAAATCAAATAGTGCTCTTCACATATATTTTTTTTACCTTAATACTAATATTTAGAAATAATATTTAAAATCCTCAAAATGACTTAAAGCATTAAAAAATTGAAAGTTAAATAGCTTATTTTCCATACAATAATAACAAGTCACAAAACAATAGGTGAATGGATAATAAGGTTGTTAACATTGGGCGTGTAACCTGTAAATTACTACAATCAAGTAGGTAGGTAAGGTACAAGGCTCTTTCTTGTTCTAGTTCTAGCACACTGAACCTAGGTGTAGATTTGATTTTTCTTTTCTATGTAAGTAGGTATGCCGTTTTCATCGTAAATACTGATTTTAAGAAAAATAAAATGAAACTAATTTATAGATATTTTTTTATTTTTCAATATCAGTATTAATGTTTTCTGTAGACAGAAAACATTAATTTTATATTAAATTTTAATTTTATATTAAAAAAAATCACTGTTCACAGTCATTTTTTTTAAAACTAAACAATACACTTAATAATTATTTCTGCATACCTACTCATAAATTAACAGAATCCAGCATATTTTATCAAAACATAGTCATATTATATAGCCAGATTTTAATTAGTCAAGAATCAATTTTTAAAATTACAATATTTTTTGCAATAACGTCATGTTTTATGATAGCGATAAAAGTGCTACTGATGAAGCTCACGATCTCGGTAAAACGTCTTCAGTAGCATTTTAGCGCCCCAAATTATGGCGGGAGTGCACGCCGCGCCCGCGCCGAGCGCCCGGGTCAATGGCCCGATCTAGTTTGGGCGCATTATTATTAACTTGAGGAGTGCCACTGACCAGTCGACAAATGACCAGTCGATTATCCATCCAATTCTTAAGATGAAAGCCCAACACCAAATAATTTCGAGTGACTAATCACCCGTTGACGAAAACTTTACTCATCTGTCAAAGACGCCGAAAAGAATCCACGCGCTTATGTATTTATTACCCACCAATAACTAACACTGAATAAAATTCCTGTTACGACTTATTAGAATCTTTTTTGTAACTTCTAATTGGACGTATGATTTAAAATAGAGACGTTCTAACTCCAAATTCAATTTGGAATGCTGCGTCTAATAACTGGTTAGATTCAGGAATCGTATTTGAATTTTGTCTTCGAATCAATCATGGCCGCAGCGTGGAGCGAGTCACCTGTACATTACTAACGCGTAATTAACGCAACGCGTGTGGTCTCGCCTCTCATAACTCATGCGACTTGATAAAATTAAGTAACACGGGCTAAAAAAATAAAACAAAAATAAGTAGTCGAACTGTCGGCCATATTTCACTCGGTGTTCACGCAACACGGGCCGCGAAACAATACAAGGACGCTTGTTGGACGTGGGTTGTATGAAAAGTTCGGGCTTGTCCGGCCGCTGTCCGCTGTCCGGCAGAACACGATCAGCCGACCTGTGTTGCTTCGTGAAAAAATGTCACGTGTCTATGCTGAATACAAAAATTACTGTCCTGTAAAAAAAACATAATTATTTTAAATTAGGTAGGTAAATATTATTAAAATAATGTTCCTTATTCTTTTTAGAGACTACATTCACGATGATATTAATGTGGATAATTTTAATTTATATAATATTATAAATATAATTATTATTTTTAAACAAAGACAAGACATTTATTTCAATGAGACAAATAAAAAGCACCTTTCAATATCCAGATTTTGGAGTTTAAAAAATTATAATGTAAAATTATATCAACGGAATAATGGCAGCCCATTTAAATCAGAAATTGATCAAGTGTAACCTGCATTAAGTTCTAACTGCATGTAACTAAGTCAATAAGTATATAGTGCCAAGTACTACTGAGATATAACAAGCAGTTCTCTGACTGATTTGAAATAATTGAGTACATTCACTGGCAGTAAGCAAATAAAATTATAAACAAGCAATTACAAAGTAATAGTTGCCTTAGTAAACTCCAGTAAATGCTTGTCTTATTTACCAGCTATTTAATAACCCTACACTTTATCTAATTGTTGAAGTTAATACATACACCCACAGCAACAGTTTTACTAATAGTTTATCTGTGTTAATAGTCATAATTTCAATAATTTTCTTTAACATTGGAATTACCTAGTAATCATACAGTAGTTTCTTTTGCTACTATTAAAAATTGAATTAGAATTTAAAAAAATATGAAGTCACAACTTTTTGTAACATAAAATTAAGATTCAAATCTAATTGAATCTTCATTCTCATAGGTATAAGGCAAAAAAAAACTTTTTTTCAATACACCTAGGTACTCAAAAACCGGTATATTCATACCGCTTTTAGGAACGCAATTTACTATTTTTCGCACTAGTGTGGAAAAGTACGCGAGCTCACCCCCGCCGCAATTTATTAAATTTATCGTATCAGGCTGGGCACTAACCCCCACGAGTCGCGCATCAACACCCGTTTATTTATTATTTGAAAGAGTATTGAAAAACGTCGCTTGATACACATGGAAATTTGTCACTGCAGCACTAGGCTCCCTAAAACCTTCGCCTACGGTTCGGGCGAATTTCCGAAAAAATTTAAGTACTGCTAATGAATACAGAACCCAACATTTTATCAAACGTATATTATTGTCAGTTTTATTTGCATTCTTTGAGCTACTTATTTTTCAGTACTGTGAAGTTAAACTCAACCTAACCTCATGCGCAAGAGTTGAACCTATAATTTCTAAACAAGTTCCCAAATTGGCGACTGATTATTGCCGTGGGCTCCGAATGATTTTAAATGCACCTTTATTAAAGGGAAATGAGGTATTGTAACCACAAGTTACATACTTGCAAAGTATTCGTAGTTACACGCCTGATTTCGATTTTAAACTTGTTTGTGTATTAATTTAAACTGTTCCATACCTTTGGAAAAGGTGGCTAAGTTTTATTTTTAAATTTAATCATCTTTGAAAACTATCATCATATTCATCTTTTTCTTTCATCTTTAGTAAGATTCAAGATTCAAAGTATTTTATTTCAAATAAACCATTTACCTACAGGCACTTTTAAAATGTCAAGAAGTCAGTCAGTCAGAAATAAAATGATGCTAATTGCACATTCCAAAGCCTAGATCGCCATGGAGAAGAATGCGCAAGAAACTCCATGGACACTCTTTTCAATCATGATATGTATTACTAATATCTCGGTTACATGTTTCTTGTCGCTACTATCATGTGAGAACAATGTAAATCATCATCTTCCCGCCCTTGTCCCGTTTTATTTGGGGTCGGCACAACACGTCTTTTTCTTCCATACTGTCCTGTCACTCGTCACGCTATCACTAACTCCCTTTTCTTATATCACTTCTCACACAATCCATCCATCTATTCTTTGGCCTCCCTCTCCCTCTCCATCCATCCGCATGTATTTCATAACTCTTTTAGCAACGTGCGCTTCATCCCTCCTCTTCACATGACCATACCAAGATAAACGATTCCCTTTCAACTTTTCAGTCACTGGCGCCACTTTCAAACTTCCCCTAATATACTCATTTCTCACTTTATCCATCACACCACACATCCATCTTAACATTCAGTGAGAACAATGTATAAAATAAAGTAAAAATAAAAACTAAATATTAAAATAGCAACTGGCAGCTAAGAGATGACCAGTATCAACTGATAGTTCACGGACATGACGCGTATATTGGCAGCACTCAGCTCAACCCTATTATTATATTATAAATCTTTAATTGTGTGTTATATTATTTCATAGATAACTTTTTGTGTGTACTTATTTTCCTATTACTCTTACACACGGTGTCTACATCTCTATTTTTTCCAACTCTCCTTTCGTAGACATGCTGGAAGAGATTTCTATAGAAATAAGCATCACCTTTCTCCGTATCATTATTGTTATCTTTTATTGTATGTATGTACATGACTAGTTAAATAAATAAATAAAATAAAGAACGTAAATAGAAATAATAAATAAATTATAAATATAAAATGGGGTCCTCATTATTCCTTACGCAAAAACACAATTGTCCACTCAATAGTTGCAAAAGCAAAACAATGAATGTCAATAACATGAGTAATTATTCAAAACAATAGCGAATATTTAATATATTCTTAGAAAAGTCGATGAAATTAATTGGAATTCGATGCACAAGGGACATAACTACATAATATTATAAGTTTGTATCGTAACGTAGTGATGAGAACTCGTGAGTGTGCATCCGATTGGTGATACGTTACGAAAGTGGCTCTACTTCGTGCAATGGATTTCATTTTGTACCGCGGTGATTTTTAGTTTGGTTTGTCCTAAAGACAATTAATTATAATAATAATAATAATAAAAGTAAAGTTGTTACTTATTAATTAACATCATAATATATATGAAATTATTAAAATTATAATTTTCACTATTTCCAGAATGTATGATCGCGTTTTGGGATATCATTTTCAATGCCATTGTTTTAAGACTCACCATATAAATAATGAAACAAGTTCAGATTATAATAATCAAAAATTACATATTTAACAGTCTCCGTTAAACAAATACAATTGAATACAATATCTTTGAAACAAGAATGATAATAGAGTCACTTAAAAACGGATAACAGGCACCTAATCAATAGAAACATTCTGTAATGGTACCCCACATCGGTAACCCAGACCGCTATACAGACAAAACAAACACCAATACACAGAAAAATAACAGCATAATAGGCCCGTAACAGTCGCAAGCCATAAACTAATAATGGGGGAGATATGTTTTATGGGTTTCAAGTTTTGAATACGTTATAACAGTTTTTTGTTAATTTAGTGCAACGCAAACCGTCCGCGAGTCAGCACGTATTTTGCGTTCGAATCATTCAAAAGAAGAATAAAGTGTTCTAATTTCAAATGTGTCGGAAGATTGACGGGTCTCCGTTATGGAGGAGGAGGTGTGCTTGCGCTTGTTTCCCGCCTGTTCGCGCGGCGCGCCGGCCGCCATCTTGGATAAGATCGATCATAGGTGCGCAGCTGTGAAGTGATAAATATGAATTCCAACTGCTTCGTGGTGTGGACTTTCTTTTTGTGGAATCGTCGGAACGGACTCACGGACATCTTCTTGGAAGCTCTGCAAGACAAAATTAGATAAATTAGTCAATATGAAGCTAAAATTAAACGTGCATCGGAACTATGGAACAGTGTCCTTATGTGTAGCAATGTGTAAAAAACACATGTATTTCTACCAGAATATACTTCTGGGTTGTTGTTTTATATTAGGGTAAGATCCCTTTTTGCTGTCTCTTGACAAAAACTACCAAATCCACTTAGCTAGGTACTTTTATTGCTATTTTTAAGCTGCAGGAAACGTTACCAATTTATGATAATACTTATTTCTGTACCTCACGTAATTGATGTGGTAAAAAACCACCGGCTTATAAGCGGAGGTAATCAAAAAAATAAGTAGTGCCCAGTGTTACCATTGCCGAATACGTGGACCCACATAAAGTCGGGCAAACTTGTTTAACACAGTACGTAGGCACCAAAATGTGGTTAGAGGTAGTTATAAAGTATCCCCAGTCCGCTAGTGCTCATAAACGGCGTGACCTGACGTAGGTTATTATGCATTACATTGAAAATCACGGGGCTGCATCCTATAGTTGCCGTTTTGTACCGCAATCTTTACAATTGCTTCCATAGTTAGGCATTTATTCCTACACACAACACCTCTTTGTCTACTTAAAACTTTAGGTTTATGATAATCTTAGTTTTACTGCCGTAAAGTCGTAAAAAGTCTTTGTTAAATGTTTAAAACTATGAGAAAAATGTGTTCATATTTTAATCAGTTCAAATTCTGTTATTCTATATGCTGTAATTGTATTTTAAATTGTTATCGAAGTAGATAATCGGAGTAGGAAGTAATGAAACAGGCTCGAAAAATGTTAAAATTTACTGCATATAATTTTTGTTATTCTTTTGTTCTGGAGCAATAGCTTGTTAGGATGGTCAGAACTTTTTTCTCGGCGTCAAATTGTCATATAATGCCAACATGAGTTTTGAGCGTACGTGTGTAATTTATTTTCTTTGCTCGTAGTATGTAAAAATGTATTATTACACGTTGATCGGGCGGTCGATCGCTTGTTGGGAACGTTACATTACTCCTGTCTTCCACAAACAGTCGGATGCGTTGCTTAGCTATACCCTCAAATATTTCTGTAAAATATTTTCCAACCATTCCGTAAGATTTTACATCTGCAATTGATTAAATCACCTACCCAGTTCATGTTAGATACTATCAACAATAGCGTAATTCGAACTACAAGCAAAATTACCATAAAATTATAATTACCTGTTTTAAAATGGCCGTATCTATAATAGAATTATAATTTAGATACCTACATTACCTTTTTACCAAGTTAGTGCGTAAATAATGCAGAAGCTACTGCGAACAGACGTGTTTTATTTTAATCCTTTACCGATAAATGAAACCTAGAAATATGTCTAGAATAATTTAAAACAAAAACTTCCAACATTTCTTTTACATATTCGTGACTACCGTTTACGATTTTAATCTTTAGATAGACTTTCTGAGCTATTAGAAGTGTTAATCATTTCTCTTTAGCGAAAACATTTACTAACTTGTGATTGGATTAAATCGGGCAATTAATTACATTATCTGTTGAGCTATTTGCGTCGTTTAGCAGTAAAAAAAGCTGAGGTATCTGGTGGTTATGCATGAGTATTATCGCTTCTCTTCGCATGGATGGCGATCCGAAAGGAGTTGATGTCTGGTCGGCAATTAATTGTTGCACGATATACAACACTGAGGTGCCCTACCACGCGGTATTTGAATATTAAGACACATGCAGAAATATATCGATTTCGTTGTAAATCGAAATGATATGAGTAATGCAATCGATTTGTAAGAATATGAGTCAGCGATCTAAGTCTGTGTCACCATACTTACATGTGCGGTATGTTGAGTTATTTTAGGTTCAAAAACGATAACTAACACAATTTTAAATTTAATTTGTCTCGAAGTACCCCAGTATCAATATTGATTATACAAGCACACCACATCCGGCTAAGCGAAACTGCATCGTTTAATTTTTGCAACGCTAACCCGTTCTTAGTAAACTATTAAACCATATTTAATTTCACATAAACAGTGCACGGTAACATATACTCGGTATAAATAACTGAGCTGCATTCGCCTTTCATTCGATACTAAAAATCTCAATAAACATTCAAATTTAATTTTTATAACCTTATTCTAAAGGCACATTTTTCATAAGCAAGGGCTCTCGTTGCCTTTCGACCTGAAACGTCCCGTAAACCTTAAGTCTGTGGGATAAAGTTTCATTTGGGATATCAGGGACCGTGTTTGATATTTTAAACTTATTTCCCTGACATAGAGGGCTTCGTGCCGAAACTAGCGTTTTACAGAACAATGTGTCTTCTTTTTAAACTAAGTCGGTTAATTCTGCTTCCATTATGATTCTCACATAAAACAGCTATTCGGTGTTATCAAACAATTGTTTGTAAGTGTAACTTACGCTAACTGCATACAATTGACACTAATTGACTATTTATAAAGATTAACAAGAACAGGCAATCATTATTTCATATCAATCGGGTAAACGACGGTAGCGGTAGACGTTTAAATCGACTATAATATCAATCTGTATCAATTGGTTTGAAAACACGTTATTCTGGTGATTGCTTAGTCTGGGAACACTAAAATATAAATGTTACATTAAGTGGGACGTGAATAGGTGCGCTCACCTCACTTTTATTGCACTCTCGCTACTTTTTAATTATCGTTGGTCAATCACAAGTTATATTACTGTCCGTAACAAATCTACGCGATTCGTCTCGCCACTCACGGATTTGTTTCGGCTCTCATTCTAACGACCAATAAAGTTTATCACACCATTTCAGTAGGAATCTCAATAATTATTCAACTATAAAACTGTTGTTGGTGTTTTATCACCTAAAGTCGGTGAAAGTCGGTAACCTTTTGATATTTTAACACTTTAGCAAATGTTTTACGACAATTTAATTATACGACGAATTAGGGTTGAACTTGAATTTGTTAAAAAAGAATGCATTGAAGTCGTTATGATATAAAATTGAAATATTCACGGCGGGAATCGAACGGAAAGCTTGCGCCGGCGCCGTGCCCCATGATGTATGGGCCCCACCACATACTTAACTAATAAACCCTTCCAGTCTAAGGACACACGCGGTGAAATATATCCGTCTCGGTCTGTTACTCCAATTTTATTGTTTTCTACACAGCATTGCTGATTTTAAACTTTAATAGTTTAATTAGCAAAAATATCTAGATGGTAGAGAGTTGTATTTTTTGTATAAAACCAAGCAGTGTAGTTGTTTAACATAAAACCATGCGTCTCATTAAATTATTTGAAGTATAGTATAGAATATTCAAATTAAGCAATTTTCAATTCAAATTTTTAATGTGTAAACTCTTGCATTCCCACACTTTCGAATGTCATTGTTTTAAAAATACAAAATCTTCAGTCTCATAAAATATTATTTCACATAAAATATAATTTGTAGAAAGAGATAACGATGTTTTTCACAGCTCTTCCACATACCAAAATGGCCAGGCCAAGGTCCGATACGGATCGAAAGCTCAACTTCGGTTAAACGTTACATGCGGGTGAAAAAAAACGACGTTTCTATTATAGAAGGTCGCTTTTTTACCATAGCCAACGTCCAAAAACTCAATCGTATTTTATAATTTATTAACTCGAAGGACTAGAAAATTAAGATATCCACCTTTTCGTATCTATGGCGGTATCCGTTTGATTGTAAGTTTTAGTGCAGCGTTGTTTTTCGAGTGCGACAGACGTTACTGTGAAAGAAAATACGTTTATTTGCCACAAAGACAAAAGTACACGACACAACAAATTTAAAAGTACAAACAAAAATAAAATAGTGGTTATGTTAACGTGCGTTACAGTGGCTGTGAGGTATAGTGACCGATATGCAATCTGAATTGCAAAGCGCCGTGACCTACCACAGCTCAATTTGTCGGCAGAGTTACATCAAAGTGAGCAGACCATGCGATGCGACACACGTATCGGTAATTTACGCATCGCCCATCGGCAACTATCATCCTTCGGCGAGTGTACCGCTGCCCGCTGCTGGTTCACCCGGCCCGGCACTTCCGACACAGACTATGTGGGCCAGTGATTATTCCCAGTTAACCCTCAGTGATATTCCCAAGACTAGTGTTGCACTTCTGATATCGTACAATTCGTTTTTACTTTTTCACACGCATGAGACGCGAGATGTATTTCACTGTCAACGCACGAATGTTGGAATCATCGGCGCTCGCGCAGAATTTAGATGAGAATTTCCTTCTGCACTCGAGATACATAAACATTATACGGCTCGCCGTCATGTTTACAACGGAAAATGAAATCGCGGACTGTTTGCTAAACGGACTTTTTTTTAATGCGTTTAAAATTACGAAAATAATCTGCGACCTTATTGTTTAGTTTATAAGAAGAGGCCATGGTGAATATTTATCGTCTATTGTGTGAGCATTGTAGTGTTTATGGTGCCTAAAATGTGTCAGTAAGTAATTTTAAGAGGTCAAACACCGATATTATGAATGCGAGCGCACGGAGCCGTCGCGAAAATATGTACTCTCAAACAAGTAAAACCAAACACGGTCTTAGCGCTCCTTGAATAAGTGGCCCAAACAAAAACCTGCACTTGCATAAATGCAAAACTGTGGTGTTGCCCTCGCTATGCTCTTATAATAATAGTACAATTAATTTTCAATTAAGTCAACGGTAATTGTTCCATGAATAATTTAAAGTTTGATGGAGGCAATTTTCTTCCTTATGACGTGTTATGTTGTAAGTCACGACGGTATTTTCTGCAATTATTTTAACATCTTGCCAGCATTTCTAAAGGCCTTAAACATTAATTAAAACAGCACTCCATAAACTTGCTATTTAATTCAATTTTGTTGTATTTTTCTTGCCAATACATTGGAATTATATGCTAAGGTGTTTGTCCAATAGTCAAGGCGTGACTGATGTCCATAAACGTAGTGTATTTCTTGCTAGCATAGTACAGGTAACTATTTCTTAGGTGTAACATTACAAAGTAGACCTAAATTCTTTTTTAATTAGAGAAAAATGTTACTCACAAAGTCATAAGTAAAATATTTCACATGAGAACCTGCGTTCAAAAAAAAACTTCTGGAGCTAAAAATGGTGAATACTAAAATTCTATTACACAAATTCTGACATTCATAGTTCTTATTATAATACTTTTTTAGCCCTGTATCCTGTATCTGATCTGCAATTATGTACCAAATACATCATAGTTATTATTTTAAAATCAATTTTAAGTTCACAACATTTTATTTTCTAACCAAATCTCTTTAAAAAACTCCTAAATGAATCTTGTATCGTCAATTACTGATATTTGACATTGTATCTACCACATCCTACAGTCTCAAAACTCAATTTCAAGTCAAAATATTTTTTCTTCACTTTACCAAACATTATTAGTATTTACTAAAACTACAAAAACCTAGAAAAATATCACAACAAAAGCAAAGGTTTCCCCAATCAGATTTACAACTAAATCTGAAAAACACAATTCGAGCATCTTTTACTGTTCAGTATCCAGGGCGGTGGGGGCGGTGACCTCCGCCCTTCCGCCTGGCCCGGTGACCCTGCTGAAACTGAAACTAACTCGCAGACCACTCACTAATTTTCACTCTAACTTCTACGGTCGGACAATTAGGTGTTAGGGAAGTCTTGTTCTGGGGTTAGGAAGTATGGAAAGTAGGTTTTTTTTTCTTTGTTTTGTTAAGTAGGTACTTACTGTTGTTTGGTAAGTATAGATTAGGTTAACCTTTTGACGTGCGTAATTAGAGACACAATAGTAAGACAATGGCTTGCGGACGCCGGCTACCGCCTGAGCGTTAATGAATTAAAGAAAAAATGTGTTTTGCTTAAAAACGCTAAAATTTCTGTTTTCGTAGTAAAAAAGACGATTTTTGTCAAAATAATGAATTTATTTCATAAATCGTGCGACAATTTAATTCTGAAAATAAAAACGACTATTATTGGTCTAAGTGTATATAAAGTGTTATATAAAATAATAACATAAAACACACTAGAAACTAAAATTATTTCAGTTAAATATGAAAAGCATTTTAGTACATGTCAAAACTCAAAATTGGAAAGTTTGGAACGCTCTGAAAGGAGCTCTACTTAGTTTTAACTAAATTAGGCTTTACTTTTGTTTGAATTCTTGATATTATCAGTGATTTATAAAATCCAACCAAATAAGTTAAGTATATTTAAAAGATGTGTATCTTCACGGTTTATTTCCTTTATGATCTCATAATGCTAATCATTAATGATTCGGTATTAATTAATTAGTACGAATATTTTTATATTTTTCAATTTCGGCAAAGATTTGCCGTTTTAGGATATTGTTAATCTTGTACAAATAATCAGAAAATTATAAGTAGCAAGTGATGTAAATTAATATTCAGCTGCCTATAACTGGTGAGCTTAATGGACCAAACCACTTTTTTTTTGTAATTAAGCTAACTTAATAAGCTAGTTCAACATTATTAAAACAAGAAATGGGCTTTTAGCAAAACAAAGACTACGATTTCAATAAAACTGAATTGATTTCACTAATTTAAATAAATTAACAATATATTCTTGATACCCAGACCATTAAGGGAATGTCTGTCTATTTCACAGGTTTAGATTAGCTCTATAAGGTTACATAGCGACGTAAATTTTATTAAATTTGTGAATGACTTCGGCTTTTTGTTTGTTATTATTATCATTCATTTCAAGTAACTATTGACTCATACTTGCATAAACATTCAGACAAATGAAATGACACCACAAAATAAATTAAATTAAAATGTATCAGATAATAATTATTCTATTAGTCAATCTAGGTATTTAAAACTTAAAACTTTGCTAGACCTAACTGCCTTAAATTGTAATTTGAAGAAAAAATTCAACGTCTTGTTTTAACTTTAACTATAAAAACATAATAAACACTCAAAATAGTTTGACATAAACGCTTACAAGTTTATGTTTTTGCATACCAGCAACAAAATCGAATATTACAAATTGTACTGTACATAAATTTCCTTGTTCCCAGGCACGAATTTCCTTAAAAATCTCACAAAATATCGGTTCGTTTTAAAAAATCTTCCTTTCAATTTGGTACGTTAAGTTCGGAGCACACCTCGATCGGTTCGGTAGCACTTGAATTAAGATAATGTTCACACCTGCCCGAGTCTGTATAAAACGTCACATTGTGAACGGAACGCAGTAACCAAGAGGATTTTATGGCGTTAGCTTTAGCTCCAACGGCCACCGAGGCGAAGCGATATCGCGACTTCAACTGTTTTTTTTTACGATTCGTCCGACAAATTGTTACTTTTTAATTGAATTGCCAATTTAGAGTTAAGGCACGGTCATTACGAAATTTTATATAAAAAAAAAGAAAGAATTTGAGACATTTTCTAGATGTCTTACAAAATAATATAGGGTATCCACGGTCAGTAACAGCCGATTCTATAAATAGAACCTACTTTGTACGTTATTCCGTATTTTGTTCTGCCATAAAAGATTTATATCGTGTCATAAATCATTTTATGATGAATTATTCACACGCGAATCGCTGTGTAAGCTGTGTTACATTTTGTTTCTGGCAGTAACCGAGTCTTTACTTGAAGCTAGTTTAATCCTGGTTGGCAAATAACAATCATTCCAAAACAAAAATCCTTTGAAAGATATTTTTTTTTGAAAAAAGAATTCGTCTTTTTCTGATTCAAAATTTGCTATACATACAGCATGTTTCAAAAATAAGTTAGTACGGTAGGTTCAGTGTGCGTTAGTCGCTCCGTGCGTGTGTCGCCGACTCTCGGTCCCTTTTTATTGCGGTTCTGTTTACAACGTATTTTATAGCATCAGCTGTTTGATTACGTCACTACAGCTGGTCGGATTAACTCTAAGTAATTTCTCTATAGTAAACTCGCTAGGTGAGAAAATTTGGGGTGGAAAAATTTATCGTAAAGACGTAAACAGGATTATATCACTCGCAATTAAGTGTAGGGGAAAATTAAGTTAAGTTATTGGACAATTTACATTGAGATAAGTGATTATTTTTCGTAAAACATCTGCTCCTGTATCTTTTTTTATATTTCTTTTCGTCTCCACCTTGTGCAATTGAGTTGTAAAAAAAAAATCTTGGAATCTAAAACGGTTCAGCAGGTACAGAACTATTGTTTCGTTTACCGTTGAATTACAACTGTTTTATGACTTATAGGTTCAAAAAACGTTGCATAATTTTTATGGTTACAGGTGATTGTTGTTAATGAATGGGATCCTTTAAAACCATTATTTTGTGAAGGTTAACAATAAAACGGTTCTTGGAACGTGGGCCCGTTATATTTTTAAAAGGACAGGACGTCTTATTGCGATGTGGTTCTTATTTTTTTTTTGTGAAAAATAAAATAATATAATTATTTTTTATTATTCATAGGCTTGCGATTGACCACTATCTCACCTGATAGTGATAGCACTGATGTGGTCGACGATGGATCACGCTTGCCTAGACCGATTTACTCTTGACATAATTACACCTAGATTGTCATTAGCTGTACGCACAATAAATGTGTTTCCAAAACGTTATGTACGTATGGGTGGGATGTCTACCATTTTGGTACCTACTAGTGGTGCAACGCCGTAGGTACGTCTATTGGTCCGATGATGGAACGGGCTTGATTTAAATCAAGAGTAAATATAACGTGGTAGTTTTATTTCTTGCCTAAAACTATCTCTATCAATTTTCGCCAGCCAAACAAGTTTTCTCATCGTTCCACGAAAATGAACTCTTCATTAACTTATCCCCTAGTCATTTTCACTTCTACCGATCACAGTTTGAATGCTTAAATTATGATCATCTACTTTCTCAGATAAATTCCCTGATATCATTTTTCCTCATCGTTTTGCCAACTTGTCCAAAGGAACATCTATTAGGCGACTCATAAAACAGCACACTTGTAAACCACTGGATACAGGGTGTGTAAATCTCTCGCCATCCTCTCTATATTTTGTTACGTTTCCGCCACGCTTCCTCACTGACCCCTGTGTTATTTTGTTGTGTCGCCACACTTAATAGATTGTACACTGAAGTAAGAACTAAAATCATTGTTTTTTTTTTCTATGAAAAAAATCGCACGAAAAATTATTTTAATAACTGGTTTTATTAGAGACCTATGTAATTTATCGAATCGCAAAGCAATATTTTAGAAACGAAAATAAATAACGAACGCGCTCAACATGCCGCCAAAAAAATAAACAAGTTAGTTTAATTATTTAATTACAAGCAACCAAGTTTGTTTGCGAAAATTAGAAAAAAATTATAATGAAGCTCTTAGATTTTTAATTTAAACATAAATCAGATTAATTACAGGGTGTTTAAATGGTTGTGTGTACAGTAATAAAGAAACAAACTGTTAGAACTTGGATGTCGGCGACATTGTAACGACTCTCACGACGAAACCGGAAAACATTAAGGCGCTCACTGGACCTCCTATTAGTTAATTTTTATATCCTAACATCATAAAAGTAAAATAATAGAGCGTTCACTTAAATGACAAATATTGTCAGACATCCTGTTTGTAGATTCTTGCGTCTAGATACCATCAGATATAATTAAAACTCTAATTAGATGTCGGGAAAAATCTCAGAGCTACACGGTTACCGAGTTACCTACATCTATAAAATGCAATTACAGGAATCGTATTACTTAATTAGCGTTTGTGTTGCGTCACTTTATATAGCAGCGATTTATGATGCGTACGTATTTTTTTTACACGTGAAAAATACGAATAGATGAGGTGCTGAAGCTTTAATTATCATAGTCCGGAAAATAAGTCATCATAATTCACGAAATAAGACAAAAAAAAATGCAAAAATTGTCTTCTTCATACGGCTTAGTTTACTTAATTCTTTAATAAGCGTATCAGGCCGAGGTCTTTTCCATCTCGTGTAAGTAATCAAAGCAATTTCTCGACCTTGATCTTCAAAACCCTAGCTAACCTTAAACTGCTCGTAATTTTAGCCGACCAACCTGTATTTAACCCGTATGCAAATTATAATAAATTACCCGTACATTACTTGGTACGTCACATGATCGTGGGCTGCGGTGCGTGCGCGCAAGATTATTGAATCTGCGACAGTCCCGCCACGTCATAAATCGGTTGCGTCTCCCATTGTTCCTGCCGATGTCAAAGATCAGTAATTTGCCATTGTGGAGTCAGAATCAGGTTTTACCGTATATTCAATCGAATTATTTTGAGAATTTCTGTCGTAATCGACAACACCCTTTATGTAGATAGAGGTAGGAAAATAGATGGTGATAGCAGATTAGGTTTTTAATTGATCGGATAAGTGCATAGTGTTTAAATTGATTATGAAGAAGCTTGTCTTTTTACAACCTGTTAGGCACCTCTTATTTTTGCCGACAACAAAGCGCTTATAGAATCAAGGAGTTTTCCGTAGAACATAGAGATAAAATCGTGAGGTACACACACATACTTTAATAAATTTTTGATATTACATTTCAAACCGCAAGCAATGTCGGTTCGCAAAAACATTGATTTATTACGTCTGACTCGGCAGTAGTTTTTTGAAGGTTAAAAAATCCATACCTTTCTGTTCTACGGCTGTGGGCTATTAAATTCCTGTTTAAGGACGTAATAAGTTTTTACTATTGTTGATTCTTGTACGGTGTCACGCATAGCCTTTATAGCCCCTTGTTACCATGTAGATACAGCATTAATTACGTCATAGATAATATCTTTAATATTATCATTTTTTTTAAAATGGTTACCGAATTTTATTACCTCATTCCATTCGCACGGAAGCACTTTTTTTAATTTGATAGTTTTATAATCAACTTCTTAAAACTTTATTGGTGTAATAACATTTGTAATTACGTATGTAAATTGAGATTATGCGAGCAGTTTATTGTTTTGATCAGATCTGATAATGTGAGTGAATAAACACATCACATCACACTAATATTATACAGGTGAAAGTTTGTATGTATGTTTGTTACTCCTTCACGCTTTAACGGTTGTACGGATTTTAATGAAAGTTGGCACACGGGTAGACTGTGTCCTTTGATAGCAAATAGGATACTTTTTATTCTGGAAGTATTCTGTTCCCTTTGGATAATTTGCTACTTTCACGCGAGCGAAGCCGCTGGCTGAAGCTAGTAGATAATAATTTGTCAGTTCGGTATAGCTGAGCTGTGAGAAAGCTTGAAGACTGCGCCCGTTAGGTCCGGAGGGCCTCGATCCCGTACCGCTTGCACAACAACTGATTATCCGTCATTACATTGTTACACGAAAATCCAATCATTCCCTTTACGAAAGCTGCATGCCTTAAAAATCGAAAGAAAAAAATCACTAAGTGATGGCTGCACACAAAAGGTAGCAATGCAGTTTTTCTTAATCAATTATTCAAAATTCCGCCTTTATGCTCTATTACACAGTAATTAAGCAGTTATTGTCACTGATATACATATCTGTGTGATGAATTATTAATGTATGTGCAGTCAACGATTTTAACATTCTCAGACACATTTTAAGGCGGTAACTGCTCTTGTAAAATGCGCAATAAAAACAAAAATATTTAAGGAAATATAGTAATTTTTATTACAGACTTCAAAACATTACTCATTCAGTGTAACAGTTTTAATCGTCTTATTCTCTAGAAAATTCCACGGCCTTGTCAAACCACAAAAATCTTCTCTCAATTCTTCTGAGTATATCATTTAACAGTGCCACTATAACAATGATATCACTCCATATAAATGTAACTAGAACGACTCATCTCCGCGGTGGCATAGCCGGCCGTGTCTGTAATATCGACCGACCAAATTGTGTACAAGTTCAAGGTCCCAATAAAAATTACCCACGTGAGCCGAACACTACGGGATATGACGGATTATTGTGCGATATTCCATCATATAACACCGAATTACTGGCTTTTTATGTACATTAACAGTGTAAGAAAAATAATCTAGAGTAGAACACGTAATTAGAACAATGTGTTGTGAAGAAAAAGTGGTTTCATGTTTCCAGTAATTGTGTTGTTTTTCATCGTGTGACAACAGGTTCAATTAGGTGGTTTGTTTGATTGAAAATTATACAGTGTTGTCACGATTTTCTTGCGTTTAGGAAAACTGGTATAATACTAGGTAACAAAGTGTGAGATATAACATAAAATATTCCCATTTTTATTTAGTTGCTCTCTATGTCATGAACACAATAAAAGTAATGTGTCGTAATAATTTTGAATTATAACTCTGAGATTGCTATCTTAATTTCTTTATGCGTGGAGCTTAGATTACAATTAAACAAAATAACTGGTCTTAATTACTTACTTTGCTCTAAGTAGCCGATGGTACTTGTTCTTAGATTATAAAATACTTACATCAAGTTTATATTAAATTAGACGCCGACATTAAATTAAAAACTTTTTATAGTAGACTGTATTGTTACGTATAATTTTAAGATCGGATCAAACTGATTCTGCTACAACATTCGTAGCTCGGGATACCGTACTATAGGGCTGGCAAAGTTGCTCTACTTAATTTAATTAGCGATTTCTTTTATAAATATTAGGTCGCAGTTTTTCAAATGCGTTATTTAAATTAGAATATGTAGTGTTTATCATCATGTGTAATTTTCAAATAAATTAAATATTAAAAAATTAAAATAGTATTCGGCTGCATGAAAATTATTTTAGGTACCTTCTTTATTTCTATTAAATAAACCTTCGTTATTCTTTATTTTGGTTTTTTTAATGTTAGACTTGTAGCCGAGCCCAACATACAGAGATGCCCCGCGGAGAATTTCTGAAAGGGAAACCCGTAGTCCTAGAATGCAAATGGTAATTGAAGGATACAGGTGTGGTTTTAGTCAGTAAATAAATAAATAAAAAAAAATATTTCACACCAAAAAAAAAACAGCATTTACATCATAAAACTATGAACATATAGGCTTATTACACGGTCACAATTATGTAGGTAGGTACTCTGACTCCTAAACTAGGTGTGGGCCTGTAACTTAGGAGTCAGTGATTCTCCGTAACAAACAAAGCTATAACTATATTGAAAAGAGGACAATTCAGTAAAAGTCTGACACGCCCGCTCGCTCCACCCAGAGCGCGAGAAGTCATTTGGATGATTCCCCCATCTTAGAAAAAAAAAAAAAAACATACAGAGATAGGATAAGTCTAGGAAGGCATTAGGTATTTGAATACAGCTTGATCCATGACAGTGAGCTTGAAAGCAATAAAATTTAACCTAAAAAAAAACCACAATTTTCCCCGTCCCGCGTGGTGACCCTAACGCCCATGAGTAATGGCGGGCTGGCTACGTTCTGTTTACAGCTCTCCTACTGCTCAGAGCATAGCGTCCGGGTGCATTCAGCCACTATGTTAAAACTATTGTTTATTGTCACCCTAGTGCAGACCTGCCGACTGCCGCATGATTGATTACGACAATTTAAGCGATATAAACGCATTTGAAATGTAAATTCCTGATTATCATTTGAAGTTGTACTTACATTTAGATACCAATTTAGAATCTTTTCTTGTATTGTTCTGTTAGGGTCCATTTTCACTCGCCTATCGTCAACATTGAGCATGGTTTCAAAGCTTGTTACTTCATCTAACGCAATCCAACGCGAGGTTTGACGAAAAGGCAACGCGAAAAAAGAGAGATAACGCCTGAAAACTCTGTTAGCATTCGGTAATTCCGTGATTTGCTCGAATATTTTACAAAACTTGTTCCAGGAAATACTTGTTTTTTTAAACCCTTAAAAGTTTTTGAACAAAATTGTCGTCACTCAGAATCTTAATTAAGTTTGCAAGGCTATACTTTTTTTTACTTTTTTAATTTTTGAGTAAATTATGAAGTGCTCATGCAAAGTATCAATTTTCAGAGGTATTTACTGGAATAGTTTTACACAAATTTATAAATTGATTTCAATAGAAGCCTAGATAATATCCACAAGATACAGTGTTTCCAAAATATCTAATGAAAAATGTGTAATAAACGTCATAATCGCGTAAGAGCGGTTGCATGAAAAACAGTGAAAATGTATGTCGAGTTACCTTAAGTTGATTTCTTGTATCAATTTTTAATTTTCAGCAATTTGATATGCTGTTTTTCTCTTTAATTGCGTCATAGGTATAATTGTTCGTTACGTGACTTATTAAGGTATTAATGAAACTCTTTAAAAAAAATTACAATAATGATTGAATCTGCATTTCAACCTTTAGCTACTAATTACAGTTGTCTATTGTTCATAAAAACTCTTTCATAATCAGAAGTCGGAATGAGGTAGAGATATTCATGTACTTGCATCGAAATGTTGATATTAATATTAAGTAATATAAACTTTTAGAAATCCCGGGAAGATCCATAATCTTCCCTCTAAATTTCTAATGAAAAATCCCGAGTGGCCAACAATATTACAAATAAATAATAATAAAAACCTCAGAGATAGATAAGACATCGGGATCTGAGACATATCCACTTTATTCTATCGCTGTATGAAATCAGTATAAGTACTTAAATAATTCTACCTAATTCCGACCTCAGTACATAACTCAACAAGTTATTAAAAAAATCAATATTGTTTAAATGGGCCTGGTTATAGTGGAGAAGTCCTGTTCAAGGGCGACACTAATACTCAATATTAAATGTGTCTAGACGGAGAAATATAATATGAAGCATGTTTCACGGCAGTTGTTGAGTTTCCCACAGGCCGCGAGACACTGCCTCGCTTATTGTTTGACAATAATATACAAACATTGTGAAAAATTCATCCCTATTCTGTATCAACACGTAACAAAATACTGCAATGCTTCTTGATTTCTTACATATACTGTAATATCTGAAATTACAATGCGTTTCAAATAAGAATAGGATCGATTTTGCGCCATGTTGTGGCGTTATAGCTGTCAAATTGAAGAAGTTGGGTAGGGTGAGCAATACAAGCAATTTTTAAATTAAATTTCTTTACGAATCATGAACGAAAAAAGTTTAATCAGAATCCAGTTGAATGAAGTGTCTGAGTAGTGGCAAATGGAAGAATGCGTATTATTGCTAACAATGAAAATAAGAACGAAAATATTTTTTATAAAACTAATTATGACTTAAACAATATATATATTTAGTTAATTTAGATTAAAGAATAACGTTTTTACTTCACCTAGATTTAACTAAGGCTCAGCAAGCAAAGTAAAAAAAAAAACCTTTATTGATACGCAAATAAGTTTTCTTTGCAAACCATATTTTTTAATCAACATTTGACAAATCGAGGTCATTGACTTTCCTATTCTTATTTGAAACGCGTTGTAGTTTAAATTAATATATTTAAGTGAGTCAGTCATATCATAATGTGTATCACAGTATATAGAATCAATTCAGACAAAAAATTTACCAAGAATAAAAATTATAAAATTACTCTTTTATGTCGTAACTCAAAGTAATTAGAAATGTTATATCCTAACTGAAAATTAAGTTGTAAGCTATGTACCTAGAGTAATAAAATGCAAAAAAATCTGTGTACCGTTATAAATGTTGGTGAGATATATTTTTAGATCTAGCAATAACATTTATAATGTGTTGCTTACATTATAACTAAGACTGTGTTTATGTTACTATGTCTACATATTGTTCAATAAAATTTTTAGTGTTCTGATGTTTTATTTACATATAACAGAAGATTAGAAAAACCTTTAATGGATTGAGTACTTATTAGAAATATTAGAAAACTAGCTTTTGCCCGCGGCTTCGCTCCCGTCAACTGACTACTATATCCTACTCTACCCAACTCTATCCTACTCTACCCTAATCAAAAAAAAAAGTATCCTATGTCCGTCCCTTGGTTCTAAGCTACCTCCCCACCAACTTTCAGCCAAATCGGTTCAGCCGTTCTTGAGTTATAAATAGTGTAACTAACACGACTTTCTTTTATATATATAGATATTCCTGTTGTGTTATAGTTTTGACATGGTAAAATTAAATATCAACATACTGTATTTTAAAACAAAAACCGGCCAAGTGCAAGTCGTAAAAATCAAGTTTGTTGTATGGGAGCCCCTCTTAAATATTTATTAAAATCTGTTTGTAGTATTTGTTGTTATAGCGGGAATAGAAATACATAATCTGTGAAAATTTCAATTATAATTTATATAGATATCACGGTTCATGAAATACAGCCTGATGATGAGCAGACGGATAGCGGAGTGATAGCAATAGGGTCCCGTTTTTACACTTTGAGTACGGAACCCTAAAAACGTTAATAAAATCGTTTTACGATTATAATTCTGTAACTCTAGATACTATTAACAACTCGATAATAAAGTGGGATTGACATTTATGCAATGCAAGCAAGTCGCGAATTAAAATCAATTAAGCGAGCCATGATTGCGAACAACCAATTAGTCCATAATGTTGATTGTAGATCTTTCACAAAAAATACACCAGTAGCTCTCTAAAAATAAAACTTTTTTTTTCAATCTGATGATTTGTTACATCATTTCTTACGAACAAATAGAACGTGATTCGAAGCTTGATTAGTAGAATTCAAATTACTTTTTTCTATTCCTAACTTTTTGCGTGGAAATAATAATTGATTATTCACCTGTTTCCATTTTAATATTCAAGTTCCTTATAGGGTTGTCAAAAGTCCGTCCTTCACGCGACTCTTGAACACCTGTAGTCAGAAAATTGTTGTAATTACAAAGACATTTCAGGTTCTTAAAACTTTGTCTGCAGAAGGCCTCATTTACGTGTTTCAGTGTTTTATTTAAATTTACAATTTAATGGCTACTGAACTGCACATGTTGGATGTTACATCAACGTGCATTTTATGTATTGAGAAGTCAATCAATAGAATATGTAGATAATATCAATAGAATAATAATTTTGTCATAAAAATGACACATGAATAAAACCATCATGGCGTCTGACAGTTAGCTGTCGTCACCTAGGCAAAGGAACTAAAGTTATTCAACTTGGGTTGTAGAAGAGGATGAATATTTTACCAAATTTTACGTTCGCTTAGATAGTAAGGGTCGATGTTTATGTCTCTATACAGGGGTGCGTGTGTAGTGGTCGTACGACCAACCTGTCATGCGTCACCGGCGTAATACGGCATCGTTTTATCAATTAGGATTTTTAAGCTTGAATATGGCATGGTTTACGGCTTTCAGGCTTCATAATTCAAAAAGGTGTGTTACAGTAACAGGTTCCTTATCCGTAGACTACAAAGTTTCATTAATTGAATACAATTTCTTCAAATGGATTTCCTCATCTTAAATTTAGGTTTTGATATTCAAGATTAAATGCAATTTGCAAACTTGATGCCTTGACCATTTGCTAGTCTTTGATCTCAAATCGCGAAACCTATTTTAGTCAAGCAAATGGACTTCCATTATTATTTTGATGGTAATGTATCAAATAGATAGAGTTATCACTCATGTAGCGTGTATCGGGACTATACCACGAGCGAAGTGCCTAAAACGGCTAATATAACGTCGGTTAAAGGGTTATTATCGTGAGTTATTATATTTTATCTTCAAGTATCGAGCTTTATTTAGTAGAAAACGGTACCAGACTAAAGTTGTTAGTAAAAAACTGAGAGGAATTTTATAGACAACGGTTTTATAATCAACTTCACTTAAGGAAGCGGCTTCGCTTCCTTAACAATCGCAATTATCCGGATGGTAAGTACGTACTCCCGGTCTAAAAGTAAAATCCTCCTTCCATTTCCAAGGTCCAATCTCAATCTCAATACTATATTCATCAAAACTGGTTCACCAATTTAGGCGAGAAAATGTAACACACAAACAGTTACTTTCACATTTTTAAAGCTAGTTTGCAAATATCCTTCGACAAAATTCAAAGCAAAAATAATCACAAGAAAAATGCTAAAGGGATTCTATTTTTCAATTCACAAACACGAGAATCTAACCGGCGATCGATCAGTAATTGCTATGGCATTTCCCGTGGTTGATTTACAACCACCATTTTAATTGTACCTTACATATACTGTACTGCGAACAGGTATCTTTAGTAGGACAGTTTTACTCGCGTATAGGTACAGGTGTAGTTACTGTACATATAAATAGTTTTAAATTTAACATGAGTTGATACTAAGCTGGGGTTGGTAATTGATAACCGGTAAATATGTTACACCTACATAATCTTTATATCTAATATATAAAAATCTTGTGTCATAGTGTTTGTATGTGTCAATTTTTATGAAATATTCTAATAGGTCCTAGGCTATTTTTTTAGCCTCCTGCTCCCATCCCCCTTTTTTCTTTTATAATTTTAAACTTGGCAGAACGTTTACAGAGTTAGCTAGTATAATTTTTCTGTATGTGTGTTTGTCTCCTAACCCCTCCTAAACAACTTGAGCGATTTGGCATATTTGAGTATATCCCTGGACAGTTTTAAAATAGTAATATTATGATTTACACCCTTAAAAATAACCGGGTACTTACCCGGTTTTTTTTTAAGGGTGTAAATCATCCAATGACTTCTCGCGCTCTGGGTGGAGCGGGAGGGCGTGTCAGACTTCTACTGACTAAAACCACACCTGTGTCCTTCAATTACCCTTTGCATTCTAGGACTACGGCTTTCCTTTTCAGAAATTCCCCGCGGTGTACCCGGTAGGTGGCACTGCGATTGAGTTCTCTATTTTTTATCTAACGAAAAGCTAGCTTTCGGGAAGGACAACATCTGTCGAGACCGTAGAGAGACCGTAGTGTGTAAGTATAAAATGACTAATAAGTATTTTCTAAATAAACATAATTATGGCAGGCAATGAAGTAATGGTTCTATTTTTTTTCCTTTATTATTAAGAAAAAAATTCTTAATAATTGATTACAATCTAGCTTAAACGACTAATAAGTAATTAAATTCCGACTTAATATTATACTTTATAGGTTTTGTTAAAACTAAGAATAGCGGCATTATAATTTAAATTTCATTATAATAGGCAATGAAGTATTGTGGTTCTATTGATGTTTCTAACTTTGAGATAGGAAAAGTAGTGCTGGGAGTACATTTTTATTTTAATCAATAAATGAACAAAAATTGTGAGGGGTCTTATAAAGCCTCGTACATAGAGAATAGTGCCTATTATGATAGAACCTTTCATAGACATAACCCGAACCTAAACGAAAACCACCTGATCCAAGCCGCGTATTTCCCTTTCCGTGTTCAACTGGCGACACCGGTCTCGCGAAATCAACACGCTTTTGTTTTACTACGGAATTCTACGAGCCCGTGTTCAATTCGCGTCAACTGAGCACGCATTTGCGATCAAGCAACGTTAAAAGAAGTTTTACAAAATAGTGTGCAATTGAATTGAACATGGTTTTTTAACCTGTCTATTCGAAACAAATCCGTACTGATTTAGCGCGGTCGTAAATGTTCGGGATAAATCGTGGGGGCCGAAGCAGGCGAGAGCGCCCGAAGTTGGATTCGCGCGCTTCTCATTGCATTGTTATTTGTTTGTTACTGTGCGTTCGAGGTTATGTTTTTGTTTACATAGTGCATAATGGAAGAGTTTAAAAGGGTTTTCAGTGAAATCACCAAAGATTTTGAAATACTCAACTATGACGGACAGTCGAGTGACAGTTATAAATGTAAAGTTCAGTGCTTATTACATTATGACGGAGAATACGACGAAAAATGTGCTAGATTTGTGGAATGTTTTTCAAAACAAACTAATTCTAACTGGGTTATGAAAAGACGGTTTGCAGAACCCATACGTTATGAATTCAGAAAATTGTTTGTATGCCATCTTTCGGAAAGAAATAAATTGATAAATAAAACGCAAGGTGTTAACAGAAACTTCAATTTATTGCAAGTCGTCTCTTAATATAAAATTTTTGAAAACTACACCAAGTACTCTGAGAAGTTCAGCCCTGCTGAGAAAAGGATTTAATGTTATAATTGACATCCACTTCAATCATTCTCACAGAGTTAATGTAGCTCAATCGTTATCCTTGCTCCGATGTTCGAACGATAC
This sequence comes from Mythimna impura, assembly GCA_905147345.3. Lineage (NCBI taxonomy): Eukaryota > Metazoa > Arthropoda > Insecta > Lepidoptera > Noctuidae > Mythimna > Mythimna impura. The sequence goes on from LR990351.1 coordinate 18,750,634, forward strand.
GAAACAAATATTTATATCTTATTTCGATAGAGGTATGACTGCCGCGGCCGCCAAGATGTACCATGAATTAAATATTGTAAGTACTTATGAAAGTGATGCCTACAAAATCTTAGCTAACGCTCAGCATAACCCTCTAGATCGTCAAGTTGTGTGTCTTTACGAACAATGGCGTAAACAAAATTATGGAAATAGAAATGAACAGACTGTGTTACAAATTTTGAAAAGAAAACAAGACGAGTTAGGGAAGTTGGGTATAGACTTGATCATACTGGAGGATCCTACTATTTGTGTAATTATTACACCAATAATGCAGCGAGTTTTCACTAAAGGATTAGCTGATGAAATTGTTTTTATAGATACCAGCGGATCATGCGATCAATCAAACACATGTGTAACATTTATTTTTGCAGCTTCTAATATTGGTGCGTTGCCTGTTGCAATCATTTTACACGCTAATCAGACAGAAGAACAATACACTTTAGCGTTCAAAACTCTGAAAGAGTTCCTCGAAAATAAATATAACAAATTATTTCAGCCAAGTGTAGCCATGACCGATGACAGCAGAGCTGAAAGAAATGCGTTGAAGTCAGTTTTACTTAACGCCCGGCTTTTGCTTTGCATATTTCACGTTAATCAAGCAATATGGCGTTGGCTTTGGCAAACAGAGCATAATCTTAATAAAGATGACAAACAATACATAATGAAACTGTTCCGCAAAGTTATGTATTCAAATACTATAGCAGAGGCCGAATTAAATATGTCCATATTGAATGAAGATGTAAAAGTCGTGACAAATTATAAATTGCAAAATTATTTAACAAATATGTGGGCCCGACGAGAAGAATGGTGTTTGTCATATAGGCATGACATTATCAATAGAGGACATAACACAAACAACTTTTGTGAGGCGTCTATAAGAATTTTCAAAGATATTATATTGCAAAGATGTAAAGTTTTCAATATGTGTGCCCTGCTGGATTTTATCACTGACACGTTTGAAAATTACCACAAAAAAAGATTGTTACAATTTGCTAATGGGAGAGAGCGAAAGTTAACAGTAAGCTACGAAAAATTTTGTCAGAAAAGTAAGTCGATAACTCAAATATCACCACTTGATGACACGTCTTACTTAATAAAAGAAAAAACAGACGTGTATGTAGTTGATTCTGAAATGGGAACGTGTGACTGTTTATTAGGGAAAGGTGGACGCTACTGCAAGCATGTATGTGCTGTGGAACTAAATTTTGGCATAACGGTTACTACATCGTTAAATTTGACTGAAGATTGTCGCCAAGATTTGGCCAAATTGGCATTGGGAGACGACTATAACCCCTATTTCTTCCAAAATATAACCCTGGATTCAAATGACGTGGAGATGGCTGAAAAAAGTCAAGGCACCTCACAGCAACAGTTTACGTTGCCGATAAGGATTAATGAACCTAACAAAGAAAATGAAATTTCCACAGAGTCTTCAATTCAAGAAAATTATATGATTACTGTAGACGCAATTGAGTCTGAGTTTATTAGAATAATCAAAGTACTTAAAGAAGAACCAAATCCAGTAAACACACAAATACTGAAAAAATATTCATCTGAACTATCTCGATTGCAGACTCCTTCCTCTATTGTTTCATACATGCATGATAAGAAAATACGACGTTCACGAAAAATAAAGGTCCAACCTACATCTATTTCGAGACGGCATCAAAAACAATTATCCAGCAGTGGTAGAATTCAGTCCGGCCGTCCTGTTAAGAAGAAACGTGCACACAATATCGCTATGAACATAGACCAAAACGAACGTTCCGCAAAATAGTTGTTATGTCGGTCTTTTCTTTTTTGTTATTTTTGTGCTGATAATAAATGTTTCATTAATTGTATTGTAATATTTCATTGAAATCATATTGAGTTAATAATACAACCTACTATCTACTATAGAATAATACCGTCGCTGATTCAACACGCTTTTGAAGACTCAAACAGTCTAAGAGTCAAGTCAAAAAAGTGTTCAGTTCAACTGCACACGATTTTGTTAAACCTTACCCAGCGCCACTTGATCACAAAGGCGTGCTCAGTTGACGCGAATTGAACACGGACTCGTAGGATTTCGTAGTAAAACAAAAGCGTGTGGATTTCGCGAGATCGATGTCGCCAGTTGAACACGGAAAGGGAAATACGCATCCAAGCCATCCGGCCAGTTTTATACTCAGCGAGGCCGTATTACACAGCTGGCCAAATTAAACGGCCAATCCAAATGACTATTAAACGTAACATTGAGCGAGCCTTTAAAACTAGGCGGAAAGCCTTGGGCACTTCTTGTACCTACCGTTGCTAAGTCCGACCTTGTCATCGCAGTAAATTTAACAGTTGCGACACGCAAATATCCACTAACTGAACATGATTTATTACCGACAAATGTAGATCGAACAATTTGCTACCAATTCCAACATTCGGTCCTTGATTCGTCAATACTTGCATACGGTAATAGATTTGATCCGGTGCTACGGTAACACAAATTGTTTACGTCGTTTTTGGGTAATCGAATTTTGTGAACGAAATTTTGGTATGCAATTTTCAAATTGAATATTTATTTCATGACTACCATAACACAAAGCTATTTAGGCCAGTCGATAAATAACCGTTTATTTTACTATGTTCGCACCTATTTACACCTATCGTTATGGTCTTTGATCACGAATTTTTTTAAATGCCTTGCCTATAGTAAACCTTGTTGAGATGATCTGATAAGCGAAAATAAGCAAATTATTTCCTTGTACAATATTTCTTATGTTGTTTGAACTGTAAAGCTCAGCGGGCGACCATGCGCAGGCGCCGCATTACAACGTTCCCATTGGCCCCCGAGCGACAGGGCTGCCAATCTACAAATAACGTATGCCCAACACAGCCCGCTATTATAATTTAATTGAGGACTTACAATAATTACTGAGTCATGCCCCAGCGGATGTAACGCAGCGATTATCCTCTTCCATTCTTAAGGCGGCGCAGAATAAGTGCACGAAACCTAATTTTATTCAAATTAGTCTAGCAAGTGGAGCCGTGGATCACCTGTTAATTTAAATTAAAATCCGCATCAAGTACACTGTAATGCGCATTAATTTACCCACGCCAATTATTTGTTTATTTTCTTTATCAAAATGTGATAGATATTTTAAGCATCACTTAAAATATAGGTGACTGCACTAAAAATAGAGCATTCATCAATACAACGAGCGCAAGGCGAGTAGTTTATTCGCATTAAATCATACCAGCAATAAATCTCGCAAACCCGTTCTGCAGCTTATCAAAACAATACGCAGACACACTTCCAACTATGTATTGAAAAATGTCTTCTTCGCCTCATCGCACAAACTAGTTTTTAATGTATTCTATGAAACACAAGGTCTCATTTCCGTTGTCATTGAAGCGCAGATCGTATCCTTTAGCATCGCGAAGAGATCATTTCAAAATTAAGCCTCAAGTGTATGATAAATTTTCATAAATCAGAACGTTATTTATTGAAGTATGGACTTTAAGGTGTTAGGGAATCGGTTTAGTTTGGTATTTAGGGATTTGATGTGTTAAGGCCTTTCTTAACCGGGGAATTTGCGTAATAATCGGATATCGGATTCTCATCTCCCCGATATTTCGCTATATGGATGGAAGAATAAAATTGGCGGTTGTTATTACCGGGAAGATGAATGTGTGGTAGAATATCTTGAGGTTACGTTGTTTCTAAACGTTTTTAATGGAAGAAAACCAATAAGCGATGATGTGTTAGATTAGTATTGTAAAGTTATATTGTTTTCATTGCATGCAAGCGGCTGCGAGGCTATTATTCTCCACGTGGTAGGTTCGATAGAGAGATAGTTCGCGTGGTGTTTTCACACAATTAATTTTCAATAAATAACAATGTAATATGAGTTACAAGCCAGCGGACGCCCTGTGAGGCAGGCATCGCGCGTCCCATCGGACCACCGCCACGATACTTACTCAAGGCGTTTTTATGAAAATTCTCAACAACTTTGAATTACGCTGTATCTTTTAAACAATAGAGTTTAATATTAAATAAGTTGGGGTTTATTATGAGTCGATTATCGCTATTTAATCGGGTAGTACAAGCACTGACCGGTTATTGTAAGAAAAAGTGTAAGTGGAGAATGAACTGACCTAAATGTTACACCGTAATAAACTTATGGGCAATTTTATTTGCCTCAATAATATCAGAATCTAGGTAAAATTATTACTTTACACTACAAGCTATTAAAACTACAAGGTAAGGTAGGTTAATCACAGCCCATATGTGGCGATAAAACCTATTATGCAAGCTCAACACTCATTTCCCTTTAATGTGTAAGAAAATGTTCTAATATTATAGATTATAGAGCGCGTTTTATTAAACTAATGTTTCATTAACTAAGTATTAAATGAACACCTTTAAGATACATACAGGAAAAAAAAGCATTTTATTTTATGTGGGTAGTTGTAAAACATTAGAATTAGAAGCTAGGGCACGGTTCCAATTAGTCTCGTTTCCTAAGGAGACAAACCGGAAAGACACTCCATGGTTACTCTTTTAAAAAAATTGATTGATTTTAAAATGACAGTGTACAATATTACAATAATAATGAGTATGAGAGGACAGTCAAGAGTGAATAGGTTACTTCTAGGTAAGCGCGCTCCATCGTCGACCGCATGGTCGCTTTCCATCAGGTGAGATAGCGGTCAAGCGCGAACCTATCAAGAATTTAAAAAAAAAGTGTAGATCCTTCAATATTGTACCCTGAAGTACAATAAAAATACTAATAATAAGAGGTAGAAACCAGAAACCGTGAGGTTTTAATTTTAATTCCTAAGCGAAGACAACTTGTCTCAGAATTGGGCCGGAAAGTACGGTCTCTTATTAGGTGAATGGATACCTAATATCGCCTCAGGCGATAATTATTTGTATAACAAGACTGCTTACCCTTTCGACGTAGGTAAGTACACAAGCACTGTGATAATTTATAATGATTTGCATTGCATAATGTCGTAAGTACAAACGTTAAAGGAGGTTAGCCATTGCTTCATTTGGGTCCTCAACCTACACCCTAATCATGTAAAGTCAATGGTAATCAGAATCGGTTACATTGAACATTTGAGATAGGGAAATTGACTGAGGATCGATAAACTAACACAGCTATAGAACCAGCAAAACGTTCAAAATAGTAAGTCAATTAAGTACAAGACAAAAAAACCCCTACTTTTTACAAGGAAACAATCGCAGTACTACAGTGCACTCGCGTTCAAAAAGATTTGCATAACAGCTAAGTACTGCTAAGATCGCTATCTGAACCGACTTAATTCAATAATTGTCATTGATAATGTGTGTACCTACAACTCAACTCAATCAACTCCAGACACATTAATTATAAAATTTCTATAATAATTGATACGTTATGCTTACTTAACCGAAAGGAGACGAAGCGGGAAAACATAAGCACTCAATGAAAACGATGCTCTTGTAAATCATCGTATAAGTATGTAACTGACTATGTATGCAGTTAGGGCATGCTTCGTATCTGATCCGGATGGTAATCTTAATAATTGTGCAAAATTTCATTGTCTGTCCGTCTGTCTGTTCGCGTGTAGATATCGCAGATATGAATGAGCCTTTGTTATTCGTTTTTTTAACGTGAGCCTTTTAATTTTCTTTTATCTTTAAACGGATTAAATACTTTATCCTGGGGTGGTGTGTAAAAATGCGCTGACGTGTAACGTCATTTTATAAAACAATAGATATACATTTGTGGTGAATGCGTTCAAAGTTTTTGATGGTTTTTAAGGTTAAAATGTATTTAATGAACACCTAGTAATTAAAATAAAATAAAAACTGCTTAGTACTGAAAAAGCTCGAGTTTTATAACTTATAACTCTTAAGCCTTTACGTAAGTGATGATATTACGATCGTGATTAATGCATTTTAAATGGGCAACTTATAGTGTTCTTATTAAAATACTGAAGACTTCCACAAACTACAATTATTTTATTATTATTGAATAATGAAAAACGCTTATTAGTAGGTATAGGTAGGTAGTTCATAGCGGCCTTGGTCTTCACCTTTTTTTCCTGTTTATATAAAGTCAAAATTCCGAAGCAAGTTTTTCATAAAAAAGTGCGTCGGCAGGAACAAAAGAGGTTGTGGATTGGACTGCTGTACTAAGCAAACGAAATGAAATAATATCTATTATTTACAATACTCATAGTCCTATAGTTCATAGCGGCTTAGAAATTTTTGATTTAAGTATGTGTGAAAGATCTAAAAAGAAAAAAAAAACAATTCAAAATCATAAAACTGTTAAAAACGCTCAGATTAAATAGTAAATTTCTCCTTTCTGCACAATATTTATAACAGAATAAATGTTATAATTCATGTAAGTACAAAAAAGAACGAAATTTTTTGTAAGTTCCCTTAATTAAATTAGGTACCTACTTTGTACTAATATTTATAATTTAAGTAGTTTTATTTTTATGTCACATAATATGTGAACATAAATTATTATCATCATCATTTCAGCCGAAAGACGTCCACTGACTGTTGAACATAAATGATAAAATAATTAAATTAACAGCATCAGACAAATTATCACATAGGTTCTCCATTTATTAAGTCGAACTAAGTTAAAGTTAAAAGCGTAAACTGCACAAGATCAAACGCTAAACTGCATTTTAAGATGGCGGCTAATTTAACTCATTAAGTTATTTATAACCGCTGCATATGGTTCGTTGAGCGATCGAATTGCCATAATTTACTTGTAATTTACTTTATAAAGGTCGCATTAGACCATAACGCGGTGTTCTAGTGAATTTTTTCAAGTCTTCTTCTTCTTACTGCCCTTGTCCCATATTACTTGGGGTCGGCGCAACACGTATTTCTTCCATTCTGTCCTGTTACCCGTCACACTATCACTAACTCCCTTTTCTTTCAGAATATCACTTTTCACTCAATCCATCCATCTTTTCTTTAGCCTTCTTCTCCGTCCATCTCATGTATACTCAGAACTCTTTTAGTGAATTTTCTCAACTGATAAATTAATATTAGGCACGTCGTAAGCTCGTAGGTAGATAATTACACAATAGGTCCTTATTTTGTTGTACCTAAGTCTGTTTTGTTCAAGATTTGTTGCCTCAATTTAGGGTTGCGAATTCGTGGGTTAAGCTTCTTATTAAAAAAAAAAAAATAGGTAACTTAAAACTTATTAAACTCATTGTTAAGCTCGCCTTTGTAAATAAATTGTCAAATCATTCAATTTCAATTTCAATATCTTTATTGTGTAAGTATCATAGGTTTGTACATAATATAGGTCTTAAATAATCAATAATCATTGTATTAATGTTAAGTTTTGTGTGTACAATAAAGAATTAAGAATAAAAAGGGTGTCTCATTTATACTTACCATAGTAAATACCTAAGTATTCCAACATAACCTTCCCAAATTCTATGTTAAAATATTATAAAATTTTTGATACCCCCCGGGACCCTCATTATGATTGTAAAATTAATAATTTGTCGAACAAGGCCTGGGGGAGTTTCTTTAAAATATGAACATCTTGTCAGTTCGTAAATTCTTCAGACGACGTTCAAGATTTATTATGCTAGTTAAAACTCACAGCTTTGTCCGTTATCAAACTTAATAATTTAAACCTCTAAAAGAAATTGTGAAAGAAAAGGAAAATTTAAAAAAAGTTGGTTTTGAATCAAAATCAAACAGAAATTTTCAGTTAGAACAGTTGAAACCCATTTTTTTGTACAAGAAGAAAAAAGCTTATTTTAACACTAGAGATTGTAGATATTCATTGAATTAGTAAGTAATGTATGACTAATATTATAAAGGCAAGTGTTTGTGTGTATGTTTGTTACTACTTCACGCTCGAACGATTGAACGGATTTGGATGAAATTTAGCACACGGGTAGACCATATCCTGGAATAGGTCAGAGGATACTTTTTATACCAGGAGTATGTTCCATTGGGTCAATTTTCTATATTCACGTGGGTGAAGCCGCTGGCTGCAGGTATTGGGTACTATAAACTATAGCATATCATAGTCGGCCTTATAATGTTCCCACTGCTGAGACCAGGCCTCCTCTGTAGGAGAGGGAATGGGCCGTAATCCAACACGAATTTCTGGTTCTAGGACATGCCGGTTTCCTCACGGTGTTTTCCTTCACCGTTTTGAGAGCAGTGGTGATGAAATAAATTACACAAAGTAATGCGCCTGGCTGGGTTTGAATCCACGCCGTTGCCACTCGGCCATCATTGCTCTAAACTATTCCTATGGTTATCCACAGTGCCAGTTCCTCATCAGGCATAGTTCACATAACAATATCCGAAATATGCGGACAGAGAGGCAGAACGTTTAGTATTAGTAGGTACAACATAAAACATGCCAAGAAACCCGTTTTAGTCTGTACGGTCCGCATAAAGAATTATGATTATAGAATAATAATTTATGAACAAATTGGCAGATGTGTCAATACTATTGCTCAACAAACATAATGATAAATTGCTCTTTTAGACTATTAAAATCACCATTATTATTGTATCTTTTATTAATATGAGAATTATTGTTGACTAGAGTTAATCGATATTACCTTATATGATTTTATGGAATGATCGATTATTATTATTGTTATTAATATTTTGCTATAAATCTATTGTTGTCGTTTTATAGAAATGTGTGTAATTTATAGTATAAGTTGATGAAGTAAGTGCCAATTATTGTAGCCATATACACTATCATAAGTTTGCAATAAACAGTTTATAAACACTTTGAATGATAAATAAATAATTAATGTCAATTAATTGTTGTTTTATTTTCTTGCAATCGTTTACCTAACCGTTAAATATTTATGCAACTAAGTAAACTTTAATAAGATAGGTTTTGAAACATTTTCCAAGTTATAAAAAAAACTTTCCATTTTATTGATAAAATCAATGTGCAAAGAAATGTTTTGCTATTCGTTTATTAATTATTATGTTTTGGAGGAGGTAATATCCGAAACTTCTCGTACGATTTAAAAAAAAAACTGGGCAAGTGAGAGTCGGTCTCGCGCACCGAGGGTTCCGTACAAACTTACCTATGTAAATAGTTCAAATCCTGAATGGAGTCTCGAAGATTTTTCCGAATCGCAGAAAAGTTTTTTTTGGTGACGTAACAATAAATTTATTGTTTTCAGATTTAGTCCTTACGTGTGCTATAAGACCTTGCTTTATGCCAAATTTCAGGAGTCTGGGTCAACGGGAAGTACTCTATGAATTTTAATTCCCTTGACAGTATCGAAATATACTTTTTTTGCGACATAAACGGCCTATCTTTAGCCGTATCTTTTTTTTTCGATATTAACTTGAAAGTTTGATTTTCTCACAGCTTCAAGGGACCGCAGACCTGAGTATATGGTTTCAATTTCAACTTACGCATTCCCGAGATAATGGGTCTTGACAGACAGACAGACAGACATACGGACAACAAAGTGATCCTACCGTCTTTTTTCCTTTTGAGGTACCTACAGAACCTTAAAAAAAAACCAATTATGCATGGTTACTTTTTATCATTGATTATCTCACCTGATGGTAAGCGATGATGTGGTCGGACGATGGAGCACGCATACCAAGAAGTAACCTATAGTTGTAGCTATCAGGAAACATAGACTCCGGAAGGGAATTCCACTGTGTGCAAAATAATGTGTGGTTCTTGTAGAAAAGGTTACGGGAGCAAAGCTAGTGATTAATATTTTTGTTTTTGAAGTACTTACGTTGCCGACTCTACCGTTTCCCGATCACGGTCCCAAGATGATGTTATTTAAGATCAGATCAATTTTATTGAGATTTATTTTGTGAACAAAGTTTGTGTTGATTTTGTTCTTTATCTATAAATATTCGATTTTCGAATCCCACTGTTGATTAATGTTTTAAATCATACGGTTTTGAATGAAGTTACCTAAAGCATAGCGTAATTTAAAAATAAGCAATAGATATGTAGATACCAATTGTAGTTGATTAAACTAATAAGTACTTACAATTTTACAAATAAATTCAAGATTTACCTGCCTAGGTTTTATACACTAATATTTATCTGTATTTCTATTTAAAAAAAAAACTCCGTACAATTTTATGACCTGTTATTTCTCCGACATCAGGAACTGTTACACTTCATAGATAACAAAAACAAAAAAAAAATCGAAGCGTTTTCTTTTCAGACTGTAATTTTATTACACTTAGGGCCAAGCACTTAGGGCCATGCTGCGTTTACCTCGTTTCCTAATAAAATTATAATAGAAATAACTGACTACAATTTCCCGGCTAATATCGGAGAAATGGCACGTAGGGACTAGATAGCTGAAATTATCTTTCACTTAGGTATAGTATGGGTATGATTTAGCGCCATTTTCTCCTCGTTCTAGCCCATAGTTTAGCAGCGTTTAGCACTATACGCCGACAGTTCCCTGACGTGGTTCGCTACACATGACTTATAATTTATTTAAAGAAAAAAACACAATAAGGGCGTCATCTAATGAGACCACCAACGTGAATGATAGGGCTGTCATAACGAGAATTTTACTTACTTAAGTACTTATATGACAATCATGTATTGCGTGAACAACCGTAACTCACAACGGGGTGAGAAACATTGTAAAACTAGAATAAATGACGCAGTAAAGTCCTCAATGCATCCTTCACAAAACTTACGGCAAATGTTATTATTTGCGGAAATGAGACGAATTTATCGCAAGCGTCGTCTAAAAAGTTAATACGACAGTTTTTATTAACGCCGGCAACCCTATTACTGGCCGGCGGGCGTAATGCGCGTGAAACCGTTCATCACACGAACTGCGTCCGCGCTCTTCGAAATTCAAACCTTCGAACCTCTTTTGCTTACCTACTGTGACGTCACCGCGACTATAAGTGACATTTATGACTGATTAATATATTACCTACGTGCTTGAATAATTTAGTCATTATCTTTAGGCACCTGTTCAGCAACTATTTTTATAGCTTCCAGTTGTTTTCACTCATGATTTTGAAAGAAAACACTCGATGTCGCGGAAATATGTAGTCAATTTAATTAATAGCACCATTCTAAAAGTGTTATGTTTATTTACCTATTTCATTTCTATAAAAAGAACCATCCGCGCCAACCAACCGTACACCTCCGTGCCGTATATGAAACTCAATATAAAAAATCGCTTCACGCCTGACCCATTCCGTAACCGGCGAACTTCAGCATAATCCCGTGGAAGAGAGACGATATCTGAACCGACTTAATTCAATAATTGTCATTGCTAATGTGTGTGGAACTCTTAGCACTAATCAACTCCAGACACATTAATTATAATATTTCTATAATAATTGATACGTTATGCTTACTTAACCGAAAGGAGACGAAGCGGGAAAACATAAGCACTCAATGAAAACGATGCTCTTGTAAATCATCGTATAAGTATGTAACTGACTATGTATGCAGTTAGGGCATGCTTCGTATCTGATCCGGATGGTAATCTTAATAATTGTGCAAAATTTCATTGTCTGTCCGTCTGTCTGTTCGCGTGTAGATATCGCAGATATGAATGAGCCTTTGTTATTCGGTTTTTTAACGTGAGCCTTTTAATTTTCTTTTATCTTTAAACGGATTAAATACTTTATCCTGGGGTGGTGTGTAAAAATGCGCTGACGCGTACCGTCAAGTCATGTTATAAAACAATAGATATATAATACATTTGTGGTGAACGCGTTCAAAGTTTTTGATGGCTTTTAATTCGTTAAAATGTTTTTAATGAACACCTACTAATTAAAATTTAAAAAAAAAACTGCTTAGTACTGAAAAAGCTCGAGCCTTTACGTAAGTGATGATATTACGATCGTGATTATTGCATTTTAAATCGGCAACTTTATAGTGTTCTTATTAAAATAGACTGAAGACTTCCACAAACTACAATTATTTTATTATTATTGAATAATGAAAAACGCTTATTAGTAGGTATAGGTAGGTAGTTCATAGCGGCCTTGGTCTTCACCTTTTTTTCCGGTTTATATAAAGTCAAAATTCCGAAGCAAGTTTTTCATAAAAAGTGCGTCGGCAGAAAAAAAAAAGGTTCTGGATTGGACTGCTGTACTAAGCAAACGAAATGAAATAATATCTATTATTTACAATACACATAGTCCTACAGTTCATAGCGGCTTAGAAATTTTGATTTAAGTATGTGTGAAAGATCTAAAAAGAAAAAAAAAATACATCATTTCAGCCGAAAGACGTCCACTGACTGTTGGACATAAATGATAAAATAATTAAATTAACAGCATCAGACAAATTATCACATAGGTTCTCCATTTATTAAGTCGAACTAAGTTAAAGTTAAAAGCGTAAACTGCACAAGATCAAACGCTAAACTGCATTTTAAGATGGCGGCTAATTTAACTCATTAAGTTATTTATAACCGCTGCATATGGTTCGTTGAGCGATCGAATTGCCATAATTTACTTGTAATTTACTTTATAAAGGTCGCATTAGACCATAACGCGGTGTTCTAGTGAATTTTTTCAAGTCTTCTTCTTCTTACTGCCCTTGTCCCATATTACTTGGGGTCGGCGCAACACGTTTTTTCTTCCATTCTGTCCTGTCACCCGTCACACTATCACTAACTCCCTTTTCTTTCAGAATATCACTTCTCACACAATCCATCCATCTTTTCTTCAGCCTTCTTCTCCGTCCATCTACATGTATACTCAGAACTCTTTTAGTGAATTTTCTCAAGTGATAAATTAATATTAGGCACGTCGTAAGCTCGGAGGTAGATAATTACACAATAGGTCCTTATTTTGTTGTACCTAAGTCTGTTTTGTTCAAGATTTGTTGCCTCAATTTAGGGTTGCGAATTCGTGGGTTAAGCTTCATATTAAAAAAAAAAAAAATAGGTATCTTAAAACTTATTAAACTCATTGTTAAGCTCGCCTTTGTATATGAAATGTCAAATCATTCAATTTCAATTTCAATATCTTTATTGTGGATTATAGGTTTGTATATAATATAGGTCTTAAATAATCAATAATCATTGTATTAATGTTAAGTTTAATGTGTACAATAAAGAATTAAGAATAAAAAGGGTGTCTCATTTATACTTACCATAGTAAATACCTAAGTATTCCAACATAACCTTCCCAAATTCTATGTTAAAATATTATAAAATTTTTGATACCCCCCGGGACCCTCATTATGATTGTAAAATTAATAATTTGTCGAACAAGGCCTGGGGGAGTTTCTTTAAAATATGAACATCTTGTCAGTTCGTAAATTCTTCAGACGACGTTCAATTTTTTTAGTATTAGATAACTGCAGGAAGTGTGTACTTTAGCATAAGCATAATCAGCCTTTTAATGTTCCCACTGCTGGGACTCAGGCCTCCTCTCTAGGAGAGGGAATGGGCCGTAATCCACCACGCGGGCCCAGTGCGGGTTGGTGGATGTCACATGTCTTCGAATTTTTGGTTCTAGGACATGCCGGTTTCCTCACGATGTTTTCCTTCACCGTTTTGAGAGCAGTGGTGATGAAATAAATTACACAAAGTAATGCGCCTGACTGGGTTTGGGTTTGGGACATTGCCACTCGGCCACCACTGCTCTAAACTATTCCTATGGTTAATATCCACAGTGCCAGTTCCTCATCAGGCATAGTTCACATAACAATATCCGAAATATGCGGACAGAGAGGCAGAACGTTTAGTATTAGTAGGTACAACATAAAACATGCCAAGAAACCCGTTTTAGTCTGTACGGTCCGCATAAAGAATTATGATCATAGAATAATAATTTATGAACAAATTGGCAGACGTGTCAATACTATTGCTCAACAAACATAATGATAAATTGCTCTTTTAGACTATTAAAATCACCATTATTATTGTATCTTTTATTAATATGAGAATTATTGTTGACTAGAGTTAATCGATATTACCTTATATTATTTTATGGAATGATCGATTATTATTATTGTTATTTTTGCTATAAATCTATTGTTGTCGTTTTATAGAAATGTGTGTAATTTATAGTATAAGTTGATGAAGTAAGTGCCAATTATTGTAGCCATATACACTATCATAAGTTTGCAATAAACAGTTTATAAACACTTTGAATGATAAATAAATAATTAATGTCAATTATTAATTGTTGTTTTATTTTCTTGCAATCGTTTACCTAACCGTTAAACATTTATGCAACTAAGTAAACTTTACTAAGATAGCTTTTGAAACGTTTCCCAAGTTATAAAAAAAACTTTCCATTTTATTGATAAAATCAATGTGCATAGAAATGTTTTGCTATTCATTTATTAGTTATTATGTTTTGGAGGAGGTTCCGAAACTTCTCGTCCGATTAAAAAAAAAACTGGGCAAGTGCGAGTCGGTCTCGCGCACTGAGGGTTCCGTAAAAACTTACCTATATAAATAGTTCAAATTCTGAATGGAGTTTCGAAGATTTTTCCGAATCGCAGAAAAGTTTTTTTTTACTGTTTTCAGATTTATTCCTATACTTGTGCTATAAGACATTTCTTTATGCCAAATTTCAGGATTCTAGGTCAACGGGAAGTGCTTTATGAAAATTGATTCCCTTGAGAGTATCGAAATATACGTTTTTTGCGACATAAACGGCCGTATCTTTTTTTTCGTTAACTTAGAAATTTGATTTTTTTACACACGCAGACCTGAGTATATGGTTTCAATTTCAACTCGATAACTTCACACGTTCCCGAGATAAAGGGTCTTGACAGACATACGGAGAACAAAGTGATCCTACCGCTTTTTTCCTTTTCAGGTACGCCCTAAAAAGAACAATTATGCATGATTACTTTTTATCATTAATAGGATCGCGCTAGGCTATTATCTCACCTGATGGTAAGCGATGATATGGTGGACGATGGAGTAGTAGATCGAGTACCTACGCTTACCAAGAAGTAACCTATAGTTGTAGCTATCAGGAAACATAGACTCCGCCAGGGAATTCCACTGTGTGCAAAATAATATGTGGTTCTTGTAGAAAAGGTTACAAGAGCAAAGCTAGTGATTAATAATTTTGTTTTTGAAGTACTTACGTTGCCGACTCTACCGTTTCCCGATCACGGTCCCAAGATGATGTTATTTAAGATCAGATCAATTTTATTGAGATTTATTTTGTGAACAGTTTGTGTTGATTTTGTTCTTTATCTATAAATATTCGATTTTCGAATCCCACTGTTGATTAATGTTTTAAATCATACGCTTTTGAATGAAGTTACCTAAAGCATAGCGTAATTAAAAAATAAGCAATAGATATGTACCAATTGTAGTTGATTAAACTAATAAGTACTTACAAATAAATAAGGATTTACAAGCCTAGGTTTAAATACTTAATTAATATTTACCTGTATTTCTATTTAAAAAAAAAAACTCCGTACAATTTTATGACCTGTTATTTCTCCGACATCAGGAACTGTTACACTTCATAGATAATAACAACAACAAAAAAAAAAATCGAAGCATTTTCTTTTCAGACTGTAATTTTATTACACTTAGGGCCAAGCACTTAGGGCCATGCTGCGTTTACCTCGTTTCCTAATAAAATTATAATAGAAATAACTGACTACAATTTCCCGGCTAATATCGGAGAAATGGCACGTAGGGACTAGATAGCTGAAATTATCTTTCACTTAGGTATAGTATGGGTATGATTTAGCGCCATTTTCTCCTCGTTCTAGCCCATAGTTTAGCAGCGTTTAGCACTATACGCCGACAGTTCCCTGACGTGGTTCGCTACACATGACTTATAATTTATTGAAAGAAAAAACACAATAAGGGCGTCATCTAATGAGACCACCAACGTGAATGATAGGGTTGTCATAACGAGAATTTTACTTACTTAAGTACTTATATGACAATCATGTATTGCGTGAACAACCGTAACTCACAATGGTGTGAGAAACATTGTAAAACTAGAATAAATGACGCAGTAAAGTCCTCAATGCATCCTTCACAAAACTTACGGCAAATGTTATTATTTGCGGAAATGAGACGAATTTATCGCAAGCGTCGTCTAAAAAGTTAATACGACAGTTTTTATTAACGCCGGCAACCCTATTACTGGCCGGCGGGCGTAATGCGCGTGAAACCGTTCATCACACGAACTGCGTCCGCGCTCTTCGAAATTCAAACCTTCGAACCTCTTTTGCTTACCTACTGTGACGTCACCGCGACTATAAGTGACATTTATGACTGATTAATATATTACCTACGTGCTTGAATAATTTAGTCATTATCTTTAGGCACCTGTTCAGCAATTATTTTTATAGCTTCCAGTTGTTTTCACTCATGATTTGATGAAAGAAAACACTCGATGTCGCGGACATATGTAGTCAATTTAATTAATAGCACCGTTCTAAAAGTGTTATGTTTATTTACCTATTTCATTTCTATAAAAAGAACCATCCGCGCCAACCAACCGTACACCTCCGTGCCGTATAAGAAACTTAATATAAAAAATCGCTTCACGCTTGACCCATTCCGTAACCGGCGAACTTCAGCATAATCCCGTGGAAGAGAGACGATATGCCTTGTCTCGCTCCCACGCCGACCTTAAATGCTTAAAAAGCTCCATAGATGGCAGTAAAATCGTTGCAACTGTTTCAAGCGGCCACTAGTGTCGCCATCTAGCGTCGAATAACCGAACTTTTATGGCACGTTTATTGAAGAGGGTTCTTCGGCAGCTCGTAAACGATTTTATGGGCACTAACGAAGTCTACTCTCGTGCTCGATATTACCCGACCGAGTACGGTTGGGAATGCAATATTTGGATGCTCCTGTTGAGCAGAGTTGTATTCAATTCTACCGGTGTTCATGGGCTTTTATGTGCGATTCAAGGTGCGATTGGATGGCGTGCTCAAGCGTTTATTTGGCTTTATTGTTGGGGTTTGTTTATGCGATTGCTGTTTAACCAAGTACGGTGTTTGTACATGCTTTTGTTATGATTATTATGTTGTTGCGAATAATGAAAACGATACCGTGGGAAAATTTTGATATTAGAACTTTTCTTTTCACCAATTGGTTTGATTTTTTTGCTGAAAAGATACAACAACAGCGGGTAATTACTTATAAATATGAATTGTTTGTGTATTGGAGGACGGTAGGCGGCAACAAAGTTCGAATTAGGTACGAAACCCAATAACCATTTATCAGTGATTTATATTCGAGTTTTCCCCAAAACGTAGCCGTGAAAAAGGCAAATCATAAATAAGATCCGATTCAAATTTGTAGAAGATGGTATCTATATGATTTGTAGGCTCGCACCCGAGAGCGCTTTGTCTAGTGATGTGCTAATTGCTACGTCACGTATCGATAAACCGAATAAATGGTCGAACTATTGTATGCTTTATGATATGTACAATATCGATAGTAATATACAACGATCTCGTAGAGAAAATAAGTAATAGGGATCTAGAATTTGGAGTCTAAATGTGATTCTAAAGATATTATTGCAGACACGATTCGAAAACGATTCACGACTATCGAAGATACTCGGAGAAATAAAAATCCATCTTTGGATTTTCGTTTAAAAACAAAGCGAAAGTTAGATGAATTGGCAAAATCTTTGCAAGTATAGCAAGAATCCCAGCGTTTTGCTGTCACAAGTTTCCTACATCAGCATCTTTCGGTCAGATCTGTCGGTGAAATATTGCTCCGAGCCAGTTCTTTTTATTCACCTCTTATTTCTTATTGCGTTAGCATGACGCCTCTCGCGTATGTAGGCGAAACTTACGAGGTGGGTCGCCGAGACCGCGGGAAGTCGCATCACTAATTATTATTTTTATTATTTTGCTGGATCGTTTCTGTTGTTTTATAAACAAGTCTCGCAATCGTAGCGTTGTCTGCTGCTCTAAGGAATTTCATTAATTCAATACTTTCGTGCGCACGGGTGAACGCCTTTGCATAATAGGTTCAGTCAAATTTTAATATTATGGATAGTATATTTGTCTTCAAATCTACACATTTTGTTGTAACGTAGTTAACTGTAAACCTCGTCATGCATATAAATTAGTTGGATAAGCATAGCTACAGAATAGATACCCGGAAACTGCCGAAAATGGCCCTATGGCCCGACCCGACACGATCCGCGCGGACACCACGTATCGATGTCCGAAACATGGCCGATAAATAACCATTCATTTAAATTCGATACTCGCCCACGCACTAGCGATATCATTATGATTTAAGACGGTAGAATTTGTCACAAAAGCACATAAAACTGATTAAATAAATATATTTAATTTTAAGGGATTGCTTAAAATTTTTCGGGATCAATATTTGGTACCTGTTTAATGTATTCCGAGCCGTGTACCACATAATATATGAGAGGACCGATGATGTAAATGCCACCCTGAAGGCAACAAATCTCAGCCGTGTCGGCCGACAAACATTTTTTTTAAACCACATACCCCCAAACAATGTGTTATCTGTCCTGATGTGATTTAACAGGTAATTTTTGAAATAGATTACTATTAAACAGAGCCAGATTTATGTTTGGGTACAATGTAAATAGGCAAGCAGCAGAATGAGGAACTACATTTATTTTCATTTACCTCCATTTATACCGCGGCTCCACGTGGAGATTACGTGATTTAACAAAGGGAGTGCTATAAATCTGTGAGTCCTGTCTTAGTAGGCTTTTGTGGGCATTTTTGATATGTGCCTTTAAAAGCTTTTTTCTGTATTTAGATGAGAGTTCATTGTGTAATTCATTAGAGCGGGGGGTAGGTCGCGTGGAGCGAAGTGCGGCCCGCGGTCGATATCGAGAGATAACGCCATATTTATTGCCGACCAATGAGATGTCCAACAAGGCCGCGATACTTTTAACGGCCGACGAATTAGTCGATACAAATAAGAACATAGCAATAAAGGCGATGTATACACACGATCGGCAAGAGAGGTGTCATCCTGAGATACAGTGGGAGTCTGGGATTCACGTGCTCTCACTTGGAACAATTAATTAATTTGAAAACTAAAAAAAAAAATCCACTAAGGACCCTCACAGAGATTTCATATTAATTTCCATTTTATTTGCCATTTAATCTGGGACATAATATTTTATAAGTGACGTCAAATTCCATCTAACAATGAAATTCTTCAGTAAATTGTACAAAGTGTAGAGATATCTATGTGAAATTATTGATTAAGCGAATCACTAGTATTCTGATCACGTATTAGTCTGGACAATACAAATCTACTGCAGAGATCTACCGTGCGTGATGTATTATAGCAGAGATGTGTAGGTATAATAAATCTTATTGGCACTAAATCTATCTAATACTACTAGATTCTCACTGGCTTTTACGCTACAAACCAATGGTTTTTACAATTCAAAATATTCTCAGACAACTAAAACAACATTATTCCAAGTTCCAACGTCTACAATGCAATTCTAGCGAAGATAATTCTATTTTCATATTTTTCCAATAAATTGGAATCGTGCTACATATCAAACACATGCATTGTAGATGTGTGGGTGGTCCTATAAACTTCTGGTCGCATTGTCTATTCTAGAATCGAACTTGCGATTTGCATTGGAACCTACTCGGCATACATTATAATGTGGCGTGGTTTGTAAGTAATTAGCGCTCATGTCGATATCGATATTCCTATCAGGTACTTCATTAGTCGATGTTTCCGCCTTCTAGGAGTGTGCAATATACTATCAATCCCATTCATATTTTTGTTTTCTGTAATCCAGTATAAATTAGAAAATTTAGCTATTAAACTTAACGCTACTAACTTTCGACTGACCCGACCGACCGCCAGCCGAGTAATACGTCACGACTAGACATCTGCCCCCTCCCCTGGACCCCTCAAAGCTCCTGCTTGATGCCAAAACGGGACAGCGACATAAAGAATGGTGGGAGAGCGAAAGAGAAGGATGGGGCTCGTGAAACATGGCGTATAACGCCCCTTGATTTATGGTAGTGTGCCAAAGTTCGAACTTTATGTGTGCGTGACGCTCACATACCTACTACGATATAAATGTGTAATGTTATTATTATTCACAGTTAAAATACCTCTTTTTTAATAAAATTCCTTGCAAAGAGATTTAAAAGTATTCCTTTTTTAAATCCATTGTCGTTAGCCGCTTATTTTTGAGCAGAATGAATCCGTTTTAGCTCTCCTTGACCCCATTTCGTAAGTCCACAATCCACAACTGAATGCCGCTAATGACGTATCACGCATTCAAACTGTCATAACCATTAGATGTCTATGGCTGAGAATTAAGTGTCCTAATGCAATTATATAATTGAGTGTTCGTGTGTATGATCGTTCAGACTCAGTGAACTACATAATAACAATCCTCTAGTGTTGTCTATACGCCGATAACTATCTAGATTGTATTCAAATGAGCTATTACGGACAGTTCTTGAGTTTTGTGAATGGAGTGGCCGAGTCGCGTGCTCTTGCCTGAATTAATTTGCGTTACATTATTTAAATGTGATAATTAACTACTATTATATTATTAAAGGGGCGTTTTCTATTAGGTTTGTAAGACGAAGATTCGTTTAGTTTATGTCAAGTAATCGGCGGCAGAGCGTGCTATGATTACTGCGTTTATAATGGCGTATGGTGAAATAGTGATTTGCATTTCTTTAAATTATTTCCTAATGCTGTTTTATAACGTATTCAATTCTTTGTTACAGGTAATATATACTACTATACTACGCAGTCCTAGAATAAAATAGTAAGTACCTAATGCAGGAAGTCTGTGGATACGGTATGAATAAAAAAAAACTTTGAATTATTTTGTATAAGAAAGGAAGCATTCTTTCACGTATGGAATTTTTTGGTTTATAAATTTTAGTCACGCTGTATATGCCCAATCGGTACCTATATCGAATTTCCGGAGAAAACACAAGAGAGTAAAGCTAGAACTACATTAGACCGACGCACACGTGTAACACGCCTGATTTGTACGTAGAACGACGTCGCATGGCGTCGCGTGGCGTGGATCAAGTGTAGCTCTACAAGTCTAGTTTCCATATAAAATGTATGAATACCGAGGCGCCCAGATCGGCGTGTGTAGCGCACGTGTGCACAGTGTAGTTCTAGCTTAAACCTTCAAAGCTTTAAAACCAAAGGCTGATTGCTTCTCGCTTTATAGTATTTCTTATCAGGCGTTTGACCTCCTTCTCATCTGATGGTAAGCAATGATGTCGACGATGGAGCACGCTTGCCTAGAAGTAGAAGTCACATGCGCAGACACTCTTGACTTTGCTGCGGGAACGTTCGAAAGAGATGCTGTAACCCTGGAACGCTAATGGCAACTGAAGGAACACATAAGTCTGACACGCCCTTTCGCACCACCCAGAGCGGGAGAAGACATTTAAAGATGTCCCACCTCTAGAAAAAAAATCCCACAGGTTACAGCTACCAGGAAATAAGACTCCAATAGAGATATTATGATGATTCGGAATTACTACTTGATAACCTCTGAACCTTATTTCGGTCATCGTCATAGTTGTTATATTTTAAGTTCTCTTTCTCTCAAATTTATTAGTTTATGATTTTATCATAATATGTGTAGCGACATCTATGGCGTCACATAAGAACTAATCCTGCATCGCGCGATTAGAACATATAGAACAGCCCGAAATCATCTATCGGGCAGTTGCCCACCAGACATAACATCCCGTCTGGTCGGAGGGTCCTCCCTTTTCAAAGAAGGTTTGCGGGACTTTACTCTCTGTTCCGCTTACCTACATATGTATTTATAAGCACCTTAATTTAATGATACTTCATTCTTTTTAAAATATCAATTATTTATTTATTGTGCACACTGTCCACAGTGTAGTCTTTTTTAACCCAAAGGTTGCATTAAGTCCGTCTATATACCACTATTGTAAGTACATGTAGTATAAATAAATAAATACCTACTCTTTAGCTGAACGCACACTGAAAGTATGAAATCCTTAACAAATTGATAAAAACACCATAGTTAAAGTCAACGCAAAAACAAAACTTAACTTCAAAATAACCCCCCACAACTTTTCAACTCGCAACCAGCAATTACCTCAGCAAAAATCTCCCTAATAAAGCAGACAAAGCATTAAACATCAGCGCTCTTCCTTCATTAAAGGGTTATTAGACACCCTGAGCGAAGCGAGTAATTTGCTAAGCAAAATATATAGCGTAGGTGGCCACAGTACTGGTAGGGTAGTCCCGTAAACAAGCTCAGTTTCCTCGCTAGGTGGTCTTAACTCAGTGTGTTATTATTTATTGGGTTCCGTGGGTACGGTAGCTCTTGCTAAGTGTAACATCTGTCAGCTGATATAAACTACGCTGCGTTTATAAAGCGTTTTTGGTTTTGTGTGAATGAGTTTAAAATTTTTAGAGGTGGGTAGATGAGTTTTGAGTGGTGTAGGTAGCACGGGCCGGCTTTTGTTGCAGACAGCTTTTGATTATCTGTTAAAATATTAAAATAAACTGTAAATAAGTAAATCATATAAAATACTGGAAGAAATTAAGTAACTCTTTCGAATAATCCTTCAGTCCATGAAGTAGCCAATTATGCCAGTATCTGAGACTACCTTCTTTTGTTTTTCTAGCGCTTCGCATCTTTTAATCTTAAGATAAATAGTGGATCTAATAAACAGTCGATAAGTACTTAAATGATCTAAATCTGTTATATAATAATCTATTTATAAAAGACAGTTCAATGTATGATGACATTGTTGCCAACAGTTACAAACAATCCGAATAATTACAACCACATGCGAATCCATCACTTTTATTTTACCAACTCAACATTTGACCCCGTAATTACGGCTCTTAATAACTTTTGCGCACACCATTGTTATTTATTATAATTTATTAATATAAAATAGAGCTGATAGGTATTTTTGGTGACCGTATCTTTCACCCCTTCTTATACAATTGAGAAAATATTTGGACTTCATCAACATCAAATACAGCGACATTCGAATCCATAAATTTTATTTCACCAACTCAACATTTGACCCCTTAATTACGGCTCTTAATGAACTTTTTCGCACGCCATTATTATAATTGTTGACAAATGGCTATAAGATAGAGCCGATAGGTATGTTCGGTGCTCGCATTGTTCACCCAATGACAAATAATAGCAGATAATGCCACACTATCGGATGTCGGGCTGCGAATTTAGCACTGTGTTTCCAGCCAATATTCGCTGTTGATAATAAACATACATCATATACATACCTATTTAGTATTGGTATGCGTTTGTCTGTTTGGGAAGTTTTGGTGTGTTTTTGGTTTTTAAATTCACCCTGTATATTTTTCTTTTTGTGTGTGCGAATAAAGATGTTTTAGGAATTCATTCTCTAATTTTTATTTATCAGTCGTAATAGAACTTTTAATAGTGTTGTTATGTGTGAATTTATGTTACACTTAGCCGTTGTACTAATTATGAAATATATGCATGTACTAGCTTCTGCCAGCGGCTTCGCCCGCGTAAAAATAGGTTTCTCCATACAAATTTTAGACGCCCATTTCATCCTCTTAGGGGTGGAGTTTCGTAAAATCCGTAATAAATTCTTAGAGGACGTCTACACCCTATAAAGAACCTACTTGCCAAATTTTAAGTTTGTAGGTGTTATAGTTTCTGAGATTTCGTGATTAATCAGTGAGTGGTATTTCGCTTTTATATATTATATAGATTTAGTTTATTCATTTGAGTAGATATATTATTTGTATATCTTTGAATCCGCTTTTTTCTCTTAATATTGCACTTAGTATTATTTATTTCTCCGTCACCCAAAGGTTGACTGTTAAAAAATGAAAATGCCTAAGGTGTGTGCTACCTATTAAATAAATATAGAAAAGGTTAAATTGCATAATCTATTCTTTTAAATAAATTACATTTACGATGCCTCGTCCTAGTAGGGTCTAATGAGTACATATACTAGGTACATACTCATTAGAATATGTAGTAAAACTCACATAAATTTACTTACATTGTGGAATAGATAAATCAATTGCAGAAAATGTTGTTCAGGATATTGTAAATTACTAAGTATTACAAGAATTTCTTTTGCAATGCATTGCACTATATTTTTTACCACATTTATCATGTCATTTCTGTCTGTGTAACTGTTAATTCTCCTATGTAGATAGTATTATGTATCATACAGAAAGTATGAATGTGAAAGTCTGTATTGTGGTTGAAGTTTGGGTTTTTGTTAATTAATTATGCCTCTACGGCTGAACGAATTTGTCCTGTATAGAAACGTAGCCTAAGTTTTATTAGTATATATAATTCACACGGATGAAGGCACTGCGCCATCAGAAACTAGTGAATAAATCAATCATTGCAACATGTTGTTCAGAATATTGTATACCTAGTAGCTTCTGCCCGCGTGATATTAGAAAATATATGTCTATGTCACTCATTGATAAAATAGCATTCTACTGATAAAATATTTTTTTAAATCGGTCCAGTAGTTATTGAGTTAATACATTACAAACAAAAATTAAAAAAACCAAATATTTTCTTTTTATAATATTGTGTTATTACAGATTACTATTACAAGATTTTTGCGTAGCTTTATATTATTTAACCACATTTATCAAAATAATTTCTGTGTCTGTGGAATACCCCGTTCTTCTACGTACAGTTGAATTATTTATACCTTCTTCAGTAACAAATTCTTTCCATTATTTAGTCAGGATAAGTAACAAATATCTTCTGAAGCTCACAGAGCATAGAAATCTGTTATTTAATAACTTGGAATAAGCTCAAAATAATAGTAAACCAATTACAAATCTTTAGTCTAGTTAACATCAAACTAAAACATTTTTTAAATAGTTTATTGCTCATTTTATGAAATGTAATACCTACATAGTTAAAATTTTGTTTCATTGTCAGTGTCACATTTTAATTTGCGGAATTGAATGTCATTCTGTTTTATTGGCATTATGATAATACAGAATCGTCACCAATTTCTGATTTAAGCATTTTAAGTTGAGTAATTCTCAAACTCTAGCCTGAAAACCTGTCAAAATTTGGCCCATAAGTATGGTTTGACACGTTGTTAATTCAAAATACTCAATTCTGAAATCTGCCTTCAGTCAAGCAGATTATTGAGACTATTGAGCAGAACCTAAGGCAACACTAAGATGAAGAACCTATTATTTCTGTGAGTGTACAGTATATCTAGATACTTATTTATGTAGGTATGTGTATGTAGTATAAGTGATAACTCAACGGTTCCTCTTCATGAAGCATGGTGAAGTAATAAATTAAATAGATAGGTACCAGATAATATATTAGATAAGGGTAACAACCGACTGTATCTAACGTTTGCAATACTTAGATAAATTATATTAGTTCGTTGGAACTGGAGCTTTTTATGAATTTATGAACTATTTTCTCAGTTGAAAGCTACATAAAATTGAAGTGTTTGTTTCTTTGTTATGACAAAATAACCGATATTTATTAAATGCATTCCAACGTTTATATTTTGACGGGACTTTTTATTAATTATATAAACTAGCGCTTGACTGCAATCCCAACTGATGGTAAACAGTAATGTGATCGTTGATGGTGAAGAACATTAGTTTATTAAGAGCCTATTGACTCTAGCATTGACACCTAAATTATAATATAACGATGAATTTCGTAGATCTAGCTGATGTTATAAGGCATAACTAAAGAGTAACGCGCAAAAGGAAACGCTTGAAATGGTTAACAAAATCCAATTCAATGGTTATATTACTATAATAAACTCGCTAATTTATGAATTTACGCAGACGAAGTCGCAGTCAGCTGCTAGTTTCTCCTAAAAAAGTAGTTTTATTTGATGACATTTATGGTAAATAAATGTCGTTAAATAAGGCATAAAATATCGCCCTATTAAAAACAGCTCCATTTCGTCTTTCATAAAGACGTGTTACACAAGCTCTCGTGATGGCAGATTGGCGCTCAGTCACGAGAGTCACGACTCTCCGTGTACACCCGGCCTAAAAGACGCCACGCCACTCAAATTAAGGTGGGTTTACGCTAGAGTGTAGCTCATGCTCGGCTTCTTTAGAGTGGGTCCACACTACACGGATTTGAACTCGGCTCGTGCTCGGCTCCTCTAACGTAGACCCACCTTTAGGTATCTCGAGATATGTGCAAATACCTCGTTAGTCCAATACGGCAGCACAATTTATTGAACATTTTAATTATTATTCATTTAGTTCGAAAGACTCAAAGTCGTGACCGAACAAGATGATACAGTAAATGGAACTTCAAAAAGCAATAATGTAATAGATCAGGAACTTTCGTTATCTGTTGACGGATACATAATTTGCAGTTAATGTAGGTCACAGACCGAAACCTTGACGTCGTAACAGTATCTCAATTTGTAAGATAGCACGCCCCAATATTATGATAGTAAACAAATACTTAATCTATGCGTGAACATTAAGAGTTTTATTGCCAAAATAATGCAATAAAAAGATCACTAAACATCAAAAAAAACCAGTTAATATACACCCAAACAATGCTAAAATAACACGCATCAATCTCTTATATTAGCTCCAAGAACGGCGGAGCAACATAAAAACTTCCCAAAGTTTCCTATACTGGCCCGTAAATCTCGCGTTTTTTAATAGATAAATAGGGCCTCGCACAAACGAGCAATATCGCATTATTTGGCCCTCCCTCAGGAAAGGCCCTCCTGATAAAGCCTCCTTGCCTCACACTCTTCATGCTAATGTACTACGCCAGACGGTGACAACCATTTTTTGGCCCACTTGGCTACATTATGGGCGCTATAAAGAGTATTTCAAATTATATTTTCCGTGTCCATTAAAAAGGCGATGTGGCTTTCTCTGGCTTATTATTCTAAATTTTGTTACAGATTGTTCAAACTTGCTTTTGTGTTAGAGCTTCATATAACAGTGATATTAGTCTATGGTTATTCTCATACCACTACAGGTAGCGGGTACAGTTTTTTAAGCGGGTTTAAAAAACAACAATTGTTCTACCGTTGGCGGCCTTTTAAAAGGCACAAAGTACGAGTTCACGGTACAACGTAATAAAATGTTCAAAACTTCGAAAAAATATGCCGTCATAAACAAAGCGGTTCGGATGCAAAGTTAGATAAAGAACATCTCACACACCTGAGCTAGAAAATTGCTTTTTTTCTAAGCGCCTCCAGTTTTTACGCAACTTTCTCCGAGAATAAAAGAAGTTTTGTAGAAGAACTTTCTTTTTTTTTTCTTGTTTTAGTTCGTAAATCATACCCATATTCCAGCGGCATGACGGGCCGCAAACGCGCGAAATATGGTAACAATAAAAATATTGTGACATGTCAGAACAATTGCTTGGCATGCTTTTGTTTTGACGAAAGTTTTTGAGTTAGAGCATTTCTATGTGACATTGTTTGTTTTTTGACCGCAGCTGTTACGAATTTAATTCATTCCAGAAATCCGGGCATTAGTTTAAACTTATTACAGAGGGCGCATAAAGCACGGCGGACCCTTATCACAACTAGTTAAAAACTAATTACCGGGGTGACACCACCTTTCCATAAATCCCGGGACTCCTCCGAATTACTCTGACAAAAGTTATTTTTAAGAAAAAAGCCCTTGAGGCCGTGCCGCCCCCCTCCGCCCCCTTCGTCTCGCGCGGAATTTATCACGATTTATATTCATGGCATAACAACAAGAGCTCCGTTTAGGGTGATCCCATTCAAACTGTAGTCTTTGATATAAAACCTGTTCTTTTGCGATATCTGTTTTGATATAAAACACTAGATATTAATTATATTGATTTAACATTGCAAGAAATTTTGTGAGATGAATGTATGACTGTAATGAATATTTATTAAATAGATACCGACCCCTAAAAATCCTGCGCGACTTGTCTATTTTTAATTTTAATTATTGTTTTATATTTTATTGCGTTGTCTTCTTTGTAATTCTATCTATGTTTAAATGACGTAATCAACCTAGGGGTCTTTAAGTCAAGAGTGAACAGGTTACTTCTAGGGAAGCGTGCTCCATCGTCGACCACATCATCATTTACCATCAGGTGAGATAGCGGTCAAAAGGGAGACTATGAAAAAAAAATTTGGCTTCGGCCCTTCTGTTTAAATAAATAATTAACATGCGATAACGCATTACGCAGTGTGCCTAACTTAACACATCGAATTTGGTAGAAAAAATATTTTTTGTGTCAACGTTAAGTGTCTATGGTATAAATTATTCTAAATATAACAAGTTCGGGTGAGAACCCGTAGCATATGGTGGTTTAGAGTGTTCCAAACATTGGTAGCTAGTAACTCCTGGGCGGACGGAACAACAAATCAAGTGTGGTTTCAGAACGGAAGCATTTGGTGTCGGCACAACAACTGTCTAAGGGCCATTACTTATAGCAAGGGTTGGCTTTTACTTCGATGAAATTATACTAATAAATTAGACAGTGTGATAATGTATTTTAGCTTTTTATGTTGCAATTATGGGTAAAGTTTGTTTTACGTAGGTATTTTGTAATGAACTATAGTATCTGGCAACTGATTCGGCTGTGTGAAAGTTAAAAATATATTATACCAGCTGACCCGGCAAACGTTCTGCCATATAAATTATCAAAGAAGGAATTGGGGATAGAAGGGTAAAAAATGGCCCACGACCTATTCTTAGCCCTACCAAGTATACACAAAAAAATTCATAAAAATCGATCAAGCCGTTTCAAAGGATTTCGGTAACAAAATCTGTGATGCGAGATTTTTTACATATTAAATAAGTAGCCTATGCCACTCAGTGATAAATTAGCATTCTAATGGTGAATTTTCAGAATCGATTCAGCAGTTTCACTTTCAGAGATATCTCCTCTATTTAAAAACTAACAAATTTTAATCTTCATAATACGTATGTATTAGTTTATTTTGTTTATAAGATTGTATTATAATGTATTTTATCTATGGCCCATAAAAATAATACATATTAGTATGGATTACCAACCACGAGCTGGTAGTACCTACATAAATCGATATTATTGCATTATAAAATAAAATAAAATCTTTAATTACCGACTTGCAATACATTTTTAATGAGTTTAAAATAACTTTTCCAATTAATTTGTAAATAAACTATCGATATCGGCTTGATTGTACAATATTACTGCCTCTTTCAAGTCATGAGTTGAATTTTGCAGTGAGTACTGAGTCCTTACAGGTATGTTCATAAAATTGAGCATCACTATAAGAGGTACCCACAATTGTTTCAACATCTAAACACCATAAAACTTACCATAGTGTGAAGCCTAGCACGATCGCCGTAGTGACTAGATCATGAAGGGGTACTCAACCTTCAGGCCACGGGGGTGGCTTCGCCATAATTGATGAGGATCTTAACGCAGCGGGGCGGGGAATTATCATCGCCCCGCGACACCCCGCTACAAGCTCTCATTAATTTGTGATTAGCCCTCCGTTAGGAGACTCTTGCACAGGCTTTCTTCTAATTAGATAATCAGTTTTTCCACCAGAAGTGGGATTTAAACGTCTTGAGCAGATGTTATTAATGTTGCCTACGAGGGGAGATAGCAATTCCAAACATTTTTAAACTCAAACCCCATTTTGAATCAGGAATAAACAAATTATTGTAAGCCTCTTAATCACTACTGGTGTTTCTTTATTCAGACTAATATCTGTGTTTACTGCAACTTGAATCTATTCAGCTTCAAGTCACGGAGCCACGTTCTCCCATCCATATTAAAAGTGGCCTGTCTATTTGCAAGATAGAAAAGTTAATAAATATTACAGAAGAAAAAATTCTGATACAGCAATCTTCGGAATGAACGGACAAATCGTGGGCTTTATTTACATCGCACAGAAGTGAGACAAAAAAAATTCGTTGCAATATCTAAAAACTCAATTCATCCCCCAATAAATATCTCAAGCATCGTTTACTCAGAATGAGGCAAAATGTTATTTCCCCCATACTGTTTATTTAAAGGTGGATTTGTTGAATATTTATTCACCTACGTAGACACATGTTAAGGGGCGATACAGATGTATTTTATTCAACAAAAAGTTTACTGAAGTGAATTTTTAAGTGAAATGAAGTACTCAAGAACATATCATGATATCGTTGTCGCGCTGTTGCGAAAATGGTCAAAGAATGTCAATATATTCTTCCCCCATTCGTTCCATACGTATATTTGGCATGAATTCATTAGGTACTATTTTTTGCTTGGTCTCGCGAATGTACAATAAATAATACAATTCGCATCAGCGTCTATTCGTGTTCCCTCTTGCCCTCTATATTTCTCCATCTAAGTGGTTTTGTCTAAGAAAACCTACGTATCAGATTAATTCGGTTAGCGAGGGGTTTGGATGGAGCCAATTTGTCTGATTGCCGCCGATGTCAATTTATGTAACTTGCCTACCTATGTATGCCAGTGCTTTTGGTTTTCAATAAATCCTGACCCTATCTTGTTACGTCCCCATCGATAAATATTTGCGCATGATCAATTCAATAAACTTACTTCGCAGTTGAATTATAATTTGATTTATTTTTTCACTTGTATTTCCTTGGGCAATCTCATGTAATTTAATAAATAAAACTTATGTCTAGTTATTACCGTACTAATATTATAAAGGCGAAAGTTTGTGAGTATGTTTGTTACTTCTCCACGCTCGAACGGCTGAACGGATTTAGATGAAACTTGCTGCATGTCCTGGAATAGCACAAAGGATACTTTTTATCCCGGTGTTGGTGATGGTGTCTTGGGATCATTTTCTGCTATCTCGCGAGCGAAGACGCTGACAGCAGTTAGTTGTTTTATAAAGTTAATATAGCTTTCTTTCCTTTTGCAATTATTCTTTTCAGCATTCATAAAATACGGAGAGTCGGCATCCAGGCTACAATAAAAGTAATTAATCCACTCAAGGGCTAACGAAAATACAACGAAGAGAATGAGAGGGAAGGAAAAAGCGGAACTCGTAAAATAATCAACTCTCACCTCATAGAATGTTGGGCGTATTGTTAATTATAAAGGTTATGTAGCACGACCCTACCGGCCATTACCATCGCAGTACACGCCTCTTTTGGGCAAACGTCCCAAATCTCGACAAGAGGGGAAAAATCAAACAGTAAATATCGGAAAGCAATCCGAGGTGATTCTATTAGATTGAGTTAAGCGGGGCTTAGGTACTTTGCCTTGAGGTCTTCGGGTCTTACAAAATGGGCACTACGATTTATGTTTGATTGAGTGCCTTTAGAGATAAGATAATTTATTAGCTTAAAAAAGTTCACTTGTCGATAGTACGGGCTTGCGGACGACGAGTAATGGATAACTCGCTGTCCGGTAACCGTCCCAACCGAGCCCGATTAGGCGCGTAGGGGGCCAGTAGGGTATCTTCCCACTAGGGCCACGGGGAACTTCTAAAAAGAAAACCTGTGGTCCTAGACCGTAAAAACGACACAGGTGTAGTTTTAGTTAGCAAAACTCTGACACGCCCCACCGTAGACCGGAAGAAATCATTGGATGATTTCATAAGTAAAAAAAAAGAGTGAGGCCCTTACTCTTGTCTTAGGTAGGAACACCTGTGTGTGAATCAGTAGGAATCTTCAGCAAAACATTTGGTGAATTATTGCAATACAACTAAAATTTACATAAATTAGATAAATATTAGATTTGTAGATAGTAGAAATAATGAATTTATGAAATTAAAAAGACAGATGTACCTAAACTTAAAACAAAAGCTTCTTTTTTGTCGTTATACACTTGTAAAGAAAAGCACATGTGTGTGGTGCGTGTGAATGTGTAGGTGGGGTTACAGATTTACAGAAAGACGTGGGTATACATTTACACCTATGTTAAAATGATTCCTGCTTGTTTGTAGTCTTGTGTTAGTACCTACCCATGGACTTAATTCTTTTCTTAATTAAAGTGTAACAAATACTTGCTGTACCAGTATTGTTTGCTATGTATTCTCCGTTTATATAATGCCACATTTGGCTACTAAGAATTACTTAACTTCGCGTGCAAGTCGAGATACATCAGGCTCGGTTCTGTTGGACCGACCGGTCAGCTATCTAGATTTCGCCTTTCAAAGGGGCTACACTTCTTAATTGGCATTTCTTGATTATTCGAACTTACTTTAAAAGCGTATCTTGCTCTGATTTCGCACTTAATTAATCAAATGTATCAGCACAAAAGGTTTCTTTAGGTTTAAAATATGTTTTTAGATTGTGGATTTTAAGTGTCTGAACGTTTCAATATAAATTTTATTTATTTATTTATTTAAACTTCATGTACAAGTTACCACGGAATTAATGCAATAAGGCATTCTCTACTAGTCAACCTTCGGGTAAAAACACAACACAGCGTTAGGTGTTCATAATAAATAAATAATATATATTTCCAATATAATGAAGTACCATTAAATTGAAGTAAAATTAATTCGGTTACGAAAATCGTTTAACAAAAGCGAAAAGTTTCTAAGTTCGAACCGGGTTTAAAAGGTTTAAATTTTTACACAAATGTCAATGGCAGTGCTGCAGTGAGCACGGGTTAGCTCCGCGATCGAGATAAGCCATCACATTTAAGATATTTAAATCGATTTTCCCCAATTTTCCGCGGGCGAGCGCGACTTAAAGCCCGAGTCAATTTATCCTGTGTCGCTGCGGGCCCGTGGGACGGGGCCTTTCCATTGTTCAGCAGATGAAGTACGCGGCAAGCTTACAGGGCCGTTACACTGCTTCCGTCATCGTTTTATGGTCGTGAACATCGACTGTTCCATGTCTAATAGTGGTTGTTTGTGCTCAGGTTATTATTGAGCTAATAGGTTACATATACGTTTTTGTTTTTGAATTGATTGTTATTTTTTTTTTCTGCTTGACTTAAGATCCTATGTTCCCTAGCTGGGGCAGAGGGCGTCAACAGTAGTCACCCATCGCGACCGGTTTTAATCACTTGTTTGCCCGACAATTGCAGATTCATGAAACCGAAACAGTAGAAAACCGGACCGATACTTTATCGACGACTTGTCATATTTGCTGCACGGTCAACTTTTTTTAACCGACTTCAAAAAAAGGAGGTGGTTATCACTTCGGTTGTATTTTTTTTTATATTTGTTACCTCGGAACTCTAAGTTAACGAAATAAAAATACGTCAAGGGAATCAAAATTCATAGGGTACTTCTCGTTGTCCTTGAATCCTGGAATTTGGCATGAAGCAAGGTCTCATACATAGCATAAGTATAGGAAAAAATGTGAAAATTGTAAATTTGTAGTTACATCACAAAAAAAAACTTTTGCGATTCGTAAAAATGTTTGAGACTCGATTCGGAAATTGAACTGTTTTTATAGGTAAGTTTGTACGGAACCCTCAGTGCACTTGCCCGGTTTTTTTTTTAGTGAAGTCATTTTTTTTTGTAAAATGTTTTTTATACAGGAATCTGATTGTAGTTTCCCCAGTTCAGTTCAAGTCTATTTATTTTTTTTGAAAATAGCTTTCCGTTAACTTAATTTCTAAACAGTGGCAACCCTTCAGATATTCTTTCATTAAGGAGTTTTGCTTATTTCGCTCAACCGGAACCTATTTGTTGGGTTGCTATTTAAAACATTCGCCCCGACTGCTTACATAGATCAGATACGTTCAACAAAGGCTTTTGTAATTAAGAAAGATATTTTAAGTCGGCGGCAGCTTGACTTTATATACGCAAAATGAATTTACTCAAGGGTGTTTCGAATTTTGTAAGACGAAATTGTTGATTGCCTGCAGTTAAGCCAACGTACAGACCAGTTCAACTATCTAGTCAAATGAGATTGATCAAAAGCGACTATTTCTACAACTGTGTCCGTATTTCGAAGTGCCTATCTAGCGTACATTTTCCTCACGTCCCATTCATTTGGTCGAAAAAGTTTACCAGGCAAAAGCTGGTAAAACTCCAACGTCCAAAAATCCGGTATCAAAGTAAAACACGCAAAGCAATACTTCGGTGGGCTAACAAAAATAAATTTCCGAATTCCAACCCCAATTTAGGAGTGCATTATTTTCGCTTTCACAGACATCCGATACAATTAAAATCTTCTTTAATTAAGGGACGAACATGAATCATTCGCACGTGGCGCACTGAGTTTTCCACTTGTATACGCAGGAACCTTAACACTAAATGGCTTAGGGCTGTAATTCTTCGATCAAATTTCAACTTTGAAACGAGGCACTTAAAGGTCATATTGGGTAGCCCCAGTTAAGCAGTTAAGGCGATGCTCTCCGCACTTTTTGGGTATCTCTTTTCACTTTATCGCAGTGTCTCCGTTATTTACTCGTACGTGAGGGATGCTCGCAATAAATAGGTGCGCACAAACATATTTGACATTTACAAATACCTCCCAAATTGGTTTCCTTGGCGTGACTGGCCGTTATTACTAGTCTTGTTTACTTATTGCTCCCGCACGGTGGCAGCTTGTAATAGCTTCAGGAGATTTTGTTGGGGATCATTATTCAAGCTTCTGCCGCCAAAGACGGTGGTCACTCCAATCATGTTTTATGAGTATTAAATAAAATCTATAAGGGTATTATTTAACATCAAATTAAATCAATGTAAATATTGTGTTCGGTCACTGATGCTAAAATAGTAATATTTAAAATTATTTTGGACATTTCAGGAAGTTTATTTGTGTACTAAAAACGTGTCGTATTTGGAAAAGAATGTGAAATCATTGGTTGTGCGTATCGCTAGCACGTGGATCACATTAGTCAACGAGTGATGGAACCAGCGGCGTTTTACCCGAGAGTCACTGGCCGAATTCACTGGAAAAAAATAGATCATTCAGCAAACGAGGTGCGAGTAGCGAGTAGTCCCACAATCCACCATTCTGGGTGTCCGCTGGGAGTTATAATTCAAGTGACAAATATCGAAAGCTACAATTCATATTTTTCTGCTATCTCCGCGTCCGTGTCGCCATCTGTGCCTGAGGGACACTCGCTATTGGTTCTCCATCAAGCGGTCGTGTGATGTATTTTTGTTGCGAATAAAACATTGTATTTTTTTCCATCGGGAAATGTTTTATAAGTATTTTTATGGCTGCTACGTGACGTGTTATTTTGGGGTAAGGCATGTTTGGGGAGCAGTGGTTTGTCTGTAAATAGAAAAATGCATAAAAAATGCAACCCTCCTAATGCAACACACGTAGCTTCTAACTATCTACTTCACCCAGAATCTAAGTTATTGTAAGAAGCACTAAACAAAATTGTGGTGCACCAAATGCATTTTAATAAATTAAACTGATCGATGTAAGTGGTCGGTAATTTAAAAATCGCGTTCATTGTATCGACCGAAAATAGTGTTGGCGGTACACTGGCCATGCATTATCGAGATCGAAAATTTCACGTGCCCATATAATTTTAAGCTCGTAAAGCCCCGGACAATAATTCACCGGGAGCATTTGCGGAAAATGCATTTTATTGTTAAAACGTGAATTTTATTTATCGTCGACAGCCCGCGGTGGGGGGAGTGGGGGTTGATTTGCAGTAGCATCGCATCGAAGCCACCCTTTGGCACGGATTATTTATACTAAAGGTAATATCGCCGGTTCATTATTGGGGAATGTAACATTTGCGTATTTCACTGACCATCGTTTGCAGTTCATTAAAAATAAGCTATGAGTGCATTTCGGTTGTTGATTGATGTTTAAATGTTGGTTTTGCTGTTATCAAATAATGTAGGAATGCATTTTACGATTATTATTTTATCAAAACCTTACCGCCAACCACCAACACCATTGACTTTTTCTAAAAGGTGACTA
This sequence comes from Mythimna impura, assembly GCA_905147345.3. Lineage (NCBI taxonomy): Eukaryota > Metazoa > Arthropoda > Insecta > Lepidoptera > Noctuidae > Mythimna > Mythimna impura. The sequence continues at coordinate 18,786,448 of LR990351.1, forward strand.
GTAGGTACTTACGAAATAATTGTACCCTTTCAGCATACTCTACCTGGTATTTAAAAAACTTTTCCATTTTCACACGACGTTGTGTTTAATTCGTACAACGCCATATTTCAACTCACAACTCGGTCTGACATCGCGACCACTCCCCTCTTCACTGCAATCTGCAACCAAATAACATCCTTCATTAGCACCGTTCAGCGTATAATATTACCAGTACGATTTTAAACAAGCACTTCGCACAATATAACTCATACAATTTCGCTGTAATACTTTATCTGGTGGTCTAGCACGCGTTAAGGCGGCCCTTTCCGGGCCGATACGGATCGCGAGGCGTTGCCGCTACCAGCGATCTTGGCCAGCCTTCACATTACACCACGTTTAATTGCAAATCGCCTTTATTTAGTGCGTTTTTGTTACGTAACCTGTTTTATTTTATGTGGGAAAATCTTTTGGAGTAGCAAATCGTGAATACCATGCATCGAAGCAAAGAATGGAAAGTCAATTGTGAAAAGAACCATAAAAATCAATTCATAAATTCAGGATGAGCTTGTAAAACAGACAAGCAATTTTCCTGAAAGAAGAGTTGAACGACAGATGTTCGCGTCCATTCGATGCTCAAAAGGAAAATGCAAACTCTTTTAAAAGCTATTTAGCTGCAGTCCCTAGATAGCGTCTACCGCAGTGGCTGGCTCGGTCCGTTTTTTTCCCGCTGAAAAGCCAATTTGGAATGAATCACTGTAACAGTGGCGAGCATCTGTGCTAATTTACCTACGGGCGGACAGTCTAATGCGACTCGTTCGATCGTAAATATCGAATCGCGACCGAGCGCCGAATATCGAAAGCCGGCATTAGTCGGATACAGCTAATACACACGGGGGTTGCTCCGATAAATTATCGCGCGTTCATTTGGGCTCCGATGTTTAATCTATCTGTAGCGATACAGTTTCGCTTCGGGCTATTGTGAGTTTTGAATCGTGAGAGAATTATTAGCTGGCGATAATCTATCCTTTGGATCTCTGAACTGGCTGGGAAGGACGAGAACGTGTTAGCAAGGAGCTAGACGTTGAAAGCTTATACCCTATTCACATTTCTTCAAACCTAAAATACAAAGAGATAAACGAACACGATAGAATAAAAGTTATTTTTATGCAATAAACTTCATGCACTATCTCGATATAAATAAGTCTGTAAAAGACAAATTCGAATCACGAAACTTCAGTTCGACTGACTTTGCGATATCCGAGGGAATCTGAGAGCGTACGTTGTTAAATTGAACTGTGACAATAGTATCTATTGCCGCTATCAATACGTATCTATCGATATCGTATCGATGTTGTATCCCCGCGCTATGTTTGCGTCTACGTGCTAGTGATGTAGAGCTGAGTGTGCAATTCGTTCTGTGCGTGGTTTATGCGTGTGTGTGTTCCATGTGATACTTCATTTACGAATTCCCGCACAGTACATTATTTATTGTAATCAAATTTTCGTGTGATTCGTGTTTTTTGTCATTTTATGAGGTGATGACTCTCGTCAGATTGGTGCTTTTATATGAGTTATCATTTCCGCATTGTTGCAATTTTCCAATGATATATTATGAATTATTGATAGTTCCGAAGCGTTTTGTTTATGATTTTCATCGATACATAGAGCTCATGTTCAGATGAGGTTCAATAGTACTCGTAGTATTTGATAACTGCACATCTTTAACAAGTCTCCTCTTCTTGTTTCAGGTATGAATCTAAAGCGCAGTCGACGAAGGCTTACCACGGTACTTTATCTAAACTATGTAGATCAGGAACCCCAATAAAAAAAGCTCTGACTTTATCATCGCCACAATTTTATCAGAGCCCTTTGATATGCAATAATGGGGGCGATGTATCAAACTAGCTATCTAAGTTAAACGCAATTTGAAGTATGGCCGCCTCTTAAGTCTACCACCCCCCAAAAACTGGGGGATGGGGCGGGAGATGGGGCTGCCTTATCGCGGAACTGCAGGCACTTCGCCCGTTTACCTTAAGATCTTTAATATTAAATAATATACTACAGTTAAAGCCTTAAACGTAATGCTCGGCGATGCTTTATTGCCTCTGAACCATTCTAAATCTTCCAAGATTTGAATATAAATTTTAATCAGACTAACGAATTTATCAGATTTTCGTTAATTTTAGTTGCTTTATCGCTCTAGTGATTTTATAACTGGGTCTAAAATAATTTTTGAATTAATCACTGTAGGAGGCGTTTAAATGGCCCTTGGCTGCGGTATTTAAATGGTTTGATGTGACCTTCCTAATATTCCGGTTTTGTTCCGAGTGCTAGACCCCAATCGACAAGGTCAACAAATCGTTTACGGAAGTCCCTCTGAGGACCTCCTTCTGGAACTATAACTTACGTACTGTTTGAAGTAGGCTTAGGATTTTATTTCATGTTTCAAAGAAAAAATGGGACGTAAGCATTTTTTTTTTTATTTCAGCCTGTGTTCTCTACAGTTTTGTGGTTGAAAGTCAGTTAAAAATGTGCGGCCTACAACAGTTTTGTTGAAATCCTGTTTCGTAGACGACATTAAATCCACTGACAGCTGGCTGTGCGCCATTTTTCCCCGATTACGATGAATTCAAAAGACCGAAGGAATTATTGCGCGCACGAGTAAATGTTTGTATGGAAACCGATAAGGAAAAATTGTATAGTTATTCATCCATCTAAAACTGTGCCTTGTTCTTTGGATTTAGATATACAATGGGGCTCTAAATTGGAATTTAATGCGTTATCGCATCAAAAATCGATTTATAAATAATATAGCCAGTGGAATATGCACCTATTCAAGTACCAGGACTTCATATAGATTAGGTAGCCTACACGCTAAGTCCATGTATCTTAACATCCGCGTGCCGGCATGCAACCTGCGTGCACCACAGGGGAATAAAGACGTTAAATAATTTAATCGGATGCCTGGATGGTTTATGCACGCATGCTCCAAGAAAACACGTTCCTCACTCGACTCCGCCTAAAGTGTAGGTGCGTATAACATAAGTACTTACTGCTCACTGTGTGCTGCAGCGTCCGTTATCTTCCGCATAATGAAATGTCACATTTCATCATGCCATCCAACATTTAGTTCTTTGCCCGCCCTGTGTAATGCCACTCTACTTTCGACTCTGACGATACCAGTTTTGGTCTCATTTTTCTGTGCGTCGCAGTAGTCATATCATCCATTATTTTGGTTGTTACTTCATTGTTCTGCCCACATCGCCATCTTTAATAGAAGCATCTCCATGTTAAGCTGTAATGTAATGTAAACAATAACAAGTTAGACAAATATAAGCAAGTTGAAGATGTTTACGTTTTGTAAGAGCCATTCTACTGAACTTTGTGTATAACTGTGGTTAGTTTTTATGTCAATCCGTGTTTTAAAAAGCAAGAATTCATGGCGCGGTAAGTTAATAGGTATTTGATGATATCCCATTTTAAAAAAAATTGTACTAATATTATGAAGAGGAAATATTTGTAGGTAAGTATCTATTTTTTTTTTTTTTTTTTTTTGATAAACTTAAAAGCTACTGGACTGATTTTAAAACATTTTTTCACCAGTTTTACTCGTGAAAGAAATTTTTACTTTTTATCTGAATGACATTACTTTTAGGTATATAATTGTAAGTGTATTTTTTCTTCACTTACAAATAATAATAGCTTTGCAACACCAGTATCTAGTTGGCCTAAATAACGCAGGGCATTTTTTGTTTGAGATGGCAAGTCATTAAACTAATATCTAATCCCGCTCTGGGTGGAGCGAAGGTAAGTGTTAGAGTTTTATTGGCTAAAACCTCACCCGTCTTCCTCCAGTTGCCCTTTGGGTTCCTGAGTCATATCGTACATGTACTATACATTTTCATTAATCTTTAAAAAATGTCTATCAAAGTAATATTACGTAAAATTTAAGTATATTTAAGTTTATCGATGTCTGTACTTAAAATCAGCCTTAACCGTTGAGGTTCGCCTTGTCACAGAAACAAAGCATTTACTCATGAATTATTGCCAAAAATGCATGTCTAGAATTCAGATGCACTTATAAAATTATCTTTTTATAATATACTATCAGAAATAATTAAGGCTGTCGCAGATGTTTTTAAATGGAAATGAGTTTTTTACCATCTGATACTGTTTTCCATTAAAATCTGAAATTGTAGGGATGGTAAAAGTAAAACATATATTTACTTAAATACAAGCTTCTGTAGTTCAGCTTCTGCAGTGGTGGCCGAGTGAGTTGTAGGTAGCGGGTTCAAACCCAGCCAGGCGCATTACTTTGTGTAATTTATTTCATCACCACTGCTCTCAAAACGGCGAAGGAAAACATCGTGAGGAAACCGGCATGTCCTAGAACCAAAAATTCGAAGACATGTGACATCCACCAACCCGCACTGGGCCCGCGTGGTGGATTACGGCCCATTCCCTCTCCTAGAGAGGAGGCCTGCCCGTCACAGCAGTAGGGACATTATAAGGCCGACTATGCTATGCTATGCTACAAGCTTCTGTCAGCGGCTTCGCCCGCGTGAAAGTAGGTTTCTCCATGCAAACTTTGGACCCCGTTTCATCCTCAAAGGGGGTGAATTATGAAAAATCTTTTCTTGAGGAATTCTTACGTTATAATAACTATCTGTTTGCCAAATCTCAGCGCAATCCGTTCAGTGGTTTGCGTATATAGTTTGATTTATATAAATAAATTATTTATCCCTTTTGCTTTTTGTACTAAGTATGGGTTTGGAAAAAAAAAATACTTTAACCAATTATTTTTCTTACTTACTTCCACGTTGCTAAATAAACTGATTGTATTTACCTTTGACAAAACAAAACAGCCAAGAATTGTTACCTCCCTCCCATCGATTTCACCACAGATGATACATAGCCATCTTGTGTTCCAATCTACCTCCACACTATAGACATAGACCATAGCATCACAGACCATTATCAGTATTATTTTGTACTGTGTAGGGTCGCCATAAACCAACTAAGGACTCGTGGTGAAGGCGCGTGGGCTGTGATCTACAGTGCTTAGGCTATATTGTTTTCTAATGACTCAATAGTACAACTACAAACTTAGCATTTAACTAGTATTTAACTATATTAGAATTTGTTAGATTTTGGACAGATAGGACTTTGCCTTAATTAGGGAGTCAAGCAGTGGGGTGGATTATATTTTGGATGAGACAAAAATATCTTTTTGATTTACATAGGTACAAATTAAATTTTATCAATTAAATCTCGGATATTTTTAAGCCCTTCCCTCAAAGGTCGCGCCCCAAAACGAATACCTACTTGACATCCCAACTACTGTCGGTATTTTTTATTCGAACGAACTAAACGAAAGAAATAAACGAAAAAAATAATAATTAGGTGTCTAAGTTTAGTTCTAAAATAATTTGGAACTCCTTACAATTTCATAAGGCGAATCACAAATCATGACACGTATCTCTAATTCGATTAAGCGCATCTCAATTACTCGTAAAGTCATGCACATTAGCAAAATTAAGATTTATCTACAGTACAAAATTAAATGCCCTAACCACAATGTATTGCAACGCAAGTCCCTAATGTAGATACACGCATGATAAATAACTTACCAAGATAGGGTGAGAAATCTTACTTAATTTAACTAATGGACTAATATAATACTGCGTGTAATATGTGGCGCCCATTGTGTGCTGAGAAAGTTACTTCGAAGTTTACTAACACAACAAAATTACTGAAACTTCATAATTGTTTCAAAGTTTTTTATACTGCGGTTGTATTCAATTTCGCGTGAATGTATTTTCTGTAAACGTGTGTACAAAATGAGAACATATATATGAGTTCGTATATCATTCTATTTATTTTCACTTCCGAAAATTAGATAGGACGAGAATTGCGTCATAAAGTGTTCAATGGAACATCAATTTTCATTTGTCAGCCAATATTTTTCGCCCCTAATTTTTTCCAGTGTTATTGGATGTCGGCTCACTGTGCACCTAACTCAATATTGAGGCACACGTGACCGCAGTAGATTGACGACACTCCTGTGTCGGTGTAATTAAGTTTTACCACACCGTGCAATGCCGTGCGTGGGTTACATAGCTACTACATACTTGTTATGTATTAGGACGAGCTAGAAGATGCCTCAAATGGCTATCTATTTAGGGTAGCATGTACCTGATACATACTTGTTTTACAAAGTATTTAGAATGTACGCAGTTGCATGTGTTACTTGTCCTCTCGACTATTCTAGATGATACTAATTTATCCCTGCGGCTTCGCTCTCATGAAACCCCTTTTCACTCCCTTAAGGGCTCTAGCGCCATGGGTTTACTTCCGAAAGGGAAACCCATGGCCCTGGAACGCAAAGGCAAAGAAGAAACATAGGTGTGATTTTAGTCAGTAAAAGTCTCACACGCCCCCCTCCCCTGCTCCGCCCAAGAGCGGGAGAAGTCATTAAATGATTTCCCAACTTAAAAAAAAAAAAACTTTTAAAAGTTGAATGCAACACATTTAAGAAAATCAGCTTTCTCTAGGTCCAAGGGTTTAAGGCTGGGCGTTGATGACTCAGTTAGTCCGCCTTTCCCTTTATTATAAATTATATTGAGTGAAATAAATTCACAATGTTCATTTATTTTAAACCACAATCATTTCAAAAATCTTCCATATTTGAAAATGTTTACAGAAAGGAAATGACAGTTGACTCGAAAGATTCTATCAACAAAATATATCTTTCCGTTAGATGCCGTTGAGTGCAGATAAATAAACCGGCTCTCAATGGAATGTTTCATATAGAAGCCAAGTACCTAAACAAAACCACTTCGGTAGGTAGGTTATTTTTTATGGCAATAAATATCACGCTAATATTATGAAGGTGAAAGTTTGTATGTATTACGTTTATATTACATCTTCACGCTCGAACTGCCGAACGGATTTCAATGAAATTTGGTACATGGGTAGACTATGACCTGGAAAAGCACATAGGATAGGAGGCTTTTTATCCCGGGAGTAGGTATGTTTCCTTGGGACAATTTTCTACTATCACAGGAGCGAAGCCGCTATTAGCAGCTGGTTATTTGTATTTTTATGTGTATTATATGAATTTGATTCAACAACAAACAAGAAAAACTAGGCAAGTGCGAGTCAGACTCGCGCACTGAGGGTCCCGTACAAACTTGAAAGGTAAATTGCGGTTTACGATTTATGACGTATAAAAAAAAACTACTTACTAAATCTCGTTCAAACCAATTTTCGTTGAATGTTTGCATGGTAATGTACCTATATCTTAATTTTTTTTTAGTTTTATCATTCTCTTATTTTAGAAGTTACAGGGGGGGGGGACACATTTTACCATTTTGGAAGTGTCTCTCGCGCAAACTATTCAGTTTAGAAAAAAATGATATTAGAAACCTCATTTTTGAAGATCTATCCATAGATAGGACGAATGGGTTTGATGAAAAAAAAAAAAATTTTGAGTTTCAGTTCTTATAAGTATGGGAAGCTCCCAAAATTTATTGTTATTTTTCTATTTTTGTGTAAAAATCTTAATGCGGTTCACATATAGTTTCGGAAAAAAGTGGATGTGACATACGGACGGACAGACAGACAGACATGACGAATCCATAAGGGTTCCGTTTTTTGCCATTTGGCTACGGAACCCTAAAAATGAATAATGCAAATGGCGCACGTTGTTGGTACAACACTAGTAGTGACGCACTAAATTACCGTTGAACTACCGTCCTACACTGTAATGTTACCTTGTATGTTCAACTGTTTGCAACGTCACAAACTGTCCACATCTATCTCTTTCACCTTTCATAACACATTTTTAACATAATTTATGATATTCCGATATTAAAAAAGCTGCAATAAATCATGATCCTTCATAACATCGGACATTCCAGTATCTTTATAGACACTTAAGTTTATTATAGGCAATCCGATAAAAAGGTATACACGCCTTTATAGCCAGTTAATGCAATAAAGGATAATATGCACTAACCCTACAATTGCAACAGAGGGTCATTCGGACCGAGTCTTTAAGAAAATCATTCTGGGCCGAACAGCGAACGCCAAACGTGGCAATTCAAAGCACTTTTACCACTCGGTTGAGTTGACTGACATCATTAAGTTTTTACACTTATTATACGCCAATAAACAAAACCTTGGTATTGTGAGGATCGGTGGGTTCACTCGCTACGGAGGGAGTGGGGGAGGTACCACCCTCTACAAAATTATGTACGACGAACTGGGACTAATATATCAAGGGGAGGACGTGGCAGACTAAGGAGACTGGGTATTGTAGGGTGGGCCGGTAGAATACTTAAGAACCCCGGTGACACCCCATTAAAACACACGTCCCGCATTTTTGGCCAGACGTTTTAATTTCGGCCCAAACGCGAATTGGATTAGGTCCGGAATTTGTGGCGTACATTTTAAAATTGGGTGTGCGTTTTGAGGGTTAAATCAAGAATTGTAATTTAGATATTTTTTATGAAGTAGATAGTATGTAGCGCTGATGAAGTGGGTCATTGTATGTCAAGGTTTGATCAGAACAACGTTTGCTTCACACCTCTGATGCGTGAAAATGCGAATTAAAACGCATACGGAATGTTTAACTTTACTTGGACATCATGCTGTTCTGTGAATAGATTTTATTTTACAGTCATTGAGTCATAGACACAGCTTTACCCGCAAATACGTTATTGCGTCCAAATGCAACGTAAACGGTTGCAACCGGCAGATATTACTCGAAACGAGCCGTGAAACACGCGGCGCTCGCAGGACGCATCCGGAATCATAATTCCAAAATAACTTCCATCCGTTCCCCTTCCACCCCCACTTCACGCCCTCTCCCCGCACTTTTTTTGGATAAACTGGAATCCCCGTCCCACCGTTAATTCCCAAGATAGACATAATTTGGAATTGGATCCATCTATCGCGCGTACCTACGAACAAAAATAAGTTAGCGCGTGGTACGCGGCGGATTTATGTGGGCGAAAACAAAGCGGCCAGTGTACTTTATATTTTCGTGTAGAATGGGGTTTGTCAATGATTTTAAACTTTAAACTGATGCAGTGTAACGTTATCTATATCATTCAGGCCTCCATACGAGAGATTAGTTGCACTAAAAAGCTTTAAACTTACTTTTTACAACAAAAGGAAAATAAATTATGAAAACGACAAAGTTTTTCCCAAATAAAGGCGCAAAATAAACATTTTTTAAAAGCTCACTCATCAAGAGATTTGTAAAATTTCCTGGAGGTTTAATTTAACGCAAAAAACGGCAACTAAAACATAAAAATGGCTAGAGTAGCCATCAAACAATTTATTTTACGAGAGATCCTTACGCTTAACAGGTCATAAAACGACTCATAAACACGGGCGCGTCCATTCACAAAATACTCTATGTTTACTTACCGTTTTAAATGCAAATACGATTACGGCCGGTGGTGTGACATTTACAGATGTTAAAAAATATTTTATACACAATTTTAAACCGTATTGTTAAATATTTACTTGAAATAAAATACGATTTTCGCATATCCAATACTGTGTGAGTACTCTTGAGAATGCTGACGTTGCACAGACATCGTGGAAGATACAAGTATATGCGCGTTTTTTATTTCATCTTTGACACTTTAATCCAATTTGTTTCCTTATATCCCGCCCAAGGGATAGGGGAAGAATTTTGTCCTTATAATTGTTATTTTGAATTTAAAATTTCCAGTTTTGTTTATCGGCAGCCGGGTCCCTGAAGGACTAAGGTATTTTCATAAATTTTTGCGCGTTTTAATTTTTGGTACGTTAAAACAGACGTTAATTTACATATTTATAAGGACGTGATTACTCATCACGACAGTTAATAACATAAGTTTATTTATGGTTGAAAATGAAGTATGTCTACTTTCCGTGTTTACCCGTAACATACCTACCTACGAGGTGCAATATTTCATTTGTTAGAAGCGTCACGAATCCAAACTAAGATTTACAATTTTGAATACATTAAGTCACCATCAAGTTCAGCGTTATTTATTACATAAATATTTTAATGAATGACCAACAATTCTACGGGTCAGTTATATTTTTTATATTCGCAAAGGAATGCATAGTTCACGTTGCCCAAAGTTAACCCGTAAGTAGTCGTGTTGGCTTTCGAGGTCGGCCTACCGATTCTTTTTATAGCCAACTAAGAAAATTGGCTCATTAATCTTAAAGATAAATGTCCAGCCACTATTCGGCCCATCTTATCAGCGCAGAGAATGAATGGAAGTGTGGTATACCTACGAATTTTGATAGCATTTGGAAACTTTTTGGCTGTTTTTCTCGTAGCTTTTATGGCTTTATGGGTGCTTTAAGCAGTTGTTCCTGATTCATAATGACCTAATACGTCGATTAAATGTAATGTATTGCAGAAAGATTGCGATACCTGTCCTTCGGGAAAATTCGAAGACATGCATGTGGTTTTTGTATGTATATACGTGTACATAGCTATGTAAAGCAGGTCCACAATAAAGAATTCTATTACTTAACAGATGGTGCCCGTATATAAATATGAGAGTGGTTCGTGGCTCACGACTGCGCCCAGCCTCGTCAGATGTCGCGCGGCTAATTGTCAGCTCACTGACACAAGTGTCCGACACTCGCACTCGACACTAGACACAAATAAGTAACTTAACGCTGTACAGCACCGGACATAAATAAAGGAGTAACAAAGTTCTGTAACGCGGTATTTTAGACCTCCGACAACAATTTACTTTTTCGTACAAGAATTCGGTATTAACTCATGTTTTATTTTTGTTAATTTTGAACATGTTTTTTGAAGGTCTGGTTTATCTAGTGATGGAACCATGATGGTAAATAAATACCCAGTAATTCGGTATTTTAGACCTCCGACAACATTCACTTTTTCGTACAAGAATTGTATCATGTATTGTTTTTGCTAATTTGGAACATGAATTTTGACCGTCCGGTTTATCGAGTGATGTAACCATGATAGTAAATAAATCCTCAATAGGGCTGTATTTTACACCTCCGACAACATTTATTTTTTTGTACAAGACTTCAGCATCATGCTTTATTTTTGCTAATTTGGAGCATGTTTGTTGAACGTCTAGTGATGTAACCATGATGGTAAATAAATCCCCAACAAGATATGTATTACATACCAGTAATTTTCGATATAATCTTCACGTAAATGTGTAAATTAAAATGTTATTTACTGTCTAGTTACGATTAAAGCCCAATTCTAACATAGGTAAGTAAACTCTAAAAATTCCGTGAACACGGCCGTTGTTTCTAAGAAATATAGATTTAGTCCGTTAACGTTGGCAGAAGCGATATAAATATAACGTTTAATTAAGTCATAAAATGGTTGTTTTATAACAATAACACGTTTAAAAATAACCATTTCAACACGTAACGTTACGAAATTTACAGTTTTGAATCAGTAATCCAGTTTTTTCTTGCCGTATATAAGGAGCAAGTTTATATTTCGTCAAAATTTAGCATGTGTTTGTTAAAAGTCGTTAGAATACTAAAAAGCCATATTTATGTAATGTAACACATAAATATTTTGCCATTTTGCGTGGGCTTGATGGAGTGAAAACTCACCGTTGATTTTTATTTGGCCTTTTCTGGCATTCCTTTCAACTGATTAAACGAGAATTCTGAAACAATTTATTGTAACTGAACAATGTTTGCATGTCAGTTAATTAATTTGTTTGTTTAGATGTAATATTTATTATCAACAATAACTATTTTAATTAGACTTCGTTTTAAAAATGTTTATTTTTAGCCTTCAATAATAATAAACACAAACAGGTCAGGTATATTTGGAACTCAATATTTCAAATATGATTTACTAAATAATCTTAAAGAATGAATTAACATTACACTCAATCTGACACAATATAAGTTGCCATGAAAAAAAAATCTCTATCCTTCCCAAAAAAATAAGACCCGCATCCCACAAAATAAATTTCCACCCTTCTCACCAAATAAACTTTCCACCAGGTATACCAACTGAAGCATAATTAAAAAGAAAGAAAATTCTTTGAAAGAAACAATCGCACTTGGAAAGGAAGCAAGTGTCGCAGGCAGTCGTGAGCTGAAAGTTCTCCACATAAATCGGTGGCAACGAGTTAACCCCGCACTAGCCCGAGTTGAACAAACTCGGCCAACACACACTGATGCACTTTTGTTTATTTTAAAGAATTAGATATAGGCTCGGCAGTTTAGGGTTAAGATTTTTGTGGGACATTAGTTCGTTTTGTAGTGATGTATATCTAGTATTTTGTCATGGGCGTGAGACTTTGGTTTATGTTATTTTTTTGACCTTGAAAACGGTTTGAAAATTAAGGCTTTGGTGACGAACTTGAAAATATCTCGAGTTGACGAAAATTGTTGGTCAGTTACGCTAATGTAGTCAACATTCATTCGAAATTTAAATAACGAAAATTGAAATAAAGTTACGTTAAAATAATATATATGATAAGTTCTATTAGTTCTGAAAAGGATGTAGTAGTGTCGTGTTTGGTGGTACGAAACTTCTACATATTCAATTACATAAAGCCAAACATTATATACTCAGAAAAATAAATTTTAGGAAAGCGTTCAAGCGTTAGTACATAATATTCAATTTTAATCAAGTATTTGGTCTTCCCGTCCGATTGTAATTTAGGTGTCTTCAAGGCTAGAGTGAACAGGCTCATAATAAACTAGTACGCTTCACCATCAACAATTGCATCACTGCTTACCATCAGGTGGGATGGCAGTCAGGTAGGTACTAGTTTATATTAATTAAAATAAAGTATCTGTGTAGGTACAAAATATAATCATCAGCTCTTTAGACACTGTTGTTAATAGATATTCAGACAAACTAGGTAAAAGACCTTTTTCTAGATAACTTAGTGCAGACGCTAGTGACGTGGCTACACGCGTAAACCTTTCAGTCAACGTCTTCATTCAGCCAGAGATAAACCATATCGGCTTCGTTATCATGCCCGCGTCAGGGAAAGAAACAGTGTCCGATTTGGACTGAAAAGCGAAAATGACTTAAGACATCCCGATAAAAAAAACTAGCCAAGTGCGAGTCGAACTCGCACATGAAGGGTTCCGTATTACAATATTAAAATCGAGTAAAAAAAAAAACGCCAACAAAATAACGTTTCTTGTATGGGCCCCCCTTTAATTTTTTTTTACTTTATTTTTGTTATTTGTTGTTGTATCGGCATCAGAAATACACATTCTGTAAAAAAATTCAACTATCTTCCTTTTATCTTTTATGAGATTCAGCCCGCTGACAGACGGAAGGGCGTACAGACAGACAGACGGACGGACGAACCATCCCATTGGTACCCTTCGGGTACGGAATCCTAAAACACGAAACTTATGTTAACTTATGTTGAATTTATACTTCTATACTTTACAATTTTTTTTTTTTTATATAGGTGCTATTATTAAAGTTGAAGAGTTTGTTTGAACTCGCTGATATCAGGAAATACTGGTGCGAATTGAAAAATTATTTTAGTGTTGGAAAAACCATTCATTGAGGAAGGTATACAACATCACACTAAAAACGGGAGCGAAGTCGTAACCAAAGACGCGGGTGAAATTGTAGGGGACGGCTATGATAGAATAAAATGAGAAAATGAACTAAAGCCCACAAGTGATGGGCCAACATGACAAGTCAGAACATATTTTGTTCACCCAGCTGTTAAGGAAAGCGGGTGTTAGAAGGCATAAATCAAATAACACAAATCTATACCTCAAACAGCTGTCATAAAACCGAACTGCTAGCGAGATCTAGATTCGCTGATCCAGCAGTGCACTTGCTCTGGTCCGCATAAGTCACGGTGACCGCCCCAAACAACGGCAAGCAGACAAAAGTCGATCCTACGTGTTCAATCATTTCGGTTGTATATTCGAAATTTATTCTGTCGGGGAAATACGAATGAGTAGTGGGCTAGTGAGGCGATAAATCGTGTCGATGTCGCGACGTGTCGCGCGTCGGGTTAAAAGCTCGATAACCGAGACGGGCACACACCTACCCGCGCCAACAATAACCTCTCGCTTTGTTTTATTTCTGAACGTTCCAACGCTGCCCGACCAGATATCCGCCAAGTATTTTATGCATAAAAATATCGATATATAATTGCTTCATTACGTCCCTGTGTTGGTGAGTAAAATATGTGGGAGTCACACACAGGTGGTTCCTTTCGTGAACTTATTTCGGACCCTCAATTAAGGCTTTTATCGTACTAATTAGAACTTTATTATCATTTTCCGTGACGCGTTCAAGATTATATTCACGAATATATGCGTCGCTGTAATTACCCCGCGATAACTAACCACAATTATATTTTATATTATACAGTTGTAGAAATATAATCACAAAAAGTTTTGCGCCGCTGTAATTTAGACATTCATTCGTACATTAAACGAGACTTTTTGAATTGATTATGTGAAAACTGGAAGCCGCAACTAGCATAGTTGCCAAAGCAGTTATTTTTGTCTATTAAATATTTTACGTGCCATTGTCTTCTTTAATTAGAGTATAACTTTGGAGTTTTTTGTAGTATTTGTTGTAATTGTTTTGAGTTATTTAAGTGGGCGTAATAGGTATAATGAAATGTGGTACTAAGCGCTGGGCAACACCCTGTAACGCCAGAAAGGCGAGTTCTGTGGTGTCTGTCGGTTCTCGCAGTGTCGCTATCGTTGTATCGCCTCTGCCACGCCGTTTGCTTTATGGTGCCAGCTTGGGTGTAATATTTCTTAGGGATCGCACGCCATGATTCATTCCGTGTCACTTTTTAACTTTTCGAACGTACCTGTAATGAAGGTAGAAGGCAGATAATAGAATTTAAAAATGGAAAGAGGAATTTGTTTTGAATTTTGTTTTTTTTTTTTCAACAATTTTATGGCCGTTAAACTGTAAACAGGACGCTCGAAATCAGTCGGTAATATAGCATTCATTAATTGGAATCGGATTTGTAATATTATATTACGATATCGTTGAAACGTTCGTTAAAATAGTAATTGAATTGATGTATCCTCTTTGTTTCAGCAATAATAACAACTAAAACATGTATCGTAGGGAAATACTAAAGCATGTGGCTTGAAGGCTTGAAATTGAGCGAACGGCCGCGCCTGCGCCGCTTGTCAGTTATAATTGGCTGAACTTGTCGACCGAGTCGTAGCAATTTTTTTACTTTTTCTCCCTACACTGCCATTACTCTTCGTCTCCCGGGAGAGACGTAAATTGCGAACATACAGCCCGTGGAAACAAGCATTGATGTGACGTATGAATACACGGCCATTGTTATATAATATTAAAATTCAAATTCCAGATGAAATTTCTAAACGCTGGGGGTTCGGTATGTTGATATTAATTGGTTTTATGAAAACATCGTGCTGTACATGTCATTTGTAGGTTCTATATTTGAATATTAGGGGCCCTATTGTGAGCTTAAGAGTCTAGAATATCATGTGCATTAAAATGAGATACCATTTTAGTATTAATCGGATGTTAAGGCGAGGAACACCGAGGTACCTACACAAAAGGGCGGCGGTAGGTACATCGTTCAGTGTTCATTGTGCTGGTACCAGTGGCAGCTGGATCCAGGATCCTGGCACTTTACATAATTCATACACAATCGCTTTGCATATCGACAATATGTGACATGTGTTGCATTCTGTACGCCGAACGGGGATTTGTTTTTATTGACGTAAGTACTGATAAAACTGCAGTACTGAATAATGATGTGTTTGTTAATGTACTACTGTGAGGACATGAAGAGGTTTTGAGTAGAACTGATGTTGTTGCAAATAACGATGGCAATGATATTGTAGATCATGATGAATAAGGAAAATATGGAAGACACTATGCAGGTAAACATTAAGATATTTTGATTAACAGTTTGAGAAACATAGGCTGTGGAAGTAAAGGAAAAAACAATGACGATAAAAACGAAAAGAGAACTCTATAAGCAGTACAATAGCTGAACAGTTGTAGAAGGCACGGTCAATGCTTAATTTAAGACTAGTAGAAAATCTAGTTCTAAAGCAGATAAACCTGTTTTCATAATCGATAGTGAAACCAGTATAAATTTAGACATCTACGTACCTACCAATTCCATATCAGATGTAAACAAAAAGAGCTTTATCAAGAAAAAAAAGTACCATCTTAAGCAGTTTCCAGAATATACTTCCCCCGATTTTAAATGCAACTATCTGGTGCAAGCATCATTAGTTTTCTTAAAGCGTCAAGGCTTAACTTAAGCCCAGTAAATAGCATCGCGGCGAGAGTCCAAAAATGCATTTGGTTCGTAATAAATAATGTATGAACCTATTTATGGGAGCCTCATTAAGTTGCTGAGATTTTCTTTCTTTGGTTTTTCGAGTTCTTTGCTGGATTATTGGGAAGGCAAATGTCTAGAAGTGGCTTAAACTCAACTTAGCAAAAGAAAAATTTACGTAGTTTTGATTCTTTAAAAATTATTATGTGTGAGAATTAAATTAACAAAAAATTTATGATTGTTTTTATTTGCATGAAATATGTTTTATGCTATAATAGATGTCGTAATTGCATATCTATATATATAAAAGAAAGTCGTGTTAGTTACTTCACTTATAACTCAAGAACGGCTGAACCGATTTAGCTGAAAATTGGCAGGGAGGTAGCTTAGAACCAGGAGACGGACATAGGATACTTTACTTTTTTTTTTTTTTTTTTTTTTAGAGTAGGGTAGAGTAGGGTAGAGTAGGGTAGAGTAGGGTAGAGTAGGGTAGAGTAGGGTAGAGTAGGGTAGAGTAGGGTAGAGTAGGGTAGAGTAGGGTAGAGTAGGGTAGAGTAGGGTAGAGTAGGGTAGAGTAGGGTAGAGTAGGGTAGAGTAGGGTAGAGTAGGGTAGAGTAGGGTAGAGTAGGGTAGAGTAGGGTAGAGTAGGGTAGTGTAGGGTAGAGTTGGGTAGAGTTGGATATAGTAGTCAGTTGACGGGAGCGAAGCCGCGGGCAAAAGCTAGTTCGTTATAAAAGAAAATACATCATCATTTTATTTTGAAGATTTTTTTTATCTGAAATTAACGTAAAAGAAGGATTGTATACAGATGTTACTTTAAAAGACATTTTCGACAAAAAATATTCATCACATTCTTTTATTCATACATATAGTTTTTAAATTTTAATTCCTTGGCATATCCATCTATTCTAGTCAGTTCATTATCAAGTTAAAAGTTAAGTTTTCAGTTAGTTGTTCGCAATTAGTTAGCCGCTACCGTGCTTTTAATGAGCATTTCTTTGTTCTCAAAGCTATTGTTTAACTCTTTTGTTGTTATTCTTTAATTAATCCTTGTTTTTTTCGATGCGTTCGTTACAAACTTAACTACGGTTAATTGCGGTGGCAATTTCTTTCATTGGAAATCAATAATATACGTGTGTACTTTTTGTGGTTTCACTTGAATGTGTGTTGTCTTTTTGTTCTTTTTTAAAGTACAGTGAAGGAAAATATTTTGAGGAATTCTTGAGACACAGGAATAATGTCAGAAATCGTCTACTACACTAAATAAGGAATCATGTATAACCTACTAAATAATTGCAATAGTCAAAAAGCATTTCAAATATGACTCAAAATTTCCACGTAATTAATTTATACCTATATTATCTACTAATAGTACCTATAAAGAGGAAAAAATTGTATTTTTGTATGTTTGTATTTTCGTTAGTAATGAATAAAATCAAAAACCGATTTTAAACAGAAGAATGCTAATTTATCACTGAGTGACATAGGCATAGGTACCTATATAATATTTTTTACTTTCACTCGGGCGAAGCCACTAGCAAATCTAGTGATATAATAATTTAATTTATTTTCAACAACGTAGTACAATCTTACATTTGAATCAGCAATATTTTTAACTAAATTTGAACTTAACTCTTATCGAGAATTTATTATGACTTCTTTGATTTTTACAAAAACTAAAATTGGATAAATGCTATTTATTTATTTTTTGGGTTTTAATAATACTTCTACATGCCAATTGACTAATAAATATGATTGGTGGATATCAAACGCATCCATAGAAACAGCATAGCGCATCTCTGCTGAAAAATTGGTACACCCTTATCACCAGATATAATCAGAACTATAACGGGGGCGCAATATTTTTCATAAACTGGATACTTAATAATGGCAAACACCGTAATATTGTAAATTTTACGATGTTTACAATTATCCGGTTAAACATATATTTTTAAACTCAAAAGAAAAGAAACTCAAGAAATATATAGATTTGTTTTAATTGAGTAAAACCCACTCGGGCTTCTTCAGTTGTTCTTTCCATTCCTGGGTCGCGGTAACTCTTTCGAACAAGATGGAGTCCTATGGATGGGCAGCCCTATGGAGCTGCCCCTAAGGGCTTTCAGACTTCAGTAAATTAGTTTTTCCCTGGAAAATTCATGATGATTTCCATCGAACATTTTCCCTCAAATTGAGTTAAATATTCATAAAATAGGGAATATACATGCAATTTGTTTTATTTGCTAAATTAAAAAAAAAGAAGATTAAGATTTTTTTAAATATCTTTCATGGACAACGAAGATATAAAGCTTCAAAGCTGATAATAAGAAACAGAAGTCCGACGTGGTCTTTGACATTAAAGTTCATCAAGCCCATACGACCACCATAGCTGCTGTGTGTATCCGTGTGCCAAATAAATAAAATAAAAATAAAAAATATTTTTCTCTTTCTTTTTCTTTCCATAAAACCGGCGGTTCGACGAAAAAAAAATTATTTAAAATTGTTATATTCTCGTTTGATTTCTACCAAATTTGATAATGTTTACAGTTAATTATATTTTTGTATATTTATTGATAAACTTGGTACCTTCTCATCCAATATACCACAGTGTCTCAAGATGAAAGTCTATGACCAGTGCGTGTTGCCAGTGATGACATATGGTTCCGAAACGTGGTCGCTCACAATGGGCTTCATCAGAAGGCTCAAAGTCACCCAAAGGGCAATAGAAAGGTCTATGCTCGAAGTTTCCTTGCGTGATCGAATCAGAAATGAAGATATCCGTAGGAAAACCAAGGTTGCCGACATAGCACGAAGAATCGCCAAACTTAAAGTGGCAATGGGCAGGGCACATTACTCGCAGAACGGATGGCCGTTGGGGCCGAAAGGTTCCAGAACCTTTCGGCCCCAACGGCCTTCGGCCAACGGCTTTCGGCGACCTTTCGGCGTCTTCCGGTACGCGGTCGGCACTCCAGAGTGCCGACCCTGTACCGGAAGACGCAGTGTTGGAAGACCCCACAAGGTGGACCGATGACCTGGTGAAAATGGTTGCGGGAATCCGATGGATGCGAGACGCACAGGACCGTTCGTTGTGGTGACATTTGGAGGAGGCTTATGTCCAGCAGTGGACGTCTATCGGCTGAAATGATGATGATGATGATGATTGATAAACTGGTTAGATAACAATTTATATTTTTTTTATGCATATTCTCTATTAAGTACGTAGGTACTAAACAAAGTACAGTATTGTACTCAGAGCCAATGTAGGTAATATTTCACAGATCAGATAGATGATTACAATCTCATGTTTATTAAGTAATAAATCGTTAGTTTAATTATGTATGCGTCTACAAGAATGATTACGTTATAAATTAGTCGACCTAATGAGCGATGGAATACAATCGTAGAGTTATCTTTCAATCGATTTTATTATCGAGTTATATTTTTTTAATTTAATTAAATGTAGTTGAGTTTATCGCGAGATTAGAATCTGGTAGAGATAGGATTACGGTTTTCTGATTGATAAAATAGACATCTGTGCTAATAGTATAAAGCATTAGTTTGTTTATTTGTTTGACCGCGCTGATCTCAGGAACTACTGGTTCGAATTGAAAAATGTTTAGTGTTGTATATTCCATTTATCGAGGGAGGCATATAACTTTACGATACGATCGACGGGAGCAGAGCTGTAACCAAAAACGCGGATGAAACCACGGGGGAGAACTAGTTTAACAATAACATTATAAAGGCAAAAGTTTGTGTGTGACTATCGGTTAATCCTTTACGCTGAAACTGCTGAATGGATTTCGATGAAATTTGGCATTCTGGTAGGCCATGTCTTGGAATAGTACATAGGATAGATACTTTTATTTCAGGAGTGTATTCCCTTGGAATAATTCTATTTACTATTACGCGGGCGACGCTGCTGGCAGGAACTACTTTTTAATATCTATTTAGTAGAAAAAGTGGATAGAGAGTACCTACCTACATGTCCAAAGCTACTGTGTTTACCTACATATATACCTATTAAAATTTTTGACTAGTAAAAATATAGGCTTGTTAAATAATATACGAAAACTAGCTGAGCCGGCAAACGTTGTTCTGCCATATAAATAAAAAAAAAAAAAAAAAAAAAAAAAAAATAGATGTTGGCCGATTCTCAGACCTACTCAATATGCTCACAAAATTTCATGAGAATCGGTCGAGCCGTTTCGGAGGAGTTCAAGTTCGAACACCGTGACACGAGAATTTTATATATTAGACTAGCTGAGCCGGCAAACGCTGTTCTGCCATATAAATAAAAAAAAAAAAAAATAGATGTTGGCCGATTGATTCTCAGACCTACTCAATATGCTCACAAAATTTCATGAGAATCGGTCGAGCCGTTTCGGAGGAGTTCAAGTTCGAACACCGTGACACGAGAATTTTATATATTAGATAATAACCTACGAAAAGAAACAATCACACATCGAAATTTTTCCCAAAAATATAATGCAGACCTTATCGCCCAAACTTTTAAAGCTGAACCGCTAACTTATCTCTCAAACGAAAACAGAGAACGTATTCAGGAACAGTTTGCACAATCGTAGCCACTCGGATACATCGGCAATTAAGACCAATTTCATACAACAACATTGCGTTGTCAACGCATTCTCTTATCAAGACTGACCTCAGACCACCTTTGACTGATTTGCACTCAGATACAACGACCAATGCATAATGAGCTCCCCACCCTCCCTTATTCCTTCACAAATCTTCGGTGACACAGGAAAGTGTGGGTGTTTCTAAGGCCAGTTTTATCTGGTCTTTAGTTTATAAGGAGTCTTTAGGAATTGTGACAGATCGAAAGCAACGACAGTGTAATCTCAAACTGACTGACGTTTAATTGTTAAATTAATTGCCGTGATATAAGACTTGTGTTTACGGCTTGAATTAATTTTAGAAATTATGTTATGCAAGGAAGTGAATGCTAGGACGATGCCCTAGAGTTGAGTAATATTGTTTTGCATTCTCTATGTTCCTGGGATTGTTATAAATAGTCTTAGGGTCCAGGAACGCAAAGGGCATCTGAAGGAACACGGGAAGGTTGGCCAGTAAAAGTTTAGGTGGAAGGACAGAGACGCTCCATTCCGGCCGGGGTCATTGTCGTACATATCAAATTCAGAATCCATAGGCAGGCGAGGTCGTCGGTAAAATCGAATGCAGAGTTCATTATGAAAGCGAATAGTTAAAATAGTCACAAATTGAAATATCGCAATTCAAATGTAACGCGGCAAAGTATGACACTTATTTTTTCTTCGCCCCATTTGGGTAGACTAAGGTCTTATGACCTTACAGCCTCGTCATCAGTCTACCTCTTACGATTTATGAGATACAGCCCGCTGACAGCCGGACAGATAGCGGAGGCTTCGTAATAGGATCCCGTTGGTGCCCAAAATTATATGGCTATTTTTATGCATTCATTATTTTAGTAAGTAGGTAGTACTTACCTCGTGATTTTCTGATTAGATTGTAAAATTTATTGGTACAGCAGGTACTTATAAAATCAATCTTACTTCACCACAGGAAAACCAAATCAAAACCTGCCACATGAAACAGAAACCGACTTAGCAGATAAGATACGCCTAAGTAACAATCTAAACGATAAATATAATATAGTCAGCCTTACTAGTCTACTAGAATTTAGCTAACAACTTAATTCAAAACATAAATACATACTTTTGATTAAAATTAACTTCATTAATTCTTAAGGCGGCTCTCCTAACTTACAATGTTATTTTACCAATTTCAGAAGTTTGAGGTTTTACCCGTGGGTAATTGCCATGGAATACCTCTGATACAGTTTAGATAGTAGATTTTATTTCTATGATAAGGTTTTTTTAATTAAGTAATGAACCTGATATATAGGAAAATTATGTAGATACCTATTTACTTGAGCGTATGTGCTTTGAAGAGTATGATTTGTTTGATACGGTGTTTGATGTTCATTTATTAAGTTAAAAGTAGCTTTTTTAACCGACTTCAAAAAGGAGGAGGTTCTATGTTCAGCTGAAAGTACTTTTTTTTATATTTGTTTACCGATTTCTCGGACAATTGTGGACCGATTTTGAATTTTTTTTTTTATTGAGAGGTTATGCTTCCGAGTTGGTCCCATAGAAATATTGTTTTGATCTGATCATGAGCTAAGTAGATATGGAACAGAACTCCTCATAGGATCATAGCAGAACCGTCGTAACAAGTAAAATTGCTTTGTTTATACATGTAGTCGATGACTGACTGAAAGAAGAAGGGGAATATATCGAACTGATCTGATGATGAAGCCTGAAGTTAGACACCGGAACTCTGTAATAAATTAATGTAATCTAACCGTGTTTGGGATTATTAGAATTGTCATGAGATGCACTCTGGCTATAAGGTATTTAAGTTTGTCTGAGTGGTACTTTTTAGTGGTGGTACCATAACTAAAAAGTGTAGGTAAAATAAAAAACTTTACAAGAAAATAAAACAACCGACTTCCATGTAAAAAAAAACACTGAAAAGTGCAAAATAACTTTAATTTCGGAAGTCGGTGTCAAATAACAAAGAGACACCGACTATTATAGAAACACCGACTTCCGAAATTAAAGTTATTTTGCACATTTCAGTGTTTTTTTAAAGAAAAGTTGTATTTTGTTTTGTAAAAAGTTTTTTTATTAATCATTAGCAAATGGGTGTCTTTCTGTGACTTTAACAATATGCAGTAGGTAAGGTAGATTCTATAGTACCTGACTACATGACAGCAAACTAAAAAAAAGACCTAAAGGTGACGAACCTATTTTCACTGTAACTGTATATACCTACCAGCTTTACATAGCAGTTCTCTTTTATACCGTGGTTAAAAGCAAAGAAGCCATTATGTCATCTACATAAATTGATAACCTCACCGTAGTCAAAGGACAGACGTTCTATGTGCAACCGCAGGCTTCTAATATCACAGACGAAAGGAGCTAGTCGGCTGCTTGTTTAATGAGCATATGAGTTCCCTTGACCAAAGCCAAACTTGGCACACAGCCAAGAAAACGCTAAAGAAGATGCCACTAAAGCTGAATAAGGGACAAAAGAGAATTTACTCAATACAGACTCAACTTGCAGCCACATTTAACGCAACAAAACTAATTCGCTCATGTCTTGAGTCAAGATGCTTAACTTAGTTCGTACTATTTAATAATTCATAAGCAAGGCACTGCCACAGACTTTTTCAGCAACTGTTTTCTTTTTCTGTGCATTTGTATCGCATTTTCATGTAGACATAACGAGTTAGGCGCGGCCTTATCGAAAAACTACACAAATACGTAAAAGAGCCAATTTAAATTCAACCAAAACGTATTTGCTGGAAGTTGTTCGATCCGTCACGCTTCCCCACAATAAATCTCTTCAGATACCCGCCCTAGTACAGCATAAATAAGGTGGATCTTGTTAAAAACTTGCGGGGGTATAAAAAAAACGGAACATTTTCCGCCATTTTTAAAACGAGACGCTCCCCTTAAGGAGGCTTCCGTGGTTTCATAAATATGCAGATATGCCTTCACCTGGGCTAAAGCCACAAAATTTAGCTGAACAATTTATCGTAATAGAAATATTGTAAATACGTATACATCGTGCGAGCTTAAATAGATTTGTGTTGTGGCGTGCTTTTGCATAAGTAGCGTTCGTATCTCTCTCATTTCGCGCTGTGTGCGTAGGCCCTTAGTAAACGATTCGTTATTATCTGATAATGACTTCGTCCCCGACCAACTAAAATACATTTTGAATTATGGTTCTAATTACATCGATTAAAAATAGCTGGCATACATAAAAGGTCACGTGCACCTACCCATTATAAATATCCCACATGCTTCAGAAGACTTTGAAAATACTCAGCTAATAAATAGTCATTTTCTTCTAAATTATTTACAAAAACTTACTCTACATACCATTCTTATAATAGAAAAATTCATGACATACCCATAAATCACAAAAAACCTGTTTTGACTTTTAAAAGAAAATAAAAACGACACTACAACTATGAAATAACTCACTAAAGTCATTGTAAGATCTGTAACTTAGTTACTTTGAAAGAAAGTACTGTACTGTTAGACAAGCAAAAGTAGACTTAGCAAAAGCTGCTGAAGATTCAAAATTGAATGGTTTTGAAGGAATAAGAAGTCTGGAAAATGTAGTTGTATTTCAAGACATTGATTGAGTGGAGGATATTAGTAAAAGTCAATGCTAAACGCTTTTGTTGGCGCTTGTACCTACTAATATAAACTATGATTAAATTTTTGCGTAGGTAATGTTCTATTCTAAACTATTAATCGCGATCATTCAATCTTGATCGTGTTATGTTTGGGATAAGCACAAATGTTTATAGACAGGAATTTTCTAATTTCTTTAAACTGTTTAGTTTGACGATTCCCTCTCAGTAAATTAATTATTTCTTACGGTTGGATTGTTTTTCAGATATGTAAAAACCAAAGGAATTGCAAGTGAGGGCAGCTATAATTATTTTCAGAAAAGTAGGCACTTGTAGGAATTTTTTTTTTCCTAAAACATTAAATTATTGTCAGGCGGTAGACAATGACAAATGAACTTTGGGCTAAAAGAACCAATTATTAGGTCTCATTAAATAATAGGCGACATCACGGCATACTAAGACGAAGGCCCACAATGGCCAAAGAGAGACGTGTGTGGAAAAGAGAGAGGGAGGCCTTCGCCCTCATTCATCATCTTTCAGCCGAAAGACGTCTACTGTTGGATATAGGCCTCCCCAAGTGTCACCACTACATCCGGCCCTGTGCGTCTCGCATCCATCGGTTTCCGGTGACTTCTACGCTGCGCCTTCCGGTATGCGGTCACCACTCCAGAACCTTTCGCCCCCTTCATTCTAATTAGATTAACCTATTAGATCCCGACAGTCATACATAATACCTAAGCTTGATATTGCTACTAAATATGAAAGAAAACTCAGTAACCCATTTACCAAAACTCTGTCTATTGATATAGGTACCTATCAAAATTACTACCATAAATTATCATAGTCATAAATATGTATCCAGTTGATATGATGTATGCAGCTAAATAATTTCTTAGTCAATAAATTACGCTAGATCTTATCAAGACGTTTGCGGTATAGGATAAGATACCTACCAACGTAGCCAGCTCGATATCTAGATATACATGTAATTAAAAGCAGAAACAGATATGCAATTATCTAATTAGTCATTAATTACTCAACGAGAACATGGGACATATCGGGAACATGTGCCATACACTATTTATAAACAGCTGTGAGGAGCTAGTGGTACATTATATATCTATGATTTGTATTCATTCTGCGTCAGAACTAAAATAGTATTGTTATAATTAAAACAGATCTGTCTTGATTAAGAATTGCCAATTAGTCATGGGTAAAATTATTGAGGGTTATATAAAATGACGTTCACCAGCACTGAGACTTCAGGTCCAAGCACCTGTCACTTATGTTTAGTTAGACATCAACGTCAACCGTTAGAGGTCGTCGTTCGAGGAACGTCATGTTTTTTTTTTAAATTAGAAGACCTCTCGCCTATGTGGCGCCAGCTGATGGTGTGAATTTTCCTGAAAACCCTCATTAGCTCGCGTGTCTTTAGGCTGATAGACAATCTAGTTTCTAGATATAAGCGAGCTTGGGTTGATGCCTGAGGACTGCATTTGAGGATTGTTCGAAAGATTGCAACCGCGGCACTGGATCGCAAAAGGCATCTGACAAGGGTGGGTTTTAGTCAGTAAAAGTCTGACACTCCCTCTGACATTTGATGATTTCCCCCCGAAAAAAAAACGGGAATAAAATGTTTCTAGAACTGAACAACTCTTTTTTTTTATTATTGATAGGTTTGTGCTAGAACCAAAAATTCGAAGACACGTGACATTCACCAATCCGCACTGAGTCCGCGTAGTGGATTACGGCCCATTCCCTCTCCCAGAGAGAGGAGGCCTGAGTCTCAGCAGTGGGAACATTAAAAGGCTGATTATGCTATGCTAGGCTTGCGCTTGACCACTATCTAACCTGATGGTAAGTGATGATGTGATCGACGATGGAGCACACTTGCCTGGACGTAATCTATTCACTCTTGACTTAAATGCCCCTAGTTTGTAACTCAGGATAAATTTAAAAGCTAATACTAATTGAAAACAGATTAATCCGTTGACTACATCATCTATTGAAAACTCAAAAAAATGTTTTCCGTCAGAAAATACCTAAAAGTATTCATAAAACTGGTATTATACGTACTTACTAAAATATATTGCCGTAAAAATTTTCGATGCGTCAATACACATACGTTAATCAGCACTGATGGGTGGTACATGGTAGCTACGCCCACTGACGCCGACGTAGTGGCCACATTTCACTCACCACTCCATACAAAAGCTACATTATCTCATAAAAACATTACATAACTCGGTAAACGCAGGTGTTAAAAGCGTATTAGAGGCAACAAACAGGGCGCTAAGCTTCGGGATTCGGCAGACCATAGCTCGGCTAAAATGGCCGAAGATTAGTCGAGTGCGGCCCCCAGATATTAATGTTACAGCCAAAATATCAAAGGTTCCAACATTATTATGTTATAATTGGACCTGTGATAACCCAACGATTAACATAAACGTATATATCAAATGAACGAAAATCTCCATAACGTTGAAAAACTCAAATGCCATACGACCATGCTGTAAATAAACAAAAGTCAACTAAAATTAATGTAATTAATCGTCGTTTGAATTAATTAAAATATTTGTGTTTAATTTGCATACAATTTTGTTTGAAACAATGCACTAAACGAGCGATGTTTTCGTGACAAATGTCGTGGCTCAATACGAAGGGTTATTCTCATAATTGTCCCGTAATACCCCGTTCATATGTTTACCTCCATGCGTTTTATCGTACAGGCGTGCCAAGTTTTTCTCAGAAACTAATCAATATTGTGAAGAGGTATTGAAAAGCGCACAAGTGCTATAGCGTTTACACACGCTACTCCTTTGTTCATTTTTTCGATTTAGAATGAATTATAGAACGCCTCTGCTGCATTTAATTAGACAGCATTGTTTATTGTTTCAATTTGGATTCATAAATTCATTTCTTGGCCGTTCTTCATTTCAATTTTAAGAGGACTCTGTTCAAAAACCGTCCGTTTTTAGTTGTTTATTTGTCTAAATTTTTATAGCGCTAAAAATAAATATGGTTTAATGAACGTCTCTGGATTTGGCCTGAGTCTCTCATATTACCTTGTTTATCCCCTGTTAATGTTACTTGCAAACTTTGACAATTTGGGTGACGTACGTATCCCAGTCCGGTTTCGTTAATTCTGCGTACGCCGGGGCCCGGTTGAATTTGCATTTTGCACGCGTGATAAGTGGGCCGGATTACATGGGATTCCCACCAACAGCCTCTGTTTGTTCTGAAATAAAGGGCTGTTAAACTTTTTTCATGGTAATTTGGGTCACTTTTAGAAGAAACGATCGTTGTAAATTTGTTTAAGTAGGCTTAGGTCTGGTCGTTCGTTTAAATTAGAAGGAACATGCGTAAAGCTAATTTGGATCACTTGTGCACGAGTTCTTTTTTCTTTTTACAAGGCTCATCAAGCTTTCCTATAAAGGAACTTGCTCAATGAAGCTGCAGAGAAAGTTTGGGAGCGTACCTAAATATGTGACGTCCAGCGCGGAAGTTAGTCGGAAGTCGAGGGTATTTTTCCATCGAGTGATTAATGAAAGCCACATAACAGTCCCGGCTGACTTCCAAAATTTTCACAGTAAATCTCTCCTTTCGTTTCGCTTCTTTTGCCCAGGGAAGACTTGGCACCGTATTTTATCTGTGTAATGCAAGCGTTGCACTGTAGCTAGGTAAATAGTCGTTGTATATATTTAATGTATTGCGAGCGACATTTCATTTTTATGGCCCTCTTATTATTCGCGCCGTCCATAATCTGAAAAGGCACTGCATATCTCTGAATACGGCGCTGAAATAGCGCTTTATAGAACTAAAGGTTTGTTTTTTAAAATCCGTGATAATGGCTCATAAAAACATGTACTTATTAGTATTATTTCTACATATTTATTTGTTTTTTTTATATGTACAGTACAAAATCAAAATGCAATTAGCTAAACTAGAAAAGGCACAAAAGTAAAAACATCGCTTGCATTTCAAGTTTATCTATGCGAGGCTATCCGTCAGTGGTGGCTATTTAGGATTCAGAGTACGCTCAACTTTCACAATATCGCACTGCAACTTTCAGTTTATCTGCTTCTTTGTTTTCAGTGAGCTAAAGAAATATACTGAAAGTTTAGTCAAATGAACTAAAATGTATTGCTTCTGTTTTTTTTATTGTTAGGTGTTTGAAATTCAGTGTTCATTTTCATCTTGAACACATTCAAGTATAAATAAATTCGTTACTAAAAGTTAAGCTAGAGAATGACTCTACAACACTTTCAGATGACATCCTCAA
This sequence comes from Mythimna impura, assembly GCA_905147345.3. Lineage (NCBI taxonomy): Eukaryota > Metazoa > Arthropoda > Insecta > Lepidoptera > Noctuidae > Mythimna > Mythimna impura. The sequence goes on from LR990351.1 coordinate 18,815,231, forward strand.
AAATAAGTTTGCCTAAAAAGTACATAGACTAAATACATATAAATCAAAACTAAGCCTAAATCTACTCTAAAATAGGTACCTACTAAATCTATAAAGTACCTACACAAAATTAATACTGAACTTCTAAAAATCCATCCTTTGGAGATGTTTCTTCACATATTCGGCACTAATTATGTCACAATTAATTTCTTTTAGAGGTATCTACTTGATTACAATACCTACAAAATACAAATATATTTTTATTGTACCTACATCTCTATATTTTATCAAGAAGCCTACAAAACTTAACGCATGCGCCGTCGGCGCTTAGCAGTTGTCCTGTCCGTCGGTGTTCCACTTTAAATATTACTATAAATTAACTATTTTAGTGATAAATAAATTACAAAAATCAAGATAAACCCTATAAAAGTTATGTTAATAAATTTTAAGTAAAACTTCCGTTTTATTATCAAGTTATTCATCATCATACCAGAAACTTTGAGGTTAGGAAAGAAAATACATTTTGCTCCTAATTCTTGATATTTTCGGAAAAAATAGTCTTATTATAAATTTAAACTGTTATCTAATCGTCTTTTGTTTTGATATTAATCGCGAAAAGCTATTTGTTTGTTTAGATTAGCATGTATTTTGTTTGTGAAAAGCTTAGGTAAACAAAACAAAGCTTTTGAGATTCAAAGTTCCTGTTATTTTGTATTAATTGATTACGGATGCTCCATAAATACATTTTTTAACTGATTTCCTATAGATTCATGTAGTTTTAGTGTACCTTATGGCTTAATTGTTTGTATTGATTCAAAAACATAAAAAGTTAGGTTATGTAGGCATCTCCTCATTAGTTTCTAATTGGAGAAAATTTCTGACATATTTTCAAATTGTTTCCATGAAACCAACAAATATCTACTAAAACTAGCTAATTTTGATATGAATTAATCGAAATATATTGAAAAACAAACCCTCACATGAACTGAACTTAGCTTTAGGTATACGTCGTGGCGTCCTTTTGACATTCCTACGTTGTTTTCACACAAAATCATCATTCAAACGTATAAACGGTAGCCAATAAAACCATAACACGCAATAATTCACTGATTATACTAAAAATCAACCATGAAAAACATTTAAAACCAAGAAAAACACACAAAAACAGCGAGGAAAACACAAGGTACGTTTCGCATTAGTTCAAGCAGAGGGCATTGCGATCGGTGGATTCAATATGGCGATGGTTTGTCGGGCGCTGATTGGTCGGCGCGCGCATTGCTCTGAAGTTGGCTCGAGTGAGCGAGCGAGTCAGATTTATGTGATGTTTTGGCGCCGATGAAAGACGGAGAATGTGTCGGAACGAGAGTACATTTGTATGCCGGCGGCGTGTCGGACCGGTTTTGTCAGGGCGTTTACAGAGTGTGCGTATGTGCCGGCTATGTGCCGAGGGCAGGTAGAGCCCTCGCTACCTATTTATAATGATGAATTGTCCAGTTCGCCTACATGAATTAAAATATAAATTTTTAATTTTCGCTTTTTTTTTTGTTGCAGGTAAGGATTCACTTCGAAAGAAATGAGGAAAGTTCCCTGTTGGTACCTATAGGTAGGTAGGTAAGTATAGATACTTAAGTAAGGAAACATAAACACGCTTGGTGGGTAATTAATCTACGCGAAATTTTCCTGCTTCCTGAGTAGATCCATGGATAAATATTTCTGATGAAAAAATAAATCTTCAGCTTAAATTTCAGAAATATGTATTAAAAGTAGGCAATAGATATGTAAAATAAATTAGCTAGGAAAGGCTATATCCTGTTACTAAGATATGCAAAAGGCATATTATATGACAGGTGTACCTATAAGATTTCTAGAACCACTTTTGTCTACTCGTAGTTTCACTAAACAGTGAATGATATCCGTTAAATTTATTTTTATTTTTAGAATATCATAATAATAATGAAAAATTATTTAATTAACCCACCTGCTCCATAAATCAGGTAGTACTGCGGAACCCAAAAATTATAGACCGATCACGTGTTTGCCGACGGTCTATAAAGTTCTTACATCCATTCTGAGAGCTAAAATCAATAGTCATATTGAGACAAATTCTATCATGTCTGCCTCTCAGAATGGATGTAGGAACGGGTCCCGCGGTATTAAGGAGCTGCTCCTCATCGATATTGCCATTAGCCAACAGGTTCGACGTTCTCGGAAGAATCTGTCGGCATGTTGGATAGATTATAAGAAGGCATATGACTCTGTTCCTCATACATGGCTCATGAGGGTGCTAGAACTGTATAAAGTTGATGCAACTCTGCGCACCTTCCTGATGTCATGTATGGGGCAGTGGAGAACAGTCCTTCACTATCCGGGATGTCGACAGATTCAGGAGAACAACGAACCGATAAGGATTGAGCGTGGCATATTCCAGGGTGATAGTCTGAGTCCACTGTGGTTTTGCCTAGCCTTGAACCCGCTCAGCACACTGCTGGAGGGTTCTGGCTTAGGTTACCGGTTGAAAAGAGGCGGTCAGGTCATATCTCACCTTCTTTACATGGACGATCTGAAACTCTTTGCCCCCAACAACTTGCAGCTGGTGGAGCTACTGAAGGTAACTGAAACCTTTAGTAGTGCCATCAGGATGGAATTTGGTGTGGACAAATGTGCAGTCATACATGTAAAGAGAGGTGAGATTATGGAATCCGTGGGAATTCAACTCTCGGATTCCATACACCTTAGATCCCTCTGCTCAACCGAAACTTACAAGTATTTGGGTATGTCGGAATCGTTAGGCATCAATACTGATGACGTGAAACAATCGTTGAAAGAGCGCTTCTTTGGACGCCTGAATAAAGTACTCAATAGTCTTTTATCAGGCGGAAACAAGGTGCGCGCTTTCAACGGTTGGGTCATGCCGGTATTGATGTATTCTTTCGGCATACTCAAATGGACTCAGACAGAACTTGACGCCCTGGATAGGAGGGTCCGCACACTACTTACCGCAAATCGGATGCATCACCCACGGTCATCGGTGATGAGACTGTATATCCCGCGGAAGTGCGGGGGTCGTGGCTTCTTAAATGCTAAGACCCTGCACAACCGTGAGGTATGCAGCCTCAGGGAATACTTCCTAAAAACCGACGTGGGTATGCACCGAGATGTGGTAGCGGTGGACAAGGGCCTCACTCCGCTCTCCTTGGCTAACGAGAACTGGCGCAAACCTATAGTACTGGATACTAATGACCGCAGGGAAGTATGGCAGAGCAAGGAGCTTCACGGACGCTTTTACCGGGCCTTACATGGGCCCGATGTAGACCTGTTAGCGTCCGTATCTTGGCTGCGTTTCGGTGACCTCTTCGGGGAAACTGAAGGTTTTGTCTTTGCGATTATGGACGAAGTTATGATGACGAACAACTACCGGAAATATATTGTGAAGGACGGTACGGTTGACATCTGTCGGGCATGCCACCGACCCGGGGAATCAATCCGACACATTATTTCTGGGTGTTCTCATCTAGCTAACGGAGACTATTTGCATAGACACAACCTCGTAGCCAGGATTATCCACCAGCAACTTGCTCTTAAATACAATCTTGTGGAATCAGAGGTACCGTACTATAGGTATGTGCCCGACCCAGTTCTCGACAATGGCAATATAACGTTATATTGGGATCGATCTATCATCACTGACAGGACTATTGTTGCCAATAAACCTGATATAGTGGTGATAGATCGACTAGAGCGTCGCACAATGATTGTTGATATAGCGGTCCCTCATGACGAGAACCTCGTGAAAGCTGAGAAAGATAAGCAAACTAAGTATCTTGACTTGGCTCGCGAGGTTGTCGACATGTGGGAAGTGGATAATGCAATCATTGTGCCGATAGTCGTAACGGCCAATGGCTTAATAGCCAAGAGCCTCGAACAACATCTGAGGAGGCTCTCGTTAGGCAGCTGGATCAAGGGCCTGATCCAGAAAGCAGTACTCCTAGACACGGCGCGTATAGTTAGGAGATTCCTCTCTCAGGAGCCCTGACCGCCGGCAGCTTGGACTCTGTTCCCGATGCCGGTGGGCTACTATTTTTTATATTTTTAAATGTTTTTTTTAATGTGTTTTTTTTTTAAGGAAATATTTAAAAATATAATAAGTATGTAATATAATAAATAAATGAAAAATTATTTAATTAAGATTTTTTTTAAATGTATAATTGGTATCATGTTCCATTATAATTATCTAAAGGGCCTCTGCGAGTTGGCTTCGGCTCCTTGTACGCCTCCCAAAGGTCCAGGACCTCAGGGTCCTGAGATAAATAAAATATGAAAAATTATTTAATTAAGATTTTTTTTAAATGTATAATATCAATATTTTTTTAGAGTCTATTGCTAGTTCAGTAACACTTATCGATAACTAAATTAATGTCTAAATAAAAATCCGCGGTTAGATTTTTTACTTTCAGTGCTGAACCTCCCGTCGAAAACCCAATGGCGGACTAAAGGCAGTGATTTAGTGAAAAATGGGCATTAATAATAATAATAAAATAAAAATTTCAAAACGTTTCTTCTGTCATGTTGGTGGTTTTCTTTACAATAAAATTAATAGGATGCTACCAATAGTTAATCATAATAAGATTATGTCTAAAAAGAAAATAACTTCCTTTCTACAAGCACTAAATTACGACGACACCGAGAAACTACTCGCTATTTTGGTTTAATATTTCAAACGTAATGAACACACACACCATCACCATCACATACTTACACTTCCAACACAACACACACTTAATGAGTGTATACTTATATGCCCATATACACACACATATACTAACCAATATTTATTTATTTATTGAAAATAATTATGTATGAGTTCACCTATCAGTATTCAAGACTTCATGTAACGAGATAATTACTGTGTAAAAGGCGGGGTCCGGGTGTCCTGAAATACAGGCTTGCAACCTAGTTTAGGCACCAGTCTCCCACAATAATAAAACAATTTTATTGTCACTACATTTTAAGAATTTGATGTATTGTAAAATATTGTGGTGAGAAAATAAACATTTATTTATTATTTGTTAATATAATTTATTTTCTTTAAAGCTGCCTCGAAACAACAGAATTTTTTCAAGGATTTAGGTACCTACCCAATAGATCAGAAATATACACTTTTTGCTACATTTTAGTTTCTGGGTCACACATAACCATATGTTACACTACTAACATAATATGTAGTCTTAGGATCGAAATTAAATCCGATCTTATACAGAATTTTAACCAAAATCCACAGATGGAGCATGAGATTAGAAATTATGATGAATGATAATAAACTCGTCCCCTGTTATATTCAAACCCAACAACGCCAAGGGCGATCCGAAGTAAGGGAGCCAACGCGTAACTCCATACCTTAGGGACTCTACACCTCTTTAGAAGCGAGATGTTTGTTATGACGAATATCTTGGCAGTAAAGATTGTTATTCGGCTAAGATAATAAACATCGCAGACATAATAAAACTTCACAATAGACTCTTCCAGCCACACCCAGTATATCCGAGCGGAAGCTAGAATATGTGAAGCAAAGAAAAAAGCAAATATGGCCCAGGCCCAATGGCCTAAGATAAATTTATTTCGTCGTGTAACTAGCAATAAATATGCTAATTCAACACTATAACGTCCGTATGTCGCCTACCAGCTCCGCCATTGAAAGAGTGAAAAAGATATCACAAAATTGCACTGCGCATTGCTCTTTTCAGTCATACAACCTTCGAGTGGCATCACGCAAAACTTTACTCTGTTTCTTTATCTCGTAGGTCGTATTTTTTTCTTTCCGATTTATCGAGATACGCCGTTCTGTTGTCGGTTTGTAGTTTTATCGACCTACGGCAACTACTAACCCAATAAATTTTGGTGTTTCGCTCAGTGAATCCGTTCGTTGAACGAATGCATCGTCCCAGATACGAACGTGCGGGATTTGACTGCGACGATTTATTGGCGCGTTTTATAACTTACTGACCAAAATTTATAAGCGATGACCTTGGATTGGATTCGCTACGCTCACGTTTGTCGATTCGATACCCTCTAAATTAGAAATTCGAATCTATCAACTTATTTACATATGTATCTACGTATACTTTATCTGAGACGCTTTTAGCATTGCAAAATAGCCTGATTCAACCTGTTCACGGACCCGCAGTGAATCTCTTAATTAAGAAACACAATTAATGTATAAATCAAGAGCACAACTTAATCTGCAAAATGAAAACAATCAAAACCAATATTTAATTGATGGGCAAACCTTAATTAACTTGTAGTTCGGCGGGTCCGAAGCCCCTTGGATAAAAGAAGCCATCTGCATTTTGGTATTCAAATTATTCTCCAAACGTGTTCTCCGTTCTAACCAAGCGGCCATTAACGGAATCGTTGCATCACGCTCACTCCTGCGCATCCAAAACTGGCGCGAACAGTTCAACCCTTTGGTTTGGGAGTCACAGCTTTGAATCGACAATATAACGTACTCATATGGACCCGAATAAAACGGAACAAAAAATCACATCACAAAAGTTTGCCTAAACTAACCTCGTTAAGAGATTTCTGGATAAAAGAATACCGTTTTTCAGTATCATCACGATTGTGCCGAGGATCGGATAGCTCGATCGAAGGCGCGACAAATACTGACTGTAAAAATGTTTTTTGAAGTGTATCTTTTTCTATTTGTAAAGTAACTGTTTGTTGCACAAATGCAAGAGAAAGTTGGTTTTGTTGCATAGGGGAACAAAAAGTATAGTGTTTTGAGTTATTGTTCGAGAGAAAGTCGCCATTGTTAAGGTAAAAAAGTCTTTTGTACCTGCTAAAGAACGGAGCTATGAACGGCTTAAAGTTTTTGTAGTATTCGAATAACTTCGTTGTAGAACGTGCGTGTTTTGAGTTTGTCGAAGATAAAGTTGAGAATGTGATTGGAAGCTGTGTTGCTGGGAAAAAATGGAGTGCTGTAGAGCTTTCGTGCAGGTATATATGTCCAAACATTATCCCCATAACCGATGTTCTCCCAGATTAAACAACAAGTTACTTCGGACAGACATGATGAAAATTTTTCCTCGGGAAAAATTAATTGAGGGCGTCATGTTTGAAAATTTAATCTCACAGTCATGTTGTGCACAGTTTGTCAGAACAAATTAACGTTGCTTTTTTGACACATTCTGTTTTAGGCAATTTACGTTACGCAATTACGTGGACAGCTTATACTGGCTTGTAAATAAGGGTTCATTATGTATAGGGGTTCTGTGTCGTAACTTACATGCTTACATAAATTATAAGAACTTCTTATAAATATGCTTGGGGTAATTAGTAAATGTCTACAAGCCTGATTTATGTATGGTTCATATATAGCCTTCGTGATGGAGAAAAACATAATGGTAGATGTATTATTTTACTTAAATATAACTATAGTTTTGCTAAGTTCCCTAGAATTTTAAGACAGCTCACAGCCCATAGCAACGATTGCCAAACAAAACAAAAAAGATACATCAAGCAAACCCTTTAAGGAACGCTATCTCTCCCTACCAAAAGCAACGGTTGGAATTTAAATTCAAACCGACTCGAGGCCGATAGAATGGGACAATGCGTCTCCAGTGGTCTCTAAGAACAACAGAGAACATGTTGAATGTGTACGCACATGCAGACACAAAGGAGGAGACGCTTAATTAAACTAGCGAAGCGGGGCAAGCGAAACGTAAGCATTTAATTTATATCCCTGCAGTAAACTCCGCGGCCTCTCCCTGATTGGGCTGAGCTCACAAGCGGAGCGGGGAACGCTATCATACGTGAACACGCACACTTTTTCAATATTCGAGCCTGTATGGCGTGCATTCGTTAAACATAAGCATAGTTTATGTAATGAGGTCTTGAAAGCCTCATAATTTTATCAACTTCAAATTGATTTTCCATTTTCCTCGGGCTGCTATGTGCATTTACGTACGTTATTTCCTTTATTGTTGCTAATGCCACCTCAACTATCGTTCCTTTAGCTTGGTATGCTCATTTCTACTAAGCTGGATTTAAGTCTGTCTGGAGTACAAGTTATTTTAGTTGATATTTTTCGTGACAGCTGTCATCTGTCTTCAATCGCTCATTGCTTCTACCAAATCCCACACCATATTCGCTGTACAGTCGTGGAAAAACTCGCCTTAGTTGAATACTGGATTAGAATAAACTATTTTAATTACGAGTTACGCTTGCCATTGACTCGCTAACACAATTATATATGTACCTACTTAATTGATTGCATTAAGGGTACCGCGGCTTCCTTTCTGCTTCATTTGTTCTGTTTAATTATTTATTTACCTTTGAAGTTAAAGTGAGGCCGGACTTATCGATTTATTTGAATTGAATACAAATAAGAAGTAGATTTTTTTCTTTCTGAATTGGCTTTAGTGTTGATTGAGGAATTAAGATGTCATCATGTGAAAATTTCATATTGAATGTTTCAACATTATTACTGACTATAAGACTTGTGTCTATATTTACTAGCTCTAATTAACAAAGTGCTCTCGACCACAAACTAACGTTCGAAATATTGTTTGTTATTCCCCGAGGTCTGAACGGCGACCACTACAAGTACTGCAAGTTTACCATCTTGATTTCCCAGCAGCCGAATTTGAACGCGAATAAACGTTGAGATGGCAAACATTAATATTATTGCTTTGAATGCAGACGTAAGGATCAATGTAGAATTGTGGACAGACAGACCCGCTTTGAATATAGTGAAGTTCCCCCAGCAGAATATTAGGAGTCTAACGTCCACATACGTCGAAAATAACTGATGAATTCTGTATCTGAAATTAAATAGTCTTACAGTTTTATCTTGATATTTCTTTATCATTATTTGAACAAGATACTTCATCTTCCAAGTTGGCAATCAACACCTCGGTAACTTCAATAACCTGGCTATTATAAGCACTTATTTGGTTTGCTCTACCACCAGTGACCATCCTCTAAATTCCCGTAGATCTTTCCACCTATTCTACCCTTGCTTAATTAAGTCCATACTGGGTAGCGACAACAATGGCCGGCGACCGATGCGCGCCAAGATATTCAAATACGTCTAAGGCCACTATTATATTACCAACATTTATCGAGATACTATTTCTGTTATGTATTAGATAGTAGAATAACTTATTCAAACATATAAATATGGTCAACAACTGTCTAATATGTAGGTGGTCTAAAATAAAGGGAAAATTACTCTAATTTTTCATCACGAGACAATATAAAACATGTGTAAACACAATAAACTTATGTGTTTATTACATATGTTCGCGAACAAAATTAATGTTTCCGCAATCAAAATTTCAAAAATTGTCACAAGCCTTGTCTTCCTATTTATATTGCCAATAAATCTGGAAAGTTCCATTACTATTTTGTGACAGTCTTTTAAACAAGATGTATTTAATAAATTCTAAAGTCGAGATAATTTTTCCGTCGTCACCCCGACCAAGTTGGATCCCAATTGGGACATCGATCCCTCTACTTTAGCGCCTGTCTGGCGCTACACGCAACTACATATATTTTTCCATTCTGTCCTTTTCAAAAAGCCCTATTTAAATTATTTTAAAATAGCTAAGCTTCGATCATAACGAAGTTTATTTGTTACTACAATATTTTTAATACCTACAACAATCCGTCATTGAAAAGAAGCTAAAATTAAAACACAAAGGGTCAGACTACTAAAGTCTAAATGAACCGGTAAGCGTATGGGAGCAAAATAACAACAAAATTGGAACCCCTAGCCGACTCGTGTTTCCAGAACTAACTGTACATAACAACGTGACTAGATAAAGTCGTTTCGTAAGCGATACCATCTGTTATATGCCTTACTACACTGACGTAATGAAATGTAACGGTAGATTCTTATTAAATACATGTTTTGATAATTTTGGGGCCTAGGTCGCACCCTTGTGACACACTTTTATTTATCAAAAGTAAAAATCTCTTTATATTTATGTAACTCAGTTCAGTTTTGGTTACACAAAAATGAAATGGTTATTTAGTTTCCTAATTAAAAAATAAAAATAAATGAAAAATAATAATATGAAGACATTATAAATAACCCAAGGTATATTAAGTCAAACGCATTAGTAAAAGCCAAGAATGTTGATAATTACTCCTAGTGATGAATGGAATGAAGTCGATGATAGCATTAATAGAAACCACTAGTAAATATATTATTATAAAGGTTATGTTACAAAACATATTGCTCTATAGAGAGGGCAGATGCACTTGCAAAATAAAAAAGGAAAGGTAAACGCGACATGGCTCTTGATTAATACTTTAAAGGAAACTTGTGCAGAGGCCCAACTAGGCAGTCGGTAGTCTGCCAGTACCTGCTTTTTACATACTATAAAGCTTAATGTAAGCGTCCACCTGGATTTAATTTAACGTATAAAATTATAGCTCGTTTTTAATGAAATTGATAACAATGTGACACGCTAGGTGCATTTTCAATTTCTGTTATTTTTTACTGTACGCGTAAAAAGGAGAGGTAGGCTTTAAGCTGATTAAAATAAAAGAAATGAAAGGTGTTGTAAAGAAATAATAAATATTCCTGAGTTCACCAGGTGACGATCTGATCGCGCAAAGAAACACTCCAGTTTTACATATGGCCGAGGTAAAAGTAAGATACTCTCAGGAGTTGCCGCATAAATTGGCCCGTTCGTGATGCAGTGCCTCGTTGAATATGTATAGGTGCGCTCCCTTCCGTACTTCTCATTTTACTAATAGATTTCTCTTTGATTAAATTTGTATACGTTTTATTCATACGACCGAGACCACTATTGTTAGCTAGCCGGCCACTTAAATCACCGGTTACCGCATCGAATATACATACCTCCAGTTTATTTTTTATTGGAAAGTTGGCGACCTCAAAATATGCGAACATTAATTCAAAAATATTCAAATCATGTCGTGTAGTAACTGTCTTATAAAGATCTATCATGCTTATTATCGCGTGTGTACACTCGTTGTTAAGGTAAAAATGGTTTAATTGAAACGGAACGAAAAGGGCGCAAAAAATTTAGGCAATCTTTTCCAAAATGCAAATACATTAAGTAAAGGACTTCGTAACCATAATAGGAGTAGCACACGACTGCACGCTCGTTCTATGAATGTATCACGACGGTTTCATGCCCGAAACTGAAGGTAGTTTAAAATCGATATATTAAAGGTATATATTTGAATAGAAAGTTAAATATGTCTTCGACTTGGACTCTACAGGTAGTATAATATTGCATGTCAAAATACGTATAGGTGTCGATAAGTAAGACGATATGAACGTCTCATTTAAATTATCCTTGTCTCGTAAAATATACGACCGGTAACCCTTTGGCATTTGGCGTCGAACGACTGGACGTACACCGAGGAATCAGATATTTATAATGGCTTTATTAAGACGAGCCATCGGCTGAGCTCACGCCCGCTTATTATTATAATTTAGACGACTGCCTAAAGCTTCGTTGGCTGAATGAAGTCATCATTCTATACTGTTTTGCATTCGCTAGTTTTTATTTCATTCACGTGACCACAATGTCATGTCATGTAGATTTTTCATTTGCTGAAGTAAACTCAAATTCTTGTACTGTAAAGAAAGTTAAAGTCTTGCCCGGTTAAATAATTACTTTTTTAACAAAGTGTTTCGAAGTTAAGTCGATGTGATAAAACGCAGTCAACAAATCATAGCTGGGGTTTGTTATGCAAAAATGCAAGCGAAGATTCCGTGACGCGAAGCCATGGCGGTGAGCCGTTCATGTTTATAATGTGTTTATACTTTTTGCTGGCCCCAGGTACACGTGAGCATGGCTCTTCAAACTGTATAATGAGGGGGAAATTAAAATATAAATAGACAGTCTCTTGTGGCACGATATCATTACAAATATGCTGGTCTAATGAGCGTCTGAAAATTATAACAAATCTTTTTTTCAACCTAATTAACAGCACTCACAGTCGGTGGCGTTACTCAAGTTTCCGTAATCTCACGAATGAGAATATTTATGGAAGCTTTACCTCATTGGAGACATTAAAAGTTTCCCAAGCCATAACGGCGGCAACTCTTACCTCTCATTGTTCATTCCGGGTGCGTATATTGTTGGAGTTGAAATTTGTAGGCACCACTGAAAAAGTGTCAATTCATCATCGCAAAGCCCCGGGCTCGAGACCGAAGTCCCCCACATAAATCTCACTTCCATACTTTCGCGTGGGGAAAACGACTGCTTTATGAGATCCTTAAGGCTGTATGGATTTGGGAAAATATTTCCTCTGCGTGCTAGCCCCCGACAAATGAAGGAGCATTGGGCACATTAGAATGTGTGAAAGGGCCTATAGGCGTTTTTATTGTTATGCGAAGCAATTCGTTTAAAAGCCAGTGCGTTACGGTAGTACATACGAAGTGCCTATTTGCTAATATTTATTAAGCTAAAGCACCTCTTCGGGTTTCGGGATCGAGAAAAAAGTGAATTAATGTTTATGTGAATATATACTTAAATTACTCAGCGCCTCAACCGGCACCCGTTACTAACTAGGTAGGTACTGAAATCACTTAAGTATAAATGGCAGAGATGTCATTAAGCAACTATTTCTGGCGGTCATGTTTGGAAATCCTCACTAATCTTGATTTATGTCGGGCGGCCGTGTTTATTTAAATGTGATTTTGCTTGCGGCGGAGTTAAAAAACAAGCTTGATTTTTTTTCACAGTAATTCATACTTTGCTACTATATTGCGTAATTGAAATGGGCGTAGGTATTCATTTAAATTCATACCTAAGTACATAAATCGCTGGCGTGCGTGAGTGCAGCGCCCGCGCACACTGGGCGCGCCTCATTAGAACACGCTCCCGCCCCGCCACCCCTTGGACTCAGCGCCACCCCGCACCCCGCGCAGCTTGCGCCCGCACACCCGTTTATCCAGGCCCGACGACATTTCCATTGCCTGTGCGGAAAATAGACGTTTTAGGAGACCGGCTACAAACACGGCAGATTCTTCTTAGATAAGTTTATTGTGTGCTAATACAGTGCCGCTATCTAGTTACGTACGATTCGTACTATATGCGTATATATATTACTTATACTTAAAGAGGGGGGCAATGGTAATATGGAATACAGAGTATATGTATAGTGTGAGAAATCTCAGTGAGTACAATCGTGCTCCGTATAAGGTGCACCAGATAAATTGGAAGACTCGTGGGCGATGTGATTTGAATTGAATTAATTATGAGAAGCGCATGACTCGCTCACGAACTCCTGCAGGAAATGCAAACGAGCGGGAAAAATTACGAGATTATGGGATATTTTCACCGCTACTACGTGGAAGTCGCGCCTTATCTGGATACGGAGTTCAATAAACCAGGGGACGCGACCGCGTACCGACTGAATTGACGACAATTTATGCGACAAAATAACGCATACAGGTGTCGCCTGGCCGGGCGCCCCTTCCAATAGCCGCCGATATGGGAACTAAATAGGCAAGGGGCTCCTTAAGCCCGCGTACCCAAGCGTTAGACACGACCGATGCCGCGATAGCGCTCGCTACACATCCCCAATTACGATTTATACAGTCTGTAAAAGGTAACCAGTAATGACGGGTACCCCGCGAATGCCTTTTTCTCGCACAATCGAAATCCAATTATTTTCGAAAGTAACTAAGATACCGGTCGCGACAGAAGCGCAGAGGCGGCCCGTAAATCGGTCCTGGATGTTTGCAGCGCGCTCGGAATATGAATTATTCTCGGTGATTGTTCTTGCGACCGCGTCATGGTTCATACATGAAGCGCGAACTAGTTTTTTCGAGGTTCCTCTCGTCCTCGGATCGTAAATAAAATGGTATTCGTGAAAAGTTGAATTTCTGCCTCGACGTTACAGTTTTTTATGTCTCCAAATTCGTCAGCGCTTCCGAGAGACTTATCAACTTACAATTTTCTCTGGTTTATAATTATTAACATTATCGACAGTTAAGTTTTGGTGGTCGAAATTGGTCTTTGGGAAAGTAACCTCACGTAGTGCCTGCGGTTCCCCTTCACAGATAACCCAAATTTGTTTGGGCGAATTTTTCGAAACTCTTTTTTATCAATCGGTGGGCTGGTTGGTAATTGGCTGAGCGGGCTGCGAGGCGGCCAGCCATAATTGACGGTGCTATCATTCTGAACTTTTCGCTTGGACATTCGGGGAAACTCTTAATTGGTCCACCTTTTGTGACGTTCAATAATGCCGCCTCGATAATAACACCGTCAATTATTAGCAGATCGTTGTTTTTAATTAGCTGTTTGATGACTGTGAGACGTTTTGCACGGTTTCGATTTTCGTTCAGCAATGCCTTATTAGTTCATAAACGCATACCTATTGCATTCAAGCAGGCCTGCTCTGAATTCCTGGCAGCTCCATAAATATTGTCTCTCATCAAAGCTGCGTTCGATACTTTTTTTTTATTCAAAATTGAATTCGATTGTTTTATTAATGTTTCAAACTCAGCGTATATTTAATTTACACTCATCGGTATTTATTTTTGGAACATTCGCAACATCAATACCGTATATAGAAATTAGCGAAGGACTTTATTCAGTCCAGACTCCAGACACTTTAGAACTTCGGATAGCATTTTTTATATTTCCAATGCGAATAGCCATTAATAAGGCATTGTCAGTGGAGTGGAGCATCTCGAGTCTATACAAGAAATAAGTTTCTTATTGGTTCACAATTAAAGCGTCCTGAAGGTGACCGTGCCATCCTTAAAGCTGATAAAAACCTCGCATTCGTCGAATACTAAACGAGAGAAGCTCCGCTGAAATTCTGCACGTAAAAAGTTTCCGAACGATACTTATCAAGTGTTTGAAATGACACAACCGGATTCCGGCCCTTCGACATGTAGTTTTTTCCATATGGGTATAAAACTGACGAATTTCTCAATAAAAGAGAGATGACCGGCGTGTCGTCACGTACTAGGGCCTCAGTGGGTATTTAGAGCGGTGCAGCAAAAACTATTCAGGGGCCATTATTATGGCATTTTTGTCGTCTGACGGGGCTGGAGTGGTCGCGGCCATTACTGCGTGGTGGGGGCGGCGCCCCCCGCCCGCGCGCACCCTCGCCCCTCGCCCGCGCCTTGCCGCAGCGCACACTGCGCCATCCATCTTCGATATGCACATAAAGCGAACCGGGCCCGTAACGGCAGACCCACATTCCCGCTGCTCTTAAATTTATTTATCTCTTTATTAATTCTCCACTTGAATTTTAATGTTTTGCACGAAATTTAGTTGAGAAAAACTCGAATTAGTCGCAGGTGGATCAACCGAATTTTAAATTATTTGAAGAAATAATAATTTTAAAAATTTTGCCTTTATATTGATATAAATAAACACTTTAATTCATTAAGTTATTCAATATTATTTTGACATAAACTACTCGAGTAGTAAATGAGACAATTTCTCAAGAATTTAAAAAAATAACTGAAGTGCTTAGTTCATCGTACATTGAAAGTCAGTAATCGTTCTCTTATAGGGGACTCAATTAAAATCACCTGTTGGTGGACTTAACAATGGGATAGATAGCCACAAGCCCCATAAAGCTTGGACGAGGGCTCGCTAGGAATGATCGCTTTAATGACGTGCGACCAACCAAGGTAATATTTAGTGCCATAATTTCTGTTCTCTTGAAATTGTCACTATTGTAACCGTCTATTACTTCGTTAATTGATGTGCTTCACTTCTTACGACGAAATTAGTTTCTTCGTATGTTTCCACTACACAAATTGTTAATTTCAGAGGTAGTTTTGCCTATTAGGTAAGGGCAATCGCATTATTTTAACTAAACGGACAGTAGCATCCACTTCAACTCCAATAACATCTTGTGGTTGCTGATTTATCTGGTCAATTGCTGTTATCTTTTGGGTCAAAATCATCCCATCAAGTCCCGTGGATCGTAAATTAAATTATTCGGTTCACCTAAGTTTTGTTCGTTTTGTAAGGCTCGGTTGAAATCACCAAGACAGAGTAATGTTGTAAATGAATAGCAACTTTTTCTGAGTATAATATTCTCTGGACAAATTAACATTGTTTGCCTGTCCGTCTTTCTTAAAAGAACTGGTCGTGAGGTCATTATTAAATACAAGACCAGTCCGTCCTTCCATTTTAAAACAAGCTCCTGGTTTTCCGTGAAGCGACTGCATTTGACCTCCACAACCCTTACAGAAACCAGCTTCTCATAGTATGATACTATCAGTGTAAGTACAGGTGGACGCTGTTGCTTATTCTATCTGATAAAAAGATTGCATCTAAACATTTCCAATAAAAACATTCAATAACAGTAAGCTGACCGTATAAAACTGTTTGGAAGCTCTTGGGAGCGCAGTGGTGACTCTGACTGGCGTATTTACGAGCCTCCAGCGTCCTGGGATGGACTCAGATAGATTGCCCACTTCTTCGGGCTCGCCTCTAAATATATTAACCAATTACAACACGCGTTTTAGGCCAGAATTCCAGAAAATACGTACTAACAAATCGAGACCTGTGAAAATCTCAATCTTGAATAGATATTTGTTCAAGGCATTCGACCATTCAAAATTGTCGTTTAACAGAAAATGTCACGCCCTAAGGTGTGTTCTATTACTAGATAGACTCATAGATAAAATGGAATTGTTTGTTAATTAATTAACACAAATCATTTGTTAGTATTAATTATTAATTAAAATAGATTACTGCATCGATGAAAATCACTATCTCCAGATCTATGCTATAAATCTTTGTGGTAGTTGGAGCGCAATCATGAATATCTAATACCGGTAGGTGTCTAGATAGGTGTCCAGTTAGTCTAATTTGCAATAGCGCCTTTGTGTTAATTGATCCCGGGGCGGCGTTGGTTACCGTAATTGTCTATAAATTGTTCCGCGCATTAATCTGCACATCAAATTGCTTCTTGTATTAACGACGCATTCAGTGCGAGATTGCATGAATTTATAACAACTTTATCTTCTAAAGAGCATAAAATACTCAACGGTTTGTGATTTGAAGTAGGATTTAATATGTTTTGCCGCACCTTTTTTAATCCTACCGAGACATAATCTCGCGAACATACATCCATACACGTTTGAGAACGTGAGGAACGCACTAATTAACGTTCAACGTGAAACTTCGTCGTGGAGCTCTACCAATCAAGCATGATCCGCCGCCCTTCACATATTTCCCCTGTCTTTGTTCCTGTAGTCATTTGCACGAAGGGAGAAGAAGGCCTTATTAAACTGGGTACTTCGTAATTGCGTGTCTTACGTTCCCTACACGTAACATGGCCTTTTATTAGGTGGAAATTCTGTGTACGGCACTACACTCGAGCATCGGGTGGAGACTTATAAACTCCATGTGTTTATAACTCACATGCAAATGCACAAATGTAAGGAACATACATTTATGTGTTTAAAAATGACGATAAAATTACCATCGATGAATAAAAATCACATTCTCTCGAACGGTGATGTTTAAAATTGTGGATCTATTCGATTTTTTATTCCATACGATTCGATTCAATTGATTTCTTAATCTGAATCGTCGATTCATGAATCGTGTTTAGTTCAATGAGGCTTGATACAGTTGATGTGTTATTGTCGTGTTGGAAGACAACCGTAAACGTCTACATTAGTCGAATATTATTGTTTATGGTCTATTAACACGTATTTACTTGTACATTAGTCACACTGTGCGGCTTCTTTATTATTGTTTGGTGTTATTTACTGCTCACTTGAAAAGCACAACAAGTGTAGTTTATTTGGACCATATCAGTATATTTGTCATCATGTCCGAATGGACATCGGTTTGCTGCATTTTGAGCAGAAATTATTATCATTTCTTTATTTCATCGACTGAAATAAACAAAAAGGAAGCTCTGATAAATCTAGGATACATCATTATCCCACAACATGTAGTTCTCGCAATAACTAACAAGTTCCATAAGAAACTTAAAGAAACTATCTAGCTCGACATTTTCCTTACAATTCTTTCCATCGCAGCCAATGCAATGCAAATGTCTGCAACTGGAGGCTTTTTCTTCATCCGTACAGGTCTCAATGCATATCTAGATATGCGCAAACGTGCATATAGCATTGTTCGCTAACAAGCGACTGTAACCGCGCCCCGGCACGACACTGAACCCGCACTTATAACTACTTAAAAGTATAAACTTAAGTATATGCCGTGCACGGTATTTATAACAGTTTATAGGATTTATTGTTTCTCTTATTTTGGTGATTGTGGATTTAGAATTGTTTATGTGATATCTGATTAAGAGAGACATATCTGTACTTCGAAAACCATATCCTCTTTATTAATTGTTGATATAATGTGTATAGGCTTTTTTTGGTCAATATTATAGTAACTTTAGTAATAAATTCAGCCATCAATAAAGCGATGTGATGACTACCGTCAACTTAACTCAAGCCAGTCCAAGTGAACATAGGTCCATATTTTGGCACAAAGTCTGGACTCTACCCACACGAACTCTAATGCAGTTTCTCAAACAGCAAACTTTCTTTCAACCAGAAACAGTTTTATACTGAACAATAGACAAACAATATCGAATTTTAGAAAGCTGACCGTTGTGCAACTTTCTCCCTTTATCTACAGTACAAAGGTAACTGTAAAGTTAAAAAGTATTGTTTCTTTTTTTTTCGCTGTATCCCGTAATAATGTATCAGCTGGACTTTTATGATCGTCCTGACGTTCTAAAGCTCCTTTTTTAAGTTTGTTTTGGGTCCTCAAATTGGTGCGACTAAATAGTTTTACGGTGCTATCGAGTTTCGTTGCAGTCTGTTAATTGTTGGTTATTGTTTGAAGTAGCAGCTAATTAACTTGGTTTAGTTCATTCATGTTTGGCTAACAAAGGTTCTGGGCATTCTGAGTCGGTTATTTGAGTTTTGCAATTCTAGTTATTCCCAACCAAGTTTACTATGAGATTTTTGACTCGTAGCGAGCTTTTAAACGGAGTTTTTATGTACTTATGTCTATCTAAAAGCTTGTACGCATAATTAATTTGGGCAGTTAAAACTAGACACCATAAGCAATCAAAATCACACCAATCACTCCACGTTCATCAGCCAACCGATCCAATTTGCGAACAATCTGACCAACAATTTATATGTTCAAAATTGTAATTACGTGACTAAGAATATTTTATAGTGGTCCGGAATAATCATCGTATATCCAGTGAGATAGACATCTAGATACATAGTTAGGTATTAAATTGTCGTGGTGCGACGTTTACGAGCATATTGGCGGTGCAGGGTGCAACATGCTAACGCTATCATTTACCCCCGTCCGTGGCTAATTCACTGTGACAAATTAACAGCGGCTAAATTCTGGACCTACGGGTAGTCGTACTGTCTGAGCGAGTTAGACATGAGGACTTCGTAAGTGGTGCTTGTTTTAATTTCCTAGTCCCTAAGAATACAAGTTATTAATATGCTGGATAGATTTTGAATTTCGCGGTTAGTTTTCTGCTTTCGAGATGGGTTTTTCATCTGTATTGTTAATGTAGTCTTTCTTAATATATTCACCATCTTTTAATTTCTTTTTTTACAATCCTTTTTAATCCTTTTTAATGTTTTTTATTTATTTTCATCTTTTCTTCTATCTTTTCGTGAATTTACAGCCCATTTCCTCTCCTAGAGAGGAGGCCTGAGTCCTAGCAGTAGGAACATTGAAAGGCTGATTATGCTTATGCTATTATGCTTATGCTTTTGTCTATCTTGTTAGTTTCACCATCCTTTAATTTCCTGATTATTTCTTTTTATATGTCCCTATTTAATGTTTCTTATTTATTTTCAGCTAAGTATCTTGTTAGTTTCACCGTCCTTTAATTTCTTGTTTATTTCTTTTTATATGTCGCTATTTAATGTTTCTTATTTATTTTCATCTATCTTTTTAGTTTCACCGTCCTTTAATTTCTTGATTATTTCTTTTTATATGTCGCCATTTAATGTATTTTCTTGTATCTATGAGACCAACAATTATTTTTCTTCTAAGACAATAAAAGTATTTCTCTGAAATCTGCCTTGTTCATGTCATGTTTTTACATATACTGCATCATCCTATATCAGAGGGACTCCTCGCGGTGAGCGCATTGTTGCTGTCCTAGGAACTAAGCGAACTATAGGGACCAAGCCAGACGGGAATAGACACAGAGACACTGGGAGACGTACTTGCAAGTCTGTAAGTCTAAACCGGATGTGTAAACTGAAACTTTGTGGTTTAAGTTTAGGGGTTGAAAGATGCAGGATGGTTAGTCATGTTTAACAAATTGTAGCATTCTTGTCTAGGCTTTTGTATATTGGAGTTATCATTTTAATTGAGTCTAGTGTCTTTAGGTGTCTTCAAGGCTGTAGTGAATATGCTCTTAATAAACTAGTGCGCCTCACCATCAACGATTGCATCACTGCTTACCATCAGGTGGGATCGCAGTCAAGCACTGGTTTATTTCAATTTTAAAAAAATAGAGGTTTATTTCCTAAGCTTGATAATGATGCCTTTGATTAAATTCAGCATCTATAAATTGGCTACAAATCTTGAACTATCAAACGCCAAAGAATTATGAACGCTCATTAAATTAATAGGTATTGCACGTGCTTCTTTCATATACCTATGCTGTTAATTTTACGAGTACATAAACTATACAAAGCAGAAAACAAACCCAATCTAATATTCAATTTTCGCAATACAAAACTTGGTTTCCGTATGTAGATACACATATAAATACTAAAGTTAGCAAGGTTAATAACAAGCGGGCTAGATGTATGGCTCGGTTGAAACTAATATTTCATTTGAGCATTGTTTACTAGCGGCCCGTTGGCCGCGGGGACTGCAGATAAACCCAATAAGTTCTATACTGTATTAGTATTTAAAATTAACCGGGAAGCTATTATATTTTAGCGGTTCATTATGAATGTAATTACATGTGTAAATTGGTTGTTTTAGGTTTGGAGAAATGGGCTCGAGTAGTTGAATAGAGTTATCATTTACGAGCAAGTGCGATGCATATGAGGAAGTCTTTTACTATAGATACTTTCCAGCTTGATTGATTAGAGAATAAAAATTTGATCAAATTATCCGACATATCCTTTCATCAAGTCCTAAATTAACACATTACCTTCGTGCTTCTCATCCTTGAAAAAAACCTCATCGCTTGATTAGAAAATTCTGAAAATCATAAATAAAATAAACACTTGATAAGTTTTAATACAGAAGACGATGTAAGCCCTTAAAGCCCTAAGTATAAACGAATTCCTGCACAAAACACTTGAAACATTTTCTCTCAACATTTTAAATCTAAAAATATAATTCTCCACATCAAAATTCTCGGGTAGACAGATGAAGCAACCAGTATGTAGTACGCCCCCTATTGTGAAATTCTTTTAGCTGTCCTGCAAGATAAACCACGGCAGTCAGGCAGTAAGCATGCTCAGAAAAACGATCTCAAACCGCGCTGCTATTATTCGCCAAATTAGGGCAAATTGCCAAATCAACTTCAGATTATGATAGGCGAATTTATAGCGAGGAAGTGCATTTTTGGATGCATTAAATTTTTGTGGAGGAGTTGGCTTTTTGATCTGGCTAACGGACAAAAATCTTTGCGGAAAGCCATTGTTCAGTACCAAAGGTTAGGTCAGCATACTTTTCGAGAAAAGTTTAAGGTCAAATAATGTTGCATAGTCAAAGTTTTCTTGTTTATCAGATTATAATAAAAAATCTAGTCATAAAAGAAAATATGGAGAAAATTTGTTGGAAAATTGTCATTAATGTGGTTTAATAGACATTTATATTGGACTACAGAGATGTACCAACAGTGAAAATAAAACTAAACACTAGACTCTTCCCACAAAGCTGCCAATACCCACCACGTTTGCAACAAAACATTTCGGTAAACAATCAAACAAACCTCACGACAGAAATAAATCCGACTCCTAGAAACGAAACGTAACCCTACCGAGGCCCGCGACAGTGCACACCCAATTCGTTGGTCGTCGTTGGCGGGCGGACTATCGCTTCAATCTCTTGTCCAATAAACCTCTGACGTACAGACAGACAGGGCTTAACAAACGTAACTGATCTGCGGAGTATTGTTCGCGAGCACATATGTTAACAAGGTTGGTATTGCAATGACAATGCTTTATGTGCTGATTGGACTGTTAAAGCTTAAAACTATATAGTTAGTCAAAAGTTGTGGTTTGAATATATAGCATAATTTCTGTAGTAGGTAGAATACCTATGCTTCCTATACTTTTTCGTCTCTTTAGTTTTCGGAAACTTTTTGAACTACAGAAATCATGCTACCTATCTAGGTACTATAGGTTTTTACCTAAGTTTTCATGGCAATAGAAACACAAAAAAATGTTTTCAGCAAATTGTAACTCTGCTCCACATTCATTCCTTTTATATTTTTTTAAATCGTGCACCGTGTAAAACATCCTGCTCTTTACTAATGTAAATAAAAGTTGAACCAAAAAAATAGCTCTGTTTCAACAACAAATTCCGCTTGTTTGTCCGCTATCCGCGGGGCGCTGATATTCGCATAAATCGAGCGAAAACGCCAAATTGCAGGCCACGGCTCCACGCACAGCACTCAACTAAAAATTGCGATGTTTCACAAACAAATATTGCGTGGACACACGTTGTTTAGCCATTCTTTTTATTGTTTTATGACCCTTTTTTAACGAACGTATAATTGCTTAATAGTCGTATTCTACAACGGTATACTACTCGGAAAAGCTCGCATGTGCAACTTCACTAAACTTGGGCATATGCCAGACAAAGTAGCAGCCTAATAATGCATTATGGATTAGGAATTTAGTGCTTATCTAAATTCAGTAGGGAAACATGATGACATTGCTCCAGTACGATACAATGCGAAGTTTTCCACGAGTTTTATTCCGCACCACGCCGCTAGATTAATCCCTCAAAGCTTTGCAGCAGCGAGAACGCGCTGATAAACGGCAAAACTAATGCCACACGATTGCATTACGATGCAAACTTTTTCAGTAACTGGCGCACCGAGCGTAAATCGAATAAAAAAAAAGAATCGAATAAATCGGAGAGTTTTTTCAGCGGCTCCATTCGATATTCGACGATTGGATAATGAATCCGAATGTAGTTACCTACAACGTTATTAGTTCCTGAAAGTTTTGCTATTACATACGTATATAAAATTATTCGAAGCCTTTGTTTTGTGAGGGATGTGGGAATAAATCGCACGCTCATACTGGTGTATAGTAAATTTCGCTGTATAAGCGATGTTGCCAAACCGAATCAGCAATATGTGTAGTTTGTGTAGTACACGCGTATAGAGCTGGATTCTCTTATGATGATTTAGTGCTGTACGCGACACTGCTGGATGGATTTACCGCCGTATGAACGGATTATGTGGGCGAGAGCAAACACGGGGCAGCGGACGCCGTATTGTGATTTACTGGGAACTTTTGATTCGCGGCTTTATTGCCTCTATGTTACAGAGGCATGAATTAAAATTGCAATGTGGGAATTCACCTGCGTTTTGTTTTGAGTTCAGCGCACTAAATCTTAATAAAAAATTGTTATGAAATACGAACTTCAGTTTCAGATTGGGCTTGGTAAAACAAATGCTACTACTACAATGTGTATACTTCCAATGTTACCCCTCAAATAATTTTTCTCTGCGTCCGAGATAAATAAGACAAACGATAAATCATAGCCGCCCATTTCCTCACGAGATACAAAACAACGGGCAGGGCGGGGAGGCCGGGGAATTATGACAAATCATGCATTAAACATAGGGAATAAATGTTTTCTTATCACGTACCTATTCTTGTTTTGATATTAGTTTTCCTTTATCTTTATTGACACAGGTTTCGGGAGGGAACATTTTATTGGTGGTGTATCGTGACGCGCTGACTAAACAACGTCGACCCTGTTATTTACAGACTACTTCGGATTGTTTAGGTGGTTATATTTCTCTTGAAGGACCGATATTTTCATACGTGATATTGGGAAATTTTTGACAGTTTTTTTTTTATGTGGGTAATCATTACCGCTATGGGTGGAGCCAGAAGGCGTGTCAGACTTTTACTGACTAAAGCCTACGTATGTTCCTTCAGTTGCCTTTTGCGTTCCAGGGCCACGGTAACTCTTTCGAACATTCCTGCTTCCCCAGAAGGCATCGGTCATCCTAGGCCTTCGTGATAGATTTTAGACTTACCTATCTCTTTGTTATAGTTTCGAGACAAAATCATATAAAAAAAACTCTTTTATATATCCCTCATGATCAGAGTTTAAACTCTAAGCTGATGGAAATGCATTTTTTTAGGTGGAAAATCATGAAATCTTACTTCTTGATCTTTTCTTCTTTCGCTCTGGGTGGAGCGAGAAGGCGTGTCATACTTTTACTGACTTAAACTAACCTACCAGTGTTCCTTGACCGTGGCCCTGGAACACTTTCGAATGTTCCCGCTACCCTAGCAGACATCAGCCCTACAGGGTCCATTCAGTATTTTTTTTTTGACAGTACGAGATAGATCTCCTTGTCGAGACAAAATCATATAAATAATTCTGTTTATTCATCCCTCGTGATCTGAGTCTAAACTACATGTTACTGGAAGTGCATTCAGTTGTAAATCTGAAGGGTAGTCTTTGTTTCTTAAGAATGGAGTTGTGAATGAAACAGTAACGTCTCGACATAAAACTCTAGCCTGCAAATCTGGTATATTTATTTCGAATGCCAGTAAAATCTCGGCGCATCCTCGGCTCAGTGGCGAAATTTGCATTTAAGTACAATACACACTGAAGCAGAACTTTGTTAACTTAAAGTAAGATAAAAGGCAGGCTTTGTCTTCATTTGTGATGCTTTTATTCATTTCAGTCTATGTTAGATGCTTGAGTCTTAAGATTATAGAAGTCATCATCATAATTTTAGCCAGACAGCACAACGACCGATCCTGTGCGTCTTGTAATTATCGAATTCCCGTGATCCTCACAATGTCATCGGTCCACCTTGTGGAACGACGCTGTGTCTTCCGATACGTGTCCGCCACTCCAGATCCTTTCGGCCTCATCAACCATCTGTTCTGTAGAAGTAGTATTCAATATTTTAAAATCTTTGGACCAAGCTTGTTAACCAATAGAATCAAAGTGTCCCGTGTTCCTACTGGTTAATAAAAATGAGCTAAAGTTAAGCCACAGGGCCATAGTGATCCAACTTTACTGTAACCACTTGCTCTTCCAACATAATTTGCCTCAATTTTGAAAATAAAGTTCAGCTCAGTCTTTCATTTCAGTATATTCAATTCGAATACAAAAAAAAAACTCAGTTCAAAAGCCTCAATCCTTTCATATATTGTATCCGAGTCCTAACATCGTCTGAGATTTAAGTCGGTCTTCAGACAACGTGGCGCTGTGGTTTCTTTACTTAAGTTTAACCTAAGTTACGCGGCTACGCCCAACTTGGGTTACCGAAGCTCCTGAATACCAACTCCATTTCAGGTGACTTTGTTGTCTTTCAGGCGTTTAAAATTTTCGCAACAGGATTTCGGCGAACACGCGGATTTAAAGTTTTGTTTCAAATGTGAATTCGGAATAAGATACGTATATTTTGAATAAATTTATGTTTGTTTGTTATTTCGTTTCTCCGTTTTGTTGTTTCGAACTCGTATTCAAATTTCGAATGATATAACGAAGTTAATGAAGAATTTGAATTCACGTAATGATTTGCGTTTGTAACATAGAACATTAAATGAACAAAAATTAATTGGTCCTTTTGTACATGGAATGTAAATGAATGGAATACAATGGAATGAAATCACTTAAGATCTTGAAAACATAAATCGCAAACCTCAAGTAGATAACGCTAATAATAAATTAAATCCATTTTGAACAACCGTCTCAGTCGTACACATAAGTGCAGAAAAATTACACCAATTTGCAGAAGGACATTACTTTGCAATTCTTAAAGAATCATAACAGAAACGTGGAACATTACAGTGTAATGACTAGTTTTATAAGCGGGTACAATGATGGGTTGTGTCAACAGACGTTTTGTATCTCGTAATGGAGCGAGGTACGGGCCTATCAATTTAATACACCTCACAGCAACTCCACGATTTTATTTCAAGTGCTAGTTTATTACGTTCATTGAATGGGGTACTGTTTGCAGATAAATCTGGAGTAGACGGTCTAGATTCGATTTCGTATGGGAGTAAGAGTTATGTGAATGATTTTATATTGGCGAACAGAATTATATAAAAGGTTTTATTGATTAAATTGTTGTTTAAATAGAAAAAGAAAAAATTTGATATTTATCTTTCTTTTTTTTTTTTATTCTTGATAGGTTCGCGCTTGACCGCTAACTCACCTGATGGAAAGCGACGATGCGGTCGACGATGGAGCGCGCTAACCTATTCACTCTTGACTTAAATTGAATATTGTTGACTACAGATATTTTTTATTATATTTAGATACATAATTATTTGCACAATCTGCCTTATAATAGTTCCCGTCAAAGCGGCTCAGGTCTCCTCTCTAGGAGAGAGAATGCGTAGGAAGCCGTAATCCACCACGCGGGCTCAATGCGGTTTGGTGGATGTCACATGTCATCAAAATTTTGGTTCTAGGACATGCCGGTTTCATTACGATGTTTTCCTGCACCGTTTTGTAAGTAGGTAGTGGTGATGAAATAAATAACTAAAAGTAAATCGCCTACCTCTTTAACCCACGACCTAAACTCGTAAGTAGAGTTCGTAACCACTAGCCTACCAATGTTCACTATATAGGTAAATGAAAGCATTAAAACTGACAATAATGTAAAAATGACCAATATCATTAAGGACAAACACTAAAAATCTACATAAACTTCTGAAAATCGAAAAACCTGATAGTTGAGTACTCTATCCCATCCATGATCCAATAAAGTGTTTGGAATAAACAGCGCCATCTATCGACTATATAAGATCTTGCAAGTTTTATCTCCCTTCTTATTGAAATTGACTGCTTTTCTGTCCCTACAATTGATAATCACTATAATAACATGATATCTGCTAGATTACTATCAGTATGATTCGCTTTTATACTCGCTAAATAGCAAATTGTCGGTTCATTCTATCAGACACTTTAAGACTATAATCGAAGCAAGTTTTATCAACCTTAATCCCTTAAGTTAAAGTTTAAATTACGATGGCTGAATGCTATAACTCTGCTAATCTAATGATGTGCGTATCTTGTGGTCTACCAGCAAAGTTGTTCGTACATCTATAAAGTTTTGCGGCAAACCGCCAAACGCGACACTTTTTTGCCGGCAAAGAATTCTCTTATTATGGCGAATGACTATTAAGTGCGGTTTCTTAAGTAAATAATGTGGATCTCAACTTCAATTAACGAAGTTTTTCTTCTTAAAAGGATGTAGGGTAGGGTAGGTGTTATTTACATGACTCTAATGTGGAAATTCAACGAACTATAAATAAATAAACCTCATACGATCTTGATACTTGATATTAATATATCTGTCGTTTTTATTGTAGCTATAAATTAAGTTTACAACAAAAACACGAATGTTTTGGCTTAAAATGTCAAAATATAAATCAAATTCTTTATCTCTCAGTAGTCGCTCGCTATAATTTTACACCTCGGGAACAAAACGTCAATTTCTCAAAATGTCCCGTGAAATCAAAAGATTAGTCTTTTTTCAACGTTTTTTATTTCGAATACAAAGAGAAACATATTTTCATAGCTATGAAATGACTGGGAATATTAGTTTGCAATTCTTCGTAAGAAAATGATTCTTCATTTAGTCCGTGATCAATGTGATCATAAGACAAGGCGCACACTAGAGAAAGCCAGCTGCAATATATCAAAGTTTGACAGGTACAAGCTCGGAGCAATATGGCGACCACGCCACCCAATGAGGCACTGCCCCGTCACGCGGGCGCTCCGCTCCTAACTTGGATACATTCATCACGACTGATTTATCGGGGAAGGAGTGACACATTTTATATTCTATTTTCGAAAACTCTAACGAGTTTTTCAAAATGGTCTCCGTTTGAGAGATCGCAACAGCTGCATCTTGTTAGCGTTGGTTTCAGAACTTCGCTTTGTGTTAAAATTATTTGCGTCAATGAATTCGTGTGTATTCGGCTTGTACAAGTGGCTAACTACATGCCCCCTTGTTAAATAATATGGATAGAGACATTATTGATGTTCATGTATTGTGAAAATTATACGCTGCATGACCTCGTATTTAATAACAGTCTACTATTGATTTATTGAGTAATTTATTTTGAGTCACAGCTGATGTATTCATCATCTTAATGTGCGTCGCGTCGTCCGCCCATTCAAAACGTCACATAAATGTCTTTGAAGTACATCAGTGTTTTAAGTGCTCTCTAAAATTGATTTTTAAATAAGAAACGACGGCCTCCCCTTGGAAAAGAAATAATCTGAGGCTTTCACATGTCACATATGTCAGGGTTTGGTCTAATCCTCCCGGGACGTCCAATTTTTATTGCGTTCAACCCTGATGTACGGCCTAATATCGGCACGATATATCGGAAAGTGATATCGAAAGGGGTCAAACATTGTTCATGGGAAGTTTTACATGGACCTTTAGAGTTTATGCTTGGAATTTTAATGTTCTGAAAAGAGAAAATTGTATGATAAATTTTCATTCGTACGTCTTCCGAGAACAAAATTAAAGGGCAGTAGGTATAATTAGGTACAAGGCTCGATTTTAAACGGGTTCCGTGATTTCGACACGACTATCGTGATTTCGATCTTGAACACCATCGTTGATAATTTACGTTTGCAGGGGCATTCCGAAATTATCATCTAGGGGCACGGAAAAAAATCAGGTTGGCGACGCCATTTTCGGTTTGCAAATTGTTAATTTTCTCCGTAAACGCCTTGAGAGCGTCATGTCTTGAGTGCCATGTAGGTACTCCTTCGCAATTATTTTAATAGCTATCTCCGATATTAAATACATACATGAACCGGCTTGCCTCTGCTCCTTTTATTAATACCTACTTGTACAATATGTATATGAGGTATTAACCGATAATGTGCAGCCCTGAATATTTTAGCATGCTCTTAAGTATATAAAAGGGTTTCAATTTACATATACGGCCGGTAGAATGTACCCTATGTGTATACTGGAGGTACCTATAGAGATCCTAAGGTATTATTATTTATTTATTATATTCTTTATTGTACACCACATAAACAAAAATAAGGACAAACATAATTAAAAGTGTACAATGGGCGGTCTTATCGCACAGGGCAATTAGACGAATGCAATTTTGGGTATGGAAGATTTAAAGAATCTGTTTTGAGTCCTGCAAGCCCGTTCCATCATCGGACCACCACACGTACGGCGATGCGCTAACGCCACACGCTAAAAACGATTTGGTAACACATTCATTGTACGTACAGCTAAGGAGTGAAATTCTTTGCTGGGTTCTGTGTTTCCTGATAGCTACAACCTGGGGGTCATTAACTCTAGAGTGAAAACTTCTAGGCAAACGTGTTCTATCCAAAGATATGATATCTAGCGATGATATGGTCAATACCACATCATCGCTTACCATTAGATAATATAGTTGTCAAGCGTGAGCCTATTCATAATTTGGAAAACATTCATTGTTTGTACAGATAAAGAGTGAAATTCTCTGCCGGACTCTGTTTCCTGATAGCTACAACCTGGGGGTCTGTCAAGAGTGAATAGTTCTAGGCAAGCGTGCTCTATCGTCGATCACATCGTCGCTTGCAATCAGGTGATATGAGGCTAGAGCGGCTTTTATCACTTTTTCAATTCCGACTTTATTTGAAAAAAGAAGTTTTGTTATTTCAAATAAAATTAGTGTTAAAAAATTACAGTTGGGCCACTGTAGCTCTCATGACCTCAGAGCCAGAATGGCCTAACTGCAATTTTTCGATACGGATTTTATTTGAAAAAAAAAATAGAGCAGTTTCTTCAAATGGGATCAGTATTGTAAAATACAGTTAGGGCACTCAGGCTCTCATGGCCTCATATAATGGTCAAGCTGTTCTTAATTTAAAAAAAAAATCTATCCATCCATATCACTTAACCTTTTTCGTCTTTTCAAGCCGTTTTCCACAACAATTGAATCAGAATACGGTACAAGAATCCGTAACTGATTAAGGCGTACAGCGTATACGCCCCTTTCCGTACCGCTGTTTAATCACATAGAATTTGCTCAGCGCATTGAAAACTAAATGATATTAGCCTTTAATTAAATATAGCTGAGTTAAGGCAAATAGGAATCGTAGACAACCTGTTACTAGTAACCCAGGTACTGCAATTATTATGAGTTTAATTGCATTATGTTGTTTTGGTTTTAGTCTATGTACTACCTTGTTAGAAGGTTATTTGTTTGTTGAATTTAATGAGATGAAAAATCAGTTTTCATGATTGTGTGTGGTCTTTTAATATACTTAACTATCTTATATACTTAAAGATAAAGTCGTCTTTTATATGTTTTTATAGATTATGGTTAAACATGAAGAACTTTATTAATTACTTATATTTAAAAAAAATATCAATGTATATTTTTACCCATGTTTGAAAATAAATAAATGTTTTAGGATTTCGAAGTGACTGCCTAACGAATTAAATGCATATTTGAACAATAAACAAAACTTTCCATTCATATATCAAGTAACCTACAGTAAAAAAAAGTCTTGATCCTTTCTAGTCGTGAAATTTTTCCAAGCAAAGACCAAAAATTTTCCACAAAAAAAAATAGTGAAACGTTCATATTTATTAATGAGGCCACCTTATCATAATAAACAGGAAATGGTCAGCTTTTAACCAAAGCGGTCTGGCATAGGGCCTGTCAACGTTATGTAAATACGAAAAGGTACTGCTATATCTCAGCGGTACCCGCTAGCACATAGTTGTGAAATGTTGACTCTAGCGGTAAAATGCATATTTTTTAAATTTATATTTTTAAACATGTTTACAAAAGTATGACATCAACAACGTTCTCCGGTCCATACATAAAACAATGAGACATTTTGTTTTTTTTTTAAGTGGGTAATCATCCAATGACTTCTTCGCTCTAGGGCGGTGCGTGCGGGTAGAAAAGTAGTTAGAAAAGTACATATGAATTGAAAAATTCACATTGGTACATGTACGGTTTGGAATCCGCAATCTCGTTCATGAGAAACGGGTGCCTTAACCTCTGGGCCATCATAACACCATATTGATTGAAAAATAATAAAAAATAATTTTATTTAATGGTCTAACAACTGCTGGGTTTGTATGCGTCATAGGCATACCTAGAAGTGAGACCAGCGGGATTCATTTAGGTACCTACTTTAGAAATAAAAAAAAAACAAGGAAGACCAACAAATTCCTTGACCATCAGCAACAAATAATATATCTTCATTGCAATAAAAGATCCCAATCTCAATGGGTAGTTTCCCCACAATGATTAATAATTTAATTTTTATTAACTAATTGGTTTCGCTGACCTTACCAACCCTTAAACGCAATCTCACATAACCGATTTAAATTGATTCCGTTATGCGGTCGGCGGAGTACTGATTACATAAAAAGTTGCCGTATTGCCGGTAGGGACTCAGTTTGTTTCATTTTCAACCTTTGAGTCAATTAAGCTTTGCCAATTTAAGAGTGCGCGTACTCTTACACCGACCACTAATGTATTATTCATATTGTGTTTTTGAGATAACAAGCAAGCTCTCAAGTCGATACACATCTAGTGAGCTGATTGGAAGTCGGCACCGCAGATGGCGGGAAAGCAGCGGCATCTTGGAAACTACATTAAAATTACCCAGCGATGTTGGTATCGTTAGGATATTATTCCGTCTTTACGAAGAATTTTAAGGCAATAATTTTGTGAATTAATTATTCAGTCGTCTCTCACTCTGTCTAGAAATCAGCCATTGTGAATTAAAGCTTCTAGTATAAGATGTTTTGTCCAATAAATCACACTCGTATGATTTTTATTTCTTAGCTCCGCGGTACCTACTTAAGATCTTGGTAACTTAATAATGCGCCGGCTATTAATGCTACAAATCATTGTTATAAAACACTCTAACTAAATAACCATTCCACATTAAATTGCGCTGCGGACCCTACAGCAGTGCTTTAATTACACCGCGTATTGATACAGTAATTCATGTGAGCTTTTATTTTAACCAATAATTCACTGGGTATAGATATAAAGGAGGCAGCCAATGTGTTATGGCGGTGTGTTTATATACTTCGTAATCGGTCAGTTGATTCTGAGACCACCCAGGTGGGAGCTACGGCGCGTCCTCTACCATCTACATACGCAAATGCGCACACATACACACACGCGCACAGTTACGTATCTCGTCAACCTCCCCACCATTGCCAAAACATTTTTCTGGTATCAATTTTGTAATTTGCCTCTCAACTTACCAATTTGAGTGATTATGTTTCGTCGAGCCCGTTGGCTGAGAATATGTAATGAGGAACTTACTAAAATAAGCGGGCGCGATTATTTAAAATCGCTCGGATCGCGGGTAATGAGATGATAATGTATTAAAAAAGTGCATTGAACACGTTTTTGGGTTATGCATTCCATTATGGCGTCATCTTGTTCAGAAAACGGTGTATATTAGACGGGTTTACTTGGATACATATCATAAAATTATTGAAAAATTATAGTGATAGGTAGAGTTTATTGTAAAGCTTTTTAAGTGAGATGTGTAAATATAAATGGCTGGATAATGCTTATATGCAAATACGGCATATATGCAAACGATTAACAATAACCCTCCGTAGTCGGGTAAAAATAACATGCACTAAACTCCCACCGATTTTCAGAGCTTTATTGCGGTCTTAAACTTTGAGTACATCGCATGTGTATTATTAAAACATAATATAGCAGCAATTATGCGACTTAGACAGACTATAATAAAGTAAAAATTATATAGGTTCTGTTTATGTAATAGGGCCAGAGTGTCTCAGGCAAACCCAGCCCCGTCTCGACAAGTCCTAGACACATTTATTGACTTGTAGAACATGTTATGCGCAGTTGAACATACCATGTTATCTTAATTTGACTCATTAGACTTCGAGCGCAAATATCTACTTTACATAATTTTATCGAAGAAAATTGTGCGCGTGGGCATACTCGCCGACGTGATCCGTTTTAATGTCGCCCTTCTAAAGAAATATGCTAACATTGGTCCCGTTCCATCGTGAACCCATCCGTCTTAGCTGAAACTATAAAACACCCTTTACAGTTAAGTTCGAAGCCAAAAAAAAGTAAAAAAAAACTATTGTTTTTGTCATTAAAAACCGTTTACGATCCCACAAGTGTAAATAACCGCTTCCCGCGTTGTCAACCGCGCGCCACATGTTCGTCGGTATCGGAAAAAATACTCAAAAGCGACCGATCTGCTACAACAACAACTAGTAAATCACGCTGAAAAGTTTTACGAATTAGGAACAATTAAAACATCGAAGCAAACAACAGTTGTTGCGAATGTCCTCCGCAACTGCGGGACCATTGTGAGTTACGAGCGGTTTACAACCTTATAGATCTTACTCCGAAATTCTTTACGACTAATATAACTTGCGCAATCCTTTTGTCGCCCGATGGGGAGAGGGGGGCAACTTGGACAAGTTTCTTTTGTTTGCGACACGTGTTGCAGAACGGGTTGTGCCCGACACTTGTAAGGGAATCTTGGGAACGGTTACGAGTCGATTTCCTTGGAAGCGTTCATTGTCTTTTTTCTTTTGAATTTTTGGGAGTCAGATTATATTGTAATTTTCTCTGGTTGTTTTTCAACGAAAAATGGTGCGTTTTAATGCGCTGCGCCTTTCCGAACACAAATTCGTTTAACCTGTTTTGAATCGACCGCCCCGGGCCACTCTCGAATGCAATCAAGATCGGATTGAGATCACACAGTTATAGCTTTATTATTGTCGTTTGTATGTACTGACATTCATTTTGTGCGTTAAATTTTGGTTATTTTGCTCGAAACCTCAAATTTCATCACTCTTCTTTATGGTTACCGAGCTTTAATTGGCAGTTTCGGGTAACGGTGCTTAAATATGCTCCATAATGAGTAAAATTCTGGTAGGTCCATTTTTTATTTACCTCGTGATCATAAGCGTAACCTTTGGGGTCCTTTTGAACCGTTCGCGTTCCGGAACCCGTAATTCGTCTGCGCAGATGATATTTTTCAGATTTGGTGCATAACGGAAACGTGTAGTCATTATATACCTATTAAGGCTTGTGTGTGACACTACACTTATTTTTTGCTAGGCCACAAACTCCGCCTTCTGCCTTAATGAAGCCATTTGTGTCATGTTTATTGCTTTTACGGCGTACTCCGGATTTTGAGGAGAATTTACAAGGCGAAAATTGACACTGAAATGATGGTAGTCCTAATTAGTTGGCACACGTGCGATGTTTTCGTGTCTTTTTTTTATTCGAGGGGGAAAGTAAAACAACATAGATTTCCGCAGATTATAGCTTGTTTATTTATATAAGTGACGTATAACATGGTCGTAAATAACATCCTTTTCATGGAGGCCTATACTCACTGGGTTATTTTTATTTGCGTAAAGGCTCTTTAACAAAATTATTTGGGAACACATTCATTGTGCGTACAGCTAAGGAGTGGAATTCACTGCCAGAGTCTGTGTTTCCTGATAGATACAACCTGGTGATCTTTAAGTCAAGAAGAAATGACTGAATGAGTTACTTGAATAAGTTACCTCCAGGCAAGCAGGCGCGTGCCTGTAACCCAAAATATGTTTTCTAATTGTTTATTTAAGTGAAAACTCTTACATATCCTTCCACATTGCCAGATAACGTCTGCCAATAATCTTCATCACTTAAATCAAGTGGTGGCTTCCAATATGACCTTCATTCGAAACATTGACGTGGGTATACCAATATGGTATATGTATCATATATATACCTGTATATGTGTATACTGAGAGAAAGCTCCGAATTAACATGCAAGCCTGATCTGCGTCGAGTAATGAGTCTTAATGCATTGCTTATCTGAGCTCTGGTGCATTCGTCATGCTGAACATTTTTTGGGTTAATCAATTCAGTGAATGTAGATTCAATTTAATTTATTTATAACCTTTATAATATCTAGAGATTTAAGATGCTTGAAATTTGAAAAGCAAAAAAATTAATTAATATGTTTTTTTTTTGTATTCATCATAGATAATTTGGTAGTGATAGCAAAAAAGAAAATTAATTACCTACAACACTATATTTTTTGTCACGTTTATAAATTGAAAAGAAAATTGAATTTTATTCACATAATATTTTTAAATGCAAAATTTTATATATTATAGTTAAAGTCACTTAAATCTGCTTATTTTATGGAAAATCACTTTATACACTTCCATTTACATGGAAATGACTAACCATTTTCTTATTAATTTCATATATAAGATTTTATATAATAGTAAAGCATAAATAAATAAAGATAAAGCAAAATAAAGCTTGAAGTAGTATCGTTCTAAGCAATCATGTACCTAGTGGTCAGGTAGCCACAGGAAAGATGTTGAGATTGTCTGCTTAGCAAACACTACGCAGAATCTCTACTTACATCTCTCATTCTACAGATAGCTGGCCCATTGTGTTGAAGGAATTTTGCATTTAACTAAGTTCGCCTTAGACTTTTACTTACATAGGAAACTCTAGACTAGCGAATTCCTAGACGTCATCTAGGTCGCTTTTTAAGTTGCCGTTGTCTTGTCACTGTCATCTTGAAAGATCCCTATTAGTAACTAAAAAACAAATGTCGATTGAGATTGGTCCAAATCTTAAAGCTACTGAGAGGAATTCCCTGCTTGAATCTTTCGTTTCCTGATAGCTGTTACCAGGGGTTCCTTAAGTCAAGAGTGAATAGGTTACTTCTAGGCAAGCGTCCTCATTGTCAATCACATCATATAATAATATATTAATGGTTATTGCTAAGCGCAAAACTCGAGAGTGACTGAACCAATTTAGATTAACTTGACCGGACCAATTTAAATTACTTACCTATACCTAAGTGTCAGGTTCTTAGGAAGAGAAAATTGGAATATGGTACTTTTTGGGGTTTCATACCTCAAAAGGAAAAAAACGAAACGCTTATAGGATCACTTTGTTGTCCGTCTGTCGGTCTGTTAAGACCCTTTATCTCGGGAACGTGTGGAGATATCGAGTTGAAATTAAAAGAATATTCTCAGGTCTGCGGTCCCTTGAAGCTGTGAAAAAAATCAAACTTCTAAGTTAAAAAAAAAAAGATACGGCCGTTTATAGCAAAAAAGTATATTTCAACAATCATGGGAATCAAAGTTCATAGGGTACTTTCCGTTGACCTAGAATCCTGAAATTTGGCATGAAGCAAGGTCTCATAGCACAAGTATAGGAAAAAATCTGAAAACTGTAAGTCACAAAAAAAAAAACTTTTCTGTCGATTCGGAGAAATCTTCGTAACTCAATTCGGGAATTGAACAGTTTTCATAGGTAATTTTGTACGGAACCCTCGGTGTGCGAGTCCGACTCGCACTTGCCCGGTTTTTTTATAATGTTAGTATGGATAACGTTTGACTTTGAGAGAACGGTGTTTGTGGGGTCAATGAATTAATAATAAATCAAACATTTATTTTTTATGTACTTTATTATATAATATACAAATACGACACTTATAGCAAAACAAAAATGAGAGAATAAAGCATTGTGCGTAGATATAGAAAGTTAGATTTTCTGTCATTAATTAAATCAAGTAAGTAATCCTTTTATTTACGTCTAATTAAACCTAATAGCTCATTATTTCTCTTCAAAATAACATACAAAAACCCAGAAAAAAAAATCTCATTCAATTAATTAGGTAGGTACGTACAATCGTGGTAATAAACAACGATTTGCAGTTAATCCAGTAAATAAGTCGTACATAAGGAATGGCCCCACAACTCACGTGGTACCCCCAGAAGGCTTTCACGGGTTAGGCAATTAGCGCTACTCAGTTAACCACTATACAACAGCCGCAAGAATTTTTTTTAATTATTAAAAAGGTTGCACTTAACTCGGTAAGGGGGAATTGGGGGAGGGGAAGGTTTTGGTCTCGTGTGGTTGCTTTTGCTGTTATTTTCTTTAGCTAGGTTAGAATGCAGTTGGGTATGCATCGTTTTCAGTACCTATCTTCGGTACCTACTTTATTTTTTTATTTAAAAAAATACGCGTTACCCCCCCACACTGAGAATCTCTTCTTCTGGCTATATCGTACCCCATTTATTTGGTCCCCCTCCTTGTCTTCGTTTTCCATTGACCAAGATTTTGTGCCATGCCGGTGTCGAGATGAGCTTCTTTGAGGTCTCTTTGGACCGTCGTCAGACAAGTGGAGGGTCGTTTGTGCGCTTCATCGTAGGCATCCAGTAGGGAATATTATATATACCCTAGGTTGACTGATAGAGAATGCCTGAGGCATTAATTTCGCCCTTGTATTTTTGATTGCATGAAGATTAAATAATTAAATAAATGGCTCCTGTTTCGTGAGCGCGTTCACAAATTGTAAACTGACCTGAAAACAATCTGAAAAATATATCTTGCAATCCTCTTCTAGATATACAGAATGTACTCGTACCTATTTTATTGTACGACTAAATTGAAACGCTACCTATGTACTCTTTTATTGTACAATGCGTTCCAAATAAGAATAGGATCGATTGCCATGTTGTGACGTCACGTCATACTGTCATATCGAAGAATTATTATGGTGAGCAAAACAAGAAATTTTTAAAATTTAATTTATTTACGAACTGTGAACGAAAAAAGTTTAATCAGAATCTAGTTCTTCAATTTTGCTCATCTCTAAGTTCTTAAATTTTGACCAATTTCATACGATTTGACAGCATGACGTGACGTCACAACATGGCAATCGATCCTATTCTTATTTGGAACGCATTGTATGGGTTTAAATTGAAAGCTAACTTCTGCTAGCGGCTTCGCCCGCGTAAAGTCGAAAGTTATCCCAAAGGATCGTACTCCAGGAAAAAATGACATAGTCTACCCGTTTGCCAAGTTACATCCAAACCCGTCCAGACGTTTAAACTTGAAGGATTGACAAATATACACACCACATAAACAAACTATGTAATCGCCTTTATAATATTAATGCGGTAGTATAGATATACATGAACGCCAGTTTGGTAGAGGAACCAACATGACGGTCTCTCTAGAATGAGGGTGGAGTCTAAACCTTTAAGCTCATCAAAATTCACACCACACATTATCATCCTTCATCAATTCACATAATAGTAACGATTCGGAATCCTCCTTTCACATCGTGACTTAAAAATCGATTGACATTATCAGCCCCTATATCCCAATAGACAAGCTTCAACGGTACCATCGCCCTTTGCCTGGCTTTATATCAACAAAGGCATGTTTTCCTCGCTTTCTCACGATTCCGATTAAACCATACTCCATACAACTTAAGAGGATAGATAAGGATGTATGAAAAGAGCCGCCTGGTCCTTACACAGCCTCCGATCTCACTACTTGAGATAATTAAGCCATTAAATTGGTTCGCGTACCCTTTTATGCTGTGAGAAGTACGGACGGATCTTGGTTTTATTTTGAATGTAACAGTAACAGGCAATGTGCTTGTTCAAGTGTTTTATCGGTCGTGCAGCTTGATTATGACATGTATTTACTATGATTCATGTATGTTTGTCTGTCTTCTGAAGAGGTCTATTTGGTTATTAGTTATAGACTTAAACTTGGAGCCATATCCGGTGGACTAACAGATCACTCTTGAATTCATGACCTCTGAAATTTTAGACAGTCATCATGAACATTTTCCTTTGCAAGGCGTTGTTGAACCAAATTCGGAGCAAAACAGAAACGTCTGAATTGTAGAAATCTCAACATTTCTCAATGAAAAATTTCTGTGTAAGCTCCTCAATTGCAACATAAAACGGATTCAATCGAAGCGTTGATCTTTTCACGCGTCAACGAACACTCGAACTCTCATTTCTCAAAGATGATAATATCAACTAGGTCGAGTTCAATACAAGAGTTCCAAATTAAATTCAGATACATTCTGATTGGTCTTAATCTGTTATATTATATACCTACTGAGAAAGTTGGACACCGAAAAAGAACGAAATAAGGCGATCGCAGCGTGCGTTCGGTCTTATACATAATACTGGGGAGCACGCAACGACCAGCATGCAATGAAAGCCTTCGAATAACCGCTCAACAGGGCTGGCATTTTAATATTAATGTATATTTGTAATAAATCACGATGTTATTAATATTTCTAGATTCTGCTGGTGTTAAAGTAGGATTATGTAGAATGTCATTACTCAATTTTGACTTGTAATGAAAATATGTATCTGGTGAACTTGACGGTGGCGTAATTTAAAAAAATGTGCTAGTGCAGGTTTTATTACGAAGGAAATTGACAACTGTATTTTTAATAGCATCATTTCAATATAATTTACATTAATAAAGCTAGTAACGTCGATAAAGATCCTTAGGTCCAAGTGTGTACATTAATAAAATTTGTCTCGAAAATAACTTAAAACAACTAAACTGAGTTCGTCTTAAAAAGTTAAATAAAGCAGCCCTGAAATCAGTCGATTTTTCTCAAGCCTCGGCTATTGGCCCCTTATTCAGTTATCCTGTCGCGAATCGAGTTTTCGGAACGCAGTTGTAAGACATTCCGATTCGCCGCGATTGAACTTCAATATTGATTTATTACGTTGTATTTCCAATTTCTACACCCTACTGAATCAAAGCTAGAAAACGGAAATTTCGCTTAGTATGCTTTTCGGATTTCTTGTTCTTATTTATGTATCTGCATCTGCATTTATATTGCATCTGAAACTCGACAATTTTGCATGTTCGCCCACACGTGTTTATGTTTCTTAATCAAGTTTGCAACCAGTCTTAATTCCCGGTCGGTGGCTCTCAAAGGCTGCCCTTGCGCATATATCAATATCGACGGTTAAACGAAATGAAGCTGTCGTCACCGCCAATTGTAACGTCATTTGAACTAAGCTGCATGAGACAACCGATCCCATTCAACATTCAAACGCTTCGCTGAAAGCAGATCCGCCAGCGCCGGTTCAATGCACAAACTTTTTTCCAAACAACCATTACTTTTATGGTTCTTGATTTAAAAGATTATTGATCACTAACGATACCTTTTCTATTTTGTT